>CM053789.1:83845751-85175751 GCA_028749045.1 Cupressus sempervirens
ATCTAAGATCATGCTGAAGATCAGAGATTAGTTGAAGAATAAATTAGAGTACCTATTCCATAAGTTTGATTACTTGTTTGGGTAGTAAGCTCTTCTTGTAATTGAAAATGCACGTTTGGGTAGTGGTCTCATCTTGCATCTACTGTACCACAACTCCTAACAAGGTTGGCACACCTCCTAATAGGGTTGGAATATCATAATAGTGATTTAAAGTCTTTGAATAAGGATTCCTTATACTGAATTTTCTCATTGACTCCTAACAAGGTTCATCCTCTAACGCAGAACTTATATATCAATATATTATCTAGTGGGTATCATCCTCACTAGGGTTTTCCCTTGGCCAAGGTTTCCCTAGTTAATAAAATATGGTGTTATTAGTTATCTTTGTGCATGGTTACTATTATTGTTCATCATTACTTTATTACTTTGTTATGTATGGTTTCAAAGTAAGAAATAATACCCATGTGATGATTAAAGTTTGTATATTACTAATTCACCCCCCCCTCTCAGTAATCCCTATTTCTAACAATTGGTATTAGAGAATAGTTATGCAAAAGAAGCTTAACAACTTGAGTAAGATCCCCGTGGATATGGAGTAGTTAATGAATAACCTTGAAGAGGCACTTGAAAAAATTGATCTCCTTACTGAAGCAAGAGATAAGTTAAAGGACATATATGAAGATAGAGTACAAGATCTTGAAGCATGAATTGAAGATTACAAATTTGAAGTTAACTTTAAGGAGTTATCCTAGCAAAGTTGAAACTGATTTGAAGACTAAAAGTGAGGAACTTTGGCACAGAAGACATATGAGCTTGAAACATTGAAAGAAGATCATGAATAACTTTAGAAATACAATACTATTGTGAAAGGTGAATTAACTCAGTGCAAGCAACAAATTGAGAAGCTTTATTCTAGCAGAGAAAAGCTTGATGATTCAATGTCAATACAAAGACCCACTTATGATAAGATTGTTCTTGGTTATCTAATTAGCATGTCTACAAAGAAACCTGAGATTAGATCAGATCTGAAAGAAAAAGACAAATATGGGGATAAGATTAAATCTAGTCAATATTTTGACAAACCTAAAGAAGTTGGACACAAAAAGGAAGTTGAAATTTTGGATGAACCAAAGCAAGTGGAATCTTGTAAGGAAACCAAGTATGAATTTAGGGGTAAGTGTTTTCCATGCAATGAAATAGGTCATATGAAAAGAGATTGTACAAATAAGTCATTTAATCATGTTAAGGACTTTTATTGTCATAGTTGTCATGGTATGAGTCATAAAGAAATTGATTTTAGGAAACCTAAATATGATAATGATAGAAGGAATAGTAGAATTTCTAGAAGTACTAACCTTGTAGATAGAAGAAGATCCAATTAAAGGACATCGAGAGAAGGAAGACCTTATGAGGAAAGAAGATAGATCGTTGTGTTATAAGTGTAACAACTTTGTACACATAGCTTGAAACTGTCAAACAACTAATGATCAACAGAATCCTAGATGTAGAACTCCAGCATGTTAGTTATACAACAACTTCAGACATACAACAAAGTATTACAAAATGGATAGAAAGTTTGGAGATAGAAGGAATAATGGAAGAAACTTCAAAAATAGAAGGAATGATGGTAGGAACATCAAAAATGACAAAAGGAATCATGAAAGGAACTCCAAAGATAACAAAGATAGGGTGAAAGTATAGATCTGTGTCACTTGTGAGGCTAACTTTTAAGTTTGGCAAGATTAGATCAAACTTAATGGCTTCTAGGGGGATCGAATTTAGCCAAAACTATGTGGTTCTGACTGTATGCCAAGAGGCATGATCACATCTACAGGGGTTTGGACAGAATGACAAAAATTATATAAGTCAGAAAAAGATAAATCTACTTTTCATTTTCATCATACGAGCTTCTTGGAACTGTGGAGCGGGAAGAGCTATAGTAAACATTTGGCTAGATCAGGCATGTCAATGATTTTCCCAAAAATTTTAATATGTTTTAAATTTTATTTTATGTTTTCTTAGGTAGAAATATGGTTTTTAATGTGTATTTTTAATATAGATTTTTTTAAAGAGTTATCTATATATATATATATATATATATATATATACGTTTATATTTATAAGTACTCTAATATTAGATAAAGTTTAGAAAATGTTTTAAAATTTAGTAAAACTAAGAAATTAATAGAGAAAATTAAAATAGTTTTATAGAAAATAGTAGAATAATTAGAACTTTTTGAAAATATTAGAAAATCTAGAAAATACTACAACAATTAGAAACTTTCAAAACTTTAAAAAATAATAGAAAAAATTATTAAATATAGAGAATTAGTTAGATGTAAATTAGAGAATTTAAATATTTTTATTTTGTTTTTGTTACAAATCATTAGAATTTTTTTATAAAGGTAAAGGTTTAGAAACAATTGTAAACTAGTGGCTAAAACCATCAAATTGAACTAAATCAGACTTTACCTCTTACCGTGAACACAAATAAATTCTAATTGAAACCTTTACCTTAAGAATAAAACTGATGGCTGCCCCAGTGAGTTGCAAAAGGCTAGTAGTGAGGTGTGGGATAGAATCCATGCACTACAGGAGAGAATACACCTACTGACTAAGTTCATGGTTAAAGTGACACATGCAGCTACCACCAAATTGAATCTTCTTGAGGACATGGAGGGAGACTTGCCTAAGGAGGATTCAAAGATATTGTTTGACTTCTTAGTGGACGACTAGGCTAACATCCTCTTGGGGAGAAAGGAGGCCAATAAATCTTAAGGGTGCTCTCCTTTTTATTTCTTCTAGTTGTCAGAGTTGATAGGTTGCAAGGCTATTAAGCCTTTGTTTATATTTTACTATAGTTTCTTTAGTTCGAAAACATGCAATATGTTTAAACCTTCTCATACTTTTTTAATTATGGATTTAAACCTTGTTTTTGTTTTACTTAGTAGTAGGGGTTAGTTTTGTTTGATGGTAATCTACTAGTAGTTGACAAGTTTGTCTGTTAATGGGCCAACCCCCTAGTTTTGGTTGCTTTTCATTCAAAAACATTGAACCTTAAGCAATAACAAAACTTAACAATAAATGTAATTAAATCACAACATTAAACCTAATAAAATTTGAATGAAAACTCTGACATTGAATCAAATTAGACTCTAACTCCTATATTGAACTTTAAATCCAAATATGTTGACATAAAATGCTCTCTAAACCCTAAATTTCTCTCTAAACCTTAAACCATTCTCTAACCATATAATCTTAAAACCTCTCTCTCTCTCTAAACTTGTCTCTAAACCCCATAATCAATAACATAACTTCATCTTTCCCACTCCTAAATCCCATCTTTCTAAACCCTAAACTACTCTCTAACCCCTAGAACCCATCTCTCTAAATACTAAATCACTTTGTAACTCCTAAACTCCATCTTTGTAGACCCTAAACCACTCTCTAACTCCTAAATCCTATCTCTGTAAACCCTAAACTACTCTCTAAACCCTAAACCACTCTCTAGCCTCTAAACCCTAAATTGCTCTCTAACCCCTAAACCCCATCTCTCTAAAAACTAAATGGCTCTGCAACTCCTAAACCCCATCTTTTTAAACCCTAAACCACTCTTTAACTCCTAAACCCCATCTCTCTAAACCCTAAACCACTTTCTAACCCCATTTAATCCCTAATGCAACTTCATCTCTACCATCTTATCTATTTCTCTCTCACATAACTTCATATATATATATATATATATATCTCATAACCTCATCTATCCCAACCCTAACCCATAATCCCTAACATAACTTCATGTCACCCCTCTATCTCTCTCTAACTCCTAAACCCCATCTTTGTATACCCTAATCCACTATCTAACTCCTAAAACCGATCTCTATAAACTCTAAATTTCTCTCTAAACTCATTTAATCCCTAATGCAACTTCATCTCTCTGATCTCATCTCTCTCTCTCTCTCTCTCTCTCTCTCTCTCTCTCTCTCTCTCTCTCTCTCTCTCTCTCTCTCTCTCATAACCTCATCTATCCCAACCCTAACCCATAATCCCTAACATAACTTCATCTCTCCCTTCTACCTCTCTCTAACTCCTAAACCTCATATTTGTAAATCCTAAACCTTGTCTCTCTAAACCCTAAACCACTCTCTAACCCCATTTAATCCCTAATGTAACTTCATCTCTCCCATCTCATCTCTCTCTCTCTCTCTCTCTCTCTCTCTCTCTCTCTCTCTCATAACCTCATCTATCCCAACCCTAACCCATAATCCCTAATATAACTTCATCTCTCTCCTCTAGCTCTCTCTAACTCCTAAACCTCATCTCTCTAAACCCTAAACCTCTCTATAACCCCATTTAATCCCTAACATAACTTCATCTATCCCATCTCTCTCTCTCTCTCTCTCTCTCTCTCTCTCTCTCTCTCTCTCTCTCAAAAACTCATCTATCCCAACCCTAACCCATAATTCATAACATAACTTCATCTCTGCCTCTATCTCTCTCTAACTCCTAAACACCATCTTTTTAAACCCTAAATCACTATCTGACTCCTAAGCCCCATCTCTATAAACCCTAAATCGCTCTCTAACCCCATTTAATTCGTAATGTAACTTTATGTCTCCCATATCATCTCTCTCTCTCTCTCTCTCTCTCTCTCTCTCTCTCTCTCTCTCTCTCTCTCTCTCTCACACACACACACACACACACACACACACACACACACACACACACACACATAACCTCATCTATCGCAACCCTATACTCTCTCTCTCTCATAACCTCATCTATCCCAACCCTAACCTATAATCCCTAATATAACTTCATCTCTCCCCTCTATCTCTCTCCAACTCCTAAACTCCATCACTTTAAACCCTAAACCACTCTCTAACTCCTAAACTCCATCGCTTTAAACCCTAAACCACTCACTAACTCCTAAACCCCATCTTTGTAAACCCTAACTTAATCTCTCTCTCTCTCTCTCTCTCTCTCATAATCTCATCTATCCCAACCCTAAATTGTTCTCTAACTCCTAAATTCTAATCATTTATTTAAATAAAATTAAGTAATATTTTTTAAATAAACAATAAATTTAATTAATCAATCTCAATACAAAAATAACTTTAAAAATCTAATTTCTAAATTTTTTTTCAATAAAATTGCATTTAAAACTTTACTTTTTTACTATTACAAATGCAATTATGAATTAAATATAATATTTTAAAAAAAAAAATACCTTTAAAATAAAAAACCTATTTTATTGAATTAAATATAACAATTTAAAAATAAAACTTTACCTTTAAAATAAAATTAAAAACATATTTTATTGAATTAAATATAACAATTAAAAAATAAAATAATACATATCAAATAGAAAAACTATTTTATTGTTTAAACTTTATTGAATCAATTATAACAATTTTAAAATAAAAAATTACCTTTAAAATATAAAACATATTTTATTGAATCAAATATAACAATAAAAAGAAACAAAACATTACATTTCAAATAGTAAACCTATTTTATTGTTTAAAGTTTATTGATTTAAATTTAACAATTTAAAATTAAAACTTTACCTTTAAAATAAAATAAAAAACCTATTTCATGTAATTAATAGAAAAATAAAATATTACATTCCAAATGCGATTGCACATGTCAACTTGTGCAAGCGAATTCTGTGTCATACTAAAGTGCCATCCAATGTGGCACTTTCTTTCATGTTTTTTGCAATTCTGAAGAACTTAACACTTCAGAGGCCAATTTCATCACCAGAAATAGGGTTTCAAAAACAAAAAAAACCACTGGATAGAACTTGTAGTCAGAATTAGGGTTTCAAAAAAAAAAACCACTGGATAGAACTTGTAGTTTTAAATTTATCCCTAGAGTCAGCGGTCCCTTGATCTACTAGAAAAGTTTAATTGCGCACAAAGAGCCCACCAAGGACCAAGTCTTGCTGAGTCCAATGCTCTAACATCATTAGGGATGAGTTTGGGATTGTGATTTGAGTGATTTTGGGTGTGTGGATGCCCCTCTATCCTTGGTTCTAAGCAGAAGAATTTTCATGCATGAGTGTACCCATATCAAATTCCTAAATCATTTTAGTGGTGGCCTTTGGTGGTTGGTAGCTCATAGGCTTCATGCCTTTTTTGGGTTGCCTCTTAGGTCTAGACCCTCCATAAAAATTAAAAATAAAAGTTATCCGTGGTGATTATAGAATTTTTTTTGAGAACATTTAGTGAACTCACAATCAATCAAGGAAGAAGTAAAATTGAGAGATGTGATCTCATTTATAGCATCTACATGATTATTCTATTTCATAATCATGACCATAGCCTTATTGATTGAGTGGTAAGAAGTGTTTGAGTATTCCATCAAATACCTTCAGTAATGGCACAACCTACTTTTCCATTTGCTCTCCCAAGCCTTGTAACCAATGCTAATCTCAAAAATATACCTCCAAATTCTCTTCCAAAGTTTTATGGCCTTGCAATTGAAGATCCTGATACTTTCTTGTTTGAGTTTGATATACTCTTCTATATCTTTGACTACAATATGGATTCCCATAAGCTCAAGTTGTTTCCAGCAACACTAAAAGAATTATTCTTCTAATGGTTCATGGGCTTAAGAGCCAATGCAGTAGGTACTTGGGATGACATGAAAACTCTATTTTTGGATAAATACAAAGAGTATTGCAAAGAAAATGATTGAAGAGGATATAATATCTTTAGAATATCACAAAAGGAGGATGAAACATCAGAAGACTATGTTTCATGTTTCTCGTATGCACTGTTGAAGAACCCTCATTATGTATTGGTAGAGGATTCACAAAAGCTAGTCTTCTTGAGTGGAGTCAATGATAATTGTCTAGAAGCACTAGAACCTATAGCTGGTGGTGATGTATATCAATCTTCTTGGGATGACCTTAAGAAAATTCGTCTTAACTACTCAAGGTCAACTATGAAGACAGGAATGTGACACTAGACTACAACTGCCAAAGAAATCAGTTAGGGTATTTCAAAGCTTGAGATATCTAATTTGCTCTCAGATTTTAAGTATGACATCATAAATGATGTTGCTATACATCTTGACACAATGGCTACAAAGAAGATGCATACAGAAGCTGAGGTACAACTAGCTGAGTATTTCCCACACTGCTAGAAGTAGAAGAAATATTTCCAATGCAAATTGGTTGGTAGCATAGAAAACCAACATCTTCCAATTGAGCACATCAAACTAGATGGAGAGGATGAGAAAGTATTATTATTTTCTCAATACCGACCTTGGACCTAATGTCAAGATATTCCTCAGGACCCTTTACAAAATTCAAATCTATATGGTAATAAATGGAAAAATCATAGTACCCAAAGTCCTCCACAATATAGTCAACCTAATTGGAATAATGCTTGGCAAAAATAATCCACAATGGCTTCCATGGCCTCAGAATTTCCAGCCTTCCTAGCCAAACCAACCAAATAATCAATGGCAGAATCAACAAACCAATGGTAATCACCCCAAGGGAATTTGCAGTCTACAAGACAATGGAGGGGATCTTAGCAATGGCCTAACAAAAATACTAATAATCCATAATTACCACAATTACCACCTCCATTCCAACAACCCACACTAATGCCACCACCTACAAGTCCTATACCTTAAAAGTAGACCTAGTTGCCTGCACAACCTGAGCCAAATCCATTCTATAGGGAAAAGAACAACACTAAAAGTATTAAAACTTGGATATTATTGGCCAACATTGCATAAGGATGTAGTAACTAGGGTATAATTTAGTGGCTAATATTCGTAAATTGGCTAATTTTAGAATTTTTTGGCTAGTATTTTGGCTAATAATTTAAGATTTGATACAACCTAAATCGCCATAGTTTTATAAAATTCAATTCTAGAATATTTAAAATTGCTCAATAATTTATTTTATTGAAAAATTTAAACTCATTTATTTGCCACAATATTCATTACATGAATAGATTTGAGTAACCTAAATATAATATATTATTGGAGAAATTAAATTGAACTAACCAATAATTATCATAACTATTATTTAATTTAGGGATATATCACCAATATTTATTATTCACTATTGATTTAAAGTATATTTAATGATTCTCATAACATTCCACAAGGTAAAAAAATGTTCAATTTTGATTTGTAATATTCCATGGTGATTAATGAACTTCCTATTATTATTGAGATTCGTCAATATTTTATATAAAAAAAAATAATCGCCAAAATTAATCATATTTAGAATAAAAAATTGAGAGTTTCACCAATATAAATAATTTTGTTTTTTCAAAATAATGAAATATTCACCAATATTTTATATCTTTTTTTGGAGGTGGCTTTCTTAAAGCTTACCCTGGTAGTAACTTATACCACCAACTGTGACAAATACCGGAGCATGGATTGACCAACCAAAATTGATGAGATGCCACTCACTCCATAGATTGTAGTAACACCTTTTCATAGGTGGGATATGGACTTCATAGGTCCAACTAACCCACCATCAAGTGGGAAATCCTACATCTTAGTATGTACAAATTATGTAACCAAATGGGTGGAAGTTAGAGAAATGAAAAATGCAAGAGATGAGAAAGTAGCTAAATTCCTATATGAATAAATGTTCACTTGCGACAGAGTCCGCAGAGAACTTATTATAGATCAAGGAGCCTAGTTCACTTCAAACTTGATCAGTAAGGTTATGAAAGAATACAGTATAAGACACTACAAATCCAATCCCTATCACCCTCAAGAAAATGGGAAAGTAGAGGTCACTAATAGAGAAATTGAAGTCATTATGACTAAGATAGTGCACATACACAAGAAGGATCTACTATAGAAGACACCAATTGGATTCACTCCATTTGAACTTGTCTATGGTAAAGAAAAAATTTTGCCCATTGAATTTGAACATAAAACACTATGCACTACTTTGGAGTTAAACATCAGTCTTCCTACGCCACAAGAAGAGAGACTTTCCCACTTGAACTCATTGGATGAAATAAGGAAGATGGCTCTAGAAAGAACAAAACTCATTCAACAAAAGTGAAATAAATGGCATGATGTACATATCCATTATAAACAATTCCAAGTAGGAGATTGGGCACTCCTATACAATTCTTTCTTCAAAGAGAATCTAGGGAAGTTGTAGACTCATTGGTTAGGGCCTTCTAAAATTTAGTATGTATTCTACAATGGAGCAGTGCAACTAACAACAATTGATCCTATCCAGTTCAAGTTACTTGTAAATGTCCATAGGTTTCACCTCTACTATAAACCACAGACCAAAGATGAGTTCCTACAACACTTCCAACCAACCAGTTTACCTGCTCTGACAAACATAGTTCTTGCAATAGAGGGTGACAACCTTCTTCCTACATCCATTCTATGACAAGCTTTGACAAAACCCTCATAATAAAACCTCATTTAATATGAGGTCCATTCTTTCATTCATCCTTATTTTTTTCATATCAACCCATCCCATTTCTCTATCTACATCCACTCACAATCCACATCACCCACAAGTTCTATTTTTACTATTTTCAATAAACCATACCGTCAACACCTTTTATGTAGTCACCAAACATCACCACACCATCCACCTGTATGCAGACAGACATGCTCAAATTTTTAGGTATAACAATTTCTTTTACTCTTTATTCATTTTTAGCATATAGGTTTAGATATTTATATCTAATACTACATTATATGTATTATATAAGTCTTAAGCCAATTTCTCATTCCTATACCAAAAATTTTAAAGTGTGGACACTTGTCAAGTTCTAGTGGGGGGTCAAGAAAGTGTATTAATTTTTGAATGTCATCTCGACATTATCCTAAGTCATGTCCATGCTATAGGTTGTACTTTGGTGGCAGTCTAATATTTTTCATTAATTTTTTAACTCTTTCTGTATATGCTATATCGTTTCATTGCAATTTTGGGGAAGATCTCCTATGTTTGGCATAATTGAAAGGACTAAGAGTTATTATGAAAAACACATTCAATTAAGCCTTGATGCCCTTCAGAATTAATGCATCATTATTTTACATGTCGATTATAATGGAGTCTTGTTAAGGGAAGTGGTAACAACATTTATCAAAAAGATTAATTTGAAATTTAGAGACGAGGGAATTTGTATAGGTAAAAATGGGAAAAACTTATCAAAGTGGTGAGGGTAGAGGAAATCAAAGCTAGACATTTTGAGATGGGGGGATAGTTAAAGAGGTATGAGCTAGACATTCATAATATTTTACTCACAGATGTTGAAGTAGTCCAAAAATTTCATTCTTGTGGATAGCTTGGCTATTTCTTACAATTAATTGATTATAATGAAGAAGTAGCAATAGAATTTATGGCAACATTTTATGAAGGGGAAGCCATAGTATGGGGATTAAGAGAAATTGCTACTGAGGAGCAGATAGAAGAACTCACAAGACTACTAAAAATTGGGGAGCATTTTCCAAATGAACATGATGCCAGGTCCTCATAGGCACAGTTCAATTGGCTAGGTGATCCTCAATTGGATATTTCAAAGGAAGGATGTAAAAGACTTTCTCTTCCAGCTCCATATCCAAAATTGGTAACCCACATAATCAGGAATTTAACCTATAAAGAAAAGTTTTCAAACTTGCATGCTCATCATTTTAAGCTACTCAGTTTCATTAGACATAACATTCAAGTTAATCTCCTCAATTTCCTTTATAATATGTTGTGTATTAGTGTTGAAGAAACTCAAAAAGGAAATGCAAATTCTATCTCTCATCATGCCTTCATAAAAAAATTAGTTGAAAGGTCTCTTAGGGATTCTTCCCATATTACATGGGAAGAATTTTTTGAATTTAAAACCTTGTAAGCTCAAGCCAACCCTATTCCCCAAAATTTTGGAAATGAGGAAGAAATTGTAGAGCCTAGTCAAAATCAAGCTGAAATAGAAAAAGAACCCTCTCCTGATAAGCTTGTTAAGCCTATTTTAGAGGATGATATACCTAGCTCTTCTATAGATAAAGGAAAATGCAAGGTTGGTTAAGAAATCCCTAATCTCGAAAAGGAAGCCCAAAACCCCTCTGTTAAAATAACAATGAGAAAAAGTTGTGTTCCTACAATGACCACTCCTACAATAGTCACACCTAAACCAAAGAGAATCCATAAAATGGTTGAAGCTAAAGAGGTTATTGTGCATAGAATCCCTTGTATGTGAGGTTGAGTATCTCCAGCTTCCATTGAAAACCCAAATGCCCCAATTTCAAAGTCTCATATAGCATTTGTATTTGAAAATATTCTAGATGATTCTCATGTGCAGTTGGAGCCCCAAAATGTGAAAATGCATAAAAATGAGCCTATCCATGATATACAAAAAGAGAATCAGGAAATGTGTAAATCAAACCCTACTAATGTTCTTGAAAAAACCCTAGCAATGATCAACCTACCATGATACCAATCCCTGAATATTCTAATGTTTATCTTATACCTTATAAATCCTCCTGGTACACTCAATATTTCTAGCAAGTTTCCAAAGAACAAAAGATGACATCTAAGGCAGAAGAATTTCCTTCATCTACAATTCAATCAATATTGTTTGGTCTATACAATCATTTCAATTTTTAAAAAGCCTTGTGGAGGCAAGAAAGAGACCAAATGCAAAAGGCAATATTTGATAGAGATGAGGAAATTGAATCATCAAAGAAACAACTTGAAAAATAGAACAACAGATGAATAAATCTTTAAAGCTAGCTGACCAAGTGATGGCCTATAGACCACCACAATGGTGTATGTTACTTGTTTAAAGGAACATTTTTTGTTATTTCAATCGATGATGATAGTAAGAGATATTGATTGTGAATTCCAAAATGCTCGAGATTTTTATAATGTGTATTAGAATTTTCCTTCATGGCAAAAGATTTGTTGTATGAACTCTATTTATATAATTTTATAATTCCACATGAGACAGAGTAGAATCCTCTGCTTTAGATAGGGGATGTCCACCTCAGATCTTTAATGTCTTGGATGCACAATGAGACAAATTATCATAGGTAGTTGGATACCTATAAGGATATTGATAAATCTAAACCATTACCACTCCAAGTTGAATCCCACAAACCTTATGACCTTTTGAGAGATTGGATAAGATTTAGTTGTGGGAGACTAAAACCAAAAAATAGGGAGAAACCTTTTAAAGAAAGGGAAAAGGGTTACAGAGAATACCAAACACTTCCAAATTTTACATGGCAAAGAGCAATTGCAATGCTTAAAAAAAATGGAACTGATTTCTAGAAGCTTTTAAGAAGGCTGAACCACATAGCTCTATCAATTTTGAGGCAGTAGTTAATAAAGTGGCTAAATATATGCAATTGGGAAGACAAATCAGAAAAGAGCTATGGATGTCATTAAATTTTCAGCCTCCTACCCTTCTTTAGCCTTTCTATGAAAATAATGCTACTAGGCTAGACCATTTCATTGAAGACCAGAGGATATTTTTGTACTTTAGAAGTGGGAAGTAGGGGAAGACTATAGTAGTAGATTTCAGAGTCATGGAAAAGAAATATAATGCTTGAGGACAAGAATTTGCATAGTGGGGAGCAGATGATGAGGTTTATTAATGTCTCAAATTTGATATAGTTTTATAGTTTGAACTTACTCTTTAAGCCTTGTGAAAAAAAATTTCAACACATTTTTTTTTAAATATCTTGTGATTTTGTGCCAAATATGGCTAGAACTTATTGAACTCATGGATAGTGGCTATGACATACTATGCTTAATATTATATATAAAATGTAGTCTTTCATATAAATATTTAAAGCTATGTTCTAATATTTGAATAAGAGTAGAAATTTGTTGTAAATATGTGTTTCGAATGTTTCTAATTTTCAAGAAATGGAGAAGTGGTGCAAAGAGTGGTGATTACCATATTAAATGAAGAAGATGACAAGGACCGATCATGACAAAGGAAGTGCAGATCAGTTCCTAATGATAAGCTGCACTTGCAAACAAGTTATTGTTCTAAGAAAAATCAAGGAGACCCAAGTTACAATATTTCCTACAAGTTTTTATTATGTTTCTTAATCAATGTTCTATGTCATGGTTGACATTCTGCTTTCTTATCTGGCAATGTTTGTTCATAGCTTTTATGTCATGTTTTTAATAAGTATATAATCCTCTATATAATGGGTTTGGGGGATCATTTAGCAAGAAGAGAATTGAAAAAATAATAATATTTTAAGATTCAGAAGTTATTCTTTTCTATTCTTCATGAATTATTGAATGATATAAACAGAAAGAAGGATTCTAATGAAAGAGTGAGTTTGGAATACCTGTTGTATTCTTAGTTAGTTGAGGCCAACCAAGGGGGCCTACTTGGGAGGTGGAAGATGATTTAGGTAGAGTAGATTCATTTCTTGCAATCTCCTATTTTAAGATAGATTTATTGTATTAGTCTTGCAACATTGTTACTGTGAAAGTTCCTGTAACACTTATGGGAAATTATCATGGTGGATGTTTGAATAGTTAACTAGTTTAGAATTCCTTTTCAAAAGTTTTCTACAATTATCTCTAGTTAGTCCAAGTTTTTTTACTATTCTATATCAGTAGTATAGATTCTTTTCATACATTTTACTTTCCTGCAACATAGGTGTTAAGACTCTTTAAGGAACTTAGTGCACATATCATGCTGCTCATTTAAAGTCCTACGTCCTTGGGTTGAAAATTCAACTGTATTTCATAATGGAAGGGATAATTTTCAAAATTGAAATAGTATCCTTGAAAGGAATAATGGTGTAATTATCTTTATCTATAATGAAACCGTACAAGGGCAGCGGGTATTTTCTTTGGAAAGCCACACTATTTTATATTTAAAAAGGGTGCCTAGTTGGAGGATATATTTCTTGGTCCAAAATAACTTATGTTGAAGTTGAAATATGTTAAAGAAGGTTGAAATGGGTATCTAAAAACCTATATTATTTTAGAAGTCCTTTGGAGACTTTGGGAGAGAACTTAACATCATTCTCACTGAAGACCTAGTTAAGGGCAATTAGGGTTACTAGGAAATTTTGAGGAATTTGAGTGCTTCCCCATGCTCAAAACCTTCTAACCTTCTAAAATATGCTTCCCCTTGCTCAAATACCTAAGAAAGGGTAGCTACAAATTCCCAAACTATCATTTGCAACTTTTTTGCAAAAAATGTAAAAGTTGTGCAAGCAACATTTTGAGCAACTTTGCAACTTTTGAGGAATTTTTGTTGTTTACATATTTTGATCAAGTGGGCCGATCTAGGGTCATTCTAGGAGCCTACATAGGATTCTTAGGACCTATTAGGAAACCAAATACATTATTTTCCTATCCCTAACAATATTTTACTTTAGGATTCCATGTTTTTGTAATTATATTCAATCTAATGAACCAAATGCATCTACTCTACATTTTAGTGTCTCAATTATTGCCTCGTGGTCTAACTTGTGAACCTTTCAAAGTGTCTTATTATGTGGTTTTCTGCCATATTTTATCAAGTGGACATTTGACATGATACGAATAATGAAGAATCTTCCTCTTTGTTTGTCAATCCTCGAATAACCACAAGTTAGGGTTCTTCATAGAATATTGTCTAAGCCATGTGTCGGCTACAACCACTGCACCTATATGGTACCCTAAACCTTCACCATCTATAATCGAGTGATACAAAAAAAAATTGGCTTGAAAAAAATGACACAAATAATAATTTGTCCCTTCTTTATTGTCTTCAAGTGTAATAACAACAAAAACATGGTCCGTAGTGATAAATATACAAAATGTGGTCATTAATTCAGCAAATACTTAGGTAAAATTTATAAAGTTACATATTGATAATATATATAGAGGTTGCACTAGATCAGATAAGCTATCAAATTCAATGGATGAATCTATCGAGCTACCATTTCCAGTGGTTGTGGGGGACAATAGGTTTCAATTGGGTCAAAAACCCATATATCCCATTTGTCCACCCATCCAGTCGACTCACACTCACCCCAATTTTTCTCTACACATGATGGACAATAACATTTCTTTTTTGTTGTGTGGATACTCCATGAACTTGCACCAAAGCTTCTTAAAAGAGTGCAACTCACTTGATCCTGCTAGTGTGCAACAATCCTCATTTCATGCCATGTTAGTATTATCTATCATCCAAAAATATCTATGAACCATAGATTCACCTTCCTTACCTAGACTCATTGTAATGTTATACTACTAGATGATAGATTTTTCATCTATTAATGTTTCTCCATCTTTGTACTTTAATTCTTCAAAAGGTAAGACTCTTTTGATGCATACGCTGACATTGCCGTGCTCTCCCTTTACGTGACCAACCTCTATGAAATCTCACATAGATTAAATTCTAGACAACTTGTGCATCATACTCAACCAATATAACATCCATGCATTCTTGAATTGAGATGCACAATTGTCTAACCAAATAATGTGTTGGCGATATGGTATGCCTCTATTAGTCGTATCTCCATAAAATAGTTTTAAAGACCATGTACAAATTTTGTAGAATGTGATCGATCATCGATGATTTAAAAATGGTACTCCTTTAATATATTCCTGTCATCCTCTATAATTTTATGTGAATGCATGAATATTATGTGAACAAATATGAAAACTTGTTGAGAAGTATAATACTTTTCTTGCACTTCATTTTGTTGTTGCAGTGTGTAGTCCTCTGCAAAGTCTACAACTAAAATAATGATATCCAATGGAAATGTATCCTTGCATAACTTGAATTGAAAATCCAACCATTAGGCTCTATCTGTATGCCTTGCATACTTGTAAATAATGTTTTCACAAAAAATCTTCATGAACTCATACACTAGAATCTTTTAAATTAGTAAATCACATCTTTTACCCTGTTTCCCATCTTTTAGAGCATATTTCAATGTCTTATATTTTTTTAATCTACTATTTCATTTCCAAATGCATGTGTACTATCCATATCTTCAAAGTTGATAAAAGCCACAAAGAACCATAAAGTAAAAATTTACCATCCAAACATTATATCTTGTAAAATTATTGACCATCTCCTATTTCACATAAAATGTTGGATATGAGTCCCTTGAATATCTAGGTGGCTCATTCATGTCACAATCCTAAAAAACAAACTTAGAATGAAAAAATACACATATCCCTTAAAACATCAAAATGGTTAGAAAATTTAATATGTATCCTACAATAAGAAGTTGTGCATATTTGATTTACCTTCACATAAAAAGGTTTACCCATCTCAAAAAATCTTTGAATTATTCAAATTTGAGGATACATACCAATAAATTTTGCAAAAAATTGTGTTTGAGTCCAGAAAATGTTTCGCATGTGGATCTTGATTTCAGCTACCACTCCTTCTTACAATATCTCTTTGATTAGGGGAAACACATATGTTATTTGTCCAAAAATCTTCAATCAATGATTTCAAAGCTTCGCTAATTTTTTTATCCTTTTGTGGTAGTCTACCACTATATTTTCATAACTCAATTTTTCATCTCTCAAGCCTTACCATGGCTCTCCTTAGAGTACCTCTACCGATTTTCAATATTTTTCTTGTCTTTCTCATGATTCAAGCTTTCTTTATTTGGGTACTTAGTATTGTTGATGTAAGTATGCATCTTGTCATATTACTTTTTTTGGTTTGTGATTTAGAACCTAATTTTTCATATGCACTCATTAGATTATTTACAATATTTTTTTCATTTGAATCATCCATCATTCTTAGCCAAAGAATCTTCATGATGGGCCTAAATTTAATTTTTCTCATCATTTCAACAAATAATTGGCATTGATTTGTAATATTTAATTCTTCAAAGAATAATCTCTACATACAATTAAATTTTCCTTGACAAGTACATCTCCTAATCTTGTCAGGCATTGATTTCTGAATGTTAGTATCGATATCAATAAAATATTTTGGTCTTCTAGAATGAATTCTAGAAGGTTTTATAATCTCTTCCATTCCCTCAACAATTTGAACATCAACATAAGATTGAGTGTTTTGTGTACCTTGAACCAAAGATGATATACCTTGGAAATAAGATGCAAAAGGTGGAATATCACCTGCTTGATATGTTGATGATGTGCCTTCAACATGACATGATGGAGTTTTTATATTGTCAGATGTACAAGTTAGTGTCTCTTCAACATAAGATAATGATATGACTCGAATATTGAAAGATGGTTTAACTTCACAATTCAATTGTCTTCTTGAGCATAAGAGTCTCATTCATTCTCTTTGTCTTTCAAATTCTTCCTCTTTGTTTCTTTATATTAATGTTTCATGTTCCTATTCAAAAGAAAATTCTTCATTATTGCATTGCAATTTTCTTTGTTCACATAGTAGTTTCATTTTATCTCTTTTAATTGCCAATTTTCTTTCCCTCTCTTTCATTGTTCGCATTTTTGGTTTCTTCCTTGGCATAATGATGATTTTTGTATGTCAAATTATTCAAACATTTGAATTACTTATAATTTATAAATAACCAATCATTGAAATATATGTACAAATTATAATTATTTCAATGAATACACAATATATATTAAACAACTTGTCAAATTATACCAAAATTTATCTCTATAGTAACAAAGAATATTTTAAAATGACTTCACTAACCTTTTCTATAGAAAGAATGTTGAAAAATCCTTCAAATAGTGTATCTAATGATTAACTTTGTTGTTTGCTAGTTTCCAATAGCATGAAACTTGTGTTTTTTAATAGAACAATAGAATACACAATAGAAAAAAAATGAGTCAATAGGAACCCAAACTTTCCTAATAACCATTTTTAGTGTTTTTATATAGTGTGTACATACTATAAAGCGTGCATACCTTATAATGCATACATACTATGTGAAAAATCTCTCTCTCCCTTTCCCATCCTATCTTATCCACTACTCTCTCTCCCCTCATCCAACCATCCCCTACTCTCTCTCTTTATCCCTCTCCAAACCCCTACTCTCTCATCCCTTAGTCTCTATCTCCCCTATCCTACCCCCTCCATTTTTCTCTCTATCTCTCACTATCCCACCTACTCCTATCCCCTACTCTCTCTATATAAATGTGTGTGTGTGTACCACCCTCTCCCATCTCTCTCTCCCTCTCCCTCTTCCTCTCCCACCCCCTGCTCTCCCATCTTGTACTCTCTCTCTCCCCTTATGATACCCTCTCTCTATATATCCCATTCCCTACTCTCTCTCTACCCCCCACCCACCCCCTCCCTCTTTCACCCCCCTCTCTCCCCCTCTCTCCCAATCCCTATCCCACCCACTCTCCCTATCATATATTTAACATTTTGTATTCTACCAAGCCTAAGGCTTGGATTTTCCTTGGGGATCCAACCAAAGGTTTGAAGTCTCTAAAATGGTCTGAGACATGTTTTGTAGCAACCATACAAAAATTATTAATTTTCCTTGTGTGTTCTCCTTCAACTTTCATTGTGGTTGAGCATCGATAGAAAAAGTTACATGATATTGTAGGTGTCTTTGTTAGCTACATAACCATATAATTCATTTCAAATTTGAACTATTTCAAGGCTTTCAACTATAATTTCATTTGAATGTATGTTTTTTTCCGCTCAAAAACCAATATGTACTGATTGGGGTGTAGATTTTAACTAATTCGTCAAATTTTGCAACAACTTAATTTTTTAAAAACTAGACTCCATTCCACACACTTTGAAAAAAAGGAATTTTTATTTTAGATTAGCTTTCAATCATTTCTAGGGGGAGTACACAATTATTTCACCTTTTTGCAATTGTCCAATTATAAAATTCCTAAAAAAATACACATTATAGAATTACCCAAAAAATATTGGATAAACTACATGGTGTTAGGTAACTTTTGACCATTGTGATTAAAGAATTTCAAAAAAAAGTTAAAATTTTAGGGGAGCCACACTTTGCACTATGTTAGGTTTTTTATTAAAATAAACTACCACTTTTTTTTGCCCCTTTTTTTGAGGTCCTAAAACTAAACCATTTTGAAAAAAAATTTAGTAGCTTAGAAACTAGATTCAAACTACTACTTTTGTTTTTGTCATATCTTAAAGTTTTGAGCATAACTATCTTCAAATTCTTGTTGAAGTTTAGAAATTTTTTATTTCAAAAAATAAAGGTGGCCACTTATAACCCCTTTTTGGCACCATAGGTTGGTGCACTTACCTGGCAGTTAATAGTGAGTGAATGAAGTGACCTATTCTTGTGGGAGTAACATTCCTCTATTAGAAGTTGAAATAGAATCCTAGATCTAAAATAGATTATTATGCCTTCCTAAATTTGAAAATGAAGTTTTTCTACTTGTAACCTTCACACACAAAAAAAGGAAAATGATTGAAGAAAGGGATTTATCTTAGTCAAAAACCTATATTGAAATAAACCTTGAAATTGAATTGAAAATGTATAAATGAAAGAAGTAAGATATAAGTATCAGAAGCTTGATAAAAGTATATCATTCAAACAGATGAGTCATCCATGAAGATGCATGTAATTTTTCTTTATATTTGATATGGGATCTCAGAAGACCATGAATGCCTTTATATATGCAAATATCTAGACCCTACTCCATCTTCCATTTTGATACTAGAGTTTACTTGATTACTCCTTAGATTTTTGATTACTTGAATCCTTATGCTTTATCACCTTGATTGATTCCTTTTCCTTGGCTAAATTTACTTGTGACTAGAATACATGACGTTGCTATGTATGTGTTCCTTTCCAAGTCTATTTAGTTCTAAAAAGGTGAAGTAGCATAACTTAGGATTTGAAATCCCCCTAAAAATAATAATACCAAACTACACATAAAATTTTGAGGCTTTTCTTTTATCTCTTTTTCAAAAGTTGTGGATTTCATATTATATTTGTCATCATCAACATCATCCACTTAAATTCTCACAATATATAACTTTATTTCTCCACAATGAGCCTTGAATAGTATCTTGTCAAGTCTAATATTTAGTGTACAACTCAACCCAGTAATCCTCAAGTTCAGGAACATGCTTGAATCTTGCATCCAACTAGAGATTATTCTTTACAAAGCTCAGAGGATAAAACTAAGGCCTAATAACTTCATAGTCTTTGAATTTGAACTTTCTTTAATGAAAGACCTTAATGAGGTTCTTTTCATTAGATCTTGATGCACACAATAAGATCTTATCCCAATTGGAAAGGGTATTCCATCTTTTGTGTTAGCAATATAGAGAGTGTTCACTTCAAGTAGTTTCCTTCAAAGCTAAATTAGCATGACCCTATCATAAGGATGCCTAGTTAGGCTATAAGGAAAACCATCAAAACCACCAATTCAGATATAGAAGAAAGAAGGGAATTGTATAAAACAATAACAAAACTAAGTCACCACTTCAATGGCCTTTGGAGAAAACCTTCTTAAAAGGAACCCTTGAAGCTCCCTACACATTCTCATAATGAAAACATCATTTATATTCATGAACTATTCATAACTTCTTTCTAGCTAAAGATAGGGATACAATTCATACACTTTGGTAGAATAATCAAAGTCTTCATTATAACGAAAGCTTGGCCATAAGTAATGTGTTGCTAGGGCATAAATAAGATACGAATACATTTACAACTATTCAAAAGCCTTATTTTATTTCATAAAGCTTGTCAACTTATCACATAATAATAATGCCCAATCTAGATATTTTCCTTTAGCACATACAACATGGACTAGATGTTCAATGAAATGTAATGCCTCATTGTATCCCTTTAGTATTAATAGTAGACGTAGCATATCTACAATTTTTCTTTACAAATTAGTTCCAAATAGAGTTATAGGAAACTTACCTTTTTAACTCCTTGGTGGTCGAAACAAGTGCTCAGAATGTCACCTCACCTCATAGTTCTCTTTTCATTATACATGGAGGTGAATGAACCATATTAATCAACATCAGAAAATTGATTTCTATTTGGAAACCCAAAGAAATTTGCATCACATCTCTATCAAAAGTTATCAACAAAGAATCATCCGACATCTTTATCTATTTTTTTCATGTGATCATAATAGGAAATGCACTCTTGAACCATCTGATTGGCTTGAATGGCTATAGGGAATCATGCAACTTCAAGTATACTACTCCACTTGAGTATCTCTATCACTAGGTGAAATGGTTTGGAATTCAATCTTTTGTGAAGATCAAATAGATCTTAGAAATAGAAAGAAGTGTTTGTTAAATCCTGTAATTTTCTCACTAGACCAAGAAACTTGTTTTACATCTTAGTTCTTAAGGCCATGAATTACATAAAATTACAACATCTCTCACATAGAAATGATGAGTTTCAATTCAAGGTATCATGGAAAAATTGCTCATAAGATCTTTTATTTAACTTGAATATAACCATTTAATTTTGAGAAAATTAGGCCATGTAGGATGATAACATTTATATTTTCCATTAATATGGTAGGTAAATAACCTTATTTGAATTAAATACAACTTTAATATAGATTCATGCCACTTAACTTCATAAACTTCACCTTTCAAGCTCAAGCATAGCATAAATGGCACTTTTCCAATGCTTATATGTGGTCTAATTAATAAGCTTTGGAGGCATTAAGGAACAACAATGACTCCTTTAATGGGTTAAAGAAATGACCAATGTCTCACCTTTCATGACTCTCTTCTTCAATGTTTTGGGTGCATAGCCATTTGGTAATTTTTTAATACCTTTGAAAATTAGCTTATTTACCTTGAGTGTAGAGCACTCTTACTTATTTTCCAAAATTGAATTCTTCCTTCTAATTCTCAATTTTTATCATTCTCTCAAGCATAGCACATTCCAAGCATCTTTGATGAATATTCCATTTTCAAAGTGATCATTCACTTTGTTACCTTTTCCCTATTTTGTACTCATTTATTGAGTGTGTATTCAAAACCATACCTTTCTGACGGGGACCTTCTTAAACTGAAGTCCACAATTTTGAATGTATCCAAGGCCCATGGTAAATTTGAATGATTTAACTAAATATTTGAAAGGATAATCCAATTGTAATCTGAATACTTTTAAGCATTACTAGAATGGTATGCTTTTTCATATATACCTTCATTATTGGCCATATCTCTGATTTCAAAAAAATGGCTTATTCTATAAGCAAGATGAGCATGAAAGATGATTTTCTACTATCACTATTTTACTCACCAATTCCACTTAGTTGAATTCTCTATACACATGTCCTTTCGCTTAGTTCCTTGAGGATTCTAAAACTTCATATATATATGGTAGAACTTCTCCAAAATCTAACTTCAAAAAATAGTAGGTGCAACTCCACGATGAACATTGCATAGCATCAAGGGGAAACTTTCAAAATGAGACTTTTTCCTACATATTTCTTCTCAAAAATTATCTAGCCTACATAATATCATCTAAATTTCTTCCTAGAGTGAGATTGATGCAAAATATAACAAGAAGTTATCTAATTTCACCCATTTTAGAAAAAAGTGTGAACGATTCCACTACAAAGAATATAGTGTAGCCTAAATGACTGATTTCAAAAGGCCTTTATCTTTATCAATAAAACTCCATACTTTTCCCCCAACATATTCAAAATCTTTCAAATACCTCCAAAAATTAAAATTAGGTATAGAGAACTAACCATCTTACCTAATTAATGCATTTTAGAAAACTATATATGTAGCTATGCTACTTGAAGTCATGGTGTAATGAGGGTGCTTATCTCAAACATGTACATATATTTTGATAAAATTGATTCATCTGATCAAATAAACACTACAACCTCTTCGTAAAGACTTTAGACATGCAATCTCCTCTAGCTTAGAGACCAAACCAACTTGTTCAAATATGCTTTTGGCTAACTAGAAATGTAGCTCTCTAATGGTCCTAGCACATTGAAAAGGTTAGTTTTTGAAATAGATGGAGAACAACATATTTATGCTCCTTCATGTGAAAATGGATGACCAATATCATTTCTCTACTAGCTTTGTGATCTAAACACATCCTTTCAATATCGTGGAAAATCTATGACTTATGGGCTCACAACTTTCAATAGCAAGACAAAAAAAAATCATTGTAAATAAGGATGAAGAGCTCCACTATGGACCAAAAGCATAGGTTTACCAAAACTATCGAAAAGGATGAAATTCTCATTATATACCTTCATTCAAAAAATTTGGCCTCTAGTTCCTAAGAGCATGAATATCATTTTTTGAAGAGAATTCTGGCACATGTCACTTGGAACATGCATTTTGGTTGAATCTCCTTCATATTGATGTTGAATTTGATGAACATTCTTTTAGAGAAGATACTATAGTAAATAATATTCTTCATACCAAGGAAAATGCATGGCATGTCCCCTTCCAAACCTATAATTATCTAGCTTAACTGATATACACTACTTTCTTAAGACCCATATTGGTAAGCTTATAGAGCAAGGTAAGAAAGAATGCTCCCTTAGGGATAACTTAATTTGGATATAGCTCAGTAGCCATGAATTATGACCAAACTAGAAGGTTCAAAAAGTGAAACTAAAATTCTACTGACATAACCAAAGGGATCACTAGATACCAAGCTAGTGATCTGGCATCGAGATATGAAGAGGAGAAGTCTAGTTAGAGGATAGAAAATGAGCTAGACATTTATATTATTCTGCAAGGACTAATACATAGATCAATTGGAGATTCAATTCAGTGGTCTTGCCCCTGAAGCTATTTGGATAGTGGGTCCATCTGTCTTCTACAAATCCTTACAAGAATGGGGATTCAAAGTCTTCTAACATAGACTTATATGTATTCAATATTTTTCATTGGCTCCTAATAGAGTCCATCCTTGAACAAGGAACATTTATATTAGTACATCATTGTGTGGGTATCATCCCCACTAGAATTTTCCCTCTAATCAAAGGTTTCCCTAGTTAACATATCTAGTGTTAGTATGTATGACTATCTTGTTCTGGTTGCTAATTATTTTGTTCACGTGCTTAAGGATTAATAAGGTTCATAAATTTTTTAATAGTTGGATAATTGGTTGACCCTATTAAAATGTAGCTTTAGTCAAAGTAAACTATACTAGTATAAATTTGGAAATATTATATGTGTGTGTGTGTGTGTGTGTGTGTGTGTTTGTGTTAATATAATTATAATATTGATACATATATATACATATACATATATATAATTACAATGTTGAATATGTTATAGGGTTTCTTAATAAATCAACAACTTTCATTCAAAATAAAACCATGCCCCATAGGGACATGACCATAGGTTCATGTTCCGATGGGGCATACTTCCCTTGCGCATATAAGTATTTTGATCATGACTTCGATTAAATATCAATCACAATAGTAATATTCTAATCTTCAGAAGTGATTCAAGCTTGGACATTAATATAGATTGTTTACAACAAACATATTTAGAATACTTATAATAACATGTAGATACATACACTTTCTCAATCAATTATATATTCATCTATTATTATATATTTAGTCTTGGCTGAATCATACATGTTTTAGTTAAAACTTATTAGTATTTCAAATACATTGTAATATTCTCTATGAGAGATTCTTATATCTTTACATGTTATTAGAGCCACCCTAATAGAGAAATTCAAATTTATAATAACTTCTATATCAAGATCTATATAACCTTAACTCAAAATGGTTAATCATGTAAGACAAGAAGATAGGCTTGAAGGAGTTTCAAATTTTTCATCATGGGAAAATCAAAGTAATGACTGTACTATGTGAAATGGAGTTAGAAGAGTTAATAGAGAAAAATAAATCTATGCCATAAAATGATCTAGACAAAACAACTTGGAAAATATGTAACAAAAAAGCCACGAAGATCATCCTAGATTCATTTAAAGATCACATTCTTCCATCCATAACAAATCTTAAGATAGTCTTTGAGATGTTCTCCACTACAAAGAATACTTTCAAAATTAATAACATAAGTAGATTGCTAACATTGAAGCACGATCTATTATACATCAAGATGAATAATAGAGAAACTATTACATCCTATTTTCTAAGAATCTCATAGTTAAAAGATCAACTTGCAAACATTGGAAATCAACTAGATGACACAGAACTCACCATTCTAGCCCTAAAATGACTACCATTATTTTGGGAGACATTTATTCGTGGATTGAGTTCTCGATCAAAACTTCCTAAGTTTGAACTATTCAAAAATGAATGCACTCAAGAAGAGTCAAGATTAATTACAAGAGGAATTGTTTCAAATCAAGAGGGAAAAAATCAAGCTCTTCAAATCAATACCAATAATAAAGGAAAAATAAAGGGAATTCATCAAAAAAATAAGGAATTCAAAAAATCACACAAAAAGAGATTGGTCCAAAGTATAATGCTTCAAATGTGACAAATTTGGCCACACTCATAACATCTATCCAGAATTGGAGAAAATTCAACCAGCCCTAGCAGAAGTTAATGATGAAAAGGATGAAAATCTTGCATTTTAAATTGTTGAACAAAGAGATAAAGTGGATAAATTTAAATTAGAATCCCAAAGTGAGGAATCAGAGGGAGAGTGGTACATTTCCAAAGTTTGAATACATAAATGACATATGCAATGTTGTACTCAGACCTAAAGATAAATCAGTTATATGTAAATTCAATTTTTTTCATAAATACAAGCATATTGAATAATACATATGGTATTTTGAGATGTTCTCAAGTTGGTTTAGATAAGTAAAAATGAGAAAATAATGGATATTCTTACCAAACCTCTTGCCAAGGTTGAATTGGAATATTTCAAAGGAAAACTTGATATGATCAAATTATAATTTTGAATTGAACTTAAGTTTCAATTTTTATGTGTTTATGCCTTGAATTGAATAGTTACATCAGATATGTAATGAAAGATAATGATATTTTATATATATATATATATATTCAAAAGGTAATCATTGTAAGGTGGCAATCTTACAAAAGACAGACTTGTTATCATGAAAAAATTATGTTATTGTTCCAAAAACATCAGAAGTTATTGAAAAAAAAAACTATTATGATCATTTTTAGTTGTTAGTCCAGAAATGGTAGATATTATAATACATGTTATGATAGTGTTCATGACATTTTGATTATAATTATTTTAAAGGCCACTATTTTAGCGTGTTAAAGTCAGATGATCTATTACTTGAATGGTTATCATTACTTGTGGTATCATGTTAAGAGTTCATGAGAATTTTTTATATATTTCACTTCTCCCTTGCTAAGAGGGAGTGTTAAAGTGTAGCTTTAGTAGAAATAAGGTACACTAGTCATTTTTGGATTATATATGTGTGTGTGTGTGTGTGTGTGTGTGTGTGTGTGTGTGTGTGTGTGTGTGTGTGTGTGTGTGTGTGTGTGTGTGTGTGTGTATGTATGTATGTATGTATGTATGTATACACTAACTAATAAATTTTTGAATTATATACTCACCATTTTTATATATAATATACTTGATAATATTTTGTGTGTATATATATAATTATAATGTTGCATATGTTATTGGGTTTCTTAATAACTAACGAATTTTATTCAAAATGAAATCATGCCTCGTAGGAACATGAACCTAGGGTCGTGTCCCTATGGAATATGACTTCCCTTACACACATAAGTATTTTGATTTTTTCCTAGATTAAATATCAATCACAATAGTAATATTGTAATCTTCGATAGTGATTCAAGATTGGACATCAATATAGATTGTTTACAAGAGACATTTTTAGAATACTTATAATAACATATAGATATATCTACTTTCTCAGTCTGGTATATACTCATCTATTATTATATATTCAATCTAAGACTGAATCATACAGGTTTTAGTTCAAACTTATTAGTATTTCAAACATGATGTAATATTATCTATCAGAGATCCTTATTCCTTTAGACATAGCACACCCCCTGAACCCCCCTCTCAGTGATCTTGGTGGACTTTACTTTATAACAATTAGTATTAGAGTATCAAGTCCTTGAAGAAAAATCCTAATATCTTTAGTAGATCAATGGCAAGTCATTTCAAAAAAGAAATTCATGTTAGGTGGAGTTCCTTGGTGAGATATTACAATTATGTATAGAACAAAACATTTATGTTTTAGGATCTAGAGTCTTTTCGTTGCATAAAAAAGGATAAACCTACTAATGCAAGAACAAGTGAAGATAGATCTACATCCAATGAGGACAATAATATTGAAGAGGGAATTTCTTCTCTTATGAAAAGAGAGTCAGAAGGTATGACAATTTTTGTTTATTGGACATGCAAATACTTTAGTCATTTTTCATCTAGATGTCCTAAGAGAGTAAGGAAAACTAGCAAAGATTTTATTTATGATAATAATGAAGAATTCAAAGAAAGCATGGAAATATTCTTCAATGATAGAAATGATGAAGTTGACAAACTTAGATGGGTCAAGGAAAGGGAAGTAATAGAAGAGATAGCTTTAGTGACTATTGTTGATCGAAAGGCTAACCATGAGAATGTTGAAGTTTTATTTGAGACTAGCAATGACTTGTAGAATGATGTCCAAATTGTTGAACAAAGAAATGAACAAAGATCTAAACCAAGAAAAGAAGTGAGAGTTGAAACTCCCACATCGAACAAGAATTTGACAAAGAAAAATTGGGATGAGAAACCTATTATTGGAAGTAAAGACAAAGGAGTTATGAAAAGAAACAAAGTACTTAAGGAAATATGTTTTATTTCTCAAGTTGAACCAGAGAGTGCAAATGATACATGTAATAATGATTGTTGGATTTAGGAAATGAAGGAAGAATTAGGTGAGACTATGAAGAATGAGACATGAGATTTGGTTCTTAGACCTAAAGACAAGAATGTTATAGGAACTAAATGGATATTCAAAAATAAGATTAATGAAAAAGGTGAAGTTGTGAGGAATAAAGAAAGATTGGTATGCAAAGGATATTCATAGCAAGAAGGCATAGATGATGAATAGACATTTTCCCCTATTGCTAGAATGAAAGCAATAAGAATTTTCTTGGCTTATACATAAAATAAGAAGTTTAAAGTGTAGAAGATGGATGTATAGTCAACATTGAGAAACTTAGAGGATTTCCTTTGACAAGAGAAAAGGATATGGTATACAAATTGAAAAAAGAATTTTATGGTCTAAAATAAGCACCTAGAACTTGGTATGTGTTAGTGAACAGATTGTCCTCCAAGAAAATACATGTAAATGTAACTCTAAATGACCAAGTTAGAAGGCTGATCAACACTAACAGTTGGATAGGTTATCATTAGATTGATAGCCTTCCTCTGAATTTTATCAGGTACAACTCCCCATATATGATTTATAATGAATTGAAATATGGATTCTTTTAACCTGAAACCATGAAAGGATTACAAACATCTACCTATATGTACAAAGTATATGTAGAAACTAGGATTATTGAAAAGAAAAGAACAACAAAGAACATCAGATGACACAAAGTTCACATGCCCAAATGCTACATTATAATGAAAATGAGATCAAAGAAGTATTTTCCATCCTCTTGAGAAAATGAGGAATCAGATCTTTAGGATATATGTTGAAATGATAGCATAATCTAAAAATAGTGACCATGAAATGTATTTCAGGAAAAACTAAAAACAACACAAAGATTGTGATCAATGGAAGGAAAATGCATCATAATCAAAGTTCTGATACAATTATCCTCTAGCCTCTCTTTTCTAAATGAAAAAGACACAAAGATATTCTTACACATTTACAATCAAAAAATCACTATCTAAAGGAAAGTTGAAACTCTTTTCTTTAACATTACATTAACAAATCAAACTATCTCTAACACATAGTTTAGAAAATAAGCTCTGCCCTCTCTCTCACAACAAATGGAATAAATCTAGAAATTTTCCTCCCCCTGCTATAGCACATAGTCTGTAGTCCAAAATCAAGAAAGAATGGAACCCCTTTCAAACTTTACTATTGGCATATTCATTATCTTCTCATTTCTCATGAAAACTCTTCAATTTCCCTAACTGAATCTTGAAAAACCTTATGACTTCCCCTTCCTTTTAATATTTTCAATCTCCCCTTTCTTAATGTGTTTATATCATTATAGAAATTGTATTATATTTTTGATAATATGAGGCCTCTATAATATATGCATGCTGACAGGTGGCATTTTCTAGTGGTAAAGTGCTATCATTATTTCATGACAGTCATATCCAATTTTGATAGCATTGCACTCATCTAAACATAACTTTTGATTTAGAATGAATATTGCAACACCATTTGGAGAGGATTTATATAACTAGCATTTACAACACATATCAAAAATGTAAGTCAATCCAACAATTGGATTGCGAGATACAACACCTGCAACATGACTATTTTACTATACTCCACATTTTGTTACTGTCATTACTGATCTGATAGTGTTGCACTCAAAAACCTGTAACTTTTGATCCATAAATAATATAACAAAATGATTTAGAGAAGATTTAGAGAACTAGATGTGGCTATACATATATAAACTTTAGCTTAATACAAATCTTGGATTATTAGATATGACCCTTGAAAAAGGATCTATTTTTCTGGTATCATTTTTTGGGTGACGTGGATCATTTTGATAGTGCTGCATTAAAACATGTGTAACTTTTTATCCATCAAGAATATTTTTAAGCCACTTGGAGGAGGTTTAGATAACTAATTTTATTCAAACATATCTATAAAATGGGATTGATCCAATAGTTAGATTGAGATTTATGCCCGTGCACTGAGATTAATATTATGGCTTCCTGCAAATTTGTGGTCATAGAAATTACAATAGCTTCTTCCAAAAATATTTGCAAATGCATCACTTCCACCTCTTAAAAAGGTTATGAGGAATTATGAGCCCCTATGTAGATCACCTCCCTTATGATCAAAAAAATTTGATATTGTTTTCATGAGAGATGTCATCAAATAGGCAATGTGTAGTTAAAACTTTCCTGATAATTTGGAGAGAAAATCACTAGTTTGCCCCCATTGCAGAACCTTGAATTTGTAACTCAAGACTTGAACTTTGAAACTTTGATCTCTGAACCATTGGATTTATAAAATTTTCTTGTGCTAAATCTATAGGATGGATCATTTTACCACTAAACCACTTTGAACTACTTTTAACTAAGGTTCAAAGTGATTTGAAAACACAAATTGCAAGTTTTAAAACTGGATCCATATTGGGTACTAATAGGGGCTCTAATTGCAGGACTGATTTTGATACAAAAGTAGAGAACTCCAGTAATCTTTGGAAAAATACAAGTGCCTTATCCATTGGGCAATAGATTTTACCATGAAAATCAGGAGCTACTTGCAGAGAGGGAGGAGGGGAATAGGGCAAAGCCAACTAACCAAAAACTCCTAAACTACCAGTAGGTGCAAAGCTTGCACATTATTCAGACTACTACTACACACACCAAAAAATATTTATAATGGTAGGAAGAGAACCTACCATGAGAATCGAAAGAAAGGAGAATTCAAGTAAATCCATTTACCGGTTGGGAGAAGTAAGAGACTTTTTGCATCAGTAGACTATGCCTCAATAGAGCAGTTCCATACCATTGCTTAATGGTGACTTCTTTAATGCTGAAACTCAAGCTCATAGTATGCAAAATTTTGGCAATCCAACATTCTTTTTTGAGCAGCCACAACCCATCATAGTATTCTTCTTTACTCAAGAAATGATCCTCAACATGCATATGCCTAGGTTTCACTTCAAACTGAAAATTTTGGAAAGAAGAAACCTTTTCAAGAAAAGATGTACAATATTCAAAAATGTTGTCATAAAAACTCACCTTTTGTAAATGGAATTTGATATCACTATCAAATTGTAATCCAAGAGATGCCTCATCCAACATAGGATTACTTTTAATCAACTCATTTCCATCATCAAACATAGATACTTTGAAACTATCAAAATGAGTGTATGATACTTGCATAGGAATTTCTATTCTATACTTTTCATGGAATGCATGAAGCTTATTTCCAAACTCATCAATCATCATGTTATGACCAACTTTACAATAAAAAAAGTAGACATCTACATCATTAGTTGCAGAAATCAAAGGTACTAAACTGGAACTATTTTTACCTCAGCCACACTTGTATGGTTTTCATCATGTATCATTGTAGTCTCTTGGAAACCACTAACCATCCTTTCTTCAATCTCCTTGAATAGTCGAGAGTCATCTTTAGGAGGAGACTTTTAAGAAACGTCATTCTTTGGACATAGTCCCTTGCTGAAATCTTCCATGACTTCTATAGGTGAGCATACCATATTGCCACTGCCTTCTTGAGTACCAAAAGATGAATTATCCTCAATCTCTACCTGTTCATCAAGATGAGGGGTGCCTTGTATTTCTTGACCATGAATTCTTTCTTGATATTGTTGATCTATCAAGTTTACTAGATCAATGTCAAAAGCTGGAAAAACTCCAAATGCAAAAGAATCAAATCCTTGAAAGGAAGAAACCATTGGTAGATTTTCATTAATCTTATCATCATAAAGCTCTTTTTCGGTGGGGGAATGGCTCCTACTAATAAATTTCATTCCACATAATAACATAGCATCATCTATTTTAATTGCTCCTTTTTGAGCATCTCTTAGATTTTGCACATTTTGATACTTTAACTAGAATTTAATTTCAATTTCCATTGCAGCAACAAAAATGCATAACTGATTATTTTTAGTTGGTTGGCATGCTCAAGGAATCTTTCCAATTTATCTATTAAATCTATTAATAAAATCTCTTATAGATTCATCCTCCTTTATTCAAATTTGAAAGAAATTTGATAAGATATTACCAACATCAACTGCAAGCTTGAATCTTTCGATAAAATTTTCCTTCAAGTCATCCCAACAAGTGATAAAACCATCCTACAAGTTTTGAAACCAATCAGTAGCATTTTCAATAAGGCTTCCAGCAAATAATTTGACAAAGACATACTCTTCTTGCACACCAAGAATCCCTCATGCAACTATAACTGCTTTGATATGGTCATCTAGATCCTATGTTTTATCTCCAAGAAACTTTGGAAGGTATTCCTATGATATTTTAGGTAAGGCTGAATACTGGGCCAAGGAAAATGGTCCGATTCGAGCACCCCATGGTTGAGCTGCAACCATCACCATAGAACACTCTGGAACTCCAAAATCAAGGATTTAACAAATTTGTAACACAGAGTCACCAATCTCCTATACATAGAGATAACCAAAAAAATGTGGAAACAAATGTTAGTCAATGATCTTTGTTTTCGTCCCTAGCGGAGTTGCCAAAAATTTGTTAGTGAATAGATTGTCCTCTAAGAAAATACATGTAAATATAACTCTAAATGCCCACGTTTGAAGACTAATTAGCACTAATAGTTGGATAGGTTATCATTAGATTGATAGCCTTCCTCTAAATTTTATCAAGTATAGTTCTCTGTATATGATTTACAATGAATTAAAAAATGGATGCTTTTAGCTTGAAAGCACGAAAGGATTACAAAAATCTACCTGTATGTACAAAGTAGATGTAGAAACTAAGATTATTGAAAAGAAAAGAACAACAAAGAACATTAGATGACATAAAGTTCACATTCCCAAATGCTGGATTACAAAGAAAATGAGATCAAAGAAGTATTTTCCATCCTCTTGAGAAAATGAGGAATCAAAGCTTCAGGATATATCTTGAAATGATAGCATAATTTGAAAACAGTGAACATGAAATATATTTTAGAGAAAGCTAAAAACAATACAAAGATTGTGATCAGTGGAAGGGAAATGCATCATAATCAAAGTTTTGATATGATTATCCTCTAGCCTTCCTTCTCTAAATGAAAAAGACACAAATATCTTCTTACACATTTACAATCCAAAAATCAATATCTAATTGAAAGCTGAAACTCTTTTCTTTAACATTACATTAACAAATCAAAATTTCTCCTATCCCTAACACATAGTTTAGAAAATAAGCTCTTCCCTCTCTCTCACAAGAAATGGAATAAATCTAGAAATTTTCCTCCCCCTACTGTAGCACACAATTTGTAGTCCAAAAGCAAGAAAGAATGGAACCCCTTTCAACCTTTTCTATTGACATATTTATTATCTTCTCATTTCTCATGAAAACTCTTCAATTTCCCTAACTAGATCTTGAAAAACCTTATGACTTCCCCTTTCCTTTTAATATTTTCAATCTCCCCTTTCTTAATGTTTTTATATCATTATAAATATTGTCTTATATTTTTGATAATATGAGGCCCCTATAATATATGCATGCTGACAGGTGGCATTTGCTAGTAGTAAAGTGTTGTTATTATTTCATGATAGTCATATGCAATTTCGACAACACTCCACTCATCTGAACATAAATTTTGATCTATGATGAATCTTACAATTCCATTTGGAGAGGATTTATAAAACTAGAATTTACAGCACATATCAAAAATTTAGGTTAATCTTGCGGTTGGATGGTGAGATACAACCCCCACAACATGACTTTTGTACTATACTCTGCATTTTGTCATTGTCATTGCTGATCCGATAGTGTTGTACTCAAAAATCTGTAACTTTTGATCCATAAATAATTTGACAAAATTATTTGGAGAAGATTTAGAGAACTAGATTTTTCTATACATACATAAAATTTAGCTCAATAAAAATTTTGGATGATTAGATATGACCCCCTAAATATGATCTATTTTTCTGGCATCATTTTTTGGGTGTCGTGGATCATTTTGATAGTCCTGCATTAAAACATGTGTGACTTTCTATCCATGAATAATAGTTTTAAGCCACTTGGAGGAGGTTTAGATAGCTATTTTTCTTAAAACATATCTAAAAATGGGATTGCTCCATGGCAAGATTAGGATTTATGCCCCTTGCACTGAAACTAATATTCTGGATTCCTGCAAATTTGTGGTCATACAAATTACAACAGCTTCTTCCAACAATATTTGCAAATGCATGAGTTCCACCTCTTGAAAAGGTTATGAGGAATGATGAGCCCCTATGCAAATAACCTCCCTTATGATCCACAGATGTTGATATTGTGTTCATGAGAGATGTCATCAAATAGGCAATGTACAGTTAAAACTTTCCTAATAATTTGGAGAGAAAACCACTAGTTTGCCCCCATTCCAGAACCTTGAATTTGTAACTCAAGACTTGAACTCTAAAACTCTGATCTCTAGACCATTGGATTTCTAAACTTTTCTTGTGCTAAACCTATAGGATGGATCATTTTACCACTGAACCACTTCAACTACTTTTAGCTAAAGTTCAAAGTGATTTGAAAACACAAATTGCAAGTTTTAAAACCATGTCCATATTGGGTACTAACAGTATGCAAGGTAGGACAAATATTTGGCAAAATTGAGATTTGCTAGAGGTACAAAAAAAATTAACTTATATTTGAAAAAAATTGAGAATAGATTGTTAACCATTGTAATATTTGTTGATGACATAATCTTTGGAGGTAATGATGAAGCAAGTGATAAGTTTTCTAATGAGATGAAGAGTGAGTTTGAGATAAGTATGATTGGTGAGATGAAATTTTTCTTGGGTCTATGGATTGTACAATATAGTGATGATATTGTAATGTCATAAGAAAATAGCTTAAAATACTTGTTGAAATAAGTTGTCTTAGAAAATTGTAAGCCTTTTGCTACACCTATGATAACTTGTCACAATTTATCTAGCAAAGATGAGACACCTACAATTGAGAAAAAGAAGTATAGATTTATGATTGAAGGATTGCAATATATAACTCAAACTAGACAAGATATAGAAAATACAGTTGAGATAGTAGCAAGATTTCAAGCCAATCCTAAGGAATCACATTATTTCGAAGTAAAAAAGAATATTTAGATATTTAAAGGGTACACTTGATTCTGGTCTATGGTATGACCAATCAACTAATTTTACTTTATGTGCATATATTGATATGGATTGGGTAGCTAGTATGGATGAAAAAAGGAGCACTAGTGGTGGAGAATTTTTCCTTGGAGGATGATTGGTTTCTTGGCTAAAAAAGAAACAAGATTGTATTTCACAGAGTAAAACAAAAGAGATTCTATAGTAGTAGCAAACAATTGTAATCAGATCATGTGGATGAGGAAGATGTTGATGGACATTGGGATAGAATTTTCAAAACTAGCTATCATAGATTATGATAACATAAGCATAGTGAGTATGTTTAAGAATATTGTATTGCATCCTAAGACTAAGCATATATCTATTATCATGTTTTGAGGGAGAAATTTTCAAAGAAAGATTTCAGACTAGAGTATGTAAGTACACAAGAGGAGATTGCATATATCTTTACAAAGAATTTTCCTAAAGATACATTTAAGTATTTGTTAGATATGCTTGGATTTTTCTAATGGATACATTTAAGTATCTTCAATTAGATGATGCAAAAAGTGCACCATTCTAGTGGTACATAGTACTATTATTTATTGGGATTGAATGTTGATGGTTCATGTATGAGGGAGTATCTACTATGAACATATTCATCAATGACTCTTGGTAGTTGATATTGAATAGTCTCTTTGGACACTTGATTTGATTGAAGACTTGGAGGAGATGATTGAAATAATGAAGCCTTTTTCTTTAATTTCAACGGGGGATAAGTATACAGGAAAAATATTTCCTATGAATGGGGGAAAAGTGTCTCTTATGTATGGGAGACAAGTGTTATAATGGATGTGAGTGATTGATTGAAGGGGGGAGAAGTTGTGAATAATTGATTTCCATCCATGTAGGAAGAAGGAAGAATATAGAGTAGTGTTCTTATGAGTTTCAAATTTGATTGATGAAGAGGATTTGAAAAGAAGAGAACATCAGCAACAAAAAAGTTTAATTTGGTATTCTTGAAACTTTGATGTTTTTCATCTATGTTGTCATTAATGCCAAAAAGGGATATTGTTAGAATGAACTTTGATAGTATTCCTTTGGGGCAGTATCATAACCATTGGACAGATTGTTTATGATTGACATGTTGCATTCAGGTATGTGTTTTTCATTAATGTCAACATAGTATTATTGTTGTGAATATTGGCAGAGTAGCAGATAAAGAATGAGGTTTACAAACTTTGTATTGATGATTAGGTTAAGTTTTATTAAGGATGTGTTCTATACTCTATCCTAATGACATGGATAATGCACAAATAGAGAGTCAAAGACATGTAGAAATATGTTTAATTTACAAAAGATATTAAGAAGATAAAATACGTGATAAGTGGTTTTTGATAATTGATTTGTATCTCTTAAATGAGATAGAATTGTGTGTAGTGATAATGTTAAAGAGTATACAAGTTCTGAGGTCTCACGTATATAAATTTCTAAAGACTGTGATCCAACAATGATTTTTTATTATGAAAAGACATAAAGTTTTGTAATATCTTAATGAGGTCCTATTATAATTAATTGAGAAATCCTCAAGGCCAACTCAAGGAATTTTTTTGAGGATATGGTATAAAGGAAGGTTATTTTACTTTTGATCAAGTATGTAACTATATATGATCATTTCATTCAAGTGTGTGATATGTGAATTATTTGATAAATCTGAGTAAGTGGTCCAAGGGATTATTGGATGTGAAGTTGGTGATATGGTATCAAGATTTGAAGAGGATAAGTTCAGTCAAAGGACATAGAAGGAGCTATTATTCTAAAAGGAATAATATAGAGATCATTTGTGCAGTGAGTTCAGTAGTCTTATTCCTAAAGTTGTATGGACAGTGGATCCATCTACCTTCTACAACTACTAAATAGGGATGGAATCTCTTAACAAGGACTCAAAGTCCCCTAACAGGGATTGATATGTAGTGAATGTATTTCATTAGCTCCTAATAGAGTCCATCCTATATATAACAAGGAACATAAATATATTAGTATAATATTTTGTGGGTACCATGCCCACCAGGATTTTTCCTCTGATCAAGGGTTTCCCTAGTTAACATATTTGGTGTTAGTGTGTATGAGTGTCATGTTATGGTTGCTAATTATTTTGTTCACATTCTTAGGGATTATTAAGGTTGATAAATGTTTTAATAGTTGGATAACTGATTCACCCTCCCCCCTCTTAGTTATCGTAGTAGACATTACTTTCTAACATTTTCAACATAGATTGAATAGAAATTGATTTGTCTCTCATATGATCATCTATGGCATGTAATTCAGCCAATCTCCATTTGGAAAAAATAATCTTTTAAAATAAATAGAGCTTGAACTTAGATTCATGCTCAAAGAATCTCTTGTAGACTTTAGATCTAGCATCACTTTCTCAATCTGAACTCTAATATTTTGTGTAAACCTCAGTACATGACTCAAAATTTTATAAAAAAATTGAATATTCTTTACAAATTACTCTATATTGGTTACAAGTTTAGAAAGTTCAACTTTTCTTATAGCAATATCAATTGACGCTTTTTCCAAAACTTGTTTCTCGAATTTCTTTTTAGACTAGTGTAATAATTTTCCTCAATGTCATCATTGTTAACCTTCTCAACATTGTTAAATAATAGTTCTATCACTCATTAATACCTCATATATAAAATTCATCAACAAAAATATCCTTAATCTCATACAATTCTTTCCTCTGTTGATGTTCTCTTTCAATTTCCTCTTTATCTGTCTTCGTGGTAATACATATTGCAAAATCTACATCTGATCAAGAGTCATATTGTCAAAATCAAAGTTGGGACTTACTATTACCTCATATAGTGTCATTGGCTTTCTAGGCGACTTGACATTATTCCTCATCTTCTTTTCCTTGGGTGTGTCGGTGCCCAAAAAGTGATTTGTAATGGTGTTACTTTAGCACTCGACCTTTGTATCTCTTGGCTTATTGTAGCAATACTAACTATAGTGGACTCCTTCTGAGTAAATACCACCTATTGATTAGGTTTAGTAGTTGTCTCTATTGTAGATAGTGTAGAAGGTACTATTCTTCATAGTTGAACCAATGCTTGAATTTCCATGTGCTCTTATGGTTTTTGTGATTCCTTGGTCCTTTATTGCATAGCCTCTATATTCCTTCAAAATGAGGTCTTGAGGCATCACTTGTAGAATTATCTTCCTTCTCTTTCTCATCTCTATCTTCTTTGTCAATGACAAGGTTTTCCTTGGGCATTGGGTGTAGAAGTTTAATTATTGCCTTGCCAAGTTTCTTGGCACTTACACCTTGCAGGCTTCTTTCTTCAACTGTGAGTGTTGAATGAATAGATGTTGAATCCATAATTGGTGCATTCTCAATCCTTGGATAATCTTGTACTAGAACTAGATTAATGCATGGTAGAGGTGTATCTAATGTTGTGTTAATGAATTCTTTATTCTTGAGGTCTTCCTCAATTTAGACATTAATATTTGACTATGTTTCCTTGGGTATGTCATCAATTGTGACATCTTGTTGTTCTTTCTCATCTACCTTTCTCCTTATTTCTTCCTCCAAATTTTCTAACTCATTATAATCTTCCTTATTATCTACTTCAACTATTTCTTCCTCGAAACCAAGATTCTTTCTTGCACTACATCTTCAATTTTATTTTTCAAAATTTAATAATTATTTTTCTTGGGCACAAACTTCTTGGCATAATCCCTTAGGGATATAGACATATGTTACTTCTCTAAATCTAGTATAGTCTAGGATAATGTGGTTTCTCTTATTTTTCATTCAGTAGACAAGTCCCATTTCTATTTTGTATCTATTTTATTATACAATTCTTTAGGAATTGTCTTGCCCAACTCTATAGGTGTATGTCTGAATTTTATCACCATATCTAAAACTACTTGCTCAACCTTCTCTTTATCAAGATTCTCTAAAGAATCATATTTAACATGTTTGAAATTTGAAATTCCTGTTGAATTTATGATGTTATCATAAGGCCCCTTACAAAATGAAACCTGCACAAAATGTTGAGATTGCTAAACAATTCAGTGAACTGCTGGGAAAAGGCCTAATACAAAAAAGTCTAAGTCCTTGTGTAGTTTCTACTATTTTGACTCCAAAGAAGGATGGAAAATGGAGATTATGTACTAATTGTAGGGAAACCAATAAGATCACTATTAAATATTGGTTTCAAATCCCAAGAATAGAGGATTTTCTTAACCAACCAGGGGGTGATTCTTACTTCTCAAAAATTGATTTAAATTCAGGTTATCATTAGATAAGGACAAAGCTAGGGGATGAATGGAAAAGAGCATTTAAAACAGCAGATGGTTTGTATGAATAGCTTGTTATGTCATTTGGATTAAGTAATGCACCTTCAATCTTCATGAGGTTAATGAATGAGATTTTTGAAGACTATAATGGAAAGTTTATGGTTATCTATCTTGATGATATACTAAAATTTAGTTGTAGTTTGGAAGAGCACCTTAAACATTTGAGCATGGTATTCAAAAGGTTGCAAGAATATAAACTAATTATCAACCTTGAAAAATGTACCTTCTTGCAAAAGGAAATTACATTCTTGGGATTTGTGATCTCTCAAGGCACCTTGAAAATGGATCCTTCAAAGATTGAAGCAATAGTTAATTAGCCTCCTCCTAAAACTTAAAGTGATGTTAAAAGTTTCCATGGGTTAGCCACATTTTATAGGAAGTTTGTGAATAATTTTAGCCATGTGTGTGCTCCAATATTGGATAACATTAAATGTGGAAGAAAGGTTAATTTTGTGTCAATAAAATAAGCCAATGATGCCTTTGAATACCTTAAATCTAGAATTGCACAATATCCTATACTAACCCTCCTCAATTTCAACAAGGTTTTCACAATGGAAATAGATGCTAGCAACCTAGATATTGGGGCAGTCCTAAGTCAAGATGGTAAACCAGTTGCATTTTTATTAGAAAAACTAAATGATGTCAAGAAGAAATACTCCTCCTATGACTTAGAAATTTATGCTATGGTCCAAGCTCTTAGAAAGTGGAGACATTATCTCATGTCTAAAGAATTTGTAGTTTTCACCAATAAGCATGCATTAAGCTACCTAAACTCATAAGACAAGTTAAATGTTAGGAAAATTAAATGGATGCAACAATTGTAGGCATATTCTTTTAGCATTAAACATAAGGAGGTTCAAGCCAAAAAGGTGGCTAATGCATTGAGTAGGAGGATCACTTTGGTGCAAAAAATTCAACTCCAAAGCATTGGGATAAGTTCCTTTAAGGACCTTTACACATATGACTTTGATTTTTGCAATATTTATCAGGTATGCACTACATTAGTGGGTAGGTATAACATTGATTTCTCTAAATATCTCACTCAAGATGGCTTACTTTTCAATGACATCAGTTATGTATCCCTAGGTGTTGAATGAGTGATAACATTATTAAAGAAAAGAATTGTGGGGGAATGAGTGGCCTTTTTGGTCTAGCTAAAACATTAGAGGTGGTTTAAAGGTATTGCCATTGGCCAAAGATGGAAAATGATGTCAGAAAATTTGTGGAAACTTGTGTCATATGCCAACAAGCAAAGGGAACATCAACTAACCAAGGTCTTTACCAACCCCTTCCTATACCTTCTAGGCCATGGAAAGCTATCTCAATGGACTTTTTTATGGAACTTCCAAGGAAAAAATAGGGCTAGAATAACATTTTTTTGGTTGTGGACCATTTTAGAAAAATGGCACACTTTATACCCTGTAAGATTATAATCATTCTGTCACATATTGCACAATCATTCTTCAAGGAAATTGTTAGAATCCCTGGGTTTCTTGAGTCTATTGTGTCAGATAGGGATGCCAAGTTCCAAGGTCATTTTTGGAGAACCTTGCATAAGAAGTTGGGAAAAAAATTGCAATATGGTTTTTCTTATCATCCTCAAACAGATGGGTACATAGAGGTCATAAACAAATCTTTTGGTAATCTCCTTAGGTGCTTGACAAAATAATACACTCAAAGTTGGGATCTCTTGTTACCACAAGCTGAATTTTCCTTCAATGACTCCTTGAATAGATCCACAAGTAAAACACCCTTCCAAACAATCTATGGCATGCATCCTAGGGGACCTATGGAGTTGAGAAAACTACCTAATGATTTTAAAATTAGTCCCAAAGGGGAAGAATTGGTAGAGATGATAAAACAGGTCTAGGAATAGGTCAAGGATAGTTTGGAGCAATTAGCACAAAAGTACAAGGCAATGACAGATAAGAAGAGAAGGGAGGCTCATTTTAAGGTAGGTGAAAAAGTGTGGGCTTACCTAAGAAAGGAAAAGCTTCCTAAGGATCAGCACACCAATCTTCAAATGAAGAAAATAGGACCATGCACAATATTACATAAGTTTGGTGAAAACGCTTATGAAATCACTCTCCCATCATCCCTTTCCGTTTCTCCTATTTTTCACATTGTTCATCTAACTCCTTTAAAAGGAAATGTAGCTATGACAAGTACCAATGATGATGAAGAGCCACATGCTGATAGTTTGCAAGAACTTCCACCAGGCCAACCCCTTAAATTGGAGAAGATCCTTGACACTAAAATCTACAAGAAAACTAGGCACAAAACTTATTTGCAATACCTTGTCTAGTGGAAAGGTCTTCCTAATATTGATGCCACTTGGATGACATAGCAGGATATCATCAAGCATGGCTACACCTTGGATCAATTAGCCTCAAGTGGGAACTTGAGTTTCAAATAGCCTAGACAACATGGTGCAGGAGCACCCCATCAAACAAAGTACTCTAAGGTCTTCTAGGCCTTTTCAATCTTTGATTCTAGCATATTTTTAGGCTTCCTTTCTAAATGATCCTATTGTGTGAACCCTTGAACAACTTTTGGTATTTGTATAAATTAGTTGTTTCATGAGGTCACAAGAGTCTAGTAGTCTCCAAGGGTCTTGTTAGAAGTATCAAGAGGTGTTAGAGTCTTTTAGAAGTTGTGATAAAGTCATAAAAGCAAAATAAGTTGCATAACAATAACAATAATGCAACATTTTCACTATATTAACGATTTTTATTTGTAATGGTTCCCTCCAATGGTCACAACCTTCAAAATTTGGTTGGAAATGTTGGAGGAAGGCCTTCATAAGCCCTTACAGGTGGGTGGAAGACAACAATGTAATATTTTTTGTTTGAATCAATAAAACTACTATTTATTCCTACAAAAATGCTAATTTTTTGTTCATTGTATGGACTATATGAATAAAGGTGGCTAGAGAGTTAGATTTTATTGATGCTTGTCGATTTACCTTTCTAATGAGCCTAATTAGAGCTCTTGAATCACCAAGAGATAGGAGATATAAGGATTTTTGCTAAATCGAGTTTCAAACCCTAACTACTTAGGGTTTTGGAGGAAAATGGCAATATCTTCCATTTCCACTGTTGGAAAAATCTGATTTATAGTGGAATGGGAGATTATTAAGTGTATTGTAGGATTTTGGAGGTTTCAAGATAGGAGGAGATGGTGGTTGTACTGTGCAGGCAAGAATGAGTTGGCATCTTCATTTGACAACTCTACTGCATTCTAAGATTTTCTAATTTGTATACCTTGGGGTTTGAGCCAGTGGATGAAACCTTGGAATCCCTCTTTCCTCATCCTAAACTAGATTTTCCATGCATTGGTTTGGTCCATTTCATTGAATATTTAGTACTTTTGTTGTTAAGGTGACTTAAATGGAGCAATTAGGCTTATTAAGCATTGTTGTTTTAGGAGGTCAAAAGGTGACATCAGGACCTGCATTTTTGGGACTATGAAAAAATTAGTAAAGCGTGTCAAGAATGTTGATTTTTTCCTAGGGTCCTTTGGTGAAGTTTTCACTTATGGAACAAATTTCTTTGCGAAGGGCTACTAGGCTTAAGGATAGAATAGTGAAAGTGGGTTTAGGTTGTTGATTGGCATTGGTTCTTTGTTCTTTTAAACACTTGTTCAACCCCTTAACATGATGATGGATCTAAAATTGTGTGAACCTACCATCTAAGGGTAAGAGTCATGGTTGTCAAGTTTGAAGCTGAATGGATTAGTCATGGTTCTTTAGTGACATTCTTGTATAAAGGTGTAGAAGTTTGGGAGAATTGTTAGTCCTACTAGATTAATGTCAGCATAACTAAGGATTGTTCTTTTTAAACCCTTACCTCTGCATCAAGCAAGTCACAAATGGACAATAACATTACCCCAATGTAAAAAATCATTGAGGCTGGGAGGATTACTAGTACAACCCAAAAAAGTGATAGCAGTAGGGGTAACTACTCTGTAAAGAGTGAGTCCATTGTACAATGATGGTATCTGAGTGTGGAAGATAGGAGGTAGAGATGAATGGCTATGTATCTAGGCAATAGGGTAAGGAGGTAGAAAAAGAGCACCACAAATACCTTGATAAACTAGATCCCAAGAGTGGGTTCTCCCTCTTCCTATAGGAGCTTCCAATATAGGGAAATCATCTTTCTACAATTCTTGAAACATAGGGTTGACTAGCCCTTTACCATGGACATTGCGGGTATATGTAGAACCTAGGATGAACTATCTTAGATCATAATGGGTGTGCTTCTCTTAATCTTAATTTCCATAATACTCCCTCCTAATATTCAACATTGGCTTCCTCTCTTTCAAGGAAAAAGCTTACTCTTCTATATTGGTCAAGGAACTTTCAACTTTTCTAGGTGAGGGTATTCAACTAATTTATTATATCCTCTTGTTCATCCTAGAAAACAAGGTTAGGTTGCACTACTGGGATTTTTTCCTCATGAGGCATCACCATTTCTCCTTAAGAGTTGTTATAGATGAATCAACTATTTGAATCCATAGAGATGATCTCTAAGTTTCTTAGTAAAGCCATGAATAAACTTACTTAAGATAACTTAGAACATATGAGTTCAATCCCCAGAAGTGTTACCAAAATATGTTGTTTAATAGTTTGTGATGATATTTTTTGTTTATACCTTAACTCTTGAATTTCCTAATGGCTTATGGAAAATAAAGAAGTCAAAAAAAGAATGAGTTAGCATAGTAATCTATCGAACATCCCTAAATTGAAAGGTATAGCTCCCTTATTAGTGCAAGATATGCAATAAATTTGTCTTTTGGGTTTTGGGGGTGTGCTCTTAACTAGAGAGTAGAAGAGGAAAAAACCAGGTTGTTCAACACTTCAAACAACCTAGGAAAATGAAGGGGGAATAAATCACACTATATAATCTATTTAGACTTATAATGAAATGATTGGAAACATGCATAACTAGCTACAACAATAGGAAGAAAGGGGTAGATAATGAAGTGAGTAATTCCTAGATTACATAGCTAGCTAATTTTTTGACAATACTCAGATTATCTATCTCTCAACTACTCCACACACTATTTTTCACCCTCCTTATGCAACTAACTACTCTAAACACATGAATTATGACATACATTAAAGAGAACATAAGAAATGATAATGCTAAAGAAAGTAAGACATATAATCTATCAAATGAAGGAAACAAAACCAAGTTCATTCACATTCATTCAATATAATTTTCTTTAAATTAAACGAAAAAAAAAAGCTTAACATGGACTCAGAGTCACGCATAATATTCTAGCTATGGGGGCTTTCACAAAGTAAAATTTCCCAATCTTTTTAACTTCATAAAAGGTTACATATATATGTCTTCTCAAAATGGTCAATTACATGGATGATTGCATCACAGAGCATCTCTGAACACAAAGAATAATAATAGAACAAGCTTGAATCATTGGCTAAAATTAGGAAAGAGAAGAAGGAGAATGAAAAATGTGTAGTAAAACATCTGAATCATCATGCCTTTTTAGAAGTAATTGACTTAGCTCTATAAGCTTTTATAGCTTTGTTTACTTTTTCTAGTTCTTCGACATCTAAAATGATGATATTGTTAGCTAAGACCATCTAGTAGTCATGCATCTTTGTCAGCTCATCAATTTTGGCCACCCTTGACTAGAATTTTTGCATTTTCATCCTTATAATTGCATCTATTTCTGAGTGCTCTTGAATCTTGGACACTTGGAAGTTGAGCAAGTTAATAGCTTCATCGAAAAATGACAAGAACTTGGATTTTGTTCTCTCAATTTCCATAAGTTTATCATTAGTGTGTTGGAGATATGGTTGGGTAGATGTCTTTATGGTTTTCATTTATGGCAACACATGCTCAACATTTCATTTACTCATTCAAAGAAATAAAGTTGTCTAAGTATTAGACAGTTTGTATTAGTACAGTGAATATATCTTAACAATATGGGTGATGCATAGAGATTTATCTTATCCATAGTTGAGGAAATGTTTGTGACATTTTGATAATGATGTGTATTAGTGCGCATGTGTGTGCAATCAATTTGATGCAAGTTATAGTAAGTCTAACTCTGTTGGTATTTAATAGTGCAAAACATAGCATAACATGAAATAGAGTTGTATGACATTAGGAATTATTTTGGTTTCAAAATAATTACTAAGTCATGTTAAGCTAACTATGCTGATATTATTTTATATTATGTCAAGCATGTGAAGACATGGAATCTGATTGAGAAACAATTTGTGAATGCACAAGATATAAGTAAAGATCTTATGTTGCATAGACAAAGTGTGAGAGTTATACAATGAATATGTGTGATTTGCAAATATTGTGGAAGTTGTGTGATTAGATGTGACATGTGAACTATTGTGAGAACCATCTACAAGCTTTATGTGATGCAAAATCTAATGTAAGATCAGAGAAAGTGTGAGTTGCAATAAAAAATCAAGTATTATATGTATATCTATCTTGTGAAGAAGCTGAATTGTATAATTGCACGTTAGGAAAATGGGCTTTCCTTGCATACATTGTAATTGAGAGAATTAAATTGATAGATAAATTTGATGATCCTAGGATAATTTAGAGCAAGTTGAAGAACCTACGCAAGATAGTTTATATAAAGAGGTAAGACATGAATTCAGAGGTAGATACTATATATGCAATAAAATTGGACCTATGAAGAGATATTGTACAAGTCTTTTAAAATTATTATGAATTTCTATTGTTAGAATTGTCATTGTTATGGACATAAGGTAGTATAATGCAAGAAACTTAAGTTTTTTGATCATAATAAGAATAGTAGAATGTTTAGGAATACCAACCCTATAGGTAATTGAAGAGGTAGATCTCAGAGTAGATTTAGTGATAGAGAGAAACATGATGGTGAGAGGAAGCATTTTGTTTGTTACAAATGTACCAATCTTGGACATATTGCAAGAAATTTTAGAGAACCTAAAAGTTAGAATGAAAATAGTCAGAGGAGAAATGCACATGTATGTCAACTATGCAATAAATTTGGACACACAACAAGATTCTATAAAATGGATAGAAAGAACTTTAATAGGAATCCTAATCATAGAAGGAAAAATAATAGAGATAATAGAAGGAATGATAATGGAAGTGATAAAAATTAGGAAGAGCTAATTAAAGAGGATTTTGAGGAATTCAAAGAACCATTTGTGAAGGCTAGTAATCTAGAGAGTTCACATACACTATTGGAGGAATTAGAGTAATTCTTTGATGTACTTGATGGAAAATTGAAGTCACAGATTGTTGGTTGCTTGATCTATTTGAATCAAGCTATTATAGAAACAACATAGAATCAATGGTTAGAACTGATGTTAGAGGGTGGGTTAGAGATTGTGTAGTTAAGAGAAGGTAGAAGACATAGAGAGAAATCTATGGTTTAGTGCACAAGTCTTGATGTGATTGCAATAAGTGGGAATTGTAAGATCAAGGTCACTAGTAGATAGAGACAATATGCTAAGTTTGTGGTAGACACATTTACTACGTAGTGAAAATTGAAATTATTTAAGGATAATGAACAATATTTGATATACCATTTGTTCATGTGAAGTGTCTTGAGTGAATTGAAGAGAAATTTGACAACAATTGAAGTGTGAAGCAAGCTTGTGAAGATGAAAGTTGCAGAAGCCCTAAAATTTCAAAGTTGAGGTATTTTAATGAATATTGAATTTAGATTCTTGAAGTATTTATAGTTATAAAGGAATGGCTAGTGAAAGAGTGTATGATGTTAGTGATAGACCAATATATGAGTTCAAGAAAAATTCATTTGTTTCCTTACTAGATGATCCTGTAGGCACATTTTTGCAAGTTCTAGAAAAATTACATGTAGAAGATATAAGGAATTATATACATTGAAAAATTGAGAGTATAGGTGATGAGGAGATTCACAAGGACTTAGGAGTCATGTGTAATAATGAATTATCCATGAAGTCTGAGTATGCACACCTTGAAGATTTGAATTTGTGAAGTATATGTTCTACATAGAATTTGACAATCCTGAGTGGACCCAAATTATATTATGCAAAATACATGATGATATGTTTTGGTTAGGTGATGCACAAATTTTTATTAGCAATGACCTAATCCACAAGGTCATAGGATTTACCAATGAAGGTTATAATCTTGTTAATGAGAAAATTGTCAGGAAAATAGTGGAGACAAACCTAAAAACCAAGTTTGACTAAAGGAATATGAGGATTGATCCTATTTAGGATAAAGGAGTCAAACTATTGACCAAAATATTAGGGTATAAGTGAACCATAGATAGAGGGTAAACTTTGTGCTAGCTAGATTCCTTCATACAACATAAGTGATGGTCATTGAAAGGAAAGAAGTAAATTTATGCAATATTATCGAAGTGTAGCTATTGGATACCATTGCAAAGATAAAGAAAACAAAGACAACAATATTTAGATTTGAGTCCCTATTGACTCATTTGTTCTTCTATGTTACAAGGAAGTTTCCTAGAGTGATAAATTGGGATAGCAGCAAGTGCGTAATGAATATTGTAACTCAAACCTACAGATCTAAACCTAAGAATTTTAGACATATTAAAATTGACAAGATGATGAAGAATTTTTAGTCTGAGATGAAACTAAGGTATAAGATACCTCACTCTATAGTGGAAAAGTATAAGTATTATTTGTGCTTCTTTATGGATACTAATAACACATGCATGGAAGTAGTGATACCTAGAGTAAAGTTCATTGAGCCTATGGGCTATGAGATGAGCGCAAAATTGAAAGAAGGATATTTAAATATTATACTTAAATATGAGAAGGACATAATATTTCCAAGATGGGGAACATATTATGAAAGGCTAAGGATAGTAGAATCTAATCTCTAAACCAAGGTTGAGGGAAGAAAGTAGAGAAAGAGATAGATTCCATCCTCAAGGAATCTGGCATGACCAAAAAAGAATTCAATGAGCTAAAGGGAATTGTGTTAGAGATGAAGGCCAATGGGAAGACATAAGTGTTGGACGAAAAAATTATTAAAATTGTACGACCTTCAAAAGGAGTAACAGTGGCACAACCATGTGCACACGCTCCCATTGCACCATATGCAATAGTTGCACAAGTGCAACATGTAAAAGTAAGCTATGAGAAAGAAAGAAGGGAGTCAGAGGTGGAAGCACCCACTACACAAAGGAATTTGGTAATATGGTCAAGTAGATGTCCTGATGGTTGTCATTTATGGCAACATATGCTTAGTATTTCATTTATGCATTCAGAGACAAAAAATTATCTAAGTATTAGATAGTTTATAATAGTATAGTGAATATATTTTAACAGTATGGATGACATGCAGAGAGTTAGCTTATGAATAGTTGAGAAAAGGTTTGTGACATTGTCATGATGACATGTACTAGTGCACATCTATGTATAGTTAGTACAATGCAAGTTAGACAAAGTCATACTATGTGGGTATTTAACAATGCAAAATACATTATAGTAAAAAATAGAGTTGTACGACTTTAGGAATTACTTTGGTTTAAAAAGAATTACTATGTCATGTTAAGCCAACTATGTGGATATTGTTTTATATTTTTTCAAGCATGTGAAGACATGGAAGCTGACTAAGAAAAAATTTGTGAATGCACAAGATATAAGTAAAGATCTTATGTTGCACAAATAAAGTGTGAGAGTTGCACAATGAATATGTGTGATGTGCAGATATTGCAGAAGATGCATGACTAGATGTGACATATGAAATATTGTGAGAGTCATCTATGAGCCTTATGTGATGTGAAATCTGATGTAAAATCAGAGAAAGAGTGAGTTACAATAGCAAGGCAAGTATTGTATGTATATCTATCTTATGAAGGAATTGAATTGTATAATTGCATGTTAGGGTAATGGGCTCTTCTTGCATACATTGTAATTGATCTAACAACTCCTAATAGGGTTGTAGAAATTCCCAATAGGGCTGAGGCATCTAATAAGGCCTAGTCTTCTAACAAGGAATTGAGACACTATATGTACTTCATAGACTCCTAACAGGGTCAATATCCTTAACAAGATCCTATTGTTTAGTGAATCATTTAGTGGATATCATCCCCACTAAGGTTTTCCCTTGGTCAGGGTTTTCCTAGTTAAGAAATAATGGTGTAATGAGTTTTCTATGTATATGGTTATACTAAGTAGTCAACATTTTTGGTTTACTGTCATATGCAAGATATAAAGCAATTAACAATATTCAGTTCTGGGAAAAAGTTTGTAATATACTGATTCACCATCACCCACTCTTAGTATTATCTATTTCTAATATAGTGGATACAAAGGACTCTATGTGAAAGGTCTTAAAATATTGAAACACCTTTTTAATGACCTTTTTTGATAGCTTGTACACATCTTTAAACTCATTTTTAGATCTCATACAACTTTCTATGACACACTCCAAGGATTGCTTCTAGTGAAATAGTGACTCCTTGTCAGCCTTTAGAATCTTATGAGCAATGGCTACATTTTTCTTCATGCCTATCACTTCCTATAGAAGGGCCAATTGCTCTATCATCTTTTCTATTTTCTTCTATGTGACTATCTAATGGTTTGGAGCCACTTCCCTAAGCTTGTGACCGTCTAATAATAGGCTTCCCAAGTTTTCAACCAGTGGGGAACCTCAAGCCTTCATCTTTCCACCCCATGCTTGACCTACCTACCAAAATTTCCTTTCTTGTTGTAGCTTCAAGAGTAATTTCTTGTTCTCCTCTACATTCGAGACAAATTGACTCAAAGAAGTGCTCCCTAGTGCAGACCTTATGTATTTTACTAACTCTCTATTCAAGGTCTTCAATATCTCTTTCTCTGCTTTAAGCTCTTCCAACTTATCCTTGATTTTCTTATTGGTACACTTTTACATGTTTACCAGGGATTTGTGAACTAAGATGCCAAGATCCATTGTCTTGATCTAGAAATCATCCTTTGAGAGCTTGTGAAATTTACCCTCTTTATGCAGCTCAACAATCTCAACTAGTATGTGGCCAATCATTAAATCCATAGTTAGTGTAATGATTGTCTTATGTTTCTTTGTCTTCTTGGATGGCTAAGAGGAGGTGACTTGTGTGATCAAGTCCTTTAATGGGGATGCATCCTTGTATCTCCTCTTATTCCTATCAATGATCTCTTTAAGCCAAGGCTTTGTATAGAGCACATTGATAGTGGATTGCAATGCAGTAGAGTCAAATAGCTTACTCAGGATTAGTGGATTTGGCTTGCTCTAAGAAGCAACAAGGATGACAACTATTTTTGTTATGAAAAGGGATAAAGTATCCCCTTTTTGAGATTCTTCCTATTCCTAGCCATCCACGTGGTTAGTATCACCATCCAAATTGATGACTTGAAGATGGGAAGATGGCTTGGCCATTTATTTTTCTTGTTCCTTCCACTTATCCTTTTCATCTTCCTTCTCCCCAGTCTTCCTCATGTTTGGAAGAGGGAAAGCTTCTCAAGTATGACTAAGTGGGACATTCTTTTATGGAGGTTGGTCTCCTCCTTGGCCCCTAGACTATGATCACTCTACAAATGTTGATGTAGTGGTTGTGGTAGTTGTTGTTGTAGTTGACTGGGTGGCTTCAGCTGATACTCCACTAGTAGAACTAGTATTCCCAATCCTCTTTTTTGTTGCTTAGGTCCATTCTACCTATTTTTCTATTCTCTTAACTATTCCTTATATAATAACCTCCATAGTGTCAATGACTAGATCTGTAGGTGGGTGGCCAAAATTGGTGTGCCTTTGATTTTCTTGTAAGATGTGGGGTGCATATAGGCTCCATCATCTGCAAGGTTAAAAACATCAATAAAGTCATTATATAATTCTATTTCATCAATGGTTACCTATGACCAAAATCTCTCTTGAATCTAGTACTCATTCAGACACCCAAACCTAAAGTCTTCAATATCCAAGCATGCCTATAAGCATATTCCATATTTAGATGATCCCTTACAAAATTAACTAGATCATATTGAGGCCTAAGAAGCTCATAGTCTAACAACTTAATCTTTCTCTCAAAGCTCTTTACCAAATTTTGTGCATCTAATTGAGAGGTACATGAATACATGCCAAATACTATAGGAAATGGAATCCCTACAATGTTCTTTAAACTAGAAAATAGGATTTTCACTTCAAGTATCTATCGACATAGCTTAACTAGAACCACCTTTTCCTATATATATCTTGGTATCCTCTTAGGAAATCCATCATAAGATCCTATTTGCAAATAGGAGAAACTCAAAAAATGGATGAATGAGCATCCAAATTGGCTTATGGCCAAAATTGCCTCTGATGAAAATATCCTATCAAGGCATCCTTGCAATTCTCAACTTAGCATCATTGTAAAAATATTATTGACAACTATGTACTCATAACTTCATTGTAGTTGTAGATGCGGGTAGAATTAATAGACTTTGGTGCACTCATCATAATTTGGGATGTTAGGGAGGTTGAGCCACAAGTGGCAAGTTTCCAAAGCATAGATTAGATAAGAGGATATGTACAATTGCATGATTCAACCATGAGGTGAGATCATCACAAATAATATGTGTGCAGTCAATCTACATATCTTCAAAAGATATTTCTTGCACTAAGAAGAAATGGTGCTTGATGAATTCCAAACTATCCTCTTTTCCTTTTAGTTTGAGGAGGAGTGTGAGGATATCTACAATTTCTCTTTATAGATTTGTACCAAAAATATTCTTTAGCATTTTTCTCTTCTTTGAGCAAGAAATCTAGAACTATGTCCTCTATATGTCTTCCCATCTAAGGGTCTTCCTCTCGTTGAACATGGATGCAAAAGACTAAAAATAAAATCACAATACTACTCCTTCTTGTGGATACCAAATATAGACTGCATCAATGCCTTGTTAATTGATATGATAATGGACGAGTTAGGAAACAAAATATACTTTGTTTTTAGGTTGTATCTCTCTATGAATTTCTTCACTAACTCAGGTGCATGAGATGCCATTGGAAAATTGACTACTTTTACTAGTCCACTCTCTTTAAGTCTCTAATTGATTGGGTGAATTGGTTTAGAATTAAGTCTTGAGGATCACCTAGGTCATAGAATTTGAAGGATGTATCTATAAGCTCTTTTAACAAACTCTCTAGGTCAATTAGCTTATCACAACCAACATCTTTGATTGTCATCCACTATGATTGCATAGGATGTAGTTCTTGATAAATAGTCATTTAAATATACTTGAAGAAATTACTTGCATGTAATTATGATGAAATAGCTTCTCGAATCAGAATATTTGGGCCACACAAATGGAATTAAGTTTGACCAATGATTATAATGGTGGGATTTGTATTTAATTCCATGAAATTTGTAGATATTTCAATCATTTCAGCTCTTCAATACCTTCTAAATTTTGTACCCACTCACCTCCATCAATAGTTATCCTCTCTAAGAAAATAAGTGTTGGAAATATGAGACAGGAAAGGTTACTAAGAGAGGGGGGGTGGGGGTGAATCAGGAACCATTAAAACTTAATAGTACTTCTCCAATTAATCCATTATATAATAGTTTGATCTAATTACATGCATGAAAGGAGAAAAACATTTAAACATTCATAACAATTTGACACAAGATATGGTACCCCAAAAACCTTACAATTAGAAATTAAAACTAGGGTAGGGATGATACCAATAAGCTTTAATATTGCAGTATAAAGTTAATTTGTTAAGACTTACAATTGAATAATTTTGATGATTTTACCTATTAGGAGCAATAAGGACTATGAGGTCTACCTTGTTAAAGTATTTACAAACAACAATAAAGTATGCACTCAATTAAGAGAAACTTGTTTCTTAATAATATTGAACATGGAGTTGGGGAGGTTTACCTATCTATAATCATGTCATAGGTGAGCCAACAACTTGAAATGCAAGGCATGTGGATATTTAGAACATCCCTCACATGTGAAATATCAGATGATAAATGTAGCAAGTTGAATAAACTCCATTGAAAAGGATAGCCTTGAAGTTCCTTGTTTCTTATCAATGTCCAAAGGAGGGGCCTAGTGTAGGCTGAACTATGCCTTAGCCATCTTCAAGTCAAACTCTCTCTCCTAGTTTTTTCCCTCTTGTGGAAACCTGGTGACTTTGGCTATCACCTCCTCTAAGAACTCAATTCTCAAACCTTTAACCACTGCAACTCCATCTCTTAAGGTGGTCATAGATTGAAGAGCTACTTCTTCATTAAATCCATTCAAATTGAGCCAATAATCCAACCATTCCCTTCTTCTAAACATTTCGTGGGTGGTTTCATCTCTCAAAAGAACTCAATGATCAACAAGATCATTTCTTTGTATACCTCTACCCATGGTCAATTAAAGCTAAATTGTAGAAAAACTTTAATGTTCAAGGCTTACAGAACTAGCTTTGGCTTTTAGAAAAATGGCTTTAGAAAAATGACATGTACAATTTGAGTTAAATGCACCTTATCTCCCAATATATCCTTTACACCAAATTTCATGATTTTTGCATGTGTGCACATTCTAAACTATCTTTAAAAGTTAAATAACTTATTTTAATGTCCTTAATTGCATAATGATGCAATCATAGAAGGACAAGTCACTAGCATGTGATATTAATTATGCACTTATTTCTAGTCATCTCAATGCACTTTGAAGGTACATGCGATTTGAAAAATTCTTTTTAGAAAAACAATCAATCATCCATTTAAATATTTCCCCATCCCAACTAAATGAAGACATGGGTCCCACTAGGCCAGGAGAGGCAAGAGTGAAAAAAATATAAACAATACTAAATCTTAATAAAGCATGAATAAAATAAAATGCATGTAGATTTATGCGAAAGGTACCTAGAAACTACTACAAGAAAGATGTTATAAAACGATCACCAAAATTGGCAGAGTGATGGGATTAAATGGTAAGATGGAAGAGAGAAAAGTGGAAGTGGAATGGATGTGAAGAAATTACTTCAAAAAGAAGTTTTTATTATGAATGTCTTGATCGAAGTCAAGAACTACTAGGAGTTAGTGTAGAAGACCCAAACTCAGTGGCTATAGGAATGATGATATCCTCATTGTGCTAGAACTACTATAGGAACTCTTCACGATTGGCTGGTTTATGGTAAAGTTTGCGGTGATGCCCATTCAAAAGTAGTTTGAAGAGAACAAGATCAATGGTAGAGAATTGAACTATACCATTTAGAAATATAAAAAAAAATTCATAGGATCCTAACCAGTGTGTTTGGAACTTTCCTAGGTTATGTTGGTATCTTGAGTCATAAAGGAGTGCCCAATCACCTATAGAAAACATTTTCTATTTGATAAACTTATCATGCCACTATTTCCTTTGGTGTTGAATAAGCTCAATATTGTTCAATGTAGATTTCCTCCATTCATCAATATTGTTTAAACTCATGATTCTATCATGTTGCACAATATTGAGTTCTATCCTTAGCTCCAAGGTAGTCTTCAATGTTTTATATTCAAATTCAACAGGCATTAAACAAACTTACCATAAATAAATTCAAAAAGGGTAAAACTAGTTTTTGCAATTCATTTTTAAAAATATCTTTTAAAATAGGATTGACACTAGTCTGAGGGTGTCTAATAGGTTTGAAGGAAGGGCTAATATAGATCTTGTGAGTGTAGAGGATAGGATCTAATCTTTTCATGTCCATGGAATCCCAAGAAAATGCATTCTAATTTTCTTGCAGTAGCTACAACATTTCTTCTTGTTGGGAGTGTGATAAGGCATTGTTTACATTTAGTTCCTTACCTAGACCAATTTTCATCTTAATAACCTTATCTGCCATGAATAATGGAGAAATAGGAGAAGAATCCATCTCATGAGGTAATAATGAGTGGAGAAAATATGAAGCTTTTGAATGATTGAGTGAATTCAAAGGTGGCACAATGGTTTCTAAGATGCACTCATCTTGAGGACATATTGGAGATTGTGCTCCATATTCATTCATAATAATGGATGAAATTATTTCATCTTCTTCTTGTATGCACCCTAAAATGGTCACCTTGACTATGTGCCCTGGTTTCATAATTTATCCCAAGCTTAAATTGATATTTAGATCACCATTTCCTTTGATCAAATTAAATTATTTGAATTATTTAATTAATCGTTATTATTTTAAATCAATTTCCTTGATTAAATTGGAGTTAATTTATTTAATTAATTTTAAATAATGGTAGGATCATTTTGATTTTGTTATTATTTAATTAAAGGAATTTTCTCCCTTTTAATTAAATAAAACCCCTCCTTACTTAATTTTATGTGCAACAATTATTATGTAAAAAGAAATAATTAAATAAATGTTGCACAATTTATTTTATAAGAAAAGGGATTATTTTACATTTAAATTAAATAAAAACACCCCTCATCTTATAATTTTTATGGAGTTTTACCTCCACATCTCTTGATTAAATGCTAATTACACATTTTTTTATGTGGGTCACACCTTTTCATTTAATTTTCATTTTCCCTCCAATTTGGTAATGCCTCTTGGCTTTGGTATATAAGGAGGCCTCCTTCCTTCATTTTGGAAAGAGCAAATTTTATTATCACTATTATTTGGAGCTTTCATGTGATTTCCTTGAGGACTTGGAGCATTCTTATGAGAAGATCATGAATTCTTATGCTATCATTATGATAGACATTTTTCGAAGCTTTCTTGGAGACTTGGAGATATCTTGCATGTTCATGATCATTTGAATCTTTCATTCATTGGATATACTTGTGAAGACCAAGGCTAATGTTCATATGAGAGCCACCGCTTCAAACCTCTGAAGGTATTTGCACATTGATAATAGGACACTATGAGTCGATTCTTGAGATCTTGTGCATTCATGGTGTTATTTTGAAGGATTTCAAGTATAAGGATTTATAGAAGTGTGTTTGCATATTTTTCCACATTTTTCACATAAACTTCTTGATTAGCTATGAATGATTCTCTTCCTATCATCATCAATTGATGGATGGAATTGGATTCTGGATCATCATCACCCAAGTTTGACCAAACTACTTGATCATATAGCAGTAATGGATAAGTAGGGGAGTGTAAATATAGGTTCTTGGTATGAACTCCATTAGATATTATCATTTTTTCAGATCAACAACCTATATAAGCATCTATAGTGGCTAACCATGGCCTCCCTAAGATTGAAGGATATCCTCCCATATTAGCTTTTGGGGGGAGCAACAAAATTAACTGGATATTCACAGTAATTTAAAGTGACTATAATATCTTCTATCATTTCATATGGTTTAATGGTAGAGCTATTAGCAAGTTGAAGGATGGTTGGTGTCTCTTTGAGGCCAACAATATGCAACCAAGACAATACCTCCTTTGTCATGAAATTAATAGATTCTCCTAGGTCAACCAATGCATTTTGAACTTGGATGCCATGAATAGTAACTGTAACTAGAGGACTCCCAAGGTCAAAGTATTTAGGTACAACTAATTTCTCTAGCATTAAGTTAGAAAACTATCCTAGGACATGAATGGTTTTTGCATCTTTCCTCTTCCTTCCTAGTTGATTGCTGCATGCTTCCTTAATAACTTTAGTATAGGTAGGGATTTCTTTAATAGCATCCAGCAATGGTATTTTTATTGTCATCTATTTTAGCTAATTAAGAAAATCAATGACTGCATGGTTCTCTTTAGACTGGCCTTGTTATATCAACCTATGGAGAAATAGAGGTTATTTGGCTACAAGAGAGCTATGCTGATTTGATTCATCTATATGCTTAATTCGATGATCCTCAACTTTAGTTATTGTAGGTTATTGGGGTGTAGAAAGAGTGGGGCATGATCTTAAGTGAATATCATTCAATGAGATTGCATAGCTTTTTTGTTGAGTCTACTATTTGGTATTGTTTGGATTTGGTTTAGGTTGAATTGGTAGTTGGGTCGACATTGAAGGAGTATTAGTGGCTACACGAGGGGGCATTAGAGCTTGTCGTTTAGTTAACAACAATAAGGTTGGTTGACTAGATTGGGGACTCCAATTTTGAGGTTGATACCAACCCTACTAAGGTTCTTTCCAACCCTATTGGGGTTATTGTAAACCTATTGAGGTTGTCACCAACCCTAATGGAGTTATTGCCAACTATGGTTTCCACTAAAACTAGTATTTTGAAAATTTTTCCATTGATTATTATTAAGACAACTTTGAAGAGGATCTTGTTCCATACCTTGTCTTTGATCCCATGACCTTCATTAAGTAGCATAGAGTACCTCTCCATTTCCATCAATGGCTTTAAACTTAGTCGGCATTGGTTGTGCCTCCATAGTTTCAACAAACTTACATCTACAATGCTTTTTCTTTTCTCTATAATGTGGAAAATATTCAGTCAACATGGCATCAACTTCTTCTTTCTTTCTCTGGGCTTGCATGGTGTCCAACTAAGTAGCTACATTTTTATGACATCTTACTTTAAGTCTAATAGAAAATTAACTAACTCCATCTTGGATACTCCTGAACTACCATTTGACTTATGTGGTAAGTCTCTAAGTCCCCTAACTTTCTTCATAATACCTCTAGAATAATTCACACATATACTCTATATCTTAGTCCAAGTCTTTTGAGTAATGTTTGCTCCGACTATAAGGTCTAGAGCTTCAATTCTTCCTTCATTTGTACCTCTCAAGAAAAGATGTTTCTTTGATTCCTCATTCAATTGATGTTTTGTGTTGCAGTATTCCTTATAGTTTGTGAGAAATAAATTGCTCATTATAGGCCAATCAGCTACAACATTGGCACCTAACCCTATGAACCATCTTAGAGAAGCTTCTTTAAGGGTAAAAGAAACCAACTTCAATTTGTGGGAATCAGTTGTATAGTCATAGCTTCTACATAGTATGTCAAACTCAAAGAGAAAGGTTTTAGGGTCTTCATTGATCAAGCCATAAAACATAGGAACTACAATGGCAGGTATGGTTTTCAAATTTTGGTTACTTTGTTGAGGAGGGATAGGAAAGGGGAACATTGGTTTAGGTTGAGGCTAAGTCATTCTTGGAGGAAGTACTATTAACAGTGCTTGATATATGACAAGAGCAAGTGGATTATCTTGGTATTTAAGTTCAAAAAAGAGATCATTCATATACAAGGATTCATCAGAGGATGAGGGTATTCACTCTTGAGCACCACTAAATGGATTTTCAAAAGGTTCTTCTTCATTTTTTCTATGTGGTTCTTCACATTCAAGATTAAAAATGTCTTCCTAAATATTATGAGGAAGAAATCTCCCAAAGGGGTCTTTTCTTCTATGCATACAAAGTAATGCAAAATGTAATCTAACATAATGACTTTAGAGTTTAATTATATTGACACCTTCAATGGCACAAAAAATGTCTGGTGAGCTAAATACCTCAGTAATAAAGGATTGGACATCCTTCTACATCGACTCCATGACTTTAAAAAATCATGTATTTTCCTAAGTATAACATGATGACTTTATGTATTTGTCAACCTAAGAGCATAAGATTGAGAGGGTGGCTGAAAATTATATGCTTTCATTCCTCTTTAAGTCATTACAACTATAATAGGAAAGAAATGTTGAAGGAAACTAAGCTAGGAACTAAAACAGCAATTGCCTTAAAGCTTAGAGTGATGCTGCAAATAGTTAATTTATTTAAACAACTATTCTATAGGAATATTTAAATGATTCTATTATCAATGGTTGTAAGAATAGTGGAAGTCTACTTTTCAAGAAAACAAACTAAGAAAGGAAATCTATTCTAACAAAGTAGTTCACTCACCAAGTGGCCCCCCTTGGATGAGTGAACTAGAAAACAATCAAGTTTGAAGGTGGAAACTTGAAATCTGAATTCTATTAATTCATAATAAGAAATTTCATTTGAAAAGAATATTCTACTCTATTTAGAACAATCTACTCTATTCCTTCTAGTCAAAACCAAAAAAAGATCATAATTAAAAATTCCTTTTCAAGGTTACAACAAAATTTATCTAAAGGAAAGTTTCTAACAACTTCCTACTTCTACGATCACTCCATCAACAAGGATTAATTACAAATCATAAAGTTTACAACAAAAAATGTTATTAAATGTGTTTTAACTTCCCCAAGAATATAGTAGATTGAAGAAGCTATTTTCGTGTGCCGCCATAACAAAATTCATACCATGATCTTCTGTTGTGGTGATTCATCAATCATCTGGTCAACTTTGACTTTAGAGCTGAAATGTTGTCTTTAATATGTGTGGCAACACCTGTAGAGTATTAAATGCAACAACTTCTACATACATGCATTTATATCATCATCAATGTTAGAAAAGGTAATGTTCATATTATCACTCTTGCAAATCCTACAGTTGTAGGAAGGAACCTACCCAAACATAACATGGATGAGGAAATACTTATCAACATATAATATCCTTCATTAAACCATAAAAGCCATAGATTTAAGAAAACATAACATCATTGATTAATTAATACTTCAATCTTCATGTCTTAACATATATATAACATATTCATAAAACATAAGTCCTTTTTCTTAAACTATTTCTTACAAGATAAATGCTAAAACAAGATAAAAATAAATTAAAATAAAGGTCTTTTAGAGGCTTATCACACTACAAACTAGTTGATAAGCTCAGTAGAAAATGTAGAGCTCAGTAGAAATGTAACCATTTTTCTAAGTGTTGACTGATTGATAGACAATTTGACCTTAATATCAACACTAAGATGTGAAAGACTTGGCAACTAGATCAGCTTTAGACATAAATTTATGCATGTTCAATATTACAAGGTTTCCCAAATTAGATATCCTTGATACCTCTCTTAATTGTGTAGAATCTCTCCCTGGTAGACAAATTTAATGTCAACAATCTCTCCCTTTTTTCATTAGCAAAAAATAAACTTATCAAAACAAAAATTTTAACTTCAAAACCAAACCATCATTTGGTTTTTTCAACTCAGTTTTGACTACTGGTTGTTGTTGCTCAGTAACATATTGTGTTTTTCTAATTTTTCAAAATTTCTTTTGTAAACTTATATGTACAAGTATCTTCATAATACTATACTACTCCCCACACGTACATCTCCTATATACATATCTGGAGTATAGTATACCTTTTCTTCTTTTACAATATTTTCTCCCTCTTAACAATAAAATATATATACTTTTCCTCTTTTATAAAATATAAAATATCTTCTCCTCTTTTTGACATCAATTCAAAATGTGTATAATATCTATATGTTAATACCAATATGTGACAAGAAATCAGAATGTACCTTAAGAATAAATACCATTGTGTTCTCCAAATTCTCCTATAGACCTTGCTTGCATGTAATACAATCTAAACTTATGTTGATAATTCCATTATGTAATCAGCTATGGATAATTTTTTTTCATGGATAAGTGTCATTGAATGCTCAATGCATTTCTACAATGCATCCATGTTTGGAAGAATCATACCCTAGATTTTTGCAAGTGTGGTTGGGATCTTGACTTCTTCCTATAATAATTCTACCTATAAATTTGTCAGATGTTTGATCTTTGTTTAATGTGCAAAATTGTAGCTTAGATCAAGTGATAACTGGTGTGCACTTGCCTTCATCTCTTAGATGTTTGTTCTTTGTTTAATGTGCAGAATTGTAGCTTAGATCAAGTGATAACTGGTGTGCACTTTCCTTCATCGATCTTGGATAATTTATCCTCGATTTCCTTGGTGAAGATAGATGTGTCACTTAGTTTGATAAATAATGAAACATTATTCACAAAGGTTTATAATGAACCAAGAATGGTAGTTTTCTCTAATTGATTTATTGCAAAACATTGTGTAACTTGTTCCAACACTTTATTTTCAAAGTTTCTTTCAGCTCTCTGAAGTAACTGCTACTATCCATTCAAGTCTTTATTGAATTTTAGGATTATTTCTACTAACTAATCCAAAATAGGTTGAGTACTATCTACCTCAATACTCAGAGCATCATCAAATATGCTCTTTATGTCTTCAAAAACTTGATTTTCTTTCTTCCTCTCATTTTTAAGCTTCTCCTTCTTAGCTCTCTTTTTTAGTAATTCACCCATGTTGTTCATTAGATCAGGGGTAGAAATATCCCAATTTAGAATAATTATGTTCTCATCCAAATCAATAGCTTCCTTTTCTTTACCCTTGTCTTTCAAAATGGTGGAAACAATTTTTTAACCTCTGTCTAAAACCTTAGTACTTGGTTGAGACTTTTCCTCAATTATCATTGTTCTAGCTATGGATACACAAGGGATAGAAACAATTGTAGATATAGATGGACTAGCAAAGAATGTTGAAATAGAAATAACAATAGAAATACCTTATTCTTTCTCGATCAAACTTGATGATGAAGGGACTAGCTACTCAATAGATGAAGTGTTGGGCACTTCAATCAATGTAACATTTAGCTAAATAGATTTAGAGCTTGGTTGGATTCTTGGTATAGTAGTGGTATTCACAACCAACTTAGTAGAATATTTCTTTGAGCTAGATGTTGGAAATATTTAGACTTGGTAATTTACTGAGAGGGAGGGGGTGGGGGTGAATCAATAAATTAAAAACCTTTTATTTCATAAACAGGAAAAAAAATCATCATAAAATCCTTTTATCCTACTTCATGCATAATTACTGAAAGATAAATACTAAACACATATCAACACAAAGTTTTGGTTAACCAGAAAGCTTCCAAATAGAAAGTAAAAATAGGGTGGGGATGGTACCCTCAAAACTTCACTACTGTAGTAGAAAGTTTGTTGGTTAAGGCTTACATTGATGACTTCTGGTGATCTTCCCTATTAGGAGCACAAAGGATTGCTAGGTCCACCTTGTTAGAGGATTTACAAACATACAATGAAGTATGCTCTCTGTTAAGAGATTTACAAAAGATTGTGAAGTCTACCTTGTTAAAGGATTTAGAGCTAGTTCACTTGTTAGGATGAAACCTTACACTTGATTGCTGATATGATCTATAAGCATATGATCACCTTATGCGATAGATAAAATTATTCTACTCCTTTGATGACCTTTCTGGATACCTTAGACTACTATTGATATTCCTATATATTCATTTTACAATGCTTCATGCATAACTCATTTCTCTACATTCTATATCTTACAATACATCTCTTATATATTTCTTTCCAATTCACAAAATTGCAAGTTCGGCCAATACACAAGTGAAAGACACATTACAAAGTCATCCCAATAGTAAATGACTCGGGTTCAATGAACTAACTTGGTGACCTTCTAACACTTGGCATCCATTAAATTACTCGGCATCATCATGCACTTGGTAGAAGTGAAGGCTTGGTCCATACTAATCACACAAAGTAGTTTTGAACTCAGTGACCACTGGTGACTCGATAGATGTGGTATCACTTGGTAGATATTGCACGCTATGTTTACCTTGCTTCACTTGGTAAACACTATAACTTCCAACACTTGGTATACACCAAATTTCCATGACACAGTCTGACTGCTCGGTAGACACTATGAAGCTCGATAGACACTACTAAACTTCACATAGCCTATATACACTTGGTAGCCACAGATTTTCTCTACGTGAACTATTGTAGCTTGGTTAATACTAGAATGCTAGGTATAAATAGCCATGAATAAGTGTTGTTACTAATGGAAACAATAACTCAATGCCAACAATCTCCCCATTTGGCATTAGTGACAAAACACTTATAAGCCAAGACATATGTACACAACCTGACTTGTTGAGTTTTGGATTTTTCAAAATCGATCCTCTTTAAATAGCTGTATATACATTCCTTCATATATCTCCTTGATGAACATAATGTATATACAAGTTATGTACATATATACATACCAACACCATTGAATGCTATCTCCCCCTTTGACTAATATCTCTTCCCTTATTGCTATAATATATAGATATCTCTCCCCCTTTTTGACAATAATGCCAAAGGATTATATACAATTTCTATAAGGTAACACCAAAGTGATAATATCTTGATGTACCTTGAGGATGGTGGCAAAAGCATTATCCCAAGTCTCTTGCAAAATTTGGTAGGTGGAGAGAGCCACTTGAACTTCTGCTGATAATTGAATCATGTCATCAGCTACTGAGAAGTTCTGATCTTGGACCAATGATTTGCAAAGTGTCCTATGTCTCTACATTGAATCCATTATTCACAATACCATATTTTGAATATCAATCAGTGTAGCTCTTATTCTAGCTTCTTCTCTGAGGAGTTCTACCTAAAGATCTACTAGATATCTGATCCTTGTGTGATGAGAGGAGCTGGAAGAGGGATCCATATGCATCTTAGATGCACTTGATTGCATATCCATGTCAATCTTATTCAAATTCACTTTTATTTCCTTTGTGAATCTAGAGACATCACATAGCTTTGCAAAAAGTGATGCTGCATTGGTAAAAGAATTTATAAAATTACTCAAAAATGTTGACAACTCAACCTGTTTGATCACAATTTGCTGAGCAATGTGCTCAAGCACCTTGTCATCAAACTTCCTTTCAGCTTTCTCTATTAACTTATCTTTCCCAGAAGACTCTTCTTTGAATTTCTAAATAACCTCTTCTAATTGAAACAAAATGTGTTTTGTGGAACCCACTTCAACACCTATAGCTTCTATTATTATATTCTTGGCACACTCAATTATCCTATACTCCTTGTCCCTTTTAAACCTTAACTACTTTGCCTAGCCTTATTTTCTAAGACTTGACTTGATCTTCTCATTTCTTCTATAGTTGTAGTATCAAAGTCAATCTTAGGGATTTCTATCTTAGTTTCTAGGTCAATGTCTTCTTCAATTTCTTTACCAGTGATCAGAAGTTTGAATGGTTGCCTTTGTTCAACTTTTGTGATTACTAGTTTGACCTTTGGGATAGACACAATAGTTGAGATAGAAGGGCTAGTAGAGAAAAATGGAATAGGGCTCAAGGTTTGAGTGCCAATAGGAGTGCTAACTGAGTCCAAAACTAAATTATTACTCAAAAATGGTGCAACAATCGGTAGAGTACATATTGATGTATCTACAATCGATGAAGTAGCTGATGTAGAGCTAGATACTGCTAAAGCTAATGAATACAAAATTGGAATAGTAACTGATGTAGATGATGCTGAAGTAATCAAAGTTGAAAAACTCACTGAAGACAAAATTCTAGAACAAACTGTAGTACTTATTGAACATGATGATGAAACAAAGTGAGCTAGCTTGGTGGCTGAAGAAGTGACTGTTAGCTCAGTAGATGAAGTGGTTGACACTTCCATTGTAGAAAGCTAGAGCTAGGAGGTGGTTGGTACAGATTGAGTAGATGATGTAACTATAGTGCTTACAATCTCACCAGTAGAAGATGACTCCAGCGATGTAACAATGTTTGGTGTAGTGTGAGGAAGAGATGCAATGGCTTCAGCTACTATTCTTACCAGGTCATCTTCATCCTTTTCTTCCTTCTTGTCTTCTTCTTCTTTCTCTTCCATTAATGCATGTAGCTCACCTGGTGTAACTGTGACCAATGGAATGTTATCAAATTCATATTCTTCATTGTCACTGCTACCATCATCCTTAATTTCAACTACTTCTTGAGAGGGCTATCTAAGATGATATGCATCTTTCCAGACATCTGAGGTATGCCTGATTACTAATTTTATATTCTTCATTAGTATGAAGCATGTGTTAAGCTTTAGAATCATTTGTTCTTCATGTTCTAGCAATACCTTTTTCACCTCTGCATCTGTTAGACTGGGAACTAACTATTTCAATTATTTTTCAAAGATGTCTTTAACAATTTGCATTGTAGAGTCCCATCTAGCTTTGATCTTTTCATAGAGATCAACATGGATTTGAGGTTGCATCTATGTAGGAGACTATTTCCATATACCATTTTCTCCATGACCAAGTTCTTAATTTCTTTCTGCTCTATAGGGGTTCTGATCTCATACTTGAGTGCTTTAAAATTACATATTCTTGCTCCTACTTTCAATTGTTTCATCCTGTCTTCAAATGTAGGAGGAGACCGAATAAATATAAGTTCACATTTCTTTTTTCCTTTCCTTGTTCTCTGAGTGAGCACTACAGTTGGCTTCTTCTAAGCTTTGGTGATCATCACCTTACCTTTCTTCTTAGCTAGTTCCTCTTCTTTCTCTGATTCATCTTTGTCATCATCAAATTCCTTTTCTTCTTCATCCTCACCCTTGCCCTCGATAAGCATAAGAGGTCTTTAAGTATTTTTTAATTTTTCCACTCTCTTCTTTCCTTTGTTGATGGCTTGAGGTATCTTGATACTCAATTCTATCCTCTTTTTGACTTCATCATAGGTGCCAAATGTAGGAAGGTTAGGGTTAGCTAGCTCATTCACTAGTGCTTCAATGATATCTTTAGCTTCATCAATGTTTATTTCATAAGGTAGTGGCTTCACCCATCCAATTCTTGGTATGACTACTTAAATATATACCCTGCCACAATCTACCATAAAGCATATGTCATCCTTGTAGTCCTCTACAAGCTTGGGTGGGATTCAAAATCTGTTATTCATCTTTTCCTTGAATACTTCAAAGTAGTTATCCAACACCTTTTTAAAAATTTCACCCATTTCTTTAATGAATTCATTTATTTGGTAAAAAATAGGGGTGTCTTTCCTCCATACCATAGTTCCCTTAGAAGGAAAGAATTTTTGAACATAAAAGAATAAACATATAAGAAGAGAGCCAAACTTGAAAGAATTATTCTTTGAAGTTTTGACACTGTCGATGTTTTTTTTTAATTGCTTCAAAAGCACATCTAATAGGTCATAATCCAAATTCTTCTTCACAACTTTGTATGCTAGGTCAACCGCTTCACAAGTTGGAACATTGTTTAACCCACTCGAGCTATAGATTTTATGAGCAATTATGTGTATTCCAAACCTAAGATATACATCAGTGACATTATTTACTCTCAAACCTCTACCATCCCATTTAGCTAGGGTTTACTTCTGTAGTTCCTCCTGACCTAGGGTTTTGGTGGTTTTAGCTTTGCTAAGCATTGGGAGGCTCATGACCTTGTGAATCATCTTGTTTGTTATCAAAATTGGCTTCTCCAACCATAATTGACCATTATGAAACTAACTCAATATGTACCTAATCCATTTCACTTGAAAGTTGCATGGGAAATGTAGAATGTGGGTCAATCCTTTTGTTTCCAAAAGTTTGTGTTCCAATTGCAGCACTCCATCCACACACATCTCAGCTAGGGCTTTGTCCATCTCTAATGTTTTTATTTCTTGAACAGTGCATTTAAAATGAGTTCTTATGTCATTGATAAGAAGTACTTTAGGTGGAATTTGTGATTAAGCATTGTGAGGATCAAGAGATTCAACGATGGTGGGAACAATCTTGAAGTTTGTTACCTTTCATTCGACTCCTTTGACTAGCATCTTGGAACCCTTCTTTTGTTTGCTTCTGCTTGCACTAGTAGATGCCATTACTGCTCGGTTGTTGAATGGAGGTATCTAAATATGTTTCTACTAAATCAATCTAAAGTGCTCTAATGCTCTTAAATCTACTCTGCTCTTTGAATGTTGTGAATGCGGTGAAGAATGAAGTTGATTTTGCCCTTTTTGTTTGAATTCTTTTCATAAATGCTCAGTTCCATTAATACACAGTGCATGAAAAACTTTAATCCACTGACCTAACTCGGTGAGAATGTTAACTTGGCAAAAAAATTCTCTTCTACTCCTGACCTTTCTTGGTAAGAACGTGAACTAACCTCACTCTATGGAATCTAATGCAACTCGGTGAAAGATGAGATTGCAAAGATCTTTGTGTATCTGGAATATTGATTGGATCATTTGCATTCTTTGCATTTCTTGGAACTGCTTATGATATTTTTTGTAAGTACAACTCCAACTAATCCTTAAAGGCTTAGTTTGAAAGGATGGGGTCACCCACTTCTTGAGTGACATCACTCCCATGATTTGAGCTTGTTTCCTCAGTAGTGTTTGGAATCCATTGATGTATCATTTGTTTCCTGATGTTGTCTGCCCTTACCTTCTTTTCATCTTCAATTCTACCTATGTTCTTACAGTTCTTAGCTATATAACCAAGTTCAATGCATGTGTAACACCTTATAGTAGTATCCTTCTTTCTTAGGTGATGCCTTGCACAATTTATGCTAGTGTGTCCATATTCTCTGCAATAATGACATCTGCACTAGGTATTGTAGTCCCATCCAAATATTGCTTTAACAAGTTGTTTAGCTAGATTGAATGATTTGGATCTACATTTTGATGCCTTGTGACCATATCTTTTGCATTTGTGACATTTACCTTCAAATTTTGGTTTCTTCTTGGATTCATTACCTTTGTGACCATGTTTATTGTAGTTGTAACACTTTCCATTCAATTTTGCTTTTCCATTGTTCCAGCATTTGTTTGATGTGTGACCAATCTTTCCACAATGATTGCATGTAGGTTTCTGATTTCTTTTAGCACCTTGCTTTGAAGATTCACCTTCTTCTTTGTTGTATCCAAGTCCTACTTTACCTTTTTTCCTATGAAAATTCTACTCATTTTGCTGATTCAATTGATTTACATCTTCTTGAGATTTTATCATTCTTTCATTGATTTATTTTTCATCATTCAGATCATTCGTTAACTTTTCATTGATTTGTTTTTTAGATCTTAGTTCTCTTAGTATTCTTTCATTGATTTCTCTTTCACAATTTAGATCATTCCTTATTTTTTCATTTTGTGCTTTGAGAATCCCGATCTCTTCATTTTCTTCAGAGATTTGATCAATGAGGTCTTCATTTTGATTGGACTAATTTTGTTGTTCATGATTTCTAGCTTCCAAGTCTTCTTGTTCTTTGTTTCTTTGTTCCAAGATCTCACATAGCCTAATTGATTGAATATCTTGTTCTCTTTTGAGTTTCCTTACTTCTTCTTGTAGAGATCCATTCTTTTATAGAAGTTCTTTGATTGCATTGTTTTGTTCTTCTGAGCTACTTGAAGGGAAGAAGTCTTCAATTATTTCTTCAACATACTTGAGAGCATTCATCTAATTTGGAAGTTCCTTTGCTTCTTTGAATTGAACTATGGCCATTTCTAGATCTAGCTTTTCATTTGTAATTGCCTTCTCAAGTCCGAATATTTCCATATGTCTTTTAGATCTTTGCTCAAGTTGTTAAACTTTATCCCGAGAACCACAACTACTCTGATACCAATTGTTGAAAATATTTAGACTTGGTAATTTACTTGTGGGGAGGGGGGTGTGGGTGAATTAGTAAATTAAAAACCTTTTATTTCATAAACATGTAAAACAATCAGCATAAAATCCATTTATCCTACTTCATGCATAATTACTGAAAGATAAATACTAAACAGATATCAACACAAAGTTTTTGTTACCCAGAAACCTTCCAAATAGAAAGTAAAACTAGGGTGGGGATGGTACCCTCAAAACTTCACTACTATAGTAGAAAGTTGGCCAATTAAGTCTTACATTGACCACTTCTAGTGATTTTCCCTGTTACGAATACAAAGGACTGCTAGGTCCACCTTGTTAGAGGATTTACAAACATATAATGAATTATGCACTTGGTTAAGAGATTTACAAAACACTGTTAAGTCTACCTTGTTAAAGGATTTAGAGTTGGTTCACCTATTAGGATGAAAGCTTAAACTTGATTACTGATATGATCTTTAAGCATATCATCACCTTGTGTGATAGATAAAATTATTCTACTCCTTTGATGACCCTTTTGGATACCTTAGATTGTTGTTGATATTCCTTTCTATGCATTTTACACTGCTTCATGCATAACACATTTCTCTACATTCTATATCTTACAATAAATCTCTTAAATATACCTTTCCAATTTACAAAATTGCAAGGTTGGCCAATACACAAGTTAAAGCCACATTACAAAGTCGGCACAATATTAAATGACTCGAGTTCACTGAACTGATTTGGTGACCTTCTAACACTCGGCATCCACTGCATTACTAAGCATCATCATGCACTTGGTATAAGTGAAGGCTCAGTCCATACTAATCATATGAAGTAGTTCTGAACTCGGTGACCACTAGTGACTCTATAGATGTGGTATCACTTGGTAGATACTGCATGTTGAGTTTACCTTGCTTCACTTAGTAAACACTATAACTTCCAATTCTCGGTATACACTAAATTTCCATGACACAGTCTGACTTCTTGGTAGACACTATTGAACTTCACATAGCTTGTATACACTTGGTAGTCACTGTAAACAGCCATGAATAAGTGTTTTTACTAATGGAAACAATAACACAATGCCAACACTAGATTGTGCTAAGGCTTTTCTTAGAGAGTGAGGAAACGAGGCTATCACTGCTGCTACAATTTTCTCTGCATTAGTTTCCTCAAAGCTTTGAACTTCTAGAAGGCTTCCTCTCATATCTTCCTATTGTTCCTCCTCATCATCTTGATCATCCATCTCATCATCTTTGATTTCTACACCTTCATCATCTTTGTCATCAACATGTACATCAAAGTCACAAGGTTAATGCAACTGATAGATGTTTTTCCATGTTGTTGTAGCTACCTTCATCACATACGCAATGTCCTTAAGCAATATCATACAATTTTTTAACTTGAGAGTAAACTTCTTCTCATTTTACTCTCTTATTGCTAAGATTTGGCATGAGTTGCCTCAATGTCTATTAAAAAATGTGCTTAGTAGTTTTCATTGCAAATTCCCATCTAGTCTTAATTGCTTACATGAGTTCATTGGGAATTTTTTGTGCAAGATCATCTAGAGAGTACTTTTATTTACCTAGCTTGTTCAAAACAACATCCTCAATCTATCTTTTCTCTACCTCATTCCTTGTCTCATACTTGAGAAATTTGAAAGATGCCATGCCTATACCTTCTACCATCTTCTTTAATATTTCTTTAAGAGTAGGTGTAGATCTTTTGAATATGACCTTCTTAGCTTCATCTTCAGCTAATTTCAACTTCTTTCTTGACTTGGCTTCCCTTCTAGTGAATACAATAGGGGATGGTTTGATAGGTCTAGTTATAATAACCTTACCTTTCTTCCTTAGAGGCTCTTCTTCCTCAAATTTGGTTGCCTATTCTTCATCCTCTTCATCATCACTTTTAATATCATCACATTTTCCCTTAGTAAGCATTAAAGAGGAACCTACTTGTTTTGTGCTTTTCATTATCTTTTCCACTCTTTTCTTTCCTCTACTTACTGCTTGAGGTAGCTTGATTTCAAGCTCAATTCTGACATTTCCCTCATCATAGGTTCCAAAATAGGTAGCCTTAGGATCCACAAGCTCATTTAGTAGGGCCTCAATTATATCCTTGGTGTCATAAATGTTAACCTCACACTCTAGAGGTTTAACCCATACTATTCTAGGTCTGATTGCTTATATATACACTTTATCATAGTCTACCACAAAACAAATATCATCCATGTAGTCTTTTCTTGGAGATCCTAAATCTATTACGCATCTTTTCTTTGAATGATTCAAAGTAATTTTCCATAATTCTATCAAAATTTTCACCCATTTATGCTATATATTCATTTATCTAATATAACATAGATACATCTCTCCTCCATATAGTTGTAACCTTGGAAGGGAAAAATTTTTGAACAAAGAAGAATAAACATGTCAAGAGATATTCAAATTTACAAGGATTATTCTTTGATCCTCTAATGTTCCCCATTTTCTTGTTGAATTGATTTAATAGCAACTCGATAAAGTCAAATGATAGGTTATTCTTCACAATCTTGTACGCAAGATCTACAACTTCACATGATATGTTGTTTAACTGACTAGAACTCTATATCTAGTGTGCAATTACATGAATTCAAAAATTCAGCTCCATGTCTTTTACTCCATTGATCTTCATTCCTCTTCCATTCCACTTAGAAAGAATCTTTTTAGTTAGGTCTGCCTAAGCCAAGATTTTGGTCATCTTGGCCTTGTTTAAAATAGGAAGTTTAGTGGTTATGTGAATCATTTTCTTCATTATTTAAATGGGTTGGTCCAACCATATTGCCCATTATGTACATGATTGCGGATAAATCTTATCCATTTTACTTCAAAATCCTGTGACATATGTGGAATATGCATCAAACCCTTGGTTTCTAAATTTTGATGCTCAAGTTTCAACACAGCATTGACAAATAAATTCTTCAGTGTCTCATCCATCTCTAGGGTTCTGAGTTCTTGAATCAAACAATGATAAAATGAATGGATATTGTCCATGAGTAATACCTAAGGTGGAATTTGATATTGAGCACTAGTTGGGTCAAGCACTTCTACAATGGCCAAACTCAACTTGAATGTAGGTGCCTTGTAGTTGACTCGACAGACTAACATTTTATAACCTTTCTTTGCTTTGTTTCTTGAAGATTCCATGCTTCGTAGGATTTCTTAAAACTTTTGAGAATTCTTCAATAAAAAAATACTCAAATTGCTCAAGGGCTCTAAATTGGCTCTGCACAAATAGCTCTAGAAATTCATGGTGAAACAATATAATTGATTTCTTTCATTTTAACAAATTTCAACTTTTTGATTTCCATTAATACTGTGTACTTCATACTCATTGGGTGATAGGTTTTCCTCCACTTGGATTTTTCTTTAATGCTCAGGGGACATCTACGACTCGGTAGATTCACCATCACTCAGTCGTAACATAACTTGAAATAATATATAACCCAACCTTGCTTGGTAAGATCTTGTGACCCACCCTTGTTTGGTAAGGTCTTGGAACTCGACCTTACTCAGTATGGTTTCCTTCTTTCCATCATTATGCTTAGTGATCCCTTTGCATCTTGAATTTTGATTGGATCATTCTGCTTGCTAGCTAGAATTGATATTAGATGACTTCTTTTGAATCATGGTTCCAGTGATCTCTATATGGAACTAAGTTGAAATGATTGAGTCACCCACATCATTGACTTGGGTGTCATTCACTTCATGATCTTGGCTTGCATTCTTTGGAGATTTTGGTACCCATTGCTACCTCTTTTTCTTTCTGATATTTTCAGCTTTGACTTTCTTTTCATCTTCAATTCTACCTATGTTCATATAGTTCTTGGCAAGATGTCCAAGTTCTACACAAATAAAGAATCTTTTTATAGTATCTCTCTTCCTCATATGATGTTTTACATAATTTTCTCGTATGTACCCAAATTCACCACAGTAGTGATATCTACACCATCTATTTTAATTCCATCCAATTATTTCTTTCACAACTTATTTTGTTGGGTTCTACTACTTGGTTTTGTACTCTAAAGATTTGTATCCTTGTTTCTTGCATTTGTGGTATTTACCTTCAAAGTTAGGTTTCTTTTTGCATTCACTTGCTCTATGACCATGCTTATTGCAACTATAACACTTTCTATTGAATTTTTCTTTACCATTACTCCAACATTTATTTGATGTATGACCTATCTTACCACAAGGATTGTAAGTAGGTCTTTAAATATTTTTAGCTCCTTGCTAAGATGATTCACCTTCTTCTGTAGATCCTATTCCAGCTTTTCCTTTCTATCTATATTGACTTTGTTCATTCAATTGATTCATGCTTTTTTGAGATTTCATCATTCTTTCATAGGTTTTCTTTTAAATGCCAAGTTCATTTTGTAGTCTTTCATTCTCCGATCTTAGATTCATAACCTCTTCATTTGCATTGGTGAGTTGATCAATGAAGTCTACTTTCTAAAGGGATATTTGTTGAATTTCATTGTTATTTTCTTCTATCTCTTCTTTGGATTTACCTTTTTCTTCCATGACTTCACACAATCTAAGTAATTGAATTTTTTGTTCTCTTTTCAATTTTCTAACTTCTTCTTGAAGATTGGAGCTCTTTTCTAGTAGGTCCTTAGTTGCTTCATCATCTTCATCTAAATTTCTTTCTAGACATATATCTTCAACTCTTTCTTCAATATAGATATTGTCATTCATTTTTACTGCAAGGTCTTTCCTTATTTTTAATGAGTGTAAGAGTTGATCCTTTACTTTCTTGAGTTTTCCAATAGCTAATTCTAGATCGAACTTTTCATTTTCAATAGCCTTGTCCAATTTGCATACCTCCATTGCCTCTAATTTTTTTCTCAAGTTGTTAAATTTATGATGTGAGAACTAAATGCTCTGATACCAATTGTTGGAAATATAAGGTAGGAAAGCTTACTTGGGAGAGGGAGGTGAATCAAGAACCAATAAAACTTGATCTTACTTCTCCAATTAATCTTTTACATAATATTCTGATCTAATTGCATGCATGAAACAATGAAAGCATTTAAGCATTCATAACACTTTGACAAAAGATATGGTAACCCAGAAACCTTCCAATTAGAAAGTAAAACTAGGTTGGGGATGATACCCAAAAGCTTTAGTACTGTAGTATAAAGGTAACATGTTAAGGCTTATAATTCACCACTTATAGTGATCTTCCCTAGTAGGAGAAATAAGGACTATGAGGTCTACCTTGTTAGAGGATTTAAGAAACATACAATGAAGTATGAACTTAGTTAAGATATTTAGAAAAGACTATTAAGTCTATGCTATTAAAGATTTGATTGATATATCTATTAGGATGAACCAGTGGCTAATCTTAGATCAGCAACTTAGATTTTCTGGTTGAGATTCCTTGTAATGAAATGATCACCTAATTATGATAGATAAATCTTTGTCTCCCCTTTACTACTTGTAGCCTTTCTAAATTCACACTCATCATCATAATTCTTTTCACTATTGTTTATATGGCCTTGGATATGATAAAATACATTACATACATACCAATCCAAATCATAACTTACTAGATTTGATTACAATACAAATTTCACCGTAATTCTCAACGTCGGTCCAATTACTTTAACTCGGATTCTAAAGACAAACACAGTGATGTTTTGATACTCGAAAAACACTATCAATGTGGGAAATCTCGAAACTCAGTTGAACTAGAAGCTTGGTACATACTAATCACTTCAAAGTAGCCTGAATTTGGTCAACACTATGTGACTCAGTGAACACTGATAAACTTGATAGCTATTGAATCACTCAATTGACACTACATGATTCGGTCAACACTAGATTCATATTGTTAACACAATGAGCTCAATTAACATTATGAAACTTGGTTAACACACCATAGCTCAGTTAAAATTTTGATCTTTCTCACTTCCACTAAATAGCTTGGTAGCTTTTGCTATGCTTGGTTTGCACTGAACTTTGTCTTTGAAGCTCGATAAACATTGTGTAGCTCGACAAACACTACAAATTAATTCAGGTGCTCAGTAGACACTACATTCTGACTACTTGGCTCAAGAACAACTGAATCACTTGGTAAACACTGCAAACTGGTAGATAAGCTTGGTAGCAATGTAGAGCTCAGTAGAAATGTAACCATTTGACTTAGTGTTGAGTCATTGATTGACAAATTAACCTTAATTTCAACACTAAGATGTGAAAGACTTGGCAAATGGATCAGCTTTGGACATAAATTTATGTATGTTCGATATTACAAGGTTTCCCAGATTAGATATCCTTGATACCTCTCTTAATTGTGTAGAAGACTTTACCTCAAGATAACACAATGTTGTTACCATAGATAGATCAACTACAAATAAATTTTGCATGGATTGAATGTGAAGACATTCAAGGCTTGGACAATGATATCCACTAATTGAAACCTTCCACATATGTTTTACTTCATTGATTTCTATGTTTTCTAGGTTACTCATGAGAGACTTCACAATTGACAGCCCACTACTATCCAAAGTCACTTCTCCCCATAATGGATAATGTATGAAATCAAACTCCTAAGGCAAGTGAATTTTATAAGGGATTTTAATAAGGACCTACCCTTTAGTCTATCATTATCAAGTATTCTTATGGTTAGCTTTTCTAAATTAGTTAACATGTCTAATGATTTTGTACACTTAGCTGATAACATACTATAAATCAATAACTCCTTTAACTGGTAAGGCACCTAAAATTTGGAACCAATACTTTTCAAAAGGTTATTTTTCAATCATGAACAATTGTGTTTATAATAGTTTCCTAAAAATCATTATGTACCCCTTATGAAGACCTAACATTCCATAAAGGATAATGAAAATTATCTTTGTCTCATTTTGCCACAATCTTTTGAAAAGCCTATCAACTATTCTTAAACACTCCAAAATTTGTACGAGGAATCCATGAGGGAATTCTCGTGCATACATTCCAAGATAGGTCAACTTGAAGCCATATCAAATAAATTGGTGCCTTGGCATAATTATCCATATTCCCTAGAAATCATGTCATTTGGAGCCACAAGACTTGTCAAACATTGAGAGCAGACATTTGTGAGTAGTTTCAGCCAGGATTCTGTTGAACTGCTTCAATTTTCATGTCAAAAATATCAAGGAGGAAGAAAGAAACCAAAGATTTTAAATATTGAGGTCACCACAGGTGATGTGGACTCATTTTACCTGCTATTTCTCTCCCCATATCACAAAGATGCTCCTTGTCATCAAATTCCTTGGAATAAAAACAACACTATTTCAACTTGGCATTTGTCCTTCAAGGTTTGAAGTGTGAGTTCAGCACTACATACATGAACAAAATTGAGTACAAAGCTTTCTCCCATACTTGAAGCTAGTTTAAGTACCTACCTTTCTTTTCATGTTGAACAAACACATCAAAATAAACTCCCTTTTGTATATAAAAAAATTCTAAAGGTACTGATGGGCCTCCAAAAGGATATTATTTTGAGATCCTGTTATCTTGTTTTTAGATAGTTATCTTGCAAAAATAATCATGACTTTATGGTTTTAAAAAAATAAATTATATTTTTATTTATATGTTATGTATATGTTAAGGCATGAAGTAGAAGTATGGATAGTTCAAACATGTTATATTTTCTTGAATCTATGGACTTCTATGGTACAATGAAGGAATGTTACATGTTGATAAATATTTTCCCATCTATGTTATATTTTGGGTAGATTCCTTCCTGTAACCCATAGGATTTGCAAAGAGTAATAGTTTGAACATTACATCTTTTCTAACATTGATGATGAAATAAATATATGTATGTGGAAGTTGTAGACATTCAATGTTCTCTAGGTACTTGTTGCACGAGTTCAAAGTCAACACCTTGACGCTAAGTCAAAGCCAACCAAATTGTTAAATGACCACAAATAACTAAGTTATTTTATGCTTTCTATTATGGCATCACACAAGTATAGCTCTGTTAACCTACTTTATTCCTAGATGATTTAATCAGGGTTAATGATATTTCTATTATAAACTTTATGAGTCTTCAATTGATCCTCATTGATGGAGTGACTATAGAGTTAGGAATTTGTTGTAGTTTTCCTTTAAATGGCACCTCTTGTTGCCTTGAGAAAACTTTTTTTAGGAAGGAAGAGAGAATAGATTAATAACAATAGTGTGTGATCTTGTCTTTAATCAGATGTAATCTCTTACCATGAATGAATAGAATAAAAGGTTCAAGTTCATATCTTCTTTCTCAATTGTCTTTTCTATTCACTCATCCAAAGGGACCCACTTGGTGAATGAACTACTCTATTAGAATAGATTTCATTTTCTTCTTTGTTTCTTCTCAAGGTATAATTATGTTGTTCCTACAAACACATAAAATAGAATTAGTGAATTGTTCCTACAACATAGGTGCATAGATAGGTTTACTATTTGCAATATTACTTTAAGCTTTAAGTTAAGATGTTGTTTTAGTTTATAGCTTAAGTCTCCTTCAACGTTTTCTTTATTTTGGTTGTAATGACTTAAAGAAGAATTAGAGCATATACTTTGCAACCATCCTCTTAGGTTTACACTCTTGAGCATACAAAATAAATTGAAGTCAATTTGTTATCTTAGAAAAATACATGATTCTATCTAATCATGGAATCACTATGAAAGGATGTCCAATCATTTGTTACTAGGGTATTAAGCTTATTGGCCATTTTTGGTGTTGTTCCTAGGGAAGGTGTCAATATAATTCAACCCTACCATCATTATGTTAATTTAAATTTTGCATTATTTTGCATGCATAGAAGAAGAGACCTCCTTGGGAGATTTCTTCCCCATAATATCTAGGAGGACATTTTTAATCTTGAACCTGAAGAACCTCACAATGAAAATTAAGAAGAGAAACCTTTTGAAAATCCATCCACTACTACTCAAGAAACAAATACCCTCATCCTTTAAAGAATCCTTGCATTTGAATGATCTTTTTGCTAAACCTGAATACCAAGATAATCTACTTGCCCTTGTCATCTATCAACCACCATTGCCAGTAGCTCCTCCAGGAGTGACTTAGCCTCAACCAACATTCCCTTTTCCTATCCCCCCTCAATAGGGTAACCAAAACTTGAAGAACATACTTGCTGCTGCACTTCCCAAGTTTTATGGCCTAATCATTGAAGACCCTAAAACCTTTCTCTTTGAGTTTGACATACTTTATAGAAGTTATGACTATATAATTGATGTCCATAAGCTAAAGTTATTTCCTTTTATGCTGAAGGAAGCTACTCTGAGATGATTCATGGGGTTGGGTGCCAACATTGTAGCAAATTGGCCTATAATGAGCAACTAATTTCTTACAAAGTATAAAGAACATTGAATGGGTCAAGATTTAAAAGGGGAAGACATTTTCAATATGTCTTAAAAGGATCATGAAACCCTGGAAGATTATGTTTCTTGGTTCATGTTCAACCTGTAGTGTAATACACAACATCAATTGAATAAGGAATCAAAGAAACATTTGTTTCTAAGAGGCATGAATGATGGAAGCATTAAAGCTCTAGATCTTATGGTAGGAGGAGATATCACTCAAAAAATTTGGACTAATATACATAATATATGTTTAAATTATTCTAGAGCCACTATAAAGAAAGGTAGAGGACTTAGAGATCTACCACATAATGTGGTGCCCACCTATAGTTTTATTTTCCTTTATATTTACCAAACTCTTTTTATGCCTATTTCATGGATGTGTTACTTTCAAGGATATTATTTCATAACTTGGACTAGAGATATATCAACGATGATTACTTAGCTAACTATATTTTATGTGTTGTTTAATGATTATGGTTACTGGTGCATTGATTATGCTTTAATAATTTGTAGTTAATAAATGTAATTTCTTTTATAGCAATGTCAAATGATGCTTTAATGATGATTGTTCCATATTCGTAATGATGCATTATTTTATTTGAGCATTTGATGTTTCACTTATAATTATTATGCTACTTACCCCATACTTGCATGTGTATGGTGTAGGTTTCTATTTTATCTTTATGTTTGTCATGTTTCATGTGGTTAAGGGAGAGAGTCACAATCACTTGGTAGTCAGGATCTACAAGACGTACCACTCGTTGTTAGTTCTTGTTTAGTTTAGATATATTTATATACATGTACATGCTCATCTTTTATGCAGAATGTAGGTACGAGGCATCAACTTCCCTAAATTGCCAAGATGAGCATGCCAAATCACAATAACTCAATGGTAAGAATGAGGAGATATTGTTTAGGTTCAATCTCAACCTAAGCCTAAATACTTGTCTTGCAAAGAGGACTTGTGACTAAATTTCCACCCTTTTTAAAACTTATAAGTTTATCTTTGTCTGTGTTCTTTGATTTTGAGCTTTGGTTTATTTTGGTAATGTTGCTTTTATGTGAATCTTGCTATGTGATTTATTTGATAAATGATTTAATTATAATATTTTGGTTAATCATATAATATTCAAAATTATTAAATATTATTTGATTAAAAAGAGAATATAAAAGCATGATAATATTTAATTATTTAAAAATTCAATTAAATATGTGCTTTAATTTAAAAGTCTTAATTTAGAAGTTTAAATTTAGAAAATTGGTTATAGAGAAATTAGAATATGATGATATTTAATTAATTAATAATTAATTAAATATGTACTTCAGTTTAAAAGATTTAATTTAAAAGTCTAATTTAATAAGTTGGACAAAAATAGAATTAAAATATTAAAAATTTAATATATTTTTATTGTAATTATTTATTTAATAATAATTAAATTAAAGTTGTATTTAAACAATGAACTTTGATTATTATTATTAATTTAAATAATAAACTATGTTTTAATTAGTGCTTGCACTCATTAATAAACTAGAAGAAAATAAAATATAAAAGTATGAAATTTAAAGATAAATTTATAGTTCTAATTCTAGCTTTGTTATATTTATTTAATTTAATGATAACTATTTAGGAGTTTTATTTTAATAATAAACTTAAAATAATATTATTAATTAAATTAATAAATATATTATTAAAAATACTTTTAAAAATTAATTAAAGAGAGAAAGATAATTATTTAAATTCAGCTATTTTCTAATTAAATATCTAAAAGAGTTGTGTATGAAAAGGTAAAAGGTAATAAAGTAATAAACAATAATTGATCAGTGAGCCCCCTCTCGTAATTGCACAATAAGAACCCCAATTTAGGGGAGAGTTCTTTATTGTAGATCTAGAGCTCATTGTTCAATTACATAGGTTTTGGGGAGCAAAAATCAAAATTGTATTAAAAGAATTGTTGAAAGTTTTAGAGGGCTTGAATTTGCATGCATTCATAGATTGTCTCAGATTTTAATTGTGGTTTTGAAGTAGGATTTGAAAACCCATTATATAATTTTATTGAAAGATCTATCTACTTCGTGTCTTCTTAGGTGTTTGCATATTGCTTATTAGTTTACTATATTGATTGTTGAATAAAGAATTACATTGTAGATTTTGAAGAAAAAAAACTTATTAATCAAGAAAACTTGATTGAGGAAAATTATAGAAAAACTATAAAAATTTATTGTGACTATATTCTTATGAACCCATTTCTAGTATAGTGAAAACTTGATTGTTGAAAATTGGAAGAAAATAATAAATTGAATAGCTAGGGTTTCAATTTTAAATTTGTCATTACAGCTATTTGATTATAATAAATTTTCTAAATATAGATGAATATTCTTCTTACATTTAAAATAATTTAATTGTAATATTTATTTGAAAAGCCAAAAAAAATGTAGAGGAAAGCACGTGTTGTAACTAAATGTATCTATGCATGTGAAAATAACTATGCTAAAAATAGAAAAATAAGTATAGAGTGGTTACATGTATGTGAATATACATAAGCTAAAAATAAAAAACTAAGTGTAGTATGATTATATGCATCTGAAAACAAATATGCTAAAAATAAAAAGCTAAGTATAGTATGGTTACATGCATGTAAAAATAAATACATAAAAAATAGAAAGCTAAGTATAGTAAAGTTACATTCATGTGAAAACAAATATCTTAGAAATAGAAAAATAAGTATAGTATTTTTACATGATTTGAGAGATCAAAGACATATAAAAATACCAATTGTATGTTTATTATTATTTTACAAAAAAAAAAAATTAATTTTTTAGATTTTTTTAAAATAATAATAATTTATTAATTTCTAAAATTAAATAAATATTATTCCTTTAGTTAAAGTGAATATTAGTATCAGTGATTATTTACGTCTAATTAAACTCTTAGTTGCATATAAATGATTTTATATTTATTAATGCAAGAGGGAGGTTAATAAATAAATATTTATAATTTTATTATAATTTAAGAGAAGTTGTGGTAGAGTTCACTTTATAATCATTAAGTTAATAACTATTTGACTTTATGAGAGAAATTATAAATAATTAAATAAAATTAATAATTTTATCTTTAGTTGCATTATGAATTAAAAGAAAAGTAAATATCAATATTAAACTTAAATAGAAGTCATATTAATATTTTACGAATTGAAATTAATATCAATATTTAAATATAATAATATATATCTATGTTATTAATTAAATTATTTATGATTTAAGATTATTTAAATTAATAACATGATAATATTGCATGATATTTTATATACAAAAAAAGATTGGATATTTAAATACTTATTATTTTAAATAAGTATATTAGCATAAAAAATTATATTAACATGTATATTCTTACTTTATTTCTAAATACATCCTTATGACCCAATCTAAACAAGAGAAATTGGTGGAATTAAATCATGTGACTAAAAAATATGTGTTTTCTAATATTTTATTTATAGTCTTGTGATGTTTATTTTCTTAATAATTTTTATTTGTGGGTTGTTTAGTTGGCCAAGTTAAGATGTGCACTAGAGACATTTTTGAAATTTCTTTTATGATTATTTGACTGGATGTCATGATGAACTTTATGATTTGAATTAAGATTTATGTTTTATGCACTCTATACTATTGAGCATTTATGAGAACTTGGATTTTGAGAACCAACACTATTTTTTTGAGTTGCCTAATAAGGAACCAAATTTGATCAATATTATTCTTGTGGTTTGGGACACTATTACGGTTTGTAATTTTTGGGAAGTTAGTCTAGGTGCCTGTCTATGAGAGTGGCTTCCAATGGGGGCTAGTGCCCAAAGTGGCTATTAGGGTGACTCATTGTAAGTTGTGTAACAAGTGATAATGTAGTAATTAAAATATCTTGCCTAGCCATTTTCCATGAGATATATTAAAAAGATAAGATAGAGATTTTTCCTTTTCCATGCCTTGAGTGCTTGTATAGACTAAGTATGAGATGGAGATGATACCTTAAGAGGTATGACTAGTTTCATCATTTTCACGAGAGGGTATCTTGATTCTGCATATTCACTAGAGGGACGAGGTCTTGAAAGACTACTAGAGTAACCTTAGGGTTGGCTCATGTGATGATACTCCATAGTATGTAGCCTAAGTCTCCTTTATGATTTTCTTTATATATGGCTCTAGTGGTGTACTTGTTGGATATTACTTTTGATGTTACTCATTTCTTGGATATCATTTATTCTTGATAATTGACTTTTTATTAATGGATGTCTAGTTATTCATTAGTGGTGTTTTTTATTCTTAGAGTTAGTGATTGGTAGTTTACTTTTATTGATGACATTTGTTATATATTGGTTATTGTGCTTGTGGCACTTGACATTGATTTCAAGATGGTTGTATATTTTTGGTCTTGGTATTTGTATGTTGACTTGGTATGAGATGTTAGTATTAGAATGAGTGTCATTTTATTTGTTATCATCACTTCTTCTTAAGTGGTTTGTGTTACCCTTGAGGTAGTTTTGACTATCAGGATTTCTTGCCTAGGATTATTTTATGATTTGATTATTTGTGTGTCAATCGTACATTATCTATCCTATAGGGTGGGAGTGGGAGTCTCATTAGGTGACCAAGTGGTTGGGAGATAGTGTATTCTTATTATTTGGGTTCCCCTCAGATTGATAGATGTTAGATGCTCATTGATGTAGTAATACCATTATCATGCTCATTGTTTGGATGTCATTTATTGTTGAAAATTGACTTTTATTACTAAATGGCCAGTTATTCATTAGTAGTGTTATTTATTATTGGAGTTAGTGGTTGGTAGTTTACTTTTATCGATGACATTTGTTATCTATTGGTCATTGTGCTTGTGACACTTGACATTGATTTTGAGGTGGCTGTATATTTTTGGTCTTGGTATCAAATGTTAGTATTGGAATGAGTTTCCTTTTTTTTTTTTTTATCTCTTCTTCTTGAGTAGTTTGTGTTACCCTTGAGGTAGTTTTGGCTATAAGGATTCCTTCCCTAGGATTATTTTATGATTTAATTATTTGTGTGTGGATTGTACATTATCTCTCCTATACGATGGGAGAGGAAGCCTCATTAGGTGACCAAGTAATCGAGAGGTAGTATATTCTTACCATTTGATTCCCCGTCAAATTGACAGATGTTGGATGCTCATTGATATAGTGATACCATTATCATTCTTTCTCTTATCTTGAAGACTTTTATTCATTTAATGTATCTATGTATCATGTCTTTTGAGATCCTATGGAATATTGTATTGTATATCGATGTACTTGTATCTATTTTCACATACCCTATGACATGTGTAGTGGATGTTATTCATTAGATGTGCTTTCATATTATTAGTTGTACTTATACATTTGCTTATATGATTATGTATGTGTTTATTCATTTTATGATTATGCACATTGTAATTGAGACTTAAACTTATTAATAAAACTTTCTTAAATGTGACTCAACGTGAAGGAACCCTTAAGGAATTGAAACTGCATTTATAATTACATGTTCTTGATGTGTATGTATATATTACTTATGCACTATTGTTATCTTGATTTTGTTTAAACTTTTTTTAAAATAGTTCAATAAACTTTGTAACATATTAGATTTATTTCTTTTGGGTTCCTAAGTGAGGTGTTACATATGGTATCAGAGCTGGAGTTTCAGCATTGGGAACTCGGGGCATATTGTGTGCTATCAGTTAGCAAGTAATTAAACTTGCAACATAATTTAAATAATAAATATTTATCAACATAAAACTTGAACCTAAATAATTTTAACAAAAGAAGTTAGGAGTGGAACTTGTGAACATGAAACATGAAAACTCGTAACATTTATGCTCTTGATTTTTGATTTGTCTATGCATTATAACTTTTATATTTTTCAATGGATTTAGGGATGTTGATCTTTTGTGTGGAGTGTTTTAGGGGATCTATTTCAGTATTTGTTAAAAGGATGAATGTTGGATCAATGTGATTTTTAGCTTATTATTAAACTAGAATCATATTTCTCTAAATGACCAAAAGTGTATATATAATTAACTTATTTTTATTAGTTTCTTAAATGATCATTTTGTTTGATATGGTATATAGTACTCTTTTACTTTTAGTTACCCTGGTAATTGTATTAAGCTTCCAAGAGTAAGCCTAATTCTAGGGGGTGGATGTAGTGCTCACCTATAGTTTACTTTTCCACAATATTTACCAAACTCTTTTTATGCCTATTTCATGGATGTGTTATTTTCAAGGATATTATTTCATAACTTGGACTAGAGATATATCAATAATGATTACTTAGTTGACTATATTTTATGTTTTGTTTAATGATTAGAGATATATCAATAATGATTAATTTGTAGTTAATAAATGTAATTTCTTTCATAGCAATGTGAGATGATACTTTAATAATGATTACTTCATATTTATAACAATCTCTTATTTTATCTGAGTATTTGATGTTTGACTTATAATTATTATGTTACTTACCCCATACTTGCATATGTATGGTGTTTATGTCTATTTTATCTTTCTATTTTTTGCATTTTATGTGATTAAAGGAGGGAGTTGTAGTCATCTGTTAATCATTATCTACACAATGTACCACTCCTTATCGTTGTTTGTTTAGTTTAGATATATTTACATACATGTACATGGTCATCTTTTATGCAAAATGTAGGTATTGGGCATTGACTTCCCTGAATTATCAGAATGAGCATGCCCTATCACAATAAATCAATGGCAAGAATGAGAAGATAATGTTCAGGTCTGATCCTAGCCATAGCCTAAATACTTTTCTTGCAAGAAGGACTTGTAACTGACTTTCCACCCTTTTAAAAACCTGTGAGTTTATCTTTGTCTATGTTATTTGATTTTGAGCTTTGGTTTGTTTTGGTAATGTTCTTTTTATGTGGAGTAAATGATTTAATTATAATATTTCAGTTAATCATATAATATTGAGAATTATTAAATATTATTTGATCAAAAAGAAAATATTAAAGCATGAAAATATTTAAATAATTAAAAAACTAATTAAATAAATGCTTTAATTTAAAAAATTTAATTTAGAACTCTAAATTTAGAAAATTGGTTAAAGAGAAATTAGAATACGATGATATTTAATTAATTATTAATAAATTAAATATGTACTTCAATTTTAAAAAAATTATTCAAAATTGTAATTTAATAAGTTGGACAAAAAAAGAATTAAAATATTTAATATTTAATATTATTTTATTGTAATTATTTATTTAATAATAATTAAATTAGAGTTGCATTTAAACAATGAACTTCGATTATTGTTATTAATTTAAATAATAAACTATGCTTTAACTAGTGTTTGCACTAATTGATAAACTGGAGAAAAATAAAATAGAAAATAATGAAATTTAAAGATAAAGTTATAGTTCTAATTGTGGCATACTTATTTATTTTATTTAATGATAATTATTTAGGAGTTTTATTTTATAAACTCTAATTAATGTTATTAATTAAATTAATAAATGTATTATTAAAAGCACTTTGAAAATTAATTAAAGACAAAAATATAATTATTTAAATTAAGATATTTTGTAATTAAATATCTAAAAGAGTTGTGCATGAAAAGGTAAAAGGTAATAAAGTAATAAACAGTAATTAATTAATGAGATTCCTCTTGTGATTGCACAATTAGAGCTCTAGTTTAGGGGAGAACTCTTTATCAGAGATCTAGAGCTCATTTTGCAATTACACATGTTTTGGAGGGTAAAATTCAGAATTGGATTAAAAAAATTGTTGAAAGTTTAGAGGGTTTGAATTTGCATACATTCACAAATTGTCTCATATTTTAGCTATGGTTTTGAGATAGGGTTTGAAAACCCATTATAAAGTTTTATTGAAAGATCTATCTACTTTGTGTCTTTTTGGATGTTTGCATATTTCTTATTAATTTACTATGTTGATTATTGAATAAAGAATTATGTTGTAGATTTTGAAAAAGGTGAATTTATTAATCAAGAAAATTTGACTGAGAAAATTTATCGAAAAATTGTAGAAAATTATTGTGACTGTATTCTTATAAACCCCTTTCTAATATAATGAAAACTTGATTATTTAAAATTGCAAGAAAACAACAAATTGAACAATTGGGGTTTCAACATTAAATTTGTCATTACAACTATGTGATTATCATGAATTTTCTAAATATAGAAGAATATTCTTCTTACATCTAAAATAATTTAATTGCAATATTTATTTGGAAAGCAAAAAATCAATTTAGAGGAAAGCATGTTGTAACGAAACATATACATGGATGTGAAAAAAATTATGCTAAAAATAGAAAACTAAGTATAGCGTGGTTACATGCATGTGAAAATACATAAGCTAAAAATAGAAAACTAAGTGTAGTATGGTTACATGCATGTGAAAATAAATATTCTAAAAATAGAAAGTTAAGTATAGTATGGCTACATACATGTGAAAACAAATATGCTGAAAATAGAAAGCTAGGTATAGTAAGGTTACGTGCATGTAAAAACAAATATGCTAAAAATAGAAAACTAAGTATAGTATGCTTGCATGATTTGAGAGATCAAAAACATGCGAGAATACTAATTGCATGTTTATTTTTATTTTATAAAAATATAATTTATTTTTTCAGATTTATTTATTTAAATAATAATAATAATTTATTAATTTCTAAAATTAAATAAATATTATTCTTTTAGTTAAAGTGAATGTTAGTATTAGTGATTATTTAAGTCTAATTAAACTCTTAGTTGCATATAAATGATTTTATATTTATTAATGCAAAGGAAGGTTAATAAATAAATATTTATAATTTTATTATATTTTAAGAGAAGTTGTGATAGAATTCACTTTATAATCATTTAGTTATTAACTATTTGACTTTATGAGAGAAATTATAAATAATTAAATTAAATTTATAATTTTATCTGTAGTTGCATTATGAATTAAAAGAAAAGTAACTATTAATATTAGACTTAAATAGAAATCACATTAATATTTTAGAACTTGAAATTAATATCAATATTTAAATATAATAATATATATTTGTGTTATTAATTAAATTATTTATGATTTAAGATTATTTAAATTAATAACATGATAATATTGCATGATCTTTTATATACACAAAAAGATTGGATATTTAAATACTTATTGTTTTAAATGAATATATTAGCATAACAATTTATATTAACTTGTACATTCTTAATTTATTTCTAAACACATCCTTATGACCCACACTAAACAAGAGAAATTGGTGGAATTAAATCATGTGGCTGAAAACTATGTGTATAATATTCTATTTATAGTCTTATGATGTTTATTTTCTTGATAGTTTTTATTTGTGAGTTGTTTAGTTGGCCAAGTTAGGATGTGCACTAGAGGCATTTTTGAGATTTATTTTATGACTATTTGACTAGATGTCATGATGAACTTTATGATTTGAATTGAGATTTATGTTTGATTAGCTTTATACTATTGAGTATTTGTGAGAACTTAAGTTTCGAGAACCAATGTTATTTTTTTGGGTTGCCTATTAAGAAACCAAATTCAATAAATATTATTCTTGTGTTATGGAACACTATTATGGTTTATGATTTTTGAAAAGGTGGTTTACATGCATGTCTATGGGAGTGGCTTGCAATGGGGGCTGGGGCCCAAAGTGGCTACTAGGGTAACTCATTGTAAGTTGTATAACAAGTGATAACATAATAATTAAAATATCTTGCCTAGCCCCTTTTTTTTTGAGTTACATTAAAAAATAAGTTAGATATTTTTCCTTGTCCATGCCTTGAGTGCATGTAGAGGCTAAGGATGAGATCGAGATGATACCTTAAGAGGTACGACTAGTTTCCTCATCTTCAAGAGAGGGTATCTTGGTTCTACGTAGAGTCACTAGGGGGTAGAGGTCTTGAGAAACTGTCAGGGTAACCTTAGAGTTGGCTCATGTGATGACACTCTATAGTATGTAGCCTGTGTCTCCTTCATAATTTTTTTAATATTTGCCTCTAGTAGTGTATATATTGGATATCACTTTTCATGGTGTATTTATTGTGAGTTGTTACTCATTGTTTGGATGTCATTTATTGTTGAAAATTGACTTTTATTACTAAATGACCTGTTATTCATTAGTGGTGTTTTTTATTGTTGGGGTTAGTGATTGGTAGTTTGCTTTTATTGATGACAGTTGTTATCTATTGGTCAATGTGCTTGTGCCACTTGACATTGATTTCGAGGTGGTTGTGTATTTTTGGTCTTAGCATTTGTATGTTGACTTGGTATCAGATGTTAGCATTGGAATGAGTGTCCTTTCATTTTTTATTATCTCTTCTTCTTGAGTAGTTTGTGTTACCCTTGAGGTAGTTTTGGCTATCAAGATTCCTTGCCTAGGATTATTTTATTATTTGATTATTTGTGTGTGGATCGTACATTATCTCTCCTATACGGTGGGAGAGGAAGCCTCATTAGGTGACCACGTGATCAAGAGGTAGTGTATTCTTACCATTTGATTCCTCGTCAGATTGACAGATGTTGGATGCTCATTGATATAGTGATACCATTATCATTCTTCCTCTTATCTTGAAGAATTTTATCCATTTAATGTATCTATGTATCATGTTTTTGGAGATCCTATAGAATATTGTATTGTATATTGATGTACTTGTATCTATTTTCACATACCCTGTGACATGTGCAGTGGATGTTATTCATTAGATGTGCTTTCATATTATTAGTTGTACTTATGTATTTTTTTATATGATTATGTATGTCTCTATTCATTTTATGATTATGTACATTGTAATTGAGACTTAAACTTATTAATAAAACTTTCTTAAATGTGACTCAATGTGAAGGAACCCTTAAGGAATTGAAACTGCATTTATAATTACATGTTCTTGATGTCTATGTATATATTACTTCTGCATTATTGTTGTCTTGATGTTGTTTTAAAAAAATTTAAATAGTTCAGTAAACTTTGTAACATATTAGATTTATTTCTTTTGGGTTCTCGAGTAGGGCATTACACATAAGTCCAATGGCAATTCAGGAGTGTCAAAGTTGGAATTATCCAAATTGTAGTTAGATTTCAAGCAAGACATCATTAATGATGTAGTTGTTGAGCTAGACACCATGCAAGCAATAAGGAAGAAGGATGAAGTTGATACCATGTTGACTAAATATTGTCCACATTGTAAGGAAAATAAAAGGTACTATAGACGTAAGTCTGTTGCAAGTTTAGAGATACAAATAATCCCTACTGAGTTTACATTTTTTAATGAAAATGGATAGGTGCTTTATGTCACTCAACAAAGGCCATAGGATCAAAGATAAGGTATGCCACAAGATCCTCTTCAAAGTTATAATAATAACAATCTATTGAAAAATTTTCAAAATACTAGCTTTAGTGGAAATAACAACCTTAGTAAGGTTGGCAACAACCCTAGTAGGGTTGGCAGCAACCTTAATAGAGTTGGCAACAACCTTAGAATTGTAATACTGTCATGTCCCCTTTTCAAATAATTAAAAAATAATAATCTTTGCTAAGGCAGGCAAGCCCAAGAAAGTGAAGTTTCGGAAAAAGGGGGTTAATCTTTGGAAACCGTTGGACTAATAAATGAAAATTATTATTAAAATATGTTTCATTAACCTCTCTTGGACGTGAGTTACGGTTATGCCCTCTTTTAATGGGTTTGGAGGCATTTTGGGCAGATTCCAGAACTTGATTTTTGCACATTCTTTGTTATTCTTTAGAGGCTGCCAAACCTGTGGAGAAGGAGACCCAAGAACGGGAGTTTGCAAGTTTCCAGGGAGACCCAAGAATGGGATTTTTTAGGTTTCCAAGAAGGCTAAAGATGGGATTTTGAAGCCATTCCATGTTCATGCTCATACAGAGTTTGCCTTTGTGCTGAATAGTGCAGATTTGTGGGTTTTCGGGTGTGTTTTTTGTATGAGTTTGGTGTTTTCAGTTGAGTATTTCATATCAGTTTGGGTTGCTACTGTATTTCAGACTTTAAGGTGTTAAAATAGAGCTGAATACATGTATTGGGACGTGATTAAACTTCTGAGATATATTATTAGTGTTTTTGTGGTGTTTTCGGGCATTTTTGTGTTAATTTCGAGAGCCCGATGAGCATAGCTTTTGTCCTACATTTGAGAACTGTTGTGTAAAGGATATATAGATCTATAAATGTCATTTTTTAGGCTGTTATGCTGCTAAAATTTTTGTAAAAATGTCCACTTTCAGATTTATTAATAATAGGTGAAGCTGTGAAGCTTTTGGCACAATTTCTGGCATACCCGATTTGGGGTTTCTTGAGAAATTTGGTGGATCTTTGTGATATTAGTTGTTTGATCTTGAAAATATGATTAGAAGTTGGGAATATTATATAAAATCAGAAAAGGGACATTTCAGTGGTATCAGAGCCATGATCTTGCCAGCCTGAGGGTTTGTAGAAGTTGCATGTCAGTTTTGACAACTACCCAGATCTTGCATTTCAGTTTTTAGAACTACCCAAATCTTGCATGTCATAATTTATGGTTGCATGTTGCTTCTAATAAGTTTCATGTCAAAATTTATGGTTGCATGCTACTTCTAATAATTTTCTTGTTAGTTCTTGGTGAATTTGGTGGTTGTAGAAGTTTGCGCGTCAGTTTTGACAACTACCCAGATCTTGCATGTCAGTTTTGACAACTACCCAGATCTTGCATGTCAGTTTTGACAACTACCCAAATCTTGCATTTTTGACAACTACCCAGATCTTGCATGTCATCATTGATGATTACATGTTGCTTCTAATCAGCTGCATGAAAAATTTTATGGTTGTATGCTACTTCTAATCATTTGCATGTTAGTTCTTGGTGAATTTGGTGGTTGCATGTTGCTTCTAATTAGTTGCATGTCAAAATCTATGGTTGCATGCTACTTCTAATCATTTGCATGTTAGTTCTTGGTGTTTGAAGAAGTTATTTCCTATTGGGGTTACACTCTATTTTATCCAGAATGGACAGGTATAGTACAGAGTCTCAGAGGACACGATCTTGGACAATTGATATCCAGAGTCAAAACAGTAGAAAGGATGGTTATTTAGACATTCGAGATAAACTTATGAAAATAAGCCATGACATATCTGAATAGTTGGTTGAGCACCACCATATAATGAATGACATGTTGTCCAACCTAGTTAAGGTGGATAAGTTGACTGGATTTCTATTTGGCAAATTTTCTCACAAGATAGATGACACAATTCCCAAGATCTTGCATGAAGAGTTTGAGAAACTAGTTGATAGCCAGGTAGAGGTCTTAGATTCTACTCTGCCATAGCAGGTGGTGGGAAAGGATATTACATAGATTGATAGTAATGGTCAACTTGATACTCAAATTGAGATAATTGTTTACAGGTCGTCAAAGGGTGATGCCACAGGTATTCGGGATGGTATAGTTACAACAGGCAGTGACTACAATGTAGTGGGTTCAAATGATGATTATGAGGATGTTGTTGTGTAGGATGGTGAGATACCTAGTAGAGATGAGCAGACATTAAGCATTCATGATTTTGCTAAGAAAGAGTACCAGGCACAATTAGATGCTTCACCACATGAGGTTGAGGCTGGTAGTACTTCACATGATTTGTCTAGCCAGCTGAAGGTGAACAAAGATAGTATTGTGACTTCATTATCTCATCATGACAGGTATGTGGAGTTAGTTGGTATTGGTCATATTACTCAGGTGAGGAGTTTTCTTGAGTTATCAGATGATTCTAGTTTACGGATATGGACTCGAGATTGTTATATTGGCAATTGGGATTCAGTTGACTGGAGATCTTTAACACCTTTTGGTAGCAGTGTTTGTTTGGGTACTATCATGGATTTGATTAGCAGATTACATGGTGTTGTCTTTTCTTGTGCCAATATCTTGTTTGATGTTGGTATTAGTTTTTATACACCGATGTTGGGCTTTGTTCATATATCTAGTCGACCATATTTTCTAGAATGTATTGATGATCTTTCATATTTGGCACTGTGTACAGATGAGTCCCAGGATCATATTGGCATTGATGACATCTAGGAGGATGTAGTGGGCAGTTTTGAAAACTTAGTTTCCTTGGGTGCAGAGGAGTTGGACAGTAGTGCTAATGTTTTTGATACTCCGTATGTTGATATGAGCTTTAGATTTGATTCACAGGATATGGATTGTAATACTCTAGAGACTAGTGACTTTGATTATACTCCTTTAGATAGTGCATCAGAGGAGGTTTGTAGGAGACATTCAAGCTAGTGCCATCATGTGTCTAATCAGTTGAGAGTTAGTGACCGAGACATTGCTATCACTTGTCAACATTTTGATGCTGCTCGTCAGTTGTTAGCAGTTTATGGATGTGGTTCTCCTACTAGTGATGAGCAGGAAGGAAGTTATCTTTCCTTGACATAGATCCACTCTTTATGGGAGGCTATTCAGATTTTGAGATAGAATTATATGCAGTTGGTAGCCGATAGAGATTATCTTATGGAGTGGGGTAGTATAGCATATGATGCATTGTTGGCCAAGGAAGATGAGGTAAGTGAGCTTACTGAGCAGCTTGAGGTGACTTCTGAGATTCTTGAGAGTACACAGTTGGCTTTCAAGGAGTCACAGTTTCATTTGGCTAAGGTGACCATGGAGTTAGAGCGACTATAGTCTTTACCTGATTCTATACAGTCACAAGCTATGGTGTTTGGTGATTCGAGGATGTCCATGGCCGAGATTGTCAGAGACAGTGGAGATGGGGATGCATCCATCCTTGATACTAACATTGGCATATCAGGTTCATTCCCACTAGAGTTAGGTTTAGTTGAGTTGGGTGTTGTAGCAGATTGTTGTATGCCTGACAGGGTGGTGGCCTCTAGTACTAAAGGCACGGAGACTAGAGATGTATCAAAGATCATGTGTGATGTTGGTGATTCGACAGTTGGCATGGTTCCTGCTAGTAATACTACTCCCTTGGTGATATCTTCGGAGGTAGTAGTTAGTTCCAACATGGTTAATGATCAATTTGCACTTAGTTTCATCTGGATTATAGTCTGAGCCACTGACTGAGATTGGCGCATTCTATCGGCATTACACTATGAGGTACACTCATCAATTTACCTTTGATGACCATGTTGATGAGATGATGATACAAAGATGTACTTTGGTTCCTAGTGCTTGTCATCAGTTATGGGATAGTTTGACACCTCAGGATGAGGGTTGTCATGGGCATGACATGGCGATAAGTTCTATAGTTGACAGCTTGATAATACATGACTTAGAGTAGGAGTTTCAAAGTGATGCTTCAGTGGGTGTTGTTATTGATTCTATTCCTTTGGCTATGACATCTCCTTACTTAGTTGGTGATTAGTCACAGTGGGTTGTATCACTTGTTCATGGTGAGTTGTTGACTAAGGTTGGTTTTTTTTATCAACATTATATTGCAAGGTATGTACATCAGTTAGCATTTGATCCTTGTGTTGAGGAGTTGATGGTAGGAAAATTTGGTTTGGGTTCCAATTCTTGTTATTTATCTTGTGATGGCTTTTCACCATTAGGGGTGCATGGTAGTTATGGTTATGAGATAGTGGCCAGTGATCTACAGAGTTGTGTTGACTGCAAGCATTGTATAGTGTGTGGATTCTCCATACTTGGTACAGTTTCATTTGGGAGCATTCACCATTGTTGCAGAGTTGGATTGTACATTCTGTATAGGTCAGTGGAATGCATTGATGGTATTTACTGTGTTGGTAGTCCACTTTACTTGGGTTTTGATGTTCTAAGAGTTTGTGTCTCATGGGTTTCTGACTGTGTAAGTTGTGATTTTGGAGTTTGGTGGACCTATAATTGTCTGTTTGATTATGGATTCCTCTTGGTCATATTGCAAAGGATATTGCAGGAGCCTGTGTTAATTGGTAGTAGTATAGTTCATGACTACATTTGGGATCCAAGTGGATTGATTGGTTTATTGTTCAGCCATTGCTTGAGGACAAGCAATGTTTGGGAGGGGAGGACTTTTCATGTCCCCTTTTCAAATAATTAAAAAATAATAATCTTTGCTAAGGCAGGCAAGCCCAAGAAAGTGAAGTTTCAGAAAAAGGGGGTTAATCTTTGGAAACCGTTGGACTAATAAATGAAAATTATTATTAAAATATGTTTCATTAACCTCTCTTGGGCGTGAGTTATGGTTATGCCCTCTTTTAAGGGGTTTGGAGGCATTTTGGGAAGATTCCAGAACTTGATTTTTGTTCATTCTTTGTTATTCTTCAGAGGCTGCCAAACCTGTGGAGAAGGAGACCCAAGAACGGGAGTTTGCAGGTTTTCAGGGAGACCCAAGAATGGGAGTTTGTAGGTTTCCAATAAGTCTAAGGATGGGAGTTTGAAGTCATTCCATGTGCATGCTCATACAGAGTTTGCCTTTGTGCTGAACAGTGCAGATTTGTGGGTTTTCAGGTGTGTTTTTTGTATGAGTTTGGTGTTTTCAGTTGAGTATTTCATATCAGTTTGGGTTGCTGCTGTATTTCAGACTTTAAGGTGTTAAAATAGAGCTGAATACATGTATTGGGACGTGATTAAACTTCTGAGATAGATTATTAGTGTTTTTGTGGTGTTTCTGGGCATTTTTGTGTTAATTTCGGAAGCCCGATGAGCATAGTTTTTGTCCTACATTTGAGAAATGTTGTGTAAAGGATATACAGATCTAGAAATGTCATTTTTTAGGCTGTTATGCTGCTGAAATTTCTGTAAAAATTTCCACTTTCAGATTTTTTAATAATAGGTGAAGCTGTGAAGCTTTTGGCACAATTTCTGGCATACCCGATTTGGGGTTTCTTGAGAAATTTGGTGGATCTTTGTGATATTAGTTGTTTGATCTTGAAAATCTGATTAGAGGTTGGGAATATCATATAAAATTAGAAAAGGGACATTTCAAATACCCAACCTAGTTAGAAAACACCATTGCCACCACCTTAGTAGCGAGCTTTAATGCCTCCTCCTATATCCACTAATACTCCTCCCAAACAAACCTAGCTACTAGTTTAGCCTAATCCTAATGCAAGCAATACTAAATAATAGGCTCAAAAAAAAAGCTATGCTATCTTCTTGAATGATATTCACTTAAGGTCAAACACCACTCTTCCTTCACCCCAAAAGCCTATAATAACTAAAGTTGAAGATACTCTAACTGAGTAGACATATGAGTCAAATTAGCAAACCTCTCGTATAGCTAAAGAACCTCCATTCACCCATTGGTTGATGGAACAAAGACAACCCTTAGAAAAACATGTAGTCATTGATTTTCCTACTCAACTAAAGAAAATAATAGTAAAAATACCATTACCTATGCTATCAAGGAAGTCCCTGCCTATACTAAAGCTATTAAAAAAGCATGTATTAAACAACCAAGAAGGAAGAAGAAAGATCAAAAAACCATCCATGTCCTAGGACAATTGAATTTTATGCTATAGAAATTAACTATGCCTAAATATTATGACCTTAGGAATCTTGTGGTTACAGTCACTATCCATGGGATCCAAGTTCAAAATGCTTTAGTTGACTTAGGAGCATTTGTAAATGTCGTGATGACGAAGGAATTTTCTTGACTAGATATCATTGGCCTCAGAGAGACACCCACCATACTTCAGCTTGCTAATGGCTTTATTAGTAAGCCAGATGGGATGATAGAAGATGTCATAGTCACCTTGAACTCTTGGGAGTATCCAGTTGATTTTATTGTCCTCTCCCCAAAGGCTAATATGGGAGGATATCCTTTGATTTTAGGATGACCATGGTTAGCCACTACAGATGCTTATATAGCTTGCCAATCCAAAAAGATGACAATAGCCAATGGTATTCATATTAAGCATCTAACTTTAAACTCCCCTTTTCAACCACTATTACTAGATGACTGAGTAATTTGGCCAGACTTGGGTGACAATGATCTAGAGGTCAATTCCATCCATCGGTTGATAATGATAGGTAGAGAATCATTTATAGCTACTTGAGAAGAAGATAAAATAATTTCATTTATTATATCTGAATGAGTATAGAATAGCCTTAAGTGTGTCCTCAACTTGCATGTATCTTAGAGGCCATATTACAATCCTTGGATTCACCACATCATTCAGAAGCTTCATAGTTTCTCCTCTCTTTATTACCTCATGAGACAGATTCTTCTCCTATTGTCCAATTATTCATGGCTGATAAGGTTATTGAGATGGAAGTTGTTCTAGGTAGAGAATTGAATGTCAACAATTCCTTATCACCCTCCCAACGAAAGATTATGTTCTAGTTCCTATAGGAGAATCATAAAGAATTTTCTTGGGATTACTTGGAAGTGAAAGGACTAGATCCCAAATTTACATCAATCCTAAATTCAAACCTTTTTGATAGCCTCAGAGGAGAGTTAACCCTATTTTAAAAGATTTAGTTAAGAATGAATTCCAAAACTACTAAGTGTTGGTTTTATATACCCTATCTCTAATAGCCAATGTGTCTGACCCCTAGCTATAGTACCTAAGAAGGGAGGAAAATGATGAGTTTGTGTAGGTTATAGGGAACTCAATTTAGGCACTAAGAAAGACCATTTTCCCTTTCCATTTATAGACTAAGTCCTCAATAACCTAGCTAGTAATTTGTTCTTCTTTTTTGGATGGTTTTAGTGGTTACAATTAGATACAAATAGCTCCAAAGGATCAAGAAAAAATAACTTTTACCTACCCATGGGGCACATTTTCCTACTCATTTTTACCTTTTGGCTTGTATAATGCCCTAGCCACATTCCAACAAGTTGTCATTAGTATCTTTTAAGATATATCTACTGACTGTATGGAGATCCACATGGATGATTTTACCATTTATGTCGCTACTTTTGATGAAGTGAATTATCTAGAAATGCTAGTCAAAAGATATCAAGACAACAACCTTTCCTTAAATAGTGAAAAATGTTTTATGATGATAGAAGAAGGTGTAGTGCTAGATCATTTCATTTCATCTAAGGGAATCCAAGTAGATCTTACAAAGGTTGAAATCATTAGTACCTTGCCTATGTTAGAGAAGCAGAAGGATGTACAAATTTTTTTGGGACATGTTAGATATTTTAGAAGATTCATTAAAAACTTCAGTCAACTTGCAAATCCCCTATAACATGCTAGAAAAAGATTTTAAATTTTCTTGGGACTTTGATTGTGCGACATCATTCTTGTAACTTAAGGAAGTTCTTACCACAACACCTATTCTATGAGGATCCAATTGTGGATTTTCTTTTCACATTCATAAAAATGTGTTAGACTATGCTATAGGTGTTGTGCTAGGACAAAAGGTAGACTTAGTTGAACATGCCATTTATTTCATTAGTAAAAATTTGCAAGGTATAGATTTTAACTACATAGTCACCGAAAAGGAGTTACTTGTAGTTATCTACACCCTTAATAAATTTATGCACTATATTACTGGATATGAAATATTTGTCCATACTAACCATTCTTCTATAAAATATTTGGTGAACAAACCTACAATATCAAGAAGATTGTCTCATTGGTTTTTACTAATGCAAGAATTTGATATCACCTTAGTTGATAAACCTGGCAAGGCCAATGTGGTAGCTGACTTTCTCTCTCAATTACATGTCCTTGATCATCCTACAACCATTGAAAATAGTTTTTTAGATGAACACTTTTTTAAATGTTGTCAACACAAAATCCATGGTATGTAGATATTGCTAGCTATCTCACCACAGGTAAAATGCTAGTTCACTTCTCTAATAAAGAAAGAAAGTTACTAATAGAGAAGATCTTTAACTATTCATGGATTGTTGGATTTATGTTCTATATTGGACATGATAAAGTAATGTTTCAATGTATAAGAGAGGATGAAACATATGATGTCCTAAGGATGTGTCATGATGAGCCTTGTGGAGGTTACCTTACATCTAAATAAACAACTTCCAAAAATCTTGATAATTGGGTAATAGTGGCCAAGTTTCCATAAGGATGTAGCTAGAAACATAGAGAAATGTGACAAGTATCAATGCATGGGAAGACTCACTAAATCAAATGAAATGGCCCTATAGCCTCGAGCAGTTATTGCACCCTTTTGAAAAATGGGGAATTTTCTTTGTAGGAACTATTGAACCTTCTTCACAAGGTAAATCCTATATTCTAGTTTGCACTAACTATGTAACCAAATAGGCAGAGGCTAAACCCATGAAACACCCAAGGCATATCAATGTGGTAAAATTCTTGTATGAATCCATCTTTAGATGGTTTGGAGTCCCTAGGTATTTTACATTTGATCAAAGGGCTTAGTTTACATTAAACTATCTAGCATGGTAAATCATAACCTTATCATCCACATGCTAATGATCAAGTAGAAGTTACTAATAGGGAGTTGGAAGCCATCCTCACCAAGATAGTAGCACTCCATAGGAAGGATTGGGCCACACACATTCCTAAAGCTCTTTGGGCTTATAGAACCACTTGAAAAATCCACAAATGCATTTACTCCTTTTAAGTTCATCTATGGTAGATCAGTTGTAATTCCTGTGGAGTTTGAATTTTAAAACATTGAGGAATGCTTTGGAGCTTGGTATGGAACTTACTATTGCACAACAAGACCCCAACCCAAGTTTAAATGGTCATGATGAATGGAGGAAATCTATATTGAATAACACTAAACTCATTCAGTACCAGACAAAACAATGACATGATAGGTTTATCAAAGAGAGAATGTTTGTTGTAGGAGATTGGGAACTCCTTTATGACTCCAAATACTAGCATAATCTAGGGAAGTTTCAGACATGCTAGTTAGGACCATATGAGATTGTTGTTATATTTCCAAATGGTGTAATTCAGTTGTCTACCATTCATCCTATCTGATTCAAGTTACTTTTCAATTGGCATTGCCTCAAGCTTTACAATAAACCAATTAGTCATGAGGAGGTCCTGTGGAATTTTCAGCATAGTGAGGATCTCCTCATTGCTACAACCAAATATTCTGGGTCCCCTAACATGAATTTTGTTACTTCTTGATTCCATTCAAGGCATTCATAATAAACACTTTCTTCTTGAAAGTACTTTCTTCACCATCCACTTCACTTCACCCTCTCTGTTTCCCATCTTACCATTCCATCCCATCACTCTATCAATTTCGATGATCTTTTCCATAACATCTTTCTCGTAGTAGTTTTCAGTTACATACCATGTAACTTTACATATATATTCTACTTTATTCATGTTTTTTTAGGAATTGGTATTGTTTACAATTATTCACTCTTGCATATCCTAGTTGTCATTGACCAAAAGATTGACCTATCAATACATGATATAACCACTAGACTTAGGGCCCATTTGCTTGCTGGAATATAAATTAAGCACTAGCATTCAAAATGATGACTTTGGGATTCTAGAATTTGGAATCTAGATTATGATTAGGGTATTTGATTTGGTATTATTTGGTTGATCAAGAATTCCTAATGAGAATATAGATTTCCTCGGTTTCATTGCATATTTTGGAATTGGAATACTAGCCAAAATAAGCATTATCTTTTTTATTTAGTTTTTTAACATATGAAATATATTTATAATATATCATTTTCACAAAATATGTTTTAATTTATCATATTAATACCATGTTACACAATGACAATACTAACTCCATACCATAAAAATATATTGCATAAATCGTTACATTATAAATAATTTTCCAATCTTTTCTTTTATATACAACATCTACTATAGGCAGTAGTTATAAAGTTTGAATCATGGCTGTTGTAAATTACTTTTATTGCTTGTTGAAATCATAGCTATTGTATATTTCTTTTATTTCTTTTTGAAATTGAACTGCCCCAACCAACTAGATAGAGAGTGCCACTAAAAAGTTGAAAGAAAAAGGAAAAATCAATACTTGAATAGTTTGCACATTTTTCCCTTCGTACAAGAAAATAGAAGATATAAAACCAAATTATGAATATTAAGTTTTTCAACATGAATGAAATGTATTTCAATATATCGTTTTCACTTTATTGAAAATGTGACAACAAAAATACTAACTCCGTACAAAAAAAAATACATTTTATAAATTATCGTTACATTACCAAGAATTTGCCAATTGTCTATATACAAGGTCATTGTAACATATTGTTCCAACATACAAGGCCAATAATTACACATACAAGGCTATGTAGCAAGATTATTTCAACCTCATGGGCCTTATACATTTTGAACTTGTTTCTTTGATCTTGTTCTTCATCTTTAGTTGAAGCAATGCTAGCCTTGCCCACCTCTTATGCCTTACGCATTTTTCCCTTAGTTCCTTCATAATGTGAAATTTCACAAGGGACATCAACCCATTCAAAATATCCACAGCTATCATTCCGCTACAATACAAAATCAACATTAGTTCATATCAAAGAGATTTCATGTCATTAATTTGAAAGATATAATATCTAACATGTCATTAATAACCTTCTTTTTGTCAGGGCAACTCAAAAATTGATGCCTTGGATTTTTTTCATGTGTGATACTTTTACTATGTCAGAGTAATTATTTGTTCGCACTTATTAATTAAATCACTTTGATTTAATTAATTAAGTTACCTATTACTCTAGTTTGCTTGAGCTATCTTGTAGGTGCATATAATCAATATTTTATTAATTATATTGTGCAACATAGCTTTTTTAGGCTTTAGGGGTTTCATTCACCTTTAAGGTTGAACTTTGGTAATTCTTTTTTCAAGCATTCATTCAATCAATCTTGATAGACAATTTTTCTCTCATTTTGTTGAGTTTTTTCAAGCTCTATTTTTTCCTTCTTTTTTCGATTTCTCTTCAGTAGGTTATTTTCATGCAGGTGATCTTGGCAATCAATGAAGTTGGTTTTCACAACTTCTACATGGTATTAGAGATGCCTTGTTGCTTCTTGTTTGAAAGATTTTTGGAAGCCGTGATTCAGAGTTAGAAACTCCAACTTTTTTGAGATTTTTTCTTCAATCAGGAGGAAGAGAAATTTTTTAGAGCACTTTGGGCCCAAACGAATCCTGCCATTGGATCTAGAAGGCCATTTGCAGTAAGGATCCATATAAAATTTATCTTTTTTGGCTTTCGTAGCATCAGGCAAAATTTTTTTGCCCCCGAGAGGTCGTACGGATGCATTTATTGTGATTTTTAGCAAAAAAAAATTAAAAAGTTTATAATACTATAGCTTCACCAGTGCGCCATTAGGTGGCCACCAGCGCTTAGCTCCCCAACCACCACAGCCAGCTAAGCCACCATAGAGCAACCCTGGCCACCCGCCCACCACCCTTGCCAGCCTCGCCGTTAGTGTCTGCCACCATTGCGGCCACGACCGACAGTGTCCACCACCCTCCTGCGGCCCTGCCACTTGTTTGCTTACATGGACACTTCACCAGTCTGTGGTACAATCAACACCAGTATGTGGCTGCCATGTTGGCATCTGCCATGTGGACACTGCCACATCACCCGACACGCCTGCCTCCTGCCACGTGGCACTACTAGCGGGCAAGTCATGTGGCCTTTCTTTGCTATGACAGCCCCTAGGCCATCAAATTTAAGCTTTTTTTTTATGATGTCAGCATGATATCATCCTACATCAGCACCCCTACTAGCACTCCAGGTCCTTTTTTGACCTACTTGCAGTTTTTTGGCCATATCTTAAGCATACAGAGGTCTTTTTCCAATCCAAAAGAAGTGCCAAAAAGTTGGTATTGAGACAAAGACAGTGGTGAAGGAGTTTTTTGGTTTTGATGCAGGTTAGTTTCCTGATTTTGTAGTTGAAGTCCAAAGTTTTATTTTTGACTCCGATGAGCATTTCTTGTGCGTCGAATCTCCATTTTTTGAAAACGTGATATTTTTGGAAAGCTCGTTCTATCTACTTTTTAGAAATAATGTAATTTCTTCCAGGTTCTACCCCATGCTCTTTCTATCATGTTTTTAGAATTTTTTCTCTATGATGGATACCTTGGGTATTTCAGGTCTAGGGATCATTTTCTTGGCATGGGATCTCTTCTTTTGGGCTGTACTATCTTTTGTATCAGCTTTTTTCCTATTTTGATTATTTTTGATATCATTTGTAAGCATCTTTATGCAAATGCACTAAGATAAAGTTCCACTCTTACGTTTCGGGATCCTTTTCATCATTGTGATTTTTTGTATGCGCACTATTTTATAAAATGCCATGGGGGGGATAGTTGTTTGCCAATTTTGTGCCCTCTTCTTCTTTTGCCTCATGCAGTGTCGGTGACATGTGCCTTTATAGGTGTTTGTACCTCACTCTCAATGTGTTTGGTTCCTGTGTTGTAAGAGATTTTTGGCCCATCTTTTCAGTTGCCTATCAGCTCACCCCATTTGCATTAAGGGGGGGTTATATTGTTGGTTCTAATGCTTCCTTGGTTCGATGGTTCATTAGAGTGAGCTATGTATTCAGTATTTTGATCCTATATACTAGGTGATTACAGTGGTTGGGTACCTATGCATTTTGGTAAGATGGATCACCTACCATATAGACACTCTTGGTTTGTGCCTTCTATTTCCATGGAGGATCTTCAGATCAATAGTTTCTTTCTGACAGAGTTTGCGGCTTCTTCTACTTCAGTGGTTTTCTTCATGATCTTCTCTTTGTTCCTATCTTTTGGAACATTCTTTACTATCTCTTTTTGGAGAGGGGTTTTTCCCACTGGGTTTTCTCCTTTATCTCCTGTTTATAGAGATTTCCTTGTATTGGGTACCTGATCAGGCCTTGTTGCTATGACCCATTTTTTCCTGCTTTCTTAGTTTTGCTAGGTTAGCTTAAATCTCGAGCTTCACTTAAGGGGGGGTGTTAGAGTAATTATTTGTTCACACTTATTAATTAAATCACTTTGATTTAATTACTTAAGTTGCATATTACTCTAGTTTTCTTAAGCTATCTTGTAGGTGCATTTAATTAATATTTTATTAATTATATTGTGCAACCTAGCTTTTTTAGGCTTTAGGGATTTTTTTCACCTTTAAGGTTGAACTCTTGTAATTCTTTTTTCAAGCATTCATTCAATCAATCTTGATAGACAGATTTTCTCTCATCTTGTTGAGGTTTTCCAAGCTCTACTTTTTCCTTCTTTTTTTAGTTTCTCTTCAGTAGGTTATTTGCATGCAGGTGATCTTGGCAATCTGTGAAGTTAGTTTTCACAACTTCTACATACTAGACACAGCCTAGCACCAAATGGGTATTCATAAATTGGCACATTAAACACAACCATGTATCTTGTATCAATAAATTGGTAAGATCAAAAAAAATTGATGTAGCTATGAAGACAAAGGAATAGTAATATGCATGGGATCACTTAAGAAATTTGATTTAAGAAAAAAAAAATTCATTTATTTTTCTAGAAAAATAGCAAAAATGCTCACGAATGATATGGAGGAAAGCCAAAAATGCAAGATAAGTACAATGTTTGAATCCAGAAAATATCTAAGAAAATCCACTCTCATAGCAAGATGTATTCAGCAAAAGGGCGAACACAAGTTTCTTTCAAGTTCAAACAGCCTAGAAATGGCTTCAAATTCATGGAAGATCGGTCAAAATAATAGCCATGGCTACAAGAAATAACAAAGCTTATTTAATACAAAATCTATAGCTTACACTAGATTGGACAGCAAAAATATTATAATTTGCTCCATTTTATAATGATAGAATTTAATATTAATATAGCAATCTTGCTTTTGTTATGATAGTCTTAAAGCTTCTATAACCATCAAATAGAATGTGAATAGGATCAACGCCACTCATATCAATTGAGAAGTTACAAAACTATGACCAGAAAAGTAGCACAACATAAATCTTAATTACATTTAATAGGTCTATCACAACTAATACTTACAACTCACTAAGTGAAATTTATCATCATGGTGTTAGCATCACTCATATAAATCGAGAAGTTATAGAACTATGACCAACAAAGTAGCACAACACTAAATCTTAATACATTTAATAGTTCTATCATAGCTAACACATACAACTCACTAAGCCAAATTTATCAACATAAGGTCACCATCAGTCATATAAATTGAGAAGTTACAGAACTATGACCAAAAAAGTAGCACAACACTAAAGCTTAATACATTTAATAGGTCTATCATAGCTAATACTTACAATCACTGAGCAAAATTTATCCACATAAGTCATCATCACTCATATAAATTGAAAATTTATACAACTATGACCAGAAAAGTAGCACAACATAAATCTAGGGTCAGCATCTAACAAATTGATTCCAATATATGCATACACAGCTGCTAACATTCATGCTCTTCAATAGAGGATAACATCTCATTTTAGTTTCAAGTATAGTCCAAATCCAATTTAAAAGAAGCTTCAAAAATATATATTATATATCCAGATCCAAAACTATTGACAAATAGTTGCCAAAAAAATAGGTTCTATAACCATCAGATGGAATGTTAATCACCAAACTTGAAACATTAAACAATTATAAAATTAGTAATAAAAGTAAGTGAATTAAAAGGTAGTATAGCCCTAGAAACTTTATGTGAACATATTCCACTCTCTTCTCATTATTCATGATCAAGAACCCTTTGGCTTTATTAGGATCAGCCATGAATGTGTCAAATGCTACAATCAAAGCACTAATACAAAGTTCACCAGTGGCTTTGAGTGTAGCATAGACATCTTGCAAGTATTTTAGGTTATGCTCTTCAACTAATTTGATAACTTGAGGCTAAAGGAGGGTCTCATTTAGCTTATCTATTGAATGAGACATCCCATCCATAGAACTAGCCATATTGGCCTTCTTCCTCTTAGGCCTCTTTGACGATGATGTTGAATGAGCATGTTTTCCATTTCCTACACTACCCTAATTGGACATAGGAATGTTCATAGATCCACATCATCCAAACTAGCATTAGTACTAATAGGTGTATGCATATCCCTATAATCATCATCAAGATCTATAGTCTTGTCCATATTGTGTCCTTCTTCTATTTTTTGTGTTGTGGTAGTTGTTGCACCCTTAGCTATATCATTACCCACAATCAAGGATAAATTATTATAGTATTGGAAAGACTACCCTTTGAAGACTCTAGCATTTTTAAACTCCCTCCTCTACATGTTGGTATAAATATTGAATTACTTGTTTGACCTTCATTGAAAATAATTTGGTTTTAAATAAAGTAAAAATATTTGAATGAGCATGTTACCTTCAAGAGTTGTTTCCAAACACTATCATCTACATCCACAGACTGTGTTCACTCATTCCAAGCAAAGCCACTAGTACCTTTTAGCTCTTTCATTATTATGTAGCCTTGCTTCTAGGTTCTCAACTTGTTCTTGAAATTTTCCTTGGACAAGTTCATGTTCAACTCTACACTAAAATTTCATTCAATGGTAGTCCATGCCTCTTATTTAAATCTACCTTCACCTTTCCATCCGAGAGTGATTTGTTTATGGAGCAAGTCCAAAAACCTTAACTCCATGTGTGGCTTCCAAAACACTTTCTTGGAATAATTCAAAGGTGTTCGAGCAACTTCAACATCATTATTTTCCATGCTCATCAATAGTGTTGTGTATGACATGAACAATGGTAAAGAAAATAGACAAAGTAGTTATATTCCATCAATTAGGTTAATTAGAAATTGCATTCAATATGGTTGAGAATATAGATTATGCATATCAGAAAATAAAGAAATAAGATAGGTGTGACTATCTCACAATGGGTCCAAACTAAAAGGTATTATTATTTTGTAATGTTTCAGACCACAAATCTTAGGAAAAAATACATCAAATTTAAAATCTCTCAAAGCAGGCTACATTTGCAATGTTTCAAATGCTCTAACAATCATTTTGAAAACATACCAATGGCTTCACATAGTCAATACCTATGGAAATCACTAAAAACCCCATGAAAATGTATTATGTACCAATGGACATCACAACAAATCAGTAATTAGATAAAACAAATAAGAGCAAAATGCCATCAAAGTATAAAGTCATTCAATCAACCAAATTATAGATTCGTCATTCCTGCACTTAATTATTAAAAAGTGTGAATTGTAAAGAAAAACTATAAAAAATGAGTGTTACATAAGATGATAAATTTTGTAGGTTAAAGTTTTCATGCATGACAAGATTTCATAGGCCATAGAACAATAGATTAGGAAAAAAAATTGATCACCATAACAACTCTGCACCTCAAATTTGATTACGCTCGAAAGACAATAGATGATAAAGTCGAGGGTTGTTTTTAAAGGAATGAAATTAAAGATAGGTATTTCTGAATTGGGAAAAACTAAAATGATGTATACTCTAGGCTTGTATTTTTCCATCTTAATTAGTTTTGACATTAAACCTATTTTGCGATGAAATTTTCAATACACTGAAAACCTATGTAATAATTAAGAAAAATAGCATTCTTCTTTTGTCTTTCGTTGGATCTCTAGTACCAATTCATTTTTCTTTCATTTTCCCAAAATGGAAAGCTACATGGATAGGTTCCTTTTGATTAGTTTTAAATGATCTATGTATTCAACACACCACATATCCTTTAAATTAGAGATGTTTGGATCTAGGCCACAATCTTAGAGTACCATTTTATCATTGCATCAAACTCCTTGCATATCCAAATATACTCTAAGCATGGAAATGATTGGAAATATCTAAGTGTACATACAATGAGGTCACAAACATGCTCATCCAGCTATCTAACTACACAATCAGTTTTTAAAATGTTTATTTAAATAAAAAGATTAAACATGATAATCATGAAAAAAATCATACTTAAATTTCATTCACTACAAAATCAGACTTGAACATAAAATCTAAATTGACCATTCATAAAATAATATGGAGTAATAGATAATTTTTCCTCGGTGCTATATCTGGCACCATAAAAATGATGATAAAATCATAGCCACTTGGTAGAAAATAGTTTAAATGTTTCATCATTCATACACTAAAAAATACATGATATTGGAAGTGTCACAAATTAATTATCCTCTCATTTATTATAAAATATATTATAAACAACTAATATATATAAAAATAAAACATAAATACAAAATAAAAAATTGAAGACTCCTTCATATACTCTTATAGTTTTGAAACAATGAATGAATCAACAATAACTCGTAGCTTGAAAAATTAAATTTAATGCCATACATTGAATAAGCCATTTAAAAATATTGGACATCATAAGTAACATGAACATTATAGCACATTCATAAGCATCCAACTAGTATCATGTAATCCCTCCAAAACAAGTCATGACAAGATGAATAGCATGTCCAAGCTAATAAATATGAAATAGAAAACCTATAAATCCTCACCTAGCTAATCCAAGCAATTAAATTGGACCATCAACCTAGAAATTTTCTATATGCTTGCATTAGGTGCATCCTAGCTAGATAAATCTCCCATATCACACAATGCTTCTTTACATATTAGACCAATAGATCTCAAGGTTCCAAAGGTAAAAAGTTTTCAAGAAGTAATTAATAATATAATCTAATTGAAAAATCTCTGAGTCATTCAATCAAGAACTTTGTGTGAACATATTTCTAGGTTTTTTAGTAGAGGTAAGATATGGGATGAGGCTGCATCATGTTCTAAAAGGACATCTCTCAGTCTTTAACTCTTTGATGAAGAATCATAGGTACAATCTCATGCTTTTATATTAAATAGAAAATAAAAACTCGTACATAACATAAAATCATTTGGAAGACATCAATTAGAATGAAAAACAAGATCTTGTTCACCAAGGTTTGAAATATAGAGGAGCATTGTTATGAATCTGACAAATGAAGCTAGGACTCAAGAAACATCACTCCATCAGGTTTTAGGGAATCCCACCTTCACAATCTAAACTCTTACCATAGTAAAATCCTACAGAAAGCATATAGCATTTTTCTCATTTGGACTTGTCAAGATAAACAAAAATTTATTCTTATCCATGCATGTAAATCATTAATAGATACTAGCCTAAAATCCTAGAGGAAACTTAATAAGATCATGTTTAGTATATTCTGCAACGAATGCATTATTTAACCCAACCAATAGTCATCTTTGCTAATATGAAAATCTAACCAAACTAGAAAGGCAGTATTATTCTAGACAAAGTATAGGAAATGATATGTGGTACAACTATAGTGAAAACACATTTCATATAAATAAATTACATGACATCAACAACATGTCAATGTGAACTCCTCAACATTCATGTTTTAGTAGTACATTTGACCCCATTTTTAGACCAAAATTTTTGACCATTCTTAAAATGCAGTCAAATTGGTCAGAATATGCAATGAAAAATATTTATTTTTTTAAATCCATGCCCATGTTGGTCAAAATTTTGACCAACACTAAGTTTTGGTTGAAATTTTGACCAACATGTCAATATATTATTTTTGACAATATATATTCTCCACGTCAAAGGCCGCCCAATCTTATTAGCATCAAAATTCTCCAACAATATTTCTGAATGACTTGTTGATAAATAATATAACTAATATATTAATTTTGAAATCCCCAATCTCAGGTTTATAAAAAATTTTTAGACCTACTTGTAGTAAGGGAAAAACATTACTAGAATGTTGTTGTGAGCCTGGACCACTAGCACAGTCAAACAAGACTATATGTCATCCAATTCATTATATTAATAAATATTTAAAAGCAATGGAACACAAAGAAGGAAGATACAACACAGGCTTCATTTGATTTTGCACACATTAATTGAAACCTTAATTAGGTCTTTATTCAACATGGGGCTGAGGACATAGTAAACCATAAACCACTAAGAATACATTTACTCAACTGAACAAAGAGATCAGGTACATTAATTAGGTTGTGATATTTTGAATATGCACCCCGATTATATAATTGTTTCTCATTACAGACCCATGGTTCATGAATGTCTGTTGTTGAGTGCTAAGAGTGGTTGAAGACTTGTGACCACAAGGATTTACATCTTGTTTCTATTATCGAGTATTGAGAGTGTTCGAAGACTTGTGACCACAAGGATTCACGTCTTGTTTCATTCATCTTGTGTGAGTGATAGTCTCTATGGTAGTCTTGTAAGACAACTGCTCTCATGGTGCACAACTTGTATTTAAGATTTCCCAGGCTATTTGTATAAGTTAGAAGGGACACACAAACAAAGACTTAGGACAATTTCTTGGTGAATTCTTGGTGAGGAGGACGAGTGTTATTTTGTAAATGGGGATTGACATAGGATTTGGATTAGGGTCAAGATCTTCTGATAATTTTTAGGCATCCCATGTTTAACCCCATTTTAAGGTTTATTTTACTTAGAGGGTTTTAGATTTATAAAAATTTTTTAACCATTCATAAGTTTTTTAGGGTAGAGCTTGTAGAGTAAAAGATGACTATATAGTGTGCTTACTGTAGTTTCTATTATCCTATGGCTTTGTTTGTGTGTCATGCCTTTTGCATACTTGTAACCCTAACACATAACATGTAGTGTTTTTAGCACAAGTCTTACTTGTAACCCTTGGATAGGGACATTAAAATTGAGCTCATATTTGCATACCTTTAGAATTTAGTGGAACCATGGTAGGGATGAGAAGGAAACACTATAGACTAACTAATATGTTAAAGCTCACAAAAAACTAAGGTATCTACTATTCCGACTGAGTTTCTCTTAGAATAGAAAGATATATGGGTTGCTTAATTTTACTAAATTAAGATTTTTGGTTTCTCCTATTTATGCAGCTCTAGCTTTTGTTTTAAGTTTCATCAATCGTATTATTGATTTCTTTTCAATAATCTTTATGGTACAAGTAGCTGTGAAATTTTGTTTGTATTGATAGAATGTGTTGAATTTGATGAAACTAGGAAAGCTTAGGTTTTTGCTCCATCTAATTATGAATTTATGTTAAAATTTCTAGGATACTGGCTAACCACTATATGGTAGGTTAGGTTCTGGAATTACGAGTAAAATTATATTCTATGACCACCTAATCTAAGTCACTGGATATGTACTAGTTTTTCACCTCTCTTCTAGTTTGTAGTCTACATGTACACAGTTAGTTCAGTAATCTTATGCAATGGCATATAATGAGGAGGAAAATGACATATTGGGTCCATGATATGAGGAATTAGAAATTAAACATCCCTACCACATAAAAGAATGAATACTTATAATATTTCCAAATATTTACACAAAAACCTTTAGGAACCTAATTTATAGTAATACCTCTCTCAATGACAAGTGGTAGCTCTCCTTCCATTGAATACTAGTAATTGATAAATGGTTAGGCTCCATTATTGAGCAAGGCTAGTATACTTTTGAGAACATCGTCTCAACCTTGACTCTAATCTAAAGCAATGAAAACCAATTCTAGAATCATTGTTATCTAGAAAAATAATTTGACAATTTAATTTACATGCCAAGAGGAGCACCAAGTATTGGAGCAAAATTGGAGTATCATAATTTCTACAATTGACTATTAGTATTAAGGAAATTACTTAAGCCATTGTAATAAGGGTTTATCAAGTACTTGTCAACTCTACTATTAGGATCATAAATACTTGGTGTTCGTAAACCTAACTATTATAGAATGGAGAAAATAGCAATACTTTTCAAAGATGAGAGGAATGAAATGGTGTTATAACACAAATCTCAAATTAGAAATTATAATTTTAAAAACTTGATGCATATATTGGCAGAATGGATAAACAAGAAAGAAAAAAAGAAAGCAACAAGCAGGAAAAGTAAAATGCATAACCCATGATTGTTTAGACCCATCAATGCATTAAAGGGACTTGTATATGATAATGAAAGGCAGAAAATTTATCAAGCAATACATATCATCACTTAGACCTCAAGCAATTTATAGTGGTTGGTACAAGGTGGACCTACCATTAGCCAAGAGGAGTATAAAATACAATCAAAACCTTGCAAAACATAGTCCCTGTGGACACACTGATCAGGCTAAACAAAGAATGGAAATCATTAGAAAAAAGATTGAAAAAAAATGACATATTATAAAGTAAGATGGCTTTGCTTCCTTGACATAGCAATATTTCTACCACCCATTACATCATTCAAACATACATGATGACTTCATTGTGATAGGAGAGAGTGATGAATTACTTTTGTATTCAATATACATGAACCTCACCAAGATAATCTATTTTAATACAATATACTTAATGCGATTAGGAATAGAGAAAATATTAAGGATATAAAATTAATATAATATTTTATAAGTTCTTTTTATTTTTTGGTTGGCAATAATATTTTATTATATTTATAAACTTTCAAAGATACATAGATAGGCTAAATTTTCAAATTAGCCTTCATATTATAATTACCACTTATAACTTAAGTGCATTTCCAACTATTACAATCCAACACACAATCATCATATATGGATATACAGCTGTGACTTTCGAATAAACTTGCTACAAGTTTAAATTTCTAATCATAACACATGCCTCAGTTCATTCTAATGACTTTTAATGCCACTCAATTCAAGAAATTCAGATTTTCTATGGATCTATGTTTTTTGTTGATGAAAATGGGCTAGGAATAATGTTTCTCCAATATTGATTTAAATTCAGTTACTATTGATCTATGTTGGTGTTGATAAAAATAATCTAGTATTTTGATTTTTCCAAGATTGTTTTTAGCTATTTTTTATTTGGAAATTTTTCCCTGAATTTGACATCTTGAAATTGTGTTTAGCTCTGTTTTGATCCAAGTATATAGAATAGGGCCAATTGTGTTTTGATCATTCTTGGATAATTATTTTAAAGAAGTAAAATTTTGGTCCTTGTTGCCCTAAAGTCATTAATGATTTTCCTCATCATGAATTGTTTGGAAGTTCTTTCAAACATGGAGAAACAATAAGCTTTCTCCAATGTCCATGTTTGACTAGTTTAATATCTTTTTCTTTTAGATGACAGCTTTCATCTAGCTAACTACTGGAATTGTACACCTTGCTTTATGATTTCATCCAATCTTTTGGCTTCTTATCTTGTGAAAGATAGCTCGGTTGATTTATTAGTACTTCAAATGTCACTTACTTGCATACAAACACTTGGACCACATGCAGCTAGAGTAGATTGGACTTAGCCAATTTGAATAGTGGACTGCCTGGTCTAACGTTCAATTGCTTTAGTTATTCTAATTATGCGTTGGGTTGTTGACTTCACCTTTACATTGTGGTTGGTATTTAATTGCAAGCATTTGAAACATATGTTTGGCTTGAAAAATGAAACATTGTGATGTTATTGCTAAAAATGGTTTGAGACTATCCACATTTTGGAGAAACTACCAAAGAACTATCTTGAAGTTGATTGCACTAGTTAAGGAAACTATAAACAAGACTATGCATTCAATGATGGAAGGATTTTCATAACTCTCACTTGAGGACAGATATATTAGTAAAAAGGGTGTTCATTGAGGTTAAAAAAAACTATAGGAAATAACAAAAACATATACTTGACATCAAAATTTAGTCAATATAGGAAAATCAAAGCTACTGTAGTTGAACCTTTATTTCTTTGATTATTATCTTGTATTACATAAACAAGTTTCTCTTAGCCTAATTTAGATGCAACACCTTACATTATTACTTTTGTGATTCTTTTATATTTCCATCTTGTGTCTCTTTAGTTCCACCATCTACTTGTTTTTCATCCTTGTTAGAACTGGAGTTGTGTAAAGTTGTGCAAGACCCAACACTGCCATTTCCCACCTCCAATATAAATATAGATGTTAAAGCTGAGGATTGTGTTGGAAATAATTGAAAAGATCTTTGAATGAAGAATGATGGAATTGGTAAAGAATGCTTTCAATCATTGTTTTTTCATTGATGTCACACTTGCTAACTACAGGAATGACAATTTCTTAAGTGATCCAAATACTATCACTTATTTGATTGACAAGGATGAGTTAATCAACAAGATATAACTAGAACACCTAGTGAAAGGTTGAAGTTATGATGTTGTAATGAAGTATAAGGATCAGCTAATCAATTGATGAAATAGTGTACTGATGACATACTCTAAGACAGAGGGAATGGACACACTAAGACACATCAAAGATGCAAGGTTTAACTGAGTCATTTGTAAAGAATAACTAAGTTCATTTGTGAGAGTCGAGATAGCTAGTTGGAGCCGAGAAAATTCTCAGTTGGACCCAAGCAAGTTCAATTTCAATATTTTTCAAGCAACTCTTTAGGTGCCAAGCAAGATCATTTAGGTGTCGAGTAACACAATAATTCTATAGGAGCTAAGTTACTAGGAAACACAATGGATGCCGAGTAGTCTAGAATTAGATAGTGCCAAGCATCAGTAAATGTAGTAGAAGTTGAGTAACACAGAAGGTGTTGAGCATCAATAAACTAATGATGTCGAGTTGTTGCATTATTTGTTAAGTCAAAAGATTCGCTAGATCAGTAACAATAAGTTTGTTACATTGAATTTTTTGAATTAGGTTGATGATAAGGATGATGAGTAGATGTCACAGAATTTTATGTAAACCATGCAAACCAATTCAAGGAAAATATTGATGAAGTTTCTATAAAAAAACAATTTGGAGGGAAAACAATATCATTTTCTTAGATCAATTAAAATTGATGAGCGAGAAGACTTGAGTGGGAAATGAAGAACAGAACTTCTTTATAAGGAGTCATAAGTCAGAGATCAAAGTAGAGCACAAAGGGAAGAGAGAGGGAGTTGGTCATAAGTGTGTTCGTATGAAGAATCCAAGAGAGGGTTAGTGGGAAGTGCTAAGAAGAGGACACAGTGAGTAGTAAGCATAGAGCATCACGACTCTGAGTTGATCAAGTGACCATAGAGTGCATTGGCATAACGAGTGGAAGAACTCAAGGAGATAGATCTTGAAGAGTGAACAATTTTTCAGGACTACAAGAAGGAAAAGACAAGCAAAGAAAATAACAGAAGGGAGATCTGAAATCTAAAAGGTTAGAGTTATAATCTTTATTAGGTCAAAACCTTTCTAATACTTTCTTACCATTGTATTAGACATTGAAATCCTACATTGCTAGGTTAGCTTAATAGCTAAGTTGATAAGCCTCAGGAAAAGGATAGAAGATCCCCAGGCGAAGGATAAGAGATCCTCAAGAGAAGGATAGGAGATCCTTAGAGAGGGATAAGAGATTCTTTTGAGAAGGCCATTGTAAATCCCATGGACTTGGGGGGGCCTAACAGCTCTATGCAAATCTTTTAACAGGGTGACATTCTAAGTTGAATGTTCTTAAGTCCTCTAATAGGGCACACTCCTAACAGGGTTTAGAAATCCTTTAATAGGGTCACATTTGAAAATTTGTAAAGCCTTTAACAGGGTAGGCCTTTAATAGGGAAAACCATCAAAAGTGGTTGAAATCAATTATGCGGTTATTTTGTGGGTGTCATCCCCAACCTAGTTTTACCTTCGGTGTGATGCATGTTTACTTATCATGGTTGTTTAATGTTTAATTGCATGCATGATAATTTCAATCATATGCCATTAAGGATTTGACAAAAAAAATTATTGGACATTATTGGACCTTGGATAACTAATTTTCCCCCCCTCTTAGTTATTCCAAAAGAATTCTAACATTTCGTATTAGAACCCACTGCTGATATGTTTCAAGGTACTAGTAGCAGAAAGATCAAGATGTCCAAGAAAGAAGTTCCCAAGATAAACAAAGACAACTTTTTGCATGGAAAAGTCTGATGAAGTTGCACCATGGATCAATAGGTGACTATGCACAAACCTCAATCACAGTTGATCATGTAGACCCTGCAGGACCCCTCACTACAGAAGACATGAGCAAGAAGAAGGAGCACAATCAAGCGATGTTAGAGATTGCTTCAACACTAAGCTATGCCGCATATGATGACATTAAAGCTTTTGGTACTACACATCAGATGTGGAAAAAATTATCAAGCATCTAAGAAGGAAATGATAATGTCAAGAGAGCCAAAAGAGAGAGCCTAAGAGGAAAGTTTGATGACATGAAAATAGAAGAAGGAGAGAATGTTGCTCAATATGGTACAAGGATGAAAGAAGTGGCAAGTGTCATAAGATTCCTAGAAGGAGAGTTATTAGAAGAAATAGTATGTAGAAAATACTTGAGAACTTTGCTTCCTATCTATGCTATAAGAGTATCAGTCATCCAAGAGCTAAGGTGTGTACCAAGTAAAACATTGTCATTTGAAGGAATAATTGGAAGACTCGCTACCTTTGAACTATCCAATTTTGACAACTATAAGCCAGCAAACTTTGAATCTACATTCAAAGCCAAGATGACAATAAAAGACAATGAGGAGGTGCAAACAAAGAGAAAGAGTGGAAAAGGAAAGTATGTATCTAGTGATAGTAGCACTGATGAAGATGATGTAGACCAATTAGAGGCATTAATAGCAAGAAGATTTCACAGAGGAAGAGGCAAATTCAAAGGTAAGTTGCCAATCATTTGTTTCAATTGTAATGATGTTGGCCACATTGCAACCAGATGCACACAAAAGAAAAATTACAAGGATGGAGGCAACCTCAAGAATAAGAAAGAGGACAACAAGGACTACAGAGGTAAAGGAAAAAGATGCTACATTGTTGAAGAAGACTCTGATGAGAATGATGATGAAGTAGTCTATGTGGCTATGAAAGATGAATCAAATGAAGATGAAGCAACTGCCCTAGTAACCTGCATGAACAAGAATGACAAATGGATCATAGATAGTGGATGCTCTCATCACATGACTGGAGACAAAAGTAAGTTCATTACCTTTATTCAATATGAAGGAAATAGTGTTAGATTTGGTAACAATGCACCATGTCAGATCAAAGGAAAAGGTAGTATCAAGCTTATTGAAAAGATATCATGTGATAATGTATACTATGTTGAAGGCTTGAATTATAACTTTATAAGTGTCTCATAGTTAGGCAACATAGGATACAAGGTTGAATTTGAAAATGGAGTTTCCAAGATCTATGATTCTCAAGGAAGTCTAATAGGAAAAGGTGACTAGACTAGGAGTAATTTGGTCTACCTAGACATGGAAGATGCTTCTTGTCTCATTGTTCAAATTGATGATGTATGCTTATGGCACAAGAGGCTATGTCATGTAAGTGTTGACAATCTAATAAGCATTAGCAAAATGAAGAAAGTCAAAGGTCTACCAAAGTTGAAGAAGCCTGATAACACCATGTGCAAACAATGCCAACTAGGGAAGATGACCAAGTCAACTTTCAAAAGCAAGGTTTATACTTCTAATGAAGTATTAGAGCTAGTTCATACTGACTTGTGTGGACCTATTGAAGTGCAAAGCTACAAAGGTGACATATATATAATGCTATTTGTAGATGACTATTCAAGGATGATGATAGTCATCTTCCTAAAAAAAAAATTAGATGCATTCCAAATGTTCAAATGGTACTTGGCCAAAGTTGAGAAAGAGACCAGGAAGAGCCTAAAATCTCTCAGATCTAATAGAGGAGGTGAATTCACATCAAGAGAATTTGACAAATTATGCAATGAAAGAGGAATCAAAAGGCAAACATCAGCACCTAGGACTCCACCTCAGAATGGTATAGCAGAAAGAAGGAAGAGATCAGTTATTGACTGCACCAGGACCTTAATGATGGAGAAAAATGTTGCACTCAAGTATTGGGGAGACACTATAAGTACTATAGTCTACACACTCAACAAAGTTCAAGTCAAGAAAGGTACAAGTGCAACACCTTCTCAATTATGGTATAGGCATTCTCCTAATGTACAACATTTCAAAATATTTGGATGCAAATGCTATATATATAAAGAGTCTAGAAATGGAAAGTTTGATGCAAAGAGTTAGGAAAGCACATTTCTTGGTTATTCTACTAGAAGCAAAGCTTATAGTGCTTGAGTGTTAACACTAATAAAGTAGTAGAAAGCACAAATGTGAAATTTGATGAGCTTGCAGAAGTTGAAAGTGTTGAGAACACCAAGAAACTAGAAGAATACAAGACCTATTGGAAATGATTGAAAAGATCATGAATGAAGAATAATAGAACTGGTAAAAAATGTTTTCAATCATTGTTTTATCATTGATGTCAAACTTGCTACTTGCAGTAATGACAATTGCTTTAGTGATCCAAATACTATCAATTGGTTGATTGACAAGGAGGAGGTGATCAATAAGATATAACTAGAGCACCTAGAGAAAGGTTAAAGTTATGATGTTGTAATAATGTACAAGGATCAGTTAAGACATTGATGAAATAGTGTATTGATGACATACTCTAAGACATAGAGAATGGACACACTAAAACACATCAAAGATGTAAGGTTTAGCTAAGTCATTTGTATAGCCTAACTAAGTTCATTAGAGAGAGCCAAGCAAGCTAGTTAGTGCTGAACTAATTCTCAGTTGAAGCTGAGCAAGTTCAACTTTAGTGTGTGCCGACTAATCTTCAGGTGCTGAGTAGCCTTCAGGTACCGAGTGAAGATCAAGTGCTAAGTGATCTTCAGGTGTTGAGTAAAGATCAAGTGCCGAGTAAATATCAAGTGTCGAGTTAAGATCAAGTGTCAAGTGAAGATTATGTGTCAAGCATTAGTAAACCAATCATGTCGAGTTACTGCATTATTTTGAAAAGTCAAAGATTTGCTAGATCTTAGCCGACATGGTAGTTATCTAGAATTTTGTGAACCAAATAGAAGATAAGAATGATGAGCTAGTGGCATAGAACACTATGTAAAATATATTTGATGAATACAACTGGATTCTAGATGAAGGTTCTAGATAAAAGTGAGATATGGGATAGATACATTGTATCCTACCTAATCTATTGAAACCCTAAAGTTAGAGAGGGAGAATCAAGCGAAAAAAGTATTCCATATTTCTATTTAAGGAGTCATAAGGTCACAAAGCAAAAGAGATGGTCAAGCATGAAAGCATTAAGTGCTGAAGAAGGTGCTAAGGAGGAAGAGAGCGTAGAAACTCTATTTTGATAGATGACCACAGAGATGATTGCATTGGTATGATGAGCAAGAAGACTCAAGGAGATGAAGGTTGAGATGAAACCAAGCTATCAGAGATGCAGTTATTGAAGCCAAGCAAAGGATTAAACTGAAGTATGATCTGAAATCTACAAGTTATGTTGTGATTTGTATCAGATCAAAAGCCACTATTGTTACTCTCTAGCAATTGTAACAGTTAGTATAAATCCTAAGGACTTAGGTTTGTTTAATAGCCCTATTGTAAATACTTTAATAGGGTGACATTCCAAGTGAATGTTCCAAAGTCCTTTGACCAAGCCCATTCCTAACAGTATGGTGAAATCCTCTAATAAGGTCACATTTAACAATGTGTTGTAAGCCTTTAATAGGGCAGGCCTTTAACAGGGCATGACTTCAGAAGAGTGAGAATTGAGTAGCATGTTACTGGTGGCTTTTCCCAAAATGGGTTTCAACATAAATCACTGTGTCATATGTTAATCTTGCATATTTTATTCTTTCATGTTGATTTGCTATAACTTGCTAAGATGGTTTTTTTAGCTTGGATGGATGGATAGTTTAATGGGCTCACTATAATTAGAGAAAAAGCATTATTAGGGCATTTAGCCTTGAATAACACCCACCCCCCCCCCCCCCCCCCCCACCCCCCCCTCTCAGTTATTGTAAGGACCTTGCTGCTGATTTAGTTTAAAGGGACTAGAAGCAGAAAAGATCAAAATGCCTAAGAGAGAAGTTCCCAAGCTCAACAAAGACAACTTTTTTGTATGGAAAAGTTTGATGAAGTTGCATCTTGTATCCATAGGAGATTATGCCCAAAATTCAATTTTTATAGAACATGTTGATCCAATTGGTACTCCTACTGCAGAAGATATGAAAAACAAATAGGAACACAATTAGACAATGCTAGAGATTGCTTCTACACTCAACTACGCTGAATTTGATGATATCAAAGGATGTAACACTACATTCAAGATGTGGAAAGCCCTATCAAACATCTATGGAGGAGATCAAAATGTCCAAAGAGAAAAAAGAGAAAGCCTCAGAGGAAAGTTTGATGACATGAAAATGGAATAAAGTGAGAATGTTGCTCAGTATGCCTCTAGAATAAAGGAAGTGGTAAGTGCAATAAGATGTTTAAATGGTCAATTAGATGATGATATTGTTAATAGTAAGTTCTTAAGAATCTTTCTCCCTATCTATGCTATTCAAGTATCAACTATACAAGAGCTAAGATGTATACTAGGAAACAATCTAAGTTTTGAAGGTATAGTGGGTAGACTCACTACATTTGAGTTATCTAACTTTGACAATTACAGACCTGAGAATGTTGAATCTACTATCAAGGCCAAGCTATCACTAAAAGATACTGAATAGGTGAAATCAAAGAAGGGAAGAAAGATGAAATATGTGTCTAGTGATAGTAGCACTAATGAGGAGGATGTGGAAAAATTGGAAGCATTACTAGCTAGAAGATTTGATAGAGGTAAAGGAAAATTTAAGGGTAAGATGCCTATCATTTGTTTCAATTGCAATGAAGTAGGACATATTGCTACAAGGTGAACATAGAAAAAGGATTACAAGGAAGGCAACAAGTACAAAAATAGAAGAGAAGATGATAAGAGAGATTAAAAAGATAAAGGCAAGAAGTGTTATATTGCTAAAGTGGATTTCGATGATAATGATGATGAAGTTGTTTATGTGGCCATGAAGAACTAGTCTGATGAAGAAGAGCCTATAGCATTGGTAACATGTATGAATAAGAATGACAGATGGATCATAGATAGTGGGTGCTCACATCACATGATGGGAGACAAAAGTAAGTTTGTTGACTTTACTAAGTATGATGGAAATAGTGTTAGATTTGGAAATGATGCTCCATGTCAAATCAAAGGAAAAGGCTCCATTAAGCTTACAGAGAAAATTTCATGTGATAATGCATACTATGTTGAAGGACTAAACTACAATTTGTTGAGTATCTCATAGTTACGCAATGTAGGGTGAAAAGTAGAATTTGGAAACAAAACTACAAAAATCTATGATACTGATGGTAAATTGATAGGAAAAGGAGGATCAAACAAGAATTAATCTATTTTATCTTGATATGGAAAATGCTTCTTGTCTTGTTGCAAAATTTGATGATGAATGGTTATATCATAGAAGGCTATGTCATGTTAACTTTGATAATCTAGTCAATATTAATAAAATGAAGAAACTTAGAGGTTTACCTAAACTGAAGAAGCTTGACAACATCATGTGCAAAGAATGCCAGCTAGGAAAGATGATTAAGTCAAGTTTCAAGAGTAAAAACTATACATCTATAGAAGTACTTGAGTTAGCCCATACTAATTTATGTGGTCCAATTGAAGTACAAAGATACAAAGGAGATAAATATATAATGTTGTTTGTTGATGACTATTCCAAGATGATGATTGTTATGTTCTTAAAGCAAAAATGTGATTCTTTTCAAATGTTTAAGTGGTATGTGGCTAGAGTTGAAAAGGAAACAAGAAAGAGTTTGAAATGCCTGAGATCATATAGAGGTGGTGAATTCACATCAAATGAATTTGAGACATTTTGCAATGACAAAGGAATCAAGAGACAAACATCAGCTCCTAGAACTCCCCCACAGAATGGAATTGCTGAGAGAAGAAATAGATCTGTGATTGACTGTGCCAGAACATTAATGATGGAAAGAATTTTACTCTAAAATATTGGAGAGAAGTTGTAAGTATGGCTATTCATAAACTGAACCAAGTACAAGTCAAGAAAGGTACAAATGCAACACCTTTTGAATTATGGTGTGGCCACTCACCCAATGTAAAGCATTTCATAGTATTTGGTTGTAAATGCTTTATCCTTAAAGATACTAGAAATGGAAAATTTAATGCAAAATGTGATGAAGGCATATTCCTTGGTTACTCCACTAGAAGTAAAACATATAAGTGTTTAAACACTAACACTGAAAAAATTGTAGAAAGTACAAATGTAAACTTTGATGAGCATATAGAAGTCCAAGTTGGAGAACCAAAGAGAATGGATGACTACAGAACCTTTGTGTATTCTTATGAAGGAATGCCTATTGACGAGGATGCTATCAATCAAATTGGGATTCAATAGCAAGTTTTAGTTTCAGTCGAGTCACAACCAATGAATGTCGAGCTACATTTAGAAGCTGAGTTGTAGAATATAGGAAATGCACATTTTGGCTCTGAAGTTAGTACACATGAAAGAGATGTAGAACTACCTGATAATGAAGTGCATAGTGGTCTGGAATTTGAAAGATCAAACATGGAAACAATGATAGAACCAAGATTATTAAAATATGTGATGAGACATCATCCTACTAAATAGATAATTGGTGACAAAGATGCAAGACCTATGACAAGGAATAGACTAAGAAATGAATCATGTCTATTAAGAAAATTTGAACCTAAAATAGTGTATGATGCATTGCAAGATGGTGACTAGTATAAAGCTATTGAAGAATAGATTGATAAAATAAGGAGGAACAAAACTTGGAGTTTGCTTCCCAAACTAGCTAACAAGAATGTGATTGACACCAAGTGGGTATTCAGAAACAAGCTAGATGAAAATCGTGAGATTACTAGAAACAAAGCTGGACTAGTATGTAAGGGTTATGCTCAAGAAGAAGGATTAGACTATGGGGAAACATTTAACTCTATTTCTAGAATGGAAGGAGTAAAAAATTTACTTCCATATGCTGCATATAAAGGTTTTAAAGTCTATCAAATCGATGTAAAGTCTACTTTTTTGAATGGTATATTGGAAGAGGAAGTCTATATTGAACAACCAGAGGGATTTGTTGATGAGAACAACATGGATATGGTTTTTAAACTACATAAATCACTCTATGGCCTAAAACAAGCACCTAGAGCATGGTATGAGAGGCTTCACAAATATCTAGTGCAAATAGGTTTTGAAAGAATTGATGATAACATCAACATGTACATCATATCAGAAGAAGGTAAGGATATTCTTGTATCTGAAATCTTTGTGGATGACATAGTTTTTGGAGGAAAGGAAGTGCTTTGCAATAGTTTTTCTGACAAAATAAAACATGAGTTTGAGATGTCTATGTTTGGAGAAATCAAGTTCTTTGTTAGATTGCAAGTACATCAACTAAAACATGATATATTTATGACACAATCAAAGTACATCAAAGAGATACTTAAAACATTTGGATTGGAAGAATCCAAACCAGTCAGCACACCAATGGAAACATGATGTAAGCTATCCAAAAATGATGAATCAGTTGAACTCAATCAAATAATGTACAGATCCATGATTGGAAAACTACAATATGTTGTACATAGTAGACTAGACATAGCATTAGCAGTTGGAATACTGGCTAGATTCTCTACTAATCCTAAAGAAAATCATCTCATGGAACTAAAAATAATAATGAGGTATCTCAAAGGAACTAATGATTTTGGCTTATATTACAAAAAGAATGAGAAGTTTGAGCTCAATGCATACACAGACACAGATTGGGGAGGCAACATTGATGATAAGAAAAGCACAAGTGGAGGAGCATTATTCTTATGTAAACGGCTAGTTACTTGGACTAGAAAGAAACAAACATGCACATCTCAGTCCACTATAGAAGCAGAATATGTGGTTGCAATAGTCAATTGCACAAACATTATGTAGTTCAAACATCTATTGAAAGGAATGAAAGAAGACGTAACTAAACCTGTGATTCTGTATTGTTATAATACAAGTGCTATAAACATATCCATGAATCCAATAATGCATGCAAAAACCAAGCATATTGCAATCAAGTATCACTATGTCAGAGAATTGGTAGAAGACAAAAAAGTGAAGATGGAGTACATTCACACAAAGGAACAAATTGCAAATATCTTCACCAAACCATTGCCCAAGGATGCTCATTAATATCTTAGAGGCAAGTTGGGGGTAATGCCCCTAACTCAAGTAGTTTAAAGCAACAAAGAACCTGCCCTACATCAATAGGAACAAATCATTAAAATATCAAAAGAATGATGCAAAAGATGACGATAGGAGTAGAAACTCCAGATCAGTCACAAGCATGGTGATAGAGAGAGAAAACATGAGATGTAAAGCTTATATTTAGCATGTTAAAGATTCTACATCTTTGGCATTTATGTCAAAGAGGGAGATTTATGAGAAACTGATCAATGAAAGGTAAAGATATTGAGATATATGCGATTAGTAGTAAGGATGCAACAATCAAGACGGAGAAGCAGAAAGAAGCAGAAAATGTATATAATTTTTGTGGTAACTAAGTTGATCAATTGATCAGTTTGGTTTTCCATCAATGCCAAAGAGGGAGATTGTGTCAAATGATTGAAAAGATCATGAATTAAGAATAATGGAACTGGTAAAGAATGTTTTCAATCATTTTTTTTTCATTGATGTCAAACTTTCTACTTGGAGGAATGACAATTGCTTTAGTGATCCAAATACCATCAATTGGTTGATTGACAAGGAGGAGGCAATCAATAAGATGTAACTAGAGCACCTAGAGAAAGGTTGAAGTTATGATGTTGTAATGAAGTACAAGGATCAATTAAGACATTGATGAAATAGTGTATTGATGACATACTCTAAGACACAAAGAATGGACAAACTAAAACAAATCAAAGATGTAAGGTTTAGCTAAGTCATTTTTATAGCCTAACTAAGTTCATTAGAGAGAGCTAAGAAAGCTAGTTAGTGCTAAACTATTTCTCAGTTGAAGCTGAGCAAGTTCAACTTTAGTGTGTGCTAACTAATCTTTAGGTACTGAGTAGCCTTAAGGTGCAGAGTGAAGATCAAGTGCCGAGTGATCTTTAGGTGCCGAGTAAAGATCAAGTGCCAAGTAAAGATCAAGTGCTGAGTTAAGATCAAGTATTGAGCATCAATAAACCAATAATGCTGAATTATTGCATTATTTTGAAAAGCCAAAGATTTTCCAGATCTAAGCTAACATGGTAGTTATCTAGAATTTTGTGAACTAGATAGAAGATAAGAATGATGAGCTGGTGGTACTGAACACTATGTAAAATGTTTTTGGCAAATACAACTGGATTCTAGATGAAGGTTCTAGATAAAAGTGAGATATGGGACAGATACATTTTATCCTACCTAATCTATTGAAACCCTAAAGTTAAAGAGGGAGAATCGAGCAAAAAAAATATTCCATATTTCTATTTAATGAGTCATAAGGTCACGAATTGAAAGAGATGGTCAAGCATGAAAGCATGAAGTGCAAAGGAAGGTGCTAAGAAGGAAGAGAGCGCAAAAAATCTATTTCAATAGATGACCATAGAGATGATTGCATTGGTATGATAAGCAAGAAGACTTAAGGAGACAAAGCTTGAGATGAAGACAAGCTATCAGAGCTGCAGCAATTGAAGCCAAGCAAAGGATTTAACTAAAGTGTGATATGAAATCTGTAAGTTATGTTGTGAGTTGTATTAGATCAAAAGACATTATTGTTACTCTCTAACAATTTTAATAGTTGGAATAAATCCTATGGACTTAGGTTGGTTTAATAGCCATGTTGTAAATCCTTTAATAGGGTGGCATTCCAAGTGAATGTTCCAAAGTCCTTTGACAAGGCTCATTCCTAATAGTATGGTAAAATCCTCTAACAAGGTCACATTTAACAATGTGTTGTAAGCCTTTAACAGGGCATCACTTTAGAAGAGTGAGAATTGAGTAGCATGTTACTGGTAGTTTTTCCCAAATTGGGTTTCAACGTAAATCACTATGTCATATGTTAATCTTGCATGTTTTGTTCTTGCATGTTGATTTGCTATAACTTGCTAAGATGGTTGTTTCAGCTTGGATGGATGAATAGTTTAATGTGCTCACTATAATTAGAGAAAAACTATTATTAGGGAATTTAGACCTTGGATAATTGATTCACCCCCCCACCCCTCTTAGTTATTCTAAGGAATTATAATAAGACCTTTGTATACTTTTATGAAGGTATACCTAATAATGGTGAAGTTGCAACTCAGAATGACAATCAGCAACAAAATCTAGTATCTTCCGAGTCACAGATAGTGAATGTCGAGCAGTAGACACATTCAGAAGCCGAGGTGCAGAATACAAAGAATTTTCATTCAGATTTTGAGAACTATCAACATGAAGGAAATGAAGAAATATCTAACGAAAATACACATGAAGATTCAGATTCTGAAAGAGACAACATGAAAACAAGGAAAGAACTAGTATTGGAAAAGTATGTAAGAAGACATCATCCTGTAGATCAAATTATTAGAAAGAAAGAGGTGGGACCAATGACAAGAAATAGACTTAGAAGTGATACATGTCTACTCAGAAAAATGGAGCCAAAAAAAATAAGTGAAGCCATAAAAGATGATGATTGGTACAATGCTATGAAAGAAGAAATAGAACAAATTGAAAAAAACAAGACATGGACCTTAGTCTCAAGACTAGCTGACAAGAATGTAATTGGAACCAAGTGGATATTTAGAAACAAGCAGATGGGAATGGTGAAATCACAAGGAACAAGGCAAGACTAGTCTATAAAAGGTATGCACAAGAAGAAGGACTAGACTATGGAGAAACTTTTGCTCCAGTTTTACGAATGGAAGGAGTAAGGACCTTATTGGCATATGCAGCCTTCAAAAGATTTAAAGTCTATCAAATGGATGTTAAGTTCGCATTTTTGAATGGTATACTTGAAGTGGAAGTCTACATAGAGCAACCAGAAGGATTTGTTGATGAAAATAACAAAAACAAAGTATGCAAATTACATAACACTCTATATGGATTAAAGCAAGCCCCTAGAGCTTGGTATGAGAGACTTCACAAGTATCTAGTGCAAATAGGATTTGAAAGAACTGATGATAATAGCAACATGTACATCAAATCAGAAGAAGGTAAGGATATCCTTCTATCTGAAATCTTTGTGGATGACATAATTTTTGGAGAAAAGGAAGCACTTTGCAAAAGTTTTCGTGAAAAAATGAAACATGAATTTGAGATGTCTATGTTTGGAGAAATCAAGTTCTTTGTAGGATTGAAAGTACATCAACTAAAACATGGTATATTCTTGACAAAATCAAACTACATCAAAGCGATACTAAAAATGTTTGGATTGGAAGACTCCAAACCTGTCAGCACACCAATGACAATAGGACATAAGTGATCCAAAAATGATGAATCAGCTAAAGTCAATCAAACAATGTAGATATCCATGATTGGAAAACTAATATATGTTGTACATAGCAGACTAGACATAGCATTAGCAGTTGGGATAGTGGCTAGATTCTCTGCTAATCCTAGAGAAAATCATCTTATGGTAGTAAAAAGGATAATGAGGTATCTCAAAGGAACTGATGATTTTGGCCTATACTACAAAAATAATGAGAATTTTGAGCTCAATGCATAGATAGACTCAGATTGGGGAGGCAACATTGATGACAGGAAAAGCACAAGTGGAGGAGCATTATTCTTAGGTAAAAGGCTAGTTACTTGGACTAGCAAGAAAAAAACATGCACATCTTAGTCCACTACAAAAGCAGAATATGTCGCAGTAGCAGTCAATTACACAAACATTGTGTGGCTCAAACATCTATTGAAAGGAATGAAATAAGAGCTAACCAAACCTATGATACCATATTGTGATAATACAAGTGCTAAGAACATATCCAAGAATCCAATAATCCATGCAAAAACCAAGCATATTGCAATCAAGTATCACAATGTCAAAGAATTGGTGGAAGACAAACAAGTGAAGATGGAGTACATTCACACAAAGGAACAAATTGTAGATATCTTGTGTTAACATCATAATGTTTTTTTTGACACTTGAATTCCAACACACTTAATCATATTCCACATTGGATGCCGAGTACATCATGCATGCCGAGTGAAGATCAGTTATCGAGTGAAGAATAAGTGTCGAGCAATACAAGGTGCCGAGTGTTAACAAGTGCCGAGTAGAATCAAGTGCCAAGTAGAATCAAGTGCCGAGTAGAATCAAATGCTGAGTAAGTTCAAGTGCTGAGATGGTATAAGTGCCGAGTAACATAGAGGTGCCAAGCACCAGTAACTCAATAATGCCGAGTTGCTGCATTATTTAGGAAATCGAAGATTCGCCAGATCTAAGCCAACAAGGTTGTTATCTAGAAATCTGTGAATTAAAAAGGAACATAAGAATGATGAGTTGGTGGCACAAAACACCATGTAGAAAATTTTTAAGATACAACTGGAAAAGTTTCAAGAAGAAAACAAGATATGGGGTAGATACATTGTATCCTACCTAATCAATTTTGAAACCCTAACTGAAGAGGGAGAATTGAGCGGTAAAGGCATGCAACCAATCAGCAAAAGATAAGTATTGAGCGGAAAATTAAGATTGAATATGGATCGTAGATCCATACCTAACCCTAAATCTTCAAATGTCTTTATAAAGAAGACAAAAATTCATTGTAAAAAGAAGAAAAAATGAGAAGATATACAAGGGTTCGCAAGGAATTCTATTTTCAAAAGTGAGGATTATCAGACCACAAAAGGATCCAGATCAGAGAAAGTAGAATAAGTGCCTACAATTAGCAATCAAGGATTGTAATCAGTCAAGTTTATTGTATCTAATACTTTCTAGAAATTGTATTAGAATAAAAATCCTATGGTGATAGGTTACCTTAACAGCTATTTCGATAAATCCTTTAACTAGGTGATAAAATCCTTTAACAGGGTAACTCTTCATGTTAAGTGTTTGAAAGCCTCTAACCAGGTCACTATTGACACAGTGTAAAGCCTTTAATAGGGCAGGCCTTTAACAGGGCAAACCATCAGAAGTGGTTGAACAATATTGTTGCAGTAATTTTTGTGGGTATCATCCCCACCCCAGTTTTACCTTCTTATTCCTGGAGGGTTTCTAGGTTACCAAATTCCAGTGTTAAGTGTTATTGATGCATGTGTCTGGTTTAATGATTATTTAATATACTTACATGCATGCAATTTACTTTCAGTTAAAAGTTTTATTGGCTAAAGTATGATACTTATGATTCAAACCCCCCCCCCCCTCTCATAAGTACTCTCTCCATATTTGAATATTCCAACAATTGGTATCAGAGCATAATCCAGGTTCTCTTAAAGAAATAGCCTAACAACTTGGAGGAAAAGATCTAAAGATGGAAGCCTTCAAACTTGGAAAGATCATTGAAAATTAGGTGATAGATGTGCAACTTGCTTTGCATAGCTTGGAGGAATTCAGAAACAAGTTGAGAAACTCATTAAAAAAGAGGAAGGATCTAGCCATAGCTAAAAATGATATACACTACAAGGAGATTGATACCACCAACATATTTTCTAGTGGAGACACTAAAGAGTTCGATGCAGCAATAGCAGAACTGATGGAGAAAAATAAAATTCAAGCAGAAGAGATAAGAACTCTCAAGATGGAACATGAATCACAGGCTATAATGATATGTGAAATTACTAAACAAAAGAGAAGAGTAGTTGATGATAAGGTCATGATGGAAAATGACAAAAGGAATCTTGTAAACAGACTTGAAGAAAAATGTACTAAACTGGCAAGGACCTCAAACATGTAGATGGATACACTTGCGCAAATGATGAATCTTCATCATGAACTCAATGTAAAGGATATTGAAATCTCTACCTTGAAGATGCAAAATGAACAAATGCAGAATGAATTGAATAGGGAAAAAGAGGTAGCAGAGAATCTCAACAAATCAAGTGAAGCAATCAAGTATTTTGAATAGTTACTGAAATCACCAAAATCTACCCATGATACATCAGGACTATGATACAACAACACTGAAGTTGGAGAATCACCAAAGAGTGTTGAAAAAAGAAGTGATAAAGGTAAGAATTCTTAACCCACTTTTCATTTCTATAATAAGAAGGGACATACAGCTAATGTGTGCAGGAGTAGAAGATTCAATCAATCAAACATACCCAAAAGTTTCTATCACAAGTGCAACATGCAAGGACATATGACACAAAATTATAGATCCAATGTCACAAGGACTCAAAGATTTGATGGACATTGTTATAATTGCAAAAAGTATGGACATAGGGCATTTGAATGCAGATCAAAACCTATGAGGACATTAAATCAACCAGCAAAAATAGAAGGAAATGAAAGTCATTATCATTGGGATTACAACACCAGGTGCAGTTGTCACTATTGTCAAGAATATGGACATATACCACAAAACTGTATAAGAACACATTTCAAAGGAAACTAAAAAAGATGGTTGAATCAAACCACATGTTTTAGTTGCTTAAAAATTGGTAATATTAGTAGAAACTGTCCTACAAGATCAAAGGCACCCAAGACTGAAGATTGCAAAGGGAAACAAATAATTAATGTTGAAAAGATAAGAGGGCAAATGAATAAGACTTGGAAAAAGAAGGAAGAGTGCAACACATCAAGTGGAGGGATCACTTCACCCAATGGGTCAAGTGATCATGCTTCATCAAACTAAGCACAAGAAGTACACAGGATTGATATACAAAGCTATATCATACATCAGTCCCAAGAAAAGGAAGTTAAGCAAAGTATAAAAACACATGAAACAAGATGTTAAGATAAAACTAAATGTTGATGCCAAACTGCCTTTGGATGCCGAGTTCCCAACAGCGACCAAGATGAAAATTGATGCCGTGTTGGATAACTCCAATAGAAGCCGAGTAAAATGGAAATAATGGAAGCCAAGTTAGGTCAAAATTTCTTTAGAAGCCGAGTTGGCAATTGAGCATTTAATGCGATAAAATTGGGGTATATTATCGCAATTTGAATCAATTTTTTGCATCGCAATCAAGAAGCAAAGGAGAAGAAAGAGAGCTGAGAAAATTCATAGCAAGAATCCAATATTTCAGGCAAATTGCAAACTTATTCAACACATTTTTCATCGATCTAAAGGTATTTTCATTTGTGTTGAGCTACGCAGTTTTATACCCATTTGTTGTATAAAACCTAGTTCACAATAATGGCATCAAGTTCAAAGAAAACCCAAGCAAAAGAGTCATTTGAAGTCCAGTTACTTTCAAACGAAGTGAAGCAACCCAATTTTTTCCCTATTCCCAAAGTTGCCTACAAAAATGACCCAGCCGGAGCTCTCTACCACATTCCCCCAAAAGTTGTAATGGTTCAAGATATGAGGAAATGTTACAATTGCAAAATTGGTGCCATAGGAGACTTAGAAATTCATGATGCATATGATAAACTATGTGAAAACAAAGTACTAAAAAATGAGTTTTTAGTAGTAGAAAGAAAAGGATTGACCAAAACCCTAGCATTTTTTACTATTTTCAAAACAGAATGGTACGAATAATTTTGAGCTGAATATATGATGGAGCTTTTTGGTTAGAGTTAGGGCCAGTAAAATTTACCAAGAAAATTGTTCATAGGGTTACTAGTATTCCAACCCTAGATCGGCCAAAGACCCTGCGAAGTGACAAAAGGGAAATAATAGAGAAAAATACAGGTGCCAAATGGAACAATAGAGGAATGACTATCGACAGAGTCACAAATCCCCTACTAGATTTTGCTTTGAGAATTATTTCACACAAATTCTATCAATCAAGCAAGTTGAACAGTGTACCTTGTATAGCAGTTGATGTTGCATACAAGATAATCAAAAGAGATCACACTTATGATCTAGCAGAGCTCATGTTTCAACAGATTAATGAAAATCTAGGAGCCATAAGGAAAAGCAAGGGAGCTCAATGCATATTTGGATCAGTTTTGATGTGTATGTTCTTCTATCTGATGAAAGAATTCCCTTCTATAGGGAAAGTAAAATGGAATCCAGATAAAACAATTGTTGAAAAAATTAATGGATACATTGAAAAAATGGGTGAAAATTTTGATGCCCAAATGACAGGTTATTTTGGGGATTTCAAGAAATTCATGAAGCAAAGGTCAAGGATACTAGCTTCATTAGTAGAAAAGCATACAAATGACATATGTTTCTTAGTTGATATAGATTATACTTACATACAAGCAGTTATACCTAGAATAAGATGGCTTAGGCCACTAGGTCATGAACTTGATGTTGATCAAGCCTCTGCAGCAATAACAGCTCTACTTGCAGAAGAAGCTGATAAAAATGCACCACATTTTGGCACTTATGATGTGGTAAGATCAAAAATAAACATGGAATTAAAAATTGCTTCTACATTGAAGAAGAAAGATAAATTAGTCAAGAAGATCAAGAAGAAGTTTGGCAAAGAAATTGAGGCTGAGGCAGAAGAAGAAGAAGATGACAGTGAGGATGAAGATGAGCAAGAACAAGGGCCAATAGAACTAACCCAAGGTCTTGGAGAAGAAAAGGAGTAAGGTGCAGATGAAGAAGAAGCCAAGGAAGCACCAACTGAAGCCGACCCAAAGAAGAGAAAGGCAACAGAACAAACTTCAGCCAAGCCCAGAACGAAGAAAGTTGCCACTCCATCACCTCAAAAGCCAACAACACAAGCATCAACAAGAGCCTCTACTAAAAAGGCTAAAGAGGAAGTTTCCAAGAAAAAATAAGTCAAGGAATCTCAAGAAGAGCCGAGGAAAAGAAGAAAGTATGTGGCTCAACTTGACACTGATGACGAAGAGCAAATAGAAGAGGTAAGAAATTCATCAGTTGATACATTATGTAAAAGGATTGCAAGTGGTGACTTGAATAATTTAAATAAAGTTGATTTCAGTAAATTTAATAAAGAAGAACAAAATAAGATAGAAGAAATAGTGTATGGAATGATGGCACAGTTCAAGTACACCCCACTTGAACTAGATGGTCAATTGCCAAAGGAGCTGTAAAAAATTATAGAAGACAGATGGCATTTTTGCTTTAAAATGGAGAAGGAGATGAGGGAATCAACCCTAGCCAGTGTATTTCCAGATTTGACTAAAGATCAAATTAACAAAGCATCAAAAGGCATAATAATAGGTTCACACCCAAATATAGGGCATTCTTTATACTTCAAAATAGAATGGAAGAGATTGTTCAAAGAACAATAAAATCGTGGAAGAATTTGTATAAAAAGATTGAAGATTTTCTTGAGGAAGAATACAAGGAAGAAGTAGCCATACCAATAGAAGAGAGGAAAAAGAGGAAAGAAGAAGAAGAAAAGATAGATGGAAAGGAGGAAAAGACACAAAAATAGGATACAATGGCAACAGTTGAACAAGAGGAGCAACTAGATCAGAGTGTGCAAGACACACAATTGCCACCCCCTAGCCCTCCACAAGTATCCATTCCACCTACAGATACAATAACAATTACTGATGTTCCTAATACTTCTAGTTAGAATGTCAATCCATTAACTGCAAAAGATCTGAAAAGAATTCTTGACCAATCAATACAAAAAGCAATATTATTTACAGAACCAATATTGGTTAGTATAGATGAGTTACAAAAACTAGTAGAAAGTACAATTAAAGATAAGGTGAATACACAAGAACCACCTTCTATCACAACTACTAGTAGTCAATTTGAAATACCAACTAGTATAATTGATGCTGCAAGACAAAAGCAAAGTGCAGCTGTAGAACAAGGAAAGGAACAAATAGGACAAACCATTACATCTGATCCTACAGCACAAATACAAGGTGGACTTCCATAGATAACAATAATTGATCATGATAGACAAAAGGAGGAGGAAATAGTAAAAACCCCTAAAGAACAGGAGGCAATACAAACACTAATAAATTTTCCTACCTCGGGGACTCCTTCACACAGGCCATTACAAATTTCAATACCATCATCTAGCACTACCAGAATTACAAAGGTACTTCATTATGGAGACCCTAAATTAGATGAAGAGATAGTCATACCAAGTTATGACTCTAAATCAATAACCATTGATCAAATCAATGAGGTGCAGGATGCACTAAATAGAAGGAAAAGGCAGGAAATACTCAGGAAAGAGTATAAAAATAAGAAAACACTTTATGAGATCAAGGACATCTTTATGGATGCCTTCAGTTTGCAATCACCAGATGAGTCAAAGCATATCACAGAGCAACTAATAGATATTGTTCACCAGGTGACAAATGAAGACCTAGAAACCAGTGCAAAACTTATGGAATGGTTAGAAAAGAAATTTCAAGGGAAAGTGAACGAGAAAATATCAAGACAAATCGCACTTTCACAAGTAGAATTGGCAAAGCTCATTGATAAGGTGAAGAAGGTACTTAAGAATATATTCTCACTATATAAAAAGTTGTGTGATTTTTCATATTTCACACAAGAAACAAGCCAAAAGATACTGAGCTTGGAAAGAAATTTAAACATTTCAAGCATGCAACTACCGAGTGATCTAGCTCAAAGTGAGAAGCATTTTACTCAATCGCTTCACACTCACAAAGAAGTAGTTGTTTTAACAATAGATGAGGCCAATATTAAGGCCAAAGTAATACAACTCCAGTCATCCATTACCCCACATTTAGAGATACTTCATAAAGAGCAAGTATATGCTGAAAATATAATCAAGAAAGATCCAAATCTTTCTACATTAGATGGACTTGTTCATCTTGCTATCGAGACTGTCATCCAGCATAAGTCACTAGAAATTGCTTTGAATAATTGGGATGCAGCTCTTAGAATGATTATGGAGGTAAATAGCACATTCTTGGCCAAATATGGTCTTAACCCTTAAACACTCTTTGACATAAGTGTCAAAAAGGGGGAGATAAAGATTGCAAAAAATAAGTGTCAAAAAGGGAGAGTCACAAATCAACTCAGGGAGAGTTACAAAATTTTTGAGTTATATAGAGTAATAAGGGGGAGAATAGATACAAAGGAGGAGCATTGATATACAAATAATATACAGATAAGTCACAATCAACTCAGGGGGAGTTACAAAATTTTTGAGGTATATATTGTAAGACATAAATTTTGATCAAAGTTTTCAATATGTACATACCAATCAGATTAGTAAATGCACTTATAAGGACAGTTATGTGTTTTTGTCACTCATGTCAAAGGGGGAGATTGTTAACATCATAATTTTTTTTTTGACACTTGAGTGCCAATTCACTTAATCATATTCCACATTGGATGCCGAGTACATCATGCATGCCGAGTGAAGATCAGTTACCGAGTGAAGAATAAGTGTCGAGCAATACAAGGTGCCGAGTGTTAACAAGTGCCGAGTAGAATCAAGTGACAAGTAAAATCAAGTGCCAAGTAAGTTCAAGTGCCAAGCTAGTATAGGTGCCAAGTAACACAGAGGTGCCAAGCACCAGTAACTCAATAATGTCGAGTTGCTGCATTATTTAGAAAATCGAAGATTAGCCAGATCTAAGCCGACAAGGTTGTCATCTAGAAATCTGTGAATTAAAAAGGAAGATAAGAATGATGAGTTGGTAGCATAGAACACCATGTAGAATGTTTTTAAGATACAACTGGTGAAGTTTCAAGAAGAAAACAAGATATGGGGTAGATACATTGTATCTTACCTAATCAATTTAGAAACCCTAATTGAAGAGGGAGAATTGAGTGGTAAAGGCATGCAACCAATCAGCAAAAGATAAGTATTGAGCAAAAAATGAAGATTGAATATGGATCGTAGATCCATACATAACCCTAAATCTTCAAATGTCTTTATAAGGAAGATGAAACTTCATTGTAAAAAGAAGAAAAAATGAGAAGATATACAAGGGTTCGCAAGGAAGTCTATTTTCAGAAGTGAAGATTATCAGATCACAAAAGGATCCAGATCAGAGAAAGCAGAACAAGTGCCTACAATCAGCAATCAAGGATTGTAATCAGTCAAGTTTATTGTATGTAATACTTTTTAGCAATTGTATTAGAATAAAAATCCTATGGTGATAGGTTAGCTTAACAGCTCTTTCGATAAATCCTTTAACTAGGTGATAAAATGCTTTAATAGGGTAACACTTCATGTTAAGTGTTTGAAAGCCTCTAACCAGGTCACTATTGACACAATGTAAAGCCTTTAACAGGGCAGGGCTTTAATAGGGCAAACCATCAGAAGTGGTTGAACAATATTGCTGCAGTAATTTTTGTGGGTATCATCCCCACCCCAGTTTTACCTTCTTATTCTTGGAGGGTTTTTGGGTTACCAAATACCAATGTTAAGTGTGATTGATGTATGTGTCTGGTTTAATGATTATTTAATATACTTACATGCATGCAATTTACTTTCAGTTAAAAATTTTATTGGCTAAAGTATGATACTTATGATTCACCCCCCCCCTCTCATAAGTACTCTTTCCATATTCGAATATTCCAACAATCTTCACCAAACCATTGCCCAAGGATACATATGAATATCTTAGAGGCAAGTTGGGGGTAAAACCCTAACTCAAGCAGTCTAAAGCAATAGAGAAGCTACCCTTCATCAGTAGCAATAGATCATTGAAATATCAGAAGAATGATGCAGAGGATGACAACAAGAACCAAAATTGTAGATTAGTCACAAGCATGGTGATAGAGGGAGAAAACATGAGATGCAAAGCTTATATGTAGCATGTTTAAGATGCTACACCTTTGGCATTTATGTCAAAGAGGGATATTTATGAGAAACAACTGATCAATAAAAGGTAAGAAGGAGATGTATATGAAAGAGGGAGATTCATAAGAGATAAGAATCAGCAAGTAGCTATGAAGGATCAAGAATACAGAGTAAGGATGCAGTAGTCAAGAGGGAGAAGTAGAACAAAGGATTCAGTTTCTATCAGCAAAAGAGGGAGACATGATACAAAAAGGAAGATATGTAATGACAACAATTTTTCTATTTGGTATAGAATTTTGGTGGTAACTAACTTGATCAATTGATCAATTTGGTTTTCCATCAATGCCACAAAGGGAGATTATTGGAAATAATTGAAAAGATCTTTAAATGAAGAATGATGGAATTGGTAAAGAATACTTTCAATCATTGTTTTGTCATTGATGTCATACTTGCTAACTATAGGCATGACAATTGCTTAAGTGATCGAAATACTATCACTTAGTTGATTGACAAGGAGGAGTTAATCAACAAGATATAACTAGAACACCTAGAGAAAGGTTGAAGTTATGATGTTGTAATGAAGTGTAAGGATTAGCTAAGCCATTGATGAAATAGTGTATTGATGACATAATCTAAGACACGGGGAATGGACACACTAAGACACATCAAAGATTCAAGCTTTAACTTAGTCATTTGTAAAGCATAACTAAGTTCATTTGTGAGAGCTGAGCAAGCTAGTTGGAGCCAAGAAAATTCTCAGTTGAAGCCGAGCAAGTTCAATTTCAGTATGTGCCGAGCAACTCTTCAGGTGCTAAGCAAGATCATTCACATGTTGAGTAACACAGTAATTCTAGAGGAGCCGCGTAACCAGGAAACACAGTAGATGTCGAGCAGTCTAGAATTAGATACTGCCAAGCATCAGTAAATGTAGTAGAAGCCAAGTAACATAGAAGGTGTCACGCATTAGTAAACCAATGGTGTCGAGTTGCTGCATTATTTGTTAAGTCAAAAGATTTGCTAGATCAGTAATGATAAGTTTGTTACATTGAATTTTGTGAATTAGTTAGATGATAAGGATGATGAGTAGATGTCATAGAATTTTATGTAAACCATGCAAACCAATTCATGGTGAATAGTGATGAAGTTTCTAAAAGAAACAATTTGGAGGTAAAACAATATCATTTTCTCAGATCAATTCAAATTGATGAGCGAAAAATGAAGAACAGATCTTCTTTATAAGGAGTCACAAGTGAGAGATCAAATTAGAGCACAAAGAGAAGAGAGAGGGAGTTGGTGTGGTCATATGAAGAAGCCAAGAGAGGGCTAGTGTGAAGTGTCAAAAAGAGGACATGATGAGAAGTAAGCACAGAGCATCAAGACTCTAAGTTGATCAAGTGACCATAGAGTGCATTGGCATAACTAGTGGAAGAACTCAAGGAGATAGATCTTGAAGACTGAACAAGTTGTCAGCACTGCAAGAAGGAAAAGCCAAGAAAATAAAAGAACTGAAGGGAGATTTGAAATCTAAAAGGTTAGAGTTGCAATCTTTATCAGGTTAAAACATTTCTAATACTTTCTTACCATTGTATTAGACATTGAAATCCTACATTGCTAGGTTAGCTTAATAGCTAAGTTGATAAGCCTTAGGAAAAGGATAGAAGATCCCCAGGAGAAGGATAAGAGATCCTCAGGAGAAGGATAGGAGATCCTTAGAGAGGGATAAGAGATTCTTTTGTGAAGGTGACTATAAATCCCATGGACTTGGGTGGGCCTAATAGCTATATGTAAATCCTTTAACAAGGTGACATTCTAAATTGAATGTTCTTAAGTCCTCTAATAGGGCACACTCCTAACAAGGTGTAGAAATCCTTTAACAGGGTCACATCTGACAGTGTGTAAAGCTTTTAACAGGGTAGGCCTTTAGCAAGAAAACCATTAGAAGTGGTTGAAATCAATTGCGCAGTTATTTTGTTGATGTCATCCCCACCCTAGTTTTACCTTCTTATTCCTGGAGGGTTTTTGCATCACCAAAATCTTTTGAGTTATGGTGTGATGCATGTTTACTTATAATGGTTGTTTAATGTTTAATTTCATGCATGATAATTTCAATCATATATCATTAAGGATTTGACAAAAAATTGTATTGAACATTATTGGACCTTGGATAAATGATTCACTCCCCCTCTCAGTTATTGTAAAAGAATTCTAAGAAATTGTGGCACTGGCAATAGGCTAACCTCTTTACATGTCCACTTTGGAGCTAGAATTTGCAATGAATTTTAATTAAAAAAACTATGTTCAACATATTGGAGGAGATCCAAGGTTGAAAATTTATAACAAGTTAATGTCAGTGCCACAGCAAGGAAGGAATCAAGATATGGAGAAAATAAAGATATTTCTATCTTTATGGTGAAGGGAATGATAGGTTAGAAACAATGGCAAGAAATTGATATGGAAAGAAAACACAAAGGAAAAAGGAGTTGAGCCATGTATTCCTATGGCCAATTCCAACTTTCAAAGAGCGAGACTTTTTTAAAAAAAATCATCCTACTCCAAATATTTAGCTTATGGCAATGATAGACACCATAATTACTAAGTCATGAGAAAGGATCAAGGTAATCCTTTCTCATCCTTTAATGATAAATTTCATAAAAGGATAGCTCATACATTTGATTAATCTAGTTGTTTGGTGTAGTTCTTCCATCTATTGAATTGTAGCAATGCTCTAATTTCATAAATTGTAGTTGCTTCAATTATATTGGATTCTAAAATTCAATGTGCTATCTATCTATCTATGCCTGCCCTTTGTCCCTCTATCTCCCACACCCTCCATTCATTTTCTATGAGGATGAGAAAGGAACTAGAAAGACTTATCTTTATATGGCTTACAATTATCTTCATAATAGCAAAGGAAGAGAGGATAAAAGGAGATTAAATTTATTTTTTATTTTCACTAATGATTTCTCTCCTTATCTAATTCTTGAGTAAACATGATATGCAGTCTATAGGTGAATTCATGTGAGATAAATATATCTATTGAAGTAGACTTAAAACATTTCATTAATGATATATCAAGAAGAAAATACTATGACTATTTGAATTTAATCAATGGTGCTTACTACATAAAAATAGACTATTTTCATTACTTGAAAGAAGGTTATGGTTTCCCGCCAAGTTGTGAAATCAATTTGAGAATCTATTGTATTTATAGTAGTTCCTTGTAATAAGTATCATAACTGATGTAATATATGGCCTAACTATATCTCTGTTCCAAAACTGTAATGGTATGAGAAAAGAAAAACCACTGGGGTAAAGTCACCAAATTTGGCAAAGAAAATGTTGGTCAATGCATCTATTGAAATAGACTTTAAACATTTCATTAATGCTATATCAAGAAGAAAATACTATGACTACTTGAATTTAATCAATAGTGCTTATTGCATAAAAATAGACTATTTTCATTACTTGAAAGAAGGTTTTGGTTTTCCACCAAGTTGTGAAATCAATTTGAGAACCTGTTGTATTTATAGTAGTTCCTTATAAGCATCATAACTAATGTAATATATGGCCTAGCCATATGTCTATTCCAAAACTATAATCATATGAACTTGGTTGATAATGTTTTAACATTGTATTATAACATAGATACCCATTGACAAAATCTATAGTAAAGAACTCAAAAGTTAAATCTTTCCAATGGCCTATAATTTTGATTTATAAGGTCCACTAAGGATTCTTAGTAATGTGAACTAGCATTCACTGTGATGAAGTTTTAAATTTTGGTTCATTTTTCTTTTTGTTTTCCCAAATAACAAGAAATGTTGGACTGAAAATGGTGCAAGATGATGATGAAAACCTTTTAGGTGATTAGACCTTAAGGAATTTTACTTATTTTCTTCCTCCTCTAGAAGAAAAGGGGTGTGACTACATTTTCATGTGTACTTCAGATATACTATTAGTGGTAATCCTCTAGAGTTTTCATAGTAGGATGATCCTTAGATCTTGCCTACATTGTGTTTTAGTGGTTTATTGTTCATGTATAAGCATTGGAAAAATGGTGAACTCTTAAAAATAAAATGATAGCTAGCACAATTTGAGGGTAATAGAAATGATGAAAATGTACCATCCTGTTAGTTCTTAAATCGGTAGGATTAAATACCTCGTTATGGACTACTAGAAGGAGGACAAATATATGTGGAATTGGAGTTATTCAAAAAGTGAAAAGAGAAAATCTTAATAATGTTGAGCATAAATAAATCCAAGCCAAGCCAATCTTTCCCCATGTACCAAAAAGTGAAGAGTAATAATGAACTAGTAATAAGATCTATTGCATACTCTTTTAAATCCATACTATTTTGAATCAACAAGGAGGAATTCACTAATAAATTTCAACTGGAAAAAGTGTTTTAATTTGATTGTTATATCTCTATTGAAGAATATACTATAGAAAATTTATATCTAAATATCAATAGCTAGAATGGTAACATTAAATGAGAAATTTTGTTGCATATCAAATATAGCATATCTTTAATAAGTACAAGGAAGTAGGTTTTTAAATATTGCTTCTTGATGGAATTAATTCTTTTCCCACATATTATGTGTCTATTATAGCTTGTTCTTGTTGTGGGGACAAAGTTGCAGCATGTTATTGTAACACTTGCACAAGAGAATGTGAGTAGAAGTGGATGTTTATCTGGTTCAAAGATCAAGCCATAGAATGAATTGTTTTGGTTTAACAAGCCATAGTTGCTTCTTTCTCTAATCCATTTCATAATTTTTCAAGTATAAAATACTATAGATTGCTTTTTTATTTACTCTTAGTCCATATGGAATTGAATTAGGTTGGGATAACAATGTGTTCTCTTTGGTGTATGATTTTGGAGAATGCATTTGAGCTAGCTTCATTCTTTTGATTTTGGGTATGGATTAGAATACACATATCTATAGGAGCTCCTAGTTTTTTATTATATATTACCATAAAGTTTTCTACATTATCTATTGTAAAATTATTTTAAGATATCTTTGTAATAACTTTTTATTTTTAATGTCTTTAATCAATGCAGTGGAAATTTGGATATAATTCTTGTTATCTTTAATGCCTATGTATGTCTGATTTTGGGGTATGAAATTGATTATTTTATCACTAATTTCTAAGATTTTATTAGGGTCCTTTGGACATAGCTTATGTATATTGTTTTGATGAACAACTTTGCAAGGCAGTTTCTTTGTAGCTTCAGTACTCTACCACTTCATGCACTTAGTACTCAGGTAATCCACACACTACTTACCCTTTCAGGTATTTCAGAAAGCCTTCAGATTGCTTTTACAAACATATAAATGATAAGACACACATACATAACACTTTTATCGAATTCTTAATCGCCCACCTTTGGTTTTGCATGTACCTCTCTCTCTCTCTCTCTCTCTCTCTCTCTCTCTCTCTCTCTCTCTCTCTCTCTCTCTCTCGCTATACATCATTTCCTACAAACATTAAAACAAAATGTTCCAACTTTAGTGGTTCTAGACTCTAGTTTTTTTTTTATTGGTTCCTCTATTTTTCTATAGGTAAAATATATCATATCTATATTGATGCTTGTGAGGGTGACTAACTGACAAACAATATTGACTATTCTTGGATTTAAGCATATTATATATGGGTAAGCCTTGTTTTGGTTTCTTGAAAATTTTAATATGCTTCATGAAAACTTGGTTTTTTAGTTTATTTTTATATTTTTTCCACCTTGATAAGATTTATTGTTTATGGTAGGTTGGTCATTATTGGATGGTTGCTTGTGAGAGGAGCATTTGTTCTTAGCAATGTGTTTATTTCACTTAACAAGTAAGCTCCCATTTGTTGAATGTGAGTTTATTATAAATGTTCTGATTATTAATCTATATCTACTCTTCCCCTAAGTTTATTTGGTTGAAACTAGGATTCTAAAATTTATTGGTGAAAAGAGATTTAGATTTAAAAGGGGTTAGTGTTATTTCTATAAAGATTAGGTTCATAAAATCTTTTTACTAGAGATAAAATCTAAGGCTTGATTACAGGGTTATTCAATTATCTACAGAAGTAACAAATAGCCTAATTAGCTAGAGTTACTTTTGTATCTATGAGGCTTTAAAATGACTAGAAGATGGATATTTGGACCTTTCCTGAGGTGATCTACAGCCATTGGATTATACCTATTTATATTGATTTTCTTCCTTTCTAGCTATCTTCATATGAAGATTATTACAGATAGAATAGTATAGTATTCATTTTGTAGGTCTTCACTTCAAGTGTTATACTTTATTAGATAGTCTCATACCTCAACCTTGGTCTTATACCTCAATCCTGGTGTTTATTGTAAATCTAAAAGAATGAAGCTTGCAAACTTGATTTTAGGCCCTAGGGTATAATAGACATTTCCAAATTTGTAATAGATTTTTTCTAAGATAGCTCAATATTTGAAAGTTGAAACATCTCCTTTTGTATTCCCCAAATAATTTTTCCTATTTAATTCTGCTATAGGATTGCCTATTTTTTCCTTTTATTTGTGAGCATAGAAGAGAGGCCTATTTATTAATTTTTCTATAGGATTGCTACTTGGATTGAAATTCTCACGCTAGCCTTTTTTCTTATCTACAGTATGCCAATAAAATTTGTTTGATTTGGCTTGTGTATTTTTAGTGAGGATCCTTGTATGGGACTTGTTTTTGAATTTGTATTTGAATACATGCCCTTTATTGGTTGTACAACTTTTTGAATCCTCCACTATAAGCTCCCCTTCAACAGCCATGATAGATTCATCATATTGCCACTTCTAAGGTCTTTAAGTGTTTCCCTATTTAATTTTTAGAATAATCTTTCCTTGAGGGAAAAAATTCTATACATTAATATGTTTCGATCTTTTAGTCATCTTCATTAGTTGATGCATAAATCACATTAGTCATTGCTATCAAGATTAGTCAATGCATGCTACTGATAACACCTAAGTAAATTTCACTTTGTGACATCTCTTTGAGGCATTTTGTAAATAATTAAGATACATTGTCTATAACTCCACATTTTACAAACATCTAGCCTTTCTAGAAATTATAGAATCATTTTAGTTATATTTGAAAATGTTAATCAACAATTTCCATATGTGCAAATATAAACATTAACTAAAACATGTCCAATTTATTTACAGATATATTTCACTATGAAGAAAGACCACACCTAACAATATGAACCCAGAATGAAATAATCAAACAATGGCTTCATTGTGGGCTCAGTTCCAAAGAAAACCTAATAAATTTTATTCTCCTTAAAAAAAGTGTAAGGGTTTAAAGAATCAAAGAATTCTAATCACAATAGCCCAAAGTCATTATAGGAAACATGGTCACGTTGAACAGGCAAACAATTTTTGTCCATTGCTGAATGTGGATTTCCTACTAGAGGAACATGGAGGTGTAAATATCCAAGCTAAGGATAACACTTCCATGGAAAAAGATGATAATGTGTCAGAGGACATGATTGAAGAAGATGGTATTGGGGCAGGTAATGAAGAGGCTTACAGTGATGGTACTTGGGAATCTAATAATGATGAAGCAAATGGTCTTGATATGCCTTTACTTGAGAAGGCACATGAGCCCTTATACAAAGGCTCCCAAACAACTCTACTCTCTGCTATAGTTTTGTTAGTGAACTAAAAGGTTATGAATAGTATATCAAATGTAGCAATGTCACATATGCTAAGGTACATCATTTTTGTCATCTTCAATGTTAGCATGCAATCACTACTCATTATATTAACAATGCATGTTTGTTGTTGTAGGTTGATTAGTGAGTTTTTCTTACCACCATCAAACATTTTGCCTCATTTGTACTGAGAATTATCTAACATTATGAATTAGATTGGAATGAAGTATCAGACAATACATGAATATCCTAATGATCACATTTTGGATCATAAAAAATATGAATTTGCAATAGAATACCTTGATTGTCATATTAGTAGATATCAATTAGATCAAATAACAAAAAAATTGCCTCACAAGGTTCTTTAGTACATTTTCATTATTCCACATCTTCAACTATTATTCAGGTGTGCTAGCTTGGCATAATTTATGGATTACCATGCATATAATAAAAGTCAAGATGACATTATGTAAATTCCTACCGATGGTTCTACATTTAAAGAGATAGAAGAAACATGGTCACACTTTAAAGAAGAACCTCATAATCTAAAGCTTTTATTGGCAATGGACGGTGTCAGTCCATATGGAGATATGAGATCTGTTTACTCAGTATGGCCTATTTTTGTTATTAACAATAACATTTCTCCTTAGATGTCCATAAAGAGGGAGCACATAATGTTGCCAATGATTGTGCCAGGCATTTTTTTGTTTTATAGTTATCTAAATTAATTTATAAATAGTGCATGAAAATGGTCATAATAATTATGTAATGTTTATGTTCATTCAATTACTAAGTAAATACCAAGTTAAAGATATGAACATGTATATTGAGCCTCTAATTGATGATTTGTTGAAGCTATGGAATGGAATCACTATGTATGAGATCTCTAGACTGATAAGACATCGATGATTTCAATTCCATGCAATGCTTGTATGGACAATACATGATGCCCCTAGGCTAACTCATTTTTGTTGTATGTTATATTATTAAGATCACATATTTTTGGTTTGTTATAGTGCTTACACATTTCTATCTAATGCTTAAGTTGCACATGATAATTGTATATGATCTAATTATACATGATCTCTTAGGTTTTTAGACAAAGAAAAAAATTGCATGTCTAGTTTGTGGTCTGAAGATGAAATCTCATCATTCAAAAAGTTTAGGAAAGTAGGTGTTTGATGAGTTTAGACATTTTCTCCACAATAATCATAGGTATCGAATTGTTGAAAAGCATATTTTCAATGGGAAAGAAGAGACATCATCAAGGCCACAAAGAATGACACCTCATCTATGAAAGTTGGAATATGATCGACTAAATCATAGAGGTAATGTCCAATTTATCGTCCAAAGTTTAAAATTTGTATTTTGATATTGTCTTATATTTACTAATATTGTAATTGATGCTTGTGAAGGTCATCAAGGCATCAATGACTAACTTCCTAGAGGAATGAAAAGTTATCCTACTCAATTTAGTAGGTTACCATACTACAAGGATCTCCCAATGATGCATTTTTTTGATGCTATGCATATTAGAAAGAATGTAACAGAGATATTATAAAAAATGTTGGATGGAAGGTGTGATAGAGAACAAATTGTCAAAACTTGTATTAACATTCATGAATCTAATCATGCACTAAATGTTTCACTGAATCAAATAGCAATGGAGACCACATAAATACAACTACCCTTCCTTGGTTATTAATGGAGCAACAAAGCAATGCATTAAAAGAAGTCATTAAAAAAGAAAAATTTCCAACAAGATATGTTGCAAATATAAGCACTCTTCTATCAAAGAAAGGTGATTTTGGGCCATGGTTGGAAACACATGATTGGCATACCTTCATCAAGGTAAGTCATGTTCTCTATTTACAGTATATTTGTAAGATTAAATGTACTACTTATTGCATTATTTAATAATATATTGAAATGATCATTTTTTAATGATTGCAGTTCATCCTACCTCTATCCCTTCCACAATAGTATTAAACAAATTATATATGATATTGGAAAATACATGAGGTTAGGAGTTTTTTTTCTTACATTTGTAGCTTTTTATCTAAAATTTATTGTATAGTTTTGTTTGAAATCTCATTTATTTGTTTTGGCATGTTGAATCTCTTTTAGGTGGTTATCATTTAAAGAAATTGATAAAAAAGATATAAAATATTAGAAGAGAAAGATTCCACGGCTTATGTGTGAAATGCAAAAGTATTTACCTCTAACCTTTTTCAATGCTCAAGAACACTACCTCATACATCAAGTTGAGAAGATTAAATTGTGTGGACCTATACAAGCTAGATAAATGTGGATGGTTGAGAGGCACTTAAAATTTTGAAGGGCTTGGTCCAACAAAGAGAATGTCCTGAGGTTTCTATGATAGAGGGATATATGATATACTAGACCATGGTGTACATTAGTGAATATCTTCCAAAATTTGTAGCAAATATCCATGTAGATCACATTTTGGATCCAAACTCTAATGACAAACTCGAAAGGGACTACTTGACAAGGAAAGGTAGATTGAGGAGGGTGATAGGTAATTATAATTTTTTTTTGTAGTTTAATAATTTTTATCTATCATCAATATATATAAGTTGTTTCTAAGTGGTGTAATTGTCTTCTTTATAGTTGGTAATGAGTGGGATGTACTACATTTGTATATTAAAAATAGTCTTGATTAGATGATGGTATGGATTGAATAGTCTCAAGCAAATGGTCACTCATTAACATGGGATGGTGTTGCATCGTTGGTTAAAGAAGCTCATCATAATGGAGATCCCAATGTTATGCCAATGGTAGTTGATCTAATGTATAGCTTAAGAGATATAAAGGTACACATAAGATTTCTAATCATGAGACGTTAGTTTAATATCAACTCACAAATCGATACAAATAATATTGACATGTTTGAATAGGGTATGTGCAGGATCATGGTGTACCAAACTATGGCCTTAAGTAGCCGTGAAAAATCAGTAAATCAGGTTTATGTCAACTTGACACATAATTTTGAAGTGGTTATGGACTTTATATCAAAAAATTGTAAGAAAATAATCTATAAGAAATTGAATGTAGTTTCTAAACTACTAGGCCTTATAAGGAGAAAAAAATAATTAATTGGTCAAAAGTTTGAATTTTAATGCAGTACTAAGAAAATATCAGGGCAAAAATAAAAAGTAGGTGTATGTCTGACCACCTTAATCAAAATCAAATCATAATATTTTTTTAATATAAATATAGATATGAAAAGTAGACTCATGCCCAGATGTGATGCATATTTTTTGATATTTTTATTCTAGATAAATAATTAAATATGAATTCTCTACCAAAACTTTTTTGAAAAAAAAAAGTCTCGTATCTGACCACCCTAACTAATAGAAAATTTTACCAAATTTAAATTTTATTTTATTTTTCTTATACTAGCCAAAGTATAGAATGTGACGCAACTTTTAGATTTAAAAAAATGTTATTCTGTTTGAAAGTTATAGCTATTTTTCAATCAGTATGTCAATCAGCACTTTACAATTATCTTGATTGATAATTAACTAATAAATACTTATCGAACTCAAAATTTGAAAAAAATTATATTGATCGAATCTAGAGAGCGATATTTTAAAAAAAAAATCATTTTATTCAATTTCGATCAAAATAACATTGTCAAACGGCTATCCGATGTCTGAGTATCACTAAAACCCTCTTCAAACACATCTTTTGGGTTGACCGGGTAGGCTTGGTAAATACCAAGCCTAATTGGATATCTGATTATAAACCCGATATCCGATATGTTGTGATTGGCAAATTCAAAATCCCAACCCATTTTGGAGGGAAAATTGGATTTAAACATCATAGCTTATTATTTATAAATCATTTCACTTATATTACTATGTAAAGATGTATTTTAATACATTATTACATTATATATATATATATATATATATATGTAATGTAAAGATATATAATGTAATCTAGCAATATATAATTATATATTATGTTAATCTTATTACAATCTATAAATATAATTTATATTATTATTATTTTTACTAAATATAATAATGTAATATATATATATATATAAAATACGTATTATATATTATAATATTAATATGTATGTTATTAATATATATATATAATAACGTAATATTTTCATTAAATATATTATGTATTATATTATTATATTAATATGTATAATAATATTATATATATAATAACATAATATATTGAATATAAATATATAATATGTATTATAATTATATAATTATATATATATATATATATGTTATTAATATATATAATAACGTCATAGGTATATTATATATGTTAATAATATACATATCTATTATATTAAATATGTATACATATTAATATATATGAGTCAAAGGGGTCATAGGTCAACCATTGACCTCCTTTGACGCATTAAATGATGACATATGTCCTTATGGGTCCTAGGAGCCCTAAGAACATATTACAATGGTTAATATGGGTCAAACTTTTCACCCATTAAATGATGATATATGTCCCTACGGGTCATAAGACCCCGAGGAACATATTTGAATCGTTCATATGGATCAAAGGGGGTCATAGGGTGATCTATGACCCCCTTTGACCCATTAAACGATGACATATGTCTCTAGGGGTCCTAGAACCCCTAGAGACATATTCGAATGGGTAATATGGGTCAAACGGGGTCATAGGTCCCTTTGACCCATTAAATGACGACATATGCCCCTAGGGGTCCTAAGACCCTTAGGGACGTATTTGAATGGGTAATATGGGTCAAAGGAGGTCATAGGGTGACCTGTGACTCTCTTTGACCTATTAAACGATGACATATGTCTCTAGGGGTCCTAGAACTCCAAGGGACATATTCAAATGGCTAATATGGGTCAAAGGAGGTCATAGGGTGACCTATGACCCTCTAGGAACATATTCATTCATATGGGTCAAGGGGGTCATAGGCCCTTTGATCCATTGAATGATGACATCTGTCTCTAGGGGTCTTAGAACCCCTATGAACATTTTGAATTGTTCATATGGGTCAAAGGGGGTCATAGTGTGACCTATGACCCCCTTTGACCCATATGAATGATTTGAATATGAGACATATTCAAATCATTCATATGGGTCAAAGGGGGTCATAGGTCACCCTAGACCCCCCTTGACCGATTAAATGATGACATAACTCTCTAAAGGTCTTAGAACCCCTGAGAACATATTCGAATTGTTCATATGGGTCAAAAGGGGTCATAAGGTGACCTATGACCCCATTTGACCCATTAAATGATGACATATGTCTCTGAGGGTCCTATAACTCCTAGGGATATATTCGAATCGTTCATATGGGTCAAAGGGGGTCATAGAGTGACCTATGACCCCCTTTGACCCATTAAACGATGACATATGTCCTTAGGGGTCCTGGGACCCTTAAGGACATATTTGAATCGTTCATATGGATCAAAGGGGGTCATAGGGTGACCTATGACCCTTTTTGACCCATTAAATGATGACATATGTCTCTAGGGGTCCTAGAACCATTAGGGACATATTCAAATTGTTCATATGAGTCAAAGGGGGTCATAGGGTGACTTATGACTTCCTTTGACCCATTAAATGATGACATATATCCCTAGGGGTCATAAGACCCCTAAGGACATATTCAAATTGTTCAAATTGGTCAAAGGGGGTCATAGGGTGACTTATGACTCCCTTTGACCTATTAAACGTTGACATATGACATATTCGAATGGGCCATATGGGTCAGAGGGGGTCATAGGGTGACTTATGACCCCCTTTGACCCATTAAATGATGACATATGTCCCTAAGGGTCCTAAGACCCTAGGGACATATTCAAATCGTTCATATGGGTCAAAGGGGGTCATAGGGTGACCTATCACCAGCTTTGACCCATTAAATGATGACATATGTCCCTAGGGGTCCTAGGACTCCTAGGGACATATTCGAATCGTTCTTATTGGTCAAAGGGGATCATAGGGTGACCTATCACCCCCTTTGACCCATTAAACAATGACATATGTCCCTAGCAGTCCTAGACCCATAGGGACATATTCGAATCGTTCATATAGGTTAAAGGGGGTCATAGGGTGACCTATGACCCCCTTTGACCCATTAAATGATGACATATGTCCCTAAGGGTCCTACGACCCATAGAGACATATTCAAATCATTCATATGGTTCAAAGGGGGTCATAGGGTGACCTATGACCACCTTTGACCCATTAAACGACGACATATGTCCCTAGGGGTCCTAAGACCCCTAGGGACATATTCGAATCATTTCTATGGGTCAAAGGGGGTCATAGGGTGACATATGATCCCCTTTGAATCATTAAACAATGACATATGTCCCTAGGGATCTTAAGATCCATAGGGACATATTCGAATCATTCATATGGGTCAAAGGGGGTCATAGGTCACCGTATGACTCCCTTTGACCCATTAAATGATGACATATGTCCCTAGGGGTCCTAGTACCCCTACGGACATATTTGAATTATTCTTATCAGTCAAATGGGGTCATAGGGTGACCTATCACCCCCTTTGACCCATTAAACGATGACATATGTCCCTAAGGGTCCTAAGACCCATAGGGACATATTCGAATCATTCATATGGGTCAAAGGGGGTCATAGGGTGACCTATAACCCCTTTTGACCCATTAAATGATGACATATGTCCCTAGGGGTCGTAGGACCCCTAGGGACATATTTGAATTATTCCTATGGGTCAAAGGGGGTCATAGGATAACCTATGACCCCCTTTGACCCATTAATCGACGACATATGTTCCTTTGGGTCCTAGGACCCCTAAGGACATATTCAACTGGACCATATGGGTCAAAGGGGGTCATAAGGTGACTTACGACCCACTTTGACCCATTAAACGACCACATATGTCACTAGGTGTCCTAGGACCCCTAGGTACATATTTGAATCGTTCCTATGAGTCAAAGTGGGTCATAGGGTAACTTATGACCCCCTTTGACCCATTAAATGATGACATAACATATTTGAATTGTTCATATGGGTCAAAGGGGGTCATAGGGTGACCAATGACCCCCTTTGACTCATTAAATGATGACATATGTCCCTAAGGGTTTTAGGACCCATAGGGACATATTTGAATCATTCATACGGGTGAAAGGGGGTCATAGGGTGACCTATGACCATATTTGACCCATTAAATGATGACATATGTCCCTAGGGGTCCTAGGACCCCCAGGGACATATTCAAATCGTTCCTATGGGTCAAAGGGTGTCAGAGGGTGACCGATGACCCCCTTTGACCCATTAAATGATGACATACGTCCCTAGCGGTCCTTGGACCCATAGAGACATATTCGAATCATTCATATGGGTCAAAGGGGGCTTTGACCCATTAAACGATGACATATGTCCCTAGGGGTCCTAGGACCCCTAGGGACATATTTGAATCGTTCACCTATGACCCCCTTTGACCCATTAATTGATGACATATGTCCCTAAGGGTCCTAGGACCCCTAGGGACATATTTGAATGGGCCATATGGGTCAAAGGGGGTCATAAGGTGACTTATGACCCCCTTTGACCCATTAAACGATGACATATGTCCCTAAGGGTCCTAGAACCCGTAGGGACATATTCTAATCATTCTTATAGGTCAAAAGGGGTCATAGTTCACCCATTAAACGACAACATATGTTCATAGGGGTCCAAAGACCCCTAGGAACATATTTGAATTGTTCCTATGGGTCAAAGGGAGTCATAGGGTGACCTATGACCCCCTTTGACCCATTAAATGATGACATATGTCTCTCGGGGTCCTAGGACCCCTAGGAACATATTCGAATCGTTCATATTGGTCAAAGGGGGTCATAGGGTGACCTATGTCCTCCTTTGACCCATGTCCCCCTTTGACCCATTAAACGATGACATATGTCCCTAGGGGTGCTAAGACCCATAGGGACATATTCGAATCGTTCATATGGGTGGGCTCCTAGGACCCCTAGGGACATATGTCATCGTTTAATAGGTCAAAGGGGAAAATAGGTCACCCTATGTCCCCCTTTGACCCATTAAACGATAACATATGTTCCTAGGGGCTGTGTCCCCCTTTGACCCATTAAACGAAACATATGTCCCTAGGGGTCCTAGGACCCATAGAGACATATTCGAATCGTTCATATGGGTCAATGGGGATCATAGGTCATTAATTGACGACATATGTCCCTAGGGGTCCTAGGACCCATAGGGACATATTCGAATCATTCATATGTATATGGATTAAAAAATGAAAGGATATATATAATATTTATACTATTTTATGATAATAATAATAATATAAATAAACATTAAATATTAATATTATTATATCTATAGTAATAATAATAATACTATTATAGCTATAATAATAATATAAATAAACACTAAATATTTACACTATTATATCTATAGTAATAATATTAATACTATTATGGGTATATTAATAATATTGATACTATAGCTATATTAATACTATATATTAATATTCTATATATTAATACTATTATATATTAATACTATTATACTATTGATACTATTATATATTAATATTACTATACTATTAGCTTAGTAATAAAACAAAGTCAGTTTCCCTCCAATGAATTTCATAATATTAATATATTGTGGCAAAGGAGGGAAATTATAGCAAGTTTTCCCCCCAAAAATTCATTTTACATAATCAGATATCCGATTTCAAATTGGATATCCGATTTTGGATCGGATATCCAATTTTAATGGCACCAATTCCCAATAATTCCCTGTCCCTGCAGACTTGACAACATCACTTTTTCGCTTCTATTTTCATGAGTTTTGAAAAAAGTCGCATTTTAGAGCCGAACTAATCAAAAAAAATTCGAAAATATAACCTTAGGTGATCAAATTTGTCATCTGAATGGGGAGCAACAGTCGTCGAAAAGATAAACGTAAAAGGAAGATATCCAATGAAGACATTGTGGCATATAGGGAAAGGAAAAAATGGAACACCGAAGAAAAAGATAAGGTATGCTAAATATCAGTCAAGTTGATGATGAATTAATCGAAGGTGAAATCATAGAGTTAGATAATGAATATGTATAGTTGGGGAATGAAAATGTACCTATTGAAAACAATAATACCAAAATTGAAAATTTGGAGAATTAAAATTTTGAAGAAGAAATGCCACCAAGTCATAATCCAAATTACATAATTGACCATGTCGAAGATGACAATGCAAAGGAACCTAATGGACAAGAACCTTACATATCTCCTAATTATAATCGACATGAAGGTTTTAAAACACCAAAATAGATAAGTGAAATAGATGAAACGATTATTACTAGTTTGGAAGAAAAAAAATTAGAAAGAACCATTCAGTTATGGGCTTCAAGATTATATTAGATTTTTTTCGGCAACAAGATAGTGGTAGAGCAATGTCAGCTTTTCATGCACTTATTAAAGATGCAAAAGATGAGACCTATGCTTTCCAAATTAAAGATTCGTGTCAATAAAAATTTGGAGAGAAATGCTATTATCATGAAGAATCTTTTTAGTGCTCTCAATAGCATTGGGAAAAGTAGCAGAGAGAAGGATAATAGAGCTGCTCGAAAGGTCATTACAACCTCTTTGGTAAGTCATCATTTGAGAAAGGGTAGATATATGACACAAACTTGTATTTTTTTGAATCTAAATCGTACTACTTTGAGAAGAGCACTTAGTCGACGAGAGAAAATTGATTATCCTCTTCAAAATGAAACATGGGCATTTGGTGGGAGACTTCCACATTTTGATAAGAAGCTATCCAACAATGTGAAGGAAGAAATTACACAATTTTGGCACTCTAACTCATGAGTATCACCCAATGCTAAAGATGTCTTAAAATTGAGAATTGGCATCAGAGACCACACGCCACATCCTAAACACCATTTAGAGGTAAGTCAAACTATGTTGTTCAAAAAATTTAGAGAGAGTCATCCAAGTCTTCATATATCACAAAGGGTTTTTGAATCTTTGAAGCCATTTTATTGTGTGCCACTCAAAATTTGAAATACATGTTGTTGCAAATATCATGTTGAGTTTTCTATGCACCATCAACTATTATGGTCCATCTGTTCTACTTTGCAAAGTAAAGAAATGTTGGAGGATTGTGGGGCTAGTGGGCTTCCAAAATTATCAAGAGACTTGCTAGATCAACTCTTATGTCATAGAGTTGATGGTTGTTCCTTTTATAGAAATGCTAGTTTAAATGAGAAGTGTTCAGAATGTGGTGGCTTATCCAAGTTTGACACATGTTTCCATGAGGGGTACGAACAAGATCTTGGAAAGACAATACTGAAAAAAAGGGTATATCAAATGGTGAAATACACATTGAAGAGTGGGAGTGAGAGCTCTAGATGTGAATTGGTTGGAAAAGATATCAGTGTGGCTAATTTTGTTTCAGATTTTAAGAAAAATCTTTTTTACAAGTATGCAAGACATAGTCACAGGTCTTAGTGGTTGGATCAACAATGTAGAACGTGTAAGGAGACTTTTTCCATTGGCACTATTATATAATTTGTTGATTTTTCTAAGAACTACACATTGCAACGTCAAAATGAGACACAATCTCAGTATTACAACTCCATTCATATTGCAATTTTGGTTCACATAACATATAGACATGCCCCTAATAGTGCGAAAGATAATCGAAAGATTATTAGAGAGTATCATTTTTTTATGAGTGATGATAGATCTCACTCTCATGAGTTTGTGCAACATTGTTTTGAAAAAATTTTTGATTTCTTACATGAGCATGCAATTGCTATGGATAGACATATCATTTGGTCAGATAACTGTACAGGTCAATTCAAAAATGCTTGCATGTTTTATTGGTTGTGTAGGATGCACATAGAGAAAGGGGTGCCTCATATTTGGAGTTTTTTTGAGTCTGGCCATGGAAAAGGGGAACATGATGGAGTAGGGGTATGAGTTAAGAGAGCTCTAGTTAAGGAGCAACTAAATATTTCAACAACAGAGCTTCTTGATGCTCGTAGCATTGTTGATTGGTGTAGTTTAGCATTATCACAGGGGGAGACTCTTGATTCAGTGGTACGTAGGTTCTTTTGGTTGGTTGAGGAAGGGTCCATAGGTGATAGATTAGATTGTGCTACAGTGAGAGACTCAACAAAAATGCATTCATTTCGGAGCTCTGATTCTAGTACATGGACCATTTGGACACAACAACTAGCTTGTTTTTGTCATACTTGTTTTCAATGTGACTGGGATCACTGTGAGTCAAGTGAGTGGGTGGACACATGGGCTCCACATTATCTTACTCCATTGTCTATCATACCCTCTATCAAAAATTATGACATGGAAAGTTCACTTGAGCATAACCATCTAACAGATCTACTTCAGCCAGGACATGTCTTTGCATTTGTTGCACCATAGGGAAATGATGAGAAATCCAATTATTGGTTAGCACATTATGTAAGAGGCAAACAAAAACTTTCACAACCGATCACAGATGATGATAGATTCACATATCCTACTGGTTTAGTGGTTGTTGCTAGAACATGGGTGCGGGCATACATGCTTAGAAGGAATGGAATTCCTACATTCGAAGACTATCAGAAGCACAAAGTAATTCTCATATATTCGCATCTTATTATAGCAACAAATGTAAAGTTATTGAAGCATCAAGGAAGACCAAAAGTAAAAGAGCTTTTTACTATTGCTAATGTTGATCATGAAGCCCTATTGGAGACCCTAAAACAGAGAGAGGACCCTATTGGAATACTCGACTAGGTATATATACTTCTTATGTTATTTTCTTCATAATGATTTAATGAATTGATTATTTTTTTTTTAATACAATAAGTTACTAATTTTTTTATGATATTGGAATGTAGGTACATCACGAAGAGTTGGAGGGGGGTGGTATTGGGGAGAATTTCTAAAATTTATGATGTATTAAGATGTAAAATGTGTACTTTTTTTGTATATGGTTTTTGTATTTTGGTAGGTTCTTTGTAAGGAATTATAAGAGGAAGATATTGAACAAGCTCTTTCAAATCGTATTTGCATGTGATACAAGGCTATAAGGACAATTTTAAGAGCATTTATAACTATATGAAAGATAATTGCATGCAGATATCTTACTACAAATTTGTTTTTTTCCTTATTTGACATAAAGCTAACATTATGATTATTAAAACTATTTTTATCAAACTAATCAAATAAGAAAAATCTTGAAAGTATGGATGAACAATTAGAATACTCGATTTCTTCCCTTTTGCAACCAATCATAGCATTTGAAAGCATAAAGAGTCATAATATTGTATAATGTTTTGAAAGACTTTCATATTGAAAAGTTGTATGAAGCACATTTGGGATAATCCATGAAATTCATGAAAGAAGATAGCATGTAGGATACACAATTAAAGCCAATAAGAAAGATAGCACATGCATAATGACATGATATGAAGTTGGATATGAAGGCTATGAGTGAATGAGAAAGTAAAATAGGGAATCTCATGGATAAGATAATGGTTTTCACCAAGGCACATATTTTATCTTCTTTTCTATTTTTTTTAATTTTTTAGAAATAGGTCAACTATTTTCAAGTTAGATAGTGTTCCTGAAGGAAAGATAAGTTATGATAAGCCAAGACCATAGATAAGTATGCTCAATGATGTTGATAGGGTGAAGGAAGTGAGATGATAGTAGGATAAGAGTTCATTCCTTGGAAAGATTGTATGAGTATGGATAGTAGGTAAGTGTAGCTTTGAAAACATTGCATAAGGGTAGGTGACAAAGTGGGGAAGATCAACATTTACACACACCTTGGAGGGTTTCCGAATGATGGAGGAATCATGGAGGAAATGGATCAAGGTTTAGATGTACAAGCTGGTAGGACAATGTTAGAAGAAGATTGAGTGGAATATTTGTAAGCTTTTGAGAAAGATGTTTGGAAGAAAATGGAGTGGAAGCCTTTGGAATATTGAATGTCAACTTAGATTTATGTTCAATATTAAAGTCTTTCAAGAGATACTTTGGAGAGCTAGAAGTAGAAAGTGTAGGAGAAGGTTTGAAGACTTTAGATTAGATGGATAAGGACCAAGGATAGAATTACGAAGTGCAGAGTGATAGTGACTAGGGATTTCAACATCTTTAGAGTGAGTAGCATGACCAAATTCATCAATAGACTCATGAGTACCTTTTATAGGAGAAAGACCTCTGATAGGAGTGTTTGAATCTTGAGCATAGTTTTGAAGTGGATATGGAGAAGTAGAACATGAGGGGACACTTTGATCTTGACATCTTTCTTTATATAGCATAGAAAGATCACTTTTCCCATAAGTTTTAGTAAGCTCAATGGAGGTTGTGGAAATGGTATCCTCATCATATGTAGGAGGTGGGTAACACACAGGATATAGAAAGGTGAAATTTTGGATGAGATGAAAAGGTGTTTGATCTTGATCTTTATTTATATATTTTTCCTTTTGAGAGTCATCTTGATATGGAGCACCTTCTAAGGACAAGGGAAAATGTGAGGTGTGAAAGATAGAATCTCAAAGCAATAATGCAAGATTAGCTAAAGTGGGCATAGTAATCATAGTATTGCATGAATGTTGAGGATCTTTAGTCTTAGTGGCATGGAAAAGGTTTGCAGACAAGTGAAGGTTAGCTTGATTTTCTTTTAGTTGTAGCCCTTGAGGGTACGCATGGTCTATATGGAAAGAATTAGGTTCTTTTTTTGGTGGAGGAATTTTCGAAAGCTTTGGCACTTTAGGAGGTTCATTAGTGTTATAAGAAATCATTACTTGACATAGGTTCATCAGCATGATCTTGTGACACATGAGTCATTAGAGGTATCAACAATCCCATCATAAATGAGATCTTGGATTTTATGTTTCAACACTATGGAATCTTTAGTTTTATGAAATTTTCTTCCATGGAAGTGGAAATAATGATAATTTCTCCACCATGGAGGTTTGATTTTGGGTTCATAAGGTCTAGAGTTGTCTAGTAATGTGATGGATTCATTATCAAGAAGTGTTTGCAAGATGTTATCATGAGAATCTTCCAATGGAGTAAAAGTTCTCTCAAAAATTTCTCCATGATAATTTTGTTGTTTCTTAAGTGAATAGAATGCATCCATGTTTTCATCACTATCTTGGTCAAAGATAGGTCCACAATGAAAGTTTGGCATAGGCTCAAAGGAGGTATCACTTGCTTGTTCTCTAAAGAGGTCTTTAGATCTAGAAGATGAAGATATTTGATGTCTTGGGATAGAATATGTAGACCTTGAAGAAGATGACCCATGTGTGTGTAAAGGTCTTAAGGGAGATTAATTTAAGAATGCAATATTCTCCTCTAACATTTTCTCAAGTTTAGAATTGATTTCTATCATGTGCTTAGAGAGATGAAGGTAAGAAAGATTATTTGTCTCTTCTAGCTCTTTGTATTGAACATATAGATCTTGAAACTCTTTAATGGCATGGAGGATATCATGATCATCTAGATTTGGTTGAGGTTTGGTAGCACAAGGTTTGAATACCATAGTGGTAGATATATAATAAAGCATGAAGGAGACTAGAGGAAGCTAATAAGGTGACACAAGATAACTTGATGTCCAAACTAGAGAGGTAGAGTGTTCACATGTCAAAGAGAGGTAGAAATGAATGAGTGACTTGTCAAACAAATTGTCCAAGAAGGTTATTACACTAGTGACTCAAGCCAAGAGCTACGAAAAAATCGCAAATAGCAATGTAGATAAAGAAAGAGAGATGACAAGTGAACAAATTTAAGTGTAGTCAATAGATCAAGGAAACCATTTAGTGAAAGAAATTCACAGTATGCATATCATAGACCATGAAGTTAGAAAATACCAATAGCTCTAAGACCAAAGAGCCATTTTAAGCATGTTCAAGCACTAGAGACATGGAAAATCAAAGTCAATTTATGAAACTCCCCTTAGGAAAAAATGCAAACAAATATTTGCACTTGACGTTTTGACTTGGTTGAAAAAGTTTGACAATAATTGATAATATTGCAAGCTTGATGTTCAAAAGCAATTTTTTATCCAAGAAAGATAGTGACACATGGAGTATTCTTCAAACAATCAAGCAAGGCACAAAGCACCCTTTCATGATACAAGTCAAAGGGGTCAACCTTTCTTGACAACTTTTCAAAATCTAACTCCTAATGGCTACAAGTCAGTGCCATTAGCTCTGAGTGGGTGGGTGAATCATAGTGACACCCTTGTTCCAACCACAAAGACCCTCTATCTTTTGTGGGCACCCCATACTGAGGAGTTCCCAAGGTTCTCTAAGTGCGTTTTGAGGTCGATCTTCTGAGGGTCATAACTCGGAGCTCGTGAGGGCTATCGATAAACTATCAAATACTACAGGATGCTAATGTTGAGGCCTAAAATAACATATCTCATTTTTGAGAGATCACATTCTATTTGGATTCGGCACAGTGATCTCACTCGATGCCAAAACTCGCAGTGTGCCTCAGTTCATAGGTGCACCATAGCGTAACTTTGAAATCGCTGATCTTGGCATCGAATCATCAGTGCTATTAGCTCCAAATGGGCGGGTGAAACCTAGTCACACCCTTGTTCTAGCCACAAATACCATCCATCATTTGTGGCCACCTCGTACTAAGGAGTCCCCAAGGTTCTCTAAGTGCATTTTGAGGTCAATCTTTTGAGGGTCATAACTCGGAGCTCGTGAGAGCTATCGATGAACTGTCAAATGCTATAGGATGGTGATATTGAGGCCTAAAATAACCTATCTCATTTTTTCAGAGATCACATTCCATTTGGATTTAGCACAACGATCTCGCACGATGCCAAAACTCACAATGTGCCTCAGTTCATAGGTGCACCACAACGTAACTTTGAAACCGTTGATCTTGGCATCGAATCGTCAGTGCCATTAGCTCTGGATAGGCAGGTGAACCCTAGTCACACCCTTGTTCTAGCCACAAATACCATCCATCATTTGCGGGCACCCCATACCGAGGAGTCTCCAAGGTGCTCTAAGTGCATTTTGAGGTTGATCCTTCAAGGGTCATAACTCAGAGCTCGTGAGGGCTATCAATGAACCGTTAGAGGAGAAAATTTTGTAAGGATGGAGTGGCTTAGGTTTTTTACTAAAATAAGTTAGTGGGAAGGCTTTATTAGAGGGTCTTGGCCAAACTAGTGGGGTGTTTGCCCACTCTCTAATTTTAGAGACAGTTGGGTTTTGGAGGGAGATTAAGGGAGCTCTACTACAACTATCCTTACCCTAGCTTGGACCAAGGTTGGTATCTCAAACTTGCTTCTTTTCCATTTATTTCTTTTAGCATGGTTAAGAAAATATGCAAGTGTGGAGTTTATCAATGGAGTATGCATTGCATTGCATTGTGGAGTAGCATTCATGTGAGTGCTTGAATGGTGTTCATTCCATGTAGATTAGTGTGACACCATTATGCATCTTGTTTTATTGTGACTCATTATCCATATCTTTCAATGTTCATGTTCCTTATGATTTTGAAAAGTCCCTTATGTTGCCCCATTGTGATGGAAGGAGATTGTATCATTGTTACCTAATGTACGTGTAGAGGAAATAATTGATAAGGTTGTATATGCATGTTTCATTTGGAGTTTATATTGTTATGAAAGCATTGGTATGAGTCACAGATTTTCTTTGACATCATTGTTATCATTTGAAAATGTGAAAGAAAGTTTTATCCTTGTGGTATTGTAAATGACTAGTTGATAATAACAATCCATAGATGTTATGTGATACCATTGATTGTATAAATTTAAAACTTAGTAGATTGCTCACAATCTTTTTGTGCACTCAATAATTTGGAAGGAAAATTTTATGTTCATATCACATGCATGGATAACATTGATTTTAATTACCAAGCTTAATTCAATTCTAAGCAAGGAAATCATCAAATTAATTTCATGATATAAAAAAATGAAGTTTTTTGTAAGAGTAGACATAATAAAATCTAGGAGATACATTATTGTAGGCATGCGTTTTCCTCTTTGGAAAATGTATGGTAAAGGAAAATAAATCCCTTCCTTAATACAGAGCAACAAAATATTAAAGAATATTCCCAGATTCTAGACTGTTATCCAATAAAAATAAAAATAATAATAGCATATAGAGACTAATGAGTGTCCTAGACTAATATATTTCCTAAGTGATAGAATGGTACACATTACAATCTTGTGAACTCTAAGTCACATCCAACACTCAAATAATGAGTTAGTAATTAAATAAATAAAGGCATATTAGTGTGCATGTTAGAGAATATAAAAAATTTAAATATTTAACTCAAAAATAAAATAAAAGCCAAGATTGATCTTGACCACCCTTCTAGAGTAGCCCCCAACATTTCCTAAGCCATCATAATGCAAAAAGTTTTCTCCACTCCCCAAGGCGTATTGTTAAATCTGAAATTCATTATGACATATCATGTCAAAAATCTTATCCTTGAGCTTGCCTCCTTGAAAAGGGGTTTCATCCCCATTAATATACTTGGGTGCAGAGGAGAAAGGGTCTATGTCACATCCTTGTCTTATGCACTAGTCGTCCCCTCCTTGCAACAGTGGTCACGTGTTCCCAAGCATAGGTAGTCAACTTGGAATTTCTTGCAGCAGTGGTCACGTATTCCCAAGCATAGGTAGTCGACTTGAAATTAAGGGGGAGTGAAATAGCAATCCCAAGGGATTTTTACTTAGGAGAATGTCAAGTTGACATTTAATATGGCTTGTTCACATTAGGATTGTTGATTGGAGGAATGAGAAAAAGATGTCCTAAGGTTTGGATTAGTCAAAATTCTGCACATGACCCACATGGGACCTTGTGGGGACCATGTGTAGGAAGAAATGTGGCCTTGGTAAGAGTTAGGGAATGATGATGATTTAAGATATAAAGGAGATTCACCCTTTAGATTTGTTTTTATTTTTATCAGATAATTATTTAATCATTTCAAGTCTTGAATAGAGCATAATGACAATTAGTGTATTTGAGCTTAGTTTAAGGGTAATGTTTATATCAAGGGGCTCATTTAGAAACATGTAAAAATTAAACCATATGGTAATGGAGAAGCTCAATATAGGAAAATAAATTAAATGAAATAAATAAGTTTATGAGAATGCATATATAATTGAACATGATGTTAAGTACGAAGGGTTTAATTAAATTAGTGTTAAGATTGTAAATTAGGATAGTTGGATGTACATATAATAGGGTTAATATGAAGTAAGTTGTCAGAATGATGGGATTGGAGAATCAAGGATAAGGATGGATGATGGATTAAAATAATAACTCAAATCTAGTTTTATCTAGTCAATAAAGCACATTGATAGATAAGAGTCACTAGATAGAATTGAATGCATGACAAACCTGTGTAGATGTTGGATTTAATGTCAAGTGAATTTTATATTTGGCTTGAGGGAATGTTAGTTAGATAATGAATGTTGTGGATTCGATTGAAGATATTAGTAGAATATCAAAGTCGATAGAATATAAATACCAATTTGAAAATGTAGTGTAGGAATAAAGCATTAGTTAGCTAGTATGTAATAAGGGTCAATAGGCATGTCATTAGAGGTAGCTTGTCAGCTCATGTATCCTATGTATAATTAATGATAATATGATTCATGTACACCACATTTTACTATGTTAGTTGCATGAAATGATGAATACATATATGTCAGAATGACAAGCTATGTTATATACAAACCTTATTTATACGCTTGCACCTAATCCTTGCATAAATAATTCATCTAACAAATTTAAATTGACACACTCAATACGATGGTGTAGTAGGATGTGTTTAAATACAAATCATGAATTATTATTGAGTTAAGTACTTTGAATTGGCCCTTAGACTTACTAAGAGTTCCTCATTTTATGTTCTTACTAATTCGTACTATGAAACTACTTTGAATCTTAACATGCTTTGATAATAATAATATTGATAGTGAGAAAGTGAACTTATGGTGAATAATAAGATGTAATAATGTAAAAAGTAAATGTAATAGTATAGTAATTATAGTAATTAAAATAGTAAATTTAAAAGCATGGCAATGTAGCTAGATTAGTTAGTAGTTGATGAGCTAGATAGTTAGTAATTGTCTTTTGTTAGAGTGAGTTTAATTTATGTATTGAAATAGTAATTTTTGTGTTTAGGAAACTGTAGTGAGTGCTAGTTTGGTGAGGAAGCAATGTTGATAGGATGCACAAGGATGACTAAATAGAGTAAAGAGGGAGAAAATGACTTAGTATTAATCCAATCTTCGAGAGGACTTGTAACTAGTAAGATATGGATGCAAGCACATGATACATGTTTGGCACATAAAACAAATTGTTTATTCCATAAGTTGTGTAACTAATGTGTTGAATGATGGATACTATCAATGCAAGTGGACCCTTCTCCATCATGTAGACTTCAAAGCTACCTTTGGGGCATATCTTTTCTAATTTCCAATGGTTAGATCCGATATAGTGTGGTAGATAAGTGCACATTTTCTTATTTGACTAAGGGTGCTCATGTGATGAGTACTAAATCTAAATTCACTAGATACGTGTGTTTAATCGATTAAGATATACTACACTTCCACACCATATAGTAATTTTCACATTAATATATATTGTAATGATTAATGAATGTCTATACATTGGTAATGAGGATAATAAGTAATTTTGATCCCCTTCCCTTAAATGCTAGAATCATGACCTAGTCCATATGATACAACCGACAGACCCTAATAGAATATTAGTATCAGAGGCTTGTTAGGATATGAATTACCTCACTAATTTATGAGTTTTGTATCTTGAACTTGCTCGTTTGATTCGTGACACTAACTTGAACTAGACTGTCATCCAATCTATTTGAAAACCACCTATGACTAAATTGTTACAACTGGATGACACTATCCACATGAGTCTTGAAATCCTATTCAATGATAACCTTGTTTTACAATATGTAATTTCTTATGCAACTTCATAAGCTACAAAAAAAAAAAAAAATTGTTGTGTTTTTACTAGTAAAATTTAGGGCATGACACATGATCCACGATAAATTGAACAATACTAGATACTAAATTAATATGTATATCACTGTGCACATAAATGACAAAAATATATATCAAAATACATGTATCCATAGACAAAATTTTACACAAATATATATCAAATATCATGTATCCATAGACAAAGTACTCAAATATATATCAAAATACATAGATCCATATACAAAATGTGGCTGATCATGCCATCAAAATGTGTATAATATCAATGTTTCTGTATACAATGTGGCATATGCCATCTCAAAATGTCTCATGATGCATCGTACAAAAAATATACTATCCTAGGGTGCTGGTGGATGATCAAAATGCAGCCTCTTTGTTGCATTAGGTGGATTGGATGCCTCCTACATAAACAAAAAAGGAAAACCCAAAGTTAGACTACTAAATTTATATTTCTATGTATCTAACATTGAATTACTCAAATGCATAATGATCTTTTCCATAATGGACATTAATACTATCAAAATTTCATAATAAATACCTCTCTCATCAACCTCCTATGCCAGTCAGGAGTCCTCTTGTATGCCCTCGGCAATGCTGGTACCTCTCTGATTGTGGGTTGTATATGTTCAAATACCTTTGTCAGATGAATCTACAATTTAAACTATAACATTATAATTCATAGCATGCTAAATTTATAACATATTTAATCATGAATTCAAACTACAACTTACTATTGTAGGCTCCTCCTCGGGAGTGAGTGGCCATTTCATCAAATCTACATAACTATCTTGTCAGACCTCATGTACACTAGGAGTCTCCTATGAGATACAAAATAGTAGTTATTAATATCACGGAAATTAGTTTTGAATTTATTTATGAAGATAAGTGATGCAGGAGCATCCCATGCTCATCAAGGGAACATTGAAGATCCAAGGCATTATAGAGGTCATGGAGCATCTCTTGAATTCAATTGGGAAATCCTTGCACCAATTATGGCTCATGGAAGCATACAAAGTTATAATGTTGGACTCATATGTGGAAAACAGTTGTAATTGGGCATGAGATAGGATTTTAGGATTTCATATGGTAGATGAGTCATTTGGTATGTTCATTTAGGTTTTCATGATCATATCTTGTCATTAGACAAGTCAAAACGTTCAATAAGCCTTTTAAAAACATAGTTTAATAGTTAGAAATTTGAATAGTAACGATTATGTGTCTTTTGGAGGGAAACTCCATAATTTAAATTTTGTGAAGAGTTAAAAAATGAAACCTATTGGAGGTGGTTGAGGTGGTTACTAACCATCCCTTGAAACTTATAAATTGTGATTGTACAGCCTGGAGGGTCAGATTTGTACGGACTATCTCAAAAAATTGAATGAAAGTGCTTGGTTTTCAAGAGCAACTTGAAGAATCCTTTATTTTGTAAGTGCTTTATGATATTGGAATGAGTGCTAATATCATCTTAGATATGTAAATTCATGGTGAATTCTGAAGGATAAGTTCTAGAATTGATTTTTGGGGTTTGAACAAGCAGGCCCTAGTTTTTAAGCCATTTTAAGGAGGGTTTAGAAGTTTGGGTGTTTAGGAGTGTGACCAAGACCTATAATCTTTAAAATCCTTTGATTAAGATCATTAATAGAGGCTATGAAAAAGGATTAAGTCAGATTGCAAGTTTGAAGGGTACTTGCTTTGTAAAAGTGGTCTAATTAGGCCTAATTCTGAGACAAACTGCCCTATTCTGTACAATCTTTCCAAAGGAATGATATCTGATTTTTGGATATGTTATAAAACTCAAAAAAAATTATCTTAAAAGCTAGTTTATTTTCTTGGTGTTTTGGAAAGTTTGGGAGAAAAATGAAGAAAACAGGGTCTGCTGATCCAAAGAAGAGAATAGCCTAGTAAAGGGAAAAATTGGTCTCTTTTGTATCTACTAAAGATTTGTGGGTTTGGAAACCTTAGAAACATGTTGGTTGAAGTCTTTTAAGTGTGTAGAGGTGGAGGGAATACTTGGTGAATGTAAATCCAAGTTTGGAGTCTTTGGTGGCATTGTGTACATTTGGGAACACCATTGAAACATAGGGGTTGGGTCCATATTGTGCTTGAATTTGCAAGTTTGTGGTTAGATCCTCCATCCTCTACATAAAATGGTATCAGAGCATCAACAAGGTCTTTTGGGAGTAGATAAGTTGTAGGTTTTGTCATCATAGGAGTCTTTTTCATCCTTAGTGTGCTGGTCCCTTTGTTGAAGCCTTGGCATGTCTAATTCCTCCTTGTGTGTCCCAGAGTTGAAAGGTACATAAGTGGTGTCCAAAGATTTCTTAGTGAGGAAAGAAAGAGAATCAATGAGTTGGCCCTTGGGAAGGAATAAAACTTGTTGTGAAAATGCCTCCTAAAAATCAAATGGCTAGAGAACTTGAAGAATTGAGAGAAGAGTTGGCAAGAGAGAAAAGAGAGAGGAGAGAACTTGGAGCATCTAGAGTGAGGGAAGAAAGATAGATGAGAAGAGAGAGGCTGAAGCTTATTGCAAGGATAGAATCCTTAGAAAAGGAAAGGCAAGAACCTAGAGGAGAAGAGGTTAGAGGAAGAAATCATGGAGAGAACCATGAAGAAGAAGAGGTTGGTAATGCAAGGCAAGAGCATGAGACAATAGATGATCCTAAAGAAAGGAGATTTATGAGAATCATTAAGGCAGTACAAGGTAATGGTGAGAAGAACCATATTGATTTGCCAATATGCCAAGGTAAAATGGATAGTGAAGAAGTGCTAGGGTGGATAGAGGCCCTTGAGAACTACTTTGATCTTGAAGACATAGAGGCAGATAAGAAGGTAAATGTAGCAAAAGCAAGACTGAGAGGAACAACACTCACTTGGTGGACTAGTGTTCAGAATGAGAGAGAGGAAAGGTGGTGCAGGGCACCTAACCTATGTGGCAGGGGGGAACAAGTATCTATGTTGCTAGACACCTTGCCACTCCATGAAAGCGAGGATTCAAGTAGATTAGGAAGTTGGAATAAAGGTTTGGTCCATATTTTACAAGTTGTTCTATGTTTTGTAATAAAGGCACATGTAAGGCCCACACGCATTTTGGTGTGGTTATAAACCAAGTGACTCCATGGGACCAAAAGGCCTTAGAATAGGGTATTTAGAGTCTAAACAGCATTAGCAAAAATTGGTTGTTTGTTTGTTTTATGGTTGGGAATGCCTATATGGTTGTTCCAACAGTCATGTAGACCTTTATATATGTCATATGTGATCTCAGTTGAAAGGGGGAGATCAGAGTGTACGGTGGTTTGGAGAAAAAACAATAAAAACTTCAATTTTCTAGAAATTTACTGGTAATCCCTCGGCTGTTACACTGGTATGGATCTGTACAAAACTTTTATGATTGCTAAGTGTATGAAATAGTTGCAAGGGTGAGTTAGGAAACTTTTGGTTTTTTTTTTACTCAAAAAGGAGTTGGGGCTTAAAAGTTATCTGCATTTTAGTAGAAGGTGGTCTAAAAAGCCTTATTTCCTAGACCCTTCCACAAATGCATCCCTAACTTGCATTCCCACCAGTGGCACCCTCTAAAACTGAGGGATATGCAAGTTAGGAGACTAGGCAACATAATGCCAAATTTTGGAGGCCTAGAGAGAAGGGCAATTATTTTTCCAAGTCGGCCCTAGGTTAAGCAAGCCCATGTGCTTGACCGGTTTTTGCAAGGTAATTGGTGACAGTCATGGTTGCAGGAACTTTTGATTAGTTTGAGTGCTAGAGTTGGATGCATTGACTATGTTGGAGATTGCCTTAATTTTTTTGGGTCTTGGGAACCCACCTTGCCCATTCTTCCTTGAAGCCCTAGCCTAACTTGATCAACTAGGCCTAGGTACCAAGAACTAGTTTGGAGGGTGCTGGAGCAAGATCAGCACAAAATCTTTTGGATTCTTAGTATGTGCCAAGAAGGGTGTTTGGACCTCTGGAGAAGTCCCTATGTTGTTAAGGGATACTGGGAGAAAAGTGCAAAGAAGATAATTGGAAGGCTACAAGGTTTGTAGGCCTAAAAGTGCAAAGGTGTGTTGAGAGTTTGGTGGAACCAAAAAAATTGATGATTTTGGGTTGGAACAGTATGTCCATGATTGTCTCCATTTTTGGTGATCGTTGGTGAGGCTTTTGAAGTTGGATTGCCTTGTTTGGCTTGGAGGTTGAGTATACCCGGAGTGGGTAAGAGGACTTGTGAGAAGTCCTAGAATCCTAAGTTGGATTGTGATAGCCAGTTATTGGCTTGTGGAAGGTAGTTGCTGCAGACTCTGCATCAAAAGAGGATTGAATAAGATTTCAAATTGGGAGAGAATGAAGACCATGGTGAGAAATCAATTCTTGCCATCTGATTTAGCAATCCAAATAAAGATAAGAAGGAACAATTTGAAACAGAGGGATATGGATGTCATGTCCTATACTGAGCAATTCCATACCCTGAGTATTAGGGGAGCACTAGAAGATGAAGATGAGAAGGTGGCTAGATACTTTAATGGCCTCAAGTACAATATTCAAGATGAAATAGGATTGAATGTACCAAGGACACTTGGAGAATGTTTTTAGTTGGCAATCCGAGCAAAGGAGAAGTTGAAAAGAAAGAATGAGAGGCAAGAAAATCAGGGAGGAGGTGGAACAATGAGAGGAAGAGGTGTAAGAAGTTAGTTTGACACTTCAAACAATCAAGACAAAGATAAAGGAAAGAGATTACATCTGAGACAAGAGGAAGTTTTAGGGGAGGAAGATTTGGAAGTGGAAGAGGTAATAGTGTTTTCACAGGTAAATGCTTCACATGTGGAGGAGTAGGCAATCAATCCTACAAGTGCCCTGAGAAAGGTGTGGATTTCAGGAAGGAGGAGAGGAGAGTCACATTGACCCAAGGAGAAGAGGAAGAAAAGAAGTACGATAATGCAGACCCTGAACTTGAAGGAGAATCTTTGATGGTGAGAAGAGGACCACAAACACAGCAGCAAAAGGATACCATACCATCCATTTTTAGGACAAATTGCATCAGCCATGGTAAGATTTTTAAGATGATAATAGACTCTAGTTCCATTGATGATTTAGTGTCTTATGAAATGGTAAATAAACTAGGATTGAAGAAGTATCCTATCGATAGACCATATAGGGCATCTTCGGTTAGTGATGCACAAAATATTGTTGTAAGGGAGCAAGCAATAGTGGATTTCTCTATAGGAGAATATAAAGATCAAGTTATATGTGATGTCATTCTAATGAAATTTTTCCATGTGATCCTTGGAAGGCCTTGGCAAGCCTCAAGGAACACTATTCATTTTGGCTCATCAAATGTTTGTATAGTACACAAAGATGGTGTGAAGTTTAAGCTAAATCCTTTCACTGGTCATGATGAGGAAAGAGTTAATTTTTTTTGGCAAGAAAGAGTTTGTGGACTTGCAAGAGCAGAGGGAGAGTAAACATGATATGAAGGATCTGCCACTGAAGCCATCTCTTTTGGTTATGAAGGATGAGATTGTTCAAGACAAAACTCAGAATTCTTCTTACAAGCAGACAATGACAGCAAAAGGAGTGATGATAGGAATAGTATGGTGTCCTTTGGTGATGAGAGTGAACAAATAAGTGAACATATCCATGGAGGATAAGAGACAGGGTCAGCATGACCTCAGACAACAAGTTATTCAACCTTTGTCAAGGATAAAACATGATTGTTCACAATCAGCAGGTAGTAAGGTTACCATGACTGGTAACAAGGATGAAATGCTTTTTGTTTCTGATGATTTGTATGCAGGTGTGCAGGGTAATACATTGCAAGTGCAAAGTTGCAAACATCCCTCTAGAAGAATGGGAGGAAAGAAGATAGTACCCCTTAACTCTTGGGACAAGAGTTGCTTTAAAGGTGTGGTGTTTGGTGCAGGGGCACCTATTAAATCATCAGAGAGAGCCTTGGTACCAGATGAAGATAGAGGATCAAAGACATCATTGATTGTTAATTGGGATATATTAAAACCAATAATGGAATTATGTAATAAACAATGTACTTTGAAAGACAAAAGTCATAAAAGTCCTAGTAAGGACCTAAGGGCAACATGATGTGAAATGGCCAAAAGAGCCATATGGGGTAGTCTTAGGATAGTTTCATACTTAGTTGCATTTAATAAATCCATATGACCAATTTTGAGTAAATGGAATAGTTTAGAAAGTTAGGGAATGCATAAAAACTATAGTTTGAAATTTGAATTTCAAATTCAAATGGTCATATTAGTTTTGGAGGGAAAGTAGTAATTTGGTATTTGTTTGATTAAATAAATCTTTGTAACCAACTTGGTTGGTTAGACAGGTGCATATAAGCCTATTTAAGTTGTAATGAACATATGCAAGACATGAATCATTATTGGTATGGAAAAAATCACAAAAATTGTATGGAACAAAATTCATACTTTCCTCTACATCAATAAGAAAAATAAAAAATAAATGATACTTATACATACAATGGGTCTCTCTGTGCGAATGGAAATCCCTGATGATCTAGGACACCAAATCTGTACAGGCTCATCGCCAGTAGCCACACCCTATATACAATAAAGAATGTAATTAAATTAGATTACCACAAACATTTTACAAGAATGCATCAATATTTAATCAATTAGAAAACATCTAATTACCTTTCCTTTGTCAGTGCATGTTGGCTCACCCCCCGCACTTTGTCCCCCCGGGGCAGGTCGTATCTGCAAGATAAAAGAAAGATTAGAAACCATATATGCTACAATATCAAATAGAAAAAAATATTTGAACACAACATAATGTACTGTAGATGTCTCAAGGCCAAATGAAATGGACGAGAGTGCAGCATCGTCTATCTGTCTGAGCTCCTCCTCGGTCATCAACTAAACATGAATGAAGATCACATACATGTAAAAGTTAGTATGGCTTAAAAATTAAAATTACTCTATTATATAAAATAACTTTAAATCACATATTTCATAACAAAAAAATGTATACACGTACCAACATCGAAGGAGTCCATGCCTTGCATTCCCCTCCTCTCTCGCATTAGGGTTTGTAGCCTCTCCACGTGCGTCTAGTGTATCCTCGTCTAATACAAAATGATACTCAAGAAGATCACCTATGGGACCCAAGAAAATATTCTTGCATGTAATGCAAGTGTGAGGCACACAAACGTGTGATGAGCTAGCCGATGATGAACTGGCACCAACATCATCAACATGAGGAGGCAGGACTGACCTAGCCTGAGATATCATGAGGCTACTCAGCCTATGAATGGCTCTGATGATCTGAGAGCTAGCCTCTACCATAATATTTGGATGCTACACTCGAGGAGGGGGGGGGGGGGGGACAAAAGTGCCAAGTTTCTTCCGCTAGGAAGAGGGTCTATCCTGAGGAGCTCCTAGTCCTAAGCCCATGTTGGGCTTCATGCTCCAATAGTTCACTTTAAGTTTCAATGCAAATTCTGCATATAGTTTTTAAAGGAAATATAATGGTATGTCTAAATTGCCATGCGGAGGGATATCAAAGACCATCCACCAATGATCCCAAAAATTTTCATGTATGGCGTCATTTGCACACCATTTAATTGATAGTTTGGTTTTTTTTGGGTCAACTGGTATACCTATTTTTGGGTTAGCAAAAAGGCTAGCCAAATCGTCTTTGGTTATGTTGAGGGTCGTGACCTCATCATAATCCAAACCATCATCAAACATCTGGTGCATTTCATCATGCCAATGAAGAGCGACATTTTCTTGGTTCGTAAGGGTTTCAATGTTATCCACTATGGTGTTTAACATGGATAACATAGGAGCCAGTGCAGGTACATTATTATATGTTCTATGCAAACCTCTCAACTCGGTGAGATTTTCATTTATCAAGTCCTCGATGCGAGGAAGGTTTTGAGGAGGTAGAGGATCATTTGGTGGATGGTTTTGTGGGGATACTAGATCGTTTGGTGGTGGGTTATGAGGAATATTATTCCTTGCCTTAGTGTCATCATTTTGATCAGCCATTCCTATTGAATTGCAAAACGTAATATATATTTTTAAAAAATCTGAAATTTAACCATTTTTGTCAAAAAAACCCTACATTCAACTAAAAAAAATAAAATCATCCTAAAATCTATTAAATTTACGTTAAAAATGTGTTGGGGGAAGAAAAAAAAAAATACCCGAATATCTGATATCCGATCTTGTATCCAATATCCGATCCACAGTGGTAATACTGGCCCCAAATTTGCGTAAAATGAGGGCCCGCGAGTTTGTGATTTTATTTATCCAATGCGCAGGTATCAGATATTCGATACTATATTGGATATCCAATATTGTATCGGATATCCGATATAACATCGGATATCCGATATGTCCCAAACATATAACATATAATATATATTACATTATGTTACATTTTATATTTTTTATTATTATATTTTATATATATTATATTAATTTACTATATATTATAATATAAAATATTATATTATATAATAATATTATTATAATTTATAATATATTATACTTTTTTATTATATATTATATTATAAGATATTACTTTTTATTATTATATTATATCTTATATATATAATATTACATTACTATATATTATAATATATTAAATATTATATTATATTATTGTAATATAATACATTATAATATTATTATTATAGTATAATATTATACGATTATAATATAATATTATTATTATTATTATATTATAGTATAATAATTATTATAATATTATTATTATTATTATAATATAATAGTATGATATAATTATTTAATAATAATATTTAATATGGTATTATTATTATATCTTATTATTATTTAATAATAATATTATATTAAATAATAATAATATCATGTAGTAAATATTAATATTAAATAATATATCATACTATTATATGATAATAATAATAATTATTATAATAATATTAAATAATAATAATATTGGCATAATAATAGTGTCACATGTCGGTTATTCGATTTAAAATCGGATATCCGATAAGGCTCGGTCTTACCTTCCAGGTTTTGTTCCTGGATAGGTGAAAAAAAGTCAGAGTGGATTTTGAAGCGCTTTTAGGTGTCTTCAAACTCTCTTTTTTTCACATCGCCACTTTTTGGCACACCATGATCCTGCACATACCTAATAGTTGCAAGTCAAACACCACAAAGCTATGTACTACGATGGCTATAAATTTCGCACAAAAAAGTGAGAAAAATTAAAGAAAATGTGTGATTCTGGGATAAGTGTGGTCTTTGCAGTCACCAATATTTCATTTAGAACTAACATACATCCTCAATAATATGAAAATTGATACTATGGCATTTTTGATGATATACTTGAGTGTGACTTTAATTCTTTCAAAATAGTGCTATTCGTTGTCAAATGGTTTAGGTTATGACTGAATCAAAATGATCTTGATAGGACTATTATTGAACATGATAGTGGATTTACTATGATTAATACAAGGTCATTTGAGCTAGTCAGAGATGAGCCCTATGTTCTTCCAAGCCAATGCAAGCAAGTTTTTTACTTTGGTGTTCCACACAAACTAGGTTGATCATTTGTTGTTAGACATGACCCAAGAGGAAGGCCAGTAAAGTATAATGTGATAGAAGAAGAAGATATTGAAGAAGCACAAGAGGTAGTAAATGATTATCTGGAACAACAGTTACTCAGTGATAAAGAAGAAGAAGAAGGTGATGATTTTGGTCATGTTGACGATAATGGTGATAATGATGATGATGATGATGATGCTGATGACGATCATGATCATGGTGATGAAGATGGAGGTGATCATAGTGATGATGTTCATGATGATGATGGTGATGAAGATGATGATGATGGCAATGAAGATGGCGGTGGTGACAATGAAAATCAAAGTGACATGCATGATGATGGTGATGGTGATGATGATGATGATGATGACATGGATGAAGATCATGATGATCAATGAAATGTCTAGGTAGGATCAATGTCAAATATATTTTTTAGATTTACACATTAGTTACACTAAATTTTTAACTTAAGACAAATGATTTACATATACAATCTACTTTATTATTAATATTTTTTTTGATAAGTATATTACTTTAATTTCAAAAGAAAAATATAATTTTTTTAAATGATTATTAATAAAATATCAGGGCTAAGTTCTTTTGCTAATTAAAAAATATATTAATAAAATGATTTAGAATTAAAATTAATTTTAATATATTTTATTATTAGTTATCATTTCATAAAATTACTAATCTAATGAAATAAAAATATGACTATTTAAATTTGATGAGTGAAGATCAATGGTGTTCTAAAGAGGGTTTCATAAAATATTAGATAAAAGATAAGTCTCTAATAAAGGGTTGAGTAGGAAGGTCATTTTTAGCAACCTAAAAGTTCAAAAAAGTATTTAAAAAATACACCAATGATCCTCTTAATAAACAAAGCTTAAGTCCCTTTATTTTAACTTTTCTTAATGGCTCTAATGGCTCTAATTTTTTTCGCTTAATTGTTTTCAATATGTGGGGGATGGGTGACATATGTTCAAAGGAAAAGATCTAGATAACTAGTTTAATTCTATCCTACTATTTTGACTTAAGTTGGCCAATAAATTTGGGGCACCAACCAATCTAAATATTATATAGTGTTTATCTCTCAACCTACTGAGATTACTTCTCTTCTTCCTCCTAAAGAAGGAAACATCTCAATGAAACATCTCAATGTTGATTGATGTTGAACTAAAAAAATATATCTCCAACAAAACTGAGTTGAATCATTATGCTCGTGATCACCACTATAAATTTCATTCTAGAATTATTGTGCTTCCTAAAACCTCTCTTCCCTTAAAACAAATCTCCAACCACTTATTTAAACCTGAAGCTACTGCACAATATTTTTTAACATTGGTAATGGCATATACAATTGATAAAATAATGACATTTGTTGATGGAATTATGTATAGGTTAATGTAGGTCATATGCCTTGAATTCTTTGGCCTATCAAATACTTTTTCTTCAAATATACTCCAAACTTATGGGTCAGTTGGATGCTTTTGTGATGCATTTACTTGTTAGAATTGCCTTGAACAGCACAATCACTCATCTACATTTTATTGAAAGTAAGAAGCTCAAGCACTTAAGGCATTCTACTTCATACAACATCCTTACGCATATGAGATTTAAGCTTCAAAGTATGTTTGCTATTGTGCTATAGATGATTATGTGGTTAGTATTCTATAAGATTATAGTTTCCAATTTGAACTACTTTACTGATGTTCTAGATTTTATAGCCCATTGATTATGCTTCTCTTTCATGCTAGGCTAGAAGTTATCTCCATTCATGATAATGAATATTCATTTTAGCAACTTTTAGTTCCTTTGTGTTGTGAATCTCTTAAAACTCTAGAGACAATTTTTCTCATCTTAGCTATTATTATTGTGAATTCAATTTGAGATATAATAAGGTTACTAAAGCTCTTGAACTTTTAATGCCATCAATGGCGAGCAAGCTTCCTCATTAATCTCTTTTTATAGTTTCTTCATGCTATACAATGCAGCAGTCTTGACATTGATTTTTTTTGCCAACTATTGTATCTTTTAGCAATTCTAATTTCGTATACATGTTTGGAAGTGCTAATCAAAGAGATGTTAATAGCAATTGATGAGTATGAAATATGGTTATTCTATCTTTCTGATAGCATCAATACAATTTGTTTAAGTTAGAACCATAATTCCTATAATGATAGGGAAAATATTGTTTGCTAGGATTTTGGATGTGATTTAGTATAATTGTATAGTATGGCATTTATCTGATGGCATAGAAATTAAATAAAGGGGCAATAGATGTAGACTTTAAATTCCATGGAAGTGGCATACAAAACAGTGAGGTGTGAAATTGGTGGCAAGTTGTTGAATATAAGTCGCTTTGAATGTTGCATCATCTTGATTGTGTTGCTTGCAGATTGGTATTTATGGTTACTAAAGGGCCTCTTCTATACAAGATGGTTCTGAATAGAGGTCTATGGTCAATGGAGCACAAGAAAATAAGAAAGAATTATGATCATCGAAGCACAAGAAAGCAAAGATTCCTCTTGTTTTGTAGATGACATTTGGATTATATAGATGTCTAAATTTAGTACTACTATTAATTTGTAGCTAATAGAATAGGAGTACATAGGCATCAACATTGTCAATTTTCGAGGATTGAATTTATGGAGCTTTAATTGGCTCATCATCTACTATAGATTCTAAGATTCTAGTATTATAAGTTATTTATAGCTAGTGTGATAGTTCAAGTTGTAAAGCATAGTGAAATAGGTTATTTGTACCTTAAGGTTACATTTTACTACATTTTTCTTGAGGTTTATGGTATAAAAACATCAAAACATTTTTTATATAGAAACTACTTGATTTCAAAAAATTGGGAGAATTTTTTAAAATCCAACAAGTTTAATGGTGTATTTTACACAATTATTTCAATAATTGATATGTAACATTTCATCCAGATAAGATGAATGAAAGTAGTACCCGACAAGATGGATGTGATATATGATCATTTTATAATCTAGGTCTATTTCTTCGAGCACTCATAAATTTGTATGCAAAACTATACTCATCTTCAATAATTTTGTAATGTTCTTCACAAATTCAATAATCAATTGGTACCTTATTTAGCATCCACCTAGTCAGATGCAATTTTGACCAATTTTAATAGATTTTAGTATCTCTTAATTATGCCATCTTACCCAAAACATCTCTTCATGTTTTTAGAACCTAGAGCACTCTAATAAAATCCTACATATTTTTTGACAAGACTACATGGAAGTTAACTATTTTTACTTAATTTAGTGTCATAACATGTGTTCCTCTTTTAAACTAACCCTTTTCTACTTTGTTACAAGATTAACTATGATTATATCATAACACTAACCCTTTGATTGGATTATTGTGGCAGCCATAGTTCTCTAAGATGCAAGTGTGGTATTGCATACTTGAATTAGTTGGTCTTGTTTATCTATATTTGTGTACCTTGATCATCATTGAAGACCAAGTTGATTTGTTTGAGTTGCTACTAAATTTGCCTATTTTTTATAGTAGACACATTTTTTATGTTAAGTGCATTTGTGGAGTGAATTGTAAAGTTAGCTAATTGTTAGGAATCCTTTTTTTATGAATGGTCTGTGAATGTTAGAGGTGGGGTCACTTTCCCTATGTGTTTAATCAACTGTATTTATATGCACATGTGATTGGTTACATTCAAATTGTTTCCTCAACTTAAACCTAGGGCATCATTGTTGTAGCAATCTATTATTACCATAGTGCCATGTATGTTGGATGCTAGTAAATCATTACTGATCTTAACTTTGAAGCTTTATAATCTTTTTTGGTGAAGTGTAGCTCTCTTTTTTTGCATGGACTATTTTATTTCTCTTTTTGGTCGAGTGTAGCTTTATATTCTTATGTGTGTAAAATTACTATATTACAATATGGTATATTATACTATGGTTTGACATGCATGCATTATTATGCTACATAGCTTATTATGTATTTGTGTACACATGCATAAGAGTTACCATATGTTACATGGTCCTAGAGTTTGATATACATGTTACCATATGTGCATAAGAGTTACCAACAGAGAGTAGTACTGCTGAAGCTGATCCATTTCCTAGAGGAGTCTGTGTGACTAGTACTAGTTCATATGAAGGGACATTGTTCCTAAATAAGAAAACTATTTTTCTGTTGAAAGAACAAAAGCTTCCAGGCACTTTAAAATTGTTATTATTTAAAGTGTACATTTAGTTTACTTTTACATTACTCATCTTGGACTAATAAATCCATTATGTTTTTTTAGGTGATAATGCTTTCTTTGAACATCTTTTTCATATGACATTGAGACTATTTGGACCCACCATACGTAAAAGGTACATAGTTTCATATCATTGCTACATAATTTTTATTTTCTTCCATTTATTGTAATATATTAAAGTTATTGATCTAACAATCTATTTATTTTTAAAAAGGTGGAATTTGCAAGCTATGGAATTAAAAAATTAGCTTATTGCATCTGTTGAGGAGAAATTTGGAAAAAACATTTTTGACACTGGCCTACTTTTCAAAAGAGTAGCAAAGCATATAAAGATTATGAGGGATCAATATAGAAGGGCTCTTAAGGATAACCCAAAGTATGACCATCCTCCTATAATTACACTGATGGAGTAGAATGAAATAATAGAAGATGCAAAGGAGAAAAGGATATATGAAGATAGAGTAAATGAAGTAGCACAGGGAAAAAAAAAGGTCATGATAGGATTAAATACATTGTAATCATGCACTAATTATTGATATTTGTAAATATATAATCTAAGATGTTTGAAATTGTTCATAGATTGTAGGAAACATTTGTGGCTACAAAAGCGAGACTAGAAAAGTTTGGCCAACACAAACTTGGCTCTGGTGGCTATATGAATCTCCAGTCTCAACTTGTAAGTAGGAGCAATGAAATTTCATTTTTTTTTTAATATAATGTTGCAAAAAAAATTGTTTAATGAAACCATACATGGAAAATTGATGATATTAAGCAAAAAATATAGGGCACAAAATCCAATGTGAGGGTCACAGATGAAGATAGAAAAATTTCCTTGAAGGAAGGCTATAAAGTCATGGTTGCATGCCTATGTGAAGAATCTATAAGCCTTGGCCAACAATCCAGTGCACCAAATGATATCTCATAGGTAAATTGGTCAGATGAAAAGTATATGAAATTGAATAGTTGAGAAGATTCTTTTTTGGTATTAGTTTTGAATGTAAATTGACTGCATAACAATGTGCATAACATTTTACTATAGCCTTTATATCCTACCATAAAACCTGCTCATGATGAAGGCCATGATATTCATTATAGTGGTGGAGGTATTAATTTTCTATTTGAAATTAACTATACAATTATGAATACAATTTAACATCTTCAATTGCAATTTGATGTGTATCCTTTTTTTGAATATTTCAAAGCATGTTGAACATCATGCTGAAGGAGTCGAGTGTGTTCCAAGTGTTCAACATGTTGGCATGGCGATGGACCAAAATATTACTGTTCATGAAGTGGCATTGTCAGGTAAGAAAAATGCATGTTTATGAAAAGGGTGAAAGTAGTTCATCATTTTGGTTTCATCGGTTCGATGTCTTGATGGTCCTCTAGTGTTTTTTATGAAGGAAATAGAGATCAACAGCATAGGTACACATCCAACTAGAAATAAAGAATATGTGGTTGCAAACTAACTTGGCTTTTATTAGTTCATGTATCAAGTTTCTCGCAGAATGTATCAAGAGGTAGAAAAATAGAATTAGTTCTTTGTTGAAGAGATATCAGTATTTGCACGACATAAATCCCTACCTCAATAGAGACATCATGCAGATTCTTCTTTCAATGATATGAAACAAAAGCTTTCATATCTTTCATTTCAGTTACTGTACTTTTGCAATTCAAATAGGTACAGATTAATCAAAGTTCAATTTCTAAGCTTATTTTGATAAATGTTTAATAATGTTTCATAGATTTTTTTTAATTTGATTATGTAAAGTTGTTATTATCAATATTTTAGGTGATTCATTATTATAATGCAAGAGAAGATAAGTGGTTATGGATCATGATTATAAATTGATATAATGATAAAAGCTTTATATAATTAATTATTATTTTTAATGTTTATTATACAATATCATAAAGTAAAGATTTATAATTTCAAATTTTAATAAAAATCATTTTAAATTAGTCATAATATTCATTACAAATATCTTCTAATAATTAACCATCAACCATGATGAATTCAGGAATTTGTACACCTCTTTTGCACTGTAGAGCACCATTTTCAAAGAACCATGAAACTGATGAAGGTAAATAAATCTTAGTGGGCAAGACACCCTACATCTGGGCCAAGCAAGTTTAGGTATGTTTTCTTTTCTTTTCTTTTCTATACCCTTCGCATCAAAATTTAGTTTAGGTAATTCAGATTGATATATCAATGATTAAGCTAGTAGTTGGGGTTTGGATTATGGTTTAGTTTGGGTTGAGTTTAGATTATGGTTCAGTTTGATTTCCAAATTTGAGGTTAAGATTTCTTTATTAAAGGATGTCTAGAGATCTAGTTTAACTAGAGAGGGTGCAATGTTTAAGTTGTTTGTGATATATCACTTATTATTAGTAAGATCACTAGTCACATATTACCAACTAGTTCTTGTGATCTATTAAAAATTTAAAATATCTCTGTTTGATTATATGATGTCACCATTTTGCTTACCAGATATCAAAACATTCTCATCAGTACATCTATTGATTGGTATCATCTTAGTTGAATGCATTACTAAAAACATGATAATCTTATAAGAATTACTTAAGTAAATAGTAGTATGTGATAATACATGGATGATGCATAGGTAAAACACAATGGAAACAAGCACAATAGGAACCAACACCAACAAGAGATAGATAATAAAATTCTTCTATTTAATTTATCAAATGAATAGTACATACACTAGCTCTCTTGTAGATTTCTTCTCTTTGTAACTTCATATCCAGAAACTTTGCTCTCAAGCTTGACCTAAACCTAAACCTAAAACTCTATTTATACTTGCTAAGATAATCTATAAAACCTTCTAGATTATTACAAAATAGGAAAAACAATTTATATAAAATTCTAGATCAATATAGAATGGGGAATAATGACCCCACAATGATCTGTACAAATCCCATGAAAATTATCTTATCTTAATGATGAAATCAAGATAAGATCTATACAAATCCCAAGAAATTTATCTTATCCTAATGACAAAATTAGAGTAGATTTCTCAAGTCGGCTCATGCATAAAACTTGACCTAAATACTTTATGTGGGTGCTCCTACACCATACTCCTGGGGACAATAAAATCCAAGTCCCTTGGATTGGCCTTCTTCTTTCATGCCTTCCAATTCTTTGCTATTTTCTATTTGTACTCTTGACCACTATCGAAATCAATTTTCATATGTGCGTAAACTTTTTCCATATTCAGATAGAACTCTTCCAAACCTACAATGAATGGATTAGATGGAATCTCATTAAAGATGACTTCACCAATTTGGGTTACTATAGGAACCACTATATCCTTTACTGTGATGTCTTTATGTTACAATATGTTCATGTTTGGAGACAAATTCATCACTATTGGAGCCTCCTCTATCCTCTTAGCTTTATCACAAGTCTTCTTCCTTGTTGCTAGTATCCTTTTGATAGGTCATACCACTTTCTTTCTTAACTTCAAATGCCATCTCTTGGTTCCATCAAGAACCATTACATCTATCTCTTTTCCATCTTTATGAACCCTTTCATCACAAGGCTCAACAATTACCACTTCAACCTCTTTCCTATCTTCAAGAAATTTTGTATCATAAGTGTCATCAAAAACATGTTGTTTCTCACCTTTTATATCTGCATCACTGTGTTCATCTGGTATGTTGACATTGATTTTTTCATCTGGTATAGCAACATCAATGTGATTAGGTTGTTCTTTCAATAGACAACTCTTCTCTTCCAATGTCTTAGTACAGGCTTCTATAATCTGAATTGGTTGATGCTCCAGATCTATATTTTCTTTTTCCATATTTTTCTATAGTTCTTTTAGTCTCACTAAATTTTATTCCCCTTTTTAAAATTCCCTCATGAGGAATTCCATTCATTCTTTTATCTTTTGATCTATTTTGGCTTCCTCTTTTCTTTTCTTCATTTTTTCTTCTTGTTTTGAAAATCCTAATATGAAACCCATGCATCTAATAGTATCTTTTGATCATGAGATAAATCTCCTCTTGTGACCATTGTCTCCTATCTAGGTTGTCTCCACTCAACCTAGTCTTTTGGCCACACTTACAGGCTCTTTCCTCAACCTATCACAAAATCTAATTTACCTTAGAAGTTGAAAGCTTTCCCCAAGATTTTCCCAAGTACCTTAGGAGCTTTCCCCAAGCTTTGATACCAAAAATGATGTAGAGGTAAAACACAATGGAAGCAAGCACAATAGGAACCAGCACCAACAAGAGATAGATAATAAAATTCTTCTATTTAATTCGTCAAATGAATAGTACATACACTAGCTCTCCTATAGATTTCTTCTCTCCCTAACTTCATATCTAGAAACTTTTCTCTCAAGCTTGACCTAAATCTAAACCTAAAACTCTATTTATACTTGCTAAGATAATCTGAAAAACCTTCTAGATTATTAAAAAATAGGAAAAACAACTTATAGAAAATTCTAGATCATTATAGAATGGGGAAGAATGACCCCACAATGATCTGTACAAATCCCAAGAAAATTATCTTATCTTAATGACAAAATCAAGATAAGATCTATACAAATCCCAAGAAAATTATCTTATCCTAATGACAAAATCAGAATAGATTTCTCAAGTCAACTCGTGCACAAAACTTGACCTAAATACTTTATGTGGAGTCAACTTGTGCATAAAACTTGACCTAAATACTTTATATGAAGTCAGCTCATGCATAAAACTTGACCTAAATACTTTATGTGGGTGCTCCTACACCATTGGATGTGCTCAAATATGATCACACATCATATTAGATGTGATCATCAAAATTAAATCAAGCTAGAGTAATAAAGAGCTTTTCATTGTGAAAACAAAGCATGCAATCTAGATTGCACACGATCCTTCAATTGTATGCAATAGAGACAAATTTTCTTTTAGAATAAGTTTACCAGGTTGAAAGCACACCCATCATAGGAAATATATAAGAAAATCAATACACAAAACTACAATGGTAATTATCTCAAATAAAGCACGGAGCTTAGAATCCTCCACATTACTATTGATGTGCACTGCAAATAGAGTTTTAGAGGGATGTTCAAGCACATTTGAAATGCCATGGTGATTTGTACCACCCCCAACAATATAATCTAAAGTTACCATGTTGTTGTACTTATAATTAATACACTCTTTTGAATCAAAATCCAACTCCATACAACCTTTGCTACTAAATACATCATCATATTCTTCTAATTCTTCAACTTGACTTGGTAAACCAACCAAATCAAAATCATCCATTATACTAGCTAGAAGTTCTTCTTTATCTGGAAGAACAAATCCTTGACCTTGGATTGCCATGTCTTGAAGGGTGGCGACAGGATCTTCTCCTAGAGGGTTTTCATTTATATGACAAGATGAAATTATGTTGCAATCTTTAGTGCACTCCTTATCTGACAAATTTACTATAGTAAATGTAAACAAGTGGTTAGAACTTATAAGCTACTATAGCCCTCCTTTCATATTTATGAAAAATTGGTATGAAGATGGTAAAATATCTCTACAACTTACATTTTCCATGGAAAATAATAGGCAATGAACTTGAAAACAAATTGGTATCACTTGATACATTGAAGTCATTCAAGTTGGTTGGAATATATGTAGTATTTTTCTTTGCTTGAAAAATATCAATGGTTAGGTTCCATCTTGCTAAAACCACTCTCAAAGCTTATAGTATTTTGAAGCTTCCTCACATTTTAAATATTTTGGGATATCTAGAGTGGAAAAAAAATGCTCATTGGAGACTTAATTTAAAATTAGGCCTAGTAGGACAGCAAGAGGGAGATGAGGAGAGAGAGTGAAGACAAGACATGGAGTAAGGGAAAAGGGAGGGATGGTGAGAAAGGGAGGGAGGGTGTGAGAGGGGAAGGAAGGATGTGGGGAGGGTGAGAGATTAGAGGTACAAAGGAAGAGTAGGGAAGTGGGGATGAGGGAGTGATGAGGAGATATGGAGACAAGAGTAGTTGTAGTAGTTTAAATAGTAGTGGCAACAAGCCTCGTATGTCAATTGATTCAAGATGGGAAGTCATCCATACTATTAAGACATGGGATGGAAGTTTAGGTTTGAAACATTTTAGGTTGTTGAAGAAATTGGGAGAAGGTGACATAGGTAGTGTGTATCCCTTAGAATTAAATGGCAAAAGGTGTTATTTTGTAATGAAATTTATGAATTATGGATCTTTGGCCAGTCAAAAAAAGATGTTGAGGGCACAAAAATAAAGAGAAATACATCGGATGCTGGATCATCCTTTTCTTCCAACATTATATGTTCACTTTCAAACTGAAAATTTTTCATGTTCAGTTATGGAATATTGCCCAAGAGGAGATCTTCATTTACTACGACAGTGACAACTAGGTAGGAACTTCTCCAAGCAAGCAATTCAGTATGATATTGAACTCTTCTATATTTTGGTGCACTTAATTGTCTAAATATTTTTAACTATTAGTTTATACTTTTCAGGGAATTATCAATGTAAACTTCAATCTTTGAATGTAATATCTGAAAGGTCACAGTAACATTGTGAAAGAGTGCTTTCCTCCCTTTTGAAGAGTTTGAAAAATAGAGCCTTAAAAATTATCTTAATCTAAGTGGGTGAAGGCATAGTTTCTTCTAATGGCTAGTTCTTAAATGCCTACAACAAAGAGTATTTGAAGTGTTGAATGCTTAAGGTCTATCTATGAGAATCTTTTAGGTTGTTAACTATAGTATAGTAGAATAAATGGTACATAATATATTGAACCACGACTCATGATATTGAAAGCTCATATTAAAATGAATTTGAGTCAACCAATTTCTATGTGGGCCTCTGCTTACACATCCTTTAACACTGTTATGTCATTAGCATCACCCATTCTCTAATTTTTTTTTGGCTCTTTAGATATACCAATTGGTGTTCCAATCCTTGTTGCAATTTAATGCCTTAACTTACTTGTGGTAGATATCTATTCAACTTGTATTAAGGTTATAAATTATAAATAGAGATATTAAATGCATAATCTTCAAATTGCATAGATATCAACCATGAAATGAAGATATTTCCTACATTAAATTTATTTTTGAAGATTTTTCAAATTATAGTTTTATTTCAAATTTCATATTTTGAAGAACTTGTTTGATCTTGAATATTTAGTTGAATTTATCTTACCCCTAAATATAGATGTATAAACTATCAGTGTTGGAGCTCTATTTCTCATGATAGATTTTGATTTTTTGATCACTTTATGTATAAATATTTCAAGCTCTAAAGAAATTTCTAGATGGAGATGCCATATTAACATTAGACCCAAAAATAAATAGAGACCCTGCTGCAAGCTTGGTGATAGAGAAAGTGCTATTAAAGAGTGGTTAAAAGGCTTGGCAATTATTTGGTTTTGATCAATTAGGTATGCTTCACATGTCCAAACTTTGTCTACTCAGTATTTATCTCTTGTTTATGGTCTATTATTAAAAGAGCTTTATAAGTTTATATAGTTCATTTATCTGTTAAAAATTACTATTACATTTTGGTTTTCTTTGTGTTGTACATAATCCAAATTAAACCCATTTATTTCTTATTTTAGGGCCGCATCAACTTTATGCTCAGAAAAAGAGAGGAAGACTCATGTTATAAGATTAGAACAACAAGAGCCATAGGACAATGTAGAAGATAGTTATGATGTGTCGTTTAGCATCATGACTATTTTCATCATTTTCCTATGGCTCTTGTGGAATATTCAAGGATTGTAGGTTATTCAAGGATTGCAGGTTATTCTTCAAAAAGGAATTCTCTTTTAGTTGAGCTCATAAGAGAGTGTTAGAATTCTTTAGAATAACTGAGGGGGGGTGAATCAGTTATTCAAGTTCCAATATGTCCAATTCAAACTTTTAACAAAACCATAGTAGGACCATACATACTGCTATTCACCCAAGCTTTAATCTTTATCTTAGCAAGCTATTGTAAATCAACATGCAGTAATGAAACATAAAGAATCAACACATAATGCAAAGATTTACATGGAAACCCAATTTGAGAAAACTACCAGTAACATGCTACCTTCTTTTTCACTCTTCTGAAGTGATGCCCTATTAAATGCCTCCCTTGTTAAAGAATACAACACACCATTAAATGTGACCTTGTCAAAGGATTTCAACACCCTGTAAGGAGTGTGCCTTGTTAGAGGACTTAAGAACATTCAACTTGGAATGTCACCTTGTTAAAGGATTTACAAAAGGCTATTAGGCCCACCCAACTCTATGAGACTTTCAATCACCTTTTCAAAGGCTTCACTAACTAGCTATGAAGCTAACCTATCAATATAGGATTTCAATGTCTAATACAATGGTAAGAAAGTATTAGAAAGCTTTGACCTGATACCACTTGCAACTCAAACATTGCAGATCTCAAATCACACTCCAGTTCTTCTATCTTGTTTGGCTTTCCTTCCTTACAGTTCTGACAACTTGTTCACCCTTCAAGATTTATCTCCTTGAGTCTTCTTCTTGTTATGCCAATTCATTCATCACACTATGGTTACTTGATCAAATCATAGTCTTAGTGCTCTATTCTTCCTCACTATGTCCTTTCCTTGACACTTCACACTAGCCTTCTCTTAGCTTATTCACTTGACCATACTCTTCCACCTCTCTGCTACTTTGATCTCTGACCTGTAACTCCTTATAAAGAAGTTATGTTCTTCATTTCCTACTCAATTCTTCCTACTTTTAACTTGAATTGGCTTGAAAATAAAATGATATTGCTTTTCCTCCAATTTGTTTCTTCTAGAAATGTTAAGATAAATCCATCTTTATTTGCCTAAAATTAGTTTGCATAAAACTTTGTGACACCAGCGCATCATCCTTATCTCCAACTAGTTCACAAAATTCAATGTAACAAACTTATTGTTACTGATCTAGCTAATCTTTTAACTTTTCAAATAATGCAGTAACTCGGCACCATTGAAATATTGATGCTCAGCACATACTGGGTTACTCGGCATAAATTATGTTTTACTGATGCTTGGCACCTGAAAAAAATTTCTTAGCATCCACTACATTTTTTGATGCTCAACACTTGACGACTTTTTCACTCAACACCTTAAGATTACTCAGCACACACTAAATTCTAAACTTGCTCAGCTTCAACTAAGAATTTTCTCGGCTTGAACTAGCTTGCTTGACACTCACAGATGAACTTAGTTAAGCTTTGCAAATTGACTTAGTTACACTTTGCACTTCTAATGTATTTGAGTGTGTCTAACCTTTGTGTCTTAGAGTATGCCAAAAGTACACTATTTCATCAATGTCTTAGTTGATCCTTATACTTAATTGCAACAACATAACTTCAACCTTTCTCTAGGTGCTCTAGTTACCTCTTGTTGATTAACTCCTCCTTTTCAATCAACATAGTGATAGTATTTAGATCATTTAAGAAATTTTCATTCTTGCAAATAGAAAGTTCGACATCAATGAAAAAATAATGATTGAAAATCATTCTTCAATCAATGATCTTTTCAATCATTTCCAATAGGGAGATCAGCTAGCAAAGATGCTTTGTTAGCTTTTAATACGCTTCATAGATGAGATTACATTATATGGGATTCATTACTACAGTTGGGAATGGGGTTGCTTTTAATCCAACTGTAGTAATAAATTTCAAAGCTCCTTCAACCTGAGCATATCATGTCCTTCAAAAGATCTTTCTAAAGCTACATCAACATTGTATCCTTCAGGTGTTTAGTTCTTCATCTTTCTTCTTTATTATTCTATAGAAAAATTCTTATGGTTTAAGTTTTTTAGCATAAATTTGTAATATATCTATTTTTGTTGCATATCATCTTTGTATTATGAAAGTTGTAGATGATTGGCTAAGCTCCACCTCCCAGCAACTATACAGGTATTAAGATTCATATTTCATTATAGTTGCAAGGATTTTTATTCTTAGAAATATTTTTTTTTAATGTCAACATAGATTTTTTAGGGAGTATTTTAGATCACTATGAAAGTATCTATTGTAAAAATGAAGACAGAATAAGGCAATTAATTTTATATGATAGAAGACAGACAGACATATTATGATCATAAAGTAAAATAATAGTCTCTACCTTGTTATAGAGGGCCAAAATAAGAGTTCTAACCAAATGCAAGTTTTCTTTTATAGAGTGTATAATATGTGCTACAACTTAGGTTCATTGCCCAATTTGTGCATATCTAGAAACCATGGATTTTGATGACCACATTGCGTTTAGGCATCCTGTCAAATAGTTCACATGACTTATCTTTGCTTCCATTTCGCAAGCATGTTTGATTTAAGCAATCAATAAACTAAAAATAATAAATTATGCAATAGAATGGGAAAGAACAATATGTTCTATTGATGTACCTAGGAACTAACATTATGTCATGGGACTCAACCAACAATATATATTGTACCAAGTATAATTCATTGTAATGGTATTGTTCATACAATGTTGATATTTACTTGAGAAGACTATTTTTATTTAGTTTTATTCACCCAGTTTCCTTTTTAGTTTGATTTTTAGCTAGTGATTCTTGAGACTCAAATGCCTACAAATGCTTCATTTAGTGTCCAATCTCAAGCCCTGATCGCTAGGAAAGGTCCTAGCTCTTATTATAGTTTGCTTACTACAATTTCGTATCCAGTTTGCATGCGATTCTACTAACCTAAAGGATCCTTAAACACAAACAACAATAGTCTCCTACGCCCAAGATAATACAACTTTGTTTGGATTTAAATAAGAAAATTGTAGCAACATTATTAGTGAGGATCTCTGTCTGCTCAAAAACTTCTTATCTAAGAAAGCCTTCCTAAGGGTTGTGAGCTTGTTTATTTCTCCTTTATGTCAAAGGTTCAAAGCAAGCATATTGCTAAGAGCCTACCTAAGGTTATACAAATGCAAAGTGAACTGGTTTTTGATTTTCTCTTTTATTAGACTAGATTTATCTATCTGGTGTAGAGAACATGGAGAGCTTGCCCGCTTTTTTAGAGTTTTGTTTCTTATCCTTTTCCTAAATATCATATCATAGAAAATACAAAGAGCTCTTACAAGTTTGTATGATTAGTTATTGTTGATGTTTTTTAGGCATTCTATAAAATAGTTCACATGCCTTGCATATGATATGACATTTTGCATGCATCTTGCACTCTCTCATCTGGCTAATGACGAATTACGGAGAGTGATCTAAAATGATGATGCTAAACAATACACACAATCAAATCCAAAATAAACTTGAATTACAAATGGATTGTGGAAATCTAATATTGTTAATTTGGTCAAATTTTGGGTCAAAATTTTGACTAATAAAGGTCAAAAAGTGGGCACAAATGTACTAGTGTTTCATGCCAGAGTCTGAATATTTGTTTATTGAGTAAGAACTTGAGTAGTAGTAAATATATGTAAAAAAAATCACAAGCTAGTAGTAAAAGTGTAAGATTATTGAGATCTATAATCATCCCACATCCTTTTTGCTACATGATCTCTAAACTTGCCCCAATCCTCTCTATCACGTTGAGTCATCCCATATATCTCAGGTATTGGTACATGTAACCCCTCATGATCATCTTCCTCATCAATGTCTATTTTAGAAGGAATACCATCTTCTATGGTAATGAAGTTGTGTAATATGCAACATTCCAAAACAATCTTTGTTTGGGTCATGATTTGATATGATGTTGCTTGCCTCAAGATAGGAAAGCATTGCTTCAAAATGCAAAATGTGTGTTCTATTAGATTCTTGAGTGAGGAGTGGTGGTGGTTAAATAACTCTTCAAGAGTGTTTATGGGGTTTTCTCTTGAGAACTCTTTTAGGTGGTAATAGGTGCAATGATAAAGTGCAAGGAATCCAAGTACATTTGGATATTTGGCATCAACTAAATAATATTTACCTACATTCAATTAAAAGTATATTAATATAACTTTTTACTAATTTTTATATGCATTAGTAGATAAAAACATTTCACATACCTGGAGGAACCACCAATGGATCGGATATAGCAAGAGTCGATGCTAGAACATGACTATCTATGACAGATCCTTCCCATCTAGCAATGATGTATTGAAATTTATAGTCAAATGAAGACACACCCAAAATAGTTTGTGACAAGTTTCCTTTTCTAGTGCAATATGGAGCTTGAGTGTCAATATCAACAGTGACTAGAATATGAGTTCCATCAATTCCTCCCAAACAATCCTACAATAGAAAATTTATAATCAAACAAACATGCAATTATAGCATCCATAGTGAAGAAAATAAAAAATTTATTGATAGGATATCTACCTTCAAGTATGGATTGAAATGATCTTTCCCACTAATTTCTGGGGGAGTGGTTAGACTAGGTGGAAAAATATAATCACTATGGAGTGCCAAGATTACTGTCAAAATTTTGTGGAAGTATTGACTGGTTACCTCTCCTGAGTGACCAAAGTTATGGGAAATCTTATGTTTCATCAAATAATGGCCAAGGGTATGGAGGAACATCACAAGTTGTTCTTCCAATGTTAAGTGCACCATATTTATAATGCTTCCTTTTTCCCTAAGAATAGTTGCTAGATGAAAGAAGGCTCCTCTACTCATTCAAATTTGATCATGACAATAAGTGTCATTTGAATAGATAATACATTTATAAAATGGAATCTCACCTCTTTTCTTCTTACATATTTCTCTTCTACCTTCTTGTGCAGACACTACTATAGATGCAACGAAGGAAGCTAGACAAACTACAAGAGCACATATGACTCTTCTCTTCCTAGCAACATGTCCTAGAATGATTTTATTTTTTAGTAGATCCATCACAACCTAAACATAATGTGCATACACATTTCATTAGATATATGAAATTACTAAAATACAATTAATAACTTGTTTAGTTACTAAAGAAACACCACTAATCATACCATTTACACATCACAACCCTATTATGTAGAAGATATTAAATTTCAGCAACTAGTCTCTTCACATAATTCACAACTACAAACAAATATGCTCAAGTATATATTTTCCTCATCTTGGTGATATGATGGAAAATGCAAATGAAATCATATTTACAAATTTTCCATGAAACTGAAATTAAATGTAAAAGCAGTTCTACTCTCAAAATAGGGAAAAGCTCCATGAAGTTACTCCAAAATCCACAATTTACTTGGCTACTACAGATCATTAAAAAATTTATATCCAAAAATTGAAAACAACTATCATTAGTACACATTAACAAGTAGGAGAAAACTACTAATACAAAGCCAAAATTTAGACCTAGTTTGAATGTTGAATGGAGGAGGACTGCAAAACCATGAAAAACTAATCAGATTCTTATGTGGAAAGAATGATTGAATTTCTAGATTGAAGATGGAAAGAGTGGATGTTGGCTTCCTTTGCTATTTCCCCCACATTCTATGTTCAACAAAATAAAATCATTGTCAAACTTGAAGTGAAAGACCCAAAAGCCCTAATGACAAACCAACAAAATAAAATCCTTCTCAAGCTCAAACAAAAGATGAAAAAGCATAATGCTAGATAAATGAGAGACCCCAAATCCCAAAGGATAGTAAGTAGGTCAACCAAAAAAAATGTTCAAATGATTATATTAACTCTCAAAAGCAGAGGAAATCTCAATTTCAACATGGAAAGCCACAAATATATAGTGCAATCAAGAAAAACTTTTGATTATAGAAAAGTAAACACTTGTTAAATGTAAAAATAGCTTGCACTTCCTTAGGTTGTGTATACTTAATATATAATGTTATCCATAACAGCTTCTGGTCTGGGAAAAGCAAGCTCTTGTCATCTGCAAAAATGGTTTGCATGCACTTAAGTTCTATATGCTTCACATGTACACATCTTAATGCAATTCTCCTCTTTTTCCAAATCAATTTACTCCAATTTCATTATGTATAAAATTCCAACTGTAAATCCAATTTTAATTTTCTTTATCACCCATTGGAACTTTACATGATGCATGTCTTATTTTAGGAAAAGAAAATATACTCTCATCATTAAGAATTAGTTTTCATCACCAACAAAATAGTGAAAAATTTAAAACTAATTTTTTTAAACATTGTTACTTAACAATCAACACAATATTATTAACATACTAAAAGTCCACTGCCTCAAAAAATAAAAAAGCACAGGAATTCTCCATACAAGACACTAAAGACCACAATTATGAACCAAATGGTTATAGGCAACATCAAACCCCCAAAGATTAAAAAAATTCTAGAAACCTCAACTAAGTGTTGTTTCATAGAAGGTGAAATCATTCGGTAGTCAAGTCCTTGTATGAGCAAGATATGCTTGTTGGATACAATTATCTAATTGTGTGTTGTCTTTGATGTCACAAAAATGTCATACCAGTTATCTATTAGCGTCTACCAAGCTCAGTTGGTTCGCAAGATGATTTTTAGTGTCTACCAAGCATTCCTAGACATTAATTTGTGTAGACAGTGTCTACCAAGTTCACTTGGTCATCAAAGGATTTTATGATAGAAGACATTTTTTCCCAAGCTCTCAAGGTTAGAGAAGGAAAGTTAGTGTTTATCGAGTTCACTTGATAACCAAAGGTTCGCAGTGTTAACCGAGCTTTTGATGGTTAACTCAGGAAATCATTTCTGGAACAATGTTTACGAATCAAGGTCATCCAATGAAGGGATTTGTTAATTTGTCAATCAAAGCTTAAATATTTTATGTATTATTTCCAGCTAACTATGGTAATAATTATAATTGATTGTAACTTGTAAATGAGCCAACTTGATAATCTAAATGGTATATATGAAAGGTCAAATTGTAAAGTCTAAGTGTGAAATGAATGAGAAAGTGAATGAATGAATGAGTGAGCATGCAAGTGAACTAATTGACTGAGAGAGAGAATTTTGAAGGATAGTTAGATATCCTTGAGGATCAACAAAGCTATATTCGATCAAGAAGGATCTAGTGGTGCAAAATAGAGATCTATAATCAAAAATTTTAGTTGCATCTCTTTTAGGTCATTTCATTGTTACTTTCTAATCATTGTAGTAGTGATTCCAAAATCTCTTCACAGAGTTGGTCTAACAGCCATTTTGTAAATCCTCTAACAAGGTGATAATTTTATTGAATTGTTCTAAAGACCTCTAACAAGGAAACTCCTAATAGGGTGATTAAATCCTCTAACAGGGTCACACCTAACAGTGTGTTTTTTAACCTTTAACAGGGTTGGCTCCTAATAGGGCTCACTTCAAATAAGTGAAAATTAGTAGCTAGTTACATTGGTGGTTTTTCCCATATTGGGTTTCCATGTTAAATTTGGTGTCTCATGTGTTCATGCTATTAATTTTATTGTTGTAAGTTATTTTATGCATGTTAAGATCTGTTAAAGTTAACATTCATTGCATTTATTGAGTTACAACATTTTTATGAATGTTTATGGAGTGACAACAGTAAGTGATTTATTAGACATCTAAGGGATCTTTGGATTTTTTTTTGTGGTTACTGATTCACCCCCCACCCCCTCTCAGTTACTCCATCTACAATTCCAACAATTCTTGACAATTGAGACAACAAATTACAACACCTAATGTACAAAAAATGAAACTAGAACTCTCATGAGAAAATAAACCAAACCTCTCATCCAAAAAGAAATTAGAACTCACATGACCAAAAAAACCAAACCTCTCATTATAGTATTAAATAGAACTTGGGAAGGAAGCATTATAGGATTAAATAGACGAGTCAATTTCTTGTATGAAAATATGCTTGACAGATGTGATGCCTATAATCTTTACAAGGTGCAAGTACCAAACATCTAGGTAGAAAACAATATAGATATAACTAAGGTTGAAAGATTTAGAAAAAAATTAGTAAAAAGTATTCTCCATAGAAAAATGTGAAAAAGAGATGGAAAAGCTGCCAGATATGAATCCTCTATCCTAGGTGCACTTGTGAATTCTATTTATAGAACATAATATCATTATTGCAAGGATCATATACTATCACAAAAAGAAAATGGCTGCCAAGATTAACTAACAATTCACCCCTACTTTACAACAAAATTTTAGTCACTCGTATGGAAGTATACAATTTTTTGGCAATCCCTATAAGAAATAGCCAAAAGTGTCAAATGAATCATACGAAAATGTGACAAAGGCCTTGAATCATTGTCAAATTTGAAATGAAAAATCCAAAAGCCCTAATAACGGACCAACAAAATAAAATCCCTCTAAAGCTCAAAAAAAAGATGAAAAATCATAATGCTACATAATGAAAAACCACAAGTCCATAAGTAGGGAAATGAAAAAAAATGTTCAGAAGAGAGAATGATACTAATGTAGAGTCAATCAACGTCAATGCCCTCTTTTTCTATTATTGCCAATAGATAGTTTTATGTCACCCAGATGACTAGAAAGACCAAATGAGAGAGAAAGATCCCAAACTTCAAGAAAGTAAATATCTGCATAGAGTAACCATAGGTGGGAATAACCAAAGGTAGGAAAAACTAGAGGTGGGCAAAAAATCTAAGGAAACAAAGTGTACTACGAAGATTAATACCTAAGAACTGAGTGGGAAACAACATAGGTCATCCAGACCTTAAGAAAAAAATATTTTAATTGTTGTACAATGCTCTTTTTGTATAAAAATGGAATTTAAATGAGAATACCACCAATTCCACCTATTTAGATGGAAGACCAAATCCAAGGTTTAGGGGTTCAATGGGCATACCAGATTCTCATTTTTTCTAATTCCAATTCCCATTGTGCCGACCCAAACAATGAATTAAAACTTTTTTAGAATTTGAAATTCTAATTCCATTCCAAATCTGGCAACCAAACAGGCCCTTATAGAACATAGGAAGTGGTTAAGCCATGTCATGAATCCTAAAGTGGAATGTTGATAGTTAGTCCAACAATCCCCCCTTAGTGTTCCTGAGGAGATTTGAACATATGACAAAGCTTTGATACCACTTGTTACAAGCTAGAGTTGTCATTGCACCAAAAGATCAACCTATCAATGCCTGATACAACCACTAGACTTATAAAAAATATGAGGTAGTGAATCCATGTCACTAATCCTAAAGGGGAACATTAGTGGTTAGTCTAACAGTATAATTGAGCTTGAATTGGTTAAGGAAAGGAAGTAGTAGTAGAGATTTCTTTGGTAAGTATTATTGATGATTGTAAGGTAAATGATAACCCTGTGATTGTTAGATATAATGCTAAAGTTTTTTTTGAGACTAACAATAACTTGCAAAAAGATGTATCTATTGAGCATAGTGAAAAAAAAAATATCTAAACCTACTAAAGAAATAAGAGTTTAGATGTCAATTCATACTTCTAGTAGAAACATGACAAAGAATCATCCAGCAGAGTGGATCATCAGAAGAAAAGATAAAAGGTGTGATGAAAAGAAGCAGAATCAATGAAGAACTATGTCTGATATCTCAAGTTGAACTAAAGAATGTAGATGAGGCATGTAAAGATGACTATTGGAAGCAAGCTATGAAAGATCAAATAGTAAAGAATGAGACATGGGAATTGGTCCCTAGACCAAAAAAAAAGAGTGTGATAGGAACAAAATGGGTATTCAGGAACAAGACCAATGAACAAGGTGAATTTGTAAGGAACAAAACAAGATTGGTTTCTTGGTTAAGCAAGAAGTAGGATTGTATCTCGCAAAGTACAGCAGAAGCATAATATGTTGCAGCAGCAAACAATCATTATCAAATTGTTTGGATGAAGTAGATGTTGAAGGATATAAGGATAGAATTTAGTAAACCTATTTTCATACATTGTGGTAACACAAGAATAGTGAATATGTCTAAGAATCCAATGTTGCATTCTAAGACTAAACAAATTTCTATCAAATATCACATATTGAGAGAGAAAATTACAGAAAAGGAAATTAGATTGGAATGTTTAAGCACCAAAGAGAAGATTGCAGATATTTTCACCCAAGCCTCTTTCCAAAGGGACTTTTGAGTATTTACAAGTTATGCTAGGGGTTGTGCCCCTGCCTACATTAGTGTAGATGATGCAAGAGTGCATTAGTCTAGTGTAACATAGCACTATTATTTATCTAGACTGAATGTTTATGCTTCATGTATGGGGGAGTATCTATGATGGAAAAAGTCATCTAGGACTCTTTTTGGATGTTATTTTGAATAGTGTCTTTGGACGCTTGAGCAAGTCCAAGATAGTTGTTGTAGAGTTTGATGGTTGTTGAAACCTTTGATATTGATGTCAATAGGGAAGAGATTACAGCATGAAAAATAGTTTGATATAGAGTACATTGAAGGGAAAGATTGCATCTGATATAGATAACATTAAGGTATATCAATGGGGGAGAATGATTGATGAAGATGATTTGAAAAGAAAGGTTAACAATCTTTTATAGTTGCTATTTTTGGAGCTAGATGTTTTTCATCTATGTTTCCATCAATGTCAAAGGGGAGATTGTTGGAAGAATGAATTTTGTTGATACTTATATGGGGGAATACTATAGAAATATGATTAGATCATTATTGTGATGATATGTTACATTCATGACTGTGTTTTTCATTGATGTCAATGTTGGCAAATATATTTTTCTTTAAATAAAAGAAATAAATAAAAGATTATATGCCCAAGTCTCACAAGACAATACAATTGAGGAATTTCCACTTCTTCAATTGCTCTCTAAATTTTGGTAAGATTCAATTTCCTTATTATATTTTCGGTCACAACTGCCTTTCAAATAAGAATTACTTTTAACCTAAAAGTAACAAGGTTTCCCATCTATTCTTGGGTAGAGGGAATAATCAAATTAACAACAATTAAATAAACACAAATGCATACGAAGGAGATAACAAACAATTTCTCTATCAATAACCTCCTAAACAATAATCAAAATTGATACATATTCACAATAAAAATAAATATCTAGCATTAAAGGAATTTCAATTTAATCCAATATTGATTCAATACTAGATCGATAATGATTAGATTCAAAGCATAAAACTTCAAACATTCAACCATTTCCTTTCAAAAAGAACAATATTGTTCAGATATGATATTGGAAAACTCAAAAAACTTGCAAAGCTATAAAATTCAAATAAAATGGTCATAGCATGATAACCATCAAAAACTAACGCTTAGCACTATTGAGTTTCAAACTTAAATAGAAAAGAACCAACATGGAAAAGGGTATGAAAACCTAGAGTTTAACTTTTTAAAACCACAAACTAAAAAGTTTTGAAAGTAATTAAACCAAAAACACTAATCATCTACCAATTGGTCAAGAGGTTCCTCTTCCTCCTTATCTTTAGCATCACCCTAACCACATACTAGCTTCCATGTCCTAAATATATTCATGAATTCATTTGTGTTAGTCATATTTGGGTTCTTGATTCTCTCCAAATGATTCTTCCATATTTCCTTGTCCAGTTTCATTTTGTTCATAGTATCTAGGTAACTGGGGAGTCACAGAGTGTAGATTATTGACATCACTCCACTTTTAGCCACCTTGGAGAAGTCAAATGATGGGAGATTATTTTTTTCTTTTATAGACTTCATGCATTCTTCATGTTGTTTGACCATGATCTCTACATCAAAACCTCCTTCTTTAAGAGGGTTAGGGAAATTTGAGCCCATGGACTAAAAGTCCCTGCTTATCTGCTCTTGTAAAGTTTTGAAATCTTTTTTGCAAGATTGCATCCTTGAGATCACAGAAGTATAATTGGACACCCTCTAGGCTATGTTTTTCCTTAGAACCTGAATTAGCCCTACATCCACATGTTGTTATGGGTTCTCTTAGAGGAAATTTTCTAGTTCAAAATCTTCCACTTCCATGAATTGGGACACCATAGCTGATAGTGTCTTGGCTTCTATTTTCCAAGTCTTGAATTGAGCATGGGATTCATCAAGTGCAATCTTGGCTAAAGAAACAATTTCATGCAAATTCTACATGAGCTAAGCAACTTGGTTCATTATCATGTTAATCCAACTAGATACTACAGATTTTATCATTTTTCCTTTCTTTAAATCTTCTAACAACTACTAATTTTTTGGGGTGTTGGAATCAATGAAAAGTTGTGACTAATTATCAAGAACTAACCTTTGTCTTTCCAATGAATTTATATACTCAGCCATTGGATTATTTTCAACTTTTAGCCTTTTCTTCTTAATTCCATCATTTTTTGATTATAGTACAATTTTCTTTGTAGGTGTCTCTACCCACTGCTATTTTATCTCAAAGTTCATTACCCCTAAATTTATGTGAGTAATTTCAATTTTTCTTAGGTCCAACTTGTTAGCTCCCTCTTTTTGGTTGTAGGTGGCTACCTCAGCTATGCTTCTCCTAGTCACACTATCAAAGGTTATTCTAGTTGTTATTTTGGTCCTTTTGGGCTTGGGGGCCTTGTTGGTATATTTACTCATGATATCATTAACTAAGAAGGAAAAAAAAACTATACTCCTTTTCCTATTCACCAAAGCCACAAGCCAATTAAGAGTGATAGCATCACATTGCAATTTATTAGCCTTTTTTGGGGTAGCTATAGTCTACATCCTTGGGGGAGATGAATGGCTATTATCAATGAGCTCTCAACCTTTTTCTTTATCCTATTTTCCATCAACCTAAATCACCCTATGAAGACTTACTAGCACTGACATTTTAGTCTTTTTGTTGGAATGAGTTTTCTACAAAAGAGGGGGATTATGAAGCTTTTTCTCAGAGATCCTTGATGAACTTTGGTCCACCTCATAATAGGTGCATGATAATAATGCCCAAGGCCTTACTTGGGAATAGTATATTCAATCTAAGGATTATTATCCCCACCATGAGGTGCATTTAATTTGTCAACATAGGGATGTATACTTGAAATGGTCAGCATAGTATGTACACTAGGTTTCTTAAAGAGTCATAGTTCTTATGTTGTAGGAAATTAAAATGCAAGGAAGGAACCTACACTAGTGCTATAGGAAATTAACACACTTAACTCTCCATTAAAATAAATGCTAGAAATGTAATTAAATTCTAACTTATATTCCAATTCATTCACTATAACTACTCTCAAATGTTATAGGAACACTCACAAAGTATGAGGTTGTAGGAAGAAACTTACAACTTCTAATTGAAATACCAAAAATGTTGAATTAAATCTACACTACTCTAGTCTAATCCACCTCCCAAGTGGTCCTCTTGGTTGGATTCTACTAATCTACTAACACAAAATGTAAGCCAAGAATTATTTCATTCCAAAATTTCTTACACAAGAACCATACATAAGACTATAAAAAAACTTACTCCAAGAGTCAATAGTTTCTTTTTATAGACTTTATTCAAACCTCCCAAAACTATTGATCCAATCCCTATAAATAGAGAATCAACACTTATTCTAAAATAGAAAAGAAAACAAATTGACTACAAATCTGCCAGAGGAAAAAAAGGAAATATAAAAATTCATGGTACAAATAATAATGTCTAGATAACCAATTTGACACAATAGTAAATGTATACAGAATATAAAAAATTTTCATCCCTACATTCCTACAACAATAGCTCTTAATTTGTAGCAGTTGTGCCTCCTAATATTGTTATGATTCTTCCTCTGTGACTAGACTTTAATGTTCCTCCTTGAATGTTATTGGTCATCTCTAGCTTCTTTCCTATTAGGTTATTATAATGTAGAAATATTTGCAAACAAGCATAACCAAATTAAATCCAAATATTAGAGCACACATTCTAATTGTTATATGAAATACTGCATTATATGTATAATATTGGAAAAATATGACATACTATCTACCCATAGGTTAATGGTTCTATTTGGACTTAATCATAAGTTTAACTAAACATAAATTCACAAATGTCTTCGAAGTATTAAAAAAAAGTATTTAAAATTGTCATAAAATAGAGGCAATAATTAGCCTCATCATCTATCTCCTGGTAATTTTGATGCATGTCCTCAAGCATTGAATCTTCTAGTCATTGAGTGGTAATCTCCAACTTCAGTCCTCCCTCTTCTGGTACTTTTGAAGGTGTAGTAGAATCCTTGTGTTCTCTCCTAGACTTCCCTTCTATGGGCCTCCTACAACTTGTCAAGCCATTCAAAATTGATATCATACAGGGGCCACATGAGCATTAGTGGCTGCATTGTTAGTGGACACCACAATTCTAGTCTATTTTTCCTTCCCAACTATATGTATTTTAGAGCTTGGTGAAGGGTTGCTTCTAAGTTGATAGACCTATGCGGCTTTGATCTTTTGAGTCCTTCTGGTAGTCTTCCTCTTTTGCTTTTAACACCAACCATGGCTCTTTGAAAGGAAAATTAAGGCAAGTTATCATATTCCAAATATACCTTTTTTCTAGCCTCAAATATTTTTTCTTTTATCTCCTTGTGTTTATCCCCATAGGTCAATTTGAACCAATCCCTAAATTTTTCTTCTAGTTTATCACTCTCAGCTCTTAATGACAGGGGTTTTATTCTTTCCTCATCTGTATAATTGTTTAATTATCTATCATAATTAGCTTCATTATGCATCCAAGACATTATAGCCCTCAAATGTATATCTTCTATGTAAGGTAAAGGATTCAATTGAGTTTCTGTAGGGATAATGAAATTGTGAACATGCAATTCAAAGAGTAATTTTTTCTACCAAAATGGAAGAGTTTGGTATAAACCATAGAACTCCTGAGCTGACTTGAATTTTGCATTTATGTCTTTGAGGGTCAACATAAGCTGGAATAAAAGGAATAGTTCTTTTAGACAAAGAGCATAGATCCTAGGTGGTGGTCTACAAGTAATTATTTGATTAGCCAATTTGAGGGCATGATCCATCTTTTGTTTCTATTTTGCCAATTGATCTCTCAATTCTACAATTTCTTCATCTTGATATGCTATGAGCTTCTTCATCTCCTTTCTCTCCTCTTTCTATATGGCTATTGTCAACACATGTTTATTATACAACTGAAAAAGAAGCACTTGCAAGGAAATTGGACCACTTTCTTCCTCATAGTTAATTTTTTCCTCTATTCCCTCCATGATTATTCTAAGAAATTTGTAAACCATGTTCACTTGTAGGGAACTAGGCCATTTTTTGAGCAAGTTAATTGATGCATTATTGGGGCTTTTTCATCGTTATGACCTAGAGTATATTGTTGGTTTGCTAGGGAATTATTTTGGCTTTCATTCACCTCAACCCTACATTCCTCATCAAGGTTTTGAGGACTATCTAGAATTTTAGGTTGATTGGGCGAATAATTCAAAACAACTTGTACTAGGGATTCTTTATCAAATGGTTTGGGTAAAGTAGACTAAGTTTCTATTAAAACTTTAAAATATTTTCCTTTCTTTCTAGGGCTTCTTCACATATTGGTCTCCTCAAGCAACATGAACTTATTCCTACAACCTCTTTTCAGTGTCTCTACTATAGGAGTTTTTATGGCACATTTTTTTCTTTTGCTTTGAGACTGTAGGATTTTGCTTTTTGGCTACTAGAGATGAGGTTTCTTCTTGTAATTTATGTTTCCTCTTTGCTCAAGTAGAGGTAGGTACATTTCTCTTTTGAGTGGGTAAAGGTACATTTTCTTGCACATTTCTGGTTTGAACACCTTGGGTGCTTTGCTTAGTGGTCACCTCAATGGGGACTACATTTTCTTCACTAGTCTATTCATTAGGGGTAGCTTAAGGTTGTAAGATTTTACACTAGAAAAATTCTACCCATGACATGGGAGATGCATCCCTAAGAGATCTCTCTATAAGCAATTTGATTAGGGCATGGTGAGTAACTAAGTTGTTCTTCCCCTTCTAGATTTCCTCAGCACTAGTGCATAACATATTGTACAAGAAATTGGGGACATTCACTAGAGAATTATGTTTAAATAACTGAGAAAATTAAAATGATGTGCATGCAAATATGATAATCTTCTTTCATAGGTAAAAGGCCTAATAATATGTACGACCAACTCATTGTATGGGAATGTGCTTCGTTATATCCAATGGAGGGTCAGTTGGTATGACAAACTAGACCCTAGTTGACCTTGCATCATGTGCATTAGGGTTGTGTTCTCCTACTATTGGTAAGCCAATTACTTTTTCTATCTACTCTTCTATGGAAACAACTATCAATCCCTATACTATTGCTTTACCTTCCTCAAATGTACGTATAAATTCAATGGTCACTTCATCATCAAACTCTATTATTTTTAGAAAATACCCTAACTAGCCACATGCATTAAATCTTCTCACTGCCACTACATTTGAGAGTAAAACACTATGCTCCACCGGTTCTCATTTCTACAATTGTCCTCCCATTTGTACTTGCTAATTTAAATCTCTTCTCTACTTGCACTATTACCTTCTTGCCTTCTATAAATTCAAGCTTTCTTTTGTTTTTGAAAATCACAGACCCTTTTATATTTCACATTCCTTTCTACTAATTTTTTTCATGAACAATACATCATGAGCAATAATAATGTGGTTTGAATGAAAATAAATCATAAATATGTGAGAATTCTCCCAAAATCAAATTTGGGTCACATCAAAATTGAATTTGGGTCACATCATAGCCTAATATTGAGGAATTATTTGGGAATAAGGGTATGACACATGACATTTGTGTTGGAAATATTCAAGATATGACAGGTTACTGAGAGAGGAGAGGTGAATCAGTAACTTCAAAACTCTAATACAATTCAGCACTTTAATCATATATACTATTTACCATTCATTCATCTAATCTACTACATATATGAGAGATCAAACATTTATAACACATGCACACAATGATTTAGTAACCCAAAAACCTACTAAATAGAAAGTAAAATTGGGGTGGGGATGATACCCACAAAACTTCAATACTGCAGTGATGTGTTGGATACAATTGTTAATTGAATTTTGTCTTTGATGTTACACCAATGTCATATTAGTCATCAGTTGGCTTCTATCAAGCTCACAAGGCTAGGAAAGGAAAGTTAGCTTCTACTGAGTTCACTTGGTCAGCAAAGGAAAGTTAGCCTCTACTGAGTTCACTCGGTCAGCAAAGGAAAGCTAGTGTCTACCGAGCTCACTCAATCATCGAGAGAAATATGATGGGAAGTTAACTTCCATCGAGTTCACTAGGACAGCAAAGGAAAGTCAGTGCTCACTGAGTTCACTCGGTCTCCAAAGGACTTTTGAAAGATTTTGCAGTGTTTACTGAGCTTCACTTGGTTAACATTAGAATACCATTCTAAAGTAGTGGTTACCAAGCTTGGTTGGCCAACAAAGGATTTTACTGTTTTGATATTAAGTCTAATTGCTTTATGCAACTGACTATTGTATGATTTTTTTGTTTGTTATTGTAACTTATATTTGAGCCAACTTGATAAATCTGAAAGGTATATATATAGATATTCAAGTTGTGGAATAGTGTGTGTGCGAAAAAGTGAATGGAAGAGTGAATTTTGATGAAGGATTAGATATCCTGGAGGTGCTGCAAAGTTGTATTTGATCAGTAAGGATTCAGAAAAGAAAAACATGGATCTGTAATCAGCAAAAGATAAGTTGCACATCATTCAGGTCATTTCATTGTTGCTTTCTTATCATTGTAATAGTGAATTCAGAATCTCTTTACAGAGTTGGTTTAACAACCATTATTGTAAATCCTCTAACAAGGTGACAATTCAATTGGATTGTTCTAAAGACCTCTAACTAGGCCACTCCTAACAGGGTGATTAAATCCTCTAACAAGGTCACACCTAACAGTGTGTATTGTAACCTTTAATAGGGTTGGCTCCTAACAGGGCTCACTTCAGAAGAGTGAAAATTGGTGACTAGTTACTTGGTGGTTTTTCCCATATTGGGTTTTCACGTTAAATTTGTTGTCTCTTGTGTTCATTTAGTTAATCTTTGCATGCATATTAATAACTCTGAATGCTAGATGAATAGTAACTAGTTAACTTACTGAGTTAAAATATTTCTACACTATTTACCGAGTATCAGCAGTAAATAATAATTTTAGACATCTAAGGGATTTTGGACTTGTTTTTGTGGTAACTGATTCACCCCTCCCCTCTCAATTACTTCATCTATATTTACAACAATTGGTATCAGAGCTTTTGGTGCTTTCAAAAAAAGATTTCAAGGATCTAAGCTAAAGATCAGGATGTCTTACAAAAGGGAAATTCCTAGACTCAACAGAAACAACTTCACTACATGGCAACGACTGATGAGAATTCACCAAGCATCCATTGGTGACATAAGACTAGAATACCTTGATGAAAAATATGAAGAACCTACTGGTACACTGTTTGTCAATGATATTTCTAAAAAAAAGACTCACAACATTATGATGATAGATATAGCATCTACTCTGAGTTATGAAGAATTTGATGACATCAAGGATTGAAAAACTACCTTTGAAATGTGGGACAAGCTGAAAGAAATCTATGGAGGAGATGATAATGTGAGAAGAGCCAAAGCAGAAAGTTTGAGAGGACAATTTGATCAAATGAGGATCAGAGAGGATGAAAATATTGCAAAATATGTTGAAAGAGTCAAAGCATGTGTCAGTGCAATCAAAGCATCTGGAGGAGATATCAAGGAGGAAACAATAATAGGTAAAGTTCTTAGAACTCTACTCCCCATTTATGCAATCAGAGTTTTTGCAATTCAAGAAAGAAGATGTGAAGAAAATCACAAGATAAATCTAGAGGCCATAGTTGGAAGATTGACTACATTTGAACTAGACAACTTTGACAATTATGTTCCAGCTTCCAAGAACATTGAATCAGCATTTGAAGCCAAGCTTTCACTTAAGGAGAAAAGCAAAAAGAAAAAGGAATCTCAGTCAAGAAGTGAAGATGAATCAGATCAAAGTTCAGATAGTGATCTTGAAGTGATTGAAGCTCTACTAGCAAGGAAATATTCTAGAGGCAGAGGTAAATTTAAAGGTAAAGTTCCTCTAATCTGCTTTTCATGTGAAGAAGTTGGTCATATTGTTGCTAGGTGCCCAAATAAGTAGAACAAAGATGACAAGAAAGGTTACAAGTACAATGGCAAGAAAGATTTTAAATTATTCAAAGATAAAGGTAAGAAAACATGTTTTATGGCTAAAGATTCTAATGATTTTAATGATGAAGAAGAAGATGAAATTGTCTACATTGCTGTAAAATATGAATCTAATAATGATGAGGAAATGGCACTCATTTCTCATATGAGCAAAAATGATACATGGATCATAGATAGTGGTTGTTCTCATCACATGACTGGTGATAAAACTAAGTTTGAATACTTTGAAAACTATGATGGTGGCAATGTAAGATTTGGTAACAATGAACCTTGTTGTATAAAAGGAAGAGGAAGAATCTCTCTAACCAAAGAACTTATATATGATAATGCCTATTAGGTAGAAGGACTAAAGCATAATTTGTTGAGTGTGGCACAGCTACTCAATAATGGATTCAAAGTAGAATTCATGCATGGAAAAGCAAGATTGTTGGACAGCAAAGGAAAACTGATTGGATCAAGCACTCAAACAAAAGGTAACTTATTTTATCTTGAACTTGGTGAATGTTCGTGTTTTATTGCTCAACTTGAAGAAAGTTGGTTATGGCATAAAAGGTTGTGTCATGTCGATTTTGATAACTTGATAAAGATAAGAAAATTCAAGAAAGTAAGAGGCATTCCTAACATAAAGAAACCTGAGGTCAGTCTATGCAAAAATTGTTAGATTGGTAAAATGGGAAAGACTAGTTTTAAAAGTAAAAACTATCAATCTAAAGATATATTAGAAATTGTGCATACTAATTTATGTGGACCCATTGGAATTGAAAGCTATACTGAAGAAAAGTTCTTCATTTTTTTTTATTTTATCATTACTCAAGAATGATGACTGTCATGTATCTAAGGAAAAAATCAAAAGCATTTGAGAAATTCAAATGGTATTTGGCTAGAGTAGAAAAGGAAACAAGAAAAAGATTGAAATGCTTGAGGTCAGACAGAGGAGGAGAATACATCTCACACGAGTTCAATAACTTTGGCATTAAGAGAGGAATCAAAAGACAGGTATCAGCCCCTGGAACTCCTGAACAAAATGGAATAGCTAAAAGGAGGAGCAGATCTATCATGGATTGTGCAAGAACCCTAATGATTGAAAAGAACATTGCTATCAAATATTGGAAGGAAGCTATCAGCACTGTAGTTCATACCTTGAATCGGGTATAGCTTAAGAAGGACTCATTCAAAACTCCCTATGAGCTATGGTATGGCTACAAACCTAATGTAAGTTATCTAAAAGTATTTGGAAGTAAATGTTACGTTTTGAAAGAATCTAAAAAAGGAAAATTTGATGTAAAAGGTGATGAAGGAATATTTTTGGGATACTCCTGAAAAAAGTAAAGCATATAGATGTTTGAACCTGTCTACTTAAAAAGTCATAGAAAGTGCACATGTGAAAGTTGATGAGTTTGTAGAAAGGACTGAAGAAGAAAGCAAAAGGGAACCAGAAGATTATAGAAGGTTTGTTTTCACTGAACTTGATCAGTCCCAGTCAATCAGGAATCTTCTACTCTCGAGTCATAAGTAACCGAGTTACACGTAGTTCAAACTGAGCCATAGCAACCTGAGTCACAATCAAATGCTACTGAGCAAGTGTCTATCGAGTCTGAAGGACCCAAGCCAATAGTTACCAAGCCAGAATAGCCAGAACCTTAAATTGAAGTGCAAGAGGATAACAATGAAATTCTTTCAAAAGGCAAGGTACCTATATTAGCAAAATATGTCAGGAGACATCATTCAACAAATTAGATCATTGGAGACAAATCTAAAGGAACCATGACAAGAAGCAAGTTGAAAGGTACTTGTTTACTTGCTGATTTTGAACCTAGCAATATCAAAGATTCTTTAGAAAATGATAGTTGGATTGAGGCTATGAATAGATAAAATAGAGAAAAACAAGACATGGACTCTTGTACCCAGGCCTAAAGATAAAAATGTGATTGGAACTAAATGGGTATTCAGAAACAGGTTGACTAAAGATGGTAAGGTATCAAGAAACAAAGCTAGATTAGTATGCAAAGGATATGCTCAAGAAGAAGGAATAGACTATGGAGAAACTTTTTCTCCTGTTGCAAGATTGGAAGGAGTTAGAACCTTACTTGCATATGCTACTCACAAAGGATTCAAATTTTATCAAATGGATGTTAAGTCAGCATTCCTCAATGGTATAGTGGATGAAGAGGTTTACATTGATCAACCTAAAGGTTTTGTTGATCCAGATTAAAGAAACATGGTCTGCAAATTACACAAGGCACTATATGGTCTGAAACAAGCCCCTAGAGCATGGTATGAAAGATTACATGACTATCTTATTCAAATTGGTTTTCAAAGAACTAATGATAACAGTAGCTTGTATATAAAGGATGGACCAAATGATAAAATTGTCTTGGCAGAAATATTTGTAGATGATATTGTTTTTATAGGAAATGATGATCTTTGCAAAGAATTTTCAGAACAAATAAACAAGGAATTTGAAATGTCTATGTTTGGTGAGATAAAAAAATTTGTTGGTCTTAAAATTCAGCAGAATAAAAATGGTATCTACATCACTCAATCAAAATACATCAAGAAGATATTGAAAAAGTTTGGTATGGAAGATTGTAAACTAGTTGGGACTCCTATGTGTAGTGGATTAAAACTTACCAAGGAAGATGAATCAAAAGAAGTAGATCAAACACTATATAGATCTATGATTGGAAAGTTGCAGTATGTAGTTCATACCAGGCTAGATATTGCCCTTGCAGCTGGGATTGTAGCGAGAATTTCAGCAAAACCAAGAGAAAATCACATGATGGAAATCAAAAGAATAATGAGATATTTGAAAGGAACTAAAGATTATGGTTTATGGTACAAAATTGGAGGTGATCTAGATTTAAAAGTGTTTACTGATTCTGATTGGGAAGGAAACCTTGATGACAGAAAAAGTACAAGTGGAGGAGCATTCTTTCTAGGAAAGAGGTTGGTTTCTTGGACAAGCAAAAAGTAGAATTATACATCCCAATCTATAGTAGAGGCAGAGTATGTTGTCGCAGCAGTAAACTATTCTAATATTGTTTGGTTTAAACAGTTGTTGGAAGGCATGAAGGTGGAAATCAAAGAACTAGTTGTTATGTTCTATGATAATACAAGTGCAATAAACATATCTAAGAATTTAGTGATGCATTCCAAAACCAAGCACATTGCAATAAAATATCATTTTGTCAAAGAATTGGTGAAAGATAAGGAGATCAGATTGGAATATGTTCACACAAAGGAACAAACTGCTGATATATTCATAAAGCCATTACCTAAGGATGAATTCTTGTATCTAAGAGGGAAGTTAGGGGTCACTCCCCTATCTGAAATTCACTAAAATTAAGTTTTAGTGATGCATCAACAGATACCAAGACAAAAATCTATCAGTTGATGCAGCGTTATCAGGAAATATTGCATATGAATCAGTACTAAAGGTACATTAGAATTCATTTGAGTTATGTTGTCTTTGGCATGTGTTGTCAAAGAGGGAGAGTTTTACTGTCATATCTTTCTGATTTTTTTTTGAAAGAAGGGTTTGCTAAGTAATCCCTTCATAGAGGGAGATTACTAAAAGAGGGAGAGTTTGCTATCTAATAAAGAAATTTGTCTTGTCAGAAAAGACTTGCTAGACTTGTTTTCAAATTTCATTCTACTATGACATGTTGTGTTGCCATCAATGCCAAAGAGGGACATTGTTGGATACAATTGTTAATTGAATGTTGTCTTTGATGTTACACAAATGTCATATCAGTCATCAGTTAGCTTCTACCAAGCTCACAAGGCTACCAAAGGAAAGTTAGCTTCTACCAAGTTCACTCGGTCAGCAAAGGAAAGTCAGCCTCTACCGAGTTCACTCAGTCAGCAAAGGAAAGCTAGTGTCTACTGAGCTCACTCGGTCATCGAAGAAAATATGGTGGGAAGTTAACTTCCACTGAGTTCTCTACGATAGCAAAGGAAAGTCAGTGCTCACTGAGTTCACTCGATCTCCAAAGGACTTTTGAAATATTTTACAGTGTTTACCGAGCTTCACTTGGTTAACATTAGAAAACCATTCTAAAGCAGTGGTTACCAAGCTTGATCAGCTAGCAAAGGATTTTACTGTTTTGATATTAATTCTAATTACTTCCTGTGGCCGACTGTTGTATGATTTTTTTTTGCTATTGTAACTTATATTTGAGCCGACTTGATAAATCTAAAAGGTATATATATAGATATTCAAGCCTTGGAATAGTGTGTGTGTGAAAAAGTGAATGGAAGAGCGAATTCTGATGAAGGATTAGATATCCTGGAGGTGTTGCAAAGTCGTATTTGATCAGTAAGGATTCAAAAAAGTAGAACATGGATCTATAATCAGCAAAAGATAAGTTGCATCTCATTCAGGTCATTTCATTGTTGCTTTCTTATGATTTTAACAGTGAATTTAGAATCTCTTTACAGAGTTGGTTTAACAGCCATTTTTGTAAATCCTCTAAGAAGGTGACAATTCAGTTGGATTGTTCTAAAGACCTCTAACTAGGCCACTCCTAATAGGGTGATTAAATCCTCTAACAAGGTCACACCTAATAGTGTGTATTGTAACCTTTAATAGGGTTGGCTCCTAACAGGGCTCACTTCAGAAGAGTGAAAATTGGTGACTAGTTACTTGGTGGTTTTTTCCATATTAGGTTTCCACGTTAAATCTGGTGTCTCTTGTGTTCATTTAGTTAATCTTTTCATGCATATTAATAACTCTGAATGCTAGATGAATAGTAACTAGTTAACTTACCGAGTTAAAATATTTCTACACTATTTATCGAGTAATAGCAGTAAATAAGCATTTTAGACATCTAAGGGATTTTGGACTTATTTTTGTGGTAACTAATTCACCCCTCTCCTCTTAGTTACTTCATCTATATTTCCAACATTATGAACTCGATAATCATTGAGAATCAAATAAGTGTTGTTACTAATGACAAATACAATATAATGCCAACAATCTCCCCCTTTTGCATTAGTGACAAAACACTTATAAGCCAAAATATATGTACATAATATGACTCAATGAATGGTTTTGCAAAATTGATCTTTGTAGAAATCTTTGTAGAAATGCTGCATATACATTTCTAGATATATCTTCTTGATGACTTATAATGTATATACAAAGATACTTGTGTACTTATGTACACATGCTAACTCTATTGAGTGCTAACTCCCCCTATCACTTTTACTAATGTTAGAAAGGTTAATCTTTCCTTGGATATATTAATTGGGATATTCCAAGGGTCCCTAAATGTAGTTTTTCCTCTTGTACACATGTGGAGGACATGTCATTGTTTGTCCTTTATTCCACATGTAAGGACAACTCTTTTTTATTTCTTTATTTAGTTTATCCTCCTTAAGAGGATTGTGACACTTTGCACACACCTATTATGAATGTGGCATTCATAGAAATGGGAGTTACAAATGCAACTCCTTTCTCATCTCTATATAAGAGATGCTCCTCCTTCTTTCTTCTTCACTCTTAGCACTTGATGTTATTTTATTGAGCTACTTTTGCTCCAACACTCTCTCTCTCTCTTCTCTAGGCATTTGCCTTCATTCATAATACTCACAAGGGGTTTTCTTTGCTTTCCCCTTATAAATCCTTGTCTCCATTGTTGAACCATCTTGGTGTATGCTCTTGGAGTTTGCTTATCTTATGTTAACATTTTTTCACACTTAACTTACTTGGATTGTTTCTCGTTCCTTGCTCAATATTATCATTTCTTACAACTACTAACTCTCCCATTTATTATGCTAAATCTCTCCCCCTTTTTGACAATAATGCCAAAGGACTATATATATAGCTTATATGGTTACACCAAAGTGAGATAGAAAATTTTGATGTACCTTAAGGATGGTGGAAAAAGTATTAACCCAAGTCTACTACAACGTTTGATAGGTGGAGAGAGCAATTTGAACTTTTTCTAATAATTGGATCATGTGATCAGCCACTGAGAAGTTTTGATCTTGGAAAAATGTTTTGCAATGAGCAATATGTTTCTGCATTGTGTCCATGATAGGAAGGATCATGTTCTGGATGTCTATGAGTGTAGACCAGATCCTTGCTTCCTCTCTCAATAGTTCTACTTGCACATTTGCCAAATATCTGATTTTGTTGTGATGGGAGATTGTGGAGGACGAGTCCACCTTTATCTTGGATGCACTTGATTGCATATCAATATCAATCTTATTCAACTTATCCTTTATTTCTTTAGTAAAACCAGAAATATCACAAAGTTTGGCAAAAAAGTGATGCTGCATTATTAAAAGAATTTTCAAAATTATCCAAAAATGTGGACAATTCAACTTGCTTGAGTGCTATCTGTTGAGAAATATGCTTTAGCACCTTGTCATCAAATTTCCTTTCAGCCTTTTCAATCAGTTTCTCTTGTCTAGAAGGATCTTCATTAAATTTCTACACTCCCTCTTCTAACTGAATTGAAATGTGTTGAGTGGAATCTACTTGAACACCTATAGCTTGTGTAATTATATCCTTCACATTCTCAATTATTCTGTACTACTTATCCCTTTCAGACCTTAACTACTTTTGTGTAGCTTTCATCTCTATGAGTTGATTGACTAACCTCATCTCTTCAATGGTAGCAGTGTTATAGTCAATCTTTGGTATTACTATCTCTGTGTCTAATTCAATGTCTTCTTCAATTTCCTTTCCAGTGATCAAAAGTTTTAATGGATGCTTTTGTTTGACTTCAGAGATTGCTAGTATGACCTTTGGAATAGACATGTTAGTGGAGATAGAAGGGCTAGCAGTAAAAATTGGGATAGGACTCAAGGATTGAATACCAACAGAAGTGCTAACCGGATCAAAAACATAAACATTTCTCAAAAATGATGACACACTCGATAGAGTACCCATAGCAGTATCTGAACTGATTGGAGTTGAAGTGGATATAGATAATGTTGATGAGAACAAAACTATAGAACTTACTGGAATTGATGAAAACAAAATTGTGGAACTTACTGGTACACTCACTTCTGATGAAGGAATTGAGGAAGCTAACTCGGTAGCTAAAGAAGTGATAGGCAGCTCAATGGATAAAGTGCTTGGCACTTCTGTTTTAGATACTTGGAGCTAGGAGGTGGTTGGTGAAGATTGAGACATTGATGTGGCAATTGTGCTCACAGTCTCACCTGTAGAAGCTATCTCCCTGGTAGATGTAACAGTCTTTGGTGGAGAGTGAGGAAGGGATACAATAACTTTTGCTACAATATTTACTGGATCTTCTTCATCTTTTTCTTCCTCAATTGCTTCTTCCTCCTTGTCTTATTTCTCTTTTTCTTCCATTAGTGCATGCAGCTCTCCTAGTGTAACTGTGATAGATGGAGTGTTATCAAAATCATCATTGTCACTGCTATCATTATCCTTAATTTCAACAGGATCATTACTGGTCTTTTTCATATGATAGATTTTCTTCCACATGTTTGTTGCATCTCTTACAACATGCTCAATGTCCTTAGTTAAAATCAATCATGTGTGAAATCTAATCATCATTTTACATTCATTGTTCTTCATTGCTACCTTTATTTCTGCTTTAGTAAGACGTAGTAGAAGATTCTTCAAGGATTGCTCATATATTTCCTTGGCCATTTGGGTGGCTGACTCCCACCTTGGTTACAATCTTAGCAATAGCTCTTTGGAGATTTGAGGGGCAAGCTGGTCTGGGGAGTATTTCCATTTTCCCATCTTGTTAAGTACTAGTTCCTCAATCTACATTTTTTCTGTATCAATCCTTGTTTCAAATTTTAATACCTCAAAATTTGTGATGCAAGCTCCCTCTTCTAATTGTTTCAATCTTTCTTAGAAGGTCAATTGGGGCTTGCTAAATACAACTTCACCTTTGTTCTTACCTTTTTCTCGCCTTGTGAAAATAGTTGTGGAGGCTTTTGGTGGCTTGGTAATGATTACCTTGCCATTCTTTTTGAGTGGCTCTACCTCCTTCTCTGATTCTTCCTCTATATCTTCTAGTTCCTACTCCTCTTCTTCATCCTCACCTTTTCCTTCAGTAAGCATAAGAGGGCCGGTTGCAATTTTCAATTGTGCTATCTTCCTCTTTCCTTTGCTTATAGCCTAGGGTAGCTTGATTTCAAGCTCAATTCTAGTCTTGGCTTCATCATAAGTGGCAAAGGCGAGAAGCTTAGGATCTATAGGCTCATTTACTAGTACTTCAATAATGTCCCTAGCTTCATCAATATTAACCTCATAAGCAAGAGATTTCACCCATGCAATTCGGGGCCTGACTGTCTAAATGTATACTTTATCACAGTCAACCATGAAGCATACCTCATCTTTGTAATCTTCAACCAGTTTTGGTAGAATTCAGAACCTATTATTCATTCTTTCCTTAAAATATTCAAAATAATTATCCATAACCTTTTCAAAGTTTTCACCCATGTCAACAATAAACTCATTAATCTAATATAGAATTGGAATATCTTTTCTCCACACAACAGTTCCTTCGGATGAAAAGAATTTTTGTACATAGAAGAAAAGACATGTCAACAAAGAACCAAATTTGCAAGGGTTGTTCTTTGAAGTCCTAATGCTGTCCATATTCTTGTTCAATTGTAATAACAATAATTCTGACAGATCAAATTCCATATTTTTCTCTACAACCTTGAATGCCAAATCCACGGCATCACAGGGCACACTATTCAAACAACTGGAGCTATAAATTTTGTGAGAAATGATGTGAATTACAAACCTTAATTCAACATTAGATACAATGCTAACCTTCAAACCTCTACCACCCCACTCAGCTATGGTTTTCTTCTATAACTCCTCCTGACCTAGAGTTATGGTAGTTTCGGCTTTGCTGAGTATGGGGATACTAGTAATCTTATGAATCATCTTCTTGGAAATTAACACTGGCTGTTCTAACCATAGTTTCCCATTGTGAACATGATCAAGTATGTACTTGATCCACTTAATTTGGAAACTTCTTGGCATATGCGAGATATGGGTTAATCCTTTGGTATCTAGATGCTTATGCTTGAGTTTCAAAGAGCCATCAACACTCATTTCTCCTAGGGCATTGTCCACTTCTAGGTTTCTAATCTCTTGAACAGAACATCTGAAATGAGTACGAATATCATTGATAAGAAGTACCTTTGGTGGAGTTTGTGATTGAGCTCCATTGGGGTCAAGTCATTCTACAATTGTTGGAACTAGCTTGAAATTTGGTGCCTTCCACTCCACACCTTTAACTAGTATTTCTGAACCTCTTCAAGCCTTGGTGTTGCAATTAGTCCCAGATGCCATCACTATTCGGTAGGTGTAAGAAAAATTTTGAACAAATTCTCTGCTTGAAATCCCTTGGAATTTTCTTGAATGTACCTGGAAATCTCTTGGCTTTGTAATCGCGATGAAGAATGAAATCAAATTTTTCCTTTTTGACAAAAAATTTGTCATTAATGCTCGGTACAAAAGTAGCTGAGATGACATAGTGCTTGATAGGCTATCATTTACTTGCTTAGTAGAAGCTTACAACTTGGTGATTGAACAAAAAATTTGTTGCTCTTGACCTAGCACAGCAAGGTCTTCAACCGACTTTCCTCGGTAGATGCAACTTCATGAAAGATACACTTTCTTTGATCCTTGTGTATCTAGAATACTGATTTGATCATTTTACATTCTTTTATTTTGGAACTACTTGAGATATCACTAGAAGATGCAGTTCCATTTTCTTATTTATGGATCTAACTGGAGATGGTGGAGTCACCCACTTCTTGAGTGATATTGCCATCATTTGAACTATCTTGCTCGGTAGATTTAGAAATCCATTGTTGCCTCATCTACTTCTGAATATTATCAGCTTTTGTTTTCCTTTCATCTTCAACTCTTAATATGTTCATGCAATTTTTAGCTATATGACCAAGTTCTATGCATATATAGCACCTTATAGTAGTGTCCTTCTTCCTTAGGTGATGTCTTGCACAATTTATACCAATATGTCCATGTTCTCCACAATAATGATATATGCACTAGCTATTGTAGTCCCATCCAAATATTGCTTTAACAAGTTGTTCAGTTGGATTGAATGATTTGGATCTGCATTGGAATGCCTTGTGACCATGCTTCTTGCATTTGTGACAACTTCCTTCAAATTTTGGTTTCTCCTTGCATTCATTAGCTTTATGACCATGCTTACTACAATTATAGCATTTTCAATTGAATTTACCTTTTCAATTGCTCCAACACTTGTTTGATGTGTGACCTAACTTACCACAATGATTGCAAGTAGGTCTTTGATTCCTTTGGGCACCTTGTTTAGAGGATTCACCTTCTTCCTTATAACCAATACCAGCTTTACCAATTTGTCTATGAAGATTTTGCTCACTTTGTTGATTTAATTGAGTCATGTAAGCTTGAGATTTCATTATCCTTTCATTGACTTGGCTTTCAGTGATTAAGTCATTTTCCAAACTTTCATTAATTTATCTTTTTGATCTCAAGTCACTTTGTAAGCTTTCATTGATTTGTCTTTTAGTGATTAAATCATTCCTCAAGCTTTCATTTTCAGATCTCAGATTCATAATTTCTTCATTTGCATTAGATAGTTGATCTATAAGATCTTCATACTAAAGGGATTAATTATTTCTTACCTCTAATTCTTCATTTTCCTTTTTTCTCTATTCCAAAACTTCGCATAGCCTGATTGATTGGATTTCTTGTTCTCTTTTAAGCTTTCTTACTTCTTCTTGTAGAGAGCCATTCTTTGCTTATAGTTCCTTGATTGCCTCATTTGCTTCATTTGAGTTTCTTGATGGTAAAAGGTCTTCAATATTTTCTTCAACATACTGATGGTCATTCATTTGTCTTGCAAGCTCCTTCCTTCTTTTCAGAGATTGGGAAAGATGCTCCTTTGCTTCTTTGAGTTGAGCCATGGCCATTTCCAAATCTAGCTTTTCATTTTCAATAGCTTTTTCAAGTCTGAATATCTCCATTTGTCCTTTAGATCTTTGCTCAAGCTATAAAACTTTGTCTTGAGAACCACAATGCTCTAATACCAATTGTTGGAAATATTCAAAATATGACAGGTTACTGAGAGGGGAGGGGTGAATCAGTAACTTCAAAACTCTAATACAATTCAACACTTTAACCATATATACTATTTATCATTCATTCATCTAATCTACTACATATATGATAGATCAAATATTTATAACATATGTACATAGTGATTTGGTTACCCAAAAACCTTCCAAATAGAAAGTAAAATTGGAGTGGGGATGATACCCACAAAACTTCGATACTGCAATATAAAGTTGGCCTATTAAGGCTTACATTGACCACTTCTAGTGATTTTCCTTGTTAGGAGCACAAAGGACTGCTAGGTCCACCTTGTCAGAGGATTTACAAACATACACTAAAGTATGCACTCTATTAGGAGATTTATACAAAGACTATTAAGTCTACCCTATTAAAGGATTTACAAAATTGATTCATTTATTAGGATGAAATAGTGGATCTACTTACAACTTGATTGCTAATTAGATCCTTGAAGTATAGATCACCTCTTGTGACCAATGAATCTTTACTACTCCTTGTAGACCTTTTCGAATACTCTACTTTTCTGCTGATTCACTTTTATTCTTCTCAAAGCATTACATGTCCATTCTTTAACATACTCATTATATCTTGTAAATGATATAATACATTACATATATACCATTCCAATAATTACAATTGCAAGGTCAGCCAAAACACAAGTGAACAAAATATTACTGAGTCGGCCAAACAATAGAAAACTCGTGTTCTTCAAGCTAACTTGGTGACCTTCTAATACTTGGCATCCACTGCATTACTCGGCATTATGAAGCTTGGTCCATACTAACCACACAACATAGCTTGAAACTCGGTAACCATTGGAGACTTAGTAGATATAGTGTCACTTGATAAAAATTGAATCCTTCATTTACATTGATTTCACTCGATAAACATTGGCTTCCATCATACAAATTGATGACTTGGTAGACATTGTGAAGCTCGGTGAACATTGTAGACTTGGTAGTTACTACAAGATTGCACATTCACTCGATAGCTTCAGGAATGCTCAATGTGAACTGCTTAACTACACACTCACTCAGTAGCTTTAGGAATGTTCGGTATACATTGTAGACTGAGTGATGAGCTTGGTAATCATTTAGAATCAAATAAGTGTTGTTACTAATGACAAATACAATATAATGCCAACAATTTGTGTACTATGACAACTAATTTTTGGATTTTGAGGATCTTTAATAAATAAATGGAAATGTCATTGGAAATTATTAACCTTCCCTACCCCCTACTAGATATGGACAAGTGTATTCACTTGTCATAATTGGCACAAAGTATGGAACTAGAATAATGCCACAATAATACATTTAATGTAGTGATATATATAACTATCAAAATCTATGTACTATAAATGAATAAAATTTTGAAAATTTTATACCTGCTAATTGATCATTGCACATGCCAAAATGTGCAAGAGTTGAAGCTTAGCAATGACAACAGATGTCAGTGAACTCATCACATTATTGAAAGCATTGTAAAATGATGACGTGGAAGATGGGTGGATGGTAAAGAAAGAAATGAGGTGAGTTGAAAAAGAATAATTTAGAAAGTGAATGAAGAATTTGAACTTTATGTGGACATAAATTTTTTATTATGGGCATGCCTGAGGGAGTTGTTATTGAATAGTTGTAGGCAAAAGGTCGACACCTTCTATTACAGGAAGTTTATTGGTTGGGAAACTATGTAGTTGGAACTGCTATAGGATTTCATTTTTGGTCTATGTTTTATGATAGAGGCACAACTTATGGCCATTTACAAGCAATTTGAAGTGGATAGGATCAATGGTTGTCAGTTACATTGTTCCATTGTCAAATACATACTGAATTTCATAAGGCCCTAGCCATCAAGTTTGCAACTTCCCTAGATTCTCTTTGAAATGAGTATCATATAAGAGGGCCTAATCTTCCACTTGGAATTTTTTATTATTGATATGTGCATCATTCCACTTCTTTATGTATTTCTGAATGATCTTCATTCTCTCTAGTGTTGTCTTTCACATTTCATCTAGTGAGATCAAGTGGAGAAGTCTCTCTTGTTGTGTTGTAGGAAGACTAATGTTCAATTCCAAAGCAATGTGGAGGGTTTTATGTTGAAATTCAATAGGCAACATTTCTTCTTTTCCATACACTAGTTCAAGTGGAGTAAATCTAATGGTTGTCTTCCATGTAGTTTGGTATGCCCATATAGCTTTAGTTAATTTACTGCTCCAATCCTTCCTATGTATGTGCACTTTCTTAGTCAGAATGGCTTCAATTTCTCTATTAACTTGGCTTATCCATTTTCCTAAGGGTGATACAGACTAGATTTGTAGTGCCTTATGTTGTACTCTTTCATAACTTCAGTGATAAAGTTTGATGTGAACTAAGTTCCTTGATCTCTAACAAGTTCCTTGGGAACTCCATAGGGCATAAATATTTCTTTATATAAGAATTTAACTACTTTCTCATATCTTTCATTTTTCATTACCCTAACTTCCACCCATCTAGTTAAATAATCTATGCATACTAAGATGTAAGATTTACCATTTGATGGTGGGTAAATTAGACCTATGAAGTCCATACCCCACGTATCAAAGGGTATTACAATAATCTATGGACTGAGTGGCATTTCATCTAACTTGGTTGGTTGGCCCATCCTCTAGCATTTGTCACAATTGGTGGTATAATTTGTTGCATCCTTATGTAATGTTGGCCAATAATATCTAGTGGTAAGTTCTTTTAGTGTTGTCCTCTTTCCTACAAAATGGCCTCTACATGATTCATCATGATAGGTATGTAGTATGTCATATATCTCATCCTCTCTGACACATCTTCTCATGACCTAATCTAGCCTAGTATAGAAAAGATTGTTATTTATCCATAAATAATGAAAAATTTTCTCTGATAATTTCATTTTTTCTTTGTGAGAGAAGTGTGGGGGCATTCTATTTGTAGCTAGATAGTTTGTTATGTCTACATACCATGATGTATGAGTTGCTATATGGAACAAGTGCTCATCTGGGAAGGTATCTTCAATTGGAGTTAGATCTTCATTAGTAATGTGTAGTATAGATAAATAATCAACAACTATGTTGGACTTTCCTAGCTTGTCAATAATGGTAATATTAAACTACTATAACAATAAGAGCCATCTTGCCAATCTACCCATTACAACAAGTTTTTTTCATTAAGTACTTTATAGCTAAGTGGTTAGTATGAACAAAAATAAGAAATAGGATATCTGGTTACATAATGTCTAAACTTGTTCAATGCATACCCTATAGCTAAAAGTTCTTTTTCAGTTATTGTGCAATTCTATTTAGGACCATGAAGGCTTTTACTAATATAGTAGATTGCATTTTGAAGATTAGTAGGCTTTTGTCCTAATACAACACCTACAACATAGTCTAATGCATTAGTATGGATATGAAATGGAATTGACCAATTAGGTCCCTTTAAAACTAGTGTTGTAGTGAGGAGTTTCTTAAGTTGAAAGGAAGCTTCATGACATGTGGGTGTCCAATTGAATTCAGCTTCTTTAGTCAACAGTGTATACAAAGGACTAGCTATTTTACTAAAATCTTTAATGAAATGCCTATAATAGCCAGCATGACCTAAAAAATACCTTACATCCTTTGGTTTTATAGTAATGTTATAATTACCTTTATCTTCATTAGATCCACTTGTATTCCCACAGCTAATATAAAATGATCAAGTACCACTCCTTCCTTCATGAGCATGAAACATTCCTCACTATTGAGTGATAGATTATGTTCTTTGCATTGGATAAGAACCTTTTCAAGATTCATCAAGGCATCCTCAAAGGTGACTCCAAATGTTGTAAAATCGTCCATGTATATTTCCATGCAATCATGCAATATATCAACAAAATATTGATCATAGCTCTTTGAAATGTCATAGGAGTATTACATAGGCCAAATGGCAAGACAAAATATGCAAAAGTGCTCCATGGGCATGTAAATATAGTTTTATCTTGATCTTCAATAGCTATACTTATCGGATTATAACCATTATACTCATCTAGAAAAGAAAAATATTTCTTACCAGCTAGAGTGTCCAAAACTTGATCAATGAAGGGTAAAGGAAAGTGATCTTTCTTGGTTTGCTTATTCAATTCTCTTTGATCTACACAAATCTTCCATTTCCCTCCCTTTTTAGGTACTATAACCAAAGGTGAGACCCATCTACTATCAGATATAGGGTATATAAAACTAGCATTAAGTATTAATCCTCCTCTGTGGCTAACAAAGTGTTAGGCACCCTTCATTGATATATATTTTATGAGTGCAAAATGTGTTGATTTTAGACTAGTTTTGACAAGTGAGTGTCAACACACTCAAAAAATTTACTTAGTTTATGTCAATCTAATAATTCATGTTGAATACAACATGTAAATATTAGACCCTACCGAGTTGTAATGAGTGTCGAGTCTCTCATGTGCCGAATCAATAAAGTGTCGAGTAGATAGACCATGTCGAGTGATTCAAGTGCCAAGTAAACAATAGATTCCAAGTAGTTTAGGTGTCAAGTTAGAATAATGTATGCCAAGCATTAGAGACTACATATGTTGAGTAACATAGATTGGACATATTTGTTTGTTATGGCACAAACAACTATGTAAACCATTTTTTAGCTGATCTAAGGATAGATTTCAATCTTTTAAAGATAAGGAAAAATCTACATGTAGATTTCCTATGCAATTACATGTAGCCAATCAGAAAAAGGGAAGGTTTAAGTAGAAAAATGGATGAATCTCAACCATAGATTCATACCTAACTCTAATCATAAGGAGGATGAAACCCTAAATTTTTAACACTGTTGAGAGAATTGCAAAGGGTTGAATGATCAAATTGGAGGAGCAAACAAGATAGTTTGTAGAGCATTCAAGGTGACTTAGTAGGAAGAGTGAATTAAAGAATTAGTTAAGTGAAGAATAGAGGATAGAAGATACAACATTGATACATCGAATCGTGAAGGATTAATTAGAGATTGGATAGAGGTGATATGTTATCAGGCAAGCAAGTGCCAACTGCAAAATCTATATTGAGACATGTTGATAGGTGATTTTAGTTAAATCTCTTAATAGAGTAGTCTTAACAGGCTATATGAAATCTTTTAATAGGGTGCTTACTTAATTGTAAGTTGTTGTCCTCTAATAAGGCACACTTCTAATAGGATGTTGAAATCCTCTAACAAGGTGGGACTTAACAATCTTTGTAACCTTAATTAGATTCATGGTCAAACCATTGTAACCTTAATTAGATACATTCTATTACTATAATAGTGAAGATTTTTCGGTGTCATCTCCACCCCAGTTTAACCTTCTCATTTGGAGGGTTTCTGAGTGATCATAGATAGTCTTAAGTGTGTGTGTTTGATTATATGTTTACATGATTGATGCATATGCCTTATATGTTATTTCAACATATTAATGCATGTGATGTATGAATGGTGAAAGTTTTATGGGTCCAAGTTTAAAGTTTAAACTCTTGATTCAACCCCCCACCCCGCCCCCCACCAAAAAATATATATATATATATGTTTACTCCTTTCCCACTTGTAATTCCAACAATTGGTATCACAACTTATTTCTCTGAAAGAGAAGCTTTTCAGCTTAAAGGAAAGATCTTGAAATGGAAGTCTACAAATTGGGAAAGACAATTGAGAACTAGGAGATTGAAATACATCTTATACTACATCAACTAAATGAAGCCAACGATTCTTTAAAGAGCTCCTTGAAGAGAAGGAAAGAAATTTCAATTGTAGAGAATAACACACTATACAAAGAAGTAGACACCACTAAGCTATTTCCAGATGGTAACTCTAGTGAATTTGATATAGTAGTTGTAGATCTAATGGAGGAGAACAAAATCCAAGCTAAAGAAATCAGAAATCTCAAGTTGGAGCAAGAATCACAAGCATGAAATTTTTTGAATGGATGTCGAGTGGAATGTTAGTTGATGTTGAGTTGTCAACCTAGCTAGTTGATGCTAAATCTATAGTAGCTGTCGAGTGATGGTAATATTACTGGATGTCGAATGATTATAAAATCAAGTTAATGTTGAGTTTACAGATGTACAAGTACTAAGCATTAAATATGAGGGATTTTGAAGGGCATATGGTCATTTTTCACTCATCTCTCATCATTTCAAATTCAAGAAAGAGCAAATGGAGCATAAGGAAATTTAGAAACTTGTTTCAAGTGATTGCAAAGATTTTAGTGATGATCTCACATCAACATATAGATTTTATAAATTATTTATCACAAGCTAAGCTACACAATTTTTATTGTACATGAACCCTAGTTTGAAAAATCTCATCTAGTTCAAGGAATATAAAAGGGAAAGAGGTTTTGAATGTCCATATAGTTATTAATGAAGTAAAACAACTAATATTCAAGGCCATCCCTGACATAGTGTATAAACAAGATCCCTCTAGCACACTATCCATGATCCCACCAAAATTTATTATGGTACAAGATGTTAGGAAATGTTACAATTGCAAAATAGAAGGAATAGGAGACATGGAAATTAGAGAAGCCTATGATAGACTATGTGAAAATGGTGCCCTGAAAGAAGAATTCAAAATCATCAAAAGGGTTTGACCCATGCCCTAGACTTTCCTACTATTTTTAAGACTAAATGGATTAGAATTATGTTAACCTAAATACATGATGGATCCTTGTGGATTGAAGGAGGACCAATAAAGATTACTAAATGAGTAATCCATAACCCTATATCAGCCCAAGACTTCATGGAGTGACTCTATAGAGGTAATAGAGAAGAATACAAGAGAAAAATGGAATAAAAGAGGAATGAAAATAAACACTATAATTGATCCTCTGATAAACTTTGTCATTAGGGTAATCTCACACAAATTCTATAAATCTAGTAGATTGAGTGGTGTACCCTATATCGCAATAGATGTTGGCTACAAGATTGTGAATAAAGATCATACATATGATCTAGCAGAACTCCAACTACAACAACTAATGGAGAACCTTGGAGCTTTAAGGAAAACCAAAAGTGCACAATGCAAATTTGGTTCAATACTTATCTGCATATTCTTCTATGTACAAAATACATTCCCCTCTTTTGGTACAATTGGATGGAAGACCAATAGGTCAATTACAATTTAGAAAAATGGGTATATTGAATAGATGGGACAAAATTTTCAGACATTAATGACTAGCTACTTTGAAGACTTTAAGAAGTCAATGAAGCAAAGGATGAGGATATCTATTTCATTGGTTGTGCAAAAATAAAACAATATATTCTTTATTTTTGATGTTGATTATACCTTTATATAGGCTACTACACCAAGGTTTAGATGGTTAAGACCACTTGGATATGAGATCATTTTTGATGAAGCATCAGCAACAATAATTGCACTTCTAGCAGAGGAAGTGGACAAGACTGCAAGAATATTTGGAAATTATGATGTGATGAAATCAAATATTGAAATGGAGTTGAAAACTACCTCCACATTTAAAAAGAAAGATAAACTAGTAAAGAAGCTAAAGGCCAAGCTTGGTGAAGGTGTAGGTGAGGAAGAAGAGGAAGAATATGAAGTGGATAAAGAGGAAGAACAAGAACAAACAAACACAAGGACCTCTTGTATTGACCCAAGGCATGGGATAGGACAAGGAAGAAGAAGAAATAAAAGGTGTCAAGGAAGAAGAAGTCGAGGAAGCACCTACACAAGCTCAGCTAAAGAAAAGAAAGGCTAAGGCACAGCCTATGGCCAAGGAAAGTAATGTTGTTAAATCTAGCCCTACCAAGCCTACTGCTCCTACCACTAGAGCGAGCACACATGCAAACACACAAAAGGCCAAGGAGAAGATTAAGGCTATAGAACAAGGAGGCCAAGTGTAGAAGAAATAGAGAAGAAAATATGTTGCATAGCCTAACTCAGATGAAGAAAAGACTGAATTAGATGATTTGAGTTAATTTAAAGTGGTAAGTCATAAACCACTTTTTGATATTGAAAATGTGTGTGAAAATGTCATAAATAATGTAGATTTGTTTGGATTTGAACATATCTATTTTGAAAAACTTGAGAAATAAGAACAAAAGTTAGTGAAATATTCCCTATATGTAATGATGTCTAAATTTAAGACTATGTCATTGGAATTTGCTAAATCCATACCTAATAAATTATATGATTTAGTTCAGAAAAAATAGAATTATTGTTTAAATTTGGAAAAAAAAAAAACGGAAACTGCATTGGCCCCAGTAATGCCAGAACTAACAAAAAGGAAGATTACTAAGGCTACTAAGAAATATGGAGTTAGGTTTACACCTAAGTATAAAGTCTTCAGCATGCTTTAAAACAACATTGAAGATGTGGTTGAGAAATCCACCCAAATATGGAAACTAACCTATGGGTTGACCATTGTAAAGCAAGGGGAAGCTAACCCTTTTGAGCGTAAAAGTGATGATAAAGATGAAGATGACAAAGAAGATGATGTCAAATAGGACGATAAAAATAAAGATAATATAGTTGGGGAAGAAACATGAAAGCAAGATGATGACATAGTTGTAGCTGAATAGTAGCAAGAGGAACAGAGTGTACAAGACACACAAGTGTCGAGTGTTAGTCCCCCACATCATAATCAAGTCGGTAGAAACTATTATTATCAAGGATGTTCCTAATGCATTAGCTTAGAACATCAATCCACTAACTGCAAATGACTTGAATAAAAAATTGGACCAATCTAAACTACATGCTAAGTTATGTGATAATCTAGTCTTGGTGAGTGTAGATAAGCTCCAAAAGGTAGTAATTGACATCACAAGAAACAAGGTGAATCCCCAAGAACTATCTTCTGTCATCCCTTCAATTACTCAAGTGCAACCTTTGATTCAAACTATAGTAGATACACCCTCTAAGGTTGATACACTTGTGAAAGATGTCACTATTGAAAAGAAGCAAACTAAAGAAGAAAAAGATAGTGCAACTGGATAGCAGGAAGAAGGATGAACAATTTTATATGTACCTTAGGCACAAGGATAGAGTGATATTCAAGTCATTGTATTATACAAGAGCTAATCTAAAGAAGGTGAGAAAACACCTAATGTAAAGGAGCAAGAAGCTATCCAAGAACTAGTAACACTATCAACATCTAGCACTTCTCCTACAAAAGTTCTTCATAAGCTCAGCATAGAAGCTATACAATTATAGATCTAAGTGCCAGGCTCAAGCTCGTCAAAAGTTGAAAAGATAATTCACTATGGTGATATCACTCTTGATGAAGAGATTATTATTCCAAAGTTTTATTATGATACAATGACCTTAGATCAAATAAGATTTTTACAACAAGCTTTAGAAAAGGAGAAACATCAAGAAATAATTCAGAGAGAATATAGGCAAAAGCAAGCTCTTCAAGATATATAAGACATCTTTTTAGATGCATTTAGTCTACCTACTCCTAGAGAGACCAAGCCACTATGAGAGCAACTATTAGACATAGTGGAAAAGGTAAAAAATGAAGACATTGGTACAAGTGCCAAACTTTTAGAGTGGTTACAAAAGAAATTCTAGAGTAAGGTCAGTGAGAAGATATCTGGTGACATAACACTAACTCAAGTTACATTAGCAAAAAAGGATGTGGATGTGAAGAAGGTACTTGAGAACACATTCTCATTGTACACCAAATTGTGTGACCCTACACTCTTCACCTAAGAAAATGGACATCATATTCTAATCTGAGAGAGAAATCTCAATATATCAGGTACAAGGTTACCTCAGAACCTAGCTTAAAGTGAGAAGCATTTTAAAACATTTCTTCAAACACAAAGTCAATTAGCTATATTAACAACATAAGAGGCTAGCATAAGAGGCAAATTGACAACTATACATGTGTCTCTCACCTCTCATATGGAGATACTACACAAGGAGATAGGCTATGCAAAAACTTTGTTAAAGAAAGACCCCAATCTTTCTACTCTAGATGGCCTAATACACCTTGCTGCCAAATTTTCCATCTAACTCAAGTCACTAGATGTTGCATTTGGCAACTGGGATGTAGCTCTTAAAATTATAATAGAGGTCCATAAATCATTTTTGGACAAGGTGGACTTAATAGTCTTTGTAATCCTTTAATAGGATAGGCCTTTCACAAGGTAGATCATGATTCAAGGTCAAACCATTGTAACCTTAATTGGATACACTTTATTTCTATACTAGTGAAGATTTGTGGGTGTCATCCCCATCCCATTTTTACCTTCTCATTTGGAGGTTTTTTGTGTAATCATATCTGGTATTAAGTGTGTGTGTGTGTGTGTGTGTGTGTGTGTGTGTGTGTGTGTGTGTGTGTGTGTGTGTGATTAAATGTTCACATGATTGATGCATATGCCTTATATGTTATTTTAGTATATTAATGCATGTGATATATGAATGGTGAAAGTTTTATGGGTCCAAGTTTAAACTCCTTATTCACCCCTCTCTCAGAATTGTACTCCTTTCCCACTTGTAATTCCAACACAATGTAGGACTTAACCATTTCATATCCCCATAATTCTATGTAAAAGCCTTTTCATATTTTTGAAGAAGCTCTGTTAATCATTTCATCTATTTGGGAGGTTATTTGTGATTAACAAGGAGATTATTACCTTTTAAAAACTCAACAGCAGTTGTGAGATCAAGCATAGTAGCCTCCGAGAATGGACTTGTATTTAATTTACATGGTAAAAGTTGATGGACAATATCTAGTTCCTTAGGAAAAATTTAATTCTCATTAAATTCTTCATATGTAGTTAATTCCAACAAACAACTGTCAAATACATCTTTTTCTACCACAGGTGTATTATTAAGAGCACTCTAAATTACTAGATCTTCTTTTTGTAGCTTCAAAAAAGACTATCTATGTAAAATCATAAGTTGTGCTATAGAGTTTAATTCTTCTTCTCCATCCCCTAAATCTGGCCATACGAATGTACTTAAATCTAGTTGTGGTTGTGCTAAAGGATACAAATCAAATTTCTTTGTTTCCTATCCATCTAATATGTTCATACTCCCTGACCTACAAATTATATTTGCATCAGCTGTAGCTAACCACAGTAGTCGTAAAATGATAGTGTAACCAGATAAATTAACTTTTGGGGATAGAATCATCAAATCTGCTAGGTACTCTAGAGAGTATAGGGTTACTGCTATGTCTTCTATCATCCCATCACGAGAGACAGTAGAATTATTTGCAAGCTATAGAATTGTGGGGAAGTTCTTAACCCTTCTATGTTCATATTTTTCATAGTATCCTTAGTCACAATGTGTATAGAAACAACAAGATTAATCAAAGAATTTTTGACAGACTGGCCATTTATAATCACATTTACAACTGGACTTCCTAGATCAGAGTTTTTAGGAATAATCAATTTTCCTAACATAATGTTAGTCAATTCTCCTACAACATGGACTATAGTGGGGTCCTTTTTCTTTATCCCAAGATTTTTCAAACAGGCTTCTCTAATGGCTTTGCCATAAATAGGAACTTATTTAATAGCTTGGAACAAAGGAATTTGGACATGCATGTTCTTTAGCTAATCAATGATATCAAAGGATTGTTCCTCTATTTTTGTGGGTTTACTTTGTATGATATTTTTTGGGAAAAGAGGTTCAACTGCTATTTGAATATGAGCTAAACTAGTTATGTTGGTTAGATCAACCACTTGTAGCTAAGAAGTTATAGGTTTTGATGTTGCAGGAGTTTCTACTATTTTAGTTATGAGAAGTGGTTTAGGCATTGGTAGGGTTGTACTAGATCCCAAATGTATATCTACAACATGTAGAGCATAAGTAGGGTATTATTCAAAATCAACAGAATACATGGGTTGTTGTGGCTATTGGTTATTTAGATTTGGCTAATGTTGTGTAGGAAACTAAGTCTACTTTTGAGGTCAAGAACTTACAAGTGGTGTCATTAGTGTAGGTTGTTGGCCTAGAAGTGGTAATTGTGGATTACCAATATTTTGGTTAGGCCATTGTTGAGGTCCTCTCCATTGGTTTGTAGACTAGAAATTCCCTTAGGGTGGTTGCCATTAGTTCTGCTAATTCCACCATTGATTATTTTGTTTGTTAGAGCACTGGTTATTTTTTTGGTTTGGCCAAAAAGGTTGAAAATTCTAAGGCCATTGATGTTTTTGTGGATTATTTTGCCAAGCATTATTCCAATTAGGTTGACTATATTGTGGAGGACCTTAGGTACTACAATTTTTCCATTGATTACCATAAATATTTGAATTTTGGAAAGGGTCTTGATGCATACCTTGACATGAGGTCCATGGCTGGCATTGAGCAACAAAGAATACTTTCTCATTCTCTCCTTCTATCTTGATGTACTCAGTTAGAAGATGCTAATTCTCTACACTAGCGACCAATTTTCACTAACAATATTTCTTCTACTTTCGACAGTGTGGACAGTACTGAGATCATTGTTTGTTAGCCTCTACATGCTTCTTCTTTGCAGTCATTGTGTCAAGATGTGTAGCAATATCATTTATGATGTCTTGCTTAAAATCTAAGAGTTGATTAGATATCTCAAGCTTTGAAATACCCTGACTGATTCCTTTGGTGCCTATAGTTCAGTGTCCTCTACCTTTCTTCATAGTTGACCTTAAGTAGTTAAGACATATTTTCTTGAGGTCATCCGAAGAAGATTGATATACATCACCACTAGCCATCATGTCTAGTACCTCTAGACAATTATCATTCACCCCTCTCGTACTTATTAATTATGAATCCTCTATTAAAACTATTATAGGAGATTGTATCGGAAATGAAGTAATGTGTTATAATGCGAATTTCTTAAAAGAAACTAAGATTAGTTGATTCATTCATGTTTTAGATATTTAGTGATTCAAGAACTACTACATTTTCCTGACTGTTAAAAACATTAAAATTTCACTAACGATGGTATGAGGCATTTTCACCTGATGATAAGGGTGTTGATTTTTTTTAGTATTCTGATGATTAAGTTTTATGCTTTAGATAGTTCAGTATTCTTTAATTGGTGTTGTTATGATGATTAGGTGTATGCATGCCTAACGATGATTATTCTAGTACTTTAATCTAAATTAACGAATGAGTTATGTGGTATTGTTTATGTGATTCGGATGATTAAATGTGGGTAGAAATGAATTAAATAGTTGATTTTATGAAAGGTTCATGTTTTGAATTATGTAACTATACAAATAAGTTTTGAATATATGTATGTGATTTTCTTGAGCTACTGATGTGTGCAATGAGTGTGCAGGATAATTTAGCCAGGAGATCTAACGGAGAAACAAAACTAATCCCTATGTGCCATTTATGGAAACCTTGTTTTTCGTAACTTAATTGTATTGTGAGATGTATGAATGTATCTTTCCATGATCAGTAAATGTTAATGTTTCGTAACTATGTTCTTATAGTGTCACTTGACACTTGTGAATTTGTTTATGCATTCCAGCATGCTGGTTAGGGTTATTTGTGTAACCTTTGGACCTAAGTCGGACTAAGTTAGTGACCTTTTCACTAATTTGATTTTTAATCAAGCTTAGTTACCGCTAATCTAGATTAGTGCTTAATCTACATTTTGGAGTTGTTAGATGGTCCTAAATATTCTTAGCATTGTTTGGTCCCAAATCAATTCCTAAGGCCTTAAATCATGAAATCTTTATACCCAAGGGGTATGGGTATGGGTTGGGGGCATTTTCCACCCCCCAAGCCCCTTTTGTTGACTTTTGAGGTCAATCAAAAAGTACATTTTTGCCTTTGTGCGAAAATTGAAAGTTGTTACCATGAATTGAATAACCTCAACTCCACTTATAGGTTAACATTAGGTTTGGTTGAGTTAGAAACTTCTAGATTTTTAGGTGAGTGGGGGAAGTTATTGCCCTTTTTGGTGGTTGAGTTTGGATCTTTTGAGAGGCCTTTTTTGGAGTAGTTTTAGTTGTTACCCAATCTCTACATTTAGAGAGGAGTCATGGAAGATTGAAGCAAGGAAGGAAAGAGCTCTTCTCAATTTGATCATTTACCATAACTCTTTGGTGAAGGTAGGGATTCTTCACTCCTTTGTATTGTTCTTCATGTTGTCTATGCTTGAATCATGTATCAGTTGATGTGTTGTTCTTTGTTTTTGCTTTCTTGTGTGTTGGGATGGGTTTGGAGGGATTCTTGTTTGTTTCTTGATGCATTCTTATGCTTGTCTTGATGTTTTGTGTTTTGAGAGGATTTCATGGGGATTGTTTTGGCATCACTCACCCTTGGATAGGGAAGAAGTGGCCATGTATGGGGGTAGGGCATTAGTTGGACCTCAATGGTGTAGAGTCTCCTCTCATGGTGAGAGGAGGGAAAGAGGGTAGAGTGTATGGGCCCCTACTTGTCATCACATGCCTTGTTTGATATTGTGAATTCGTGAATATGGAAAGGAATGGAAATCCTTGTGGTATTAGCCTCGAAAGGGCCTTGTGGAAGAATGAAATTTCTTGATGTTTTAGCCTCGAAAGGGCTATGTTATGGCATGGTGATTGACATCTCCCATTGAGAAAATCCACCTCCCCCCTAGTCAGGTTCTATGTTTGGACCTATTGTGCAAAATTGGGTTAGGGTGCATGCTTGAATTGTTCTTGATGTTGTGATGATTCACCTGAGTCAACTCTTGTCTTCTCCTTGTATTTCCTTGAAGTTGTGAAGGTATTGGAAGAAAGCATTTGTGAAGGATTTAAAAGAGATTTCATTTGAAATGTAATATTATGAACAAAAAATGTATTTAAATTTTGATGTATTGGCAAGGATGTCGGGTTTTCTTACTGGTTCTTTCCCAACAGAGCCTTGAACCAGGTTGATTAATAGGAAAAAAAAGGGGTTGAGTAATGTTCTTGCATTTGAGTTTATAACTTTCTCTTCAGTTTTTGCATATGCTATTCAAAAAAAAAATAGAGGTGATGATGTTCACTCTTCCAACGGCATTCGCATGTCTCGTAATCGTATTGATTTGTATTGGATTAATTCGATAGAATGATGACATACTATTATGGTTATTGTTAGTGAATAAAATTAAAGGACATGACTATTTAAATTTTTGAATTACAATATTATAGTAGAAGTAAAATCAATCTCTTGTAAATTTTATAATGACGAAAGAATGAAATGATTGATCTTAAGTATTTTTAGTGTGAATGTCCAATAAAAGGACAAGTGCCATTTAAATTGGGAATTTTAGCCTTTGGATTGAGTGCATCAAATGTGACAAACTTCTTAGTATCCTACCTTAATTTATTTAATAGATTAATGGATGCATTATTTTGTTTTGTATGCCTTATCAAAATAATAGAAATTATAGCTCCCAAGTACTATTATCAACTTGATAGTGTTTTATTTTAAAATTAGGACCCAACCTAGAGAAATTAATCCATCATTTAAAAAGTTACCTCAAAAAAAAAATGCTCAAACATCCACCTACAGGATGTTGTGTTTTGTATGGAGAGAAAATAAATAAATAAATTCCCCTTGTAGACAGAGTATATCCCTTTTAGATTCTTTTGAACATAATTAATGTTAAATATTTAAATGAAGAAAAGGAAAAAGAAAAAAGAAAAAAACAAAATAATATATATAATGTTGATACATAAAAAAAATATCCTAAATTTTCACCAAAGAAACTTTTTAACATAAATACCCTCATCGACTAAAGCTTCCATCTACCCCTTTTCACTTACCCTCAAGTCACCATCACATGGTAAAGTGTCAATCATGGCTGCTGCAACAAAAGTACCGATGACATCACCTCCCTTGGCTTAAAATGATGGACGTTGCATACTTGGAGGGAAGCATTAAAGTTTTTTTTAATTTAAACTTTTTTTCATCCTCAATTAAAATGGAAGGAGGCTTGATTGGATTACAAGCCATGTGCTGCCCACGTACTTTTTGGCAGCCCTAGTACAGATTTTGATCCACGTGAGCATCTATTGGAATCAGCCCAAGCTTGTTTGAAGAGGTTTTTTTTTAGGATAGTGCTTATGGTAGGTGGTGAAGCCACTTGCCAAGTGGTTAGGGGGGAGTAGGTGACAGGGTAGGATTAGAGTTAAGTTAAGTAGGTATAGGGAGTAGTTAGGTTAGTAGCAAATTTGCATAAAGTTTTTTTGATATTTTGATAATCATAATATGTGTTTTTCATCAAATGTAGTAGATATTAATATTTTTCTTTCAGGTGTAGTTAGTAATGATTGACTTAGAATTTAGTTTTAAATTAAGCTTAGTTAGTAATAATTAATTTTGGAATGTAGTTTTAAATTAAATGTTATTACTATTTTAAGTGGTATTGTGATTTGTTTTTTTTAGAATTTAGTTTTATTTAAATTAGTTCTAGTTTAGTATGTTTTAATTAAATGTTTTATGGAAATAAGTTAGTAAAGTTGTATTAGTGTTTAATGATGTTAGGATTTAATAAAGTTTTACATTAAAATCAATCAATGGAATAAGTATTAGATTTGGTATCTTTTTAAATTAAGATAACTAATAAAATATTGGGTTGTTTTGCATTAGATAAAGTGTTAGTCTAAATAATGATAGTTAGTAATCGATGTTTAGGTTAGTTTAGATTGTATTTTATCATGAAGCTTGATTTTTTTTTTAATGTTTTAAAAGTTAGTAATCTATCGATTTATAGATTTGTTATATCTTATTTATTTAATTATTTATGTATTTTAATTTAATTTTAGTGGGATTATTATTTGAATTGAAATGTTCTATTTCTTGAATAGGTTGTAGATTGAAGCAAATTATTATTGAAATAAAGTTTATTTATTTGTATGTAGGACATTATTTTAGTTAGAGGGTGCTTTAATTAAAGTCTCGAATAATTAGAGTTATGTTTACGTAAATTGTTATTAGAAGAATTCAATTATATTGTTTATTAATATTTTGATTTGTTTACGTTATAGTGGACAATAATGAATCTCTAAATCTATTGAGTGGATCTCACATTTTGATATTAGTTTGTGGAGAAAGGTTATAAAGTTAATTTAATATTTTGTAAAGATCTATGTTTTAGAAAACATAGTATCATTATCGGTTGATATGTTGTCTAGGATAGTTAGCTAGCATATTTAATCCATCTTAAAATCAATTGAGATTTATTATAAGTAATTATTTTGTTCTTAAATAGAAGTTAGTATTATTGTATTTTAAAATGTTTTAGATTAGTAAAGGTTAAAAAATTAAGTTAGATTATAAGATCAAATTTTAAGTGTTAGATAGTTGCTTAATATTGCGAGTTTAAGATAATTTGACTTATTTATTTTTATTATAATAGATCACTTTAAGATTAGAGAATAATGAAGCAAATGTCAGAATCAATCTAATAACAAATGTTCAAATTGATCGGTCTACTCTTACACATTGACTTTGAACTTGTAATGGAATGTAAAGTTATACATAGGAGAGCATGTTCTATCTTACTCTATTCACATATTTTAACTTCTGTAAATGAACTTATCGAACTTGGTGAACTTAATTAATAAATTTTAAAAAAAAATTGTGTGTGTTTTTGCCCTTTATTTTTTTGGGCATAACAATAAAGCTAATTCTCTTAATGTTGTTAGGAACAACTTCAGCTTATGGGAATTAGTGTTATAGTCAAAGCTATGATAGATTATGTCAAATTCCAATAGGAAAGTATCAAGATCTTTAGTTGCAAGGCCATAGAACTTTGGAAGAGTAGCTATATATAGATATATTTTTGAGATTATCATTGGTTATGAGGCTTCAGAGAGGAAATGAAAAAGTAGATTGTGCCATTATTGGAGCAATTTGATTATGGGGTTGTTGTTGAAAAGGAACATTGGGTATTGGATTGTTAACAACAGGTGGATTTGGAGCAAAACTACCAAGAAAAATAGCCAATATTTCAATAAAAGGTTGAAGACTACTTGTGTCCAAGGGTTGTGCTCTAGAGGAAGATTTTGTAGGAAAAATAGGGCTTACATCCTCAAAATGAAGCTCAACTTCTTCTTCAACTTCTTCATTCAAATTAACAAACTCCCATGGAAGAAATCTACCATATTAATCTCATTTTCTTCCTCTTTGATGTGTGTAATTGAATTCTTCACACTTGTGAAGAAACTTTTAAAATTGGAAATCTCTAAAAAAAAACTTAACTAAAAAAATTATGACCCATTAAAGATGTTCTTAGCTTGACACCATCCCCGACAATGGTGCCAAAAAATGGTTCTCTTTACAATAGGTGTCTGATAATCATGCCCAAGGATTTACTTAGGAACAATATATTCAATCTAAGGATTATTCTCCCCACCATGAGGTGCATTTAATTTGTCAACTTGGGGATGCATACTTGAAATGGTCGGCACAGTATGTGCACTAGGTTTCTTAAATAGTCATAATGCTTCTGCTGAGAGAAAGTAAAATGCAAGGAAGGAACCTACACTAGTGCTACAATAAATTAACACACTTAACTATTCACTAAAATGAATGCTAGAAATGCATTTAAATGCTAACTTATATTCCAATTCAGAACATTCACTATAGCTGCTCTTGCAACTGCCATAGGAACACTAACAAAGTATGATGTTGTAGGAACAATCTTACAAATTCTAATCAAAATACTAAAAATGTTGAAGTAAATCTACACTACTCTAGTCTAATCCACCTCCCAAGTGGGCCCTCTTCATTGGCTTTTGCTAATCTACTAACAAAAAATGTAAACCAAGAATTATTTCATTCCAAAATTCCTTACAAAAGAACAATACATAAGACTATAAAAAAACTTACTATGAGAGTCAACAGTTTCTTTTTATAAAATTTCTTCCAACCTCCTAAAACTATCGATCCAATCCTATAAATATAAGATCATCACTTATTCTAAAATAGGAAAGAAAAAAAAACTAACTACAAATCCACTAGAGAAAAAGAAGGAAATATAATAGTTCATGATACAAACAATAAAATATGGATAACCAATTAGACACAATAGTAAACACTGAGGGAATATAGAAACTTTAATCCCTATAATAGCTCCTCCTTTGTAGTGGTTGTGTCTCCTAATACCATTATGATTCTTCCATCATGACTGGACTTTAATGTTCTTCCTTGAATGCTATCGACCATCTCCATCTTCTTCCCTATTATGTTAGTTATGATGCAAAAATATTTGCAAACAAGAATAATCAGATTAAATCCAAATATTAGAACACACATTCTGATCAACATTAGAAATAGGATCAACCTGGACATTAGCATGTGTGTCTTTGTTCATTCTCAACCAAGACTTTGTCTTTTTAATCACATTTTCTATTCTTTCAAGAATATATCTTCTTCTTTAGAATTCCAATCTATAACAAGGTTTATTGGTTCAATTTCTTGGGGAACTGGGATTTCTATCCCATATTCCTCTATGTCTATAATATCCAAACCCAATTTCAATTGAAAAAGCTGAATTTGGGAAATGTTGAACCTAGATAACCCCCTTCTTTTCACCTCTAATTCATCTGTACAATCTTCCACAGTGAGTATATGTATTGTGTTTGCATTAGTGTCAAATATGCTATAGATAATTCCTTTGTTGTCAAAGCCTAGCCTAGCTTGATATGAACCAAAACCAAATTTAACCAAGTCAAAATTATACACTTTCCATCTTCAATGCTTCTACATGTCAATTTGCCTAGATTAAGTGGGAAAATGATAACACAAGCCTCTTTGGCTAAGAATTTTTTTATCACAGAGACTAATTACAACACTACTTCTGTCAAGATGAAAAAATAAAGGGCCAATTTGGGAAGACACATAGGTTCCTCATCAAAACATCCTACTCTTAAATAAGTGAACCTTGGGAATTGGATGTATAAGCTACCAGAAGATTGGATAAGTCTTTGACTCAAGTGATAATTTGTCTTGCAAGGAGCTTTTCATATCAAAACACTATCTTTTAGAAAAGATGTCATGTTCCCTTCTAAAGTCTTCCAAGACTTTATTTTTATGTAACAATAGACAATAATTATATATGGTGATATTATCGGTCCAAGATTCATGTGGAAAATGTTGCAAATACTGAGTGGTAGATAACATGTACATTAAATAAGATGACATGAAAAAATCCTTTTTCAAATATAAAACACCTTTCAACTGATCTCTAAGAGAGCTAGCTATTAATTCTCCCATTCTACAAGTTGTGAACCTTTTAATATAATTTAAATGTCGAAGTACATCCATTTTTTAAAAACAAATACATTAGGAGACCCACAAATTATATGTAAAAGAACCATTACATATTGGACCTAAGTAGTCATTAGGCTTCTTTTCAAGGTTTTGGGTAAGCTCAAACCACTTTTATAGAAAGATTCAATTCAGCTTTTTGTTATGAAATTCCTATATCACTTGCTTTCTCAAAAAATCTAGCCGCAGACAAGGCTAAGTTAAGGTCAAAAAATTGATGCTCTTCCAAGTGAAACAAGCTAGATATAGTCTCCCTATTGAAATTCAACAAAACACTTTCATATTTCTTCAATATATTTCCTTTAGACACATTGTACATATGTATGCACTCTTGAATCAATTTTGGGCAAGGATAAGCTAGTGGGAAAGTGGAAGCCATGAGCAAGTTTGTGACTAACACTTTAGTGGAAAAAGGTTTGGCTAGTCTTTCACACAATATTTCTGAAACACTTCCCAAATCAACTCCTAGAAATTTTGTATTAGCTATTATGGGAGACTTACATTGCAAACTACGAGTGTTCCCAAAGAGGTGTAATGTAGACTTCATGATTTAGGAGCTTTACTTTGAATTCAAAAGCAAGGAAATAACCACAAATATGATTTTCTCAACATGTGGGAGGAAAATAACCAAAAAATAGAAGGATTACCTAAAGAGCACGACTGTTTCAACTATGGAAGAAGGCTTGTTTTCTCCATTTTTCTTGTGACTAATTATTTTGAGCAAGAAAAGAAAATTAATGTCTTTCTTTTAAATGAGAAAACTTTCTTCTATATGTATCTTGAAAAAGAAGAATTGGTCATTAATTATGTAGAGGACAAATATAATTTTGACATGCTGTAAAGGAAAGATGATGAGGAAAATTAGGTACTAACATTAAATCAGGAGGCAAGTACTTCAAATAATTTCCCCTATTGACATGTGCCAAATCTTTATTTTTGTACCTTTAAATTAAAGCTCCAGTGTGATCATTAATGGAAATTTTTCTTCAACCATTAATTACTTTTACTTACTTTTTAGATCATGATGTCACCCATGACCATGTCAATCGTGATGAGGCAACTAGTTGTTGTGTGTCTCATATACCACATGTATATGTGGCATGCTAAGTGGGTCCACCAAGGGATATTGCTTTGAAGAACGAATGAAAAATTGAACTCGTGAACTAGTTCCTTTGGTACAAAGGCTTGAATGTGGCTTAGTGTTCTTTGAACTTGGTACAAGAGGGTACAAAAGGTTCAAGGAATACAAGGAAACTCACATGTTATACCAAGAAACCTTCCGAACCTTAATAAGATGGTGCTTTGGAATAAATTTTTCTTGGCTAAGGTTTGCTAAAAAAAACTTGGTCAAAAACTTAGCTCAAGGGAAGGATTTACTAAAAAACTGAAGTTGGGTAGATATGAAAATGTTGGTACAACTTCATTTTTGGATCTGACTCTTGAAAGAACCAATAGTTCAAACCAAAAATTTTGAAATGAGAGTGAACCAAAAATAAAGAATAAAAATGGTGACTTTGAAAAACATGAACTAACAGTCAACATAGCAATTTTTTGTGGTATTTGATAGAAGAACAACGGTAAAGATCAAGTTGGTACAAATAGATGGTTGAGCATTTTCACTAAGTGAGGTTAAAGGGAGATAATAATAAGTGTCTAATATATGCAGCTAACCTCAAAAGCATAAGATATTAAGTCTAGAAGAAGTTATGCAAGTTTTTGTGAAGGTTATTCTGAGATTGTGTTTACAAAAGCATGTTTTGGTAAACTTGTTATATCTCTTGGCAGATTTGTTATTTTGAGAAGCCAAAATTAAATATGTAAAGAAGACATTCTAGAGATGATATAGCTAAGCTCACTCATCATAATATCACATATACAAAAATTAATTCAACTTACAAGGGAAAGATTAATGATATCGCTAAATGTGTTCTTAATATGGTCCTATAATAATTAATTGAGAAAGTGTAATAGATAACTCAGGGAATTGTTTTATGGATTTGTTATAAAGGAAAGACATTTTTCCTTGTTATGTATGATTGTATATGGAATGTATGAATTATTGAAAGAAGCACAAAGAGTGGAATGTGAAGATAAGTATAGTAGAGTAAAGGTGAAAAAAACTTCATTGTTGAGGTTTTACTATGTGATCCGAAGTTTGATATTTCGATCTAAGGTTTGTGACCTAGTCTACAAGGTCTGATAGTGATTGGTCTAGTTGGAAGGATAGAGGAAAGAAGTTAAAGTATAGTATAGACAATTATTCTACAAGGAATAGTTGAAAGATCAATTGGATAGTGAACTCAGTGGTCTTGCCCAAGAAGCTATTTGGACAGTGGGTCCTTCTACCTTCTACAACTCTTAACAGGATTGCCACAACTCCTAATAGGATTGGAATCTCCTAATAGGGACTCATATGTACTAAATGTTGTAATAGAATCCTAATAGTGTCCATCCTCTAACAAGAAATATTTATATTAGTACATCATCTTGTGGGCATCATTCTCACTAGATTTTTCCCCTCTGATCAAGGGTTTCCCTAGTTAACATATCTGGTGTAATTGTGTATATGCATCTTAGTATGGTTGTTGTTGGACTATTATTTTTAACAACCCATGCCTTTTCATAATTGAGGGGAGGGAAATATTTAAATATTTATTTTCAAATCAATTTCAAAATACATGTAAACTTCAAATATCTAGTGTAATTGTGTATATGCATCTTAGTATGGTTGTTGTTGGACTATTATTTTTAACAACCCATGTCTTTTCATAATTGAGGGGAGGGAAATATTTAAATATTTATTTTCAAATCAATTTCAAACTACATGTAATTTTTAAAAGTTAATTGAGATGACTAAAAGTAATTGAGATGACCAATGTCACATGTTGATGACTTGTCCTTCTATGATTGTGTCATTATGAAATTAAGGACATTAAAAGCTTTTACTTAACTTTTAATGATAGTTTTCAATGTGTTGCGGTGATGGATCTGTACACAAACAAAAATTATGAAACTTGATGTAAGAAGGATATTATGAGATATTGTGCAAGAAGGATAATATTGCAAACTTTGATTTTCCAAACTCTGAAACATCATGATTTTTCAAAATTATGCTAAAGCTAAAAATGGGTGGAGGTCTCCAGGGGTATGAGCCAGTCAATCATTGGGTTCTTTTGGATTATGCAACCAGTTGTGAGATGTTTAGAAGAAGGGAATGGTTGGATTACTATCTTAGTCTAAAAGGATTTGATGAAGAGGTCTCTCTTCAATTCATGACCACCTTAAAGGATAACATTACAATACTTAAGGGCCTGAGAATTGAGTTCACAGAAGAGGTGGTAGCCAAGGTCATTGGGTTACCCCAAGAAGGAGAAAATTGGGAAAAATATTTTGACCTATGGATAGCTAGGGCATAGCTTAGTGTACACCAGGACCCTTCACTAGAAATTGACAAGAAATAGGGTACCTCTAGATTATCTTTGTCTATGGATTTAATCCAGCCAGCAATGTTTATCATCTAGTACTTCACTTGTGAAGGTTGTTACAAATACCTGCATGCCCTACATTTCAAGATTTTGTCTCACCTACGACATGATTATAGATTAGTAAACCTTCCAAATTTCTTGTTTAACATTTTTAAGAAGCAAGCTTCTTTAGTATAATCAGTAAAGGATTGGTCTATTCCTCACCATTGCTTAATAAAATTAATCATAAAAAGAGAGTTGAATAAGAAATCAATTAGGACATGGGAAGAGTTTTGAAGTTAAATGAGGTAGAACCTAGGTTAGTTGGCCCTAGAGGCTAGGGTGTTGGACAAAGGGAAAAAAAATCTACTAGTTTTGTAAATTTATCCCCAGAATTGAAAATGTTCTTGAAGCCTCTCCCTCTAGTTTTAGACCGAATAAGAAGAGGATTTACAAAGCTGAAGCCTCCATTGCTACAAAAAGAGAAGCAAAAATAGAGAAGTTGCTAGTGCCCCTAAGACCCCATTGTCTATTAAGACTAGGTCTACCATTAGGGAAGGCAAAGATAAAGCTATGGAACCTGAAAAAGAAAAGTTTGAAAAATAACCAAATGATGAGAGTAACATTAATGAAACCATGCACTCACAAGAGGAGGAAAATTAAGAAAAACATCTTGAAGCTTGTATGGTGGAAATTCCTATAAGCAAGAGGAAATGGAAGAATCCTCCATGTCTATCTAAACCACTCACGAGGAGAAGTGTGAGGATTTATGAGGGAAATAGGGTTTCTAAAACCTCTATTCCAATAGTTAATCCTAAGTTTTCTAAATGTGAAAAGCAGTCCTCTTTAGAGGAAAAATTGCAACAAAACATAGGCAGTGAGAATGAATATAATAGCTAGAGTCCACAACTTGAAGTTGATCATAGTATTAACTATGTGCTTATTGATAATGATAAAGAGTCTAGCAAGCCTAAAATATTAGAGGAGTTTGAGGAAAGCCCTATTATGCTGGATGTTGGTGAAAATTCTACAGAGTTTCTTTCGAAGGACTACCCAAAATTTAGATAAGAAGTTGTTGAGCAAGTAATAGAAAAACTCAACCAAGATGGGCTAGATACATTAGCTATGATACCTACTGAATCTAGTAAGGAAGAAAATGTAGTGACAATGGTTGATACACGAAAAGGGAAATGCTCCACACCACAAAGTGCCAACCGAATTCCTCATCCAACATCTAATTGGATAGACATTTTTAACCAAGAACCATTGCCACCGCCCAATTTTTCCACACCTTTTTTCACAAATATTAATTTTTTTCGATAGTTGTTATGGGAAAGAGCACAATAGAAGCTAGAATGAGAAAAATTAGAACATTTTATAAATGAACAAAGTTATTAGTTGAAGCAAAGCTTACACCCAAATGAAGTTTTAAAAAGAAGAATTTAACAAATCACAGGATTGATTCCTAAAGTAATGGAATGCGAGTCATCATCACCAATGTATGCCTTCTTTCTTAAGGAGAAGCTTGTAAATTTTAAATTGACTAGAATTGTGGAAGGTCTTAATCCCTCCATTTCTATACACATGAGTTTTATGACGCATTCCAATTTGTTCCTATCCCTTTGAAAATTTTATTATGTGAATTGTATCTCCATAATATAGCAATACCTAATGCCACATTGTGGAACTAACTCTTGTATGTAGGGAATGTGCAATTGAGAGCAGTGATGTTGTGGATATAGAATGAGATAAGTAGGGAACATCAAACAACACCTTACATGGATAGTGAAATTATAGTTCCTCTACTCATGAGACTAGAATTTCAGCACACTAGACATACATTTCTGGATTGGATTTCTATTCTGGGCAACCCTACAGGAGCTAGTAAGGTGTTTTCAATCGGAGAATTAACCTTTGTAGACTAGGAACAAAACTCATCTCAAGATGTTGAGACAAAAATAGTTGCTTCAAGGCAATGATGGCCAAGGATACCACATGACCTAAAGATAAGAGAACCCCACTCTCCTCAAAATTTGACTCTTGATACTATTAGTATTCCATGATATATTGATTTGGGGAGAAATCAATGCAAATATTTGCTTCCATTAAGGTATCAACTTTTCATTCTCCTATAGCTAGTACTAGTTGTAAATGACAATGTAGAGAATCATGATATGACAGCTGAAGTTCGGTGTTGGAGAGGGCTCAAGGAAAATTATGGTTACTTCGACTATATTAAGAATGGGCATGAGAAAGGACACCTAGTGATTAGAGAGTTTGGGCCTAAATTAGGAACTTCATGGTTGTTGGGGACCAACAATAGCTTAGTTGGGGGCAACGATGGGCCTCAAAAAGGCCATTATTTTGAGATCCTTTTATATATTTTTTTAGACAGTTGTCTTGCAAAAATAATCATTACTCTATGGTTTTAAGAAAATGAACTTATGTTTTTTCTGTATATGTTATCTATATGTTAAGACATGGAGTATGCTATATTTTCTTGAATCTATGGACTTCTATGGTATAATGAAGGAATGTTACATGCTGATAAATGTTCCCTCATCCATGTTAAGTTTTGTGTAGATTCCTTCTTGTAGCCACAGGATTTGCAAAGAGTGATAGTTTGAACATTACACCTTTTCTAACCTTGATGATGAAATAAATATATGTATGTGGAAGTTGTATGCATTCAATTTTTTGTAGGTACTTTCCACACAAGTTTAAAGTCAACACCTCAATGCTAAATCAAGTTTGACTAGATTGCTAAACCACTGCAAATGAGAAATTTATTCTATGTTTTATGTTATGGCAGCGCACGAGTATAGCTCCCTCAACCTGCTATATTCTTGGAGGATTTAATAGTTGATAATGATATTTCTATATTGTAAAATTTATGAATTTGTAATTGATCCTCATTGATGGAGTGATCATAGAGTTAGGAAGTTGTTGTAGTTTCCCTTTAAACGACGCCTATTGTTGCCTTGAGAAAAAAAAATTAGAAAGGAAGAGAGAATAGATTTATAAAAATAGTGTGTGATCTTGTTTTTAATCAGATGTAATCTCTTACCATGAATGAATAGAATACAAGGTTCAAGTTTACATCTTCTATATTGGTTCTCTTTTCTGTTATGTTCACTCATCCAATGGGGCCCACTTGGTGAGTGAACTAATATGTTAGAATAGATTTCATTTCCTTGTTTGTTTATTTGCAAGGTAGAATTATATTATTCCTACAGCCATTGATAACAAAATTAATGAATTGTTCTTGTAGCATAGGTGCATAGATAGGTTTATTGTTTGCAGCATTACTATAAGCTTTAAGTTAAGACGTTGTTTCAGGTTCTAGCTTAAGTCTCCTTTAGTATTTCCTTTGTTTTAGTTATAATTACTTAAAGAAGAATTAGGGCATATACTTTGCATCCACCCTCTCAAGTTTACACTCCCAGATTGACAAGGTAAAATGGAGACAGTATGTTATTTAAAAAAATATGTGATTCTATCTAACCATGGAATCACTATGAAAGGATGTCCAATCCTTTATTACTAGGGTATTAAGCTAAAATCTAGGTACCACATCATAAAATATAGGAGTGAGTAATTTTAGCCTTAGTCTTTAACATGAGAACCAACTCATCTAAACACCAAGAGGACATTGCATATCCTTTGTAAAAGATGGCAATATGAATTAAAGGAGAGTAGATGGAATTCTTTATGGAAAAATGAATTTCCCTATTCAATCTTATAATAGTCAAGAAATATTTTGTACCCCAACTCATAAAGAAAATAATACATTTCAAGAGCTAGAGTTTCTTTTATGTCAGGGTTGCAGTGGTTAATGAATACATCAAACAATTCTTGGGATGTAGATGATAGTATTGTTTGGTATTGAGCTCCAATTTCACTAAGATTGTGTCTTGATGAGAAAGATACCATGATTGAAAGAGTTGGTAGCACCTAGTACCAAATGAATGAGGACATGTGAGATAGGAATTTGATCAGAGGTTTGAAATTAGAGCCTTGACCAAAAGAAAGGAAATTAGAAGAGTTTCATGCATTTAAAAATGCATTCAATGAAGTTTTAGAGGTGGATGATTTTAGTGATATAAACAAGGAATTAGGGAATGGTTACAATTAAATCAAGTACAAAGAAAAAATGGAATAATTATAGAAGTATAGTTTTTTCCAATACAAACAAGAATAGGTCTATAGGAGATAATTTCCATAGCTAGCCAAATTGTGATATTGCTATCAGGTTTAACTATGTGATTTTTGAGTCAAACTCGTTGACCCATATTTCATGAGTAGTGATTAAAAATGAATCCATCTCTCATGAGAATAAATGGAACACTTAGCACTCATTGGATCTAGGTGACGCTCACAAGGGTGAAGCACTAGGACTTCCTGGGAGTTCACCCATCCCAATACAACTCTAGCATGAGCGCAATTAACTATGGAGTTTCCTCCATGGTTAAACCCAAATATTGCAACATCATTTGCAAAACCTTTACCAATTTTTTTTCCTTATGTACCATTCATTAGAAAGCCCCTTAAGCTCATATATTGATAAATAGGAGATAATTTCTATAGCTAGTTAAATTGTGATATTGCTATCAGGATTTAACTATGTGATTTTTGAGTCAAACTCATTGACCCATATTTCATGAGTAGTGATTCAACATGAATACATATCTCATGAGAATAAATAGAACACTTAGCACTCATTAGATCTAGGTGATGCTCATAGGGGTGAAGCACTGGGACTTCCCAAGAGGTCACCCATCCCAATATTACACCAGCCTGAGTGCGATTAACTACGGAGTTTCCTCCATGATTAAACCTAAAGCTTGCACAACACTTGGTGAAGTTTTTGCAAATGGGGTTGTAATATTTGGGTTTAACCATGGAGGAAACTCCATAGTTAAGTGCACTTAAGATGGAGTAGTACTGGGATGCGTGACTTCCTAGGAAGTCCCAGTGCTTCACCCCTATGAGCATCACCTAGATCCAATGAGTCCTAAGTGTTCTATTTACTCTCATGAGAGATGGATTAATGTTGAATCACTACCCATGAAATATGGGTCAATGAGTTTGACTCAAAAATCACACAGTTAAATCCTAATAGCAATATCGCAATTTGACTAGCTGTGGAAATTATCTCCAACTTATCAATTGATGAGCTTAATGGGATTTATAATGAATGGTTCATAAGGAAAAAAACTTGGTGAAGGTTTTGAAAATGGGGTTGCAAGCTTTGGGTTTAACCATGGAGGAAACTTCATAGTTAAGCGCACTTAGGTTGGAGTAATATGGGGATGGGTGACATCCCAAGAAGTCCCAGTGCTTCACCCCTATGAGAATCACCTAGATCCAATGAGTGATAAGTGTTCCATTTATTCTCATGAGATATGGATTAATGTTGAATCACCACTCATGAAATATGGGTCAATGAATTTGACTCAAAAATCACATGGTTAAATCTTGATAGCAATATCACAATTTCACTAGCTATGGACATTATCTCCTACTTATCAATTGATGAGCTTAAGGGGCTTTGTAATGAATGGTTCATAAGGCAAAACACTTGATGAATTTTTTACAAATGGGGTTGCAAGCTTTGGTTTTAACCATGGAGGAAACTCCATAGTTAACCGTGCTTAGGCTGGAGTAGTACTGGGATGGGTGACCTCCCGGAAGTCTTGGTGCTTCACCCCTATGAGTATCACCTAGATTTAATGAGTAATAAGTGTTCTATTTATTCTCATGAGATATGGATTCATGTTGAGTCACTACTCTGAAATATGGGCCAATGAGTTTGACTCAAAAATCACATAGTTAAATCCTGATAGCAATATCACAATTTCACTAGCTGTGGAAATTATCTCCGACTTATCAATTGATGAGCTTAAGGGGTTTTCTAATGAATGGTTCATAAGGCACAACACTTGGTAAAGGTTTTTCAAATGGGGTTGAAAGCTTTGGGTTTAACCATGGAGGAAACTTCGTAGTTAAGGACGCTCAAGCTGGAGTAGTACTAGGATGGGTGACCTCCTGGGAAGTCCTAGTGCTTCACCTCTGTGAGCATCACCTAGATCTAATGAGTGCTAAGTGTTCCATTTATTCTCATGAGAGATGAATTCATGTTGAATCACTACTCATGAAATATGGGTCAATGAGTTTGACTCAAAAATCACACAGTTAAATCTTGATAGCAATATCACAATAATAGGTCTACCATAATTCCTTCTCCTTTTATCTTTTGGCATATTCTTTTATCTTTTTTCTATCTTTAAAAAAATAGTAAAAGATTAGAAAAGATTGTAAGAAAGAAAAAAGATAGAAAATATGAAGGAAAATAGGAAAATATTAAAGAATCCTTAGAAACTAATAAAAATGTAGAAGAAATTGACACCAACACACTAGTAGATGATAAGGTTAGAATTTGAAGTTTAAAAATTGCAAAAGTTTTTCAAACACAAAAACATGTTTCATGTATAGAATATATTATCCAAAAAATATGTTTCATATATATAATATATTACCCTATTTCTGTATGAAGTGGTGTGATTGTCGAAAATATATGATAGGCTAAGTTACTGAGAGGGGAAGGGTGAATAAGTAACTTATAAAACGTAATATTTATTTACCAATTAATCCTTCATGTGTATTATGATCTAATTGCATACATGAAAAATTGAAAGTATTAAAACATTCATAACACTTTGACACACAATATGGTGACCCAGAAACCTTCCAAATAGAAAGTAAAACTGGGGTGGGGATGATACCCACGAGCTTTAGTACTACAGTATAAAGCTAGCCTATTAAGGCTTACAATGATCACTTCTAATAATCTACCCTATTAGGAGCAATAAGGACTGCTAGGTCCATCTTTTGAAAGGATTTATAAAACATACAATGAATTAAGCACTCAAAAAATAGATTTACAAAAGATTGTTCTTCCTTGTGAAAGGATATAACTATTCCACCTGTTAGGATGAACCAATGGCTGATCTTTGATCTACAACTTGATTTGCTAAATGAGATTCCTTTAGGTGTAATGATCACCTTGTTGTGATAGATAAATATCTGCTACTCCTTATACTGTTGTAGCCCTTTTACTTTGGACTTATGCTCTTATTAAATTTGCACAATACTCATGTCATGTATTTTGGATGTGATACAATACATTACATATATACCAATCCAAATTACAAATCAACAAAGTTGGCTACAATACAAGTTTCACCAAAATACAAAAAATTGGCCCAACTATAAGAACTTGGATTCTGAAGACTAACTCAGCAAGGTTCTGATACTCCACATCTATTATTAATGCTTAGCATTGTCATGCACTCGATAGACATAGAAGCTTGGTCCATACTAATCACTTCCAAGTAGTCCGAACTGGTCTACACTAGTGACTTAGTAAATATTGCAAAATTCAACATATAAACTGAATCACTTGATTCATACTACATAGCTTGGTCAATGCTATTACTACAAGATTGGTATAAACTGAATCACTTGATTCACACTGCATAGCTTGGCCAATACTATTACTATGAGCTCGGTATAAACTAAAGCACTTGGTTGACACCAAATGGCCTAGTCAACATTGGATTCATATTATTGAATCTGTAAACTTGGTGACCATTGTAGAACTTGGTTTGTACTAAGAGACTCAGTAAACACTATGAATCTCAATTTACACTAACAATCACCAACCCACTAGAAACTACTCAGCACAAACTAAATACTATTCCTAGTACTCGGTAGCAATTATAGAATTTGGTAGAGTTTGAATTACATGGTTAACATTGTTAACTATAAAATACACTGGGTAGCTATTAGCTATCCGAATAAGTGTGTGTCACTAATAAATAAACTTGACTATAATGTCAACGATCTCCCCCTTTGGTATTAGTGACAAAAACACTTATCAATCAAAACTAAATTCCCAAAAAGTTCAAAACAATATTTATTATTCATCTTGTGTCTTCAACTCAGTAACATACTATGTTTTTGAAATTTTTCAAAATTTCTTTTTTAAGAGATGCTTATTTGAATAATGCTCCCCCATACATATATATTCAATATACATTATATACACCTTCTCATCTTCTCCCCTTTACATCTTTTATTACATCTTCTCCCCCTTTTTGACATAAATGCCAAAGGTGTAGTCTACATTGTTATTCCAAAATGTGACAAGAAATTGTAATGTACCTTAAGAATTAGTGACATTATCTTGTTCCAATTTTCTTGCAACATCTTACTTGCATGCAGTGCAATCTACAGTTTTTTTTATAATTCTATCATGTGGTCAGCAATGGAGAAGTTGGTATCATGGATGAGGGTTTTATCATGTGCAATATGATTCTGCCACTTTCAAAAGAATCATTCCTTGTATATCTACAAGTGTAGCTCTTATCCAAGCTTTTCCCTTAGTATTTCTACCTACATATTGTAGACACCTAAAAACCTTTAGAAAATAAAGTATTTTTATTTTCTAAAAAAATTCCTGATGACATCATCATTTATTAATTAATTTATTTATTTTTATGCCATTAAATCCCTTTATCTTAATTAAAAATATTTAATTAAGAAATCCCTCCCAAAAATGTTTAAATCTTATTTAAACATTATTTCCTTATTTATTAATTATTTAATTAATAAATTGACCAAAAATCCCAAAATAAATAATTTATTTATTTTTTTCCCAAAAGTTGGCCAATTTCCTTAAGACCAATAACCTCTTCCAAAATCTTATAATCCTTCTTTAATTTCGATTAAAGGCTAATCTCATCATTTCCTACCCCTAATCCCAACTCAAAATATTTAATCAAGATTAAATATTAATCCTCATGTTTATTAAAAATATTTTAATAAATATCTCCTCAACCCAAACCCTTGAAATAAATAAAACTTTATTTATTTCATAAAATCTTATCCTAGGAAGTTCTAGACTCTTCTAGAAAGTCTTCATCCTCATCCAAAGCCTAGACTCTTCTAGAAGATGTCTTTAACCTTAATCCTAATCCCCTCCTAACCTTGTCACATTCCCTAAACATGGGTTAAGACTTGCTAACTCAAGCCAAAGTTAACAAATATCTCCTCCTTCACCCACCCTCATTAATTGCAATCCACTTGCCATCCACTTGCCTAGTCCTAAGCCATCTCTAACCCTTCCTCTAATCATTTTTACAACCCTAAGCAAGCTTAAAACCTCCCTAAACCCTCAAATTCGAATTTCATGGTATCTCTCACAAATATCTTCAACCACAAAACTTTATAAAGCCCACAAAGTCATAAATGTTCTTACAAAGCACTTATGAAGGGTCTTTATGAAGATTTTATCCCTTGAGCCTCCTTTGTTGACTCATCCTTCCCCTTTCCTCCATCCTCTCACCATGTGACATGTGTTACTCCTTGATTGGTTGTAAGGAAGCACAATCCATGTGCTCTCCTCTCATGCAATCTAAGCCCTCCATGAGCTTTTTCCCATCCTTGCATCTTAGCCCTCAATCCCTCAAGCCTCTTGCCTATAAATTGGATCCTTCCCCTTTGCAAAATAACACAATCCATGAAGTAAAGTTATAATGCTATTTTGAGAGCCAAATCCATACTAAAGCCATCTATCCACACCAAAAATCCACAATCATCCATTGAAGCCTTTGGAAGCATATTGAGCATACATCCTATCCATTTAGATCAAGCCACTCAACAAGAGAGCTTCTCATTGAGAGAGCCCATTAATGGCTCATATTTTCAATTGAGAGCTCATCTTAGTCTATCTTGAAGTTTATGAATTTTTTTTAGTTTGTAGAAGCTTTATTTAAATTTGGTTTCTATTAGCATACTAACATTGCTCATATACACATATCAGTTAGAAATCTGATCTTTGTCTAGCGAGAAAAATTGTAGCTCTAGTCAAGTGACAACTGGTGTGCACTTGTCTTCGGATCTTCATCTATCTTGGGGAGTTTACATTTAATTTCCTATGTGAAGATGGATGTATTGTAGAGATTACCAAATACAGAAGTCACATTGTTGGTAGAAGTCTCCAGTGAGCTAAGAATAGTAGACAAGTTGACTTGGTGTATGGCAATCTTTTGTGCTACTAGCTCTAATACCTTATTTTCAAATTTCTTTTCTTCTTTTTGCAATAATTTTTCTTTTTCATTCAAATCTTCATTGAATTTCTAGACCACTTCTACTATTTTTGTCAGGAGAACTACCAACCTTAGTGCTGAGATCCTCCGCAAGAATGTTCCTTGCATCTTTAGGCACTTGGAATTATTTGTTCCTTTCTCCTTTAAGCCTTTAGCTTTATTTTGTAGAAGCTCTCCTAATATATGCATTTGATCAGGATTTAGATTGGAGATATCCCAACTTGGGATAACTGTCTCCCCATTAAGATCAATGTCTTCTTCCTTATCTTTGCCTTTGCTAAAAAAATTTGTACTCAGTTGAGGCTTTTTCTCAACTATCTTGGTACTTATTATTTGCATGCTAAGAATACAAACAATGCTGAAAATAGAAGGACTAGTAGTAAAAGTAGATATTGCACTTATTAAGGAAATACCTTGATGCTAGAGACCAAAATTGATGTGGAAGGAATCATTGAATGCTCAGTAGTTGAAGTGTTGGTCACTTTTGTCAATAAAATACTGAGCTGAATAGGTGCAAATATTGGTTGAATGCTTGAGTTTGCAATGTTTGACACAACCAACTTAGCAGTAGCTTTCTCTAAGCTAGATGGCTTTGAAGCTTTGCTCAGAGAATGAGGAATTGAGACTATAATTGTTGCTGCAATCTTTTCAAGGTCAGTCTCCTCAATGCTTTGAATCTCCAGGAGATTCTCCTCAGCAGCTTCTTGTTCTTGTTCCCCATCATGTATATTCTCATCATTTTTTTCTTATTCATCATTATTTCCTTATTCCTCATATTCACAATCATCATCCTTATCACTAACATTAACAATAAAATCACTCTTCTTATGAAGATTATAGATATGTTTCCATGTGCTAGTAGCATTCTTGACTACATGTTCAATGTCATTGATCAATATCAAGCAAGTGTTAAACTTCAAAGTAAGTTTCTCTTCATTCTACTTGATGGACTCATTAACTTGTTTGTCACTCAAGCCCAAAATGAGTTGCCTTAGGGTCTTCTCATATATGTCTTTAGCATTTTTCTTGGTCTATTCCCATCTTGGCTTGATTTTCTCCAATAATTCATTGGGAATTTGTTGTGCAACATGGTCAAGAGAATATTTCCATTTACCCATCTTAGACATAACCATGTCTTCAACTTGCTTCTTCTCCTCTATAGTTCTTATTTCATACCTTAATGATTTGAAATTTTCCATGCCGGCTCTAGAATCATTTTTTTTCAACTTTTCTTGAAATATGGGTGGAGGTCATTTGAAAATCACATCTCCTCCTTCTTTACCAAGTCTCTATCTAGATGACCTTCTTGTAAACACTATAGTATATGTCTTGGTAGGATTGGTTATATAACCTTACCTTTCTTCTTGACTAGATCTTCTTCTTCTAATTTTTCTTTATCTTCTATGTTATCTCCTTTACCTTTTGTCACTAGGAGAGTACAACTGGTTTGCTTCAATTTCTCTATTCTTTTCTTCCCTTTGTTGACCACCTAAGGGAGTTTTATCTCTAGTTCTATTCTTGCTTTAGCTTCATCATATGTGCCAAAATATGTAGCCCTTGGATCAATAGGTTCATTTAACAATGCTTCAATGATGTCCTTGGTTTCATCAATCACTAGTAAATTTGGACCCAATTTTCGACCAATTTTGGTCAAATTTTGACCAAGGTTCATCATTAATTTTATCATTGAAATTTTGACCAAAATGTAGGTTGGTCAAAATTTTTACAAATAAATTGTAGGTTGGTCAAAATTTCAATGAATGTATTCATTAAAATTTTCACCAACCTACAATTTGGTCAAAATTTTGATGAGAAAAATAGTGACGAACCTTGGTGTGAGGCCTCACCTCGACCCATCATAGCATAGACTTATTATTACATTTTGACATTCGCTACTTTGATATTTATACAGCTATTCGAGACTTAGATGGGTAGTGAATTGTTTTATCTATAGCTTTTTATACTGTAGTAGCATTTTACATTATGGTATGCACTAAGAACTTGTTATTTTATGAAATGATCAAACACATATGGATACAGTTTTAGGACGTGATCCTATCAAATTTTGACACAATGCAAAATGTTAATTTGATTATCATGATTTATGATTGGTAGATAAATGCTCATTTGATTATGATGCTTTATGAGATGAATGGTTATGATATGTAGATAAATGTTAATTTGATAATGATGACTTATGACATACAGATTTTGATATTTTAACATTTCGAATGGAATAATTGAAATGACTAGGAAAGGAAATTTTGTTGAATTATGTTAATATGGATTTCATAAAATTCAAATTATGCATTTATGATATACATTTTATGTGACCTCCTTGGACTACTAATGCAGGAAGTGGAACCATGGAAATTATTGGGGGAAACAAGTTCCAAACCTATCTGAACACAGTTGAACCAAGGCGAATCTTTGGAAGATTCAAAAGCCTCATTGTGAAAATATTTTGTTGCATAATGTAAGTTTTTTTGTATGAAGTAATGCTTGATCATAATTTATATGCATTAAGGATATGTCATGGTGATATTGGAATGTATTTTAATGTGTCACTTGAAACTTGTATTTGTATATTTGTTGATGACATGTCACCTAGAGTGTTGGTCACAAGGCCATTTGATCTTAGTCCATTTCCTTTTTCTCCAATTAATGTTTAAGTATACCCACTTGGGAGAGAGTGTTAGGATGGGTCACCATCATGTTGATTTTCGAATTCAAACTTGTTAGTGATTTTAGGGGGCATAAATAGGGTTCTAGAGTGTCATTTTATGGATTAAAACCACCCTAATGGTAGTATAACATGTTAGGGGCCTAAATTCAACTATTTTAGTGATTACCTAACTTAGGGGACCCCTTAAATGAAACCCTCTTGAACCAATTCGAAATTTTGAACTTTCCCATGAGAGTACCCTCACAACCCCACTTGGTCAACTTTCTTATTTTGGAGGAGCAACAATGTAAGAAAGGGGAGGCTTGATGCTCCTACTAAAAAAGGTTAGTAGAGAGTCTTTTTAGTGGAGGGGTGACAAACTAGTGGATTTTTCACCCACTCTCTAAGTTTAGAGATAGTTAGGTTTGGAGGGAGATTAAGGGAGCTCTACTATAACTATCAATACCCTAGCTTGGACCAAGGTTGGTGTCTCAAAACATACTTCTTTTGCCATTTCTTTCTTTTAGCACAAGTAAGTAAATCTGTAAGTGTGAAGAATTATCAATGGAGTATGCATTGTGGTGGAATTCTTGCTTTGTGGATTTTGATATTGTGTTGTGGCATTGTGACAAAGTGTTGTGTTCTTCTTGCATTATGGTTTTTGATATTGTATTATGGCATTGTGAGAATGTGTTGTGTTCTTGAAGAGTTCTTGGGTTTTCTTTTTGGTTTTGTTTTCTTGTTTGGGTTGGAATATGAATGTGATCATGGGTGTGAGGGCTTCACTCACCCTTGAGGGAAGGGAAGAGAAGTCCAATGTGAAGGGCATAGTTGGGCTTGCATGATTGAGGACCTTGGAGTATGGGCTCTATTGTATGCCATTTCTATTAATATTCTGCCTTGGGGGTGATAAGGAAAAAAAAATGGTGAAGAAAGGAAGTAAATAAAGTATGGGTTTCGAGGAAGCTAAAGTTGTTGGTAGCGTGTGGTGGATGATGTTTATGAAGCCCCAAAAGGGCATGATATTTTGTTGATATGTGAAGCCCCGAAAGGGCATGATATTTGATGAATTGTGAAGCCCCGAAAGGGCATGAAAGTTGTTTATGGAAGATATGATATGATATGGAAAACCTCCTTGAAAGCACACCTTCACCCTATGTTCAAAGTTCCATTGGTGAACCTTTGTGAAATACCTTGGGATGGGATTGTTAAGTGTTGTGAATGTGATGTTCATGCATTTGTAAGATTGATATGAAACTAGTTTGGATCTTGTTTCCCTTGCTTGGTGGGTGGCTTCATAGAAGCCTTAGTTGGGAGGTGAGCCTCCATGGTTCCTATTTTGTATTTTATGTGCAGGTTATGTGAAGATGGATCCCTTGAAGATGTAGTGTTTCACCCTTGCCAATGCTGGGAAATCAAATGTGTAAAGAGAAATCCTTGTTCTATGTCAACTCAAAATTATTGTGGTCTCCAAGGTCCCATTGTGATTTCATTTTGATGTGAAAAAGAATGGTATTAAGTTCTTCCAAGTTCTTTTGTATTTCTTTGTGTTGTAGAAAAGATTTGTGTCATTATTTAATATTTGGAGTTGGGAAGAAGTAGATTGTGAAGCTACCTATGAAATTTGATTATAAGGAAAAGTCACTAAAAATTTTGATGCATTATGAAAAGGAATTCATGTATTAAATTTTCTTCTCATGAAATTTGCAAACTAGTTAATGAATATATTTCATAGATGAAATGTGAAATAATATTTTGGGTAGAATTGATCAAGTCAGAATATACATGTTTCATTGCAAAATTTACATGCTATGCTTTTCATAACTTGGAGGTAAATCACCATGTTTGATAGTTCATTGCATAGTCTTTCATTCATTGATTTTCAACTCCAATCAATTTTCTAAGAAGACAACACCTTCATCTGAACAAATATATTCACCTAAATTCAATGATAAGATAAACAAACACAAGAAACGAATTAATTGAGAAAAGCAAACACTTAGACAAATTTTTTATAGACTTGCTGTAGGTCCACAATTCATCTTTGGAAAATGTATGAGGAATGAAAAAAATAACCTTCCCTATTACAATCACTTAAAATATTAGAAAGAATATACTCAAAATCTTACCATCAAATAATTAGAAAAAAATTATGGAAAACTACAATGCAATCAAAGAGCTAACCTATGAGTACTACTCACTAGGACTCACAAGAGTCATGTGACTTTCAAGTCACTATCACACTAATCCAAGACACAAAAAATAATAATAATAATAACAATAATATCATTTATGTATATAAGCATAGAAGATGTAAATAAAGATAAAAATGTTTATTTTTAAAACTCTCAACTATATCCTTGTTCCTAGGCGTATCCAGCATGTCCGGCATGTTAAGGCATAATCCAAGCAAGTGATTTGGGTGGTCCCCACTAGGCAGTTTCCTTAATGGTTAATCCCAAAAAATGAAAAGGAGATAATATTATTATTGGCGCCTAAAATGGAGTAGACCCTTTTCACAATTGAAAATTGCTTATGCGTTGGAGAATGTGGGGAGTTGGCGGTTAGTGGGATCTGCACGATGACAAATAAGTCATGTCAGATAATATGGGGAATGGAGTTTAAGGGACACATAATCCCACTGGGGCCAAATAAATATTAAGTCATGTCAGATAATATGGGAAATGGAGTTTAAGGGACACGTAATCCCATGGAGGCCAAATAAATATATATATGCATATCACGCCCCAACCAATGCAAAACACACTTATACCAAGGCAAAGAGCGCATTTATGTTGGATGACATGGGCTGACCACCAAACTTATCCTGCACGTGATTCTCCCCATTCTTTGTCTTGGGTTGCGAATTTAGGTAGTAAGAAGTAAGAATTTAAATATGCGTATTAATAGAATTTTTTTTTTAATATATGCATATTAAGAACTACTTGGTGTTTAGAATAGCTACAAAGGTATCTTACAAGGTATATTTAATTTAAATTTTAAGTATAAAAAGGAAATTTATTATAACAGTAATAATGATAAAATAAAAAATAATAAATGTGATAAAAGAAATGATAAATAAATAAACAATTAAATTATAATAAATAGATAAATAAATTGTAATTGATTTAAGAAGCTCGTTAGTAGCATTCAGCCGTAAGACATCAACCTAGTCGAAGCAAATAAAGGGTAAAATGTAAGAAAATTCATTAAAGTGATTATACCCCTATAATGATAGTCTAGAATGAATTTGGGCATGGAACGTAGTGAATTAGGGTTATGAACATTTATGTCATGGTGACCTGGAATACATAACATCTAGGACAATTTCAAAAACATCTTCACATTCATATACAAGTGTGTCTTAATTTTTTTAAGAAAAGGATGTGAAATTGAAATGACACATCATCTATCTCTTATGTTTTAAATGATTGTTAGAACTTATTAGGCCCCTTTGAAAAAACATGAAATACAATAATTGGATTAAACAAAATTCTTCCATGTGAATTTAAAATTTACAACCTATTAAAATAACCTTCTGATGTTCTTGAGGAATAAGAGTCATATTATCCAAAGCACCCCTTGGATTGATAGAATATTAGTAATGAAACATATGTTATGTATTATCCTCTAGTTCACCATTTCAAAATAAAAATAAAAATAAAAATGTTGTGATTTGCCTTGTTAAATTTAGGGCATGACACTTGGTCAAAAATTGGGTCCAAATGTACTAGTAAATGTTAACCTCATAACCTAGAGGCTTGACCCATACAATTTTGGGTCTAATTGCTTGAATATACACTTTATCACAATCTACCATAAAAAAAATAACATCCTTGTAGTCTTCTACTAGTTTCTTTGGTATCTTGAATCTATTATTCATCATATTCTTGAATGCATCAAAATAGTTGTCCATGATACTAACATAATTTTCTCTCGTTTCCGCTATATACTCATTGATTTGATAAAGAGTAGGTACATCTTTTCTCCATACAACTGTACCTTTTGATGGGAAGAACTTTTGTACAAAGAAAAATATATAGGTTAAGAGTGAACCAAACTTACAAAGATTATTCTTTGAAGTTTTGATGCTTTCCATATTTTTGTGGAACTTTTTCAACATCAACTTGGCAAGGTCAAAGGACATGTTGTTCCTAACCACTTTGAACCTGAGATTCATAGCTTCACATGATACACTATTGATTCTACTTGAGTTGTATATCTTGTGTGCAATTACATGTATCCCAAACTTCAACTCCATATCAATAAAACAACTAATCTTTATACTGCTTCCATCCCCTTCAGCAAGGGTTTTCTTCTCCAGTTCCACCTGACTTGGGGTTTTGGTGGTTTTAGCCTTTGCCAACATCAGAAGTACTATGATCCTATGTATTATTTTCTTCATTATAAAAATAGGTTTCTCCAACCGTAATTCCCCATTATGCACATAGATGAGGATAAATCTTATCCACTTTATCTAAAAATCTTGGGGCACATGTGGAATGTGGGTTAAACCCTTCACTTCTAGATATTGATGCTTCAATTTTAACACACCATTCACAATAGATTCTCCAAAGTTTCATCCATTTCTAGGGTTCTTATATCTTGAATTGAACATCAAAAATGCATAATAACATCATTTACTAGAAGTACCTTAGTTGGGATTTGAGACTGAGCTCCACTTGGACCTAGGATTTCTGCAACAATCGAACTAAGCTTGAAATATGGTGCTCCATTCAACTCCACGGACTAGCATCTCAGACCCTTTCTTTGTCTTGCTGCTAGAGGATGCCATCGCTTGGTAGGGTTTGAGAAAATATGGAAAACTTCAATAAAAATTTACACAGATCACTTGGATGGAAATAAATCACTCTTCGCAAATAGCTCTTGAAAATTCATGGTGATAAATGAATTTGATTTCACCCTTTTTATCAGATTTCATCTTTCAATTGTCATAAATGGTTGGTACATTTGTTTGTTTAATGATAGACTATCTTCCACTTAGCTTGAATTAAATGCTTGGTTGGTAGGAATATTCATGACTTGGTGTCCACACAACAACTTAGTTACTCTTGGTCATCCTTGGCAAGGTCTTGACACTTGACCTTGCTCAGTAAGGTCTAAAATCCCTCACATGCTTGGTGATCCCTATGCATCTTGAATGCTAATATGGATCTTTTCTTCTAGATGACTAGAGTTGATGTAAGATGACTACTTTAGAGTCTTGGTTCCAGTTATCCATGTGGGAGATCAAGTGGAAATGCTTGAATCACCCAATTCTTGAGTAACACGTGCTTCATTACTTAGACTTGCATTTTTAGAAGATTTTGGAATCCACTGCTATCTCATCTATTTCCTAATGTTTTCAACCTTGTCTTTCTTTTCATCTTCAATTCTTCCATTGTTCATACAATTCTTAGAAAGATGACCAAGTTTTGTACAAATGAAACATCTTCTAGTGGTGTCTCTTATCCTCATGTGATGTTTTACACAATTTATTCCAATGTGTCCAAATTCTCCATAGTAATTACATCGGCACCATGTGTTGTAGTCCCAATCAAATATAGCTTTTACAATCTGTTCAACTGGATTCAATATCTTAGTTTTGCATTCTAAAGATTTGTGCCCATACTTCTTGCATTTATGACATTTTCCCTCAAATTTAGGTTTCTCTTTGCATTCATTAGCTCTATGACCATGTTTACTGCAATTGTAGCATTTCCCATTGAATTTAGCTTTTTCGTTGTTCCAACATTTGTTTGATGTGTGACCTAGTTTACCACAGTGACTGCAAGTAGGTCTTTGATTCTTTTGAGCTTCTTTCTTAGATGATTTACTTCTTCTGTATATCCAATTCCTGCTTTTCCCTTTTGTCTGTATTGGATTTTCTCATTTAATTGATCCATGTCTGCTTGAGATTTCATCATCTTCTCATTGGTTTTCCTTTTACTATTTAGATTATTCTGTAATCTTTCATTCTTTGATCTTAGATTCATGATCTCTTCATTTGCATTAGTAAGTTGATCAATGAAGTTTGCTTGTTGAAGGGATAGATGTTTAATTTCATTGTTCTTTCCTTCTAACTCTTCTTTTATCTTATTTTTCTCTTCTATGACTACACACAATCTTCCTAACTAAATTTCTTGCTCTCTTCTTAGCTTTCTTATTTCTTCTTAAAGTGTTCCATTCTTTTCTAATAGTTCTCTGATTACTTCATTTGCTCCATCTGAATTACTTTTTAAATGGATGTCTTCAATTCTTTCTTCAATTTAGAGTCGGTCATTCATTTGTACTGCAATATCTTTTCTTCTTTTCAAGGATTGAGAGAGTTTCTATTTTTCTTTCTTGAGTTGCCCAATAGCCAATTCCAAATCTAGCTTTTCCATTGTCAAGATCCTTATCAAGTCTGAATACCTCCATAGCCTCTTGATCTTTGCTCAATCTATTAAATATTTCTCTGAGAACCACAAAGCTTTGATACGAATTTTTGGAAATATATGATAGGCTAAGTTACTAAGAGGGGAGGGGTGAATCAATAACTTATAAAAATTAATCTTTATTTACCAATTAATCCTTCATGTGTATTCTAATCTAATTGCATGCATGAAAAATTGAAAGCATTAAAACATTCATAACACTTTGACACACGACATGGTGACCTAGAAACCTTCCAAGTATAAATTAAAACTGGTGTGGGATGATACCCACATGCTTTACTACTGTAATATAAAGTTGGCCTATTTATGGGTTACAATAATCACTTATGACGATCTATCTTGTTAGGCACAACAAGGACTATTAGGTCCATCTTGTAAAAGGATTTAAAAAACATACAATGAAGTATGGACTTGATAAAGAGATTTAAAAATACTGTTAAGTCTACCTTGTGAAAGGATTTAACTATTCCACCTGTTAGGATGAACTAGTGGTTGATCTTTGATCTACAACTTGATTTTCTAAATGAGATCCTTTGAGTGCAATGATCAACTTGTTGTGATAGATAAATCTTTGCTACTCCTTATACTTTTGTAGCCCTTTTATTTCACACTTTACTCTTATTAAATTCACACCGTACTCATGTCATGTATTTTGTATGTGATACAATACATTACATATACCACTCCAAATTACAAATCAACAAAGTTGGCTATAATACAAGTTTCACCAAAATACATAAAGTCGGCCCAACTGTAGGAACTCTAGTTTTGAAGACTAACTTAGTGAGATTATGATACTTGACATCCATTGTCAATGTTTGACATTATCATGCACTTGGTAGACATAGAAGCTCAATCCATACTAATCACTTTCAAGTAGTCTAAACTCAGTCTGCACTGGTGACTTGATGAATACTATGAAACTCAACATATAAATTGAATCACTTGATTCACACTACATAGCTCGGTCAATGCTATTACTACAAGCTCGGTATAAATTGAATCACTTGATTCACACTGCATAGCTCAGTCAATTCTATTACTATGATTTTGGTATAAACTGAATCACTTGGTTGACACTGTATGGCTTGGTCAACACTAGTTTCATATTATTGAATCTATGAACTTGGTAACCACTGTAGAACTTGGTTTGCACTAAGAGACTTAGTAAACACTATGAAGCTTGGTTTACATTTACAATCACCAACCTAGTAAAAAATGCTCAGCACAAACTAAATACTATTCTTAGTAATCGGTAGCAACTATAGAACTCAGTACAGCCTGAATTACTTGGTTAACATTGTTAATTGTACAATACACTCAGTATTTGTTAGCTATCTGAATAAGTGTGTCTCACTAACAAAAAAACTTGATAAGATGGGCTTGTAGAGATAAATAGAGATACAGATGGATGACATAATGGTAGACATTACACTATCACACAAAATTGGACATATTGAAGATAAACTATTCAATTAGGGAGACTTTGGTTGACAAGAAATGCCCTAGAAATAAAATCTGAAAATTGGTTGAAATATAAATGAAACACCATGACAAATTATCTAGTCATTATTTACTTTTGATCAAATGTCATAGGATAACACATGGTAAGATGTGGGAAATAAACACGACTAGCTGCAGGACCAGGTGTATAAACTCTTCAATTTCTCCTCAAATGATTAGGAATGCTATGTTGAAAGAGACTAATTAATTTCCATATGTTATGCATTGTATTTCTTCCCTTCTAGTATTTCAAGAGGGTTTGGAGAGACAATGGTGATTGGTTTTGAAATATTGGTGTGTGACCAACAGGGGACAAAGAAAACCACGTAATGAATATGACCTCAATAAACATTTTTAGTTCTCCATAATGTTAAGACCATGAAATAAGAGGATGATTGGCAATGGTTGTGAGAGAAGGGGTTTTTACTTATCAAGCTCTATTCATAGGGTTTCAAATTTTTTAGTTTCTTAAATTCATGTTTTCAGTTATATATAGTGTTTTAAGATCCAACATTTCTCTATGAACAAATGTTTCATAAAAATCATATTTCTCTATATGAACCAACATTTTATATAGATTTTGAAGAACCAACATTCCTTTATGAATGAATATTTCATTAAATATATATTATTTTATAGTGTCATTTTCACCTTTTGTAACACCTCACTTGGGAACCCAAGAGAAATAAGTATAATATGTTACAAAGTTTAGTCAACTATTTTTTTTAAGTTTAAACAACATCAAAGTAACAATGCAGAAGCAACATACACAAACACAACATTTACACAATTGCAATTACAATATAGATTTCATTCTTGAAGGGTTCCTTTGCATTGAGTCACAGTTAAAAAGTTTCATTAATAGTTTATGTCTTAATTACAATGTCCATAATCATAAAATGAATAATAACATACATAATCTCATACACACATACATAAAACCAATTGATATGATCAAGTACATTCAAATAATATCATCCACTATACATTTCATAGTGTTTTCAATTACAAATACAAGTACATCAACATATAATACATATCATATGATCTCAAAATACAAGAGACATAATACGTAGATGTTGTTAATCCTCAAAACTGCTTTCCCATTTTGAGCATCTAGGTCCAAGGTTGAGAATCCACGCAAGAAAATGAGCAAATCTCCAAGGCAAAAAATAGAGGCCTCCATAGCTATGAAAGGAGAGGGAACCTGGAATAGATAGAAGAAAAACCCATAAACAAGAAGAAAAGCACAGGGGTTTTGCATTCAAATACTTAATCCCACATTGGTTGTGGGTTGACGTTTTTAGTGTTTAAATATAAACTCACTGAACGTGCATAATGTCCAAAAGACTTGCACATTTTGTAATGATGAAAAGGGCCCCACCTTGCAACTAGATGGCATGGAGTTCGCAACAAAATTTTGAATGAAGATTTTGACATCATCAATGACGTGGCAAGCTCAACGATCGGGTGATCAAATGATGCTGTGTGGATGATCCTATGGTAGGTGCTATGTTGCCAAGTGACGATGCACACTAGATTACCATGGTGACATAGCAATCAGTCAGGTGGAACTAACATGGTGATGAGTGGGCGTAGAGGTGGTGATGACGTGGTCAAAAATGAAAGTTTACCAAAAAAGTTAAGAGTGTCACTAGGAAAGTGAAGGATTCCGATGGTGGCCATGTCACCACCAAAAAATGGGATGGTCTCGCCAATAGCGACATGGAAACCTCCCAGGAAATTAGCATTTTGGCTCAAAAAATTCAAAATCTGATGGAGTAGGGGATGCCATGGGGCCACTTACCAGTAGACATGTATTCTAGAGGCTCATCGTCAGTTCACAAAGAGAATAGGGAAGAACCTCTGATTGTATGCCTAAAAAATGTTACAATCTTGTTGTGTAGTTAGAAGCTAGATTCCAATGGCCTCTAATGCTACGATAAAATAGGATGTCATGAGATTGGGTTAGGAAAGATTATGGTTTTTGATGTTACGTGAGGCCAAGGGATTGGGATCTCAAATTTAGAGGCATACGATCCTATGAATTTTGTGGGATCATAGAAGAATTCTCAAATGTTTACAATGTTATGAAAATGGGGCCAGTCGTGAGATCACTAGGTGTAGGTATGGAGGTATACAATGCTACAACTTTGTCATGTGATTAGAGAAGCAGGCTTTGTCATAGGATTTGGGGTCTGAGATTGAAGTTGTGCAATCATACAATAGTTTCATAGGATCATGCAAAACGATAAATGGACCTCTAATCTTATGAATTTTGTAAGGTTGGGAATGGTAATATTAAGGTCTTCAATGCTATGAAGGGTCGATTATCATAGGATCGTAAAAGAAAAATTTATAAGCAAAGATGCTATAGGGTAAAAATTGAAATATTTCAATAATATAAATGTGGGCCCTGCTAGATAATTGACCAATGGAGAATCGACATGTGGCACTTAAGCACAGTGAAAAATGAATAAAAATTAAAAGTTCAGAGATATTCAATGCACAAATGTTGAAAGGATTATAAATTGAATAATATTATATTGTTTCCACTATATAGTTTTATTTTTCATTTTATGCTCTGTTCATGGTCCTGGAGCTGTGAATTTCCAATTGATCTTAGGGGCATGATTTTTATCTAAAATGTGTAGTATAATATACCAATGGAACCGAGAAGAAGTGAATTTTCCATTTTTGCTGTCAGATTTTGTACAAGTATTAACCAGAAGTGGCTACAAGAGGTTTTGTGTTTCTAGGGGCTTCTTAGCAAAAATTGTAGACTTGTGTTTCTAGTTTGAATTGAGATCAGATATAATGATATTTTTATCATATATGGTTTCATCATCAGTTGTAAGGATGAATTGATTACTTTAAAGGCAGTGGGAAGTAATCAAGTGTTTTTCTCAACAACACAAGTTGATTTTCACAGCAAAAAGCAGAAGTGACGTGCTAAGATTAGATTTGAAGCTTCAGTACAGTTTGTGATGAATTCCTAATATTTTCTCCATGAGATATTTTGCAGACTATTAAAAGGGGATATATCAAATATTTTGGCATCATTGATGGTTTTAATTACAGGCAGTTGAAAGAAGATCAGTTTCAGCAACTACAAATTGAAGATTATTTCAGTGTGATACATGTCAATTTCATATTACAGACCTAGAAATATCTTAGATCTTCTATATATTCTTCCTCTCTACTCTTTGTAAGGGCTCCAATTCTTTGTAGATTTTTTGAGAATTGTGAGACCAGTCTGGTTCCAATTTCTTGAGATTTTTCTCATAGTTGTGATACCATTTTCTCAATGTTCTTCTATTACGAATAGCATATTATATTTCCTTTGAAGAATTTCATGTTATATAGTCATTCATTTTGTATTTTTTGAATCTTAACATACAGATGGTCTATTGGTTTCAAGGAAATTAATGCAAGAGTTTAACCTTCTTAGTTTCATTCTGATTCTCATCTCCTTCTTCTATTATCTGTAATGTTTTATGTTTGAGAATGAAGAAAGCTTGAACTCATTTGCAATCCCTTAAGGTTGTATTTCAGGGTAAATTTGTTGTTGGAACAAAGATCCATGTAAATGCTTGTTTACATTGGTAGGGTTGCAGGTTACACTAGAAGGATTTCATCATAAGTATGAGAGCTATTAGGAAGTTTGATGTCTATTTGCAAGTCAAATAAATAGATCAGATGTCTGAATATATGAGTATACTTTAGGTATCCATCTATATGTAAAGGTTTAGTTGATGCCCAATGGATAAGGGACTGGTCAGCTTGAAGGTTACATGTTCTATGTTGTTGCATACTCAAGTTATGCTTGGATCCAAACTTTAATTAAATATATTTCCCTTTATGTTTAAGAGCTAAAGAATTTTTCCTCACTTGGTTTATCATGTTCATGTACTCTATTATTAGCTATTTTACCCATGAATTATTGCATAAACATAGAATATTAAGGGGTTTTATCTGTCTTCCAGATTTAGTAGTATGCCTTCACACTAGTACCATATAAAGAATCTGAGGTCCACTTGCCTAGGTCTAACAGATCCTAAAGAAGAAGAAGGAATTATCCTTATAGTTGGCCCAAGACTGTAGTCAAGTGCATCCATCATAGGAATTTTCTAACCTTAGATGTATTGGTCTAGTTTCTTGGTTATTTTCAAAACTATTAATTCAAGAGCCAACAAAATGGTGACTCTACTAGGGATTTGTGAAGTAATTCACTATTAAAAGGACAAGAATCTCTGGTGTAAACTTATATATTTCAATCCTATTTTTTGGCATGGTTTTTCCCATCCAAGTCACCAAAAAAATGGTGACTCTACTAAGCAGTATTGCAATCTAATGGTGACTCAATACAAATACAAGAACGGCATGTGTAAGGTTTGTTATCAATAGCAAGGTCATGCTGAAGTTTCATGCCTCCCAATGATGTTTTAACCAGGACCCCAGTAGCTTTGAAGTTTGAAGAAAGATTGTATTGTCACTAGTGTTTCCATCATTAGTCAATTCAGCTTGGAAGTATTTTCAAAGTGTTGTAGTGTTCAAAGTCAAGAATGAACAACATGGTTTGTTCATTATTTTTCAAGATTTTAAATCTATAAGAGTGGTTTGATGATCTATGTTTTTTTCCTACCATTGAAAGTCTGGTTCAAATTTTTTCAAGTAACAAACCTTGTTTTATTTCTCATATTTATAAGTGCTAAATCTCTTTGTGTATATGTTTGAAAGTTGAAGGACTCTCAGTTGTATGGGCAGATTTGAAGCTCTTGATAGTTTCTTGGAAAAGAAGTATTTCTTGATTAAGGTTCAATGTTGTTGCTTCTACTATTATAAAAAATCTAAGTGCTCAAAGTGAAGAAAGCTTGAACTCATTTGCAATCCCTTAAGGTTGTATTTCAGGGTAAATTTGTTGTTGGAACAAAGATCCATGTAAATGCTTGTTTACATTGGTAGGGTTGCAGGTTACACTAGAAGGATTTCATCATAAGTATGAGAGCTATTAGGAAGTTTGATGTCTATTTGCAAGTCAAATAAATAGATCAGATGTCTGAATATATGAGTATACTTTAGGTATCCATCTATATGTAAAGGTTTAGTTGATGCCCAATGGATAAGGGACTGGTCAGCTTGAAGGTTACATGTTCTATGTTGTTGCATACTCAAGTTATGCTTGGATCCAAACTTTAATTAAATATATTTCCCTTTATGTTTAAGAGCTAAAGAATTTTTCCTCACTTGGTTTATCATGTTCATGTACTCTATTATTAGCTATTTTACCCATGAATTATTGCATAAACATAGAATATTAAGGGGTTTTATCTGTCTTCCAGATTTAGTAGTATGCCTTCACACTAGTACCATATAAAGAATCTGAGGTCCACTTGCCTAGGTCTAACAGATCCTAAAGAAGAAGAAGGAATTATCCTTATAGTTGGCCCAAGACTGTAGTCAAGTGCATCCATCATAGGAATTTTCTAACCTTAGATGTATTGGTCTAGTTTCTTGGTTATTTTCAAAACTATTAATTCAAGAGCCAACAAAATGGTGACTCTACTAGGGATTTGTGAAGTAATTCACTATTAAAAGGACAAGAATCTCTGGTGTAAACTTATATATTTCAATCCTATTTTTTGGCATGGTTTTTCCCATCCAAGTCACCAAAAAAATGGTGACTCTACTAAGCAGTATTGCAATCTAATGGTGACTCAATACAAATACAAGAAAGGCATGTGTAAGGTTTGTTATCAATAGCAAGGTCATGCTGAAGTTTCATGCCTCCCAATGATGTTTTAACCAGGACCCCAGTAGCTTTGAAGTTTGAAGAAAGATTGTATTGTCACTAGTGTTTCCATCATTAGTCAATTCAGCTTGGAAGTATTTTCAAAGTGTTGTAGTGTTCAAAGTCAAGAATGAACAACATGGTTTGTTCATTATTTTTCAAGATTTTAAATCTATAAGAGTGGTTTGATGATCTATGTTTTTTTCCTACCATTGAAAGTCTGGTTCAAATTTTTTCAAGTAACAAACCTTGTTTTATTTCTCATATTTATAAGTGCTAAATCTCTTTGTGTATATGTTTGAAAGTTGAAGGACTCTCAGTTGTATGGGCAGATTTGAAGCTCTTGATAGTTTCTTGGAAAAGAAGTATTTCTTGATTAAGGTTCAATGTTGTTGCTTCTACTATTATAAAAAATCTAAGTGCTCAAAGTGAATCACAGTTGTGATTTATTTGTCCTTTTAAATAAGGTGGTGGCTCTACAATGGCTTCATCTATGGTGTGAGGAAGTTCATGTCAGCATCGGTGCCATAATCAATAGAGGAAAGTTTGCATCAGCACTGAAGGTATTCTACTTTTCATGAGTTTCATTTTCATGAAAGTTTAATGTTAAAAATCTATACCTCTATTTAGTGATTTTTAGCACTAGAGAAAGAGGTGAAGTTTTTATTTTAAAATGGATTCAGACATCAGGTCTGAGGTTAGTCTGCGATTTTCTGATAGTTTGAAAAGTGTGGCTAGTAATATTGTTATGTTGAATAAAATAATCCACAATATGGTTGTTAGTATAGTCAAGGGGAAAATGGGAAGTCTTCAAGGTCTAAATGTTCAACAATTTTATGTAAAGTTTAACTTAGTAATTAGAATGATGCCCTTGCATTCTAGACTAGAGGAATCTTCCCTACCAAGTGCTTTCCTAGATATTATAGTGCTTGATTCAGTCAATTGAACAATAGCTATAAGGTTACAAGAGCTTTTACAAGCTGACAGATTCATTAAGGAAATGGAAAGTGATAATGATATTGTTCATAGTGTCTCTCCTAATGATGATAATACATGTGTTGAAAGTCAAGGTAATAATGAATGTAAAGAATCCATAAATAATGATAATCTATCTTCCAAGTATGAAGAGATGGATTCAACTTTTAATGAATCGAAAGATTGCAACCATTGTAAAGAAGACAGATATGAAATTCAAAATGAGTCTTGTGACATTGAATGAGTTTGAGGAATTTTGTAATAGCAATAGAGGTGTTGATTTTTATAATGAAAATGAGTATTATAATGATTTTGATATTTTAGATTGTTGAACTAATGTTGCTATTGTTGTAAGTTCTTCATATCATGTAGAAAATAATCACAACAAAGAGAAAATTTGCGAGGAAGTCTTCTTGAGCCCTAATGAGATTTCAAATTTATTGGCTCGTGAGTTTGAGAAATATGTAAGTACTTCTAAGGATATATGTATTCTCCCTCATAGTTTTTCTTCATTTAGTAAAGCCACTTCCCCAATATTTGATGTAGAAAAAGATACATAATCTAAAAAATCTTTGTCAAACTTTGGAGGTGCATATAGTAACACCTCAAGTGTATATGCACATGACGACTTGATAGATGTAGGGGATGTGTTTGAGGGGCAGTTTGCTACTATCTTAATTTTTTATCATGCTGGTGATTGCAGTGAAATATGTTTTGATACTTTAGATGAGGAGGAAAACATTGAAAATAATGTTGTTGATTTTGATTTTCCATTTTATACTGCCAAGTCTTGTAATGATTAGCCTGATGGTAAGTTTATAAAGTTCAATGTTCCCTCTAATAGTATGTTAGATGAAGACAAATATTGTAATTAGCATATTTTGGATCAACATTTTTAGAATAGGTTTTTAGATTTGGTGACTAACCAAATTTTTTAGTGTGAAGAGTTTTCAGCAAGTGGAAAATCTGATGTGATGAATAATATGATTGCAAAGAGGTAGGACTCAGATTTTACATACCCTTCACACCCGAATACACAAGGTGACTTACAAATTGATTCATTTAACTTGTTGAATGAAGTGGAATATCAAACTTTTGTGTTTTCAATTGAAGGTATCCATGAGTCAGTTAGTGATTATTAATTTTAGTTTGATATCAATTGTTATGATCACGTTGATTCATTTTTCATAGTGAGCAAGATGAAGAAAATATGTATAGTTTTTATATGCACTATGAAAGTGATGATGAGAATTTTGTTTTTCCTAATGAAGTAATTGAAAGTACTAATGTGTTGGGTAAAACAGAGGATAATGAAAGTTTTAGTTTACCTCAGGAAGATGTTAATGAGAATTAAGTGTATGATAGATGGAAGAAAGTTGAAGAAGTTTGGTGGCTCGAGGTCACCATCTATTATAGCTAGAGTAGGTTTCATGCTTTCAGTTGTTTGAGAAAATTTTGAATTGTTTGCTTCCTCTAGAGATCTAATTTCTTTCCATGCCCGCAAGGGGCATGCATCCCCAGATAGAGCCTATGTTATTCCTCAAAATTGCTTTCCCATTTTGAACATCCAATTCCAAGGCTGAGCACCCACCCAAGAAAAATAGAAGATCTCCAAGGAAAAAAATAGAGGTGTCCACAACTACAAAAGGAGAGGGAACCTACAATACATAGAAGAAAAACCCATAGACAGGAAGAAAAATGCAGGGGTTTTGTATTAAAATACATAATCCCACATTGGTTGTGGGTTAAGGTTTTTAGTGTTTAAATATAAACTCACTAAACGTGCATAATTTTGAAAAGACATGGGCATTCTATAAAGCCACATTGTGATGAAAAGGGCCCCACCTTACAACCAGATGGCATGGAGTTTGCAACAAAATTTTGAATGAAGATGCTAACATCATCAATGTTGTGGCAATCTCAATGACCAAGTGATCAAATGATGCCACATGGATGGTCCTATGTAGGCACTATGTCACCAAGTGAAGATGCACACCAGATAACCATGGTGACATAATGACTGGCTAGGTGGAGCTGACATGGTGATGAGCGAAAGAAGAGGTGGTAATGATGTGGTTAGAAATGAAAGTTCACCAAAAAAGTTAAGAGTGTCACCAGGAAAGTGAAGGATTCCAAAGTTCACCATGTCGCCACCAAAAAATGGGATGGTCTCACCAGTAGTGACATGGAGACCTACTAGGAAATTAGAATTTTGGCCCAAAAAATCAAAAATTTGGTAGAGTTAGGGATGCCATGGGGCCACTCACCAGTTGACACATGGCACATTCCAAAGGCTCATCATGAGTTCACAAAGAGGATAGGGAAGGACCTTTGATATTACGCCCAAGCGATGTTATGACCTTGTCATGTGGTCAAAAGCTAGATTTCAATGGCCTTCGATACTACAATGAGACATGATGTCATGAGATCAAGTGAGGAAAGATTATGATTTTTGATGTTATGTTGAGGTTAGGGGATCGGGATCTCAAATTTAGAGGCTTACGATCCTATGAATTTCATGGGATCATAGAAGGATTCTCAAATGTTTACAATGTTATGAAAATGGGGTCAATCTTGAGATCGCTAGGTGCAAATATGGAGGTATATGATGCTATGACTTTGTCATGTGATTGGAGAAGTGGGCTTCATTGTAGGATTGGGGGTCAAAGACTAAATTTGGTTGATCATATGATGGTTTCGTAAGATCATGTGAAAGCATAAATGGGCCTTCGATCTTACAAATTTCATAATGTTAGGAATGGTAATATTAAAGTCTTCAATGCCACGAAGGGTTGCTTGTTGTAGGATCGTAAAAGAAATATTTATAAGGAAAGATGCTAGGTTATAAATTGAAATATTTCAATAATATAAATGTGGGGCCTATTAGATAATTGACCAATGGAGAATCAACATGTGGCATTCAAGGAGAGTGAAAAATGAATAAAAATTAAAAGTTTAGAGATATTCAACATGCAGATGTTGAAAGGATTATAAGTTGAATAATATTATATAGTTTCAACTATATAGTTTTATTTTTCATTTTATGCTCTATTCATGGTCCAGGAGCTATAAATTTCAAATTGATCTTAGGGGCATGATTTTTATCCAAAATGTGTAGTATAATATACCAATGGAACTGGGAAGAAGTGAATATTCCATTTTTACTATCAAATTTTGTGCAAGTATTAACCAAAATTGGCTACATGAGATTTTGTGTTTCTAGGGGCTTCTTAGTGAAAATTGCAGACTTGTGTTTCCAACTTGAATTGAGATTAGATATAATTATATTTTCATCATATATGGTTTCATCATCATTAGTAAGGACAAATTGATTATTTTAAAGGTAGTGGGAAGTAATCAAGTGTTTTTGTCAATAGCACAAGTTAATTTTCATGGCAAAAAGTAGAAGTGAAATGTTGAGATTAGATTTGAAGCTTCAGTATAGTTTGTGATGAATTCCTGATATTTTCTCTATGAGATATTTTGTAGATTATTAAAAGGGGATATATCAGATATTTTGGCATCATTGATGATTTTAATTGCTAGTAGTTGGAAGAAGATTAGTTTCAACAATTATAAATTGAAGATTATTTCAGTGGGATACATGTCAATTTTAGATTATAGTCCCAGAAATATCTTCTCTTCTATATATTCTTCCTCTCTACTCTTTGCAAGGGTTCCAATTCTTTGGAGATTTTTTGAGAATTGTGAGACTAGTCTGGTTCTAATTTACTAACATTTTTCTCATAGTTTTGATAACATTTTCTTAGTGTTCTTCTGTTATGAACAACATATTGTATTTCTTTTGAAGCATTTCATATTATACATTCATTCATTTTGTATTTTCTAAATGTTAACATATAGATGGTGTATTGGATTCAAGGAAATTAATGCAAGAGTTTAACCTACTTTGTTTCATTCTATTTCTCATCTCCTTCTTCTGTTATTTGCAATGTTTTGTGTTTGAGAATGAAGACCTTGAACTCATTTGCAATCCCTTAAGGTTGTATGTCAAGGTGAATTTGTTGTTGGAACAAAGATCCATGTAAATGCTTGTTTACATTGATAGGGTCGCAGGTTACACTGGAAGGATTTCATCACAAGTATGAGAGTTGTTATGAAGATTGATGTCTGTTTGCAAGTCAAATAGATAGATCAGATGCCTGAATATATGAGTATACTTCAGGTATTTATCTGTATGTGAAGGTTTAGTTGATGCCCAATGGATAAAGGACTGGTCAGCTTGAAGGTTACATGTTCTCTGTTGTTGCATACTCGGGTTATGCTAAGATCCAAACTTTAATTGAATATCTTTCCCTTTATGTTTAGGAGCTAAAAGATATTTCTCTCACTTGGTTTATTAGGTCCATGTGCTCTATTATTAGCTCTTTCACCCATGAATGCTTGCATAAACATAGAAGATTAAGGGGTTTTATCTATTTTTCAAATTTCGTATTATGCTTTCACACTAGTACCATATAAAGAATCTGAGATCCACTTGCCAGAAGAAGGAATTATCCTTATAGTTGGCCCAAGACTATAGTCATGTGCATCCATCATAGGAATTTTCTAACCTTAGATGTATTGGTCTGATTTCTTGGTTATTTTCAAAGCTGTTAAATCAGGAGCCAACAAAAGGTGACTCTACTAGGCATCTATAATGTAATTCATTGTTAAAAGTACAAGAATCTTTGTTCTAAACTTATATATTTCATTCCTATTTTTTGGCATGGTTTTTCCCATTCGAGTCACCAAAAAAATGGAGACTTTGTTGGGGAGTATTGCAATCTGAAAGTGATTCAATACAATTAAAAAAAAGGCATGTATAAAGTATGTTATCAGCAACAAGGTCATGTTGAAGTTTCATGCCTCCCAGTGATGTTTTATCCAAGACTATAGTACCTTTGAAGATTGAAGAAAGATTGTATTGTCACTAATGTTTCCATCATCAGTCAATCTAGCTTGGAAGTGTTTTCAAAGTGTTGAAGTGTTCATAGTCAATAATGAACAAAATGGTTTGTTCATTAATTTTCAAGATTGTAAATCTATAAGAGTGGTTTGATGATCAGTGTTTTTTCCTACCATTGAAAGTCTGGTTCATATTTTGTCAAGTAACAAATCTTGTTTTATTTCTCATATTTATGAGTGGTAACTCTCTCTATACTAGTATATCCTAATTAATTTCATGTTTAAAATTTGAAGGACTTTCAATTGTATGTGCAGATTTGAAGCTCTTGATAGTTTCTTGGAAAAGAAGCGTTTCTTGATTAAGGTTCATTGTTGTTGCTTCTACTATTATAAAAAATATGAGGGCTCAAAGTGAATCACAACTGTGATTTATTTGTCCTTTTAAAGAAGGTGGTGGCTCTACATTGATTTTATATATGGTGTGAAGAAGTTCATGTTAGCACCAGTGCCAAAATTAGAAACGGAAAGTTTGCATCAACACTAAAGGTATTCTACTTTTCATGAGTTTCATTTTCATGAAAGTTTAATTTTAAAAATCAATATCTCTATTTTGTGACTTTTAGCACTAGAGAAATAGGTGAAGTTTTTATTTTAAAATGGATTCAGACATCAGGTCTAAGGTTAGTCTGCAATTTTCTAATAGTTTGAAAACTGTGGCTAGTAATATTGTTATGTTGAATAAGCAAATCCACAATATGGTTATCAGTATAGTCAAGGGGAAAATGTGAAGTCTTCAGGGTCTAAATGTTCAACAAGTTTATGTAAAGTTTAACTCAGTAATCAGAATGATGCCTTTGCATTCTAGACTAGAGGAATGTTCCCTACCAAGTGTTTTCCTAGATATTATAGTGCTTGATTAAGTCAATTGACCAGCACCTCTAAGGTTACAAGAGCTTTTACAAGCTAAGAGATTCATTAAGGAGATGGAAAGTGATAATGATATTCTTCATAGTGTCTCTCCTAATGATGATAATACATGTGCTGAAAGTCAAGGTAATCATGAATGTAATGAATCCATAAATAATAATAATCTATCCTCCAAGTGTGAAGAAATGGATTCAACTTTTAATGAATCAGATGATTGCAACTAGCATAAATAAATGGATATTAAATTGAAAATGATTCTTGTGATAGTGAATATGAGTTTGATGAATTTTGTAATAGTAGTAGAGGTGTTGATTTTTATGATGAAATGAGTATTATAATGATTCTAATATTTCAGACTATTGTACTAATGTTGCTATAAGTTCTTCATATCATCCAGAAAATAATCATAGCCAGGAGAAGATTTGTGAGGAAGTCTTCTTGAGCCCTGATGAGATTTTAGATTTTTTTGCTCATGAGTTTGAGAAATATGTAAGTACTTCTAAGGATATATGTACTTTCCCTCATAGTTTTTCTTCATTTAGTGAAGTCACTTCCCCAATATTTGATGTAGAAAAAGATACAAAATCTAAATTTTTTTTGTCAAACATTGGAGATGCATATAGTAACACCACAAGTGTATATGCACATGATGACTTGATAGATGCAGGGGATGTGTTTGAGGGGAAGTTTGCTACTGTCTCAATGTTTTCTCATGCTAGTGATTGCAATGAAATATGTTTTTATACTTCAGATGAGAAGGAAAACATTGAAAATAATTTTGTTGATTCTGATTTTCCTTTTTATAATGACAAGTCTTGTAATGATCAGCCTGATGGTAAGTTTATAAAGTTCAATGTTCCGTCTAACAGTATTTTAGATGAAGATAAATATTGTAATCAACATATTTTGGATTAACATTTTCAGAACACTTTTTCAAATTTAGTGACTAACCAAAATTTTCAGTGTGAAGAGTTTTCAGCAAGTGGAAAATATAATGTGATGAATAATATGACTGCAAAGAGGTAGGAATCAGATTTTACATACCCTTCACACCCAAATACACAAGGTGAGTTACAAATTGAATCATGTAACTTGGTGAATGAAGTAGAATATCAAACTTTTGTGTTTTCAGTTGAAGGTATTCATGAGTCAATTAGTGATGATCAATTTTAGTTTGATATCAGTTGTTATGATCAAGTTGATTCTTTTTTTGATAGTGAGAAAGATAAAGAAAATATGTATAGTTTTTATATGCACTATGAAAGTGATGATGACAGTTTTGTTTTGCCTAATGAAGTGATTGAAAGTATTGATGTGTTGGGTAAAACAAAGGATAATGAAAGTTTTAGTTTACCTTAGGAAGATGTTAATGAGAATCAGGCGTATGATAGAGGTAAAAAATTTGAAGAAGTTTGGTGGCCTTGGGTCACCATCTTGTATAGCTAGAGTAGGTTTCATGCTTTTAGTTGTTTGAAATTTTTTTTGATGGTCTGCTTCCTCCAAAGATCTAATTTCTTGCCATGCTCGCAAGGAGCATGCATCCCCAGACAAAGCCTATGTTAGTCCTCAAAATTGCTTTCCCATTTTGAGCATCTAAGTCCAAGGCCAAGCACCCACACAAGAAAAAAAGCATATCTCCAAGGCAAAAATTAGAGACATCCATAGCTATAAAAGGAGAGGGAACCTGTAATAGATAGAAGAAAGACCTATAGACAGGAAGAAAAATGTAGGGGTTTTACATTAATATACTTAATCCAACATTGGTTGTGGGTTAAGGTTTTTAGTGTTTAAATATAAACTCACTAAATGTGCATAATGTCCAAAAGACTTGGGAATTTTGTAAAGTTGCATTATGATGAAAAGGGCCCCACCTTACAACCAGATGGCATGGAGTTCACAGTTTTTTTTTGAATGAAGATGTTGAAATAATCAATGATGTGGCAAGCTCAATGACTAGGTGATCAAATGATGCCACGTGGATGATCCTACGGTAGGTTCTATATCACCAAGTGAAGATGCACACCAGATAATAATGGTAACAAAAAAGTTAGCTAGGTGAAGCTAACGTGGCGATGAGTGAGTGTAGAGGTGGTGATGACGTGGTCAGAAATGAAAGTTCACTAGAAAAGTTAAGAGTGTCACCAAGAAAGTAAAGGATTCTGGTGGTCTCCATTTTGCCACTAGAAAATGGGATGGTCTCATTAGTAGCAATATGGCGACCTCCCAGGAAATCAAAATTTTGGCCCAAAAATTTGAAAATCTAGTAGAGTTGGGGATGCCCTGGGGCCACTCACCAGTCGACACATGACACATTCTAGAGGCTCATCATGAGTTCACCAACAGGATAGGGAAGGACCTCTAATGTTATGCTCGAGTGATGTTATGATCTTTTCGTGTGGTTAGAAGCCAAATTCCAATGGCCTCTGATGCTATGATAAGATAGGATGCCATGAGATAAAGATTGTGGTTTCTGATGTTACGATGAGATCAGGGGATTGATATCTCAAACTCGGAGGCTTACGATCCTACAAATTTTATGGGATCGTAGAAGGACTCTCAAATGTTTACGATGTTATGAAAATGGGGCTAGTCATGAGATCTCCAAGTGTAGACATAGAGGTATATGATGCTATGACTTTGTTGTGTGATTGGAGACATGGGCTTTGTCATAGGATTGAGGGTCGAAGACTAAAGTTGTTCAATCATACAATGGTTTCATAGGATCGTGCAAAAGGATAAATGGGCCTCTGATCTTATGAATTATGTAAGGTTAGAAATGGTAATATTGAGGTCTTCGATACTATGAAGGGTTTTTTGTCATTGGATCATAAAAGAAAAATTTATAAAAAAAGATGCTATAGAGTAAAAATTGAAATATTTCAATAATATAAAAATGGGGCCTGCCAGATAATTGACCAATGGAGAATCGAGTGTGGCATTCAAGGAGAGTGAAAAATGAATAAAAATTAAAAGTTCAAAGATATTCAATGCACATATGTTGAAAGGATTATAAATTGAATAATATTATATAGTTTCGACAATATAGTTTTATTTTTTATTTTATGCTCTGTTCATGATCTGGCAGCTGTAAATTTCAAATTGATCTTAGGGGAATGATTTTTATTTGAAATGTGTAATATAATATAACAATGGAACTAGGAAGAAGTGAATTTTCCATTTTTTCTATCAAATTTTGTGCAGGTATTAACCAGAAGTAGCTACAAGAGGTTTTGTGTTTCCAGGGGCTTTTGAGTGAAAATTGTAGACTTTTGTTTCCAGTTTGAATTGAGAACAAATATAATTAGATTTTCATCATATATGGTTTCATCATTAGTTATAAGGATGAATTGATTATTTTAAAGGTAGTGGGAAGTAATCAAGTATTTTTCTCAATAGCACAAGCTAATTTTCATGGCAAAAAGTAGAAGTGACATGTTAAGATCAAATTTGATGCTTTAGTAGAGTTTGTGATGAATTCTTGATATTTTCTCCATGAGATATTTTGTAGATTATTAAAAGGGGATATATCAGATATTTTGGCATCAATGATGGTTTTAATTGTAGGTAGTTGAAAGAAGATCAGTTTCAACAACTACAAATTGAAGATTATTTAAGTGGGTCACACGTCAATTTCATATTATAGACCCAAAAATATCTTCTCTTCTATATATTGTTACAATTCTTTGGAGATTTTTTGAGAATTGTGAGACTAGTCTAATTCCAATTTTCTGAGATTTTCTCATAGTTGTGATATAATTTTCTTAGTGTTCCTCTATTATGAAAATCATATTGTATTTCTTTTGAAGCATTTCATATTATACAGTCATTCATTTTTTATTTTTTGAATGTTAACATATAGATGGTGTATTAGCTTCAAGGAAATTAATGTAAGAGTTTAACCTTCTTAGTTTCATTCTGATTCTCATCTCCTTCTTCTATTATCTATAATGGTTTGTGTTTGAGAATGAAGAGCTTGAACTCATTGCAATCCCTTAAGGTTGTATGTCAGAGTGAATTTTCTATTGGAACAAAGATCCATGTAAATGTTTGTTTACATTGACAGGGTTGTAGGTTACACCACAAAGATTTCATCATAAGTATGAGAGTTGTTATGAAGATCGTGTTGGAAATAGAGATGGAGTAACTGAGAGGGGAGGGGTGAATCAGTTACCACAAAAATATTTCTACAGACCCTTAGATGTCTTATAACTGTTGATGACACTTGGTAACCACACAAATAGATGCTGAAACTTGATAGATGTTCTGTTAACTTTATTAAGCATTTAAAGTGATTAACATGCATGCATAAATAAATAATATGAACACAAGAGACACCAGATTTAATGTGGAAACCCAATTTGGGAAAAACCACCAAGTAACTAGTTACCAATTTTCACTCTTCTAAAGTGAGCCCTATTAGGAGCCAACCCTGTTAAAGGTTACAAAACACACTGTTAGGTGTGACCCTATTAGAGGATTTGATCACCTTGTTAGAAGTGGCCTTGTGAGAGGTCTTTAAAACAATTCAACTAAATTGTCACCTTGTTAGAGGATTTACAAAATGGCTATCAAACCAACTCTGTTAAGAGATTTTGAATCACTGTTACAATTATTAGAAAGCAACAATGAAATGATCTGAGATATATGCAACTTATCTTTGTTGAATACAGATCTTTGTTTTGCTTCATTAAATCCTTACTGATCGAATGCAGCTCTATATCTTCATAGAGATGATAAGTTCTTCCTCAACATTTGCCCATGTAATTGCTTATATATTCGCACTTTTATGCATCCACACGCTTATCCCTCTATTGAATTCACAACTTGACCTTTCATATACCTTACAGATTGTCAAGTCGGCTCAATTACAAGTTTACAACAACTAGAAAAATATAAATCAGTTGGCTGCACAAAACAATTAAACTTAATTCTTTGGAATCATAAAATTCTTTGCTGCTCGACCCAGCTTGGTGACCACTACTTCAAAATGGTTTCCCCGTGTTAACCAAGTGAAGCTCGGTAAACACTGCAAACCTTGCAACTTCCTTCGGAGACTAAGTTAACTCGGTAAATACTAGGCTTCCTTTGTTTATTGAGTGAGCTCGGTAAAAGCTAATTTTTCTTCGCTTACTGAGTGAGCTCGATAAAAGCTAACTTACCTTTGCTTTGCTAACCATCTGAGCTCGGTAGACTCTATCTGATGACTGATATGACATTTGTGTAACATCAAAGACAATGCACAATTAGCAATTGTATCCAACAATCTCCCTCTTTGGCATTGATGGCAACACAACATGTCATAGTAGAAATGAAATTTGAAAACAAGTCTTTTACTTATATGGCAACACAACATGTCAATATAACAATTCTCCCTCTAAGATAGAAAACTCTTCCTCTTACAGTAATCTCCTTCTATTTTGAACAAATTTCAAAGAGATATGACAGTAATAAACTCTCCCTCTTTGACAACACATGCCAAAGACAATTCAAACTCAAATGAATTTTAGTGTACCTTTAGTACTGATTCATATGCAATGTTTCCTAGTTATGTTGCATCAACTGATAAATCTTCAATCCGGTATGAGTTGATGCATCGCTAGAACTTTATTTTAGTGAACTTTGGATAGGGGAGTGACCCCTAACTTACCTCTTAGATACAAGAATGCATCCTTAGGTAATGGTTTTGTGAATATGTTAGCAATTTGGTCCTTTGTATGAATACATTCCAATCTAATCTCCTTATCTTGCACCAATTCTCTGACAAAATGATATTTTATTGCAATGTGCTTGGTTTTCGAATGCATCACTAGATTTTTAGATATGTTGATTGCACTTGTATTGTCACAGAACATAACAACAGGTTCTTTGATTTCCATCTTCATGCCTTCCAACAATTGTTTAAACCAAACAATGTTAGAGCAGTTTACTGCTGCAGCAACATACTCTGCCTCTGCTGTTGATTGAAAAGTACAATTCTTCTTTTTGCTTGTCCAAGAAACCAACCTTTTTCCAAGAAAGAATGCACCTCCACTTGTACTTTTTCTGTCATCAAGGTTTCCTACCCAATTAGCATCAATAAATACTTTCAAATCCAAATTTCCTCCAAACTTATACCATAAACCATATTCTTCAGTTCCTTTTAAATATCTCATTATTCTTTTGATTGCCATAAAGTGGTTTTCTCTTGGTTTTGCTGAAAATCTTGCTACAATACCAACTGCAAGAGCAATATCTGGCCTTGTATGAACTACATACTGCAACTTTCCAATCATAGATCTATACAATATTTGATCTACTTCCTTTGATTCATCTTCCTTGGTAAGTTTTAATCCGGTACACATAGGAGTCCCAACTGGTTTACAATCTTCCATTCCAAACATTTTCAATATCTCTTTGATGTACTTTGATTGAGTAATGTAGATACCATTTTTATTCTATTGAATTTGAAGACCAACAAAGAATTTGATCTCACCAAACATGGACATTTCAAATTCCTTGTTCATTTGTTCTGAGAATTCTTTGCACAGATCATCATTCCCTGTGAAAACAGTATCATCTACAAATATTTCTACCAAGACAATCTTATTATCTTGTCCTTCCTTAATATAGAAGCTACTGTTATCATTAGTTCTTTGAAAACCAATCTGAATAAGATAGTTATGCAATCTTTCATACCATGCTCTAGGGGCTTGTTTCAGACCGTACAATGCGTTGTGTAATTTGTAGACCATGTTCTTCTTATCTGGATTAACAAAACCTTCAGGTTGTTCAATGTAAACCTCTTCATCCAATATACCATTGAGGAATGTTGATTTGACATCCATCTGATAAACTTTGAAACCCTTGTGAGCATCATATGCTAGTAAGGTTCTGACTCCTTCCAATCTTGCAATAGGAGCAAAAGTTTCTCCATAGTCTATTCCTTCTTCTTGAGCATATCCTTTGCATACTAGTCTAGCTTTGTTTCTTGATACCTTACCATCTTCATCCAACTTGTTTCTGAATACCCACTTAGTTCCAATTACATTTTTGTCTTTAGGTCTGGGTACAAGATTCCACGTCTTGATTTTCTCTATTTGCTCTATTTCTTCATTCATAGCCTCAATCCAACTATCATTTTTCAATGCATCTTTAACATTTTTAGGTTCAAAATCAGCAAGTAAACAAGTACCTTTCAACTTATTCCTTGTCATGGTTCCTTCAGATTTATCTCCAATGATCTGATCTGCTGAATGATGTCTTCTGACATACTTGGCTAATATAGGTTCCTTGCATTTTCAATGGATTTCATTATTATCCTTTTGCATTTCAACTTCAGGCTCTTTCTATTCTAGCTCGATAGATATTTTCTAAATAAATACTTGCTCGGTAGATACTGAGTTTAACTCGGTTTGCTGTGGTTCGATTTGAACTTCCTATAACTCGGTTACAGATGACTTAGGAGTAGAAGTTTCTTGATTCTCTGATGTAACTGGTACTATATCAGGTTCACTAAAGACAAACCTTTTATAATCTTCTAGTTCCCTTTTTCTTTCTTCTTCAGCCCTTTCTACAAACTCATCAACTTTCACATGTGCACTTTCTATGACTTTGTGAGTAGACAAGTTTAAACATCTATATGCCTTACTTGTGCATGAGTATCCAAGGAATATACCTTCATCACCTTTTACATCAAATTTTCCTTTTCTAGATTCTTTCAAAATATAACATTTACTTCCAAATACTTTAAGATAACTTACATTAGGTTTATAGCCGTACCATAACTCATAGGAGGTTTTGAATGAGTCTTTCTTCAGCTGTACTCAATTCAAGGTATAGACTGCAGTGCTGATTGCTTCCTTCTAGTATTTGATAGCAATGCTCTTTTCAATCATTAATATTCTTGCACAATCCATGATGGATTTGTTTCTTCTTTCAACTATTCCATTCTGATGGGGTGTTCCAGGTGCTGATACTTATCTTTTGATTTCTCTTTCAATGCAAAAGTTATTGAATTCTTGTGAAATGAATTCTCCACCTCTGTTTGACCTCAAGAATTTTAATCTTTTTCATGTTCCTTTTCTACTCTGGCCAAATACCATTTGAACTTTTCAAATGCTTCCAATTTATTTCTTAGATACATGACTGTCATCATTCTTGAGTAATCATCAACAAAAAGAATGAAGAACTTTTCTCCAGTATAGCTTTCAATTCCAATAGGTCCACATAAATTAGTATGCACAATTTCTAATATGTCTTCAGACTGATAGTTTTTACTTTTAAAACTAGTCTTTCCCATCTTTCCAATTTGACAATTTTTGCATAGACCGACTTCAGGTTTCTTTATGTTGGGAATGCCTTTTACTTTTTTGAACTTGCTTATCTTTACCAGATTATCACAGTTTACATGACACAACCTTTTATGCCATAACCAACTTTCCTCAACTTGAGCAATGAAACATGAACCTTCACCTAGTTCAAGATAGAACAAGTTACCTTTAGTTTGAGTGCCTGATCCAATCAACTTTCCTTTCCCATCCAATAGTCTTGTTTTACCATGCATGAATTCTACTTTGATTCCATTATTGAGTAGTTGTGCCACACTTAACAGATTATGCTTTATTCCTTCTACCCAATAGGCATTATCACATATAAGTTCTTTGGTTAGAGGGATTCTTCCTCTTTCTTTTATACATCAAGGTTCATTGTTACCAAATCTTACACTGCCACCATCATAGTCTTCAAAGTATTCAAACTTAGTTTTGTTGCAAGTCATGTGATGAGAGCAACCACTATCTATGATCCATGTATCATTTTTTCTCATATGAGAAATGAGTGCCATTTCTTCATCACTATCAGATTCATCTTTCACAGCAATATAGAAAATCTCATCTTCTTCTTCATTATCAGAGTCATTAGAATCTTTAGCCATAAAACATGTTTTCTTACCTTTGTCCTTGAATGATTTGAAATCTTTCTTGCCATTCCATTTTTGATCTTTTTCATCTTTATTCTGCTTGTTTGGACATCTAGCAGCAATATGACCAACTTCTTCACATGAAAAATAGATTAGGGGTACTTTACCTTTGTATTTTTCTCTGCCTCTAGAATATTTTCGTGCTAGAAGGGCTTCAATTACTTCAAGATCACTATCTGAACTTTGGTTTGATTCATCTTCACTTTCTGACTGAGGTTTCATTTTTCCTTTCTCCTTGAGTGAAAGTTTGGCTTCAAATACTAATTCAATGTTTTTGGAAGATGGAATATAGTTATCAAAGTTGTCTAGTTCAAATGCAGTCAATCTTCCAACTATAGCCTCTAGATTTATCTTATGATTTGCTTCACATCTTCTTTCCTGAATTGCAGAGACTCTGATTGCATAAATGGGAAGGAGAGTTCTGAGAACTTTTCTTATAACTGTCTCTTCACTGATATCTCCACTAGAAGCTTTGATTGCACTGACACATGCTTTAACTCTTTCAACATATTTTGCAATGTTTTCATCCTCTCTCATCCTCATTTGATCAAATTGTCCTCTTAGACTTTCTACTTTGGCTCTTCTAACATTATCATCTCCTCCATATATCTCTTTCAGCTTTTCCCACATTTCAAAGGTAGTTTTGCAGTCCTTGATATCAACAAATTATTCATAACTTAGAGAAGATGCTATATCTATCATCATAATGTTATGAGTCTTTTTTTCAGCAATATCATTGACAGATAGTGTACCAGCTGGTTCTGCATACTTTTCATCAAGGTACTTCAATCCTGTATCACCAATAGATGCTACGTGAAGTCTCATCAGTCCTTGCCATGCTGAGAAGTTATTTTTGTTAAGTCTTGGGATTTCCCTTTTGTAAGACATCCTAATCTTTGGTTTAGATCCTTGAAATCTTATCCTACAAGCACCAAAAGCTCTAATACCAATTGTTGGAAATAGAGATGGAGTAACTGAGAGGGGAGGGGTGAATCAGTTACCACAAAAATATTTCTATAGACCCTTAGATGTCTTATAACTGCTGATGACACTAGGTAACCACACAACTAGATGTTGAAACTTGATAGATGTTATGTTAACTTTATTAATCATTTTAAAGTGATTAACATGCATGCATAAATAAATAACATGAACACAAGAGACACTAGATTTAACGTGGAAACTCAATTTGGGAAAAACCACCAAGTAACTAGTTACCAATTTTCACTCTTCTGAAGTGAGCTCTGTTAGGAGCCAACCCTGTTAAAGGTTACAAAACACACTATTAGGTGTGACCCTGTTAGAGGATTTGATCACCTTGTTAGAAGTGGCCTTGTGAGAGGTCTTTAAAACAATTCAACTGAATTGTCACCTTGTTAGAGGATTTACAAAATGGCTATCAAACCAACTCTGTTAAGAGATTTTGAATCACTATTACAATTATTAGAAAGCAAAAATGAAATGATCTAAGATATAAGAAACTTATCTTTTTTGAATACAGATCTCTGTTCTACTTCATTAAATCCTTACTGATCGAATGCAACTCTACAGCTTCATAGAGATGATAAGTTCTTCCTCAACATTCTCTCATGTAATTGCTTATATATTCACGCTTTTATGCATCCAAACGCTTCTCCCTCTATTGAATTCACAACTTGACCTTTCATATATAACTTACAGATTGTCAAGTCGGCTCAATTACAAGTTTACAACAACTGGAAAAATATAAATCAGTCGGCTGCACAAAACAATTAAACTTAAGTCTTTGGAATCATAAAATTCTTTGCTGCCCGACCCAGCTTGGTGACCACTGCTTCAAAATGATTTCCCCGTGTTAACCAAGTGAAGCTCAGTAAACACTGCAAACCTTGCAACTTCCTTCAGAGACTGAGTTACCTAGATAAATACTAACCTTCCTTTGTTTACCAAGTGAGCTCGGTAAAAGCTAATTTTTCTTTGCTTACCGTGTGAGCTCGGTAAAAGCTAACTTACCTTTGCTTTGCTAACCATCTGAGCTCGCTAGACTCTGTCTGATAACTAATATGACATTCATGTAACATCAAAGACAATACACAATTAACAATTGTATCCAATAGATTGATGTCTCTTTGCAAGTCAAATAGATAGATTAGATGTCTAAATATATGAGTATACTTTAGGTATCCATCTATATGTGAAGGTTTAGTTGATGCCCAATTAATAAGGGATTAGTAAGCTTGAAGGTTACATGTTCTTTATTGTTGCATACCCAGGTTATGCTGAGATCCAAACTTTGATCCAAACTTTAATTGAATATCTTTCCCATTATGTTTAAGAGCTAAAAGAGTTTTCCCTCACTTGGCTTATTAGGTTCATGTGCTCTTTTATTAGCTATTTCACCCATGAATGCTTGCATAAACATAGAAGATTAAGTGGTTTTATCTATTTTGTAGATTCAGTAGTATGCCTTCACACTAGTACCATATAAAGAACTTGAGGTCCACCTGCCTAGGTCTAATAGAGTGTGAAGAAGAAGAAGGAATTAACCTTATAGTTGGCCCAAGACTGCAGTCAAGTTCATCCATCATAGGAATTTTCTAACCTAAGATGTATTGGTCTGGTTTCTTGGTTATTTTCAAAACTATTAAATTAGGAGCAAACAAAATGGCAACTTTGTTGGGGATCTACGAAGTAATTCACTATTAAAAGGACAAGAATCTCTATTGTAAACTTATATATTTCAATCCTATTTTTTGGAATGGTTTTTCCCATTCAATTCACCAACAAAATGGTGACTCTATTGGGGAGTATTGCAATATGAAGGTGATTCAATACAATTACAATAAAAGCATGTGTAAAGTTTGTCATTAGAAGCAAGGTCATGTTGAAGTTTCATGCCTCCTAGTGATGTTTTATCTAGGACTACAGTAGCTTTGAAGGTTGAAGAAAGATTGTATTGTCACTAGTGTTTCCATCATCAGTCAATTTAGCTTGGAAGTGGTTTCAAAGTGATGTAGTGTTCAAAGTCAAGAATGAAAAAAATGGTTTTTTCTTTGTATTTCAAGATTATAAATCTATAAGACTTATTTGATGATGTGTGTTTTCTTCTACCATTAAAAGTCTGGTTCAAATTTTGTCAAGTAACAAATCTTGTTTTATTTCTCATATTTATGAGTGGAACTCTCTCTCTGTACCAGTATATCCTAATGAATTTCATGTTTGAAAGTTGAAGGACTTTTAGTTGTATGGGCAGATTTCAAGCTCTTGATAGCTTCTTGGAATAGAAGTGTTTCTTGATTAAGATTCAAGGTTGTTGCTTCTGCTGATATGAAAATCTGAGTGCTCAAAGTAAATCATAGCTATGATTTATTTGTCCTATTAAAGAAGGTGGTTTCTCTACAATGGTTTCATATATGGTCTAAGGAAGTTCATGTCAGCACCAGTGCCAGAATCAGCAGAGGAAATTTTGCATTAGCACTGAAGGTATTCTACTTTTCATGAGTTTCATTTTCATGAAAGTTTAATGTTTAAAATTAGTACCTCTATTATTGATTTTTAGCACTAGAGAAAGAGGTGAAGTTTTTATTTTAAAATGGATTCAGACATTAGGTATGGGGTTAGTCTACAATTTATTGATAGTTTGAAAACTGTGCTTAGTAATATTGTTATGTTGAATAAGCAAATCCACAATATGGTTGTCAGTATAGTCAAGGGGAAAATGGGAAGTCTTCAGGGTCTAAATATTCAACAAGTTTATGTAAAGTTTAACTTAGTAATCAAAATGATGTCTTTGCATTCTAGACTAGAGGAATCTTCCCTACCAAGTGCTTTCCTAGATATTATAGTGCCTGGTTTAGTCAATTGGCCAGTACCTATAATGTTACAAGAGCTTTTACAAGCTGAGAGATTCATTAGGGAGATGCAAAGTGATAATGATATTGTTCATAGTGTCTGTCCTAATGATGATAATACAACTGTTGAAAGTCAAGGTAATCATGAATGTAATGAATCCTTAAATAATGATAATCTATCTTCCAAGTGTGAAGAGATGGATTCAACTTTTAATGAATCATAAGATTGCAACCAACATAATGAAGACATATATGAAATTGAAAATGAGTCTTCTGACAGTGAATATGATTTTGAGGAATTTTGTAATAGCAGTAGAGTTGTTGATTGTTATGATGAAAATGAGTATTGTAATGATTCTAATATTTTAGATTGTTTTACTAATGTTGTTTCCATTGTAAGTTCTTCATATCATCCAAAAAATAATCACAGCCAAGAGAAGATTTGTGAGGAAGTCTTCTTGAGCCTTGATGAGATTTTAGATTTATTGGCTTGTGAGTCTGAGAAATATGTAAGTATTTATGAGGATATACATATTCTCCCTCATAGTTTTTATTCATATAGTCAAGCCACTTCCCCAATATTTGATGTAGACAAAGATATAGAATCTGAAAAATCTTTATCAAACTTTGGAGGTGCATATAGTAACACCTCAAGTGTATATGCACATGACAACTTCATAGATGTAGGGGATGTGTTTGAGGGGAAGTTTTCTACTGTCTCAATATTTTCTAATGCTAATGATTGCAGTGAAATATATTTTGATACTTTAGATGAGGAGGAAAACATTGAAAATAATGTTGTTGATTTTGATTTTCCTTTTTATACTAACAAGACTTGTAATGATGATATCCTCTCATGAGGATGATGAACAAGAGTCATACCTCTCACTAGGTATCATCACATTCCCATCCTTAGACTATATGAGCGTTCAAGGCATGTACAAAGCAATATCTCTAACTTATCATTTTAATGTGTTTCCCAAATATTAATTATCATATTATCACTTATTACATAACTTACAATGAATTATCCTGCCAACCACTCTGGGCTTTGGCCCCCATTGCAAGTCCCACCCATCGACATGCACTTAGACTACCTTCCCAAAAATTACTAATGTGAAAACCAATGTTGCTTCTTCCCCAAGATATTTTAGGGTCTCCTTAGGTCATACACTTGACCAAATAGGTCTTCTACTCACCTTATTCTCCTTAGGACTACATTCAATAGTTCTTAAACTATTCAATTGGTGTACATCAACCAAGTAGAACAAACTTGCTTGTTAACTCTCTATCAACACAAGTAACTCCAAATGTTCATTAGACTTCCCAAATGGATTCATAGTCATCTAGGAATATATTTGGACTCCCTTCAAGGTCCTCAATCAGAATCAATCAGTAAACCCTAATCAAGCTCCAACTACTATGCAAAAATGCATTCAAATGCTTGAAATAGGGCTACAAGAATTAGCCCTCCAAATGAAGTAAAACCAAATTATCTTACAAAATTTCTTAACAAGGGGTCCAAAAAATCATCATTCCAAATACCCTTTTTAGAGACCTTAAGGATTTTGGGGTTATAGGGTTCCCAACTTATCTATATTGTATGGGCACAATTCTAGCATTAAAATAAGGGTTTGGCAATTTGTCTGATGGAAACAGTATTTGTCCCTCCTTAAGACTTCCACCAAGGCTTCCCATTTGTATTGGGGTTGCTCCATAACACTTTCTAGCATACTCCAGGCTCTATTTGAACTATTATCAATGTCCAACCTCTCCAAATCCACTTGCTCTACTTTGTGATCCCTAACCAAGTTACTAGGACTTGCCTAGGGCATCATTCAATAATAGCTCCTTAGAATTTGAGGGACCCATCTCAATTGTACACAATGTACATGGATTCATTTTCCAAATCCCAAAATACCGTACAGGTACTATGGTGGGAAGTGGCCCTATGACTCCATTTGTGCAAACAACCTATTTCAGAACAACAAATTGGTAGGGAACAAAACTATTATTTCCAACACTCAAAACCTTAAAAAATGAAAAACCAAAACCGTACAAAATATTAAACCAAGCTACTCTAATACCTAAAAAAATAAAGTCCCAAATCTAATCCATCTACATGCCAAATCAACTCCAAAAGCATAAAATTGTTGAAGAAACTTGATACACAATTTGTACAATGCAATAACCAGCTTCACCAACCCCTTGAAAAGGCTGAGAATGAACTCATATAGGCTTACCATGAGTGCTCCTAATTTTTTCAGATAGTTATCACCTCTTCTTGTAAAAGTTGTACAAAATGCAAGAAAATTTGTCAATGTTGTCATTGACAATATTGACAACAATTGAGCAACCTTTACTTCTTGTTGAGTTAGAACCTAAAACTTCCTCCAAAAGGCATGAAAACTTGTGTAATTTCCAAATAGGACCTAAAACAACCAAATAGGACCTAAAACACCTAAATATGGCCTTAAAACCTCTACTTAACCAATCTAACCTTTTAGGCCTCAAAACACCTAGTTTGGCCTAGTGAGCAACTAGAAGCAACTTGACCTATTTGGGATTGTTAAACCTATTACCTTACCTTATTCAGACTACATGAGTCCATTTATTCACTTAGTGGTGTGGCTAGCACCACTACAAGAAAAAATCCCAAATGGAGCCCTAGGTCTTCCTTAGCCCACCTAGGTGCCCTTGCACCAATCACAAACTACAATTGTGTCTCATACCACAAAAGTAATTTATTGATCAAGTTCAATTCCTTAATAAGAAAGCCAAAAATAACATTGGTTCTCAAAACCCAAGTTCTCATAAAGGATCATCAAAAGATATCTCATAAAATAAATCTCAATTTGAATAATAAAATACATCATGACATCCAATCAAATAATTATAAAATTAATCTAAAAAATGCCTCTGGTGCACATCCTAACTTGGCCAACTAAATAACCCACAAAGAAAACCATCACGAAAATAAACATCACAAGACTATAAATAGAATATAAGAAAATACATAGTTCTTAGCTATATGATTTAATTCCATCAATTTCTCTTGTTTGGTTTGGGTCACAAGGATGTGTTTAGAAATAAAGTAAGAATATACATGTTAATGTAAATTGTTATGCTAACATACTTATTTAAATCAATAAGTATTTAAATATCAAATCTCTTTGTGCATATAAAATATCATTCCATTTTATCATATTATTAATTTAAATAATCTAAAATTGTTAGAGTAAAGGGTTAATGTAATTTCATTTATTAAATTACCTTTACTCCCTTCTTAAGATTTCACTTTATGCATATACATTTCCATTTAATAATTAAATAGTAATTATTAACTATCATTTACCTCTTAGGGTTTCCCTATTTAGGTTTTACAATCTCCTTCTATAAGGATTGATCAATTGTAAATTTCATTCATCCTCCAGTCTAATAATATTTTTTTTTCAGAGCCAAACCCTTGTCTTCTCTTTATCTCAGGTTCTTACTGTAGACACCTAAAAATCCTTTAGAAAATAATATTTTTATTTTCTGAAAAAAAGTCTCTGATGACATCATCATTTATTAATTAATTAATTATTTAATTAATTTATTTATTTTTATGCCATTAAATCCCTTTATCTTAATTAAAAATATTTAATTAAGGAATCTATCCCAAAAATGTTTAAATCTTATTTAAACATTATTTCCTTATTTATTAATTATTTAATTAATAAATTGACCAAAAAATTCTAAAATAAATAAAAAATTTATTTTTTGCCCAAAACTTGGCCAATTTCCTTAAGACCACTAACCTCTTCCAAAATCTTCTAATCCTTCTTTAATTTTAATTAAAGGCTAATCCCATCATTTCCTACCCCTAATCCCAACTCAAAATATTTAATTAAGATTAAATATTAATCCTCATGTTTATTAAAAAAGTTTTAATAAATATCTCCTCAACCCAAACCCTTGAAATAAATAAAACTTTATTTATTTTCTAAAAATCTAATTTATCCTCATCCTAGGAAATTCTAGACTATTCTAGAAAGTCTTTATCCTCATCCAAAATCTAGACTCTTCTAGAAGATGTCTTTAAACCTAATCCTAATCCCCTCCTAACCTTGTCACATTCCCTAAACATGGGTTAAAACTTACTAACCTAAGCCAAAGTTAACAAATATCTCCTCCTTCACCCACCCTCATTAAATGCCATCCACTTGCCTATCCCTAAGCTAATCCTAAACCATCCTAATCCATCCTCTAATCATTTGCACAAGCCTAAGCAAGCTTAGAACCTTCCTAATCAAGCCCAAGTCGAAATTGCTCTCATCACCCTCAAAATATCTCAACCATAAAACTTTATGAAGTCCACTAGGTCATAAATGACTCTTACAAGCCCTTTTATTGCTCTTACAAGTCATTATGAGGGTCTTTATGAAGATTTTATCCCTTGAGCCTCCTTTGTTGAATCATCCTTCCCCTTTCCTCCATCCTCTCACCATGTGACATTTGTCACTCCTTGATTGGCTGTAAGGAACCACAATCCATGTGCTCTCCTCTCATGCAATCTGAGCCCTCCATGAGCTTTTTCCCATCCTTGCATCTTAGCCCTCAATCCCTCAAGCCTCTTGCCTATAAATTGGATCCTTCCCCTTTGCAAAATAACACAATCCATGAAGTAAAGTCATAATGTCATTTTGAGAAGCCATTTTACATCAAAACCATACACTCACACCCAAATTCCAACTCCATTTGAAGCCCTTTTTGAAGCATAAGCTTGAGCATACATCCTATCTATTTAGACAAAGCTACTCAACAAGAGAGCTTCTCATTAAGAGAGCCCATTAATGGCTCATATTCTCAATTGAGAGTTCATCTTAGTCTATCTTGAAGTTTATGAATTTTGTTTAGTTTGTAGAAGCTTTATTTAAATTTGGTTTCTATTAGCATACTAACATTGCTCATATACACTTACATGTAGGTATTCTTTGAGTTTTGTAGATTTGTGTTCCTCAAATCTTTCATAAATCATAAATGATTTAATTAATAAAATAAATTATAAGATTAAATATTAATATCAATTTCATTTCTAAAATATGAATTTGACTTTATTTAAGTCCAATAATTTTATTTTTTTGGCAAAAGTGGACAAGCCACTAGATATTTATATATATATATATAATGAAAATTGGTTCAAGAGCTCAACTAGGAAAGAACCAAAAAGAAAACCCAGCATCGTAGCAATATTTACAATTGGGTAACATTGATATTTACCAAATTGACTATATCAATTAATCATCAAAACTCGAATTGTACATTTTCACTTTCTTCACACAACAGGTATGGGGACCTCAAATTTAGTCAAAACAAGATTTTTGACAATTTGCAAGAAAAACCTAAAGAGTGGAGAAAAAAACCCAAAAAGGCACAAGAGAATAACGCTCTGCTACCTTTCATCCATATCCTTACTAGTGGCACCCAATACTGAAAATCTCATCCAAGATTTGGGCAAGATAAGGGAGCAACATCCCACCCCAAACTCAAGCCCTTAGAAGAAACATTTGAAGGGCCAACAAGAAAACCAGTGGGTGATAGCAAACCCCAAATGCTTGAGTTGATGGCATTTGGATATAGATGCCGAGAAGGATTAGTAGAGACATGGTGATCATGACCAGGATCTTTAAAAGCTAAGAAAGACTAGGTACTAGGTTCACTAACTAAGTGTATTGGGGTAGCCTAAGGTGTCCTCTCTTGTGTAGCCTTTGCACGAGTGTCAGCAATTGGGATCCCCAAAATGTCAATCAGGGACAAGGTAGCTTTCTTCACCTCCTTTGTCAATTGGTACCTCAAGGCACGTGTTATGAGTTGCAGAGTCCTGGTAAGGAGCTGCGTATTGTGCTTTTCGAAAGTTTTATGCATCACTTCAAAGGTCAACATGGATTCATAGCTCTTCATGAGTATGGTTCTCGAGAATATGCCACCAAACAGGGCATTACCAAACCACAAATCATAATTTTGCATTGCACATTTCAATTTATTATTAGCCCAGTATTTTGGCCAAACAACCTTAATGGCAATTATTTCCAATCTCGATAGAGATTGAAGAAGATCGATGGCATTGGACAAAAAAATGGAGGCCAAGGTACAAGGAAATAAAACATTCCTTACTGATGCAGAAAAAAGGTCCTCTCCAATTATGGTTCGAATTGCACGTTGAGTATTCTAAGAATGCATGATGAACATACTATCCATAATGACATCCTCAAGAGGGTGATGAAAAACATCTTCCTCCAAGGCCAGATGAAGTTTGATTCTAAAATTCTTTGGCAAGATGCTATGATGGAACTGATGACATTAATCACATCTTACACATGCCTCTTGAGGAGACGACATTTTGCAAGCAATTTGGATGATAGATACAACAAATTGAATAGAAGAAGATGTGGATTCAAATACATTATGCATATTTATATAAATTCCTCAACATATGCACACCACACACAAGGAGTGGAGTACCTTCACTCATTCATGCAATACATAGGGTAAATCAAAGACATTTGCAAATTAAAAAGGACAAAGTACAAATCTGGCGCGTACAAAATTGAAGAATGAACAAATTGATCTACTTTTGTATGTGTTGAATTTAATTTTTTTGATTCCAAAGTACCACTCAAATGATGTCATCCAAAAAAATTCTGATCAGAATAGAAGATTTAGTGTGTTTTGATGATATTTTACCATAAAATCACACATGTGAGTTTGATTTATCAAACCATCCATAAATGTTCAATACCCAATTTGTATAATGTGTAGTGACCATCAAATGAGTCATAATGTTCACTACCTCTTACTCAGCACATACAACTCAGCATCTATCGACATCAACTATAACTCAACACAAAAAGATCCACAATCCATTTAGCACATATGCTGAACAACATCACAAGGCACACTTGGCATTTAACAATTGAAGTAACTCCCATCTGAATCGACCTCAAAATACTAGCTCGGAAAAGCATGCTTGGCACCTGAGGCAACTTGGTACCTTTCTGACTTGGCTAAAAAAATAACTCGACATATATATGTTCTACTTTAGTACTTACTGTAAAGCATTTTACTCGGTGTCATCTATGACTTAACAACTCGGCCTATATTTTTATGCTCGACACAAATTGGCTAGCTCAGAATATGAAGTATTTTACTTGGCATTATCTATGACTCAGTAGCTTGGCACATATAGGCTTACTTAGCATATGAGGCTTAATACTCAGCATCAACTATGACGTGGCACTTACTTGGTACATGAGGTCCACTTGGTGCCAACTGTGACTCGACACTTATGAATTGGCACTTATAAGTTGCTCGGTTCATGAGATCCACTTAGTGCCAATCTGTGACTTGACACTTATGAATTACTTAGCATATGAAGTTCATTCAGCTCCTAGCAAGACTTGGCACATATGTAGCACTAGACACATGAAGCGCACTCGAAACCTAAAGTAACTCCACACTGGAAAAAGCTCAGCATAAACAATGAATTCTGCTACTAAACACTCAGTACCAGCTGTGACTCGACACTTATGATTACTCAACATATGAAGTTCATTCGACACCTAGCATGTGTCAACACATATGTAGCACTAGAAAAAGCATGGCATAAATGATGAATTTTTCTACTATAGGTTAGTGGCCATTATTTTCTACAAGTCTTTGTACTACTCCATATATATAGAAGGGTTTAGCGTACAAGTTATAATCCCATTACACCCTAAGTTATAGAGATAATCTGCCATGTATTACCCTCCCTATATGTGTGTGAAACTCTGACCTCCTGAAATTGATCAATAATGTTCCAAATTTTTTGTAGCACATAATTGAGCTTCCAGGAAGATGAATTTCTCTTAATACATGTAAAGATTATAACTTGAGAATCACCTTCAATATGCACTTGATGGAAATTCCCTTTCTTTGCAAGGATTAGTCCTAACAACAATGATTGAGCCTCAACCATATTGTTAGTTCCTATAGAGATGGGACCTATTGTAATTGCAAGGACTTTACCAAAGTAGTTTCTAATGCAAGCTCCCAGGCTAGATTGCCTTGGATTGCCTCTAGATGCTCCATCAAAGTTGAATTTGACAAAGCTAGATGAAGGGGGTTTCCATTTGACTGTAGATCTATCTTTAGGAGTTTGCAACTTGGAAGGGCCAGTTCCAAATGGAATAAAAATTGATTTCCATTCTCGAATGATACTTCCATCCCAAGGAGTAATAACTGGATTAAATCTATATCTGTTGACACTTGCATCAGTAACTTTAGAAATCAAATTTTCAATGATTTGAAGTAATTTATCTATTGGTGAAGATTCTTTTCTAAAAATCCTCTTATTTCTTTCCCACCAGATAGCCCAGATTACTAATGCAGGAGTACATTTCTAGATCCCTACAAGGACATTGGGATAAGGGATTGGCTATGCCTGAAAGATATCCCATATGTTATTTTGTAATGGAGTAAATTAGTTTAATTTGTTTAGTATAAACATCCAGCATTGGTATGCAAATTTATAGTTGGCAAAAAAATGGTCAATTGACTCATCCTCCTCATCACATAAAACACATTTAAAAGGAGAAGCAATACCTAACCTAACCAATCTGTCACTTGTTAGAATTCTATGCTTGATAGCAAGCCATGTAAAACACCCAGCCTTGGGTAGCACTACTTTATTCCAATAGAACTTGAAAGCTCGAGAGGGTGTCTTTGCCGATTCAACTTGTTGGAGAAGTTTATATCCTTCCTTGATTGAGTAATTTTCATTTTTAGCCAGAATCCACATTAATCGGTCTTCAGCCTTTGATACAAAAGCCTATCTATCTGAAAAGATAGATTGAAGTTGTCTTTTGCATTAAGAATCTAAGGGGAGTTGATCTGGATCTTTCCAAATAACTTTCCTTGAAAAGATGCAAATGGCTTCCATAAAATGAATAACAAGGCTACCCCATTCTACTTCTGTAACTAAGACAACATTTTGAATGTTTGAAAGTGAATTTAAAGGAGGATGTCCATTCCACGAATCTAAGGCCAATATTAATATTTACTTTTCCTTTAGTTTATATTGCAACCAAAGATAACTCAAATTTGAAAATTCAATTTTAATTATGTTATATACAATTTCTCTCATAATATTAAATATTCATAACTAGATGATATTATAGTGAACTCCACTATAACTTCTCTTAAAATATAATTAAATCACAATTATATATTTATTAATTTGTAACTCCACTTGCATTAATATATTTATTTTACAGGCCTAATTATATTTTCATCGGCAGCCATATTCCTACCGACCCTGACATTCACAGTGAAAAGGCAGCTCTAAATAACCGGTAGCCGACAAACACCGACAGCTCTACGAACATTTGCCGGCGCAAATTTCTTAGCCAAGAAACTCTTTGTATGCTCAGCGTGCCCTATTGGTTTTAAAAAGCATAAAAGCCAAGCCCACAGCAGATGTGGGACTAATAAGTCCCTCGCCAGAGTTAATCACTAGTAACCACTGCCATAACCTTCCGCCAGTGGCCATCTGCTACCATCATTCCACCACACAGCGAAACACCAGTACACATGGTCCGTCGACCCTACCAGCAACATCCCAGTCAATAGACTGCAATTGGCCTTGTCAGCATCTAACGCGACATCTGCATCAGCTTGCCCTATCGGATTTTCTATACAGTCACCATCTAACTCAGTCTGCACAATTAACGAATCCATACGATAGGTCAGAGGACACGTGTATTTTTTGTACTTCTGATGTCATCATTTGTACAGATGACATCACACTGATGTCATCAGTGGGCCGAGTTTGTGCTGATGTCATCATCTCATGATCTTAAAATTAATGCTCATTTGGACGTCATCACAGGCCACTTTTCAACTACTACGACAGTCGTTTGACCATCACATTTAACTTCACAATTTCTCCTCCAAACCCCTCTCCAGATTGCTTTTCAATTTGGCAACCTGACTTTGCAAGCTTGTAACTTGCACATCCGGACTCCGATTTTGGTGCAATTCTTTTTGAAATCAGGAAGAATTTCTTGAATTTTCTAGTAGTGTGTTGTTTTCTAGTTTTGGTGCACAGATTTTGCAAAATTTGCATTTTTTGGTGACTGTACCTACATAATCTTGCCTTTTGCAACTTTATAAGCTCCGTACAGGCACATCTAGTCACCTTTTCAGGTTCTATTTTTTTTGAAAGTGCATATTTTTGTCTATTTTCCAGATCTGAAGTCAGATTCTAGGGTTGTGTGGACAAATTTCTCACTTTCAGAATTAAGCCTTCTTTGGCATTGTAAAGCTTTGATTCTTTTCAGAATTGTTGTAAATCTAAGCTATAGTGCTTAAGTGACAAATTTTAGCCTCATAAGGCAGTTGTAAAAACAAAATTAGAAAGTCCACTTTTTTCATTTTGACAAGTGGCCCATTGTAAATGCACTACTTATAAAGTGCTAACAACATCTTTTTTTGGGGGGGTCTTTTGATTGAGTGAAAAAGGGGGGTGTGTACAGTGTTTTTGTGTCTCTACTTTGTGCTCTTTCATTTTTGCATCATGGGTTTTAAATGTCCTCCTATAACTTCACACAACTATTCTACATGGAAAGATATTGCATGGAGTAGATTAATGGAAAGAGGATATAGTTTATATGTAGATGGTACAATTACCAAACCTACTGATGCTAAAGAACTCATTGATTAGACAATTCATGACCGACAAGCTTTAGGTGTTATCAGGAGTTGTGTACATGGGGATCTTCTCTTTCACATTAAAAATTGTTTAGAATCCAAGGAAGCTTGGGATAAACTTGAACAACTGTATGGTAAAGTGGATGAAGAAAAGGGATTTCAAATTGAGGATGATCTACTTCTCTTGGATCCTAAGAATTATGACACAATTTAGGATTATATCATCAAAGTCAATGAGTATAGGGCACTTCTAAATGATTGTGGAAATCCCATGAAGGATGATAGGTTGATACATCACATCCTGAAGAAGCTACCTTCTGAGTACGACAACTTTGTTTCGAGTTTTAATACTCACAAGTTAACCATGGGATCTTCTTACTAGAAACCTTCCTTTGATGGATTTGCAGACATGTTGATTGTTGAACAATATCACTTGGTGTATTTTGGACTTCTCAAGTCATCTAAGACCAAAGCCTTGGTGGCTAGTGATGCTCAAAAATCAAGTCAAGGGGGAAAAAGCAACAACAAGAAGAAGCAGTGGAAGCAGAAAACACAATCTAAGACACAACATGACTCCTCTCAACAAGTTGGTTCTACTTCAAACAAGAAGGGAAGTAATGAAAAGAAGGAAAAACTCTTTTGTGCATACTGAAAAAAGCCAAATCATGATGAGCATCATTGCAAAATAAAAAGAATCGATGAGTTAGAAAATCTACTCAAGAAGAATAAGATTCAAGTGCCAGGTACTTCCAAGGATTCTACTCCTAACTCTTCAAAGGGTAAAGGTCAAGCACTTATGGCCAACACAAGTTCTTCTTCGAAATGGATACTTGACTCAAGTGCCTCTTACCACATGGGTTCTTCAAGGCAAGACTTTTCTTCATTGAAGCAGTCAAAGGTACCACACATCTTCGTGGGAGATGATGATAAAATGGCAATTGAAGGAAAAGGACATGTTGAAATGGAAGATGGGGAATTCAAACATGTTCTCTATGTTCCAAATCTAAGCTCTAATCTCCTATCAGTTTACCAAATCACTCACCTTGGAGATGGTCATAAGGTTGAGTTCCTTCCCAATTCAGTGATGGTGCCAAGTCCCAAGATGATTCATTGGTAGGAGTTGGGAAAGTCAATGATGACAAGAGGCTTTATTCCTTCTCCCATTTTGTGCCTAAGAGTTTTTCTCAAGCCTTGTTAACTCACTCACATTCAAACATGCAATTATGGCATGAGTGGTCTGGTCACCTTGACTTCTGCTCTCTTCAGCAACTTTTCTCCAAACACATGGTTAAAGGTCTACCTAATATCAGCTTTTCTAAGGGGGAGTGTTCATCTTGTTCAGTGGATATGCATCTCAAGGAGAAGTATGATAAAGGGAAGTCTTCTCGAGCTCCAGTTGTTCTTCAGCTTGTTCACATGGTATTAGTAGGACCATTTGTAGTGACTTCAGTTAGCCAAGGCCACTACATACTCGCATTTGTTGGTGACTTTTAAAAGTTCACTTGGGTCTTCTTCCTTCATCACAAGAATGAAGTAGTTCATAAAATTCAAGACTTCAAGACTCATGTTGAATGAAAGTCAAGGAAAGCCATCAAAGTACTAAGAGTGGAAAATGAGAACAGATATGTTGACAGGAGACTTAAGAACTTTTGCAAAATTGAGGGGATTGAGCTTTAGAACTCACCAACATTCAATCCGCAAAGATAGATGTTACAGCCATGAGGATTAGGACTCTCAAGACCATGGAAAGTTGCATGATAAAGGCCAAGTCTCTTGATCCTACATTAGAATTTGAAGCCATTAGCAGTGCTACTCACATACTTAATAGGTCTCCTCATCCAGCCTTAGATGGAAAGACTCCTTTTGAGGCATGGTGCAGAAGAAAACCAATTGTGAGTCATCTTAGATTCTTTGGTTGTCTAGCATGGGCAAACCTATCTTCCAGGAGTTGCAAGGCACTGACACCTAGGCCTTGTACCTTTATTGGTTATGAAGACAAGGTGAAGGCTTACAAACTGATGGATCCAGAGACACATGAGATCTTTGTGGAGAAGGATGTTCACTTTGAGGAAAGTTCTCCCCGCTTATCCTCTACTCCTCTCCGCACTTCATATACAGTGGAAACTGATAGTGACACCAGCGATAGAGCTTCAACAAATTCAGATATGTGGGGTTCTATTGACAATTGCAGTGAGAGGTCACATTAGTCAAGTCCACATGCTTATATTGCCATAGTGAAAGTCCATCACTACATGGTACATCTTGTCTTCCAGCTCCAATTTCATTTGACTTGGGAGATAGACTTGAGGACACATGTCTTCTCATTGATGATGATACTTCTACAGTTGTTGTGAGGGCTCACTCTGACCCTCATGTCCATTCTCTACATGATCAATCTTTCGAGGTTGATGTGATTGTGGATCCTTATGAACAGAAATTAGTGGAGGCCTCTTTGTCAGTCGAGGAGACAGATGGTTCAGTGGAACAGGTTCAACAAACATCCTTGAAAAATTGCATTCATTCTTTTCAACACAGTTGGAAGTGGTGAACTTGAACATCAGCACAGGGATACTTGAGTAGGTTTCCAGGCCACCACACATCTTTAGGACTGTACCTTGGGCATTGTTTCTTCTTAAGGGGAGGAACACCATTCTGCATTCTTGGACCAGCTTCTTCATCAGAGAAACTTTCACCTGTTGGCATTCTTCTTTTGAGGGGGGAGCCTCTTCTGTCTCTCTTCCTTCTCTCATTCTCTTTTGTATATACTGGATGTATGTCATAATGGGGGGGCCTTGATTACTCCATCCGTCGATGCATCCTCTTCTATCTCTCTTTTTGGGGGAGGGTTTTTCCCATGAGGTTTTCCCTCTTTCCCCGCTTTATGGGAGATTGCATTTTCATTATGTACATGGGTACCTAACATGGCCTAGTAGCCGGGACCCATTATGCATCTTCATCCTAGTTCGTAAGCTTAAGGGCATTCCCCTAAGTTGCACTTAAGGGGGGTGTTGGTGTAAATAAGTACTTTACTATTTACACTTACTTAAGTTTACTTAGGTTAATGCATTATTTAATTATATTGCATTATTTTATTATTTTTATTTATGAGACACTTAGGAGTTTGTGCAACCTTGTGAATTGTCATGTTGACAACATAGGAGTATGCACCTTTATTTGAGCACATGGTATCTACAACACTGTTTTACGTGCTCCACCCTTCTAGGCTTATCCTCTCATCACCGCACTTACTTCCGTGCTTAATGGAGGATAATCCATATCTGGTGGACATGTGCTTGGTTGTATGACACATCATGATGCTAACTTCTATGCATTCTAGAAGCTCTCCTGTAGCCTTTATATTCAGGCACTCCTAGTGTACTCTAAGCATCATGTTATTGAATACATTGTTATTTTGATCACACTCTCTCCATTTTTGGTCTATAGGTGTGCTTGTGTATGAGTTCTTGGTTCTTGGGTGAATTTTTCCCTTAGGCAAATTCTTACAATATATATTAAATTATAGCCCACTAAGAGTTTTAAAAGTAGTTGATATTAAAAAATCACTTATAAGAAAATAAGTAGTAGTTATTTATTTAATTTTTAAAATATAAAATATTTTTGAAATTAATAATTAATAATAATAATTCTTAAATAAATCTAAAAATTATATTATATTTTTATAAAATTAAAATAAACATGTAATTAGTATTTTCGAATGTCTTTGATCTCTCAAGTCATGCACCCATAATATACTTAATTTTTTTATCTTTAGTATATTTGGTTTCACATGGATGCATAAGTTTAGTTACAACATTCTTTCCTTTCAATCAATATTTTTCTTTTTTCAATAAATTTTGCAATTAAATTATTTTAGATACAAGAAGAATATTTATCTTTATTTTAAAAAATTATGATAATCACGTAATTATAATGAAAAATTTAAAGTTGAAACCCTAGTTGTTCGATTCATTATTTCTCTTCCAATTTTCTATATTTTTCTTAGAAAGGATTTTTAAATTATACAATCATAATAATTTTCTAGTTTTTTTCCTACTATTTTCCACAGCCAAGTTTTATTGATTAATAAGTTTTCCTTTTCAAAATACACAACATAATTATTTATTCAAAATCAATACAATAAATTTATTCAAAATCAATACAATAAATTATACAAAATAATAGCTAAAATCTGAGACAATCTGTGAATGCATTTAAATCCAAACCCTCTAATAATTTCCAAAATTCTTTTGCTCTAGTTCTAAATTTTTCTCCCTAAAACCTCTATCCCTTAGATGTGTTGGCTCCTAATTTAACAATTTTGAAAATGACCAAGAAACTAGACAGATGCATCTAAGGCTAGCAACTTCCTATGATGGACACACTTGACTCCAGTCTTGGGCCAACTATAAGGCATAACTCCTTCTTCTACTTCAGGTTTAGCTATACCTAGTTGGGTAGACCTCAGATTCAAATGATATCGTACCAGTGCAAAAACATATCCCTGAATCTATTAAGCAGAGTTTACCCTTATTTCTCCTAATGACTCATGAAATGACATAGATCTATAGTAATTAAATGCAAAGCTATGAATCTCATAAGCTGAGTGAGGGTTAAACATTTAGGTTCTTCAACATGAAAGGGAAAGAACGTTTGATTTATAATGTTGAATTCAGCAAACCCCTAATATGCAGCCATAAGACTTTAATGATCCTGTAGCTAACCAGTGCCTAACCCATTGGGCAAATCCATGAATCAATGCATACATATGGATATTTGATACTTATACATATATTCAGATACATGATCTATCTATTTACCTTGTAAATAAACATCTGTGCTCAATCCAAACCTCATTCTTACATGATATCCTTCTTAATAAACCTGCAACCCTACTGATTCACTAAAGCATTTACATAACCCCTTGAGTTACAAGCATCAATACGACAACATACAACCTTAAGGGACTACAACTATGATCTAGGCTCTTTGTTCAAAGATCGTAAAACATTGAAGCTCACTGAGATAGGAGACAAGATTCAAGATGAAACTCAACCTACTATTCTTTGTATTATCTTCTTTGAAACAATACAACCATATGCATGAAATGAAAACATGAAAACACCTAATAGATCTAAACTATCTATATTATCCTTCCTAATGCTGTTCATACAAGAGAATTATGCTAAAATTTTGGTGTCACAGTTATGGGAACACATCAAAAATTGGAAACAAAACCTAGTATCATAGCAGTGAGTGGTTTTTTCTCCAAAAATTGGAACCCTTACAATGGATGAAAGAAAAAAAGATACAGGAAGAAGATGAATCCTGGATCTGTCATGCAACTGACATCTATCCACTTGGAATTCAATCTTTTGCAACTGAAAAACTTCTCTCCTCTTTCCACACATTGATCCAATTTGTTTTCATCATTACATTGTAGCTTATTTGAAAATATCTATTTTTGAATGATAAAAACCTCTTTCCTACCAAAATATCTAATTTGCCTTATGAAAAGCTGGTGAAATCCCCATTTAACTGACTTAAACATGACCCCAACTACATTTTCATTATATGGTACTGATATTCAAGTCATTTTCATGTTATGAAACAGTTGTAAACTTCATTACCTAAATATAGTTGCACAATAGGAATTTTGAAGAAAAGCTCTTGTAGCACGAAAAAGTTGCTTCTTGTGTAAAAACTAACTCCATAATTGAAAAATTCATTCTCTCCCGGTTCTGACGATATACAATATCGCATATCTAGCCTCTCAAAAACCTATAGGAAGTCCATTTGAAAATTACTCCCTCTGCTATAAAACCTTGGTTTGCAACTTTAAATACTTTCAAAAATTCAAAATTTCCAAAGCTTAAACTTTAGAAAATAAACTTTTGAATTTAAAATACCTTGTACGTCTCTCATTTAAAAAATAAATTTAAAAGACATTTCAAAATTATTTTAATTTTTCCTGGGTCAACCTTCCCTTGATCAGGCCCTGACATGTGCCACGTGGCACACTACCATTGGCTACCCATTTGCCACATCATCTACTAACAAGGCATGCCCCATCATCTCTGGCCCCTGACTAGATCATTACTTTGGAATGCATCCTGGACCCACTACGACGTAGCACTCGAGCTCATTCCCACATTACTTAAACTCAACAAACTTTATTAATGCGAGAATGCACTGACCATAGGATGCGCCACGTGGCACAATCCTGTACATCAGTGTCATATCATCATTTAAGCACCTTCATTTAAAACTTTGACTTTGGCGACTTGCCAACTAGTGACCATAGGCCCCACCTTGCATCACGCGACTTACAAAAGCTTTTGGCTTTAGACACTAAGCATTCTATAAGGAATGGTATTTAAATTTTTATTAATCCCAACTCCCATCGAATGTGGGATAAAGAGTTCTAAGATTTTCTTTATTGAATGTAGACTTGCTCACTTTCTTTGACTGTGGGTGGCTTTGAACTGGCCTGAACCTTCTTTTATGTAGATGCGACGGCTTCAAAACATGGAAATCTTCCTAGACTACAATGTTCACATTTTTCTCTATCTTTATGTGTGAGGTTTTATGGAGGCTCCCCTTTTTTTATCTGCTGAGGCTTCTTTTTATGCAAGTTGGCCTTTGTGCTTTCCCCAGTGTTTTCTCATTTAATGGAGCCTCCTTTATTATGTTAGCTAGCTTGGTCTTCGCATACAACTAAGTCTTTGAAATCTCTTGTGTTTCATTGCATTGACTGTTCTCCTTAATGTGTTTAGTTTGAGTTTGGAGTTGGATGTCTATTACTTGGCAACTTCTCTGCTCCTCTCTGTGGTTTTTCTTTGAACTAGCGTGGGATTGTTCTCTATTATGCCATGGCCTAGCTGACTTCAAATAACTTCTTGCTACTTGTTGTGGATATCGAAGCTGCTTCCTTTGGTGTGAGTTGGTTTTAGATTGGTGGCTGGTCTTTTGATGGCACAAGCTTCCTTTTCATTGGGCAGCCCTCCTCTTGCCATTCCCATGGGTGATCTTGTCCTCTTAAATTGTGCTTCACACTGAAAATGCCTCCTCTACTATTCCAATAGCCACCCCTGCTCACATGTTTGTTTTAGTTTGTAGCTTCCCTCTTACATTGCCCCTGCGTGAGTTCTTATGGTGTAGTGTAGGCTGATTCCTCTCTTTTATTTCATTCTATTGCCTTTGATTTGGCTTCCCAAACATTGGCTTCTCAGTTGGTGAAATCTGTATGCACGGTATTTGGATCTTGTTCTTTTTGTTCATCATCAGATTTGCATTACTGCCTCCAAGCAGTGGATTGGCTTCTTTTTCATTTTTCTCAAGTCATGGCATCTCCTTCCACGCAATATCCTCTACTTCTTTCTTTTACCATAAGCCATCCTTGTGATTTCAATTAGATGCACCAATAGCTTCAACAATAAAGACTCTTGGGACATGGGGTTGACCCTCATTTTCTTTAACACTCACCAAATCTCTTGATGTATACCCTGGAAGAAACTTCATGAAGAGAGTTGTAGAACTTTCTTGAGTAGAGTCTATTAAATCATTGGTAGCTGAGTGTGGAGCCTCTCTTGATGAAGTAGTGCCAGGCAATCTAATAATATCATTTAGCTTTCTCACCCTTTTGATGGAGTAGAATCTAATGATCTTACACGGTGCTTTGTTTTTTTTTTTTATAGGTATTTTCCCTGTGATTCAGCCCTTTTCCTCTTCCTTCTTTCCTGATGGCCCTTTGGCCTAGAAGCAACTACTGTATCACTCCAATTTGACTCATCTGAATCATCAATGCTCGAAGACACTTGGAATATTTCCCATACTCCCAACTTTTACTTTTTTCATGTCCTCAAATGTCTCCTCAAGTGTTGGATCTACAAACTTTATGATAGGAGGAACTCCAGACAACTGACTTGCTATCTTTCTTAAACATTCCCCAATTTTCTTTAAGTAATTATAATGATTAAAAGAAGCCATTATAATACTCATCAAAATTTCAAACCACAATGTCTATTCAATATGCAAAAATTAGTCGGGCCCAAAGTGGGTCTGGCTAAAAAAAATTTCGTTTTCGAATGACTAACATTGCAAAGTAGCCTATTGACCATCTAGCACTGATTTAAAACAAATTTGACCACTGAATAATCAAATAAAACTCAGTCTAAATCTCTTTTGCAAACAGTCAATTTGATGTCAGGAGGTCCTTTGACTAGCCTTAAAAACTGATCCAAACACCCGATCGAGATCTGAAAACTAGCACACTGAATCTCTGCTCTACATACTTGTACCATGTCGAATCTCATCTCATGAAGAATTCAGGATCAAAAGATATTCACTATCAAAGTTGACCTTTCAGAACTTCCTGCAATAAAACATGTTAGAAAACAATAAATTGGATTTGGATTTGGCTTGGAAAACTGGGTAAACTGACACTTGGGAGAACGAAACTCAGGGCATTGGTTCTCTGTCATGAGGAAATTATGGATCTGGGATTTGGGCTCTTGAAAAATAACAAGATGCAAATGGCAAGCAGTCAAAGTAAGCTACTTGTGTTTTGCAGACTGGAAACACTGATAGAAAAGCATTTTTTGCAAATGAAATTGACCTGGGAAAGGATGCAAATGGATTCATCAAGATGTGAAAATTGGCACACTTAAAGTATTTTTAGAGTATAACATAGTGGTACAATTCATTCAACCTCACCTATCATGGATTAGGAGTTATAATGCCACGAACAAGAATACTGAACAATCTACATTTTATGACACCAGTAAAAAGATAGAAAGTGCATTTGGAATCGTGTTCGAAAACTAATCAAACAAATTTTTCATAAGCTAAAACTTGAAACATAAAAAGTCTCTAATGTCTACAATGTGACACAAAAGGATATTTGGCATTTTGGTCAACTGGGTCAAAATTATTAATTGTCAAACAGGGCTTCCCAGAATTCAAAAATAATTTCAAAAGCATGAGAACAATAATTGACCAATTTTGAGGGGTTCGAGACCTAGTCAAACAGACTTGAAATGACTCAAAATTTGAAACATAGATTCTTAGGTATGGATATTAGATACTCCCAAAGTGGTGAGTCATGATACACTTTTGGGTGCGAGATATTCACATGCAAACACAACCCCCTAAGGCTGTTTGACACTAAGGTGAAAATGCAGAATTGACACTTGCTCAAATCAGGACTTCACAAAATGACTCAGAATGATAATTTATCATCATAGAATAAGTGGATAGGCTGAATGGAAGCTGTTAGAAACATTAAACACCTCTTATGCTTCAAATGGGCAGCCAGTTACATAGGCATCAAAAAGCGTTTATATGGCTTAACTTTCTCAATGGTGCTCAAAATCAGGGCTGCAATTTTGAGCGCCAACAAGATGAACTACAAATCCCCTAACAAAGAAAATAACCTTAACTAAGGTTTCGACTACCCAATTATTGAAAGCATTTAACTTTATTAAATAATGATTACTTCATTTATTTAATCCTTATATGTACACTTTTAAAAGAAAATTAATTAAAATATTCTTTTCCTCCAAGTTATTAATTAGTGCAAGCACTATTTAAAGTGTGGTTTATTATTTAAATTAATAATAATAGTTAAATTTTGTTATTAAATGAAACTCTAATTTTATTCTTATTAATTAAATAATTATAATAAAATAATATTAAATCTTTAATCTTTTAATATTCTAATTCTTTTTTAATCCAACTTTTGAAATTAGATTTTTAAATTAAATCTTTTAAACTAAAGCACATTTGACTAATTTCTAATTGATTAAATATTCTTATATTTTAATATTTTCTTTTTAATCAAATAATATTTAATAATTCCTAATATTATATGATTTAATCCAAATATTATAATTAAATCATTTACCAAATAAATCACATAGCCAAATCCACATAAAAGAAACACCACCAAAACTCAAAATTAAACAACATAGACAAAGATAAACTCATGGGTTTAAAAAGGGTGGAAAGTTAGATACGTGTCCTCCTCCTCAAGAAAAGTAATTAGGCTATTGCTCGGATTAGACCTACAAATTATCTTTATTCTTACCATTGAGTTATTGTGATAGGGCACACTCTTCTTGGCAATTTGGGGAAGTCGATGCCCAATACCTATAAATCTATATAAAATGAAAGTGTGTACATGTGCATATATATCTAAGCTAAATAGACAATGGTGGGGAGTGGTAAATCACATAGATCCCAACTAGAAGGTGACTATGACTCCCTCCCTCAACCATATCAGCCACATCAAAAAAAAATGTAAAATAGGCACACATACGCCATACACATGCAGGTATGGGCTAAGTATAATAGTGAATCCTAAATATAAATAACACCATATTCTAACATGAACATCTCATTAACATGAAGAAATTATAAAGATCTTTTTAAAACATGTCATACGACTGTTGATATATGATTAAAAATATTATTTAAGTAGAAAGATTAATATTGATGAAGAAATGTTTTCAATCATTGTTTTGTTTCTGATGTCAAACCTATTATATGTTGGTAAGACAATTTCTTATATGTTTCAAGCACTATCACTTAGGTGATTGATGAAGAGGATTTGATCAACAAGATGTAATAAAAGTACCTAGAGGAAAGGTTGATTTATGATTATGTATTGAAGTTCAAGATTTAGTTAGGTTAGTGATAACATAATATATTGATGATCTACTTGAGGTTACAAAATGATTGGCTACACTTAAGAAAGTTCAAATGAAAAAGATTGTACAAAGTTCATTTGCTAATCTTGACCAAGTTGATAGAAGGTGTCGAGAAAAGTTAGTGCAAGCCGAGAAAAAAATTAGTTGGAGCCAAGTGAAAGTAATTTCTAGTGGATGCTGAGCAAACTAATAGGTGTCAAGAAAGTTAATAGATTCTAAGTGATTTTTAGTATGTGTCGACCACCAGTTAAATCTAGTTGATGCTAAGTGATTTTACAATAGATGCTAAGTAATATAGTATGTGTCAAGCATCAGTAAATTGATAATGGTGAGCTACTACATTATGAAAAAGATCAAAGATTTGTCAAATCAAAGCTGACAAGTTTGTTTTCTTGGAACTTGTAAATTAGGAGGAAGATAAGATTGATGAGATAGATGTACAAAATCTTATGTAAACTATTTTGAAGGAAAATTCAAATGTATTTAAGAAGTTTCTAGAGAAGACAAGATATGGGGTAGATACATTGTATCCTACCTAATCCATCAAAAACTCTAATTTTTGAGATGGATAATGAGCAGGAAAAAGAGTTCTAATTCTCTAAGTAGGGATGTCTATTCATGAAGCAGAGTTAGTTGGAGGTCACAGAGATTTTGGATGCAAAAATTTGATAAGGTGAAGAAAGAGGGTTTGCTTCATCAAGTGACCCAAGAGGAGAAGTCTGCAAATGAGCTAAGAAAGAAGGCTAGAGAAGGATGAATGCTTGAAGGGTGAACAAGCTATCAGAACTACAAAGATTGAAATCCAAGTAGAGTTAAGGACTGAATAGTGATCTATAATCTGCAAGAAAGGTTTTAAGTTGTATCAAATCAAACTCTATTCTTACTCTCTAACAATTGTATCAGATTAGGGTAAATCCTTTGGAGAAAGGTTGACTTAACAATCATTGGAAAATCCTTTAACAGGGTGGCATTCCAAGTGAATGGCCTAAAGTCCTCTAACAAGGCTCATTTTTAATAGGGTGACTGAAATACCTTAATCGGGCCACATTTAACAGTGTGTGTTGTAACCTTTAATAGGGTTGGCCTTTAACATGACATCACTTCAAAAGAAGAAAAAGGAGTAGCATGTTACTGGTGGTTTTTCCCAAATTGGGTTTCCACATTAAATCATTATGTCAAGTGTACTGATGGATATGTTGTGTTTTACCTTTACATTTCTGCATGTTAGTTTAATAGTAACATATCAATTTTGGTGTAAACACAATGAATGCATGCATGGTTAAGAATGTTATATGGGTTCACTAAATTGTGAAAAAGTTTTATTTAGACATCTGGACCTTGATTAACCGATTCACCACCCCCCCTCCCACCCCCAGTTAATCTAAAAGAATTCCAACAATGACAATATCATAAAAGTAATTTCATTAATTAAATAAGATAAATTAAAGCACCATCACTACAAGTACAAAATTGCTACAACCTGACATATTCAATTGCTCAGCATATCAAAGTATTGCATTTTAAATATCAAATAAGGGCTAACACATCTATAAAAGTCATATAGAACTATAAAAACTAAGTCTACAATGATAGAAAAGGAGGGGTATTACACCTTTTATACATGTACCATGTCATATTTTGCATCAAAATAGATGACTCCTTTCTAGGGTAGGGGTTTTTAGTTGTCGATCTCTATATCTAGGATTTTAGACTCTAAAGTTTCTTAAAACCAAGGTATCAATTTTATATAGCGTTTGAAAATCCAACGTTTCTCTATGAACCAATGTATCATAATAAGTGTATTATTTTCTACTATCATGTTTTCCTTTTGCCCATGTAACATGTAATTTTTTGCTTCACAATAGATGAATCCTTTCAAGAGTACATTTTTTAAAGTTGTCAAGCTCTATTTCTAAGGTTTCAAACTCTAAAGTTTCTTAAAACCAAGGTATCAATTTTTTCTAGTTTTGAAGCTCCAACATTTCTCTGTGAAAAAATATTTTCAATAAATAATGTTTTATTTTTTGCAGGTTTTCCCCATGTGCCATGTCATTTTTTGTAGTAGGATGGATGTTTTTGAGAATAGGAGTTTTTAGTACTTGAGCTCTATTTGTGGGGTTTCAAAATCTGAAGTTTCTTAAAACCATGGTATCTATTTTTCCTAGGGTTTGAAGCTCTAACATTTAGATAATGAATGTTTCATGAAAAACATACTATTATCTGGTGTCATGATTTCCTTCATGCTTCTATTTTAGGTTTTTCCACTATCAAATTTCTAGTTTTCCCTTTTGTTTTATTATGTCATCTTTTCCTATCTTGCAAATTTTTTGAAAAAAAACACACACGTGTAATGAAACATTGCTCATATTATTTTGCCTCACATTGTGTTGGAGATTACAATCTTTATTTATCTATGGTTGTACAATTGTGTAGCAGTAATTGCATGATTTACTATATTATCTAATTCTATGGATCAATACATTTTAAGCCCATAAACTACCATATCAAAATCATAATGGATTTTTTTCTATCTCAAGATTTTATCATGGTTCGGTTTACAAACACACCTTGCATGAATGTTCAAGATTGTATTGTTGAAGTCATCAAGGAACACCTTCTTTATGTGAAGAGGTGATGCATATATCCATTATATCATGTGTCTATCTTTCTATCATGGTCCATGAACTTGTTGCAATCCAGTTGTAATCTAAGACAAATTGCAAAGGCTAATATTGACAAATATTTCCTACTAGGAAATACTTGTGTGGACGTTATCAAGTCATACAATGTGTATAGTGATGAGGAATATGGAGTAGGAATTTTCCCTTATTCAATGATGAAGAAACAAAATGGCAATCATATTGATAACATTTATGTGTGTAATAGTAGATAACGAGGACATACTTGACACTATATTTGATATACATGGGTTAAGAGTGTCATTGTACTGTCATGACGATTTAGAAAATATCTCAAGTGCAAAAACATTGTTATTGTATAATTCAAGTCATTCGCACTCCTTAGGTGTAGAATGCACATCTAACATATACAAGAGGGAAGATCCATTTATAGTAAGCGATTAGCATGGGCAATGATGAATATTGGTGCTAGGTGTTTTTCATAATTGTTCATAGTATTTTGACCTATATGCTTAGGAGGAGGTTTAGTTTTATAGAATTTATTAGAAACCTTGGTCTATGTATTAACACAATATTATATGGAATTATTGGTGTCTTCTTTTGTTTAATAAATTTCTAAATAAACTTCTTTTTAAATCCTTGAACCTTTAGGAGGAAAAATGCCATTGAATTTTTTTTTTGAATGTAGATAGTGTAGCTACATAGCAAACAATCAACACTTCCATCGAATTTCAATTTTATTGCTTACCATGAATTGTGTCATTGTCAGTAAAAATGGTTCTAGAAATGCTATGTCCCCATTTCTAGGAAATGTATAGTTTTTTTTCCCTAAAACACTGGTTTCGTCATAGTTTCATAAGAGAGTTAAATCATAAATCTAAATTTACATAAAAATATGGATGTTACAATATTCAACTTGACAATTATAAGAAAAATTTGAAAAAAGAAATCGAATCTTCATTGTGTGTTGTTGGTTTAAGGATTCAATGCGATGTTGATACAAGGTCTCTTTCTTGGGGGGTATTTTCCTTTTTGTACCTACCAATAGATAAGAATGTTGTTGGCTGCAATATATTTTGAATGGTGATACTAATTGTAGACACCTAAAAATTGGCAAAGACCTAAATCACGCAATTCTAATCAATTAGTCAAATTAAAGAGAAAATTAGAAGAAACACAAAAAAATTTCAAATTAAAAGGTTACATTAGGTCATTAATCATCTATCAACTTAATAAGACCTAAATCAACTTCAAAAGAGGAGAAAACCAATTCAAAATCATAAAATGAAATTCAAAAAGGAGAGGGAAAAGACAAACTTTTGAGAATAAATGGAACTTTTGTTAAATCAATACATACATTTATTCTCACAAAATGAAAATCCTCTTTTTGTATAAAGAATTGAAAAGAAATCCAAATTTAACCACAAATCATGACTTTTTGGGCTATTCCTCTTGTCTCTCATGAGACATTTTTGTTGAAAAGAAATCCAAATTTAGCCATAAATCATGACTTTTGGGCTCCTTCTCTTGTCTCTCATGAGACATTTTTGTTGAAATAAAGGTCACATTTAGCCACAAATCATGACTTTTCGGCTCCTCCTCTTGTCTCTCATGAGAGATTTTTGTTGAAATAAAATCCACATTGAGCCTCCAATCAAGACTTTTGGGCTCCTTTTCTTGTCTCTCATGAGACAATTTCAATTTCACTTCTATCCATCAGTGAAAGGTAAAACCCAAATTCTTACCCTAACCCCTTCTAAAAATCCTATAAATAGAAGGAGAATTCAAGAGAAAAGGGACCCAAGTCTTAGGCATCTGCACTATGGGCACATTTTGATTCATCATCTTAGCATTCTCATTGTAGCATTTTCATAGCATTTTAGCATTATTTTGAGTTATTTAGCATCAATTATTACTTGTTAGTTCATTTCATATTCATCTTAATAGCATATAATCTACATTTATATCATAGATCTTGCATGTATCCAATGTAGATCTATATTTTAAGCATTCTCCTATTTTAGAACTATCACTAAGATGCTGGTCTGAGAGCTATTTTAGTAGTTGTAGTTAGGGAAACATGAGATGCTCGTAGAGGTTACATTCTGATGATGATATCTTGGGTTTAGTTTAGTTCATCGTTAGTCTATTTGCATCCTATACTAAGATTTCATCAATACATGCTTACAGCATGTACAAATTGGTGCCCATCGTGGGACTTCATATTAAAGCCTCTCTATTCTTCAAGTTTTCTTGCTAATCTATTATTCTTCTTCTTTTAGATCTACTTTCTTCCCTATTTTTGGTGTAGATTTAATCTTTTGTAGGTTTTATAGCATGTGAGAAGCTTCATGAGATCAAAAAACTTTCAAAGATGTTTCCAAGCTCACAAAGATTGGATCTGCCATTCCCCTGATGCAACAACACTTTGACACATTATTTTAATGTTTCCACCTATTCTTTTAACACATTTGAATCATATGTTGCACATTTGCACATTCATATAGTGCATATGATCATTCTTATAGTGCATTTAATATTATATCACATTTGATCATTCTTATATCATTCCTATAGCACATTTTATTATTCTTATAGCACATTTGATTATTCTTATAGCTCGTTTGATTATTCTTATCATGCATTTGATCATTCCTATAGTGCATTTGATTATTCTTATAGCTCATTTGATTATTCTTATAGCATATTTATCATTCTTATAGCACATTTGATCATTCTTATATTGCATTTGATCATTCTTATAGTGCATTTGATCATTCTTATAGCTCATATACCATTTTCTATGATGCATATGTTGTTTTCTATTATACGTCTAATTTGATCTATTAACCTTCACATCTAATGTTTGAATCTGATTTTTGGTTGTTTGTAGGCCTCATCTAAGCCATGAAGAACTCTCATGCTGCTAGAAATGTGCGATGAGAATGAAGACCCTCAAAAATGTACCTAGCCTTTGCTACCTTTGAAACAGGTAAGTAGGTTGGAACCCTTGTGAATTAGATTGCGGCATTTTTTAAAAGTCCATAATGTACTCTGAGTAGTATGTTTGACATCACTAATCTAATTAGAAGTAGGTCTATGCTCTCAAATCATGAGATTTCATTAGAATGCCAAACCTTCTATGAGGGTTAGTAATAGTCAAATAGGGAAAGAACAAACACATAGTTTAACTAGGAGCCCCTCTGTCTGTAGTAGTGTAAGGGTTGGTAATCAATACTTCGTGTCTGTTGTGTTTGGGAAGTCAAAATGGGAGGGATATTCTCTCGCTCTCCTCGAGTGATCAAACTCCCATACCTATCATGATTTCCACTTCCTGCATTACACTAGGTAGAATTATCTTCCTATAGAAAGGCTACCTCTTGAGTTTCCTTAGCAGGGTCAGTGAGAGGGATTGCCTCCCAAGCTTGCATTCCCAATCGAATGCAAGCCACCCATGTTTAGAACATAGTCTTCCTCTAGTAGTCTTGTAAAGGATTACACCAAACCTCCCTAGCATTGGTGGGAAGCTCTCTTACCATAAGAGAGATAAATCCAAACATAGTTGGTTAAACACTAAAACCCACTAGTCACCAGCCTTTAGATAACCTTGTTAGGAAGCCATTTTCTTCCATTTTCTAGGTGCGTGCAATTTTTGCATTTTGCTTTCGATCTTACTACCATTGCTCTTGGAAGTGCTTTAAAACTTAATAAAAAACACCGATCTGAATCATAATCCTTTCAAAAAGAAGAACTTCGAACCAGTATCGAGAAATAAAGTTCAAAACCAAGACATTGTTGAATGCTTTTGAACATTCCTATGATGGTTTTGATCTCTATTATGATGCATATACCTATAGAAAAACACATTTAAACCTTGAAATAGTTCATCTAAATGATAAAACAACGCATCTAAATTATAAAATAGTGCATCTAAATCATAAAACAATGCATATGACCAATAAAATAGAATATTTGACCCAAAAAATAGTACATTTGATTAATCCTGTGATGCATCTGACAAAAACTCAAAACAAAGGCCATCTAGCTGCATAATAATTGTGAATAAATGATAAATTTGGATACCCTTTTCCTTGCTGGTATTTTAAAAAATCTGAGAATTTATGTATTTGACTGAAGACATCTTTTGAAATAGGCAAAGCTACGAATATAATCATTAACCCAATAGTTACCATTACCTCACTTTGCACATCAAGCTAGAGATGTTTGGAGACACACCTCCACTAAAAAACATAAATCGTGGTGGAGGAACAATAACAAAAATACCACAAATGATGGGGTAGTTGAAGCCAACCATGTCAAAACTCAAACTCAACCCCCTTTAAATCAATGGGGTCCCACCGTCACACCTCAACACAATAATGCACGCCAATTTTACTAACATAACATGAAGACTTCCTCTATCTCTAGTCAAGAAGTTGCTTATAATCAAGCTCCTCCCCCATGAAGATATCAGTCTTTTGATATACGTAAGGACTATACATCCATAGGGGTGTCTTATGAGAGTTCTTTACAAATTCTCTTGGCCGATGAACTCATCGTGTTACCCAAGGCCAAACCATATGAACCCCAAGTCAAGATGAAATGGTGGAATGACAAACACATTTGTGCCTATCACCAAAATTAGGGGCACTTAACAAACAATTGTTTTTCCCTTAAGGTGTTCATCCAAAAATTAATAAATGATGGAACTATTGAAGTAAACAATCTCAACAACAATGAGGACCATACGGCCTTCAAGAACCCCTTCATGAGTCATGAAAAAGGGGAGTCTTCCAAGGCCAATCAGAAGGCACCTCCTCATGATAAAGTTAGTTATGTACATCACTACGACAACACCATTGACATGATCTCTGGATTTGATCACATTGTAAATGTCATCATGAATAAGGATAAAAAGAAGAAACAATTATCAAATGTTGTTACCTAAGGCCAAGCCTCTAAAGTCATTTTACTAGGACTCATGAAAAATTCTAACCATGTAACTACAAGTTCCTCCTTGCCTAAATACAACCTGGTCAACTAGTTGCTTAAGACTCCTGCTCATATCTCTATTTTTGAGTTGTTACAAATCTTGTCAGAGCATAAAGAAATCCTCACCAAAGCCTTAGTTCCAATGACCTATATGTGAGTAGGTTTCAAAACATGGTCAACAATCCTATGGCTCATCATTGTGTCTCTTTTTCAGCCCAAGATGACATGTTTGTCATCTAGCCACAAAATTCCCCTCTGCATATTGAAGTCTTTATCCATAGAAATAGAGTTAAGAGAGCACTAGTTTATGGTGGAGTATGTCTCAATGTTTGCACATTAAATTTAGTGAAAGCTCTACGATATATGAAAGATGTTGTTGATCCAAGGAAGAAAATCACCATTAAAGCTTATGTTTTGAGGAGAGATCCTCCAAAGGCATGGTTATCCTACCAATTAGGGTTGGACTAGTTGTGAAAGAAACCATTTGTCAAGTCTTAGACTTGCATTTAACTTATAACATCTTGTTAGGAAGACTGTTGATTCATGACATGTAAGTTGTTCCCTCTACTTACCATCAATGTCTTAATATTCCATATATGGGTCAAGAGATGACAATATCAAGGGACCAAAATTTTGCACAATATTGTAATTCCCTTATTCCTCATAATAGAGAATACACTAGTGCCCCAATAGATGACGTTAGTCAATCCACATCGACAGACACTTCATGTTCTACTAGCCAAAATAAAATCCACTCATCTACATCAACTAAGTATAAAGAGAAATTTGGTTGTTCAAGTTCTTCCCATCCTTAACCATCATAATCAAAGGACCCTAAACAAACACATTATGGAGAAATGGATAGGTTGATGAAGGAGTTTGATAAGAAGTGTAAACTACAATGCAGAGGGGTAGGTGAGTACTCAGTCTCCTTATTTGATCCCCCACTCTCTCCAAGATCTCATGGAAAACCATCATCAACCACTAAACAATATCATGTACATTTTTGTCAAGGCAAGTGGAGTACCCCCAAGCACAATAGAAAAAATCTATAAACAAAGTATTGACATTTCCCCCCATCTACATGGAAAAGGTTTTGATCTAATGAAAAAGATGGGATATACAAGAGATGGTCTATTAGGGAAAGGGAAAGGCATTTTCGAACCTCTCGTGGCATAGTTTGGATCCAAAAAATCCAAAATAGGGGTAGGCTATGGTAGACAAGACAAGGCACAAACCTCTTCTAAAGCTCGCCTAAAGAATGATGATCCTTCTTTTATCTTGATGTGGGTACCTAAACAAAAGGACAGTTATACCCTAGCAACAACTGACATCATAAATGTAAATTTGTCCATCTCAAGTTCACATTTCACAAAACAACCAACCATGAATACCTCCAATAATGAAGATGATGATGATTCTGCTAAATGAGAATTTGAGTCCCTATCTGAGGAGTCTCTTCACAATAAAGAATGTGATGTTGTCCACATACCCACCCCTGATAGTTTGGCTACACAAAGAACAACTCATAGTTCAAGATCCACTTCATCGAGAAATAGAAAACATCAGGGTGGCTTAGAAGATGATGAACACATTGAAGGGGTTCAATTTCAAACCTAATTCCCTGAATCCTTTCTAGTAGAAGTTAAAGATGATTACTATGAGCCTCTTGCAAGCTGTACTTTTTTTGATACTCTAAAAGAAGCCCATGTCATAGATCTAACAAATACAACATATGAGCCATCCAATGAAATTATTTCTTTAAATCCTAATGAACCCTTTCCATGCTATGAATCACTTTCCCTATTCCATCCCAAACTCATTAACTAGGATAAAATTGAGCCTCACCACATCCCCCATTTTGACATTGAACGTGAAGTTTTCATCTACCTTAACATGGTTGAACCGTTTCATCATTTAGTTGGGTCTGGTATCAATCACCTCAATCATACCATAGTAGGGGAAGCATCCTACAACCGTAGTGACCACCACCAAGTTGTGGCTAAGCTTGACAAACAAATGGAAACAAATATAAGTGATGCATCCCAAGGTGAAAACACAACTGTGGCACCCATAGATGGGGTAATTGATACCTTACTTGAACATTCCAAAGAGAGCTCTTCTATTTTGATTGAACTGATAGAACTAGTCAACATCGGCACAGAACAAGAACCAAAGGTCATTTATTTGGCACAATCCTTGAGCATAGAAGAAAGGAAGGCATTCATTGACTTCTCCAAAGAAAGACCCATAACCTTCGCATGGTCTTTCATGGACATGCCCAACTTAGACCCGACCTTAATCCTCCACCATGTTAACATTTCTCTAGAGGTCAAGCCAATTAAAAAAAAAACTTAGAAAGATGCATCCCCATGTAGCTTTATTACTCAAAGTAGAATTGGAAAAATTAATCAACACCAATTTCTTTTGGCCCCTAGCATATACATCATGGATATCCAACATTTTCCCCATATCAAAAAAAAAAATGGTAGCATATGCATCTGTATCGACTTATGAGATTTAAACAAAGCATGTCCCAAAGATGACTTTCCTCTCCCCAATATCAACACCATTGTCGATATCACAGCAAGTCCTTCCATGTTTTCACTCATGGATGGGTTCTCAGGGTATATTTAGATCAAGATAGCACCAGAAGATTAGGAGAAAACAACTTTTACTTGTGCATGGGGCACATTTTGTTGGAATGTGATGCCCTTTGGTTTAAAAAATGTTGGGGCCACCTATCAATGGGCCATGACTACTATCTTTCATGATATGATGTACATCTTTATGGAAGACTATGTAGATGATATCCTTGCCAAATTCGATACTTGAGAAGAACATCTCCCTATCTTGGACAAGAAATTGACCTACTTAGAGGCATTCAAAGTTATGCTAAATCCAAAGAAATGTGCTTTTAGCATCAAATCTAGAAAGCTTCTAGGATACATTATCTTAGCCAAAGGGATAGAAGTTGACCCTAAAAAGGTACATACCATAGTTAACATGTAACCACTAAAAAATATGAGTCAGGTCCATTCTCTCCAAGGAAGGCTTCAATCAGTATGTCATTTCATTTCCCAGCTAGCAAAGAAGTGTGTGCCTTTCACCCACTTATTACACAAAGACATAATTTTCAAATGGGATGATCAGTGTCAAACAACTTTTGATTTACTCAAAACATAGTTGATGAATCTGCCAGTGTTGGTGCCTCCAGTGTCACACAAACCATTATTGTTGTATATTTCCCTAACTAAAAAATCAATTGGAGCCCTCTTAGCACAAGAAAATGACCAAGGAAAATAAAGGGCCATTTATTACATTAGTTGCACCTTGGTCAACTATGAATTAAATTACTTCTTTATTGAAAAGGTATGTTTGGCTATAGTTTTTGCTTCCCAAAACTACACCATTATCTTTTAACACATAAGGTCAAGCTCATTTCCAAGATTGATCCCCTCAAATATCTTCTCAACAAAAAAATATTAACAGGTAGGTTGGCCAAGTGGGTGATGATCCTAAGTGAATTTGATATTGAGTATGTAGATAGGAAAGCAATAAAAAGATAGGCCATTGCTGACAAATTGGTAGATACACCCATAGAGAGTTCCAATCCTATGTTAGTTGACTTCCCTGATATGCACATTCTTCAGATAGAGTCGGTAACTTGGAAATTCAATGTTGAAGGTTCTTACACACACTATGGTTCAGGCGCCAGTATTTTCTTCATCACACCACTAGGTGTTACCATCCCCAAATCCTACAAACTACTTTTCCCCTATACCAACAACATGGCAAAATATGAAGCTTTGGTCTTAGGACTCAAGCTAGCTTTAGAGTGGAAACTAATAATGCTAGAAGTTTATGGAGACTCCTAATTGGTCATCAATTAGGTCACTGACACTTACCAGACCAAGGATGAAAAATTATTGCCTTATAAACATATGGTTGACACACTTAAGGTGTGTTTTGTTCACATTACTTTTGAGAAAATTCCCAAAGAAAATAATAGAGCAATAGATGCTATGGCCACTTTGGCCTCTTTACTCCAACTCCTTGAGCAACATGAGTGGTACAAATTCTTAGTAGAAGAGGTCGTTCAACCTGTGTTTACTCGACCTAACTCCCTTATCATTTCCCACTTAAACGCTCCTGATTCCCTTTGGTATAACCCCATCATTACCTATCTTCATGATAGAACCATCCCATATGACATTTCACATAACCAAAAGAAAAATTTCATTCAAAAAAACTCACACTACTCCTTGGTGGTTGATATTAGAATTCTTTAGAATAACTGAGAGGGGGTGAATCAGTTATTCAATGTCCAATAATGTCCAATTCAAACTTTTAATGAAAGTATAATAGGCCCATGCATTCTACTATTCATCCAAGCTTTAACCTTTATCTTAGCAAGCTACTATAAATCAACATGCAGTAATGAGACATAAAGAATCAACACATAACACAAGGATTTACATGGAAACCCAATTTGGGAAAACCACCAGTAACATGCTACATTCTTTTCTCACCCTTGTAAAGTGATGCCTTGTTAAAGGTTTGCCCTATTAAAGGCTACAACACACTATTAAATGTGACCCTGTTAAAGGATTTCAACACCTTGTTAGGAGTGTGCCTTGTTAGAGGACTTAAGAACATTCAACATGGAATGTCACCCTATTAAAGGATTTACATAAGGCTATTAGGTCCACCCAAATCCATGGGACTTTCAATCACCTTTTCAAAGGCTTCTCTACCTAGCTGTTAAACTAACCTAGCAATGTAGGATTTTAATATCTAATATAATGGTAAGAAAGTATTAGAGAGCTTTTGACCTGATATAGATTGCAACTCAAACCTTAAAGATTTCAGATCACTCTTCAATCCTTCTTTTCTTGGATTTCCCTCCTTGCATTACTGACAACTTGTTCGCCCTTCAAGATTTGTTTCCTTGAGTCTTCTACTCATTATGCCAATGCAACTCACACTATGGTCACTTGATCAATTTAGAGTCACAATGCTCTATTCTCACTGTGTCTTTCTCTTGTCACTTCATTCTTGCCTTCTCTTGGCTACTTCTCACTTATGATCACATTTGACTCTTCTCCTCTCTCATGTGTGTACTTTGATCTCTGACCTATAACTCCTTATAAAGAAGTTTTGTTCTTCATTTCCCGCTTAATTCTTGACTTGAGAAAATGATATTTCTTTCCCTCCCATTTGTTTCTCCTAGAAACATTAAGAGAAATTTATCTATATTTGCCTAGAATTAGTTGACATAGAACTCTATGATACCAACTCATCATCCTTATCATTTTACTAGATCACAAAAATCAATGTAACAAACTTATCATTATTGATCTGGCAAACCTTTGGACTTTTCAAATAATGTAGCAACTCAACATCATTGGAATACTGATGCTCAGCACTTACTGTGTTACTCAGCTCCAACTGTGTTTTACTGGTGCTCAACACCTGAACAATTTTTCTCAGCATCCACTACATTTTTCTAATGCTCATCATATGCATACTTTTTCATTCAACTCATGAAGGTTTCTTGGCACATACTATTTTCTAGGTTTGCTCGGCTTGAACTGAGAATTTTCTCAACTTCAACTAGCTTGCTCATCACTCACATATGAACTTAGTTAAGCTTTACAAATTGACTTAGTTAAACCTTGCACTTCTAATGTATCTGATTGTGTCTAACCTTTTTTTCTTAGAATATGTCATCAATACACTATTTCATCAATGTCTTAGCTGATCCTTATACTTCATTACAATAACATAACTTCAACCTTTCTCTAGGTGCTCTGGTTACATCTTATTGATTAACTTCTCCTTGCTAATCAACTAAGTGATAGCACTTGGATCACTTAAGAAATTGTCATTCTTACAAGTTAGCAAGTGTGACATCAATGAAAAAACTATGATTGAGAACATTCTTTACCAATCTATCAATCTTCAATCTATGATCTTTTCAATCATTTCCAATAGTTGATATGCTATATAGGAAGGGTCTTGATGGTACTTTATTTAGATGTCTTGAAAAGGATGAGTCTAGAGTCACTCTACAGGAACTCCATTTAGGGATTTGTGGGTCACACTCCAATGGGTTCACATTAGCAAAGAAGATTCTTAGAATGGGCTATTTTTGGCCAACCATGGAAAAAGATTCTATCGACTATGTCAAAACTTGCAAAAAATGTCAAATTCATGGTAATCTTGTTCATGCACTAGCCCAAGAACTCAACCCTTTGGCCCACACCATGGCCTTTTTATCAGTGGGGTTTTGATTTGATCGAAGCCATCCATCCACCTTCCTCTAGTGGACATAAATGGATTATCACCACTACCAAATACTTCACCAAATAGGTCAAAGTGGAAACACTTGTCGACTCTACAAGAATTTTTTTTTTATCCTTCATCCTAAACTGTATAATTTTTCAGTTTGGCATAACCCATGCCATTCTCATGGATAATGTCCTGTACTTTAAAAATCAATTAATTGATGAATTATGTAAAAAATTTCACATTATACACCACTCCTCATCAATTTATTATCCCCAAGGCAATGGCCAAGTAGAGGCCATCAATAAAACCATTATCAATATCCTTAAGAAATTCATCAACAATATTGGTCAAGATTGGCATTTATAGCTAAACCCTACCCTCTGGGCCTAAAAGATGAGTGTTAGAACACCTATAGACATTACACCTTTTTCCCTGGTTTATGACTATGAAGCTATTCTCCCTTTAGAGGTTGAGATCCCATCCTTGAGAGTTACCCTTCGAGATGCCCTATCAGATGAGGACTATAGAGTGGCCCATCTAGAATAGCTAGAATTATTAGAACATTAGAATGCAACACATGACCACCTGAAAGTGTATCAGAATAGGCTATCAAGACATTACAACAAAAAGGTAAAACCCTGTGTCTTTCAAATTTGTGACCTCGTGCTTAGAGAGAACCCTGAAAACCAAGTGGCAAGAGAAAAGAAAGGAAAATGGGAAGCCAATGGGATTGGTCCCTATATTATCACAGAGTCCTTTGGGACTGGTACCTACAAGCTTTTAGATTATAATGGCATAGACCTAGTAGAACCCATCAACAACATCCATCTCAAATGGTTTTATGTCTAGAGCTTTGAGAAAACACATCAAAAATACCAAAAAAGAAAAAGAAAAAAAGAGGACACCACCTTTGGTTTGAAAAAGGGGTGAGAGACAACAAATTTGGACTTCCTTGCACAACACAAGTCCTTCAATGCTGAAAAATAGTCAAGACAACCCTCAAGAAATTGTCTCTAGACAATTTTTTCTTGTTTCAAGCACCATTGGGTTAATTTCATGCATACCCATTTGAGAAACACGTGGGTTACCATTTCAGGGTCTTTTGGCATCAAATGTGGTTCACAATAGCAAAAATAGCCAGTATGAAAATAGTAGTAGAGCAAGGAAAATAGAGCCCATAATAGCAATAACAATAACAATAACAAGAACAAATCAAAGCCCTTTTCCTTGATTGAATGTACACCCACAACTCTTAATGTTCATGCTACAACCCCTATACATGCAAAGAAGCAAAGACTGAGCTAGAACTACAAGTAGGAGTAGCAAGAATTGAGAAAAACTTGTGGGTTACAAATTTGTGGTTCTTTGGCATCAAATACAATTCATAGTAGTAGACATAGTCGATATGACATCAACACAAAAATGGAGGGCAACAGGGAGTCAGATTATGTATTGAGATACAATAGACATGAATTGCAAGAAAATCAATGCACATCTCAGCTATCCACCTTGACCAATGCTCACCACTATTTATTTTGGCCCTCCTTTGACCCATTTGATATCCAACACTTCCCCCCACATCCCAAGCATAGTCATTCATGCCCATGCTTCAACCTTTTGGGCCCATTTTAGTCTCCTTACCTCTTTAGGTGCCTCATACGATCCTGGTTACCCCTCGTATTCCAATAAATCTCACTCGCATCCTCACTCCATTCCCTAAAATTCAAAAATCTCCTAAAAATATCAAAATTATCAAAAAAATTCAAAAAACTTCCACAAATATTTTTAAAAAGTCCAAAAATTGTTAAAAATTATCAAAAAAATTCAAAAATCCTCCAAAAAAATCAGGAAAAAAATCCAAAAATTGCCAAAACTAACCAAAAAAATTCAAAACTTGTCTAAAATCATTAAAAGGAGTTCACAAATTGCCCAAATTTGCCAAAAATGTTCGAACACAGTCATAATTTCCAAACATAGCCATAAACACTTGAAAATTTAACAACACCCCAAAATTCCTATCAATTCTTGGTTCACTTTAACCCACATAAGGTATACACATATGAAGCACCTCAATGGTATTAAGAAGCAATGTAGTAATGTCTTGAACCATTTTTCTGGGCTTGGAAAATTTTGTACAACATGAATAGTGCAAGAGGCATCGGTGGCACCCCGCTTTCCCCTCTTGTAAGGAACAACAATTCCCAATGGATCATTCATCTTATTTATGTTGCATGGCCATGATTGGTCTAGCCCCCTTCAATGAATATATCAATGCTATCTTGAAAGCCCAGATATCTGTTGGACTCTTTCATCCTCACTTAGTCGAGGGCACAAAATAAGCAAGCATAAGTGTATGAGTCTGCCCCCCCCCCCCCCCCTTCAAAGCACCTTTTGCAAGGCCCAATTTCCTTTTCAAACCCCTCCAGTGCCTTTTTAGGCCCAAAGTGCCTTCTTAGAACCTTCAAGCACCTTTTTCAAGGCCCAAGTGTCCTTTCCAGACCCATCTAGCACCTTTTTAGGCCTAAAGCTTTAGGCCCCTCAAGCACCTTTTTCAAGGCCCAAGTGTCCTTTTCGGACCCCTCTAGCACCTTATTAGGCCCAAAACACCTTTTTAGGCCCCTCAAGCACCTTTTTCAAGGCCCAATTGTCCTTTTTGGATCCCTCCAACACATTTTTAGGCCCCGAGCATCTTCTTAGGCCCCTCAAATGCCTTTTTAGACCCAGTTTCGCCTCTTTCAAAGACCTCGATGTCCTTTGGGCCCCCAATACACCTTTTTTGTGTTAAAGTGCCTTTTTCAAGGTCCCTATTTCACATTCTTGAGGCCCAAGTATCCTCTTTTGGGCCCCAAACACCTTTTTGTAGGCCTCGAGAATGTCTGTCTCATCACATACCTAGAGAAACATCCCTACATTCACCTTATTATTGTCTGTCATGATTGTTAATCTACACACAAACATTCTTTCTTATGAGTCACAATTACACTTACTCTATGGATTGTAGTGTTTCCACTTTTACAAGAGTCAAACCATTCCAATATTTATCACAAAAACACAAAAACATTCAAATATATATCAAACATCCCAAAAACATTTAAATATTTGACAAAAAAAATAAAATTCACATATCTATCAAACATCCCAAAAACATTTATATATTCCACAAAATCCCAAAAACAAAACATGACACTACATTACAATCAACATTTGTTGTCCCTTTGATTGCCACAACAACAAGCACAAACTTTTTATTCTCCTATGATGGCAATGACAATATTACATTTAACTAGTGTTTGGCAAATTATTTATTTTGGCCTCCCCAAGGGAGATGGCAAAATAGGGTGTCCAATCAAGGGAATCTCTTCTAGCCTAGCTCCACACGAAGAAGCCCTTAGTGTCAACACCTTGTGTGTTCATGCCTCATCCATGAGAATTGGAAACTTCCCACTATGTAATTGTGTGTTCATTAGATGTGTAAATTCTCTATCTATGAACTATGTCTCTCACCAATCCTCATTCGAGAATGCCTAATAATGACCCATCCAATAAGTGGCTTCTTGATGTACCTTTGATATTTGGTGCATTTCCACTAATACATTCTCCACCAATTTTCTTACCCCCTATGAAGTGATCACTTGTTGGGCCACATCCCACTCTTGTTGCATCTAATCAGTCATTATTCACCATCATTCCATGTCCACTTTTGCCTTGCCCAAACACTACTGCAATTGCCTCACCTTCCCCTCACTCAACACTAATTGTTCCTACAACTTGAACACTAAAGAATTCACCTTCGTAATCACTTCTCTAAAGGACTCTAACTATGATTGCAATAACACCAGTTCATTCTGAGAACTCTCTTAAACCCACTTGCGCCATCTTCAACAATTCCTACAACTGCTAAGCAAGTGACCATTCTTCTTGCATCCCTACATCATTCCCTTCCAAATACAATTGCTCCACATGCAGTTTTGCTTCTAGTGATTGCACCTATGCCCACTCTTTATTCACCACCACTTGGAGTCATCTTGATTCTATTTGCACTCCATCTTCTTGCACTTTTTCTGTCAATCCGTGTAGAAACTCGACTTCATGTTCAACATTTTCTACTCAGTCTCTCTCTATAGCCAACATTCTCTGCTATTCTTCAACATCATTTGATGATTGGTCTCCACCCCCCACCTCTAGCCATGATTCCTCCACATTTACACTTCACTTCCCTTCTCGTTGATCCTTGTCCTAGAATTCCAAGGTTAATCAACCAACCTGATCCACTCATCCCCTCACCCACACTATTGTCTCATACATCCCTCAAAGCCTTTTCCATATAATTTTTAGGATATTTTATCTCCCCCACCTCCTCCTCTACTCCAAACATACTCTTCATCATCTTAGGCAGACTCTTCTCTACCTGCATCATTAGCTCATTGTCATTTAATACCTCCTGCAATGCTTGTTATGTTGCAGTCCTCGACAACATCATTAACACTAACAAGGGAATTTCTTCTACCCCAATCCTTGCATCATTAGGTTTTGCCAACCCCTATCTTGCCTAATTTGATTCACCTTGCTATTCAAACTAATCCACCCACTCCTCATAGGTTCACTGAATGCACTTTTCCCTTCACCCTTGCCTAGTCCACCTTCCTTGGCTAGCATCACCCTCCTGCTATGATTGATCTAGTGCACCTAACATGTTTTCACTTACACACTGCCTCAGCCTTCTTAATCAATCCAAGGACCACATTTTACTCTTCACCTTGCTTCGTTCCATTCCCATGATATACGCTTATTTATGGTCAGCCCTCACTTGGATTTACTCTTTACTAACATTCTCACATGTCTGGTTCCTACCCAACTCGTATCGGGTACACTTCTACCACTCCTATGCCATAACGACTACCAAAAATTCCTACCAACACACACTCTACATCCTGTCGCATTGGTACCCAGTACACTTGGCCCTTATTTCCAACATTTAGCCACCTTAATTTCTGTCAACACATAGACTACACCTGCTACTAAATCATTGCCGACACATGCCACACTCTCTTATTTGCCTGATATGATAATCGCTCCTTGGCAGAACTAAAAAAACTTGATACTATTTCGCACAATTGGAAGCACCCCTGCTCTGCAAATAATGATTTTCTATGCTATCATGTGCTTTTAGTGCCTTGATGATGTACTTGAGAGGTATCGATATATAGTTATGATCTTTTTATTGGTTTTCCACTATTTTACTTTAGTGATCTTGTGGTTTTGCATATTATTGGTGTCCACTTATAAGTGTCTCCTCTCATATGGAACATTATGTGTACCTCGACCAATTTTGTGTTATATCTTAGGTGAGATCTTTTATCTAACATGTGACTATTTTTATTATTTTTTGGGTATAGCTTCTGGTTCTTAATGGTTGTCATGTTTTCTTATACATTTTTCCTCTTTACTGGTACTTCTCAGTGTGACATAGTATTCATATCACTATAGGAGATCTAGTGGTGGTTTTACTTAGTCACTTTTGTTTTATTACATGCTCTATGATGACAATTAGTTTGCATCTCTTTAAAAAAGTGACAGTTAGTTGCATTCATTTAGTTTGCATATTCATCTTGGTTTCCTTTGCAAACAAATGGTTGGCACATAAATCAAGATACAATTCACAAATGTTAGTGCACAACTTCATGATTGGTTATCAAAAAATGGACAACAACATAAACATCAACATCATGATGACCTTCTAGTACTCCAATATCATGGACTTTGTCTCTTCACAACATCTACACTAGCATTACACTTCATGCATTCACTTTCTCATTACACTCATTGCATTATGTGGCTTTTGAATCTCAGACAATTCTAGTCACTATCAAATTGCACCACATCATCTGCTACCTTGTGTGGCTTTCGAATCTCAAACAATCTCATTTAACCACATTCCATTTGCTCTGATTCGCTACACCGTGTTTTCCCATCCTCCATCTTCTTTCATTTTCATCCATTCATTTTGTGTCTTTTGAACCTCAAAAGTTGATACTCCACACCATAGCCTTCAAACCTCAGACAATTTTATTTCCTTCCATTTTTCACCTTCGCCCACCCTCTATGTGTCACATCCTATTTTATCACATTTCCACTCCTTTCATACAATTCCTGCATTTGGCCATTTCATTGCATTTCTTAATTTCATATCATCCTATCATATATCAGTTTGGTCATTAACCATTTCAATCCATTTCATTCTTTTTCCTCATCCTCTTTTATATATATTACATCTATAGACATTTTATTCCATTTCATTCCATCATTTGTCATTTTGTTTCTTTGGCATTTGATTCCCTTTTTCATTTAACCACTTCATTTCTTTACCTCTCATGTTATCACATCTCATTTCATCTCATCACATTTCTTTTCATTTCATCACCCATTTCATTCATTTATTAACCTCTCATGTTATCACATCTTGTTTCATTTCATTACATTTTATTTCATTTCATTACTCATTTCATTTCATTTCATTATATATCATGTTATCACATCTCATTATATTTCATCTCATTCATTACCAATTTCATTTCATTTCATTACATATCATGTTATCTCATCTCATTGCATTTTCATTACATCATCAATAACATACCATCTGTTCTAACTCATGATCCATCTACATTAATCATTCACATATATATACAAATCCGTATCCACTGCTACCATAATCATCAAGTCAAACCATCACATGCATACATGAGTCCATGATATATCAAGTGGATGAATCTAAACATCTAAAAATTTGAATATCTCCTATACCAAAAGGATCAAATCATCAACATCAAAAACTCATCAACATCAACATTCAAAAGGTCATCAATATCAACATAAAAGGGTCATCATCATAACTAACATACATGATTAGTCAATACAATGAACCTAAGCTCTACAAACCAACCCTATGTCATACCACTTGCATCATTTATTTCTGTCTGATCTGAAGATCCCTTGTCACTAGGGGCACTCATCTCATCTTGAACAATCAAACACCAAACAATGACATAAATTTTTCATCACAAGTGATCATCCTACATCAATCAAATCTCAACATCTAGCTATTCAGCTAATGGTTCTATCTTCAACTAGTTATTTGTCCTAAACTGTATCCTAAGATGGACATGTTAGTTTTCCCTACTCTATATCCTAAGGGGGCACTTTTTCTATGTATCAACACTACTTGATTAATTCTACCCATCACTTTGTGACTACACATTCCCTACCAACTATTCTCATCAACATTTCCAGAAATAAAATTGGAACATCCCTATTTTGTACATCCATTTTTCCAAATTCATTTATGAGAGAGTAGTATATCCATATCAAACTAGGGCATCAAAAAATTTCAAATATCAAAAACGTGCTACCCTAGCCAAAATTGTAACATCAAATTAAACTAGGGCATCCAAGTTGGGGCATCAAATTTTTTTGAAACATCAAAAATGCCCTATCCCAACCAAAAAATTTCAAACATCAAGCCTACAAAAACCAGGGTATCCAAAAAAAAATATTTCAACATCAAATCAACAATAATCAAATCATAAAATAAAAAACAATCAAATCATCAAATTATCAACAATCAAGACATCAAATCATAAACAATTAAACATCAAATCATCAATGAAGAGACATCCAATCATTAGAATTTGAACTAAAATCAAAAAATCAAGATAGTCTTTGAACTAATATGCTTTGCATATTAGCTCAAAGAGGGGCATTTGTAGACACCCAAAAATTTGCAAAGACCTAAATCACACAGTTTCAATCAATTAGTGAAAATTAAAGAGAAAATTAGAAAAAACACAATAGACTTTCAAATTAAAAGATTGCATTAGGTCATTAATCATCTATCAACTTAATAAGACCTAAATCAACTTCAAAAGAGGAGAAAAACAATTCAAAATCATAAAATGAAATTCAAAAAAGAGAGGGGAAAGACACAATTTTGAGAATAAATAGAACTTTTATTAAATCAATACATCCATTTATTCTCACAAAATGAAAATCCTCCTTTTATATAAAGAATCGAAAAGAAATCCAAATTTAGCCACAAATCATGACTTTTTGAGCTATTCCTCTTGTCTTTCATGAGACATTTTAGTTGAAAAGAAATCCAAATTTATCTTTAAATCATGACTTTTGAGCTCCTCCTCTTGTCTCTCATGAGACATTTTTGTTGAAATAAAGGCCACAATTAGCCACAAATCATGACATTTGGGCTCCTCCTCTTATCTCTCATGACACATTTTTGTTGAAATAAAAGCCACATTGAGCCTCCAATCAAGACTTTTGGGCTCCTTTTCTTGTCTCTCATGAGACAATTTCAATTTCACTTGTATCCATCAGTGAAAGGTAAAACCCAAATTCTTACCCCAACCCCTTCTAAAAATCCTGTAAATAGAAGGAGAATTCAAGAGCAAAGGGACCCAAGTCTTAGGCATCTATACTATAGGCACATTTTGATTCATCATCTTAGCATTCTCATTGTAGCATTTTCATAGCATTTTAGCATTATTTTGAGTTATTTAGCATCATTTATTACATGTTAGTTCATTGCATTTCAATTTTTATTTTAATCATAGATCTGCATTTGAATCATAGATCTTGCATGTATCGATTGTAAATCTACATTTTAAGCATTCTCACATTCTAGAACTATCACTAAGATGTTGGTTTGAGAGCTATTTTAGTAGTTGTAGTTAGGGAAACATGAGATGCTGATAGAGGTTACATTTTGATGATGATATCTTGGGTTTAGTTAAGTTCATCGTCAGTCCATTTGCATCCTACACTAAGGTTTCATGAATACGTGTTTACACCATGTACGCTAATGAGTATGGTTTATTAATAACATAAATGATTAGTTTATCTCTTATTATTTATTAGTAAATCTCATCTCAATAAGGGTCAAAGGATAACTTCTCATAATTCTTGTCCACCAAAGTGCAACATAATGTTCAAAGAAAACTGCAGTCTTAATTTCCATTTATCTTAGTTGCAGGTTGTCATTATTGGTCTCAATATGATGTCATTCCATGGTTCACTTTGATGCAAGTGACACACTCACCTCCATCCCTATGCCATGTCATTTGTGTCCCTAGTGTTTTAAAGTTGTGGATAACCCTCCTAGGTACTATCTAGAGGCAATCCTTGAATGGTGATTACCAATAAAAAAATATCCGTGCATATTATCTAGAAGAAATCCTTGAATGGTGATTGTCATTAAAATTGTGTGTGTGTGTGTGTGTGTGTGTGTGTGGAAGCATACCCTCAAATAGATAAGTCTAGTACCCTATCAAGAATAAAGAGAAAATAGAGTTGGATGGAGATACATGCCAATAAGAGAAACACTAAAACTTTAATAAATTACATAAGCATTCAAATAAAATGTACCTCCCCATTCAAAAGATTTCAACATAGTAAGTACTTGTATGATACAAAGCGAGATTACACATGGAACTTGGACTAAAATGAGATACTTGAAATACAAAACATTCCTTTAGTCCATAAATATAAAAAAAGTAGAAATGGGAGATTATATATTGTGATGATATAAGTCTTGTTTTAATGTACCATTCATCTACCATACTATACTTATTCGTCTTATCTAATTTGTGGCAATTAATATCAATATGGGGTTGTACACTAATGAAAGTTATAGTGGTTCATTGCTTAAGGGATGAAGATAATATTTCAAGTGGGGATGAGTGCAACTAGAACACGCATAAATGAAACTACAACAAACCAAAATAAAATTTAGGGTAGGAACTGTCACTTCCTAGCAACATGAGCTAAACTGAAACCTACAATAAATCAAAATAGAATTGGCGAGAGGAACTGCCACTTCCTAGTGACAAGAGCTAAACTAAAACTCTTAGAGAAAAAATATTCTAAGAATTTGAAAGCATGATAAAGTATGAAAATATAATCTTCAATTTAATAATGCAAGAAATAAACAACAAACCACACATATGAATTTATAATTAAATCTAAAGAAAACATGAATTAAAGATAACTATTTATAATTACATAAAATAAAGTGTATAAACTAATATAATTTGTATATGTAAACAATAAAATTAAAATAGAAACACCTAGAAAATAAAACATTCATATAATCTAAAATAAATAACCAATAACATAAATTAAAATATATAAACTATACACAAATTTTGTGTGTGAAATAAAATGAAAATAACAGTGTTAATAAATAGTTTTTCCCATGATTTTGACAAATTCTAAAGGAAAAATATTTGCATACTAACAAATTGAACTCCTAATTATAGATAAGGAATTCTCTGCTTGAGATTGGATTTATGTTATACAAGGTACAACTAATCTTTTAATCTTTTATGAAAAGATAATCGTTAAATCCTCTATTGAGGGAAAATCTTCCCAATGAGTATTTTACTTTAAAATACTGAAAACTTTAAGTTATCTCATGAATACAAGGTAAATGTGAATACTAAAAAATCATTTGATTTTAACAATTAGTATCAACCACATGATTGAATGTTAAAACAAAGGATAACTAATGAAGTAATACAAATTTCACCTCCCATGACCTTCAAGATTTAAAATAGACAATTCTAGAATACACAAAAAATGTAACTTCACTTCCACATAATGATACACCCTCAAGAATGCAAATCATCATAAAGCAGACAATAGTATCTACTTCAAGAAGCTTCAGCAAGTAAAACTATAGAATTTCACATTAATTGTTGCTAATCTAGAAAGTATTTCATTCAAATTTTAAAGTGCAAAATATCAAAACAAAAGTATTTCTATTTCTATTCCATTGAGATATTAACCCTATTAGACATTATCTATTGCATATTTATATGGCATTGGGCTGGATAGTTATCCAAAATTACGCTGCCAAGAGTAAATTATCTCTTAGTTAACACAAACATGTTAACTAAATTGCATAAAAGAAATAAAACAAGAGAAAATAAAAATGCAGCCACCTAATGACAATGTGCCATGCTAGGAGGACCGGTCACCACTAATCGTAGTTCTTGCGGCCTTCCACATTTAATAGGCAGTGGTAAATGTAGAGATAATTGATTGATGAGAAAAGCCAATATATGCAATCCTCTACTTCCAGGCTTCCTTTTCCCTCTTCATTTTTGTTACCTTTTCTTCATGCATCTCCAAATGTTTTAGGTTTATTATCAACACAGCTTAAGTATGGGTGAGATTTAAAAAATCTTGTCTACATGGCACTTTCTTCTCCTGAATCTCTTGGAATTTCTTTTGGACTTCATTTATCAATTCTTCCATAGGGGGTACATAGTCACTTTTCTTACCTACACAATGCTTTCTAAAACATTTAAGATCACCTTGGATTATTTCATCCATAAGCTTAAGACCATCCAAGATTTCTTTGATTTCACTTGCTACCTAGACCAATGCCTCATTCCTCCATTCGATACAATCTTTAAACACATACAAAGTTCTATCATCCAGACTAGCCATAATGCATTCAACTTGGAATCTTTGTAATCCAAATCCTTAAATCTCCTCTATCCAGAGCATCACTTTTACCCAATTGTTTCTTTCTTTCTAAAAGCATTCATTATTAGTCTCCACCTTTTTTGATGATGACAGTAGTTTCTTTTGAAGCCTTATCCAAAAGGCTTATCTGCTTCATAGTTTTGCTTGGGACAAATTGCAACCATCCTTCAGATGTTTTTGCAATAGCTTTACATTTATGTAAATTTTCAAGAAACTATTGGTTGGCCATAGAAGATATATCTAGAATTTCCAACATCTCATTCAAAGGTTAAGGTTTTTGGTATAGGTTAGCATTGATGTATTGCACCATACTCCTCATTGCTTCTTTCATATCTTGTTTATCCTGAGCATCCTTCCAGAACCTATCTACAATCTTTTTGTTTAAGGCTTCAAAAATTATCATATCCACTGCATGGCTCCCCTTTCCAAGATCAATCCTTGACACCTGATAATCTTGAGGAGTGAGGTCGTCATGCAAACTTCCTTTTAGTGGTTTGGCTATCTCGGTTGACCAATGTCTTGAACTTTTATCAAACTTTATCCTAGATTTTGTTCTAGCTTTCTTAGTGTTGGAAGACTTTTCTAGGCACTTGCTAACCATGTGATTAATATGCATTGATAGGTGTACCAAGCTTCTTTTCTTCTCAATGGAGGTTTCTAGCCACTTAGGCATGGTAGGGTCTTTGCCTATCATGGGAAAAATTTTAATTAAGGCAAGTGTACCTAGTTAAGTACCAACACTTTTAGGTAACCCTTAAGGATCTAGTGTATTATCTTCCATGGGAGAACTAGGGGATTGCTTTAGATTTGACTTTTTTTCGATGGGATTTAGCTCAATTGTTACTGTGTCCTTTCCTTTGCTTAGAATTTCTTTCTTAGTACTCAAGTGAGTTACCATTCTGACCTTTGGCACCTCTTTATGAACTTGAAGTTGAAGTGGCTGTGAGGTCACTTCAGCTTCAACTTTAGGAGAACCTACAATAGATTATCAATACTTGGGTTAGTTATGGCCTTTGTTTTTTAGTGTACCTTTTTATGTTTGGCTCTTGAGTCTTTATCTGGGGCCCTAGGGGTAGCTATTTCAATACTCTTTGACTTCAACCATTTTTCAGTTCTTTTGAACACTTTTGAGGTATGGGAAAGTAGAACATCCTCTTCCCTTCTAGTCCAATCAATTTCAAAGATAGCGATGCATTCAATTTGATCAACATAAAATGGGTTATTCACTTCTTAAACTTCATCTTTTGATATCTCATGGGTGCTAAGGTTAACCTTAAACATGTTAATCTAGCTAATTGTCAACCTAGACCATAATTTTTTTCTAACTTCAAATTCATCAGGACAATTTTTTCAATAATCTTCCAAATGTGGAACATGGACTAGTGAAGATGCATGCTTGAAATTATCCCTAGCAATACCTGTATAATCAAAATCCTCTCTAGAAGAGTAGGGTTTGAGGCATAAGCGAGAGAATGTAGTTTTTGTTAACACAACCTACTTGAAGAGCATCTATAATGGCCAATTTCAATAGGAAATATGGAAGAAGATGATTTTTTAGAGCTTTTAGGAGACTCTATCATAGAAACAAATTGCCTACACATCTCAGATAAGACAATGTTCTCTAAACAATAGTGTGGCAACCTAAGAGGTTCACTAGAAAAACCTTCAACTCTAAAATACATAAATTTAGGAAACTGAATATAGAAATAACAATAGATCTTGATGGCTTGCACTGATTCTTCTAATAACCTATTATTTTCGTGTCCTTGGATCTCAAATACTAATCTCTCGAGGAATACATCATCAACCCTCCTAAATTCTTTACAAAATCTAGTTGCCTGGAGATCTTTGTACTACTAATAGATGGTCATTTCATTGGTCTAGGGCATGTGTGGAAGTCCCTCCCATTCCTTAGATGACACTAACATGTAGATTAATTAGGAGGACAAAAAGAACGAGTTAAAACTACTCACAGCTATGAGATGTAAATTTTCAACTATTAAATCAGCCTAGTCAATGCATTTTTCACCCTTGACAATCTTTTGAATAAAGAGGTACATCCAGCTCTCCCAATAGAAGTCGTGGTCATTACCCTTGACTCTATTTAAAAGTAACACAATATTTGCAATCTCCCTAATGAAATGTTCAATAGTTAAGGGTTTGAGCAATCTAGTGCCTCCTTCGGTAGGTTTCAAAAGACAAGTCTATACCAAAATAGAATCATAATCTTTCTTTCTATCACCATATAGGCATTCTACTTCCTCAAATGTATAGGGCTCATAAGGTTCTTTGTGAGGAATTCTTAGAGATGAATTGACACTAACCCTATTTATCCTAATCAATACCTCCTCAAAAGCCTTCTTTATGCACTTGGTGCTAAGATCATAGTGATTTGCACATTCAACAACCAATTATGGACACTCTATGGCTGATGGGAAGGTGATAGCTTTGAGTAACCCACTTCTAGCTAATTTTTTATGAATAGGCGCAGAGTGGACATTTTTCATCCACTCGACTATATCAGCTGGATTCTTTTTTACCAAGAAAGTATTCTAAAATTTGGGGAGGAAACTTAAGAGGCATGGATTTTCTAGCTTAGGCATCTTAGGGAAAAAATGCGTCATGGATTAATTTTAAAGATGAAATATTTATAGAGATAAATGAAAACTAGGCACAAAAATGACAGAGAAGAGGATAATGCACTTACAATTCTTGATAGTTCCTAACCTCCTACTTCTCTTACTTACTAGTCAACGCCAAGAGCTCAAAATGATTAAATGAACAATTATGCAAGCCATATTGGTAATTATAGGAAATAATTTCTTGAAAATCTTAGGAAAGATATGAATGGGCTGAATTATTTATAACAAGCATATCACTTGTACTTGACAAGACTTGCAAGGTTGTTTGTAGTTAATGTCCATCAAATCTGCACGTAGCTCTACATCTCATGATATCACAAAATATAAATGCCACCTTTTCTCATAAAAGTAATTGTACTTTGGCACAATTTTTCATGGTTTTCTTATTTTTTTCCTTTTATGTCATTAAGATCACCACTGGGTGGGACTCATTTCTTGCCTCGCAAATGATTTCATTATTTCTTAATATATAACCTACGAGAAAACAAGCAATGTCAACAAACCATGAAGTCAAGGTTCAAGTTTAAATTTTGAATCAACTTTGACTTCAACTTCAACTTCAAGCATATGAATTTAGGTTGATGGGTAAAGACCTTGCTAACATAACGAGAAGTGGGTGGAGATGAACTTGAACTTGAAGTGGGTTAAAACTTCAAGTTTGACTTCAAGTTACAAAAGGACTCTTGGCTAGAAATATTACACATTGCAAAAATGTGTAGGGTAACAATTGGCTTTGACTGGGGAATGAGACTGAAAAGGATCATACACAAACTTAGGATTCTCTAGTTCCATAGACCAATTTTGAACAAACCTAAACTAAAGAGACACCAATATAGGAAGGACAAAGCAACACAACCAGATGGGAAACAAAACAAGGGAAAATGGGTATTTACAATGAAGACAACAAGTAGACCTAGAACTTGAAAAGCTTAAGATCCTATCCACTATATGATAGGGGTAAATCATCACCATTAAGATATTTAAGTTTGAATTCATTGGAGCCCAATTCCATTGAAATGACAAATGGCCCTTTCCATAGGCTTTCGAACTTGGTATGTGCTCCCTTAGGCTCTCTCCTTTTATCCCATAGTAATACTTGATCTCCTTCCATGAGCCTTTGAGGCCTTGCTCTTCGATCAAAAATCTTCTTTACCCTTTCCTGGTGATTAGTGATGTGATCCACTATTTCTCTCCTCTCTTCTTTGATCTTCTAAAGGTACAATATCCACTTTTCAATAGAAGTAGAGATCACCTCATCTTTGATTACCTTTTGGAAGTTTAGAGCATCTAGTTCTAATGGTAAAGACAATTGTGCTTCAACTTTGTATACTAAATCAAAAGGAGTCATACCAATAGCTCTTTTAGGAGAGGTCCTATCTACCCAAACTGCTTCATACAATCATTTGTGTCAATCTCTCCCTTTTTCATCCACCAATTCTCTCATGATATTAATCAAATTTTTATTAGTTGACTTGGCTTTCCCATTGTCTTCAGGAAAATAGGCAGAAGCATGTGATAGCTGAACACCATAATTATAATAGAATTTTTGAATTTCTTAGGATGATAAATTTTGAGCATTATCAATTACTATCTTGTTTGGCACCTCAAAACAAGTCAAGATATTTTTTGTTAAGAATTTTCAAACCACTTCAAATGTTGTAAATTTTATAGGAATCACTTCGACCCATTTGGTGAAGCAATCCATGGTAGCAAGAATATGTGTATGACCAGTGGTGGAGTTAGGATTGATTGGGCCAATAAAGTCTAATACCCATTGCTGAAAAGGTTCTTCTATAATGATCAACTTTATAGGTAGGGCAGCTAGTTGTGGTTTACCCATAAAAAATTTGCATCTTTTTCTATTACCTACCCATTTATATATAGACTTAACCATACCTAGCCAATAATACCCACTCCTTAGAATTTTAAAGGCAGTCACTATGGATGAAAAATGTCCTCTGCAAGCTTCATTATGAAAGGTTTTGAGTAGCTTCTCTCGCTAATCGGTATTGACACATCTCAAGAACATACCATCTAGTCCACTTTTATACAAGAAATCATCTACAATCATAAATTTAGCTGCTCTAAGCTAGAGGCTCCTTTGGTCCTTTCCTTTTAGATGGCGAGGACATTGTCCATAGGTTAGAAAATATGCTATATCTAAAAACCATTCATCCTTCAAACCAACTAGCAAGCAATTAGGGTAAGCTTCTTCTTCTTCTTTATTTTTTGACATAATCTTGCAAAGAACTTGACCATGAAATAGCTTAGATGATTTGATATCCAAGTCAAATTCCTACACTTTTGATACCTAGGTAGCCCTATTTTTTACTGCTACATCTTGTTGTGTAAGAATTCTCTTAACTATTGTAGATGGTACCTAGACTACAGAATGTGAGTGAAGGATGCAGTATCCAAATTGCTTCACAACCTTTACAACAGTGAATGCTTGCTTCTCAACTAGAGAATAGAATAATTCATGCTTATTTAGAGGAATGCTCATAAAAAAATAGGCACTTCTTCTCCCTTTTCATTTTTCTGAAGCAGGATACTTGGCATAGTATGATCTAATGCATAACAATACATTATAAAGTCTTTCTTAAAATCAGGAAGAAAAAGAGTGGGTGCCTTTGCGATAGCTTCTTTTACTCCTTCAAATGCTTTAACTAATGATCGATTCCATTTGAAATTTTGTTTCTTAGTTAAAAGCATTGCCATTGGTTTTATGGTTTCAATAAAGTCAAGTACAAACTTTTCTAAGGAAGTTGATCTGGCCAAAGAAAGAACTGATACCATTACAATTAACTAGGAGACATAACTGTTGGATTGCTTTCACTCTCTTAGGGTCAAATTTGATCCCTTCCTTTGAAACTATATGTGCTAAAAAATTTCCTTTTTTCATAGCAAAGATTGATTTCTTAGAATTTAATGAGATGCCATGTTCTCTACATTTTTCAAGTACTTTCTTTAAATCTTTCAGATGCTTTTTCCACCTCCTAGAGAAAATAGTCATATCATCAAGGTAAACAGTGATGCATTTATCTAGAAGATGTCCAAAAGTTGAACTCATTGCATGTTGGAAAGTTGTGCCAACATTTATCAAACCAAATGGCATTCTCTTATAGGCAAAGGTGCCCTAGGGAGTTGTGAATGTTGTTTTATGTTGATCCTCTTCAACAACTCCTGTCTGATTATAAACTGAGAACCTGTCAAGAAATGACATCATCTTTGAGCCAACTACTGTTTGGAGAATTTGGTCCATTATGGGCAAGGAAAAGTTATCCTTTAGGCTCACCCAATTCAGGTTACTAAAGTCTACATAGATTCTTATCTCTCCATTCTTTTTCCTTATTAGCACTATATTTGCCACCCATATGGAGTGATGTATGGAAAAAATTATATGATCTTTGAGCATCTTATCAATTTCCTTGAATATTTCATCTAAAACTTTTAGGTTATAAGTCCTTAACTTCTATCTAAAAGGAGAAGTACCTAGTTTTAGGGTAATGTGGTGCTTGAAATGTCCTCTAAAGTATTCAAATCTTCATATGACCAGGCAAAAACATCAATGCATTGTCTCAATAGTTTGATGAATCTTGTCTTCTCATCTACCTCACAATAGGTCCCTATGTTCACCATCTTAGGGTCATGTTTATCTCCTAAGTTGACCTTCTCATTGTCACAATTTTTGACCTCTTTAAAGAGTGAAATTTGAGATAAGAAAGCATCCCATCTATCAAAAAGATTCTCAAGTTCAACTAGACCCTTGGGTATCACATTCCTTTTCAATTTCATTATACCTTCTATCTTTTCTTCTACTGAGTTAGGACTAAACTTCCTACATTTTGATTCAAAGCCTTCAAAATAATTAGTGGAAAACTTTTCCATACTTTGCAAGAAAGCATTAATATGTGCATCATCTTTGAATATTTTCCATGAGTTATTGTTGTTTGGGACACTTGTTCTATAAATAATCTCTACAAAATACTTATCAGTTATAAAATTAGGGTGAGGGATCAACAATGAAGCTAATACCATCAAGGAGTCTGCTATAGCATTTAGCTCTCTAGGAATTGATTCTATTGAAAAAGCTTCAAAATCTTCAATTTCATCACATATCCAATTTTTATAGTGTTCAATCTTTCATTTCTTACTAAAAAAAAATTCATAACCTACTTTACTATCAATTCTGCATCACCTTTGGCCTTTAACAATGTAATTTTCTTCTTTTTTGCCTATTCTAGTCTCATGAGTATAGCTTCATACTTTGTTTTATTATTCATATTTTCAAAAGATAACTTGAACGAAGAGGGAAAAGTTTGACCTATGGGAGATATCAATACAACACTAGCCCAGACCTGCTTGAGCACTAACTTCCATCAAATTCCAACATCCAAGAAAAACCCACATCCTCTAAATGCATACCTATTTCTTCATTTTCAGACATAATCAAGTAATTAGCAAAATCGATTTCTTGATAAAGGATTTGAGACCTTGGGTCATCAGATGGGAAAACTGTGTACTTGGACTTGGCTTCAGGGAGTAGGGCTACTTTCGCTTTCCCTATAGATATGACAGCTTGGGACCAATCCATTTTGACTTCACCTCCCAAATCCTGATAGAAGGTTTAGCTAAGGAGCATGCCATAGCTAGTAGGTATGTCAACTACTAGGATAGTATGTTTTATCATCTTCTCTAGAAAGGCTACTAAAGAAACTTGGGCATCTTTGTTACATTCCAATTTTAAAAATACTCCTTTATAATATTCGTTGCAATTTCCAGTTCATCAAGGATGATGAACCTCAAGTGGAATGTATGTTACATCCTAATTTTTGACTTAGCTTGAAATATAGACATTGAGGTTCACACGAAGTCAGTTGGCAGTTTAATTTGATACAATCTAGCGAAATGGTATGATAGTTATTCATTATGATTTCAAGGGAAGATGACATGTTAGTTGATCGTTAATCATGAATTTATGGAATTGAGAGGAAAGGTTAACTATTATAGTTATTTATGATCAAATAAATTATAATTTAATTAAAGGGAAATTCCTTGTAAGGAGTATGTTGAAAGGGTGAAAGTATTGTCAGAAAAGAATTAGGCAGGGCATCACCATCACTAGGCAGATGGATAAAAGACCTAGCCAGAATACATCTACAAGACTTGCATGAGTTATTTAATAATTTAATTAAATAATTGGGTTAAAATATATAAACATATCTCTAAGGATTTTAATATATCTTTCATCATAATATTTTAATTAATATTTATAAACATTCTTATATGTATAAATTTTTTGATGCAATTATAATTTAATAATTAGTAAAGTAATGTTGCTTGAACTTTTTAGATTTTAATAATTAAAATAACCTTTTAAAATAAAAATTCTTATCTTTTCTTTTCAAATTCGATTTGAGAGGCATTCGAATAGCCATCTCTATAACTAAAGGTAGCCAAAGAGTTAAGATTGGGCCAAATTTAATAGAATATCTTGGATCATTTTCTTGAAGGCAACCTTTATATAAACTTTGCATTCTTCCTTTTACCTTATGGTTGGCTAAAGTTATTAAGTCGAGAGACAACCTATTCTGCATTGTTTTCCATTGGCTTTTCTTTTAACCTGTATCACATTTGAACAAGTGCAAGGGAGTGTGAAGTCTATCTTTTCCATCCACGGAAGCAACATCAGTCTGTGCATTCATGTGGTTATGTTGAGCTCCACTAAAGTCATGAATCAACCAAGAGGAACTTGCATATTTTTGTATTTAATTTTCCAATGCAAGTATGGTGTTGTTAACATTAGCCTCCATAGTTTAATGTATGTGTTCTTGATACCCTATGTTCTTTTGTATTCCTTTGAAATCTTCTATGTTGGATTTTGTATCTAGTATTCTCTTTTTATGTTAAATCGATGGTTATAAAAGGAATGCATGTATATGTTTTTTACCACTAGATTATCTATTTCTTTTAATATATTTCTTAAGTAAAACCACAGTAGTATGGTATTAGAGATACCAAGTTCTTAGCATGATGTTTGCTGATTAATATGAAATCAAAGATAATAGATTAAATCATTCTGCAATATGTTATACTGATGTAGTCTTGCCATGGAGTTCTCAATAAGTGAAATTTTATTCATCTCATCTTAGATTCAATATATCCTTTATATCTCACAATGGATACTCCTAGAAGTCTATGTTGTAAATATTTTGTGATAAATCATGAATTGAAAATAGTTTATCTGTCTCAGAACTTTGATTATTAAATGCAAGTCCTTTTCAAGATTGTAGTATTTAGATTAATGATTAGTTATAAAATTGGCTATCCTTCATATTGATGTTAATATACATGCAGATTTCTTATAGATGACAAAAGAATTAAGAATATTAGAATGAATTTGATTTGAAAATAATCTTCTTAATATGTTAGTTTGAATTCTATTAATGAAGAAGTCGTACATATCAAGATTGGAACTATATTGTTGATGAATTAACGAAATTGATGCTCTAAATTAACATCTAACATAAGCATAGAATATAGTTATAACTTCAATTTCATAAGAAGGAAATGACATCATTCATGTTCATGTGAAGAAGATTTACCATTAAAGTTAGTTAAACAAAAATTTCTTAACTAAATACTTGAAATACCTTTTAATGAAATTACTTCAAAAATTGAAATCACATACCTAAGAAAACTAAGACTAAAAATAATCTAAGTATGCTTCTACAACCACTTAGGTTAGTCCACAAATACACTATACCAATTTCTCAAATCGACTGCTATCTCAAAAATTATTTGATGAATGCAACTAAATACCACTATAACTTAAATTAGGGCATCACATATCATCTTACCAATTGGGGCATCAATTACCATCAATTTATTTATGGCTTCTGATACTGCTTTACCACTTAGGGCTTCCATGACCGCGAATTCAATTTAGGGCTTTTGCAACCATGAATTCAACTAGGGCTTTTGATACCACCAATTCAGTTAGGGCTTCCACCACCACTATATCAATTAAGGTTCTAGTTGTCACACAATCAATTAGGGCTTCAGATTTCTTTTCCTTCTGATTGCTTATCTGTGACAATTTCTCAAGATTAGATATCTACTTATATTCAATATTCATTTATATGAAATTAAAATAATTATAACAATAAAATACTTCAATTTAATCTTACCTTCTCATAAACAAAAATGATAATACCTATTTACAATAAACAATTGATTGCATGGCTTATCTTTGTCTAATGCATATCCAACATCTTGAGAGAGGTGAAACATTGTTAGGGGCTTAACCACCCAACCTCAAACCACAATATATATCCCCACATGATCTCTAACGAGAATGGCCCTCCCTAACTTGAATTGATAGGAACATCTCACAATCCACTGGACTTCAAGATATAAACACGCCATATGACTTGGTAGTAGGAGATCACAATAGCAGGAATGTGCATGAGCTATTAATTCATATTTAATTGATAACATTGAAATGTCATAACTGATTTCTTTTTCATGTTGTTGTAGATTTCCTTTCTCTCACCTTGTCACTCATTTTCTTAGCTAAACAGTTGGGTGAGTCCTAGGTGTTTGGAATCCTTGAACAACTGGTTCTATCAATTATACAAGAAGATTACATGCATTTAGCAATTTCACTCTCTATGGTTAAATGATTATGTTCTTAAAAAAATTTAGGATTGAATGTTAAATTCTATATTCAGCAATTTATTTTATTTTGATCCATACCTTGGTTTCTAGGTTATCACCTACCATGAACAAGGATAGTTTTTACAAAATTCAATTAGCAAATTTCAAACAAAATATCAATTTATGGAAAATGAATGCTTCTAGCATTTCACATTTTGTAATCTAAAAATTTGAGAAACTTTTTGAATTTAGAGGATCAATTTCGTTAATTCATCAACAATATAGTTTCAATCTTGATATGTATGACTTCTTCATTAATAGAATTCAAACTGACATATTAAGAATATTATTTGCAAATCAAATTCATTCTGATATTCTTAATTCTTTTGTCATCTATAAGAAATCTACACGTATATTAACATCAATCTGAAGGATAGCCAATTTGCTAACTAATCATTAATCGAAATACTACAATCTTGAAAAGGATTTGCATTTAATAATCAAAGTTTTGAGACAGATAAACCATTTTCAATTCATGAGTTATCACAAAATATTTACAACATAGACTTCTAGGAGTATCCATTGTTAGATATAAAGGATATATTGGATCTAAGCTGAGATGAATAAAATTTCACTTATTGAGAACTCCATGACAAGACTACATCAATATAACATATTGCAGAATGATTTAATCTATTATCTTTGATTTCATATTAATCAGCAAACATCATGCTAAGAAATTGGTATCTCTAATATCATACTACTATGGTTTTACTTAAGAAATATATTAAAAGAAATAGAAAATCCAGTGGTAAAAAGCATATAAATGCATTCCTTTTATAATCATCGATTTAACATAAAAAGAGAATACTAGATACAAAATCCAACATAGAATATTTCGAAGGAATAGAAAAGAACATAGGGTATCAAGAACACATACATTAAACTGTGGAGGCTAATATTAACAACACCATACTTGCATTGGAAAAAGCAATCCAAAAATATGCAAAGTTATAATGCTATTTTGAGAGCTCATAAACTACCAAAATACCATTATAATATTGGAATCACTCCGTGACTCCATTGTTGAAACCTTGTCTCATTCACTCCATCCATCCATCTAAGCTTGAGCTATACTTGTGAGCATACATACCTTAAATCAGGGACATAGCTTCATCATCATGAGAAGCACTTGAGTAGTTTACCATCTTTGGTCTACTTTCCTCAAGTTTGTCTTCTTTGGTCCTATCTTAAGTTTTTTCCATGTTTAGTATGGTTCAAGCTTTCATTTAATAGTTAGTTTTCAATTTGCACTACTAAACTAGGTGATACATTTTGGCACGCTCGGTGGGACCCCACATTTGGGTCAATCTAATCAATTTTTGGGTTTTTTGTGTTAACTAACCAAATTAACCTTATTTGCTTGTATATTTTTTTGATAAGTTTGTTGATCATATTGCAGGTATGCAGGTCATCCTTTAGAAATCGTGGTCTTAGTGATCTAACCATTTTTCATTTTTGAGCACCTAAAAATCAGCTTGTTTTGCAATCCCGCGACCCTAGGAACGCAATCCCGTGACCGTGGGAATGTGGCAATTACCAGAAAAGAATGCAAACTCATGATCATGAGTTCACAGTTCATCACCAAATAGCTTCTGCCACATCCTAAAATTTACTCTACATCCTCGTCGAACTTTTCTTTGCAGGAACGCTAGAACCGACTGCGGGATCGCTAACATTTTCCTATGGAAACGTTACCTTCAACTAGTCAAATCTTTTAACTCGTTCCTATCCTTGACCTCTCAAACCTACTAATGAATTCCCCTGCGAGAATGTTGATAAATTCGCCTGCGGGATCGCACTATGATTTTTAACCTGCGGCCTCAAATTTTATTTATCACCAATTTTTTGTCCCATGTTCTTGCTGACTGTTTCCGCATTCCTGTGACTGTGAGATCACAACATTAACCCATAGGATTGCCTTGCCTTTCTAACCAAAACTCTGCTTCACATTTGCCGCATTTTTGCTAATAGTTCTCGCATTCTCGCGCCTGCGGGAACGCATTCTTAACCTATGGGTTCACTCTGAGATCTGCTTGGTTCAAATTTCTTACATTTTCTGGTGCATGTTTTTATTCTAACTAGTTTTCTGTAGGTTTTCTCATCAAATTTTAACTTTTGGTGGTTATGCAGAATAGGGGTAATTCTGATCATTTTTACGTCTATGAAAATTAACAAAAAAAGTTAAAAGAAAATTACTCCATAGTTAAGCTTTGATTTTGAGACTTTTGAGTGACTAATCAAATTGATCTTTTGTCACATTGCAGGTTGGAGCAACAAACGTAATCATGTTTTTTGCAGGTTTCTCTTAGAATGAACTTGCATGTTTAAACACATCTCTCATTGAATGAATGCCATTTAATCAATCTTCAATCAAGTTTTTATTGGCATGCATGCTTAAAACAATAAAACACAATCTTGAATGCAAAGGATCAATTAATCATTTCTATACATCACACTTCAAATTTGGGTATAAAACACTTGAACTCAATCTTGAATGCCTAACAATCAATGAACATTGCATGGTTTTGACACACTTCAACAATGCTTGCATTTCTTATGTTGACGACCTCTCAATTTTCATTATGCTTACGACGCTATCAAGTTGGAATGAACATTGTATGTTATAAACATGAGTGTCTTTAATCATAACTTACAAAATCTAAATCATCAATTGGAATGAATGCATGTCTTTTAAACCCAAGATCATCTATGTGGTCTTGTTTTACACTTTTTAAGAGGCCTGCTTGGGGATTTCATCAGCCCTTGGGACAACTTCAACTCTAGCATTCTAGTAGAGTATAAATATCAGGAGGTGAATCAAAAGACACCTCTCTTAGAAGCATAATCTTGTCACTCTTGGCTAAGCCCAAAAGAAATTTATACCTTTGGGAAGTGAAGGTGGAGAATTGGGTTACTCTCTCCTCCCAGCTGAGTGGCATTATTTTTTTTCATCTATAGATTTGGGCCTCATGTACCTTGCATATATCGAGGACATCCCTAGCTAATATTGTATATCCTAGAAAAAACCTTATAGGGCTATTGGTGTTTTTAACGTGCTTGCATGTTCAACATCCTCCCCGTGTTTCAAGAAAAAAATCAAATCATTTTGCTAAAGAGATCACTTGTCTATCCTTTGAAATGGTTGTTAGCAAGTCCATTCACAACAACCCAACCATTGGTCAATCATTCAACCCAAATGAAGGGCATACTTAGCGTAGTCACTACCTCATCCAAGATTCATCCAAGCTTCCAAGATTTCCTCTATTATCATCTTTCTTGAGGTCTTCCATAGAATCTTCCTTTTTCTCTCCATGTCTTAACTATGCAACATCCCATCCCTACCCAATTCATAATCCAAATCCAAATCTAAGCTTACCAACTTATCCTAATCTGCATTTTCATATTCATCCTTTATCTCTAAAACATCATGTCACAATCCTATTATGATGAGTTTTTTCATCCTACCTTTTCTCCCACCTCATCCTATTCCAATGATGATGATGATCTTGTCGACTCTGATGGGTATATTGAAAGCCTTAGAGATATTCCTCCAAACATCCCCCAAAACCCAAACATTCCTCCCAACTACTCCATCCTTCCTCCAAACATACCCACTAGTACTCCTTACCATGCCTTTGACAAGGGAAATCCAGTATTATCATCATCCTTACCTCCTTCCTATATTGTGCCCACATATTCCTCTTATACATCAGTCATATCTCCATCTTCCTCTACCTTCATCTCCCAACCTCCACCATTCTAGAACAATTCTAGTAGCTACATCCTTAATCCAAATCCACCATCCCAATGTCCTCCAAACCCCTTTCCAAATCCTCCAACCAATCCTAGTCATACAACACATCCCCTCAATCCCCTTACTCCTCCCAGTCCAACACAGTCATCTCCAAGGAATTTTACAAGGAAGCCCAAAGCAACTCCCCCTCCCACCCCCATTACTCCTCTTACATCGTCCTATTGCTACCATCCCTATCACATCCACCCCACTTATCAAATCCCTTCCATCTCCTATCTCTCATCCATCAAATCCCTCTAAATCCCATCTACATCTCCTCCTCCTAGCATTATCTGAATCCCATATAATGAACCTAATGAGTCCCTCCCCCATCAGCTCATCCCCATTGAAGAAACTCCTACCCATCCATCTACCTCACTTAAAAAGGCCATCCACACTTCTCCTATCATACCATCCACTCCCACCCATTCCTATCAAGATCTTGTCCAAAAGCATGTTGAAATATCCCTCGACACAATAGAAGATCCTGCCATCCCACTTATTCCCCTACATGATCCACTTTTACCATCCCCTCCATCTTTGAATCCTACCATCTTACCTACTTTGTCTCAAGATCCATTCCCATCACTCCATCCAAATCAAGATCTTCTCCTTCCATCCCCTTTTCTTCATGATTATACATCTCCTATAATCCATGTTGATAGTTCTGTAGAAGAAACACTAACTATCATATCTGAAGTTTTGACTCCTTTAGCTAGTAATGGACTCACATGTTGTGTTCCAAATAATGAACATCATATTGAAGAAAGAAATAAAAGTGTATCTCTAGATGTTGGTATCCCCTCTATCCCTACATGGTCCCAAGTCCTTCCATCTTCACCCCAAAGATCCCATCCATCTTGTTCTGCATCTATTTTGGGCCCTTATCCTACTTCTTTTCAACCCTCTATTTTGGGTCCATATATCCCTTATCTAAATCCCACACCCTTTCCATCCATTTTGGGTCCTTATATACCTAATATGAATCCTTTATCTCCTCCATCTATCTTGGGACCTACTCCTTCCCTGTTTCCATCTATTTTGGGCCCATATCCTTCATTCTCGCCATCCATTTTGGGCAATTATATCCATCCACATCCCATGTTCCAATCTATCCTTCCATCCCCTCAAATCCACCAGCTAGATCATCAAAGGCACTCACCCTTAAATCCCTTCCAACCTTCACCCTATATCAACCCATCCACAATCCCTCCATATCCCCCATGCTCTTGTTCCCATACCATGGCTAATAAAAGCATATTGGATGCCAAAATAAAAAAGCATAAATCCAAATCAAGAAAAGCATTTGATCCAAATCAAAGAAAAGGTCAAGAGGCCACAAAGGCCCAAGATAAAAAAATAAAAAATCATGTGGATACCCAAGATGCTCATAAAAGAAATGCATCTCAAACAAAAATCTCAAATGGCATCCATTCATGCTACTCAAAAATCCACATCCATCCATCCTTTATCCAAATCCCCATATATTCATCCTTCATCCCCCCAATCCACACTTAGTCCATATGCTTCTTATCCTAAATTTCCCATCCTCCATCTTCCAACTCTACTTTTAGTCGTTATCTTTCTCTTCCTCCATTTTCTCCTCAACTTGCTCGATACCATCTTTCCCACTACTTCATCACCTTTCAAGGTGTGTGCCAATGATGATCTTTCCAAATTCCTCATCCATTTAGCCACAAACCTTATGTCTTCGCATCCATTATCTGCCAAACTCCCACCCACCATTCCACTTATTCAATCCAATCCTTTTCCATCCATCCTACTAACATCTATGAGTTAAAAAAAAGTCAAAAAAAAGGTCAAAAAAAGTCAAAAAAATAAAAAAATAAAAAAATAAAAAATCATCCAATTGTGAAAACTTGGCAATTTAGGTGCCTTGGACAAGTACCATGGTGAAAACTTGACAAAAAAGCGTCATGCATAATCCCTCCATCCAAATTCTTTGTACACTTGGGGGCACGTTCCATCACCCATCATACCCATCTCATCCCACCATACCAAACACATCCTATCCATTTCACCCACCATCCTCCTTTGGATCTTGATAGAAATAAAGTCCACCACTAGATACATGCTTTTGGTCATCCCTTTGACATCCATTTTCTATCAAATTTTGTATCCATCTATCCTTTATCTACCCATTCTTTCATCCATCCAATCCCTCCATTGGCCTCATCCACCCATCCTCCTTATCCTCTACCTCATTAACCTTTCACATCCTAGCTTCCATCTATCTCCCTCATCCTCTGGTTGACCAATATTCAATCCTACTACATCCCTCATACAAAATCCTCTTGAATAGCATATTATTACTAGGGGCACTCTATTCCTTGGAGACCATGTCATGTCCATCTTTCCATCAATCCTTATCTTTTTTGCATTCCTCTACCTAAATCCCTCTATCCATTGTTCCCTTTTTCATCTATACTTGCATCTCCTAGCATTACCTCTATCTTTCCATCACTTGGTACATCCCTTGTCATTGGTATCTAGCCCTTTTCTATCCCTCATCTTGAGCTTCCATTCAGCTATCCCTCATCCTGAGCTTCCATTCACTATCCTCTCATCCTAAGCTTTTCATCCACTATCTCCTCATTCTAAGCTTTTTACTCCCACTATCTTAAGCTTTTCACAAACCATCTTCTCCTTTTGAGCTTCTCATCACCTCTATCTCCTTATCCCATGCTTTTCCTCTACCTCCCCATCTCAAGCTTTTCATCCACTATCTTCTCATCCCAAACCTTTCATCCACTATCTCTTCATCTTTATCTTTCTTATCACTATCCTATCATGCTGAGATTTTGTACGATAATCCCTTATACATCCTTTGATCTATTAGTTGTATATTCCTTGCACATAAGTCCTTTGCTCAGTACCATTTTATACCTCTCATCTTTTCACATCAGTTCCTGCTTGATCACAAATTGCAATTCTCTTGGTTAGGTGCTATAGTGAATCCTTGTCCGAGATCCCTTGTCATCAAAATGTTGTCCTAATGAGTTCTTCTTACCTAGCTCATCCTAGTCCTTGATATTACCAATAGATGCTAGCAGGATGCATCCTTCCTCTTGTCTGATCTTGGTCCATCAGTATCCAGTCCTACCATCTCTTTGGCAAAAAGTTAACTTTTTCTTATGGATTTACATTTTCTTTCGATTTATTTTCTTTTCAAGATTTCAAGCATGATTCTTAAAGTATCTCTTTCAAGTGATTTGGGTTGTTCCGTCCTCAACATTGCCATGATCATTTCTATCATGGTGTGCTATGAATGGGGCAATTTGAGTATAAGGTCTTGATCAGGTCTTTCATCTTTTCTTTTTTCTTCTACTTGTGGGTTACCCAGTATCATTCCCACTCTAATTCTCCCAAGATTCATGTGTGATGCTGGGGAAACCCTTGCATGTTTGTTTCGTGTTAGTCTTATGAAATATTGGTACCATGGCCTTGATGTTCTTAGTAACCTTGGCATATACCTAATATTCCTATATCAAAACACATGCTCAACTCCATGATGGTGCTCCCCTTTGGAACACCCCCACGCTCAAGCTTAAATGGATTACTTCATACTTCCATCCTATCAAAGCCTCATGTCCTATCCAAGCATCCAATCCTATCAAAGAACCCTATCCTATCCAAGCATCCCATCCAATCAATCCTGCCATAATGATCCAACAAATCTCTCAATCCCATCATAATCATAGCTCTTGCATCAAATCATAATCATATCTCTTGCATCAATCATAATCATAGCTCTTGCATCAATCATAATCATAGCTCTTGCATCAATCATAATCTTAATCATCATCGATCATAATCCTAGAATCATACTCTCCCCAACCCTACCCTCCCATTCTCAGCCCTTGGTTATCCTTGTGCACATGGGTTTCCTTTGTCTCATTCTCCCCTAGGGAGAGTATGTGCTTTCTCACACCTCTCTCTTAGCCACTCTCAGTCCTTCTTCTTACCCTTGTTTCTTGTAATTTTCAAGAAGCTATCGGGCCTTGCCTTCTCTCCCCACCACCTTCTTGAGGGGGCATCATGTATTCCATTCTCTCCTCTTCTACTCAAAACTGGGGTAACTATGTTGCTTTAAAAAGTCTTCTTCGCATCGTGTATGTTTGAACTTCTTTGAAATAGTGTTGCTTCAACACTATATCAAAGAGGGGCAAAATGTTGACACCTAAATCTTATTACATCAATAAGTAATCATATTTAGTCATCTCCTAGGACATTATTGATTAAATATTTACTATTTAATTAATTAATCGTCATCCCCTAGTTAATTAATTAATTTAATTAACTATAGTCCAATTGATAAAATCAAATGATCACCCAAAATCAATTTATCAATTAAATCCCTCTTCCCCTATTAAATTGGATAAATAATCAAATCTATTCAATTTAATTCCATACTCCCATTTTATTGAGTAAAATATCTTAAATCCAAAAGCCTTCGTAAACCTTATCCAAACCCCTAATCCAACTCATTCATCCATACTAACCTCACTTAGTCACCTAACTAACCCATCCCATCAAAGCCAAATCACTCATCCCCTAACCCCCCTTCTAAGCTAATCCTAAACCTCTTCTAAACATGTGCACAATCATAAACATGGGTTAAGACTTTGCTAAACCAAGCTAAAGTCAACAAATATCTTCCCCTCACCCTCCAACATAAATGACCATCAAATATCTCTTACACTCCTCTTAATGGCTCTTAGATCCTCACTCATGACTCTTACATACTCAACCACCCTCATCAAGCCTTTGACCAACCCTTATCCTATCCTCTCACACTCATCCTCCTTGTGACAAGTGTCACCTCCCCATTGGTGCTAAACTAGCACAATCCATGTGCTCCCCTTTGAGTGCATCCTAGCCCTCCCTCACCATCTTGGTATCCTTGCATCTTAGCCCTCCATCCCTTAAGCCTCTGGCCTATAAATTGAACCTCCTCCCTTCACAAAATTATCCACCTTCCATGCAAAGTTATAATGCTATTTTGAGAGCTCATAAACTACCAAAATACCATTATAATATTGGAAGCACTCCATGTATCCATTGTTAAAACCTTGCCTCATTAACTCCATCCATCCATCTAAGCTTGAGCTATACTTGTGAGCATACATACCTTAAATCGGGGACATAACTTCATCATCATGGGAAGCACTTGAGGAGTTTACCATCTTTGGTCTACTTTCCTCAAGTTTTCCCTCTTTGGTCCTATCTTAAGTGTTTTCCATGTTTAGTATGGTTCAAGCTTTCATTTAATAGTTAGTTTTCAATTTGCACTACTAAACTAGGTGATACAGCTACAACCAAAACTCTACATGCTATTTTAAAAGCATCTAGATGTTCTTTAGGTGATCTTTTCCCATCTCCACTTAATTTTGGGAGAATTTCTCTTTCTCTTTTAGGTAATCTACCTAGGTTTCCTACAAGCTATAGAGGTCCTATAATAGAACCCTAGGGTTAATTGTGAGCCATTCTTGGTAATCTAAAATTGATAGGTAGGATGGTAACAAGAGAAGGGATCAAGGTTCCAAGGATGATTAGGGATTGCACAAAAATGAAATGACTACTGTTGTTAGTAGGGGATTACACTTTATTTATGGTTTTTGCTTTGTTCCTTTTCAAAGAAAGGTCAGGATTGAAGTCAATTTTGGCTAGAGCTTCAAAATATTCATCCACAAGACCTAAAAATTTGTTAGTTTGTGTATACCTTTTTGCAGCTAGGGTGAAATTTTTAATATGATCTTAATCAATTGTTTTCATGGGCAACCATTTCTACCACATCTCTTTCTTGCACTACTAGAATCCCTCTAATCTTCTCTGATATTTCCTCTTCTCTTTCGAATACCAATTGCACTTAGAGATATTGTTGGTTACTGATTCAGTTAACTCAGGCATAAGAGTTTAGGTTGGAGACAATATCTTCTTGTGTATCTTGAAATCCTAGGTTTGGTGTTAGAACAAGCAACTGATTGTGGTTAGGAAGTATCATTTCCAAAAACCATGTAACCTATTGGAAACCTCAAAGAAAATAAAATTTGATCTTTTAAGGTATTCCCTAGTGAAGTTGCCAAAAACTGTTAGTCAACAGTTTTTCCCATGATTTTGACAAATTCTAAAGGAAAAATACGTGCATACTAACAAATTGAATTCCTAATTACAGATAAGAAATTCTCTGCTTGAGGTTGGCTTTATGTTATACAAGGTGTAGCTGACCTTTTATGAAAAGATAATCATTAAATCCTCTATTGAGGGAAAATCTTCCCAATGAGTATTTTACTAAAAAATACTAAAAAGCTTTAAGTTATCTCATGAATACAAGGTGAATGCGAATACTGAAAAACCAATTGATTTTAACAATCAATATCAACTACATGATCAAATGTTAAAACAAAGGATAACTAATGAAGTAATATAGATTCCACCTCCCACGATGTCATGTCCCTTTTCAAATAATTAAAAATAATAATTTTTGCCAAGGCAGGCCGGCCCAAGAAGGTGAAGTTTCAGAAAAAGGGGGTTAATCTTTGAAAACCGTTGGACTAATAAATGAAAATTATTATTAAAATATGTTTTATTAACCCCTCTTGGACGTGAGTTAGGGTTATCCCCTCTTTTAAGGGGTTTGGAGGCATTTTGGGCTCATTCTAGAACTTGATATTTGCACATTGCTTTGTTGTTCTTTAGAGGCTGCCAAACCTGTGAAGAAGGAGACCCAAGAATGGGAGTTTGCAGGTTTCCAAGAAGGCTAAGGATGGAATTTTGAAGCCATTCCATGTGCATGCTCATGCAGAGTTTGCCTTTGTGCTGAACAGTGCAGATTTGTGGGTTTTCGGGTGTATTTTTTGTAAGAGTTTGGTGTTTTCGGTTGAGTATTTCATATCAGTTTGGGTTGCTGCTGTATATCAGACTTTTAAATGTTAAAATAGAGCTGAATATATGTATTTGGATATGATTATACTTCTGTGATAGATTATTAAGTTTTTGTGGTGATTCTGGGCTATTTGTGCTATTTTCGGGAGCTCGATGAGTATTGTTTTTGTCCTCCATTTGGGAGCTATTGTGTGCATGTTATACAGATCTAGAAATTTCATTTTATAGGCTATTATGCTGCTCAAATTTCAGTAAAAAAATCCACTTTCAGATTTATTAATAATAGGTGAAGCTGTGAAGCTTTTGGCACTATTTTTGTCATACCAGATTTGGGGTTTATTGAGAAATTGGTGGATCTTTGAAATATTGGTTGTTTGATTTTATAGATCTGATTTGAGGTTTGAAATATCATATAAAATCAGAGAAAGGGACATTTTAGTGGTATCAGAGCCATGATCTTGCCAGCCTGAGGGTTTGTAGAAGTTTGCATGTCAGTTTTGACAACTATCCAAATCTTGCATGTCATAATTTATGATTGTATGTTGCTTCTAATCAGCTGCATGTCAAAATTTATGGTTGCATGCTACTTCTAATCATTTTCATGTTAGTTCTTGGTGAATTTGGTGGTTGCATGTTGCTTCTAATCAGCTCTATGTCAAAATTTATGGTTGCATGCAACTAAGTGAAAGAGAAAAGGGTTATTTGCAGTGAAAAAAGAATAAAGAAATTTTGATCAAACCTCCAGTTGAAAGTAAAAGTAAAAAATCCAAAGAAAGAAAAATTATCGCTGATCCATATGAGATGGCAAAGAAATTCTTCCAATACATCCAAGGTATTTTTCATAATTACTAGTTGTTGTAGCTGCATATTGCAAGTAGTTTAAGTCTCATATTTGTATTGAATATTGCCAAATTACTTGCACATTCATGTTAGGTCATTGTTTAGAAAATCTGGAGTATTTTTGTAAGCATTCTCTTTGATGCAAATTGAAACAAGAGTCCTTGCAGCAATCTAAAAAATTATATCAGTCATACGACCCCTTGCTTACAAAGTGTTTGACAAAATGTCAAATAACTGAAGTATAAATATTCTTGGTGTTTGAAGAAGTTATAACCTATTGGGGTTACACTCTACTTTATCTAGAATGGATAGGCATAGTAAAGTGTCTCAGAGGACATGATCTTGGAAAATTTATATACAGAGTCAAAATAGTAGAAAGGATTGTTATTTAGACATTCGAGATAAACTTAGAAAAATAAGCCATGACATGTTTGAATAGTTGGTTGAGCACCACCGTATGATGAATGACATGTTGTCCAACCTAGCTAAGGTGGATAAGTTGACTAGATTTCTATTTGGTAGATTTTCACATAGGGCAGATGACACAATTACCAAGAACTTGCATAAGGAGTTTGAGAAACTAGCTTATAGCCAGGTAGAGGTCTCAGATTCTACTCCACCATAGGAGGTAGTGAGAAAGGATATTACACAGATTGATAGTAATGGTCAACTTGTTACTCAAATTGAGACAATTGTATAAATGTCATCAAAGGGTGATGTCACAGGTATTCAAGATGGTATAGTTACAACAGGCAGTGACTACAACGTAGTGGGTTCAGATGATGATTATGAGGATGTTGTTGTGCATGATGGTGAGATACCTGGTAGAGATGAGCAGACATTGAGCATTCATGACTTTGTTGAGAAAGAGTACCAGGAACAGTTAGATGCTTTGTCACATGTGGTTGAGGCTTGTAGTACTTCACATGATTTGTCCAGCCAGCTAAAAGTGAACAAAGATAGTATTGTGACTTCATTATCTCATCATGACAAGTATGTGGAGTTAGTTGGTATTGGTCATATTACTCAGGTGAGGAGTTTTCTTAAGTTACCAGCTGATTCTAGTTTACGGATATGGACTCAAGATTGTTATATTGGTGTTTGGGATTCAGTTGACTAAAGATCTTTACCACTTTTTGGTAGTAGTGTTTGTTTGGGTGCTATCATGGATTTGATTAGCAAATTGCACGGTGTTGTCTTTTCGTGTGCTAGCAGCTTGGCCAATGTTGGCATTAGTTTTTATACACCAGTGTTGGGCTTTGTTCATTTATGAAGTCAACCATACTTGCTGGAATGTGTTGATGATCTTTCATATTTGGCAGTGTGTACAGATGAGTCCCAAGATCATATTGGCATTGATGACATCTAGGAGGATGTAGTGGGTAGTTTTGAAGACTTAGTTTCCTTGGTAGTTTCTTTTGGTATAGAGGAGTTGGACAACAGTGATACAATTTTTGATACTCCCTATGTTGATACAAGCTTTGGAGTTGATTCACAAGATATGGATGGTAATACTCTAGAGACTAGTAACTTTGAGGATACTCCTTTAGATAGTGCATCAGAGGAGGTTTGTAGGAGACAATCTAGCTAGTGCCATCATGTGTCTAATCAGTTGAGAGTTGGTGAGCGAGACATTTCTATCGCTTGCCAACATTTTGATGCTGCTCGTCAGTTGTTAGCAGTTTATGGATGGGGTTCTCCTATTAGTGATGAGCAGGAAGGAAATTATCTTTCCTTGATAGAGATCCACTCTTTATGGGAGGCTATTTGGATTTTGAGATAGAATTATATATAGTTGGTAGCCGACAAGGATTATCTTACGAAGTGGGGGAGTATAGCATATGATGCATTATTGGCCAAGGAAGATGAGGTGAGTGAGCTTACTCAGCAACTCGAGGTGACTTCTAAGATTCTTGAGAGTACACAGTTGGATTTCAAGGAGTCACAGTTTCATTTGACTAAGGTGACCATGGAGTTGGAGCGACTACAATCTTTACCAAATTTTGTACAGTCACAAGCTATGGTGTTTAGTGATCTGAGGATGTCCATGGTCAAGATTGTCAGAGACAGTGGAGATGGGGATGCATCCATCCTTGATACTAACATTGGCATATCAGTTTCCTTCCCACTAGAGTTAGATTCAGTTGAGTTGGGTGCTACAGCAAATTGTTGTGGTATGCCTGACATGGTGGTGGCCTCTAGTACTAATGGCATAAAGACTAGAGATGTTATATCAAAGATCATGTGTGATGTTGGTGAGCCGACAATTGGCATGGTTCCTGCTAGTAATATTACTCCCTTGGCAATGTCTTCGAAGGTAGTAGTCAATTCCAACTTGGTTAGTGATCGATTGCAGTTAGTTTCATCTAGATTGCAGTCTGAACCACCAACTGAGATTGGCGCATTCTATCAGCACTACACTATGAGGTATGCTCATCAATTTACCTTTGATGACCATGTTGATGAGATGATGATACAGAGATGTACTTTGGTTCATAGTGCTTTTCATTAGTTATGGGATGGTTTGACGCCTCAGGATGAGAGTTGTGATGGGCATGACATGGCGATAGGTTCTACAGTTGACAGCTTGATAATACATGACTTAGAGCAGGAGTTTGGGAGTGATGCTTCAGCAGTTGTTGTTATTGATTCTACTCCTTTGGCTATGAAATATCCTAAATTAGCTGGTGGTCAGTCACAGTGGGTTGTATCGCTTGTTCATAGAAAATTTGGTTTGGGTTCCATTTCTTGCTATTTATCTTGTAATGTCTTTTCACCATCAGCAGTGCATGGGAGTTATGGTTATGAGGTAGTGGACAGTGATTTTCAAAGTTGTGTTGACTACAAGATTTCTATAGTGTGTGGATTCTCCATACTTGGTACAATTTCATTCAGGAGCATTCACCATTGTTGCAGAGTTTGATTGTACATTCCATATAGGCCAGTGGGATGCGTTGATGGTATTTACTGTGTTGGCAGTTTGATTTGTCCACTTTACTTGGCTTCTGATGTTTTAAGAGTTTGTGTCTTGTGGGTTGTTGACTATGGTAGTGGTGATTTTGGAGTTTGGTTGAGCTATAATTGTCAGTTTGGTTATGGATTCCTCCTGGTTATATTGCAGAGGATATTGCAGGAGCCTGTGTTAATTAATAGTAGTATAGTTGATGACTACATTTTGGATCCAGGTGGATTGATTAGTTTATTTTTTAGCCATTTCTTAAGGACAAGCAATATTTGGGAGGGGAGGACTTGTCATGTCCCTTTTCAAATAATTAAAAATAATAATTTTTGCCAAGGCAGGCAGGCCCAAGAAGGTAGAGTTTAGGAAAAAGGGGGTTAGTCATTAGAAACTGTTGGACTAATAAATGAAAATTATTATTAAAATACATTTTATTAACCCCTCTTGGATGTGAGTTGGGTTATGCCCTCTTTTAAGGGGTTTGGAGGCATTTTGGGCTCATTTTAGAACTTGATTTTTGCGCATTGCTTTGTTGTTCTTGAGAGGTTGCCAAACCTATGAAGAAGGAGACCCAAGAACAGGAGTTTTTAGGTTTCTAGGAAGGCTAAGGATGGGAGTTTGAAGCCATTCCATGTGCATGCTCATGCAGAGTTTGCCTTTGTGCTAAACAGTGCAAATTTGTGGGTTTTTCAGGTGTATTTTTTGTAAGAGTTTGGTTCTGGTTGAGTATTTCATATCAGTTTGGGTTGCTTCTGTATATCAGACTTTTAAATGTTAAAATAGAGCTGAATATATTTATTTGGATATGATTATACTTCTGTGATAGATTATTAAGTTTTTGTGGTGATTCCGAGCTATTTTGTGCTATTTTTGGGAGCTCGGTGAGCATTGTTTTTGTCCTCCATTTGGGAGCTATTGTGTACATGTTATACAGATCTGGAAATATCATTTTATAGGCTATTATGCTACTCAAATTTTTGTAAAAAATGTCCACTTTTAGATTTATTAATATTAGTTGAAGCTGTGAATCTTTTGGCACTATTTTTGGCATACCCAATTTGGGGTTTATTGAGAAATTGGTGGATCTTTGAAATATTGGTTGTTTGATTTTAAAGATCTGATTTAAGGCTTGAAATATCATATAAAATCAGAGAAAGGGACATTTCACACAACCTTCAAGAATTAAAATAGATAATTCCAAAATACACAGAAAATGTAACTTCACTCCCACATAATCATACACCCTCAAGAATGCAAATCATCATAAAGCAAACAATGGTATCTACTTCAAGAAGCTTCAGCATGTAAAACTATAGAATTTCACTTTAATTGCTGATAATTTAGAAAGTATTCCATTCAAATTTTAAAGTGTAGAATATCAAAATAAAAGTATTTGTTTTTTTATCCCACAAATAGATTAACCCTATTAGACATTATCTATTACATATTTATATAGCATTGGATTGGATAGTTATCTGAAACTGCCCCGCTAGGAATAAATTGTCTCTCAATTAACACAACCATGTTAACTAAATTGCATATAAGAAGTAAAATAGGAGTAAATAAAAATGTAGCCACCTAATGACCATGTGCCATGTTAGGAGGACATGTCAGCACCAGTCGTGGTTCTCGTGGGCTTACAGGCAATGGTAAATGCAGAGATAACTGACTGATGAGGTAAGCTGATGTGCACAATCCTTTGCTTCTAGACTTCCTTTTTCATCTTCAGTTTTGTTACCTTTTCTTTATGAATCTCCAAATATTTCAAGTTTATTATCAACATAGCTTTAGTATGGGAAACATTTGAAAAATCCTATCTACATAGCACTTTCTTCTCCTAAATCTCATGGAATTTCTTTTGGACTTCATTTATCAATTCTTCCTCAAGGGCTATGGAGTCACTTTCCTTAATTGTGCAATGCTTTCTAAACCATTTTAGATCACCTTGGATTATTTTGTCCACAAGCTTAAGACTATACAAGATTTCTTTGATTTCACTTACTGCCTGGACCAATGTCTCATTCCTCCATTTGATACAATCTTTAATCATATACAAAGTTTTATCATCCAAAATGGCCACAAGGCACTCAGCTTGGAATCTTTATAATCCAAATCCTTGAAAAATCTCTATCCAGAGCACCAGTTTTACCCAAATGATTCTTTCTTTCTCAAAGCCTTCATTATTGGTCTCCACCTTCTTGATGATGACAACAATTTCTTTTGAAGCCTTGTGCAAAAGGCTTTTCTACATCATAGTTTTGCTTGGGAAAAATTGCAACCATCCTTTAAACATTTTTGTGACAGCTTTACATTTATGTAAATTTTTAAAAAATTGTTGGTTGGCCAAAGAAGATACATCAAGAATTTCTAACATCTCATTCAAAGGTTTGGGTTTTGGGTATAGGATAGCGTTGATAAATTGTGCCATACTTCTCATTGCCTCTTTCGTATATTGTTTATCTTGAGCATCCTTCAAGACACTGTCTGCAATCTTTTTGTTTGAGGCTTCAAAAATTATCATAACTACTGCATAACTCCCCTTTCCAAGATCAATCCTTGATACCTGATAACCTTGAGGAGTGAGGTCCTCATGAGAACTACCTTTTTGTGGTTTGGCTAACTCGGTTGACCAATGTCCTAAACTTTTATCAAACTTTATCTTGGATTTCACTCTAGCTTTCTTGGTTTTGGAGGACTTTCCTAGGCACTTGCTAACTAGGTCATCGATAGGCATTGATAGGGGTACCAAGCTTCTTTTCTTCTCGATGGAGGTTTCCAGCCACTTAGGCATGGTAGGGTCTTTTCTTTTCATGGGAGGACTTTTAGTTAAGGCAATGGTACCTAGTTGATTACCAATGCTTTAAGGTAACCCTTGAGGATTTGGTGTATTATCAACCATGGGAGAACTAGGAGATTTCTCTAGATTTGATTTGATTTTGGTGGGATCTGGGTCAATTGTCACTATGTCCTTTCCTTTGCTCAATGTTGCTTTCTTAATACTTGAGCGAGTTACCCTTCTGACCTTTGGCACCTCTTTATGAACTTGAATTTGAAGTGGGTATGAAGTCACTTTAGCTTCAACTTCAGGAGAGCCTTTAATAGGATCATCAATACTTGGGTTAGTTATGGCCTTTGGCTTTGAGTGTACCTTTTTAGGTTTGGCTCTTGAGTATTTCTCTGGGGCCCTAGGGGTAGCTATTTCAACACTCTTTGACTTCAATCATTTTTTAGTTCTTCCCAACACTTCTAAGGCACAAGAAAGTAGATCATCCTCTTCCATTCTAGTCAAATTAATTTTAGAGATAGGCATGCATTCGGTTTGATCAACATAAAATGGGTCAATCACTTCTTCAATTTCATCTTTTGTTATCTCCTGGGTGCTAAGGTTAACCTTAAACATGTTAATTTGGCTAACTATTGACCTAGACCATAATCTTTTTCTAACTTAAAATTCATCAGAACAATTGTCCCAATAATCTTCCAAATGTGGAACATGGACTAGTGAAGATGCATGCTTGAAATTATTCCTAGAAAAATCTGTATAATCAAAATCCTCTCTAGGAGACTAGGGTTTGAGGGATAAGTGAGACAGTGTAGTTTTTGTTAACACATCCTACTTGAAGTTTGAGCATCAGTAATGGCCAATTTCAATAGGAAATATGGAAGAAGATGACTTTTTAGAACTTTTAGGAGACTCTATCATAGAAACAAATTGCCTACATATCTCAAATAAGACAATGTTGTCTAAACAATAGCCTACATCATTGACCCTCCTAAATTCTTTACAAAATTTAGTTTCCTAGAGATCTTTGTAGTACTGATAGATGGTCATTTCATCAGGCTAGGGCATGTGGAATTTCCTCTCATTCCTTAGATGTTGCTAAAATTTAGATTAAAAAGGATGATAGAAAAAATGAGCTGAAACTACTCACAGCTATGAGAGCCTTATGTAAATTTTCACCTATTGAATCAGCCCAGTCAATGAATTTTTTACCCTCGAAAATCTTTTAAATAAAGAGGTACATCCAGCTCTCCTAGTGGAAGGTGTGGTCATTTTGACTCTATTTAAAACTAATACAATATCTATAATCTCCCTAATGAAATTCTAATAGTCAAAGGTCTGGGCAATCTAGAGCCTCCTTTGGCTAGTTTCAAAAGCCAATTTTGTGCCATAGTAGAAGTCTTTTCCCATAAAAGTAATTGTACTTCTGCAAAAATTTTCATAGTTGTCGGATTTATTGTATTTTAGGTTATTAAGATTGCCACTAGGTGGGACCCATTTCTTTCCTCACAAATGAGTTCATGATTTCTTATTATATAACCAACGAGAAAACAAGCAATGTCAGAAAACCATAGAGTCAAGGTTGAAGTTGATGTTTCAAATCAACTTTGATTTCAGCTTCAACTTCAAGCTTATGAACTCAAGTTAAGGGGTAAAGACCTTGCCAAGATAATGACAAGTGGGTGGAGATGAACTTGAACTTGAAGTGAGTTAAAACTTCAAGTTTGACTTCAAGCTACAAAAGGACTCTTGGCTAGCAATATTACACATTGTGAAAATGTTTAGGGTAACAAATAACACATATATAATCTAGCCTAAATGACTAGTCATCCCAAGAAGTGTGTAGATAATGGGTGTTGTACATATTGAATAATATTGTTATATTTTATTATTCTATTTTATTATCTAATTTTTTACCTAGATAGATGTGCAACATGTAAAGATTCCCATGAGATATACTTGATGAGTTGTATTGTAACATTGTGATAATATTTCATGTAATTATTTAATATTGGAGAAAAGAATTGAATTTTCAATATTAAATGTTTGGTCAAAGGGTTAGGTAGCACATGGTTTATGTAATACTACTTTATGGTTTTATGAGACTTTCTACTAGGTAAGCAACCACAAGGGTAGTTGTTGGAGTGACAAGACAGAAAGGAAAAAGATGAGTCGAGTGGGACAAGGCTTGACAGGTTAGCCAAGGGATCATTTGTGAAGGTTGGAAGCATGGCATGGGATGTGTGGTTTCATACTTGTTCACATGGATTTCTTGGTTGTGGCTATGGCATTGAACGCTTCCATGGTTATATTGCAATGGTATTTTTTGTTGAATAACACATGGTGATGGATGCTTTTGAATCTTGTGTCACAATTTTCGTGGGTATGTTGTCTATTCTCTTGAATGTTTATTCCAGATCTATTATGGGTTATGTGGAAATGGTTATATTATTTCTTGCAAGTTTCCTTACAAGTGGTATCATAGCTATGATTTGATTATTGTAACCCTAGATTGAATCCATGGGAATGCATGAGAGGATTAAAAAAGGGCAAGATATATGAATTGTTTATTGTAGATCTAAGGGTTTTGGGTTTGCTTTTATGATTAGATATTGGTAGATTTTGGGCATGTGAAATTTTTGGACAAAAGGATTTTTTTGATGTTTTAATTTAAATGAGGGTTTTAGGGGGATCTTGTAGAAATGACCTCTTGGGAAAAAAAAGACCTCACCATTGGATCTGGGTTGATGTTTCCATAAATGTTGATATGTAATATGTTCTAGTTTCACCATGTTCAAAGGAAATGAAAGATTTTTTTTAGTTTCGTCCTTTGATGGCCATCAAATTTAATCTTGTCAAAATTTTCATCACAAAAGAAATTCATAGTGAAAATGGTAAAAAGACTATCTTAGTAGAATGACCATAACTTTCTCTCAAAATATCGGGCATTGGAAATCTAATTCAGAGCACTAAAACTTGGTATATGTTTGGTTCTGTGATTTTGACATTTTATAAGGTATTAAGAGCCTAAAAGTTAGATGTTTATTTAAAGCACAAATTAGGACATAACTTGGGCATACAAAGTCAGATTTTGGACTTTGAGTAGTCAACAAAAAGCTCTTGGATACCTCTACACATTAGTTTAGATTCGGTGCGAATTCGACATGATTTATTTAGTGATATATATTGACTATGGTAGCATTGTGAGTTTATGACATTGTATGTTTGGAGATTTAAGATTTAATGTCATCATATACTCAGTTCATATTTCATATTAGTTTGGATATGTATGATGACTTGTTGGGTCTACAAGTTGTGCATTGTTGTAAGTGGTCTATACTTACAAGTTGCATTTATAGCTTGGTTATGGGTTGTCTTTTCCCATCAATCTTTTATTATTGATGCATATTCAAACTACTGGCTTGAATTTGGGTTGTCTATGCCCTAAGTCACATGATTTTCTAAATTTTCTACATGTAGAAGGGATGAGATGTTGTTACCAGGTATAGTCATGGTAGAGGATTGTGGTTGACTATTTTATGCTAATAGGTTGGACATATTGAGAGTCAGATGACTAATTCATGGATGTGATCATGGTGTCATAGATTTTGTCATGACATGATTGGGTATACAGGTACATCCTTTATGTTCATTGGCTTGGATTTTTGATTTGGTTATGGTGGTATATTATCTTCTTGGTTGAGTATCATGGTTATAATTTGGATTCTTTTGAGAAGCTCATGATGTACACTTTGTTTTCTTTGATGGTTTGATTCCTTGGTTGATTCTCATGGTTAGAGGATCATTTTTTATCATGATGTCATGGATAGCTTGGATACACTATTTAGTAAGAGCTTATGATAGTGATAGGCTGATAGTACAAGATTAGTTCCTAGTTTGGTTTGTATCTTCTTGGTTTGAAGATCTTGGTTTCACTTGGTATTGACACTTTGGTTGTGTGAGTGTAAACCTAGAGGATCTTCATGTAGGAGATGGATTTTATGATTCCATAGGTGACTTGGTACCATGTTTGAGTGGGAATTGTTGGCATTGATATATTTATTGAGTGTTCATAGATGTTGGAGGTTTGTCTTAGATCTTGTTGCTGCAAAAGCATCTTTGACATTTGCATGGTGCACTTGTTATCTTAATGGTGTGTGAAGATGGTTAGATCTTGAGGAATCCTGGGGTTCTCAATTATCTTCATGGTGTGTGAAGATGGTTCTTCATGGTATGTGGAGATGGTTTTCTTCAAGGTATGTGGAGATGGTTGTATCTCAATAACTTATAGGTTTCTTGGTAAAGGTGTGGTTTATGCTTTCATTTCACATGTTATCCTTGGTGTTAGGATGGTTTCATTTTTATTTCATAGTATACTCTTGATATTTGTTTAGATTTTTAACATGTTATATTATGTTCATTTGGAGCATGTTGTCTCTTTTGAGATGGTAAGATCATGTCATCATGTTTATGTTCCTAAGGCCATGGTTGGAACTTTGACAATGATCTTAGTTTAGTTTCTTGGTATTGAGTACATTGATCATAAGCTAGATACTTCATGATATTGCTATGTTTCATTTGGAGTTGTCATGGATTGATTGGTTACATGTGCTCATGAATACTTAGAGACGGTGGTGATGCTAATTTCTCTTGGATTAGAGAATTATTTATTGGGACGATTGATGGTTGCAGTAGTAATTTTGAGGGGCATTCATTTGATATGGACTTGAGAGGACATTGTTCTTAGATGAGTCTTGGTTAGAGACTTGGATATCTTGATGAGCATTCTCATTCCCAACTCTTATTCTACTCAGTGGTTTTCTACTTGAGAGGTAGAGCCCATTGTTTCTCTCAAGTGCATTATATTTATGCTTGTCTTACATGGATATGGATCTTAAGCTATGGTACATGAGTTATTTCTAGAGAATTTATTTTAGAGATGGTTTAGCATTGGTTATCTCCATTTGTATATGTGTTTATGTTGGTTGAGTTTCAGAGATGGTTTTATATTGGGCATATTTCTTAGATTAGGAATGGTTTATGAGTTTGATCTTCTTGTGAGAGGCTTACATCCATGATTAGTTATATGGTATGGATTGGGTGTTGTTGTAGCTTCTTGGTTGGGGTTTTATGGAAGGGATCATACTTGTACAATTTACATCCAGAGGTGTGTGTATGACATGATACAAGTTATGATTTGCATGGTTTCTCTCTGGTCTTGGTTATCTTCTCGGATGTTCAGTTTCAATTACATTGGATTTGAGATTGGTTGGAGATTGTGATCACTAGTTTGTGCTCATGTATGTCATATGAGAGATGACAAGGTTATTCCTTTATCTTTTTCCTCTATTGGTTGTGTAGAAATTAGGAGAGCATTAGAGAATTGTTATGAGAGGTGTTCTTGTGAGTTATTGGTTTATGTGTTGTGGATGTCCTTGAGACTACATGGATTCACTTCTTTGAGATGTTGTGAGTGGATTGGTTATAGATTTGACATTATCTTTTGCAGTGGATCTTCTTAGTATATATGTGGTAGGAATTTCTCTTGAGGCCCTTGATTGTAGGTTATGGATTGGATATGTTGATGATGTGAGATTCACTTGGTATACCTTTGGAGGTATGGATAGTTGGATGGGTTTGACACTTGTTGTGGGTGTTATTTAAGATATGGATATTTTAACAACTACTAATACATGTGATTAGCTTTGGATTGAGTTTTTGTGCTCGGTATTTCAGAATTGCTACATGATCTTATGATCTTTTAATGTGACAGGGTGGGTGGCTTTCTCTTTGGATGGTTTTATGTATTTCTAGTGGTAGTGGTATAATAAGATGTGAGATCATTCATGTTTGAGATGCTGGATACTTTAATTTTGTTTTGGGTACTAGGATGGAGCACTTCATGTACTTTGATCCATAATGGTGGATGTGCTGAGAGGGATTGTTCCCTTGTTTATTTATGTGGCTACAGATTGACCCTATGCAATGTATACAATAAGTGGGACATTGTTGAGATAATGGGTGTTGCACACATTGCATAATATTGTTATATTGTATTATTTTATCTTATTAGGTAATTTTACGCCTAGATGGATGTGCAACATCTAAAGATTCCCATGAGATATACTTGATGAGTTGTATTGTAGCATTGTGATAATATTTCATATAATTATTTAATATTGGGAAAAATAATTAAATTTTGAATAATAATAAATGTGGGGTTAATGGCCTAGGTAGCACATAGTTTTATCACACGGTTTATGTAATACCACTTGGTAGTTTGTGGGACTTGCTACTATATAAGTAGCCATAAGGGTAGTTGTTGAAGTGACAAGACATAAGGGAAAAATGCAAGAGTCGAGCGGGATAAACCATAAGTTAGCCAAGGGAGCATTTATGAAGGTTGGAAGCATGGCATGGGATGTGTGGATTCATGATTTTTCACATGGATTGCCTTGTTGTGACTGTGGCATTGAAGGCTTCCATGGTTATATTGAAATTGTGTTTTGCGTTGAATAATACATGGTGATGGATGCTTTTGGAGGCTAGGTTTTGCCCTCAATGAGGGTTTCCCAGGGTATATCTTGTGTCACAATTTTTGTGGGTATGTTGTCTATTCTCTTGCATGTGGATTTCAATTGCATCTTTATTCTAGATATATTATGGGTTATATGGAAACAACTATATTCTTTATTGAAAGTTTCCTTACAAGAAGTGGATCCTGCCTCCTTAGTATTTTGGGTGATAAAAAATGAAGAAATTTCTATTTTTTTGTGATCAAAATAATGATATTTTATAGCTCAGTATTATAACAAAAAATATTTAAAAATATGCTTTTTGATTTTTTTTTGTCTAACAAAATAATGGCATAAATACAACCATGGTTGTTGGCCACATATTACAAACTATAGTGTTATGTAATAGCAAATGAAAATAGGAGATTGTTATATTTTTTATTCTCCTCCACATGGTAAAGGTAGCTCCTCCATGACAACAATGATTTTTTAAAGTATTGGAAGTGGAAACAAATATTTAGTTTGGTAAGGAATGAGAATGTGAATAGAGTCCATTTGTAAAGAAATAAAAATAGAGTCGACATGGCCAAGCTTTTCACCAATAAATTATTATGTTATAAAAAGAAAAAAAAACTTTTGGTTCTCTCCTCGCATAATCTTTATTTAGTCGCTGCCACATATGCCACAAATTTCCCAAGCCAAATGTTGAGGAGAAGATCACATGGTAAAGAAGGAATCAAAACCACTTCATTACATCTGGATTATTATTTTAGATCTGGAACATATTCAACATCACTTCCAACTTGGAAAATAATGACAAAAATAATCTTTACTAGCCACAAATAAATACATAACAATTTCTTACTAGAAAATGACAAAAAATTTCCATGACAAAAAATCTGCATGCTATGAGATATATTTATGAATATTTAAATAACAACACTCAATAAGTAATTTTCATAGTTTAATCTTAGAACAAAATTAAATATTACTTATTAATATTTAATCACATGCAACATAAAAGAATAAAATGGTATAAAATTGGAAATGGGTGATAAGTATAAAAATTTAGCTAAAAGATGGTATAAAATAGGACGTAAGTGGCTCTCACCACCTACTTTTTCCTATCCTCCATCCAATGGTCATTCTTTATCCATCTATCTATTACATTTATTTCCCATGGTACTAGTTGTGTAGCCATGAAAATAAACTACATAACATGTGGTGCTTTTTTTATTAAAAAAAAAGTGTAGAAAAATCCCCATTGGTATGCTTTCTATTTTTGTGGCTACATGATGACTCCCCATTTCCTAATGCATGTCTCATTATGAATTCATAATTTCACATCTTTGTCTATAATTAGTTATTCTCTTTCATTGGTCATAACTATCTAGTCATGATAATTCAAATATTCATCCTCAACCTCTAATCCAATTGTGTAGAGGTAAAATATAATTAACCATCTTAACACATTTAAAAGTGGGGAGACCAAGATCCACCCCTTTGATTAGGTTTTCTTAATACACAAGGAAGTATCAATGGAAACCATAATACAAAATGAATTAATTATTTAAGTTACGAAAGATCAACCCCATAGCTATGAAGAATCACCTACATGCAAATACCTATCATACAAAGAGAGAGAAAAAAAAACTATGGAGGCTAGAATTTCCAAATCCAAAAATGAGACATTCTTGATGAGTAAAAAGAGAAATTGCTATTATTAAAAATGAATGAATAAAATTATAAAGAGATCAATCCAAATAGAGAAAACCAAATGGAAAAAATCCTACTCCAAAAAGAGATCGAAAGAATTTTCCAAAAGATAGGAACAAAAGGATGATAAAAAAGAACACCACTGAAGCATGGAGCTCCAAACACTGCCAAACTATTGATCTAAAGAACCTCCACTATATAGAACATGACCAGGTAGAGAAGAGTAAGTCTGAAGAGCTTATGAATCAAAGATGGAAGATATCTTCATGGCCTCCAAAAATAGGAATGAAAGAATGCCTATATGGTAAGTGATCCATCTCACCAAAATGCATAGGAATCCTGTCACTACAATCGCCTAGTACATAGGATCAAATACTAAATACATAACTCACTTCATTAAATCAAGAAAGAAATAAAACCAACACAACCCCCCAAAATTTTTGAGAGGTAAGAGATGAACACTAAAACTAAATGCAATATCTCCTATAGAAAGAAGAATCCAGAACATGGAGAGTGCAAAAGAAGTACAAAAACCTATAATGGTATGTGTCATTGACACATCATGGGGCTAATATCATGGAAGGAACACTCACTTGACAAAAGAAGATGGAAAATATGGCCAAAATAAAACCCCCATGCACTTTATAATGTAGTGCAAGTACAACAAAACACAAAGATGTGCAAGATCCCAAAATGCAATAGAGTGATACTTTATCTCGGTGTATTTGCAAAAATACTACAAAAGAATGTCAAAAAAGATCAAGAGAGACATAAGGTTGATACAATAGATAGTACAACCCATGAAAAATTATCTAAAACAACAAAATCAATCTCTGAACCTAAAATAACCAAGATATCTATTAAAATGCAAAAAAAAGGAAAAAAAAATTGAATGGGATGTGCATGGAGTAGAATCTGGAAAATAGAATGTCTCAAGATATGTATCTTGGAGTGCAAAATAGAACTTATAAATTTGACTGTATAAATAAGAAACTAAACGAAATCAAAAATCCAAAAAAATTGCACCATCATGATGGGCTCGAAACTACCTTTCTTGCAATATTTTATTTGTGGAAAATGGAGTCTAGATGAGTAAGTTATGGCCAAAACAACCATAGGTAGGTCAAAAAAAATGCTAGAAAAGTAAAAAAGTACTACCTCAAGATCTAGGCCAGAATGCTCTGGGAAGTGTGCCCACTAGTACCATAAATTACCTTAGGATTTGTGCCAAAACTTTTTATTACCATACCAAATTGTCTTGATTTGTGTGCAAAATCTCAATTTGTGCATCCAAAAATCTCGATTTGTGTGCCTAAAAAAATTAATTTACATCCCAAAAATTAGAATATTGCTGCCTCATAAATGTACCAAATTTGGGAGCAATATTTTTTAGCCTCAAATTCCAACTATGTCCAAATTGGATAAATTTTATATGAAAATAGAGGTTTTTGGGTGCTCTGAGCTCAACAATGATGTTTGTTTGGGCTCAAAGTGATCCAAAAAATAGTGATCCCCTAGATTCAACACAAAATAACTCTAAAAAATGAGACCCTTTCAAATAAAATGCACAAGTCTAAAAAATGATGTCAAATCTCTCAAGAACATAACAGGTAAAAAATGATGTCAAATCTCTCAAGAACATAATAGGGGCATGAAAATCTAGAGCTCTGATACCATGTTGAAGTTTATATTTAAAAGATCAACCCTACAGCTCCCAAGAATCACCTACATGAAAACACCTATCATAGAAAGAGAGAAGAAAAAACTATGGAGGCTGGAATTCCTAGATCAATGGGTGAGACATTCTTAATGAGCAAAAAGAGAGATTGCTAAATTATAAAAAGTGAATGAATAAAATTACAAAGAGATCAATCATTATAAAAGGAGATCAAAACCCTAAAAGGTAAAACCTAGGTTACATGATAATAAATAATGAAATAATTAATTATTATATGTCTAAAGTTTAGCTTAAGTAAACTAGAGATAATAAGCGACTTAATAAATAAATCAAAATGATTTATTTAATGAGGTGATATCTTATTACTCTAACATGGATAACTTGGATTTATTTCCCTCTTACCTCCACCTTAAGAGCATTTAAAAAATAAGATAACCAATATAGAGTTGAGATATAAAGATATGATAAGATGATAAAGTATATATAGAAATGAAAGCGGGGAAGAGGATATACCTTGTGAAATACAAACCTATAAATTAGTTATCAAATGACCTCCAAAAGAGCTAACTCTAGTGACCTAAACAAAAACTGTGAGATAGAAAAAACTCAAAATTTGTTTTTGATTTGCCATGGTTGAATTGTATGATTAGGGGCAAACCATTCACCACTGATGCAATAAGGGTGATCTGGTTCGACCTGATGGAATGAGTGCAATGTTGATTCTCATTTCATAGTTCTATAGAAAGCCAAAAATATTATCTAGATCTACAACTTATTTCCCAACCCAAAATTTGAAACTTACAAAATGAAGGATTTATTCATTTATTGTTGGGGGGTTGACCTCAGTCAAACCCAACTTTAGGAATTAACCTTGAATTGAACTTAAGATGGAATGATAGAAATTAGTTGTAATATATCTAATATGAAGTAATGTAAATCTATGAAAATGCTCATGAATTTGAAATATAATCAAGTATGTAGATGCAATAGCTTTAAAGTCAACTTCAAAAATCCCTAGTAAGGAAATCAAATTGAAACCAAAACCTTCATGAATGAATATGCTTGAAATCCACCTTGAGAGGCTGAATGTAGAAGATGTCAAAACGATCTTGAATGTATGAAGGGAGATCTTGAATGTTGAAAGTGCAGTAGAAGATAAACTCCTTCAATAGCTTGAATTCATGATCCTTGATCTTCAATGGATAGATTTCTTGAATTCCTTAAATACTCGAAGAATGCTTGAGAACTTGAGAGCTTGATTGAGAGTCCTTGGTAATAGAATGCTTGGATGAGAAATGAAGAAAATGGATGGGTTTATATAGATCTCAGAATAGACTAACTCTTGTAAGCTAACATGCCTAGGAATCAATACCTCAGAGGTATCTTGACATGGGACCCAAATAGTGGACTCAAAATAGGGCCTAGTCAGGAGCACACTATGGCCCTAATTGGCCCATCAGTACCAAGAACCTAGATGGGATCCCAAAACATGTCCCAAATCTGAGAAATCAAGTATAAAGTTTGAGATTTAGTTGTTTCAGTACAAAGAGTAGATTCCAAGTGGCTAAATAAAGGGAAAGGAGGACCTAGATGAATAGATCCTACCTAAATCTTAACACCATGAAAAATAGTATCTTTAAAGAGGATCTATTGCATTTTACACTAATTCTACCTAGGAGAAAGGATGGAAGAGGGAGAGGAAATAAAGAAAGGTGTAGAGGGAATGGTGATTTCACCTAAAAATGAGTGTTAAATCATCTTTAAATTGAGGTGCTTCCAATTTAAGTCGATATATTAAGCCCCCACTTTAGAGAGAGTGTGGATCAACCCACACTCGTAGTAAAGTAGAGAGAAGAAGAGAAGAATTTAATGAATCAAAATGAGGTAGAACATCACTTAGTCAAATGTAATGATCCCCCAAGGCTAAGGGTCCTAACTCCACATCCATACACTAGGGTGCAAAGAAAAAGAAACAAAGCTAAAAAGATAAAGACACAACAAGGGGGTTAATACTAAATAGACCCAAATAAACCAATGAAAGAGACCTTAGCTGAAGAAACATCTCACCCACTAATATCATATTTTCAAAGCTATTAGAAGAGCATAAATAATGACATGAGAAATACAAGAGAAACATCATTAATAATATAACTTCAAGATCTATCTCTACTAGCATGAAATCAAAAAAGAGAGAAGGGAGAGAAAAGTGATTACCTTACCCAGTAGAGTGCCCACCCTACTTTGAATCACCAAGAGAGTCATTGTAAAAGATTGTATTGAATGGTCTAATGGGGTGGTAACACATAAGTCAACCCAATGAAGTTCCACTCAATCACCTTTCTTCATATCGTCATGGCATGGTCTTGTAAAAATGCATTACCCATGTATGAGACTTAAAATGTTGTGCTTTAACACATTACTTATATTAGGACTTAGCAAATTGTTATGTGTTACCCATGTATAAGATTTAGCATATATGTATCTGGATGTGTTACTCAAATATTTGACTTAAAAAATTGTTATGCATTACCCACAAATGAGATTTAGCATATGTGCTTATGTGTGTGAAAGAGAAAGAGATAAAGTAACAATATATCAATTTAAGAATGAATTTGAAAGCATACCAAGGATCTAGGGCTAAAGTACTCTAAGTCATGCTTAGAATCTACATTTGCTATCCCATGAGAGAAGAAACTATATACAAGGAGGGCTTATATATGGCCCCCTCCTTATCATGTCTAGATACTAGACATGAGAAGGTAGAGAAAGAGGATACCCACCTTATGCAACAAGGAGATATCCTTAAAGAATCAATGTGGACTACATTCATAGCAAAGATCTTTAACTCTTATAATATGTGAACATAGACATGTTAGATAACTAAGGGGCAGCATGAATTAGTTATGTCTAGTTATCCTATAGGCCTTTCAAACACTTTAGTACAAATTCAAACTTCATAAACTTCAACAACAATAACTCAATGATCCCATTTAACTTCACAATTCATACTTGTAATCAAAATTGTTATCTTACTATTCATAGCTTTATCAACTACCAAAAATCTAACTTAACTTCTACCAACTTGTAGTAGTAATGAAATATCATTAAAATCAACTTGGAACATAATATCAATCACACATTTGACACTATGATTTAATGTCGAAACCCTATAAAGGAAAAAACCACTTAGGGATGACAACCCAAAATAATTTGGCTTTTCTAAATTAAGCTCTACTAGGAGCCAACCTTGTCAAAGGTTACATGAACATTTTTTGTATGAACTAGTTAGAGCTTTTTAACATAAATATCACCTATACCTTATCACTCGTTGTCATTACGAAAGAGTGGCCTGGTGAAAAGATAAAGAAACATCACTAATTGATGTTACCCTATAAGATTTCATAGACTTGTTAGGTCCACTCGGTTAAGAGATTCTCTACTACAATGGTAAGAAAGTAGAAGTTAAATGACCTATTAGGTTTAGCACTACCTTGCTTGTTCAAATCTTGGTTTGGCTATGTCTTCTTCCTTATTATCTTTGTTAGGCTGATTTACTCATTTACAGTATCACTTTGCACTATCTTGGTTTGATCTTTTCAACTCTTTTTCTACTCAGTTCAACTTGCTTCTTTCTCTAGTAATTCAACAATAATGAGAAACCAAAACTTTCCTCAAACATCTCCTTAAATAGTAATCTCTCGACTTCCAAATTCTTCTAGATTTTGTTGGCTAACCACAATTATATATCTCATATTCAAAGTATTTAGTCATTTAGAAAAGAGAACATTCATTGAACTTTGTGCTCTTTCTTATCTTGCTTCAATCTCCATTATCAGATCTTCATTACATTTTTCTAGTTGTAGATCTTGTAATAAACTTTGACTTTAACCTTTGAACTTCTTGAAAATTCTTTATTTCTATCATAAGTCAGCCTTAGATCTTGTCTTTCTCAACATATTCTACTTGTTCAAACTCGGTGACCATTACATTTCACTTGGGTAACATATCACTCAGCTAACACTTTATTTACTTGGTAACACTAAACTTTATCTTCTCTTTTCCAATTGCTCAGTGACAACTATTGTCTATCGATGAATACAAAAATTCTTCTTTCTCCTTATTACTTGGTATAGCTTATATAGCTCATTGAATACATAAAATTCATCATCACATTACAAGATTACATTATTGTAAAAAAATTAAACCAACATTACATTATCCTTGTATAAATCATTCAAGTTCCCATTGAATACCATACTTAACATTATTCCACCTCATCATTATACTTTATTCAAATCCTCTTTGTCAATCAAATGATATGTTGCTGAAAAAAATTGATTAATTGTATATTGTCTTTAATGCTGCACAAAATGTCATATCTTTACTAGTCAATGTCTGTCAAGCTCACTAGGGTGATGGAGACAATTTTCTATGTTTGTCAAGCATTCTAGTGTTTACCAAGTTTAGAAGACAGTGTCTACCAAGTTCTCTTAGGCACCAAAGAAAAGTTCACAGAAGTTCAATGTCAACCGAGCTCACTCAATTAACAAAGGAAAGTTGGCATGGAACCGATGTTAGTAGAGCTCACTCGATTACCAATGGAAGTTTACAAAGTTGCAGAGTTAATCGAGTTCACTTGGTTAACACAAGACAATCATTTTAAAGTTAGTGTCTACTAGCAAAATTGGCTAACAAAGGATTTTCTTGTTTTGGCATATTGAGTTTAATAGATTTGTTTGTTGGTTCTAGCCAACTAAAGAGATGAAGAATTATTATTATAAGTTTTATTCAAGCTGACTTTACAATGTATATGATATAAGTATAAGGTTAAGTTGAGAATTGAAGATGTGTGAGAATGTGTGGAAGATAAGAAGATGCTTAAAGGAAGTGAATTGGAAGGATAAACATAATATCCTTGTTGGGTGGCAAAGATTAATGTGATCAAGAAGAATCAATTATTATAGCTAGAATTGAGATCTGAAATTAGCAATATAGTTCCATCATCGATTAGGTCATATCATTGTTACTCTCCAACCATTTTAGTAGTAAATCAAATCTAGTAATAGAGTTAGCCTAACAACTATTTGTAAATCTTCTATCGAGGTGGTATTTCTAGATTGAAGTGTCTAAAGACCTCTAACAAGACCACTCCTAACAGGGTGATTAAATCCTCTAATAGGGTCACACCTAATAGTGTGTTTTGTAACCCTAAATAGGGTTGGATCCTAATATGGCTCACTTTAGAATAGTGAAAAATAATAACTAGTTACAATTGGTGGTTTTTCATAAATTGGGTTTCCAAGTTATAACTTGGTGTCACTTATGTTCATGCTTTTTTTTATGTGTATGCAACTAAGTTGATTAAGGTTAATCATTCTAATATATTAATATCTACATGTTAAGTATTTGTCGAGTAATAGTTGTTATTATAGTACTTGCCAAGTTACAACATATTAATAGTGTTAACCGAGTGCCTGTGTGTTAACCAAGTGATAGTAGTTTCAACAGAGTTTATGTTTTGTAATAATATACAAGGGATCTAGGATTTATTTTTGTACAAAGGTACTCCTCTTATATTTCCAAAAATTTGTATTAGATCTTTTGGTTCTTGTATAGAAGGTTTCAAGGACCTAAGGTAAAGATCAAGATATCTTACAGAAGAGAAATTCCCAATTTGAACAAAGATAACTTTGAGGCATGGTAGGAACTTATGAAGACCATCAATAATTCACATCTAAAATATTTGAATACCTAGTATAAAGCTCTTACTAGAACTTCGACTATGGAGGAGATTTCTGAAAAGAAGAATCATAACATTATAATGATTGACATTGAATCTACTCTTAATTATGTTGGATTTGATGAGGTCAAAGGTTGTCCTATTTCTCATGAAATGTGGACCAAGCTGAAATATATCTATGGAGGTGATGATAATGTGAGGAGAGCCAAGGCAGACACCTTAAGAGGTTAGTTTGATTAGATGAAGATTAGGGAAGATGAAAATATTGCAAAATATGTTGAGACAATCAAAGTAAGTGTAAGTGCAATCAAACTCTTTGGAGGGAAAATTGATGATGTGACAGTTGTAAGCAAGGTACTTAGAACCCTTTTTCCTATCTATGAAATTAGAGTGTTAACTATTCAAGAGATGAGATGTGATCCCAATAATAAGATAAATTTGGATGCTCTAGTGGGAAGGTTGACAATATTTGAGCTAGATAACTATGATAATCATGTTTGTAGTTCTAGCAATCTTGAATCTTCATTCAATCCAAGTTGTCACTCAAGAAGAAAGCTACAAAGTCTAAAGGTAAATTATTTGAAAGTGAAGAGGAAGATAGTTCTGACAATAATCTTGAAGCCATTGAAGCCCTTCTTGCAAGACGATATCCCAAAGGAAAAGGAAAGTACAAAGGTAAAATTCATCTAATTAATTTTTCTTGTAAAGAAGTTGGTCATGTTGCTACAAGGTGTCCAAACAGAGAATACAAAGAAGAAACAAAGAACAAGTATAAAGGAAAGAAAGATTTCAGAAACTACAAGGACTACAAGGATAAAGGTAAGAAGTCTTGTTTCATGGCTAAAGATTCTAATAGTAGTGAAGATGATGAATTGGTTTATATTACTATAAAAGATGAATATGATGATGAAGATGACAAGATGGCACTTTTTTCTCATGTTAGCAAAAATGATACATGGATTATTGATAGTGGATTTTCTCACCATATGACTAGTGATAAAATAAAGTTTGAACATATGGAACACTATGATGGTGGGAGTGTAAGATTTGGAAAAAATGAACCATGTTGCATAAAAGGAAAAGGTTGTATTTCACTAACCAATGAACTTATATGTGATAATTCTTATTAGGTTGAAGGACTAAAGAATAATCTACTAAGTGTGGCACATTTGAATAACATTAGATTCAAAGTAGAATTCATGAATGGAAAGGTCAAGCTACTAGATGGAAAAGGAAATCTAGTTGGGTCTGGTAATCAAACAAAATGTAACTTATTCTACCTAGATCTAAGTGAAAATTCATGTTTCATTGCTCAAATAGAAAAAATTTGGTTATGGTATAAAATATTGTGTCATGTAAACTTTGATAACTTGATCAAGATAAGAAAAAACAAAAGAGTTAGAGGTATTTCTAGTTTGAAAAAACTTGATATGGGCCAATGCAATAATTGTCAAATTAGAAAGATGGGAAAGATAAGTTTTAGAAGCAATAATTATCATTCAAAAGAAGTCTTGGAGCTGGTTCATACAAACCTTTGTTGACCTATTGGCATTGCGATCTACAATGGAGGGGTAAGTGCAAAAAGTTAGGTCTAACTTTTGTGTAAAAAGTGGAATTGTTTTTCCTATTTTTGAAATTTCTCGTCAATTGATGTTAAAATTTGACACATTTAGAGATTGAATATAAAAAAGCTACAAAAATAAAAATTGTAGTGTTCAGAATCTACTTTTTGAATATGTAATTTATTTGTGTACCCATATGATAGATTTTTTTTTTTATGGATTTTTAAAACCCACTTTTTTCAGAATGTATGATTCAAGACCATACCACACTTATGTACAGACACCATAATTTGACACAAATAAATATTTTTTTGTAAATCCTTTTAAAGAAAGTTACCTAACACACCAAAGATTGATGATAATATTTTTTCTTAATTTTTATTGAATAACCTTTTTAGTATTAATTTTTAATTGGCTATAAAGGTAATTTTAAAACCTCTCGTATACAAATACCATAATTTGATCAAAATTTCACTTTTTTAATTTTTTTTTTTAAACATCCAAAAAATTGAATGTAGATTAATGACATATAAATTAATTTAAGAAAAATTATAAAATAAAGAAGTTATTAAAGTTTTAGTACATGTCACTATTTTACATTTAGATACTATCTTTTGATTAAAAAATAATACAAAAATAGTAAATAAAATTGTAACACTATAAAATTTATATTTCTAAAATTAGGATAGTGAGAGCTCTAATGGGTTTTTGTTTCATAAAAAAAATTGATAAGGAAGACCCTCTAAATATTATAGCGAGGCATGAATTTGCCAGTTCAATGCCTTAGCCAAATCTTGAGAGGCCAAGACATAGGTTTGGTCTCACCAAGCCTTTCTCAAACCAAAATCTGAGGCAAGAGAAAAAATCATACCTCATGTTGTAAGAAATGGGAACCTGTTATTTGAAATTTAAAAAATAGATACCTATTTTGAAAAATTAAAAGCAGCATTTAAAATCCCCCCAAAAAATAAAAATCTTAATTTTCTAGAAATGAGTACCCTTTTTTTACTTTTTTTGTTTGATGAATAGTCTCTTCCTTATATTCAAAAAAATACAATAAAGTTACATATTCACAAAAAAAGGGGCCAGGGGAAACAAGATCACCTTGTGAGTTCATACGGCCATTGGCCGAAAATCAACTATTCATCAAAAACCTTTTAGAAAACAATAGAAAATAAAGAAATCATCATGCTACTAGCATAGCAACAACCAAGGAAGGAGGATCCTTATCATCAAAGCCCCACCCAAAAGTGGAGTGAGTAGATGGCTCAAGGGGGAGCCTAACTGTCATCAATAGTAGTAGCATTATCTTCATCTTTTTCTCCCTCAAGACTGGGAGGAGAAATGGCTAAGTCCAGCCAAGGAAACACCCACTTGGAGTCTGAGTGAGTAGAGAACCAACTTGTAGTAGGAGTAGTAGGAGGAACCATTGGAGACCACCATGAAATAGACCTCTGGGGAGGCAATGCCAAGTAGTGCTGACCAACAGAACCTTCAGAAGCATGGTGCTGACCAAAAGCACCACCACTAGGAGAGCGGTGTTACTGAGAGGGAGGCGTGTGTGAGCAATAAGAAAAACTACTATGTCCTTGATGGTGATCATGAGGAGGGTACAGTTGCCAAAGGTCAAATCTGGTGGAACATGAGCAATCATATAGGGGGCATTTCCCCAATGAGCAAAAACTTTTGTAAGTGAGCCACCTCCAAAGCCACTTTATCCATCTGTACTTGAATCTGCAACATGACATTGTTATAAATACATGCTTTAGCATACATAGCCACATTAATGGCAAGTGTGTTGTGAGCATAAATGACTAAATTGTGATATTTCCAAATGGTAAATAAGATCTCCAATCTGAAAGCATACCATATCTACGCATATTTGAAAGGTATCAAAATATTATCACCTAGAAGAACCATATGCCAAGAAAAAGGTTATGGGTGGAAGGGGCAAAAGAGATCATGGATCCATCACCAGTAACATTGAGCCCATCTATAAAACTAAAAAATGTGCAAAAAGGACTCTGGTTGACCACAGAAAGAGCAATGGGGGTCAGGAACTCCTAAATGTCGCAGCCAAGAGCCCAAAGGCAAGCCTCGAAAAAGAATACAATAGGTAAGATGCACAATTTTGGGTTCAGTAATGGTGTGCCACACAATAGAGAACCTATGACTCCAAATGCAATGCAAGAATTAAAAATGGCAATGTTGGTTCATCACATCAACCATGGGCATGTGAGGAACTAGCCATCAGTAACCTAGCCTAGGTTTATATTTGGTTATCAAAGTGTTTGGATACCACTTCCAATCTTTCCACCAAGGACAAGAAGATTGAATGCCTACTTTGTGTAAAAAATGTGAAGGCACCGCAAAAACTAGAAGATCAAAGGTCTGTCAATCTAGACGAGTGAGCCAGAATCGCACTCATATGTCTTTCGATGACTGCAAGCTCATAGTAACTCTAGAGAAAAGATCTTTAGGGGCCCTGATGCGACATTAAAAAAAAAGTGCAGAGCACTAGCCCTGTGCACCTTATCCAGGGGAACACCTTGAATAGAAAATAAAGGTGACCACCAGAGATTATGTTGGGTCAAGGAGAGCCCATCTTTGAATCCATTGCCAACCTAGCAAAGCTAGGGCTTAACTACTTCCCAAGCTTTCCAAATACTCTTCGCAACAAAAGTACCCTAATTTTGGATAGGTTTAGGGGTAACCAAAAGGGTTTAAAACCCAATCCCCTTTCAGCTAGCCAATGGAATGAAAAACCTGAGGAAATGCAATGTCTTAACAAAATCTTCTAGGCTTCATTGTCAAAAAGAGCTCGAATCACCCATTTAGTACATAAAGTATTACGTTTATTTAGGGTGGACAACAAGCCTAGGCCACCAGACTCCTTGGGAAGAAAATAGAAATCCAAGGCAACTCTATGAAAGCCCTAGTGAGAAGTGTTTGATGCCAGAGAAAGTCACATAAAAGGTGCTCAAGTTTGAGGTACAAGGCCTTTGAAGGAGCCCAATAGGAAGAATAATAAACATGGGTGGGAGCCAATACTTTGTAACAACTCTGGAATCTTCCTGCTAGGGAAAGAAGATTGGTGATCCAATACTCCAGCTTCTCTATTTAGGAAACAACCACATTCCAAAGCTCAACAACTAAGGCTTGGAACCCAAAGGGGATACCTAGAAAATGAAAAACTTCTCCATGTTGAACCCATTTCAATTGATATTACTCAAGCCAAGTAGGACAATGAATGTAAGGTTGCCTGTAACAAAGGGTTTTCTGCTACTAAATGGAAAACCCTGAAGCAAAATAGAATATTTCAAGACATTGCAAAGTGGAGGCAATATTCTCTTCATCCTCAATGAGAGTAAGGAAAGAGTTGTCTGCAAAATGACCATTCACAAGCTGATCAAGGGAATTTGAGAGCGAAATATCTCAGAATCTTCTTTGGGAGATGGCATTTGTGAGAAAATACCCAAAACCTTCTATTGCCAATATATATAAATAGGGTGCCAATAGGAAAACTTGATGAATTGATCGATAAAGCCCAAATGCTTGAGACTAAAGGTCATTAAAGGAGATGCAAGTAGAGGCATCTCGAAAGAGAATTTGGACTAACTACAAAAAGGTAGGGCCAAACCCAAGAGCCTGAAGCATGGACAAAATGAAAGGCCACTCAATCCTATCATAAGCTTCGAAAAAATCAATTTTGAGAAAGATGGCATTGTTCTTGGAATGACAAGCCCATTCCATCCCTTCCCACACAACAATTATATTTTTCAAGATATAATGGGACTTGATAAAACTTGTTTGTTTATGGTGAATGATCTGAGAAAGAAGATGACAGATTTTTAGTGAGAGAGCCTTGGCAATGATCTTATAGGAGACATTCAACAATGTGATAGGCCTCTAATTATAGATGTCTTTAGGGTCGCTTGCCTTAGGTATGAACTTAATATTCCCTTTGTTAATAAGATTACCTAGAGAATGGGAGTTATATGCCTCAATATAAACCTTATGCAAGTCTAGACCAATCTCATCCCAAAATGCTTTGTAAAATTTACAAGGGAAGCCATCACAACCAAGGGCCTCATCATCTGCCATGGAGAGGACAACTTCCTTGAGGTCCTCTAGAGTGAGCTTCTACTCATATAATGCATATTGTTTTGGAGCAAGCCTTTTAGGCGTGGCAACCAAACAAGCCTACAAGGCTTGGTCCCTTGCCACCGAGGGACCCTGCATTGTGAAAAAAATTAATAGTGGTGAACAAAGGCTTGAAGAATATTAGGAAGCTCACAGTGTATGCTAACCCTCCTGAATGTGTTTGATCCCCACCATAGAGTGGCATGCCCTCAATGCATTAAAAAATTCCTTGGAAGCTTGATCACCAACCTCCAACAAGTGAAGGCGAGTTTTGAGTTGAGCTCTTGAGCAATATAATTGTCTACAACTTGTTTCTAATGGCAAAGGTTGGCAAGCCAAACCTAGAGATTTGTATCAAATGGATTCATGACAAGAGCTTTAGTGGCTGTATGGAGATCTTTGCTAGTGGCCTCATAGGATCTCTTGTGGTACATGGACAATTTCCTCCTATAAATGTGAAGAAACCTCGCAACGCGAGTGATGGTATCATTCCACCACTAAATCCACCTAGAGGATGAGTGAGGCCTCGGTTCAAGGCCCCAAGTTTATAAAATATGAGTGATATTGGGTGGATGGGACAACATAGAAGTATTAAGGTAAAACTAAGTTTTACAATTACAAGGAGGGGCAGAATGCCAAGTAATGGAGAAGTGGATGGGAAAATGATCTAAAAAAGTCATGTCAGGGAGCAAAGTGACAGGTAGCAGACTTGTGTGAGGAAAAGAAAAAAAAGAATGAGTATAAATCATAGCACAGTCCAACCTTTTAAGGACCCTATTAGGTCCCTCTCAAAAGTTGGACCATGTGTACCAGATGCCATCGATTTGGCAATGATGAATATTTGGATAAAAAAGACCCAACTTGTTCTACATGTAGAACTAGGCTTCTGACTCACCAATTGACCATCGAAAAGGCAAAAGGCCCAATTTATCAATAGCTAGCTCAACCATATTAAAATCCCCATAGAATAACCAAGTAGTAGGTGGCAAAGAATCAGCTAGCCACCTCCACAAGTGTGGGCACTCAATCGCATCATTAGGGGCATAGATATTGATAATGCCAAAAGAATAATTTTGAAAAGACAAAAAAATCCAAACTATTCTCTACATGGGGTCAGAACCATGCGAAAAAACAAAAGAGAAAAGCCAAGGGAAAAGGAGAGTGACTACACCACCTAGACCAGCATCATGTTGAGAAGAAAAACTAACACCATCCGACCATATCACATGGCAAACTAAGTTGAGAAGGAACCCAAAGTCTTTGACTTCTTCCAAACACAAAACATCAATATTGCCAAGCCTATGCTTGGTATCATGAATAGAATACTTTCTAAGGAGGTCTATTAGTCCCTGCACATTCCATGAGAGAAAATTCACAATAAACTAGCTTGCATATTCTCCTTGTCCTAAAGCAAGGAAAAACTATTATATAAGAAAGCGAAGGATTCAAACGAAGAGTCACCCAAAGTGATGGCTTGTCACTTACTTCCTTCAGGGCAATGAAAGCGATGGGGAGATGGAGAAGATTTTTTTTCTTTGAAAAAATGGGTACTTGATTTTTTTTAAATGGGATGGGTACCTGTTTCTAAAAAATTCAATTTTTTTATTTTTTCAAAAATGGGTACCCATTTGTTGAAAATAAAAATGGGCACCCAATTTAAAAAAATTGAGTACCCATTTTTTTAAATTTAGGGTAGGGTACTTGAGTCGACCCATTTCTAAGAGGTCTCATTCTACGGATTTGACTTCCATGGAATTGTGACCCAACTTCTTAAGATTTAACCATGGATAGAAATAACAATTGCATGCAAGTATAAACAATATCAAAAAGGTTCACCCAATCCCTGGGCTACGTCCACCAAATAACAAGTCCAATATTATTATGATCTAGTGATTGCAACCTAATTACAATTTGTAATCCCTTAGAGCTCAATACTGCCGCAAGAACCAATTTTCACATCACACCTTATGAAATAATCCCTAAGCCTAAGCCCTTTTATACAAGTATTTTTGCCACTTTAGGATTAGAATTAGTTACAACATGTTGGCCATAAATTGGCGAATAAATAATAGCCAATTGGAGAATATTAGTCATTGGTGAATAGTAGCCTAAAATTTTATGAAGTATGTATATTACTTTCCTGATCAATCACTACAAAAAAACACAACTTTGTGCATTCACCTAGAGATAAGTACTTAATTTTATTTTTTGATGATTATTCTAGGATGATGACCACAATGTATGTAAAAGATAAGTTTGTAGCTTTTCAAAAGTTCAAATGGTATCTGGCTAGAGTTGAGAAAGAAATGGGAAAAAAATTAAAGTGTTTAAGGTCAGATAGAGCAAGTGAATTCATTTCTAATGAATTCAATGAATTCTACATTGAAAATGAAATTAAAAGACAAGTATCAACCCCTAGTACACCAGAGGAAAATGATATAGCAGAAAGAAGGAACAAATCTATCATGGATTGTGCAAGAACCTTGATGATAGAGAAGAATGTTGCAATCAAATATTGGAAGGAAGCAAAAAGTACAATAGTTCATACCTTGAATAGAGTACAACTAAAGAAAGACACAAATCAGAATCCTTATGAACTATGGTATGGCTATAAAGCTAATATAAGTTGCTTCAAAGTATTTGGTAGTAAATGTTATATTTTGAAGGAGACTAGGAAAGGTAAATTTGATGAAGGCATATTCCTAGGATACTCTAGCAAAAGTAAAGTATACAAATTTTGAATCTATCTACTCACAAGATCATTGAAAGTGCACACGTGAGAATTGATGAGTTTGCAGAAAAGAGTGAAGAAGAGAGAAACAAAAAACCTGAAGACTACAAAAAATTTATTTACTTTGAACTTAATACATTTCCTAATGTAATTGGAGGTTAGTAGGCTTCACCTCCCGAGTCCTCCAAATCTCCAAAAGCACCCAAGTTGTAGCCAATGCAACTTGAGTCATAGTTAGAACCAACCAAGTTGTAGCCTATACAACTTGAGTCAGAGTCTAAAGGACTTGAGTCACAGATAGTGGGACCTAAGCATGATGCATAAGATCATGGTAAGGCAAGTGAAATGATCTTTAAATCCAAAGTACATGTACTTGCAAGATATGTTAGAAGGAAACATGCATTTAAGAAAATTATTGGAGAAAAGTTATATGGTATAATGACAAGGAACAAATTGAAAGGTGTACATGTTTGCCTACTAAATCTGAACCTACAATTGTTAAAGATGCTTTGTATAATGAAAGTTGAATTAAAGAAATAAATGAAGAGATAGAATATATAGAAAGGTTTAAGAATTTGGTATAGCTCTGATACCATCTAAGAATTTTCCTTAGGGCAAGATTCACCCAAGATTGTAGAACTCAAACACAAGCACAACTGTAGACCAAAAAGGAGTACGATCAATATATCAAAGTATTTCCTCATACATTGCTTTTCATTATCTATCCAAACACACTAGGAGTGCCTATATATAAAGGCCTCTCAGGAAGCACCTAGAATGTCTCTAGAAAGAACCAAGAGATAAGATAAGCATGAAAACTAAGCATGCATCTTATCCATCATTCTAGATGATAGGATAAGAATGACAAGGTTTATCTCAAGTGGAGATGTTGTAGAAACCATGTGTATAAAAGAGGTGTGAACTCCTATGTTGTCAATATGACAACTCATAAGAGTGCACATACTCCTAGGTGACTAATAAATAAATATTAAAATAATGCATTAACCTAAGTAAACTTAAGTAAGTGTAAATATTAAATACATATTTACACCAACACCCCCCTTAAGTGCAACTTAGGGGAATGCCCTTAATCTTATGAAAACTAGAACAAAATGCATGATGGGTTTCGACTACAAGGCCATGTTAGGTACCCATGTACATAATGAATGCAATCTCTCATAAAGCAGACAAAGAGGGAAAACCTCATGGGAAAAAACCTCCCCCAAAAAGAGAGATAAAAGGGATGCATGGATGGATGGAGTAATCAAGACACCCCATTATGATATACATCAAGTATATACGAAAGAGAAATGGGAGAAGGAAATAACCCCCTAAGAGGAAAAAGTCCCCCCCAAAAATGAGAAGGAGACTAGGTAGTCCCCCCCTAAAAGTAGTCTGTTGATTAGTGAGAAATGCTCCAATGTAGAAGTTGATGCATGACTATTGAATGATGTTAGTCCCTTTTGGAAGAAACAATGGCAGGGGTACAAGCGAGATGCTTCTATTGTGTGTGTAAAAAATCTTGATGATGAATGGTGTCTCTAAAACTGTTCAAGTGTTTCTATGTCGATACTAATGATGGCTCCTTCTAAAATTGCTGAGAAGAAGTGCAAATCGAGTAAGGATGCATATAGAGCCTATCTCAAAGAATAAACAGTCTCCTCAAATGAGAGAGAGACCTCCTACAACTGCTATACATAAGGATCCACAATCACATTAGCTTGTAAAAACTAATCAAGTAGAGAATAGACATGAGGGTCGGAGTGGGCCCTTGCAACAACTGTAGAAGGATTGTCCTCAGCAAAGAGAAGTGAAATATCATCAAAGAAGTCCTCCAAATTTTTTGTGTGCGACTCCACAAATAAACCTAAAACATCAGTCAAGAAGTCATCACTTGAGGCTGGAACTAGAAGACAAAGTGTACCTTGTTGTGCTGGATTAATCACTGTGGCAATGGATGAAGTATTTTCCTCAAAGAGAAGACAAATATCATCAAGGATGTCTCCCACATCTTCAATGTGAGACTCTATGAATAGAGTTACAATGGTTGGATGAAAGTCATTGCATGAACGTAAAGTAGGAAGACATAAATGGTCCTACTACATTGAGTCTGAAGCATCTGTTGTTGAAACAAGATCAGTAGGAGCAATAGGAGCATTTGGAGGTGTGATTTCATCTAGAGTCTAAGAAACTAGAGCTAGAGTGATTGGATGTAGAATTTCCTTTGGAGATGGAGGAACACATGGATCTCTATATGCTTCCAAAATAGACATCTAAATATCATGAAGAAAAATTTCCATTCTAAGAGGAGAAAAAGATTCCTTACTCATACTATTATTTAGAAAGCAATCAAGGTGCACAAGATGTGTCCAATTAAAATGTGGTGGCAATGAATAAATCTAAGGAAGCAATTCTTGATGGTCTTTTAGATGATCAAGTATCGAAGCACTCCATTATAGGCCACTTGTCAAATATATAAGATGGACTTTTGATTTTGCCTATTACAACTACCTTTTGAGGCTTAAATTTAGAACTAGGCATTGTAGCTCAGATATATAGCAATGCTAAAAGGCAATACAATGTAGAAAAGGTTCTAATGTTGAAAGTGATATTTCTATCCACACAACTCTATTATTTGAATGTAGATCTAGAAATTAGATGAAAAATAATGCACTTTAAAAATTAAAAAAACCTTAAATAGTGTCCAAATGAGCCCATATAGAGCGTTTCAAGTTGCAAAATGTAGGATTGGATAGGTACAATCACCAAAAAATACAAACTCTGACAAATCCTTACACCAAAACCAAAAAAGAGTTGCACCACTAAAAAAAATAACAAAAAAAATGCACCTAATTTGAAGTCTAGATGACCAAGTTATGAGCTCTCAAAGTCGGGCTACCAAATCAAAATTGAATCTCAAGAGGGGTTTGGACAAAAAACTACTAGCTTAAATTTGATAATTAAATGGCCATCGATGTAGTTATAAATTGATTGGGAATGACGGTCAGACAACTGTCAAATTTAACACCATGAAATGCTTATGTGGAAAAAAATTAGCCCTCCTAGTGATGTGGCAATATGGTCAGTACACATGTGTATAGAAAAAGATGAGGTGGACAGGTTGACGTGGCAATCTGAAAAGCCCTGTTGGCTATATAGTATAGTCTAAGGTGGCATCCTACATGGCAAGTATGATGATAGCGTGTCATTGATGAGTCACCTACACATGTGGTAGAGAGGTCTATAGATGATGCATGGCCTAAGAAAAGGGTGCCAGGTGGCAGATGAATAGGCCACATGGTGCAAACATAAGGGGTTTGGGAGGGATGCTTGGCAGGGTGTGATCTTGGCACGTGTTGCAGGCTGAACATGTTGGCCATAAAAAAACTTTGGTGACAGAAAGTTTACAACAGCTGGAGTTCAGTGTTTCATGGCATCGAGGACAAAAAAAGCTTATGTGATAGCCAATTACAAAAGATGATTGCGGAGGAGACAAATGTGTAGCCGAGAATTGAAAATGTTGACTAGGGCAGTGGGATTCAATCTGACATGCACCCTATGGAGGCTATTGGAGGTGTTTTTAAACACACGCCGTGGGTTATAAATAAAATGTGAGGCTACTAGTTGTGTTCTCACTAGAAGAAATATGTTCGGCTAGTGCTAGATTATGTCACCGATAAAGGAATATGCCTATCGATAATTTAATGAAGGAATATGCTCGCTAAGTGGAATATTCCTCTATGTAGCACCAAGATCTGGTAGCCCAGCTTTGTAAAAAAAAAAAAATCTTTGCAAGGGCAACTGACATAATTTTTTTTCAAAATCTAAAGGAAAATAAATAGTAAGATCTAAATTGAATGAAATTGCAGATCTAAAAAATGACAATACGCGAGTTGCAAATTGGGGCCTTCAAGTGCCGATTTGCAAAAAAAATTTGCTTCATGATCAACTTTGGCCTAGGGTATTCTATTTGCACTGAATCAATGTTCTTCACACAATGATGAGGTCTGTTTAGGCTCTAGATGCTCCCAATTTCTATGGTACTCCAAATTTGGGCCAAGGTGCTAAAGCGGCAATGGTCTTGAACAACTATGTGAAGAGAAATTCTCCAAGCTCTAATACCATGTAAGAATTTGGTATAGCTCTAATACCATGTAAGAATTTTCCTTAGGGAAAGATTCACCCAAATCGTAGAACTCAAATACAAGCACAACTATAGACCAAAAAGGAGTATGATCAATATATCAGAGTATGCCCTCATACATTGCTCTATATTGTTTGTTCAAACACACTAGGAGTGCTTGTATATAAAGGTCTCTCAAGAAACACCTAGAATGTCTCTAGAAAGAACCAGGAGATAAGATAGTCATGACAACTAAGCACATGTCTTATCCATCATTCTAGATGATAGGATAAGAATGACAAAGTGTATCTCAAGTGGAGATGTTGTAGACACCATGTGCATAAAAGAGGTGTGAACTCGTATGTTGTTAATATGACAACTGATAAGAGTGCACATACTCCTAGGTGACTAATAAATAAATATTAAAATAATGCATTAATCTAAGTAAAATTAAGTAAGTGTAAATATTAAATAAGTATTTACACCAACAAAAGGAATAAGACTTGGACTCTTATTCCTAGACCCAAGGATAAGAATGTAATTGGCACAAAGTGGGTGTTCAAAAATAAGATGAATGAAGATGGAGAAGTTTCAAGAAACAAAGAAAGGTTAGTATGCAAAGGTTATTCTCAAGAGGAAGGTATTGATTATAGTGAAACATTTTCTTTCATTACAAGACTAGAAGGTGTTAGGACTCTACTTGCTTATGCTGCACATAAAGGATTTAAAGTGTATGAGATGGATGTGAAATATGCATTATTGAATGAAATTCTAGAAGAAGATGTCTACATAGAATAACCTAAAGGTTTTGTAGATCCAAGCAAAAAGGATATGGTTTGTAAATTGCACAAAGCATTATATGGTCTCAAAGAAGCTCGTAGAGCTTGGTCTAAAAGACTTGATAATTATTTAATGAAGAATAGTTTTCAAAGGAAAAATGATAACAATAGCCCATTCATCAAAGAAGGACTAGATAAGAGGATTGTGTTGATAGAAATCTTTATGGATGATACATTATTTACTGGAAATGATGATTTGTGCAAATGTTTCTCAGAGGAAATGAGTAAGGAATTTGAGATGTCAATGTTTGGAGAAACCAAATTCTTTATTAGCTTGCAGATTCAATGGAAGAAAGATGGTATCTATATTACTTAATCTAAGTAATCAAGGAGATACTGAAGAAATTAAGAATGGAGGATTCAAGATCAGTTGGAACACCTATGTCTATTGGACATAAGATTTTCAAAAATGATGATTCCAAGGAGGTAGATTAGACCACATATAGATCTATGATTTGAAAATTTCAGTATGTAGTACATACTAGGCCTGATATTGCTCCTGCAGTTGATATAATGGCAATATTTTTACCTAATCCTAAAGAAAATCATATGGTGAAAATAAAGAGAATCATGAGGTATCTAAAGGGTACCAAAGAATATGGATTATTTTACAAGAAAGGAGACAATTTAGATTTGAAAGTCTTCACAAGTGCAGATTGAGCAAGAAGTATTGATGACATGAAGAGCACCAGTGGTGGAGCATTCTTTCTTGGTAAGAGACTAGTGTCTTGGAAAAGTAAGAAGTAGAATTGCATATCTCACTCTATAGCAGAGGTAGAATATGTTGCAGCAACAGTCAGTTGTTCCAATATTGTTTGGTTCAAACAATTGTTGGTAGGTATGAATGTAGAAATCAAGGATCCAATGGTTATCTTCTGTGATAGAACCAATGCAAATAATTTATTAAAGAATCATGTGATGCATACCAAGACCAAGCACATTCATATAAAATATCATTTTCTGAGAGAATTGGTGCAAGACAAAGAGATGAGAATGGAATATGTGAATACTAAGGAACAAATTGCAGACATATTTACCAAGCCTAAGGATGCATTTTTTTATCTAAGAGGTAAGCTAGCTGTTATTCCCCTATCTAAAGCTCACTAAACAATATTTAGTGATGCATCAACTAAGTATTCTTGAAGATCAGTCAAATTGATGCAATAATGAAAGGGCAGATTACATATGAATCTATACATCAGGTACATTGAAATTAACTAAATATTGTCTTTAGCATAAGATGTCAAAGAGGGAAGTTTGATGTCATATCAAAAAAATTCTCTAAAGAGTGAGATTTTGTTGTGATATGACATAAAACTTGTAAAAGGAGAGTTTTTTATATCAAAGAATTTTTTCTAAATGGTTGAAGATGTCAAAGAGGAAGAGTTTGATGAAGAATAAACTTGGAGAGTTTTCTGACTAAGGGAGAAACTAAAATCAAAGGGAGAGATTGATGTCAGAGGGAGTTCACATTGATAGAGGGAGTTCTCATGGATGAGAATCAAAATGAAAATAAGGACATTATCTTTACTTTTACTTTTCTCTAAAATTTTATTAGATTATGACATGTTGTGTTGTCATCGATGAAAAAGAGGGAGATTGTTGAAAACAATTCATCAATTGTATATTATCTTTAATGTTACAAAAAATGTTTTATCTTTACCACTCAGTATTTGTTGAGCTCATTCGAGAAATGAAGATAGTTTCATGTGTCTGTCGAAAATTCTAGTGTTTACCAAGTTTAGTAGACAGTGTCTACAGAGTTAACTCAGGCACCAAAGAAAATTTCACAGAAGTTTAGTGTTAACCAAGCTTACTCAATTAACAAAGGAAAGATGGCATGGAACTAGTGTTAACCAATCTCACTCAATTACCAAAGGAAGTTTATGAAGCTGCAGTGTCAACTGAGTTCACTTAGTTAACACAGGAAAGTCATTTCAGAGTTAGTGTCTACCAAGCTGGGTCAACCAACAAAAGATTTTCCTATTTTGGGATAACAAGTTTAATAGATTTGTTTGATGGTTCTAGCCGACTGTAGAGATGAATAATTATTATTATAATTTGTATTCAAGTCTACTCGACAACATATATGATATAAGTATAAGGTCAAGTTGAGGATTGAAGATGTGTGAGAATGTGTGGAAGATAAGAAGATGCTTAGAGGAAGAAAATTGGAAGGATAAGCAAAATATCCTTGTTGGGTAGAAAAGATTAATCTAATAAGGAAGGATCAAGTATTCAAGATAGAATTCAAGTCTTAAATCAGAAATATAGTTACATTGGCAATCAAGTCATATCATTGTTACTCTCTAACCTTTATAGTAGTGAATCAAATCTCTTAGCAAACTTAGCCTAACAACTATTTGTAAATCCTCTAACAAGGTGGCATTTCTAGATTGAAGTGTCTAAGGACCTTTAACAATGTCACTCCTAACAGGGTGATTAAATCCACTAACAAGGTCACCTCTAACAATGTGTTTTGTAACCTTTAACAGGGTTGGCTCCTAATAGGGCTAACTTCAGAATAGTGAAGAATAGTCACTAGTTGCAATTGGTGGGTTTTTCCAAATTATATTTTGGTGTCACTTGTGTTCATGTTATTTCTTTTATGTGTATGAAACTAAGTTATTAAGGATAATCATAGTAATATCTTAAGATTTGTATGTTAAGTATTATCGAGTAACAGTTGTCATGATAGTTCTTGAGGAGTTATATTATATTAATAGTGTTAACCAAGTGCCTGTGTGAGTGATGGTAGTTTCAGTAGAGTTTATGTTTTGTACTGACATCTAAGGGATCTAGGATTTATTTTTGTAGTAACTTATTCACCCCTCCCCTCTCTATTACTCCATTTATATTTCCAACAATGACACTCTACTAAATTAGCATAATGTCTAACCACTAAGAATTGACATCAATGACAACATAACAACTTATATGACTCTTTCACATACATTATCAGGATTATTAGTTGGGACTAACAAGACAATCATAAAAACAATGTATCACTTATTGAAAGAGTATCTTCAAAAGGGAGAAATATTAATGACAAGACATCTAAATAAGAGGAGTTCTTGATTAAGGTAATATCTACAAGAAAAGAAAAAGGGGAAAAGAAAAATAATACACCTATTCAACCCCCTATGTAGGTTGAATAGGGATCCTTGGATGAAGGATAACAATCTCCAAGCTAGGAAAAGTGTATAATGGACATAGTTGTACTTTATAAGAAGAGGTGATGGCTTAGGACATGCACCTCTTGCAAAAGAGAGAATCCATAGTATAGACATAATTATTCATAAAGAAAGATGAATGTCACATAATAAAAAAGTTCTACTTAAGCCCAAGGAAAATAGATCCTTACAGAAAGAGATAAGGAATATAAAAATTGTCTTTTCCCCCGAGAGAGAGAGAGAGAGAGAGAGAGAGAGAGAGAGAGAGAGAGAGAGAGAGAGAGAGAGAGAGAGAGAGAGAGAGAGAGAGAGAGAGAGAGAGAGAGAGAGAGAGAGAGAGAGAAGAAAAGGAATATCTATGGTGAATTATATATGATTCATAAGAAAAAACTGATAGTTGTGCAAAACATAAAAACACCCCATATCCAACAAGAAGAATATAATGCTACATCATAGAAGGGATAAGAAAATAAACATCATACCATAATCTATTCTAAACAACATGAGATGCTATGAAATATATCACATATTAAGTAGACTATAGATTATCATTAAATGAGAAGCACTAAAATCTAAGGCGTAAAAAGACATTTCTTAGACAAAAACCATGGTCATGCATATAAAAAAGAAATATGTATCCATAGATGAGAATGTTCCATAAAACAATACAAATATATAGAAAAATGAAATTAAGAGATGAAAGGATGCCACATTATTCCTACTTATTTATCATGAAAGAAACAACCAAGGAATGATGGATCCTAGCAAGAAGAAAGAAAGAAAATCCAATATAAACATTAAATGATATATTCTTAATAATAAAATAAAAATTCATAAGGGATATTGGATGCACTAAACAAGAGGACGCATTATGTCTTCCTAAGTGGTTTCAATTTATACTAGACAAGAAATTTCAAGAAAACATAAGATTGCGAGAAAATATGTCATCATATAAAAGGAAAGAAAGTCAAAAAAGGGAGATAATGGATCCTATGATATAAAATGAGGAAGGGAAGAGACAAGGGAAATGACTATTATATTACTCAAAAAGTAGGATAATGGGCCCCCACAAGATAGATTAACAACGTCACAAATCAAGGAGCAACATAATAGGGATGTAGGTATATCAAGTAAAATAATCATGAAAAAAATCATGCATCCTCACAATTAATATTGAATAGAATATAAGCAATGCACTAATAAAGCCTAGAAAAAGAAGATCTCTTAGATGTAATTAGATGAAAATGTAAAGAGAAGAAATCAATATGCATATAATCATCAAATAAAGGTGTTTGATTCACAAAGTCAAGAATGTAGGATGTTGGTGTGAAATCTAAGGTTTCCAATTTTGAAGAGTTGAGAAGCCACTTAAAGGGTAAATATGAATATGATCCTTAGGATCTAATACTAGATTTTGAAAGCAGTGTCATGATGATCATCATCTTCAACAAGATCTAATTTTATTTGAGATGTATTTTGAAAGAAACAATAAGAAGGAAAAAGTGTGTGATCTTTTATATCTAAGGCATTCATAGGAGGCCAAAAAGAACTCATCAAAGCCTTTCCTATAGAAGGAATATCAATGAGAAAAATTGAAGAGGTTGATCAATAAGAGAAATAACCATGAAGTCATCCAAAGGTGCCTCGTGAGAAAGAGAGTAATCCATATCCTATCTAAGGTTCTTCCCAATTAGTAGAACCATCCAAAGAGAGAAGAAAGCACACATTAGAGGAGGAATAATCATAACTCAAAGAAGTTTCACAAAGGAGACAATAGTCGATATTCCTATCCAAGGGCTCATCCCAAATAGTAGCTATCAAGGTTAGGAACATCATGAATTGCTAAAGGTTGAACAACATCATCTTTGAAATAATTAACCTTTGAAGGGGAATGTAAATCAATAAAAGGAAAAACTAAATTTTTGTCATATGCATGAAATGAAACATTTGGAATATCATGAATGAAATTTTAAAATAAAGATAACAATCCCATTGAAAGGAAATGCAATGATTATGAAAGAAACTAGATGTAATTTTCTTTTTCATTTTTAAAAAGGAAAATATATGAAATGTAAAAGGAGATCTAAATACCACTAATGTATAAAATAGAATACTAACTACATCTAGATACACCAAAAATTAATCTAACTCTAAAATAAAAAAAAGGAAATGCCATAACTCGAGTTCAGCAAAAAGGAGCTAAACACCCAATGCAAAGAATCTAACTCCAATAAGAAAAGTATATAGGAAGTCGAGTTCACCAAAATGTGCAATGAAGATGAACACATAATGAAATGCATAATCTAACTCCAAAATTATACAAGAGATGTAAGTGGATTGAGTTCATTAAAAATGAGGTAAACACCCAATGCAAAGAAACTAACTCCTATAAGAAAAGTGTATACAAAGTTGGGTTCACCAAAATGTGCAAGGATAAAATGGAATCAACTACCCTAACACATTTAGAAGGGGGAAAATCAAGATCTATGCTTTTTATTAGGTTTGATTAATACAAAAGGGAGTATTAATGCAAACCCTAATACAAAAGGAATGATTAACTCATAATTATTTCCCCCTCAACTCCACCCTAAGAGGATATAAGCAAGAAGATAACCAATATAGAGTTGAGATATAAAGATATGATAAGATGATAAAGTATATAGAAATGAAAGAGGATATACCTTATGAAATAAAAACCTATAAACAAGCTATTAAAAAACCTTTGAAAGAGTTGATTCCCACACTCTAGTTTGAAAACTATGAGATGGACAAAAACCAAAAATTGTTTCATGATCTGTCAAGCACAAACTAGATGATCATAGGCAACCTAGTCATCATTGATGCTTCAAGGGAAACTTGGTTGGCCCTAATGGAATGAGAGAGACATTGATTTTGATTTCATAATTCAATAGAAATTTGAAAAGGGTACCTAGATCTGCAACCTATTTAACAATTTGAAATTTGAAACCTGCAAAATAAAATATTTGTTTGTTTGTTGTTTGGGGGGTTTTCCTTAGTAAAACCCTAGTTCAGGAATTAACCTTGAATTAAAATAAATATAGAATTCTAGAAAGTAGTAGTGATGGATCTAACATGAAGCAATGTAAATCTATGAATATGATCTTTGAATTTGAAATGTAATCAAGTATATAGATGCAATAGCTTTTCAGTCAACTTCAAAAAACCCTAGCAAGGAAATCAAAGTGAAACCAAAACCTTCATGAATGAATATGCTTGAAATTTTCCTTGAGAGGATGAATGTAGAAGATTCCAAAATGATCTTGAATGTATGGGGGGAGATCTTCTTCAAAAGGATAGGGTTGTTGTTGCACCAAAAGATCGATTTGTTAATTCTTGGTACAACCAATAGTCTTATTGAACCATACAAGGTGATTAAGCCATGTCATGAACCCTATGAGGGACATTGGTCCACTACCAAAAATCTCCCTCCTAGCATCTCTCATCTTGGCTTATAGGATTCGTACCTATGACAAAGCTCTGATACCAATTGTTAGAAAGGATAGGGTCATCATTGCACAAAAAGATTGACCTGTTAATGCCTAAGATGACCAATAGTCTTATAGAACCACAGGAAGCACTTAAGCCATGTTACAAACCCTATCAGGGACACTAGCTAACTACCAATAGATCTTGAATGTTGAAAGTACAATAGAATATAAACTCCTTCAATAGTTTGAATGCATGAATCATTGATCTTCAATGGAGAGATTTCTTGAATGCCTTGAATAATTGAAGAATTATTGAGAACTTAAGAGCTTGAGTGCAAGTTCTTGATCATAGAATACTTGGATGAGCAATGAAGCAAATGGAGGATTTTATATAGAGCTCAAGATTAACTAACTCTCGCAAGTTGACTTGCCTAGGAATTAATATGCCAAAGGCATCTGAACATGAGACCCAAACAAAGGACGCAAAATAGAGCCTAGTTAGGGGTGTATTGCCCTCTAATAACCAAAGCTATGAACCTCCAAGATCCTTTTGGGATCCCAAAATAGGTCTCGAATCCCATAAATCAGGCACATAATTTGAGATATAGTCATTTCAGTGTGGATAGTAGATTCAGAGTGGTTAAATGAAGGGAAGGGAGGACCTAGGTGAATAGATCCTACCTCAAGCTTAACACCATGAACATTAGATGCTTTAAAGAGGATCTATTAGGTTTTACCTCAATTGCACCTAGGAGAAAGGATAGAAAAGGGAAGAAAGAAGGAAAGGTGCAAAGAGAATGATGATCTCGCCTTAAATGGGTGTTGAATCATCATTTAACTGAAGTTCTTCCAATTTAAGATGGTACATGAACTATCATATAAGCTAATAAAATATTAAATGTCTAAAAGTGGCCCAACCAACTTAAACCAAATCTAACTCGCGCATATATCCATGCAATCTAACTTAGCAATAAGAAATCCATCAATTTGGATCTAAAATATGTTGACAATCTAGTCAGCTCCTTAGGGTTTTTCCCTAGTCGGCTAATAAGGAGGTTTTTTTAAAAAAAAAAAATTGTATATAAATATGAGTTTCATTTTTTACAATTTGTGTTTATGTGAAATCAAGTTATTAGCTTTTGAATTGGGAAGAAAGAAATATTTGACAAACTTCTACCTATTTTTGAATTTTGGAGGAAGAATTTACGACATGGGCAATAAAGATAAAAGAGCAAGTAAATATGCATGAAGAAGAACTAAGGAATAAGAAGATGAAAATCATCAAAAAAATGCTAGCAAGATACTATCTTAGATCAGGTACACATGCACAATCTTTTTTCCAATGTATTTAATTAGCTTATTTAGTTAGGATTAGGGTTTAAATCCAATTAGCAATATGATATTTATCTCAAATTAGCATTGCTATATTAACTTAATATTAAGAGTTTATTTGAAATCATGTTCATATTTAGGCCATTAGGGTTTATTCAATTATGTCCATATTAGTCCTTAGGGTAAATATTACATTATGAATAAATTTAAATTATGAGTTTATTTAGCATGGGAATTACCTTGTTTATTCAATTATGTTAATAATTTATAGTCCATTAAGGTTTATTAGATTATGATTAAATTTAAATAAATGAGTTTATTTAGGACGTAGTCAACCAGGACAACCTACCGACATTGGAGAAGGTTCATCCCAAGTTCAAATAGGTACATGTGCATCTCTTGCAAGTATATAATATAGATCTCTCTAGAGTTCTAGGTCTCTATCAAACTTTATATCTTTAATTTTTAAATTTATTGAGCGATATTTCCCCTTATAAACTTACTTGATTTTATTTGTTATATTGTGCACGTGCAACTCTAGTAGATGATGAAAATGTTGGACATGAGGAAATTGAAGATGAAGCAATGGATATTGAAGAAGGACCATCTGAAGGTTAGATAATTTAATCAAGTACATAATATTTCACTCAAGTTAAACATGTATATATGTACACATATATGTTCCCTAAAGAGATTGTATCTTAAGACTTTGTTTCATTTTTTCTTGTGCAGCCCGAGATCAAACAACAAATGAGAATGTTAATTTAGCTCAAAGATTGAAGAGAAAAATTAATCATAGAAACATAGATCATTTAATTGAAATGGATGTGAAAAAATTGAGAGAATATGCTAATCAACCTACACATACTACAAAGAGGAAATTGAATAAAAAGTCTAAAGAAATAATTGCACAATTTGAGAATCTATCAACAGTGGAGAAAACTCAACTATTATCAATTTCACTTCTTAAAGATGAATTAAAAGAGTCATTGAGACTATTGGGTATAGATACAAGTATAAAAAAGAGGACTTCTAAACTAGAAAAAGATATTTTTGAAAGTGTTAACGAAGGCTTACATTCCATTGGGAAAAAAATTAGATCTGCAAATAAATCCATTGCACGAAGAGTGATACTTACATCTATTTTAAATAAGAAAACATCCCAAAATAGATAGATCTCTTCATTATCATCTCATTTTGGGTATAGTCGAAAGACAGTACTACATTATTTGAAAAGGAGAAACAATTTGAATGATAGTACATTAGAAGGAAATTGGGCACTAATGTGTAGAGCTCCTCGATCTGACATGATTGGGGAAATAGTTAAGAACTTAGTTATTCAATTTTGGATTGATAATACTCATCCTTCACCAAATAGAAGAGATATCATCAAGCAGAGGATTGGGCCTAAGCAATATATTCAACACGAAAAACATTGGTTGGATGTCACTCAACATGAATTGTATCTCTCATTTTGTAATTTAAATCTTAACATAAAGATTCGACAAACAATGTTTGAAAGATTGAAGCCCTATTTTATGAAGATAAATAAATCTTTTGAAACATGTTGTTGTCAATATCATGTTGAATTTGATCTGTACTATGAAGGGTTTCAAAAGATGATAGAAGAAAGTGGTGGAACTTCTCAAAATACTTTTCCTAAATGACCGAGTCAATTCATAACATCAATCTTATGTGACAAACCAAATGATTGTGAAATAGGCGAAATAGATTGCATAAGAGGAACTTGTGAAACATGTGGTAACTTGACTAAATTTCCTTTGAGAGAAGAAGATACTAATATGACAATGATGGTAAAATGTAAGAGATATAAGTACATAAAGTCATAAACAAAAGCTAGAAAAGAATCAACAAGGTTAGAATATGTAGAGGATGAGATATTATCTAGAGAATTTATGTCAAATTTTCATAAATTGATTCAACCATATATATATGCCATACATTTTTTGCTAAGTGGAAAGCAGAACAATTTCAAACACTAAGAGAAACTTTCCCACTCGAAAAAATTCTATCTGTTGTTGACTTTGCAAAGAATAACTCTTTCATATCTCAAAAATAACTTCAAGAAAAATACTACTATACAGAGGAGGTTACTATTATGGTTCAAGTGTCTTATCGACATGCACAAAATGATCTGGATAGTGTGGAAAGTACAGATCAAGCATGAGTCATTAAAAAAGAGTATCACTTTTATATTAGTGATGACAAAGAACATGACACACATTTTGTGGAACATTGTTTTAAGACAATTTTTGAATATTTGAAAAACAAAAACATTAAAATAGAAAAACATTTTGTATGATCAAATGGATGTGCAGCACAATTTAAATCAGCTAGACCATTTTATGCATTATGTAGATATCATCGATACCTTAATATACCACACATTTGGAGTTTTTTTGAGAGTGGACATGGAAAGGGTGAGCATGATGGTGCAAGAGTTTGTATCAAACATGCTTTAAGAAAGTATCAAATGGACTATAAAGGATATCACATTAATAATGCTCATGATGTGGTTGAGTGGTGCAGAACACAATTTTCGGTGCCAACAAATATAGATAACACATCATCACAAGCAGATCGAGTCATACCATTTAGAGTGTTTTGGGAGGTATCAGGTATATATAAATTAATTTGTTCATATTTTTAAATTGAATCTTAAATTTATATTTCATATGTTACCTTAGATGATCTCTAACTAAATTATGGACCTTGTGTACATTCAGGTGTTGATAGAAGATCAATGCATGCATGCAAGAGAGTAGAGAAGACACGATCTTTGCATTTAGTTATGAGTACAAATAGTAATGTGTGGTCATTGTACACAAGAGAATACTCATTTTTTTGTCCTAATTGTATTGATGAAGACTATGGTGGTTGCATTAATCAAGAACGTGGATATGTGGGTGAGTGGACTTTGGTGCCACTAGATGTTATTAATACGAATGAGTTTGAGGACGAAAACTATGATGATATTCCATTGATTTCTAGTGATTATAACCATATTTCAAGATTGATTAGAGTTGGTATGTATAAACTATATATATATACCTGGATCATGTACATGTATACATTTTTCATAATTTTGGTTAATTTTTATTATATATATGTACTTATGTAAATGATGTGTATCTAGAATTTTGACATATATAAGTTTGTGTAGGAAATGTTTTTGCAGTCATGGCAAAATCGAAAAATGTAGAAGGTGCTAGCTATTATTTATTATGTTGCACTATGGAAAGAGAGAAGCTAACAAAGACTGAAATAAGTGATGAAATTATTTTTCCCATAGGTTAGTATATAGTTGAATTATGTATATATGTATGTCAAGTATCTATATTTTTAATGAATTTAAATTCTTTGACTTAAATTCAAGATTAATGTATTTTTTAAATGTGTACATGTGCAAGTTTTGTTGTTGTACAAGGAACATATTTGAAGCAAATAAAAGTACTTAAAAATGGGATTCATTTCACTGATTATCAACCTAACAATAAGGTATATCAATATAGTAACCATGTTATTGCCATTGGTCTAACTCTTCATCCAGTCAAAGGACCTGGAATACATAAGTGGAGGCTCCATATTGATGATCGTGAGAAAATATTGAATGTTATCCAAGAATGAGCTGATCCACTTGATATGAGACAGAAACAACTCCTAATTTGAAATGTAACTCAAGAACAATTTTAAATTTGGTTCAAACTATTTGAAATTTGGTTGAACAATCATTTGATCAATTTGAAATTTGGTGGAATAACTAATTTTCTAAATTGAACTTTTACTCTTTCATTTTTAACTTGATGTCTTGAATTCAAATTGCCATAAAGTCACTAATTATAGAAATTATGAACTTATATGTATGTGTGTACACTAATTACCTGACATGTGCACCTTGAGGGAAAGAAATTCGAACACCACTTGTCTTAAGGGGATGAAATTAGGAGTTTGTAAAATTAATTATATTGAACTTTCTATTTCACTTAACTTGTCAATTTTAGGACACATGTACACTTTCAATTTAATTAATTAGGACATGTGCTTTCAATTTTAGGACATGTGAGCTTTCAATTTTAGGACATGTGAGCTTTCAAGTTCAAATTGTGATTTGTTTAACTAAATTTTGAACATGTACATGTTTTAAGTTGGACTTGAATTAGAACATTGGGCTTAAGGGCTCGATAAAATTCTAGAATATGTGTACAAATCAAAATTTCACTATGATTAAAATTTGAAATGTAACTCAAGAACAATTTGAAATTTGGTTCAAACTATTTCAAATTTGGTTGAACAATTATTTGATCAATTTGAAATTTGGTGTCCAATAACTAATTTTCTAAATTGAACTTTTACTCTTTCATTTTTAACTCAATGTCTTGAATTCATTTAACTTTCTATTATGTTGAACTTTCTATTGCATTTAACTTGTCAATTTTAGAACACATGTACACTTTCAATTTAACTAATTAGGACATGTGCTTTCAATTTTAGGACATGTGAGCTTTCGATTTAACTAATGACTTGACATGTGAGCTTTCAAGTTCAAATTGCAATTTGTTTAAACTAAATTTTGAACATGTGCATGTTTTAAGTTGGGCTTGAATTTTAGAGCATTAGGCTTAAGGGGATAAAATTCTAGGATATGTACATACAAATAAAAGGGATGAGTTCTATAGATTTACTAAAGTTAGGAATTATGTACAACTAATTACCCGATACTTGAACATTTAATACATGATATATTACCAGACATTTAAATTACATGAACTATATATATATATATATATATATATATATATATATATATATATATATATATATATATATATATATATATATATATATATATATAAAATCAATGTACATTAAACATGCACGTACATATCTAAATAAATTACTTACATATCTTAGCTAGAAACAATTTATAATAAACTAGATCTAGATCTATAATGTACATTAGATTCCACAACATAATGTAACATGTATCAATCATCTTGAGAACAAATAAAAAAAACATGTATCAATCTAGAGATCTATCAGAAGATAATATCAAATATAAATAGCGTGCACACATGTAGACATGTAGATCTAGGTACATCTATATCAAATCAAATATAAATATAACATGCATCATGTTTGTATATAAAGTGTCTATCTAATATATGAGTGTCTCTCTGGATGAAAGTCTACCAAAAATCATCTAGATAAAAAAAAACTATAGATCATCTGGTGCAGGACTATCATTGCCACGCCTCCTTACAACGTGGTCTGAAGACTAACTAGTATTAAGGTGCTCACTAGGATGTGCTAACCCCTATATATAAATTCAAGAGAAAGTGATATCAATACATACATACATTTAATCAAGAGAAAGTGATATTGAAATACACATACACATAATCAAAACATAAATAAACATTACTTGTCCACTACTAACATCATCCAATGAGTCTCGATGATGTACACGATCTGGCATCAAAGCTGGAGTAAAAAGAGGCATGTCCCCCTACATTGTACATGTGCACGTGCAACACATCAAATTAAAATTTCTCTACATGATTACATTTGAATCTACGTGCATGATATACAATACATGTGCCCACATGCACATGTCTAAATTAAATTAGTTTCAAATGATTGAAATTATAACATGAACAAAATTTTTTTTACCTGTGTAGATGGTGGCATCTGATAATACTCAGACTACCTAACATTGATCATGTCCACTAATGCATCCAAATTTCATTGCATCGCATCAAGGTCAATCTTTGCATCTACACGGGCCCCATGACTGGTGATTGGCACATGTGGACTATGTAGATGAGATGGCATAGAAGTAGAATCATCACGTGTCAACAAGTCCATCCATCCTATGGTCGACAAGCTCAAATCAACATCATCAAGGCCAACATATGAACTCTGAGCCTGCACTATAACACTAGCTAAAGGGTCTGTGGTATGTATATGTCTCTCTGGAGCAAAAGAGTGGTCAGTAGATGGATCATCATGTGCACTATGACCATGACCAGCACCTGATCGATGAGAGGAATATGGCTAAGGATGTGTCCTAGTACTACCATGGACATGACCTCGAACATCTAATATGGGTATGCCAAGATGCTTTGATACAAATCTATATGTATCTAATAAATCCTCAGCTAGACCAATCATAGTATCTCATGCCAACACTCCAATGAGACCCTCTAAGCTAGCCACTGAAGGGATGCATGTTGCACTATATAAGTCTCCTGAAGATGAAGCATAGGATGATGATCTGGAATGTCGATGAGACATCAAATACTGACCAACCTCATCACTTGAAATAGATCTAATAGCTGCTACAATCTCTCCAACTCCCTGAAGGACCCCATGTAACTGAGTGCTACGCTTGGCCTCATTAGCTGATGGACCTAGCACAAGGGAAATAGCAGGTGCCCTCTCTCTGACAATCGATCTATGTGCTAGTGGGGGATGACCTACTTGCCTATCAGCTAGTCTACCATGCCCCTGTCCTAAATGTCCTGGTAAATTTGTGTAGTTCATCGTCCTACATAACCGAACCTCTGCATAAAGTTGTCGGGAAAAATAGAGTGGAATTTGGTCGTTATTTGGATAATGACCATGGGTAGCAAGGAATGATCTAGGGGATACTTGTTGGGTGATGCGACGCGCTCCCCTGCCCACAGGTGGTTAATTATGTGGTGTTCCATGTTCACTAACAGTCATGGCTTTTGGTGCAACGGCAAGTGGGCCCAACAAGTGGTATCAGAGCCTAGTTGTTTCTCAGTTATCCTCTGCAGGAAAGTCTCACGGTTAAGTGGGAGTCTCACGGTTGAGTGGGAGCAATGGCAGATGATGGTAAGCTGAGGGTTGATAGGTTTAATGGGCAGAACTTCCAGTTATGAAAGATACAAATGGAAGACTATTTATATCAGAAGGATTTGTGGAAGCCGTTGGAAGGAAAAGCCAAGAATCAGGGAACTATGTCAGAGGCTGAATGGGATCTTTTGGACAGAAAGGCACTTGGAAGCATTCGGTTATGCTTGGCACCATCGGTGGCATTTAATATTACAAAAGCAAAGACGACAGAAGATTTGATGAAAACCCTAGCGACACTATATGAAAAGCCCTCCGCTTCAAATAAGGTATTTCTCATGAAGCGTTTATTTAATATGAAAATGGCAGAAGGTGGATCTGTTGCAGATCATTTAAATGAGTTTAATACTATTACTAGTCAATTATCTTCTGTGGGTATCAATTTTGATGAAGAAATTAGGGCTCTCTTGATTTTGTGTTCTTTGCCTGAAAGCTAGAATGGCTTGGTAATGGCGGTGAGTAATTCTGTTCCTGGATCAAGTACCCTAAAATATGATGATGTGATTGGTGTTATTTTAAGTGAGGAAACTCGTAGAAAATCCTCAGGTGGATCTACATCAGGAAGTGCTTTAAATGCACAAAGCAGGGGCAGAACGACTGAAAGAGGAAGTAACTCTGGAAATCATGGGAAATCAAGAGGAAAGTCAAAGGGGAGGAGGTCTCAATCAAGAGGACCAAATGATTGCTGGTACTGTGGGAAACCAGGGCACAAAAAGAAAGATTGCTGGACTCGAAAGAAAAATGAAGGAGATAAATCAGATGGAGACAAAGAGGCAAATGTGGTAAGTAATAAATCCGAAGAGGATGCTTTGCTTCTGTCTTTAGAGAGTGTTGATGATTCATGGGTTTTAGATTCTGGTGCTTCTTTTCATGCTACACCTCATAGAGGTTATTTCATTGATTATGTCCAAGGGGATTTTGGGCTTGTTTATTTGGGGGATAATGAACCCTGTCAGACTGTTGGAAAGGGAAAAATTAAGATTAAGTTGCAGAATGGGAATCATTGGCTACTACATGAGGTAAGACATGTTCCAAAGCTGAGTAGGAATTTAATTTCAGCAGGGCAACTCGGTGATGAGGGTTGTGTAATTACTTTTAATGATAAAAATTGGAAGGTTTCAAAAGGTTCCCTTGTAGTAGCAAAAGGTGTGAAAGTAGGCACCTTATATCTTTGTATAGGTCATATTCTTCCTTCTACTTTGATTGTTTCAGAGAAAAATGAATATTCAGGAACAATTACTGCAGTTGAGCAGGGAGAACAAATAGCTGGTGTAGATTCTGATACAGCGCTGTGGCACAATAGACTTGGGCACATGAGTGAGAAAGGTATGAAAGTACTTCATTCAAGGAAAGTTTTACCAGGTCTAAAATGTGTGAATATGGATTTCTGTGAAAGTTGTGTGTATGGAAAACAAAAGAGAGTGAGTTTTGTAAAGACAGGGAAGGAAAACAAAAAGGAGAAATTAGAACTTGTGCATACAGATGTATGGGGACCGGCTCAGGTATCTTCCCTTGGTGGCTCTCATTATTATGTTACATTTATTGATGACGCAACTAGAAAAATATGGGTTTATTTCCTTAAACAGAAATCTGATGTATTTCAAACTTTTAAGAAATGGAAATGCTTGGTTGAAAATGAGACTGGTAAGAAATTAAAATGTCTCAGATCTGATAATGGTGGTGAGTATTGCAGTCATGAATTTGAAGATTATTGCTCCACTAATGGTATTCGTAGACAAAAAACTATTCCAAGGACTCCACAGGAAAATGGAGTGGCTGAACGCATGAACAGGATTATAATGGAGCGCGCAAGGAGCATGAGGTTGCATGCTGGGTTGCCCTTACACATGTGGGCGGAGGCTGTCAATACTGCAGTATATTTGATTAATAGAGGTCCCTCTACTCCTTTGGGTTGTGGTATTCCAGAGGAAGCATGGACTGGTAAGAAGGTGAGTTATTCTTTTCTCAAGACCTTCGGTTGTGAAGCTTTTGCTCATATAGACTCTGAAAATAGAACCAAGCTAGAAGCGAAATCAAATAAATGTGTCTTTGTTGGATATGGCATTAATGAATTTGGCTATAGGCTTTGGGATTTTGAAAATCATAAAATTATAAGAAGCCGGGATGTCATATTCAATGAAAAAGTGTTGTACAAAGATCTGTTGCAGCAACATGAGAAGAAAGAAGATGATTATGTAGTGCTGGATGATACTTCAAAAGCTGATGTTCCAGCCATTCCTCATGATGTGCAACAACTACAACAACAAATACCACACACACCAGTGAATGTTAGACGGTCAACAAGGCCAATTAGACCTCCACAAAGGTTTTCTCCCTCTTTGTATTCTATTTTACTTACTGATGCTGGTGAACCTGAAAGTTATGATGAAGCTGTGCAGGTGGATACTAAGATTCAGTGGGAGTCTGCAATGAAAGATGAAATGGACTCTTTGCTGAAAAATAAGACATGGGATTTGTGCAAGTTGCCTACAGGTAAAAAGGTTTTACAGAATAAATGGGTTTACAGGTTGAAAGAAGAGGAAGGAGGTAAGAAAAGATTTAAGGCCAGGTTAGTTGTAAAAGGATTTGCACAGAAAAAAGGAATTGATTTTGATGAAATATTTTCTCCTGTTGTTAAAATGACTTCTATTCGTACTGTTTTAAGTCTTGTGGCTACTGAAGATTTGCATTTAGAGCAGATGGATGTTAAAACAGCCTTTCTTCATGGTGATTTGGATGAAGAAATATATATGGCTCAGCCACAGGGTTTTGAGGTCAAAGGTAAGGAGAACTTAGTGTGCAAATTGAAGAAAAGTTTATATGGCCTGAAGCAAGCACCTCGGCAATGGTATCTGAAATTTGACAGTTTTATGCATGAGCATGGATATAATAGGTGTCATTCAGATTACTGTGTTTATTTTAAGAGGTTGGATGATGATAGCTACATTATTTTATGTTTATATGTTGATGATATGCTTATAGCTGGGTCTAACATGGATCATATTAAGGGGCTGAAACGCCAATTAGCACATGCATTTGCTATGAAGGATTTGGGGGCAACAAAACAAATCCTTGGTATGAAGATTTGCAGAGATAGGAAGAACAGAACATTGACGCTATCTCAAGCTGATTATGTTGAGAAGGTCTTGCAACGTTTCTCTATGGAGAATGCTAAAGCTGTCAGCACACCTTTACCTGGTCATTTGAAATTGACTAAGGAGATGTGTCCCAAGACACAGGAAGAGGAGGATAAGATGTCCAAGGTACCCTATGCTTCAGCTGTAGGAAGTTTGATGTATTCTATGGTATGCACTAGGCCAGATATTGCACATGCAGTGGGAGTCATTAGCAGGTATATGAGTCATCCAGGTTTTGAGCATTGGAATGTTGTCAAGTGGATTCTTAGATATTTGAGAGGAACATCCAATAAGTGTTTACACTTTGGGGGCTCTACTACTGATTTACAGGGCTATGTTGACTCAGATTTGGCTGGGGATATTGATACCAGGCGGAGTACTACAGGTTATGTCTTTACTGTTGGTGGGGCAGCCGTGAGCTGGGTTTCTCGGCTACAGAAGATTAATGCTCTCTCCACTACAGAGGCAGAGTATGTTGCCTTCCTGACCTGCGTAAGCACCTGGTATGCGCGTCGAGGGGGAGATTGTTGGGTGATGCGACGCGCTCCCCTACCCACAGGTGGTTAATTATGTGGTGTTCCATGTTCACTAACAGTCATGGCTTTTGGTGCAATGGCAAATGGGCCCAACAATTGGTATCAGAGCCTGGTTTTGGCTTGGTCATGGGTTCAGATCTCCCCGGTGCCTTCCCGACTTGCATAAGCACCTGGTATGTGCGTCGAGGGGGAGATTGTTGGGTGATGCGACGCGCTCCCCTGCCCACAGGTGGTTAATTATGTGGTGTTCCATGTTCACTAACAGTCATGGCTTTTGGTGCAACGGCAAGTGGGCCCAACAATACTTTCGTCAAAATTGAAGTATCTCCAAAACTCCAACAATCAGCATCAGATTAAACTCCTTGAAATTCTGGACCCAATGCAATTTGAACAGACAAAAACAGAATCCATATGCAAAAGTTATGGTCAGTCAAAGGTTGGTCAAACTGAGAATGAAGGTCATAAAAAAGGTGAAAAAATAATCATCTCCAAAGTGGTCAACAATAGATTTCAAAATAAAGAGCTCGTCAAGAGCTTTCTGACAGTGTTTGTTTCATCAAAAATAGAGCCCGTACATGGAAGTTATGCCATTTTGAAGTTCAAAGTAAGAGATGAATATAGTTGATGTCATCATGATGTCAGCAAATGGGGAAATAGGAAAAAAAGAGAGTTAATGGTTGGATTTGAACTCATGACCCTTTTCCTTTAAAATTTATGCCTCAACCGTTACACCAAGCATAGCTTTTAAAACTTATGGGCGGCAACTACAATTTAAACATTGGCTAGCGCCAATTTCAAATAAGGTAGATCGCCGGTGGGGTTAGAACCCCCGACCGGTGGTTACTATAAAATTATGGTTAACCGTTGCACCATTTTAGCGCTTAGAGAATGTGTTGCGCAATTTTTATTTTATCCTTAGCCAAACATATCTCCAACCTTAGTAAATTAAGGCTATAATCTCTTTTTTAACACCAAAATTGACATGAGCCGAATCTGTTAAAAATGGCTAACAAGTTATTCCGAGAGGGGAATTAATTGAAGGGGTTATTTTTGTAAATTTGGTTATAGCCTTATTTTGGCTAATTTCATGTATAAAAAGGGGGTTTAGGAGACTCTTGGGGCATTCAGAAAAAGGAGAGAACGTCCAAGTGCTGAGTATAAGGGAGATTTTTGAAGTGCTCATTCCTGTACTTCAAAACAACGTGATGTTGTTGTACTTCAAACGAATGACTTTGTAAACATTTGTACATAATTTTTGGAGATAATCGGATCGGTCCCCCTATTGGAGCTGGACCCGGAGACGTAGTCCATACGGATGAACTCTGAGATCAAATTGTTTGCGTCTTCTTTCTCTCATTGTCTCTTTTATCAGCTTAATCTTGTTGTTCTCTTATTTCATTTATGTTAATTTGATTCGTTAAAAGTTTTAAATTAATTCTATGTAATAAATTAGCATTCCTTTGTAATAGTCCTAGATCTTAATCAGAACAAATTTGGTATCAGAGACTTTGTTGGACTAGTATTGCAGATTTCAATGCTAACAAGATCCAGGATTGAGAAAGGTGAAGGAAAGCTTGAGGAATACAATCCAGACATTGGAAAATGAAGGACTAAACCATCATCACAAATGGCAGATGAAGGTGGACAAGCTTTTCAAGATAAGAGTATTCAGAAGACTCTTCAGAATTTGCAGACAATGGTAGAAGTTTTGGTATGAGAAAGAGAAGAGAAGATGCAAAGATGTGCAGCTCAAAAGGAAAAAGGGAAAAAGAAAGGTGTTGATCGTGATCCACCAAAGACACCTCCTTCTTCTCCTTCTTCTGCCTCTTCTCCTTATTCCCCCTCTTCTCCTTCTTCTACCCATTCCGAGTCTTCTAATATTTTCAAAAGAGGACATAAGCCTCGAATTAAGTTGGATGTAAAGTTTGACTTACCAAAATATTGTGGGGAGTCAAATGCTGAGAAACTAGAGGGTTGGATTTAGCAAGTAGAAGTCTTCTGTAGAGTTCAAAACCTTGTAGATGATGTTGACAGAATTCAGTTAGCCACTCTTCGTTTAGGTGGTGTAGCCCTAACTTGGTGGGAGAGTAGGTCTCGAGATGAAACTTCACAACATGGTAAGTTTAGTTTGTCTTGGTTAGAATTTGTTACTGCTTTAAAAAAGCAATTCTACCCCCTAGGCCATATGCACCAGTTAATGATGAACTGGCAACATTTTAGGCAAGGGAAAGGTCAGTCTGTCTAGGATTACACCCATGAATTTCGCAAAAAGGCTATTTCATTAAATGTCCCATTGTATACCCAGGACACCTTACTCAAGTATATAGGTGGTCTTCATTCTTACCTAAGGCATTCTATTCTTGTCCTGAATCCTTGTACTTTGGAGGAAGTATGTGTCCAGGCAACACATTTAGAAACAAGGGGTAAGGGTACTTTCATTGATAAGTCTGATAAAAAGCCATCTAAGTTTGAGGAAAAGTCCAAAGGAAAAGGAAAGGGTAAAAAGACAGCAATAGTAAAGAAAGAGGGTGAGAAACCCACATGCTCACATTGCAAGAAAGAAGGGCATGATGATTCTAAGTGCTAGAAGTTACATCCTGAAAAGAGGCCAAAGCGATATGGTGGAAACAAAGGTAAACAGAAATCTGTTGCTGTAATTCAACAAGATCTTAGATCTGACTCCGGAGATGAGACAAAGATTGTTGCTACCGGGATTCAAGGTAAAGGAAAAGGTATATCTCTTTCATTAGCTCCAAGTTCTTCTAGCATAAGTGCAAGTACAAGTAAAGAATCTTCTCCTAAGAATGATAAGCAAAGGAATGAATTATTTCACATTCAAGTTGTTATCAAGCATAAAAAGGTTGATACATTATTCGATATGGGTTCCCAAGTTAATTTGATATATGAGGAAGTTGTTAAAAAGCTTAACTTGACTACAACACCTCATCCAAAACCATACCCTCTTGGATGGGTTTGCGATGATGCACAGTTATAGGTAACTAAACAATGCAAGTTAAGATTTGCTATCACTGCAAAATTTGTAGATGAGGTAGAAGCTGATGTAGTCCCTTTAGATATATGTGGTCTTGTACTTGGGAGTCCCTATTTGTTTGATCATCAAGCTATCTTTTATAGGAGGGAAAATAAATATCATTTGTTTAAAGACAAGATTGAATACATTGTACAGGCACATAAGGTTAAGACTAATCTGGCATTAGTCAATGCTGGTCAAATGAAAAGGTTAGTCAACTCTAGTAAGAATTTTGTGTTGATTCTTGTAAAAGCCAAAGAAGATGAAACATCTGAGGCATTTAAGGGACGTGATCCAAAACATAAGGCTGAAATAGTCAAAGTTGTTTCCGCTTACGATGACTTGTTTCAGGAACCGAAAGGATTGCCTCCTAAGAGAGAGATACAACATGAGATCCAATTGCAGCAAGATGCACCACTTCCTAATATTGGCATGTACTACTTATCAGTGTTGCAGAATGAAGAAATCAAGAAGCAAGTTCAAGAGTTGGTCAAGAAAGGAGTTATTCGTCCTAGTACTTCTCCTTGTGGTTCTCCTATTGTATTGGTTCCAAAGAAAGATGGGACTTGGAGAATGTGTATTGACTACAGGGCTCTGAACAAGATAACGGTAAAGAAAAGGTACCCTCTTCCTAGAATTGATGATTTACTTGATCAGTTGAAACATGCAATTTATTTCACTAAGCTAGACTTACATAGTGGATATCATCAAATAAGAATTGTAGAAAGTGATATTTGGAAAACAGCTTTTAAGACAAAATAGGGACTTTTTGAGTGGTTGGTCATGCCATTTGGGCTTTGTAATGCACCAGCTACATTCATGAGAGTCATGAATGATGTCTTTCGTCCCTTTATTGATGATTGTGTCATAGTCTATTTAGATGATATTCTTGTATTTAGTAAGTCTTGGGATGATCATGTAATTTATGTAAAGAAAGTATTTGAAATACTTAGAAAAGAAAAACTATATGTAAAGATGTCAAAATGCGAATTTGCAAAGACATCCTTAGTGTACTTAGGCTATGTCGTAGGGAATGGTCAACTAAAAGTAGACCCTGCGAAGGTCAAATGTATTGTAAAATGGCCTAAGCCAAGTACAGTTACAGAAATCAAGAGTTTCTTAGGTGCAGTTCAGTACTGGCGGAAGTTCATTGCAAATTTTTCTTTCATTGCATCACCGTTGCATGCATTAACCAGTACCAAGGAAACTTTTCAGTGGGGAGGTCCGCAACAAAAGGATTTCAACACTTTGAAGGAAAAGTTGAGCATCGCACCAGTTCTAGCTCTACCTAATTTACATCAACCATTTGAGATTGAGACAGATGCAAGCAGGTTTGCCATGGGAGTTGTACTCATGCAAGGAGGTAAACCAGTCTGCTACCACTCTGAAACTTTTTCAGGAGCAGTAAGTAACTATCCTACATATGATAAAGAACTTTATGCTTTAGTTCAGAGTGTAAAAAAATGGAAGCACTACTTAATGGGAAAGGAAACTGTAATCCACACTGATCATCAACCACTACAATACTTGCACTCACAATCTAAGTTGCAACAAAGTAGGCACTTTAGGTGGATGGGTTTTCTGCAACAGTTTCATTTGGTAATTAAGTATAAGAAGGGTTCCCATAACAAAGTAGCAGATATGCTCTCTAGGCCTCCTGTTCAGAATGCTTTGATAATCCTTCAAAATAGTTCTATGGTTCATGAAAGTTTTTAGGAACAATATGCTAATGACGAGAACTTTAAGGATATCTATGCAGCTTTAATCCAGGGTAAACATGTAGAAGAGAAAGATTACTATGTGCAAGATAATTTGTTGTACCACTTGGGAAAATTATGTATTCCTAGAAATGAACAAGCACATGTAATCCGTGAAGCACACACCTCGTTGATTGCAAGACATTTTGGGGTAAGTAAGACATTAGCTCAATTGCAAAAATATTGTTATTGGCCTTGTATGCAGGAAATTGTCACCAAGTATATAAAAGGATGTGTAATGTGTGCAACCAATAAACCAAGTAATAGGAAATTAGGTTTGTACACACCATGACCTGTACCATCCCATCCATGGGAAAGTTTATCTATAGACTTTGTGAGAGGTTTACCTATTTCTAGGAAGGGTCATGATTATTTGTATGTAGTAGTTGATCAGTTCAGCAAAATGTGTATTTTAATGCCTTGTAAAAAGCAAGTTACTGCTGAACTGACTGCTCATTTGTACTTCCAAAATATATGGGTTCATTTTGGGTTACCTACTTCTATTGTATCGGATCGAGATTCTCGATTCTTAGGGGAATTTTGGTCATCTTTATGGGGACTCATGGACACCAAGCTGAAGAAGAGTATAGCCTTCCATCCGCAGACCAACGGACAGACATAGGTAGTGAACAGGACAATTGCGCATCTACTTAGAGGCTACTATAGAAAACATCCTAAGTTGTGGGATGAAAGTCTTCATTATGTGCAACATGCTTACAACCATGCAGCACACTCTTCTACAAAGAGGTCTCCTTTTGAGACCTGCTTGGGTTACTTGCCTAAGACACCAATGGATTTTGCTTTTGGGAAGGACGATGTTGTAGATGGATGCCATGATGCAGAAAAGGCTTTAAAGTTCATCCAGAAGGTCCAAGCAATCCATCAGGTAGTAGAAGCACAATTAGAGCAGAGCCAAGCAAAATACAAGGCTCGCCATGATAAGCATCGCATTGATCACCAATTCCAAGTTGGTGACAGAGTTTGGTTACATATCAGCAAGGAAAGAATGCAAGGTGAAGGAAGGAAGCTCAAAGCTATCAGGTATGGTCCTTTTGAGATCTTGGAAAAGATCGGTACTAATGCTTTTTGCCTTAATCTTCCTCCATACATGCAAATTTACTCAGTTGTCAATGTTGAGAATCTGAAATTGTATGAGCCTCCAATAATCTTGGATGAAGACATTAGTGTTCAGGTTCCATCAGTTGATGATCTTTCACCAAAGTATATGTCAGAATTGCCAGAAGATGTTATCCTAGACAGGAATGTCAGAACTTCACGAAGAGGACCAGTTGAATACCTCCAAGTGGGATTGAAGCGGATGCATCCAAGCAAGGCAAGATGGATGGAGATTGGTAAAGTGAGGGAACTATACCCTCACCTTCTTTCTGAGTAAGCCAAACATTCGGTGGTCTAAAAGCGCCTCAGTGGGGAGGCTTGATCCAGGGGATACTTTCTTCAAAATTGGAGTATCTCCAAAACTTCAACAATTAGCATTAGATTAAACTACTTGAAATTCTAGACCCAATGCAATTTGAATGGACAAAAACGGAGTCCATATGCAAAAGTTATGGTCAGTCAAAGGTTGGTCAAACTAAGAATGAAGGTCATAAAAAAGGTGAAAAAATAATCATCTCCAAAGTGGTCAGCAATGTATTTCAAAATAAAGAGCTCGTTGAGAGCTTTTCGACGGTGTTTTTTTCATCAAAAACGGAGCCCGTACATGGAAGTTTTAAATTAATTCTATGTAATAAATTAGCATTCCTCTGTAATAGTCCTAGATCCTAATTAGATCAAGGAAGCGTGGGTATATCAATGCAGCCATCTATGGATTTGTACACTTAAGGGGAGAGTACCCCCTCACATATTTTTGTGAAAGATAATGAGGGAAACATTCCCTCTTTAGGACATCTTTGGGCACCAAGCCCTGCACCTCTTGGAGTGAAAGACCAGAGGAGACCTCTTGTCTCTTACTATCAAGGACAGTCTATATAGTATGTGCAGAATATGGGGCAGCGCCATGAATCTCATCTCAAATAAATGTCAGGCTACGTAAGATACTCTGGCATGTACTGCTATAAACACTAGAGCATGTTCCACTAGTCAGGGATTCCTGAAGTCTATGAATCTCCTGGTTAGTGCGATCATAGAGCTCCTGAGGTGGGATAGGCAGTTGATCATGGGGGACATGATGCTACTTAGGGGGGATAGACTGTTACTCAGGGCCTGGGATAGGCTACTCGGGCCTGGGTATAGGCTGTTGCTCAGGGCCTGGGATAGGCTACTCGGGCCCGGGTATAGGCTGCTTGAGGGGGACAAGCTGCTCGGGGGGGATAAAAGGCTGTTGATCGACCATGTCAATGTATGTAGGTGCGTGTATAATGTGTAAAACTAAAAATTTAAATTTAAATTTATGACATTTAATAAACTTGAAATTTATATTAACATATGTATGTACAATTTGACAAAATTTAAAAACTTGTATCTAAATTGTTTTAATAAAATTAAACATGCACGTACATGTCTACATATATATAAAAGTCCTAAAACATAAATGAACATATACCTTAAAAGAAAACTAAATTTTAAAATACACATGTTATATATAGTGTTTGTAACTCAAGGACCTTTTAAGAACTACATGTGTGCAAGTTATATTTCTACCTAAGTTACATTCAATGTTCAAAGGTTTTAGACATATTTGTGCACATAAACTTGTCAAGTGTAATTTAGGTCCACAAAGTAAATATGTGCATATATATGTATATATAGATATATGCATATATGTACATGATATGTATATTTGCACATATACCTATCATGTGTGTGTATATATGTGCATATGTGTGCATATATACACATATGTGCACATGATATGTGCAAATATACATATCATGACACATATGCATATATAGATCTATTTACACACTCTCTCTCTCTCTCTCTCTCTCTCTCTCTCTCTCTCTCTCTCTCTAGGATAAATTTTAGGTATAGGGTTTTGTATTGAGGATAAATGGTGTGGTTGTTTAAATCATGGTTAGCAAATTAGAGTTAAAAGTTGGAATAAAAATATAGTTAGGTTTGGGGATGGCTAGCGTAAGTGTTACTTCTAATATTAAGCTTTAGGGTCAAGGTCAAGTTTAGCATCATGATTAAGGTTTGGGTTAGGTTAACTTGTATTAGTGATATAATTAGGTTTAGAATTATTCTTAGATTAGAGAAATACTTTTTTTAGGATTATTGTTAGTGTAACTTTGGTTATGATTAAGATTGTAGTTAAGGTCATGGTTTATGGTTAAGGCTATAATAAAGGCCAGTGTTAGGATTCATATAATGCACCATGTAGGGTTAGAGTTATGACTTTGATTAGGGATAGGGTTATGATTAGTGTTTATATTATCTCTTAGTTAGGGAGAGAATTAGAATTTGGTTGGGTTGAGGTTTAGATATGGTTTGAAAATATTATTTTAGGTTAAGGTTAGAGTTTACATCATGGTTTGTCACGAATAGGGTTTGGGTTAAAATGACATACCTAGGTTTTATGTTTGGGTTATGGCTAAAGTCAACATTAGGCTTTATAGTTGAGGTTTTACATCACATAGTAAGGGTTTGGATTAATGATATATAGTTAATTTTAGCATCATCTTAGGTTAGAGAAATAATTATATTGGGGTTTTAAAAAATTAGGGTTAGCATTTCAATTATGATTAAAATTGGGGTAAAGCTTATAGTTGAAGTTAGAATTAATGTCAGAGATTTTTTTAAAGGTCATGGAACTATGGCTAGTTTTAGAGTTTAGATTAGGTAAAATAGTTAGAGTGTACTTAAATAAACTTTAAATTAAAAGATAATATTATATATTTAGATCTAATATGGATGAAAATTATCTTTAAAAAATATCTTATTTGTGTATTTAGAGATTCACAATGACATTAGAGGCTTAAGCATGAATAGTAAAATAAAATATACAAAGAAACATATATAAAAAATAATAAAATATACAAAAAAACATATATTTAAATACTAAAAAGATATAAATTTTAACTAAAACAAAAGAAGGAGGGAAAAAACAAACGTTTCATACCTTTTTCGGACAGTTGATAAGGCGGATGCCGATCTCTCTCTAACTTTCGATCGAAATAATGAGGAGATAATTGGCTGCTCCCCTATTTATGCTAGTGGATTAGGGTTTCGATCGAAACTTAGGTCAAGTTTCGATTGAAACTTTGAAACCCGTGCAAAAACCCGTGTTCCAAGTTTTGATCAAAACTTGACCAAAGTTTTGATCGAAACTTTGGTATTTAGTTAGTTTCAATCGAAAGTAACTTTCCATCGAAAGTAGAGATTTTCGATCGAAACTTTTAAAATTAGTTTTGATCAAAACGTCTCAGATTATTTTTTGCCTCCACACTTTGTTGGAGGAATTTCTTCCTCCAAAAAATTGTAACCCACTATTGTGGGTTGACCCTCGGACATTGATCATGATTAATCCAATTATTAAAATATAGATATGTCATTCTCATTCATAATATATACTCATTATTGTTGAAAAAAAAAAATTTAAAATATGTAAAATTTTCTTATTATTAAAACTGATTTCTTCATCATCATCAATCAATTAATTTTTAGGTTGATTATGGGTTAAATCTGGGTTTATTTGTACATTATTCTATATGCTTTCTTTTTTGTATTTTCATTACTTCGATTTATAAAGATTGTTCCACCATATAACCATAAGGTCATCATGGTATATCATATTATAATTTAGAAGGAATGCATTTTTATTTGACCTTTTTACACCAACTTGGCATATTATAACCCTCTAGTTCCTAATAAATTTGCGCATAACATCAAGTATAATACCAATTTATGGTTTGGCATACCATTGCAAGATCACTCTCATAATCCCCCCATCTCTCCCACCACCTTATTATCAAGTATTTGTTTCTCATATATCCATCTAACCCTTTATCTACATTTAGATTACAACCATGTTCTTTGAATTCATTGATCCTATTGAGGGGACATGTTTTTATCTCCTTTCAATATCATCTTTCATAAATCATATCTCTCCAATGTCTTGATAATTATGCTACTAGTATTCTCTCATTGAAACAAGAATAATATTTAATATATTATTCCACTTATTTTGTTCATGATGCCATATTAAAGAGGGAAAAAACTAGAAATCAAAACTTGTATACATTTCGTTGACATTATATATTCTTCTTTATCCTTAATTCAACTTCATCCAAGTTTGATATCATAGAACATATTTAAACTTATCCAAGGCTTATGTCTTGGTAGGTATCAGAACTTGTAAATGTTTATGATGAAGAATAATCTGTTAATCCTTTTCTATATGTAATGTATTATTGAGATATCAAAATTCATCAAATTCCAATAGATTGAATAATGTTTAACTTATATTGAGGCATCAAACCTCATCTAAATAAGGAACAAATAAATTTTCAATCTCTAGTGATTCTAATACCATTGAAGGTTTCAAACCCCCTCTGTGACTAATTTCACAAAAGGTATAGGGCTTCAACAAATTTTGATAATTTTTATACTAGTAGACCCTAACCATCATTGATACCTCATATCAGTTTCAAATTAGTTCCAAACCTTTCCTATATTTGATACAGATTATGATATTGGATCTTGTAGCATCCTAAATCATAAGAACTTACAATCTTGGTCCTTTATTTTTTTTATTTTGGTGTCCAAGACTTATATGCCCTTTTTTCTTAATCATGCCCCAATTTGGAACAAATTTTAAAAGCATTATATCAAAATTTACTTTGAATTAAAACTTGAGTCATTTTTACCTCATTAAGGGAAACTTGAAATATATGTTGAAAGTTGTAAATATTCTGACGTGTCTGTTGAGAGGCTCCCTTAACATGCTAACTTGAGAACAAATTTGATTTTTAGTTTTGTATTATTATTTTGAGGGGGATTTCGAATCCTAAGTTATGCTACTTCACCTCTTGATAATTGAATAGACTTGGAAAGGTACAAATAAATAGAAGCCTCACTTATTCTAGTCACAAATAAATTGAGCCAAGGAAAAGGAATCAATCTCATATCAATCAAGGTAATCAAGCATAAGGATTCAAGAAATCAACCATCTAAGGAGTAATCAAGTAAAATTGAACATCAAAATGGAAGATAGAGTAAGGTCTAGATCTTCACATATGTAAAGTCATCCATGGTCTTCCTAGATCCTATATCAAATATCAAGAAAATATAAAGATAAATTTCATGCATCTTCATGGGTGATTCATCTATTGTAATGATATAAATTTATCAAGCTTTTGATCATTATATCATGCTTCTTCATTTATACTTTTTCAATTTGATTTCAAGGTTGATTTTTATATAGGATTTTGACCAAGATAAACCCCTTTCTCCCAACATTTTCCTTTTTTAACGTGTGAAGGTTACAAGTAGCAAAACTTCATTCACAAATTCACTAAGGCATGATAGTATATTTTAGATCCAAGCTTTTGTGTCAACTTTTGATAGAGGAAGGGTGACTCCCACAAGCATAAGTCACTTCATTCACTCACTATTAACTACATCACCTTTGACATGCATAATTGGTTGAAATATTTTCTATAGGTTACAGCCTTTTCTAGTTCTCAAATCTATATTAAAAAAATTGTGTCAACCTATTTGTTGTCTATATGTATAGATTATGCCCATTGCATCCTATTTAATCCTACTTGTTATCATTTCCTTCATTTTGATTTCTATCTATCTATCTAATATTTAGAAAATGGTTAAAACCTTACACTTATTCAACCCCTGAGTTTAGTTTGTCTATGTTGGAAATGATTGAAAAGATCATGCATGAAGAATAATGGAACTGGTAAAGAATGTTTTCAATCATTGTTTTATCATTGATTTCAAACTTGCTACTTGCAGGAATGATTTTTTCTTAAGTGATCCAAATACTATCAATTGGTTGATTGACAAGGAGGAGGCAATCAATAAGATGTAACTAGAGCACCTAGAGAAAGGTTGAAGTTATGATGTTATAATGAAGTATAAGGATTAGCTAAGCCATTGATGAAATAGTGTATTAATGACATACTCTAAGAGGATGGACACACTGAGACACATCAAAGATGTAAGGTTTAACTAAGTCATTTGTAAAGCCTAACTAAGTTCATTTGAGAGAGCCGAGCAAGCTAGTTAGAGCTAAGAAAATTCTTGCTTGAACCCGAGCAAGTTCAACTTCAGTGTGTGCCGAGAAATCCTTCAGATGTCGAGTAACACAAGGTTATTCAAGTTGTGAGTAACTCAAGAAAAGACTTCAAGTGCCAAGCATCAAAAAAAGGTAATGGATGTTGAACAAATTTTTTTAGGTCGAGCATCAATAAATGCAGTAGAAGCTGAGTTACATAGAAGGAGCCAAGCATCGGTAAACCAATGATGCTGAGTTGTTGCATTATTTGTTAATACAAAAGATTCGCCAAATCAGTAATGATAAGTTTGTTACATTGAATTTTGTGAATTAGTTGGATGATAAGGATGATGAGTAGATGTCACAGAATTTTATGTAAACCATGCAAACAAATTCAAGGAGAATGCTGATGGATTTATCATGAAGTTTTTGGAAGAAATAATTTGGAGAGAAAAAAATATCATTTTCTCAGATCAAATCAAGATTTGAGCGGGAAATGAAGAACATAACTTCTTTATAAGGAGTTACAGATCAAAGATCAAGTGTGTGAGAGAGAGAGTTGGTCATAAGAGTGGTCATGTGAAGAAGCCAAGAGAAGGCTAGCATGAAGTGTCAAGAAGAGGACATAGTGCGGAGTAAGAATAGAGCATCAACACTCTGAGTTGATCAAGTGACCATAGAGTGCATTGGCATAATGAGTGGAAGAAATCAAGGAGACAAATCTTGAAGGGTGAACAAGCTGTCAGCATTGCAAGGAAGAAAAGCCAAGCAAAGAAAAGAACTGAAGAGTGATCTGAAATCTGTAAGGTTAGAGTTGCTATCTTTATCAGGTCAAAACCTTTCTAATACTCTTGTACCATTGTATTAGATATTGAAATCCTACATTGCTAGGTTAGCTTAACAACTAGGTGGATAAGCCTCAGGAAAAGGATAGAAGATCCCTAGGAGAAGGATAAGAGATCCTCAAGAGAAGGATAAGAGATCCTTAGGAGAAGGATAGGAGATCCTTAGAGAGGGATAAAAGATTCTTTTGAGAAGGTGACTATAAATCCCATGGACTTGGGTGGGCCTAACAGCTCTATGTAAATCATTTAATAGGGTGGCATTCTAAGTTGAATGTTCTTAATTCCTCTAATAGGGCACACTCCTAACAAGGTGTAGAAATCCTTTAATAGGGTCACATTTAATAGTGTGTTGTAGCCTTTAACAAGGCAGGCCTTTAATAAGGAAAACCATCGGAAGTGGTTGAAATCAATTGTGCAGTAATTATGTGGGTGTCATCCCTAGCCCAGTTTTACCTTCTTATTCCTAGAGTGTTTCTGGGTCACCAAAATCCTTTGTGTTATGTGGTGATGCATGTTTACTTTTCATGATTGTTTAATGTTTAATTGGATGCACGATAAGAAAGTATAAAGGATAGTACTTCTGATTCACTCTCATTTTATTAAAAAAATTGGATTGGAAAATATTGGACCTTGCATAACTAATTTACCACCCTCTCAGTTATTCTAAAGAATTCTAACAATTGGTATCAGAGCCCACTGCTGATTTGTTTCAAGGTACTAGCGGTAGGAAGATCAAGATGTCCAAGAGAGAAGTTCCCAAGATAAACAAAGACAACTTTGTTGCATGGAAAAGTTTGATGAAGCTACACCTTCGATCAATAAGTGACTATGCACAGACCTCAATCACAGTTGATCATGTAGACCCTGCAGGACCCCTCACTGTAGATGACATGAGCAAGAAGAAGGAGCACAATCAAGGTAAGTTAGATATTGCTTCAACACTAAGCTATGTCGAGTATGATGACATCAAAGAATGTGGTACTACACATCAGATGTGGGAAACATTATCAAGAATCTATGGAGGAGATGAGAATGTCAAGAGAGCTCAAAGAGAGAGCCTAAGAGGAAAGTTTGATTATATGAAAATGGAAGAAGGAGAGAATGCTGCTCAATATGGTGCAAGGATGAAAGAAGTGGTAAGTTCCATAAGAAGCCTAGGATGATAGTTAGCAGAAGAAAAAGTATGTAGCAAATACTTGAGAACTTTGCTTCCTATCTATGCTATAAGAGTATCAGCCATCCAAGAGCTAAGGTGTGTACTAGGAAACACATTGTCATTTGAAGGAATAATTGGAAGACTCGCTACCTTTGAGCTATCCAACTTTGACAACTACAAGCCAAAAAACTTTGAATCTGCATTCAAAGCCAAGATGACAATAAAAGACAATGAGGAAGTGCAAACAAAGAAAAAGAGTGGACAAGAAAAGTGTGTATCTAGTGACAGTAACACTAATGACGATGATGTAGACCAATTGGAGGCATTACTAGCAAGAAGATTCCATAGAGGAAGAGGCAAATTCAGAGGTAAGGTGCCAATCATTTGTTTCAATTATAATGAAGTTGGTCACATTGCAGCTAGATGCACACAAAATAAAAATTACAAGGATGGAGGCAACTTCAAGAACAAGAAAGAGGACAACAAGGACTACAGAGGTAAAGAAAAAGATGCTATATTGTTGAAGAAGAATCTGATGAAAATGATGATGAAGTAGTCTATGTGGCTATTAAAGATGAATCAGATGAAGATGAAGCAACTACCTTGGTAACCTGTATGAACAAGGATAACAAATGGATCATAGATAGCGGATGCTCTCATCACATGATTGGAGATAAAAGTAAGTTGATTTCCTTTACTCGATATGAAGGAAATAGTGTTAGATTTGGTAACAATGCACCATGTCAGATCAAAGTGAAAGGTAGTATCAAGCTTACTGAAAAGATATCATGTTATAATGCATACTATGTTGAAGGCCTAAATTATAACTTGTTATGTGTCTCACAATTAGGCAATATAGGTTGTAAGGTTGAATTTGAAAATAGAGTTACCAAGATCTATGATTCTCAAGGAAGTCTAATAGGAAAAGGTGACCAGACTAGGAGTAATTTGTTCTACATAGATATGGAAGATGCTTCTTGTCTCATTGTTCAAACTAATGATGTATGGTTATGGCACAAGAGGCTATGTCATGTAAATTTTGACAATCTGATAAGCATCAGAAAAATGAAGAAAGTCAGAGGTCTACCAAAGTTGAAGAAGCCTAATAACACCATGTGCAAACAATGTCAACTAGGGAAGATGACCAAGTCAACTATCAAAAGCAAGGCGTATACTTCTAATGAAGTATTAGATCTAGTTCATACTGACTTGTGTGGTCCTATTGAAGTGAAAAGCTACAAAGGTGATAGATACATAATGCTATTTTCAAATGACTATTCAAGGATGATGACAGTCATGTTCCTGACACAAAAATTAGATGCATTCCAAATGTTCAAATGGTACTTGGCCAGAATTGAGAAAGAGACTAGAAAGAGCCTAAAATGCCTCAAATCTAATAGAGGAGGTGAATTCACATCAAAAGAATTTGAAGAATTCTGCAATGAAAGAGGAATCAAAAGGCAGACATCAGCACCTAGGACTCCATCTCAAAATGGTATAGCAGAAAGAAGGAATAGATCATTTATTGATTGTGTTAGGAACTTAATGATGGAGAAAAATGTTGCACTCAAGTACTGGAGAGAAGCTGTAAGTACTACAGTCTACACACTCAAAAGAGTTCAAGTCAAGAAAGGTACAAATGCAACACCTTTTGAATTATGGTATGGGCATTCTCCTAATGTAAAACATTTCAAAATATTTGGATGTAAATGCTATATATATAAAGAGTCTAGGAATGGAAAGTCTGATGCAAAGAGTGAGGAAGGCATATTTCTTAGTTATTCTACTAGAAGAAAAGCTTATAAGTGCTTGAATGTTAACACTAACAAAGTAGTAGAAAGCAAAAATGTGAAATTTGACGAGCTTGCAGAAGTTCAAAGTGTTGAGAACACCAAGAAAGTAGAAGAATACAAGCCCTTTGTATACTTTTATGAAGTTATACCTAATAATGGTGAAGTTACAAATCAGAATGACAATCAGCAACAAAATCCAGTATCTGATGAGTCACAGATAGTGAATGTCGAGCAGCAGACACATTTAGAAGACGAGCTACAGAATACAAAAAATGTTCATTCAGATTCAGAGAGCAGTCAACATGAAGGAAATGAACAAATACCTGATGAAAATATGCATGAAGATTCATATTCTGAAAGAGACAACATGCAAACAAGGAAAGAACCAGTATTGGCAAAGTATGTAAGAAGACATCATCCTGTAGATCAAACTATTGGAAACAAAGAGGTAGGACCAATGACAAGGAATAGACTCAGAAGTCAGACATGTATGCTTAGCAAAATGGAACCAAAAATAGTAAGTGAAGCCATAAAAGATGATGACTGGTACAATGCTATGAAAGAAGAAATAGAACAAATTGAAAAGAATAAGACATGGATCTTAGTCTCAAGACCAGTTGACAAGAATGTAATTGGAACCAAGTGGGTGTTTAGAAACAAGTTAGATAAAAATGGTGAAATCACAAGGAATAAGGCAAGACTAGCCTGTAAAAGGTATGCAAAAGAAGAAGGACTAGACTATGGACAAACTTTTGCTCTAGTTGCCAGAATGGAAGGAGTAAGGACCTTACTGGCATATGCAACTTTCAAAGGATTTAAAGTCTATCAAATGGATGTTAAGTCTGCATTTCTGAATGGTATACTTGAAGAGGAAGTCTACATAGAGAAACCAGAAGGATTTGTTGATGAAAATAACAAAAACAAGGTATGTAAATTGCATAAGGATCTATATGGATTAAAGAAAGCCCCTAGAGCTTGGTATGAGAGACTTCACAAGTATCTAGTGCAAATAGGATTTGAAAGAACTAATGATATCAACAACATGTACATCAAATCAAAAGAAGGTAAGGATATCCTTGTATCTAAAATCTTTGTGGATGACATAGGTTTTGGAGGAAAGAAAGCACTTTGCAAAAGTTTTGCTAACAAAATGAAACATGAGTTTGAGATGTCTATGTTTGGAGAAATCAAATTCTTTGTTGGATTGCAAGTACATCAACTAAAACATGGTATATTCATGACACAATCAAATTACATCAAAGAGATACTTAAGATGTTTGGATTGGAAGACTCCAAACCAGTCAGCACACCAATGGCAATAGGACATAAGCTATCCAAAAATGATGAATTTGTTGAAGTCAATCAAACAATGTACAGATCCATGATTGAAAAACTACAATATTGTGTACATAATAGACCAGACATAGCATTAGCAGTTGGAATAGTGATTAGATTCTCTGCTAATCCTAGAGAAAATCATCTCATGGCAGTAAAAAGGATAATGCCGTATCTCAAAGGAACTTATGATTTTGGCTTATACTACAAAAAGAATGAGAAGTTTGAGCTCAATGCATACACAGACACAGATTGGGGAGGCAACATTGATGACAGGAAAAGCACAAGTGGAGGAGCATTATTCTTAGGTAAAAGGCTAGTTACTCGGACTAGCAAGAAACAAACATGCACATCTCAATCCACTGCAAAAGCAAAATATGTGGTAGTAGCAGTCAATTGCATGAACGTTGTGTGGCTCAAACATCTATTGAAAGGAATGAAAGAGGAGGTAACCAAACCTGTGATACTGTATTGTGATAATAAAAGTGCTATAAACATATCCAAGAATCTAGTAATGCATGGAAAAACCAAGCATATTGCAATCAAGTATCACTATGTCAGAGAATTGGTGGAAGACAAACAAGAGAAGATGGAGTACATTCACAAAAAGGAACAAACTACAGATATCTTCACCAAACCATTGCCCAAGGATATATATGAATATCTTAGAGGAAAGTTGGGGGTAATGCCCCTAACTCAAGCAGTCTAAAGCAACAAAGAAGCTGCCCTGCATCAACAGGAGTAGATCCTTGCAATATTAGAAAAATGATGCAGAGGATGACAATAGGAACAGAAATTCCAAATTAGTCACAAGCATGGTGATAGAGGGAGAAAACAAAATATGCAAAGCTTATATTCCACATGATTGAAGATGCTACATCTTTGGCATTTATGTCAAAGAGGGAGATTTATGAAAAATTGATCAATAAAAGAGTAAGAGGGAGATGTATGAGAATGTATGAGATCAGTAGTAAGGATGCAGTAGTCAAGAGGGAGAAGTAGAACAAAGGATTCAGTTTGTATCAACAAAAGAGGGAGACATGATACAAAAAGGAAGATATATAATGACAACAAGTTTTCTATTTGGTATATAATTTTGGTGGTAACTAAGTTGATCAGCTTAATCAATTGATCAGTTTGGTTTTCCATCAATGCCAAAGAGGGAGATTGTTGGAAATGATTGAAAAGATCATGAATGAAGAATAATGGAACTGGTAAAGAATATTTTGAATCATTGTTTTGTCATTGATGTCAAACTTGCTACTTGCAGGAATGACAATTGCTTAAGTGATCCAAATACTATCAATTGGTTGATTGACAAGGAGGAGGCAATCAATAAGATGTAACTAGAGAACCTAGAGAAAGGTTGAAGTTATGATGTTATAATGAAGTATAAGGATCAACTAAGCCATTGATAAAATAGTGTATTGATGACACACTCTAAGAGGATGGACACATTGAGACACATCAAATATGTAAGGTTTAACTAAGTCATTTGTAAAGCGTAACTAAGTTCATTTGAGAGAGCCGAGCAAGCTAGTTAGAGTTGAGCAAATTGTTGGTTGAAGTCGAGCAAGTTCAATTTCAGTGTGTGTCAAGCAATCCTCCAGGTGTCGAGTAACACAGGGTTATTCAAGTGCCGAGTAACTCAAGAAAAGACTTTAGGTGCCGAGCATCAGAAAAAGGTAATGGATGTCAACCAAATTTCTTCAGGTGTCGAGCATCAGTAAATGTAGTAGAAGCTGAGTAACACAGAAGGAGCTGAGCATCAGTAAACCAATAATTTCAAGTTGTTGCATTATTTGTTAAGACAAAAGATTCGCCAAATTAGTAATGATAAGGTTGTTACATTGAATTTTGTGAATTAGTTGGATGATAAGGATGATGAGTAGATGTCACAGAATTTTATGTAAACCATGCAAACCAATTCAAGGCGAATGCTAATGGATTTATCATGAAGTTTATGGAAGAAACAATTTGGAGGGAAAACAATATAATTTTCTCAAATCAAATCAAGATTTGAGCGGGAAATGAAGAAGAAAACTTCTTTATAAGGAGTTACAGGTCAGAGATCAAGTGTGTGTGAGAGAGAGTTAGTCATAAGAGTGGTCGTATGAAGAAGCCAGGAGAAGGCTAGTGTGAAGTGTCAAGGAGAGGACATAGTGAGGAGTAAGAATAGAGCATCAAGACTCTGAGTTGATCAAGTGACCATAGAGTGCATTGGCATAATGAGTGGAAGAACTCAAGGAGACAGATCTTGAAGGGTGAACAAGTTATCAGCACTGCAAGGAAGAAAAGCCAAGCAAAGAAAAGAACTAAAGAGTGATCTAAAATCTACAAGGTTAGAGTTGCTATCTTTATCAGGTCAAAACCTTTCTAATGCTCTCTTACCATTGTTTTAGATATCGAAATCCTACATTGCTAGGTTAGCTTAACAGCTAGGTGGATAAGCCTCAAGAAAAGGATAGAAGATCCCTAGGAGAAGGATAAGAGATCCTCAGGAGAAGGATAAGAGATCCTTAGGAGAAGGATATGAGATCCTTAGAGAGGGATAAAAGATTCTTTTGAGAAGGTGACTATAAATCCCATGGACTTGGGTGGGCCTAACAGCTCTATGTAAATCCTTTAACAGGGTGGCATTCTAAGTTGAATGTTCTTAAGTCCTCTAATAGGGAACACTCCTAACAGGGTGTAGAAATCCTTTAACAGGGTCACATTTAACAGTGTGTTGTAGCCTTTAATAGGGCAGGCCTTTAACAAGGCAAACCATCAGAAGTGGTTGAAATCAATTGCGCAGTTATTTTGTGGGTGTCATCCCCACCCCAGTTTTACCTTCTTATTCCTGGAGGGTTTCTGGGTCACCAAAATCCTTTGTGTTATGTGGTGATGCATGTTTACTTTTCATGATTGTTTAATGTTTAATTACATGCATGATAAGAAAGTAAAAAGGATAGTACTTCTGATTCACTCTCATTTTATTAGAAAATTTGGATTGGACATTATTGGACCTTGAATAACTGATTCACCCCTTTCTCAGTTATTCTAAAGAATTCTAACAGTCTAGTGGGTACTTTACCCTTCCTAAAGAGATGGAAGAAAAATAGAAATTGGTATATGATATTTCCTACCTTGTTTGATCATTCCAATGAACAATTACTCTATCAACATCTAAACCTTATGAATCCCTTTCAAGGTTGATACCCCAAAGTATCAAAGTTCCTATTAATTCCAATACCCCAATGAGGTATTGGAGTCCTTTATCTTGATGACCTAGTCTATTTAGTCTCTTTTACCTCTAATACCTTGACAAGGTATTATAGGTAATTCTATTTTTATACCTTTTGAAACCTTCATAAAGCCCTCCAACTACACAAAAACATTCATTGATGCCTCTCAAATATACAAGAACACACATTTCATTTCTCTCCTCTTGATTTGTCATTCTTACACATGTAAGAAGACTTGGTTTCTTCCAATGGATTTATAAATCTATAGATGACTTTTTTTTTTTTTTAGCTCAAATCATATTTTTTTAATCTATTTATATACCTCAATCTTGAATCTAATCTCAACTATTTAATTTTCTTCTAAAAGAACTATAAATTAAAGTCCATGTCTGGCCCAATTTTTATATTTGAAAAGGTATTATAGGTAATTCTATTTTTCTACCTTGTGAAATCTTCATAAAGCCTTCCAATTACTCAAAACATGCATTGATATCTCTCAAATAAATTAGAAGTTGCACTTCATTTTTCTCCTCCTAATGTGTCATTCTTACACATGTAAGAAGACTTGGTTTCTCCCAATGGATTTATAAATCTATAGATGACACTTGAATTTTTACCTCAAACCATATTTTGTCATCTATTTATATCCCTTAATCTCTGAATCTAATCTCAAATATTTAATTTTCTTCTAAAAGAACTATAAATCAAAGTCCATGTCTACCACTTTACACAGTCATGAAATTTTATCCAACAATGATTTTTTAGCTCACCTAAGCATGCAAATTCATTTGAATTCATCCATAAATTATCTTCTATATTGAAATATCATATCATGAAGATTGAAAGAAGCAACTCTAAATACATCAAAGGTACAATTACTCTTTCACTCAATTGGAACTTGAGAATTTATAAAGAAAAGATAAAATATTATAGATCTCTATTTAATCATTATCTCACTAGGTGTAATTTTTTTGTTTCTTTGGGAATATCAAGAAAAAGTAAAGGAAAATAATTTGAAAGGATGAAAAGGAGAGCACGATTCAATTTTGTTTAGAGACATACATTATAGATAATAAAAGAAAATGAGTGAAATATAAAAGAAAATGATTGGTTGTAAAACTTAGGCTTGTTTGAAAAGAAATGAATAATGTTAATATTTTTTATTAGAGAAAAATGAGTCATATTGAAATTTTTAAAAAATATTTATTGTTATTAAGATAGCAAGAACTACCAAATGATAATTATTAAAACCAACATTTGAAATTGTCATTTGTCTATTTGTCTATTAATTAAAAAGAACTATTAAATTAATTAAAAAGTTAAAAAAACTTCTCATTAGATAAAAGAATTTCGAAGCTTAGACTACAAAATAAAAATGAATATGATAAAACAAAAACTTAAACTTTTATATTTACTCTCAAAAAATTAAAAGACAACTCAAACTCTATAAAGAAAGATGACATCTTTTATCCTTCTTAAATAAAAGAACATAAAAGAAGAGTCATTTAATAAATAATATAACTTACACGCTTTTCTACCCTCCGTCTTTGATGCCTATATCTCAATCCCCTTGATGTAATTTATCAGCAATTGTATGATACACACCCATAACTTTCCGTTCTTCACCGTTCTTCAGCTTTATGTGAAGACTCTTCTTGATTAGCCCATACTTCCTTAACTCAAATCGAAGAAAATAGTCCAATTGATAAACTCCCTCTAAAAAATAGTATTCTGAAGAACCAGATGAAAATATCGATATTATCCATTCTCCTTGACGCATCTTAATGCTATAGAAGTCGCTAAACCGTGGACGTATGTTTATATCCTCCGCTAAAGTAGAGCTGTCAACGGTAACCAAGTAACATACAACTACTGCTTCAGTATTAGAATAAAATATGGCAGAAGTTCCACAACCACTATTTTCAATGACTTCATCGACGCCAATACAATCACAAAACAGATCTTTGTTGAAACATGACTCCGCTCCGCCCACTGCTCTTCCAATCATCATCATTCCGTGTGACGGCACACTCTGAAATGGAGAAGAAAACATTCTCAGTTCGTGCCGAGTATTTCTTCCCAATTACAGATTCAGAAATAGAGGTGAAGATCAGAAACGAAGTAAAAGAACGCTTATCATACATATATGATTGTCTTAAAAGTATTGATATCATTACCTTCAAATTATGAATGCAATTACGTATGAATGCATTGCTGCAATGACCAAGTCCCATCCATTGTAATGCAGGCAGCTCTTCAATACTTGATATTTTCTTATATTTTTTCTTAAGTCCGGAGAGACTTGGCAGTTCCTCAAGCTCAGGACACTCACTGATAAATAGTTGTCTAAGTTTAACAAGATCACCATTTCCAGATACTCTTTGCAAATCTCTGCAAATTGTTATAGAAAGACTGGTGAGTGCTGTTGGCAGAATTATGGTCTTTAGCTTTTCACAATCTTTAATCTCGATTTTCTCCATGCAGCTTAGACTGGAGAGACTTGGCAGCTCCTCAAGCTCAGGACAATCACTGATGATTAGCTCTCCAAGTGTAACAAGATCACCATTTCCAGACACTCTTTGCAAATCTCTGCAACGTCTTATAGACAGACTGCTGAGTGCTGTTGGCAGAGTTATGGTCTTTAGCTTATCATAATGTTCAATCTCAATTTTATCCATGCAGCTTAGTCTGGAGAGATTTGGCAGCTCCTCAAGCTCAGGACAATCACTGATAATTAGCTCTCCAAGTTTAACAAAATCATCATTTCCAGACACTCTTTGCAAATCTCTGCAACGTCTTATAGACAGACTGGTGAGTGCTGTTGGCAGAGTTATGGTCTTTAGCTTATCATAATGTTCAATCTCAATTTTATCCATGCAGCTTAGTCTGGAGAGATTTGGCAGCTCCTCAAGCTCAGGACAATCACTGATAATTAGCTCTCCAAGTTTAACAAGATCACCATTTCCAGACACTCTTTGCAAATCTCTGCAACGTGTTATAGACAGACTGGTGAGTGTTGTTGGCAGAGTTATGGTCTTTAGCTTCTCACAATCTTTAATCTGGATTTTCTCTATGCAGCTTAGTCTGGAGAGACTTGGCAGCTCCTCAAGCTCAGGACACCCCCTGATTAGCTCTCCAAGTGTAACAAGATCACCATTTCCAGACACTCTTTGCAAATCTCTGCAACATCTTATAGACAGACTGGTGAGTGCTGTTGGCAGAGTTATGGTCTTTAGCTTATCACAATGTTCAATCTCAATTTTATGCATGCAGCTTAGTCTGGAGAGATTTGGCAGCTCCTCAAGCTCAGGACAATCACTGATAATTAGCTCTCCAAGTTTAACAAGATCACCATTTCCAGACACTCTTTGGAAATCTCTGCAACGAGTTATAGACAGACTGGTGAGTGTTGTTGGCAGAGTTATGGTCTTTAGCTTCTCACAATCTTCAATCTTGATTTTCTCCATGCAGCTTAGTCTGGAGAGACTTGGCAGCTCCTCAAGCACAGGACATTTATTGATAATTAGCTCTCTAAGTTGAATAGGATCGCCACTAACTGATACTTTCTGTAAATCTCTGCTACTTTTAGATAATTGATGCTGATGAGGAGAGATCTGCATGGAAAGATTTAGAACATCATTTCTAGGATTACTTTCAGTTCAATTATTTAAGATGCATGAATGATATCTTTTGACAATGATTAGATTCTGTTATTTCACAAATAAAGCTGCATGTAAAGCGAAACTTTTCTAGATTTCTCTTACCGTTTTCATTAGCTTCGATAAGAATCTTTTTGGAGTCCATTCCGATAGCTTTAAAGGCTGGAATAGCGAATTACAATAGTGAAAATCTTTGAGAGAAAACTTTTATGATTAATTTCTAACTTCTCGAGGCCACTCAATACCACCTTAATACTACTAGATATTACTCCAGTATTCCAATTTACTTTCCCATTCAGAGCCCTCTATTTAAGTTAAATATTTACTTGAACCTTTCAATAGTAATATGGCTCTGATCTTCATTCAGAAAGAGTGGTAAATACAAATTAAAATGGCGAACTCAGTAAGCACTGTGTTTAAAGCAAATAATGGAATTACTACAAAATATGCTTTCTTTCAAAAAAACTAAGCCAATACAAAATTTACAAAAATCCTATTTCTTCAAGACAAAGTATGCAAAACAAGGCACCCTAAAAATTTCAAATCGCTTTTCCATTCTCCAATCAAGGGATGAAGATGATTGATCTGCTCAAATAAAAACTATGCACCTTCCCAAATGGTTACAAGTAAGCATCCACCTAACAAACTGAGGCTGTAGGAAAAGGTTTTTTCTTTTAAAACAAAATATGATAAACCAGTCCTTACAACAAGCAAGGGTCAAGATGGATGGATTGTTGCAAATGTTAGAAATAAATGCCATCCTTGTTATTCTTCTATCCCTAGATCTCTTAAACCACAAGATACTATGGATCCAAAATTACTCCTTAATTTTGGAAGATTCATTTTGAGAATCGAGATATATCAAAGATAAAACTTGGATTAGCAATCTTGGTTACTTATGTTTTCAGTTGCTCTGCAACCTATTAATTTAAAGAATAAAAAAACTAAAACTATAATGTTAAAATGTTTTATTTTTTAAATATTTATTTATTCTAAATTTCAAATTTTCCATCGATCGTTATGTTTTTTTAAAATATTTATTTATTTCTACCCTACCTTGATGTGGGCGCGCTGAAGAGAGTACACTATTCTTTTTTGACTGTAACTATAGTCTTTTTACTTCTATTTTAATTTTAAATGCATTGTCCATAAAATAATTTACCCAACTACTAATAATTTTTTTTTACATTTAAAACTTAAAAATAATTTTAAAAGTAAATTCTAGCAAGTATTAAGCTTTTTAAAGTAAATTTAAGATTTTATAAAATGTTTCTTAATGTTATTTTTTAATATTAATTTAAGAGGCAATATTATTTTTCAATATTTAAATTGACAAATGAATAAGTATTTTACTTTATTAAAAAATATTATAATTTCTTTTGAGAAATTACAATTGTATAATAAATGGATAAAAATTGATTTAATTTTAAATGTTATTTTTTTGCTAATATATTAGTTATTTTAAATATCAATTGGATCATGGATTTGAAGTAATATTTTTTATATTTGGTCGTAATCCATAAGGCCTTATAGTTGGGCATGTATGCTAATGATTGGATGAATCAATAAAGTGTTTCCTTTCTCCCTCTCCTTGGTGTTGTTCTCTGTGTTGTTTTCTTATGTTGTGTTACTCAGCGAGGTGGTTGGATAGTTAGGAGTACCTCTGGCCATAGCTATTCAAATCTCTTCTTGTGTCACAACATATGCAATTTTAAAATACACCAGTGGCAAAGCGAAGTGCAGAGACACATAAGAGTGAGCATAGAAAAGAGGTTCATAGGACAACAATGTATGAGGTAGCAAATGGAGGGGATGAAGGAAGACGAGAAGTCAAGGACTCTGGCACTAGCTCCTGTGCTCGTGAAGTTGAGGAAGCATTCCCACAGGACACCATCCACACTTAGGCAATGAAGAAAAGTGCAATTCACGCAACTACGACTATTTCAGATCCTACTCATCCTTGATGGGATCATGTAGCTCAATGGGTGTTCGAAGGTGAAAAATCGATGGATAAATGCTTGCCCTCTCCCTTGGGTAGAGCATCTTCCAGGCATCCCCTTGGTTTGTCAGACTCTCATGGGCCAGAGCTAATCCCTAATCATCATTTTTTGGGAAGGAAACCTAAGGGGCAGAGTCATCGTTCACCTAATCCCATCCCAAGATCCCTTTATGGTCAAATGTAGAACATATCGATATTCATGTCACTAAGGAGGTTGAAGAGGAGATTGAAATCCTTAGCAATCTCAATTTCATTTGTTGCTTCACGGATATTAGGTCTTCCAGAATTGTGGTAAATGAGTGGTGGATCACTCAAAATTCAAAGATTGAAGTCATTATGAAATTCTTGTCAAACCAATTCTTTATGGTGGTCTTCGCCAATGATGAGATTAAGAAACGAATCACCTGCACAGAAATTTGGTTCTTTAAAAAAAAAACCTCTACACATGATGCCCTAGAATCACAACTTTGATCCCATGAAGTTTCATCCTTATGAGACTCCTATCTGAGTGAGGTTCCTAAATTTACCATTGAAGTATTGGTCTGAATGGTGTTTGGAGAAGACTTTGGGCACACTAATTGACATTGATCTTTGAACAATATGTTATATTCTATTTTTTTTGCTCAATTTAAAAATATTCATATGAAGTCAGTTGACTGTTAAAATTAGTTGAGTCATGACCATGTGAAATGGTAAGATGATTAATCATTATATTTCATATGAAGATGAACATGTTAGGTAATAGTTATGATGTTATTATAAGATTATCTTGAAATCATGGGAAGTTGGTTATTCATCATAAATTATAGGAAGTGAAATGGTGGTTAGTCGTTATGATAGTAACTCGTTATAGTAATTGTGATTAGATGGAGGAATATGATACTGTCATGGAGAAGTTCTTGTGGTAACGTGGTGAAGGGGGGAAGCATTGTCGGAGAAGGATTTGGGCATGGGGCACCACCTATCATTGGGCATGAAATAGGTATGAGTCCTAAACCACCATGGCTAAAAGTAAACAACTAGGAAAGCAAGAGTATACCTTGGATAACCATGAGCTAACCAGTTAAATTATAACATTATAATTCACTTAAAAAAATATTACCTTCATAATGAGTATGATCTTGGGATTTCATGATGGCCTTTAGGGAAGTTATTACTTCATTCATATCTTGGGAAGTGCATAATGGGGAATGTCTCAACTTTTGGTTCAATTCTTGGAATGGATTCCCACTAAACCACCCCCCCCCCCCCCCCCACCTTCTTTCATCTGTTGACTCTTGAAAGGACTTTTCAAAAATAGCGATGCAAGCTTGGGGAACATCTTTCTCTAACTATGTCTTAGCTATACATAGATTTATAGGATTGGTTATTTGGAAAGATCCATCAACTCTCCCTATATCTCATAATTAGGTTGCTTCTTTGAAATAAATATTAGTTAAAATGCAAGTATATATGTCTAATCAAATAGATTGCCTCTTTTGGAATCCAACTAAAGATGGTAAATACTCTATTAAGAAAGGATACTTAGCCCTTCAACAAAATCAGCATAACTAAACCACATATTGTGCTTTTAAATTATGTTGCAATAGTTTAGTTATGCCAAAAGAAGGATGTTTTGCATGGCTTGGATTAAAGCATCAGATTGTAACAAGTGATCATCTTCGTGGACTGAACATCTCTAACCCCTTTAATTGTGTAGGAGAAACAACAAATCACCTCCTCTTAAATTGCCATTTTGCCCAAGATTGTTGCCATTTTGTTCTCAGTAGGCTTAATTTTTCTATGCCACTATCTAATTCCCTATGGGATCTCTTTCAGGCATGACAGATTCTGCACACTAAATAAATGTTTTCACATCTTTGAAAGTATATCCCTACCTCTATAGTCTAGGCCATTTGGTGGGAGAGAAATAAGAGAATTTTTAGACAATTTTCATCTTCAATCTCCCATCTTTTGAAAGGATTAGAAAGATCAATTATCGAGCTTGTTAATGCTTTTTCTTCCTAGGACAACTATGGTATTCATCTACCATCGCCATTATGCCCATCCAAGGTACCTTTGGTCCAAGCACAAACTAAGTGGATCACCCTTAGTAAGGAATTCAAGTAAATCTAGCTATGGTATAGTCAATAGAGATTTTAAAGGTCAAGTGATTATAGCTAAATCTCCTCCTCTCCCTTCGGGTATCGATAACATAGCTAAAGCCTTAGCCTTTCTCTTTGGTTTGGAACTTGCAAAATCAATGTCTATATCTAGGTTGTATGTGGAAGGGGACTCAGCCATTATTGTTAATGCACATATTAAATGTAATGCGTATAACTATAACATTCAATATATAATGCTTCAAGTCTGTTGAATTCTTTTTTCAATCTTTGAATGTTACATTATGCATACTTATAGAGAATGCAATCTTTTAGTTGATTGTCTACTAGCCAATCTAGGCACTGGTTGGGTTATTATTAATTCCTTACTTTCTCTACTTAATCCTCTTGTCTTCCCTAATCTAGTTAATATTATCACAAAAGAACATCTTTAGAACCTTTCTAGCTTGGGTCTTCATTTTGGCTCCTCGTTATGCTTATTTTGGTGACTGTTAGCATCAAAGGATTTCACAGCAAAATTATTTGGATTTCTCTTTGGTTACATATGTTTATTATTTTATGGATCTCACCTGTTCCTTTGAGATTTCATATACAGTTCAGCGATGTGGTGGGCTTGTATCTGCATTGGATGACCTTCTTTCTATCACCATAATCTCATTGTTGTATTGTAGATGAAGAACACTAATAGTAATTTTTGGGCTCTACTTTGTGGCATTTACTCTTGCACTAGTTAATATCTCGTTTGACTTTTGTCTTCATATGAGCTATGGGCTTTTTAACAATCATAATGTAATTAACTTGTACTCTTTTTAATGTTGTCATTGTCCTATGAGTCAAGTTTTAGGCATGGTTTTCGGATCCTTTTTATTAGTTCTCTCCTCTTGGAGAATTGATGTAAGGGTTTTTGGGATCTAGATTTAGGGCTCACAGTGTTTAATACTCTCTCAGTACAATATTTTTTCTTCTGCATTCCTTTTTTGTATCAAGCAATGACTAGAGTTTTTCTTCACTATTTCTTTTCTCTAGGAGCCTTTTTGGAACTAGTTTCTATTATTAATATAATATTTTCCTGAAAAAATTCTATGTAGTTTCTATTATTAATATAATATTTTCCCAAAAAAAAATTATGTCTAATATATATATAGATAGCATTCCATTTTTCCATACCCAAATTTAATCTAAGTTACATGTCATTAATCATAACAAAATGACAATTCAACAATTAACAACTAGTTCATATGAAAGAGAAAAGAAAACTAATTCGGTTATTCCATTTCACATTCAAGAGTATAATACTGAATTAACGATCTACTTATGAAATAATTTAGTTACAACTTCCATAATTACTATTCCCATTTTAATTACAATCTTTATTGAACAACTTAAGGAAATATAAAAACTAATTACCATGATCATTAAATCACAATGTTAATTATAAAATAGGATAGTAGAATTCAAGTATTGTACATAGTGCAAAAGATGATCACTATGCTGAGCAAGCCTCGACATTGGTGGAAAGGAGAAGCATTAACATGGGCTTAACCTCCCAACCACAAACCTTAACTTATCCCCACACAATCTCAATCAAGAAAGACTCTCCCTATCTCAGGATAGGCATGGGGCACCATGGTTTAGCCACTCGAGTACTCTAGTGTTAGAGGGTTGGTTGAGTAGAAAATAAGGTTATGGATATCCTCCATCAAACTCCCCTCTATCAACTAGCACTCTAACCTCCAATGATTGTTGTGACAAGCATGCCACTAACCTACCTTGGCCAAGGATTTTCAGTGGGCTACTATTGTGCTCAATCACCCACCACTCAACTTGACAACAAGAAATATAATTTGGACAACCATGAGCTGACTCAATATATACAACTTTATCATTTAGTTAGTTTCCATTCCAACATCTATGTGTTCCTGGAAGGATACTTCTCCTCCCCATCCGTTAATGCTTGACCTTTTTAAGCTTGGGTGTATCCTAGGAGGTTTCGAGTCATGTACAATGCAAGTATCAAATTTAGCAGTTCAATTTTATTTTCATTCGAGTTGATCTTATCGCAGTGATATATTGACCAATACCTCTATATAAGTCAGATCGATGCTTCATGTAATGCAATATATTAGTGATTTCTTAATATATTCATGCACAAGGTATGGTATTAAAAAATGTGATCGTTGAGCCATACGTAGTGATGACAAATTATTTCATTATAATTGCTTAAAAGATATTCACTTGTGCCATAGGTACTATATTTTTTCGTGACCATCTATTGGGGATTGAACATAACATATATTACATGAGTGTTTTAAATGGCACTTTTCCTCCACTTCGCACCCCACAACTTCTACAAAGAGATCCAATGCCCAAATGCTAAAACCTTAGCTTTAAGCTCTTGAATCACCTACTAAAGCACATCGACAAAATTGGCATGATTTGACCTATGGTTTAGCAGACCTAAGTCTCAATTCTATCTTTTTTTATGTTTCATTTCATTCAAATGTAATTATATTAATATCTATAGATTAAAAAAATCAATTCTATGATTTTATCTTTACTTATTTCCAAATATAATGTTATTGTTTAACAAAATTATTAAGCTAGCAATAAATGGATAAAAATTATGAGTGATGTTGTATACTTCCCTATGTCAAGATCATATATGTATATGTAAGCCATTATCCACAAATAGAAATATAACAATTAGTATTTTCATAGATTTGATTAATGGTGGATGTCTCTTCGATCTAGTGGAACAAAACATTTGAATTTAAATCTAGGTTGTTTGGATGGCGGTGGAACTAGTGTAGACTCTAGGGGTAGCAAAGGCACTAGTCAAATAGTTGAATATTTGCACCCCTATAGTAGTGCCATAAACATGTCCATAGATCTATACAATTGTCCTTTCACCTGCACTTGTCGAACATGACATAAACTATTCGAGAGGAACTCCTCTATAGTGGAACGATCTTATCAAACTTTTTTGTTTTTCAATGCAAATAATTTGATTATATTTTCATTTTTTATTTTTAGGTTTGGGAGTTTAACATTAAAAAAATATGACGTGTGTATTTAACGGTTAAATTTTGGAATGTGAATTATTTATTTGCTTAGTTTATAAATTTATTATAAATTAATTTTATTATTTATGTAACCTAGAATATTAATCGAGTACTTTAAAAAAAAAAATTAATATCACTTGATTAAATTGTATGGCATTTAAGACTTTATTCAATCAAGTCTATCTAATTGAAATAAACATCTTTGTTAGGATATGTTTGTTAATTTAAAAATATATATAATGTATCCAACAGAGAATTTTTTATATCGTATTAAATTTATGCATAATTTATATTTTTTATTTATAGTTTATATAATGTAAAATATAAATTATATTTAAATGGAAGGAAAATTTTCCTAAAGGAAAAAAAATATTAGAGAAATTGTTTAATTTTTCATTAAGCATGAATTATGATTATTGTTAAAAAAATACAAAATTAAATTACTTTATAGTGTTTTTTTTTTTAAATTTTAATAAAAATATTAAGAATATATATATATATATATATATATATATAGATACATACTTTTGTTTGTGAAATTGTAATTGTTTTGAAAATATAAGACAAATTTATTCAAAAAAATGTTGGTCAATTAAATTATAGAAATACAATCTAATAATATAAATAATAATAATTTAATAATAGCATCTACATCTTAACTAGATGTTGACTTAAATTTAATATTTATTTTTTAAAAATATAACATAAGTCTAAAATTATAAAAAGTAATAACATTAATGATATTATTTATTTTATAATAATATAATAAACTTTTCAATTAAAAAACTTACTTGGATAAAGTTGAAATGCCATACAATGATCCAAGTGATATTAATATTTTTTTGGAAAAAATACTAGCCTAATATTCTAGGTTACATAAATATTAAAATTAATTTATAATCAATTTATAAAATAAATAAATAAAATTCAATAAACACATCATTCTTTTTTTACCAATAAAACCCCCAAACCTTAAAATGAGATAATCAATTTATTTTCGTAGAAAAACCAATTTCATTGATAAAATTTCTTTCACTATGGAGTAGAATGTGTTCATGTTCAGCAAGTGCAACCAAAGGGACGGTCGTATAGATTTATGGACATGTTCGTGGCATTGGCATAAAGATGCAAATATTTCACTATTTAGCTGGTGCCGATAGTAAAGGCCTTATTGTCAGCAAAGGCCAAGGTGGTGCTATTCTTGTTGTCATTTTTTAAGGGGATTGGCACCTCTATTCTCAAAATTTGTATTGCATGTGATGAGACTAAATTGTAGTCCTAAAGGCTTTTCTCATACCTGTACACTAAGAAAGTGTCACACTCTAAACCCTTCTATCCAAGTGATTCCATGAGTTTAGAATGCTTGGATGTCGGCTTAGAGCTCCCTATCCACAGAGTGCAAGAGAGTATGTTTCAAGCATTTCAAGCTCTTAGCTGAGCCTTAGAGATATTGTTCTTGCTAGTAAACCATGCAATGGGAGGTTCTTTGAGACAAGATGCAAGAGTGCAAGTGTCCACAAAGGGATTCCTCATATATGCTAAATGGAAAGTGCCATATTTCAAGCTCACTCTCGCGGTTACTGAAACTCTAGACCCAGTGGTGCGCAATCCTAGATTCCACCTATTTCTTATTAACGACATTCACACTCATTTCAAATGTGCTATTCAAGAAATTGGTACACTAGAGATGGATGATGCCCTAGGTCAACTATGTGTTAATGGAGTATTGAAGCCTGAGCATAAACATTTGGAAACCAAAGGATTAACACATATCCCTCATATGTCCGAAGAGTTTCAAATCAAATGGATTAGGTTTATCCTTAGTTGGGTGCATAATGGGTAGTTGTGGCTTGAACAACCAATTTTGATAACCAAGAAGATGATTCATCAAATCACTGGCCTCCCTATGCTAGCCAAAGCCAAAACAATGAAAACCCTAGGTCGGGCAGAGTTGGAGAAGAAAACTCTAGCTAAATGGGATAGCAGGGAAATGAAAATTAATAGTGTTACTGATGTAGAGTTGAAGTTCAGCATTTATATAAATGCACAAAAAATAGATAGTTCAAGTAGGTTGAATAGTGTGTCATGCGAAGCCCTGGACTCTGCATATAAGGTAGTAAGGAAAAATTTATCATTTGACCTTGCCAAGTTGTTGAAGAAATAGTTCAACAAAAATATAGAAAGCATTAGAACATCCAAGAGTTGCCTATGCAAGTTCGGTTCACTATTAACCTGCCAATTCTTTTATGTTCAAAAGTTTTTCTCATCTAAAGGCATTGTTGTATGGAGAAAAGATGTGTCTGTGCTCTACCAAATAAATGAATATATTACTAAGATGGGTGACAATTATAATAGCATCATGGATAACTACTTTGATGCATTTGAAGAAAAAATGAACAATAGGTTCAAAATTCCTAAGAAGTTAGTTGAGAACTACAAGGATGATGTATGTCTCATGGTTGATAGTGACAAGGTATACATTCAGGTAGTAAGGCCTAGAATTGTGCGGGTGAAACCTCTTGGATATGAGGTGAACATTAATGAGACCAAAGATATCATTGAAGCCCTTGTCAATGAGCCAATTGATCCTAAAGCAGCTTACTTCCGTACATATGATGAAGCCAAGGCTAGGATTGAACTTGAGATAAAGCTCCCACAAGTAGTGAACAAATGAAAGATGAGAATAGAAAAATTGAAATCAAATACACCTCTCTTGTTAATCGAGGGAAAAGGTGAGGATGTGGAGGAAGCAGAGGATGAGGAAGAATTCAAGAAAGAAGAAGAACCTTAGAAGAAGAAAGGCAAGGTGATCGTCACCAAGCCAGCCAAACCATCTACTACAGTATTCACAAGGAGCTCAAGGAAGAAGGCTGATAAAGAAGGAGGTGACATTCAGCCAACCTCCACCCACCTTCCAAGACAGACTAAAGGAATTGAAAGCAGGAGCTGGTATAACCAACTTTGAAGCTTTGAAATATGAGACCAAGACTGAGGTTGAGCAAAAATTGATTGAAGATTTGGTCATGGATAAAATGGGTCAATGGAAATATTCACCTGACTAGCTAGCCTCTTAGATTCCCAGTGTATGAATGGAGAAAATCAAGCCAAGATGGGAACATGCCAAGAAAACTGTCAAAGATATATACGATAAAACCTTGAGGCAGCTACTACCGAGCATGACAGATGTAGAGGTGAATAAGTCATTAAAGGAAAATGAAGATAAGATGACTCTTAAGTTTAATACTTGTTTAATTTTGATGAATGATATTGAATATGTTGTGAAGAATGAAAACAATACTTGGAAAAATGTTTATCATCTTCATAAACCAAGTGAATATCCAGTTGAAGTAAAAGATGATGATGATGATGATGCTAAAGACAAGGATGAAGAGGATGGTGAAGAATCAACTCAGTCTATCATAGTTGATTATAAGGAGTACAAGGAGCAAGAAGCTACCAAGGAAGATAAGCAAGATGATGAGGAAACTGACCGAGTCAAGATAGTTGCGGCAGTCATTGCCTCACTTCCTCACTCCCCGAGCAAACCATTGACTACGTCAAGCATGGGGATAGCTTCAACAAGTTTGATTGTGACTACTAGCGATACATCAAATGTCCAATCACTCTTTGCCCCTACTCAACTCAGCACATCAATGATAGAAGCAAATTCTACTTCATCTACCAAGTTGTAGACTCCTTCTTCATCAATTGGGATAGTATCATCAGTTATGGATACAGTGGCTACTATAGTTTTGAATACTTCAATGGTAAGCACCCTAGTTTTGTCTACTTCAATTTTGGATTCTACAATTTTGACTTCATCAATTTTGGATTCCTCAAGTATTTCTATAAGTATTCCATCGGTCAATACATTATCAATTTTTATTGCAAGTCCAAGTATGTAAACTATTGTTTCCATTCCGAATACAAAGGCAATAAGTACAAGGATAGTTGAGCCTAAGGCTCAACCAAGTACAATTTTTTTGGGGAAAGGAAAGGAGATAGAAGAAGACATTGATCTAGATAAGGAGATAGTATTCCCCAATTGGGATATCTACAAGGTTGCCCCAGACCAAATGTAGATATTTGGTGAACTCCTCCAGAAAAAGGCTAAATAGCAAAGACTTAGAGAGGAGAGAGACAAAGAGTATAAGATTATCGAGGATGCCAAGAACATTTTGGCAGAGGCAATAGGAATTGAGGTTGATTCTTCTCAACCTATTTTGTTTCAATTAGCAAAAGCAACCAAAAATTCAATGAGGACACAGATGGACAAGACAAGCTAATTGAGAAGGCTAAAAAGAAATTTGATAATAAAGTGTTGGAGCACATTGTTCACCAAATTGCAATTCATCAAGAAGAGTTTTCTACAATTTTGGTCAATCTTGAGACATCTTGTTCAAATGTGTCATCACTTTTTGGGAAGCTATGTGATGTCTCTAAGTTCACAAAGGAAATAAAGGACAAATTGTCCAAAATTGATATAGATCTAAAGGCTAGTGCTCAACAATTGCAACTTGACCCTAGCTCAAACTCTGTTACATTCAAGAAAATCAGATTTTTGTCAAATATACAAGCTGAATTGTTATGAGAAGAAGCAAGGATCCGATCAACATTGATTGATATACATAATATGATCCATCTAAACATGGATACAATGCAAAAACATATTGTATATTCCAAGACTTTAATCCATGACAATAACTTCTTTATTGTGGAACACATGATAGAGCTATCTATAGAGGTACAAATTGCACTCAACACAGCAAGATCCTATAAGAGAACTCGGATAAAACCTTAGCAGTCATTCTCAAGATACATTTTGAATTCTTATCTCATTTTGGTGTCTCTATGTAAATAATTCAAAATAAATCTTTGAAATTACTATCAAAAAGGGGGAGAGACATAAAGTATACTTTATATTGTCTGTATATTGTTTTGAGAGAGACATAGAGTATGGTGGAGAAACATGCTATGGGGGAGAATGTATATAACTGAAGAAATTTTCAGATATGTTGTATATTGTAGAAGATGCATAGTATATTGTAGTATACCTTACAAAATCAGTTTTGAAAAATCTCAAAAACAGTATACTCTACCAAGCCAATATCATATGGTGATGAATATAAGGTATTCAATTTTGGTAGATAAGTGTTTTTGTCACTAATGCCAAAGGGGGAGATTGTTGACATATCATTCAAGTTTGTTATTAGTGACACACACTTATTCATATTTTGTATGGCTACCGAGTTCATTGTACAGTTTACATTGTTTGCCAAGCATATCAGTGGTTACTATGCAAATATAGTTAGTATGCAGTCTAGCAGTATAAACTATGCATTTTAGTGTATGCTAAGTTTATTAGTATTTACTGAGTTCACAGTTCATGTGAGGAAGCTAGTGTTAATTGAGTATATGGTGATAGTGTTTACCAAGTTAAGTCATGATAGACAAGTGATGCCGAGTTGCACAGTATCTACTGAGTCACTAGTACAAACTGATTTCAAGACTACCTTGAAAGTGATTAGTATGGACCGAGCTTCTATGTTTACCGAGTGCATGATGATGCCAATAAATGACAATAGATGTTGTGTATTAGAACTTCACCGAGTCAGTCTTTAGAACTTGAGTGTCTTTATGTCAGTCGACTTTGTAATATGTGTGTTAACTTGTATAATGTCTGACTTTGTAATTATGTAATTTGGGTTGGTATATATATATGTATTGTATTGTATCACATCCGAGAAATAAAATATATGAAGGAGTGAATGTACAAGTAATATAGCAGAAGAAGAGAGAATTGTAAAGGCCATATCAACATAAGGTGTAGTAGAGTCTTATCTATCACAGAAAGGTGATCAGTACTCAGCAAGAACTCGTTCAACAAATTTAATTGCAGATTAGAGATCTACTATTTCATCCACAAGGTATACCTAACAGTCTTTTCAAAAATCTCTTTACCGAATGCATACTTCATTGTATGTGAAAACCTCTCACAAAGTGGACCTAGCAGTCATATTTGCTCCTACCAAGGTAGATCATCAGAAGTGATCAATGTACCCCTTAACAGACCAACTTTATGCTACAATGCTAAAGTTTGTGGGTATCTATTGGTAAATAGATTTGTCCTCTCTTGTTTCTTATGAAGATATGACTCATAATGCCCAACTAATGAACAATATCTATTTACAATAGTTGAAAAGCCATTCTTTGATTACTGGCTTCTCTCTGAATTGGTAGGTACAACTCCTTGTGTGAATGATGTTCAAGGAATTGTATTTTATTCCTAAAGCTAATATGGGGTATGCTCTTAACTCGAGAGCAGAAGAGGCAAACCAAATTAAGCCTAACTAGAACTTAATTCAGGCATGAAAGACTTCTAAATACTGAAACAGATTCACGTATCCACACTTCTTATGAATCCATAAATCTATTCACATGTGACTAGAATAATTTGAAATTCAAATCTAAACTATGATTGATAGATCGGGAAAACTAAAGGAATCCTTTTGTCAAATGAATTATAACAATACTTATTACATTCATTTGTATTCTGTAAAATAGGGGATATGAAACTCTGTTCTTCCTTAGTTCTTTGGACTATAGAAAGGAAATATTCACTAATCCCAAAATCTACTGGAATGGAAAATTATTGAAACAAAATACCATTCAATTGTCTGTGCAACAAAATAGCACTTCACACCAAAATTTTGCTGACTTTTGATTAATCATTGAATTTCATACATATAGGATTTGAGAGATGACTGTTACAATGGGAATGTTAATCGGTTCATGTTCTCCTGATGACAAATGGGAAGATGCCAATTTATCATATCAAAATATTAATAGAGATTTCAAAAATTACAATAGAAAATGAAAAGGGGGCAATCTGAATCACTTGGACTTCTTCCCCTTTTCAGTTTTCATCCTATATGTTTTAGCAGCCACCATGATGGGAATCAACTCTTCATGATTGGGTACTTGCATGTTGGTGAATCTCAAAAGCCACCTTGAATGCTCTAGAGCTAGTTCTTTTACTTCATTCAGCTGACTTGCCACTTCTTTAGCAGCCGCATGCACGCATCCACCAAGTGTTTGCAGTTTTGTTACCCTGTTTTGACCACTTTAAGCTATCCCAAACAGGTTACTTAAATATGTAGAGAAATTATTCTTCGTCACTTCTATATTGATAAAGGATTTTCTGTGTCCATTTCTTTGTGACTCAGTGTGCAATCCTCGCATAAGCTCAAATACTCTATCCTGGGTCTTCTTCACTTTGTCCCATATTTCTTTGAGTCCTTTCTCAGCCTCTTGAATCATTTCTAGCTTGAACTACATACTCTAGAGCCATTCATTCAGAGGTTCATTTCCCTTCTTAAGAATCTTTGCTTCAATTGCATCCTTTGCTTTCATCTGAATAACCATCATCAAGAGAGAAATACATTCTAGACACCTCGCTCTTTCTCTAGCCAAGGTATTACTGTTAGACGTAATATCATCCTTTTCAACTTCTAGTCAGAGGATAATATTCCCAATTTGATCGATTAGGGAAACTCCATCTACAGTGAGTTTCTCAATCCATTCCTTTCCAATCTAACCAAAATGCCTATCTTTTTGGACCTATGATATGAAGGCTTGTACCTCTTTTGTTGAATGATTTTTAGTGGTAGGCACACCAATAATAGTTGCCAATAGAAAAATGAATTGATTGTCTCTACAACAAAATAGTACTTCACACCAAAATTTTGCCAACCTTTGATTAATAATTGAATTTCATACATATAGGATTTGAGAGATGACTGTTACAATGGGAATGTTAATCGATTCATCTTCTCCTAATGACAAATGGGAAGATGCCAATTTATCGTATCAAAATATTAACAAAGATTTCAAAAATTACAACAGAAAATGAAAAGGGGGTAATCTGAATCACTTGGACTTCTTCCCCTTTTCAGTTTTCATCCTATATGTTTTAGCAGCCACCATGATGGGAATCAACTCTTCATGATTGGGTACTTACATGTTGGTGAATCTCAAAAGCCACCTTGAATGCTCCAGAGCTAGTTCTTTTACTTCATTTAGTTGACTTTCCACTTCTTCAGCAGCCACATGCACGCATCCACCAAGTGTTTGTAGTTCTGTTACCCTATTTTGACCACTTTAAGCTATCCCAGATAGGTTACTTAAATATGTAGAGAAATTATTCTTCATCACTTCTATATTGATAAAGGATTTCCCTTGTCTAGTGGTTTGTGACTCAGTGTGCAATCCTCGCATAAGCTCAAATACTTTGTCCTAGGTCTTCTTCACTTTGTCCCCTATTTCTTTGAGTCCTTTCTCAGCCTCTTGAATCATTTCCAGCTTGATCTGCATACTTTGGAGCCATTCATTCAGAGATTAATTTTCCTTCTTAAGAATCTTTGCTTCAATTGCATCCTTTTCTTTCATCTGAATAACCATCATTAGGAGAGAAATACATTCTATACACGTCGTTCTTTCTCTAGCCAAGGTATTACTGTTAGATGAAATATCATCCTTTTTAATTTCTAGTCAAAGGATAATATTCCCAATTTGATTGATTAGGGAAACTCCATCTACATTGAGTTTCTCGATCCATTCCTTTCCAATCTGACCAAAATGCCTATCTTTTTGGAGCTGTGATATGAAGGCTTGTACCTCTTCTGCTAAAGGATTTTCAGTGGCAGGCACACTAGTAATAGTTTCCAATGGAACAACTAATTGCCTGATGAACCTTCTGAACTCTTCTATTTCAGCTTTCATTCTGATCTTCGATGACTTGAGGTTCTCCAGTTGCTCTTCTATCACCTCATTACTCAATTTCCATAGGCCCACCTTTGTATCATGTCTTGCCTCTGCCAGATCAATTGAATGCAGAGTGAAGTCCTTTGGCGTCATATCTTCAATTCTCCCTACCTTGTTTGGTTTTGCTACCTCCATAATTAAGTGCCCTGTTTCTAGATCTTGTCCCAATATTGACAAGGTCTTCTGCTTTTTAGCTTTTACTATGGCAGATCCTGAGCAAACCACTTGAGATACAATATCTTTTGAAGGAACACTTTCATCTTTTCTTTTTCACTTCTTCTCCAAAGTATCCTCAAGCCAAGACTTTGTATTAATCACTTTGGAGGCTGTTACAAGTGATTCAATGCTGAACATTTTCTTCTTCACTGGAGTCGTTGTCATTGTAGTTGCAGAAAAGGGGGTCTTTGAATCTCAATAAAGAAGCCTAGATGAACCTAGAGCTTTCTCTTCTTCTTGAGTTTTCTTTGCAACTACATCAGACTCAATGGATTTACTACTACTATTTTTATCATCTCCAATCTCTACTATTTGAATAGGAGAACCAGTGGGCTTTAGAAAAGGAGCACTTACAGATGGTGTAGGGCTATGATGAGGGGATAAGATAGGGGTGACATGAGGAGATGAGACTGGAGAAGCTTGAGGAGATGGGGGTAGAGTGGCATGTGGAGGTGAGACTGGGGCAAGAGATCCATCTTTCTATTCTTCTGTTTCTTTTTCAGCTTCGGCTTGAGCTCTAATGATTGGTAGTGATCCACCTTGACAGGTTGGGGCTATTGGAACATTCTTCTCTAGGGGTTGATCACCTCCTCCTGCAGATTGAGCTGGACCTTGAGCAGGTGTGGTAGTAGCACTGGGTGTTGTACTTTGAGATGAAGCAGGAGTAGTTGCAACTAGAGAAGCTTGAGTAGTTTTGCTCTTGCTCCGACTTTTCTTAGCTGTCCACTCAACCCACTTCCTAATCCTTTTGATAATTCTTGCCATCATGACATCAAAATCTTCTTCTATGTCAACATATGGTTCAGAGCTAATGGGAGTATTCCTCAATTTTGTCAAATATGTATTATTGTACATATTTTGACCATTGTCTTCCAACCCTTCCACATTTAAATTTATACCATATGCCTTTACTTGATCAAGTGTAAATCTGGCAAAGGCATGATCTCGACTCTCCAGTTCATTTTTATAGTCTGCCCAATAATCCTCCATCGTTGTCACATGTTTGATTATGCTTCCAATTTGAAGCACATCTCTAGCATATCCATTCGGATCAAACATGGTCCTTACTACCTCATATTCTTCCAATTTGTATTTACTGTCAAATTCTTTGAGTATATTATTTGCATCTAATCTAGTCTCACAATTGTATGCTTTGACTTTTATACAGAATTCATACCCTTTCTTCCTCAGGCTAGCACTCAACACGTTCACTTGTATTGCTTGCCTCACGATCTCCATGAGCACGATCATATCATCTAGGTACCTGGGCAGCTTCAGTGGGAATCCATCGAATGCTGCAAGATGCAAGTAAGAAAATGATGAGAACTAAATGAAATAACTGCCAAATTGGCTGATAGTCACCATCGCTTCTGGACTAAATCTCCACTCTGGAAACCCTTGGAGCTCCCTACAAATCCTCATGTTGAATGCATCATTTACTCGAATGTATTCTGCATAACTATTCTGTATTTGCAAGCATGGATAAAACTCATAAATTTTTACATTATTAGGAAAATTCTCAATTCTAGGGAGTCCTGGCCACAATTGAAGAGAAGCCAACATGTATATCAAGAAAGAGGACATATAAAATGAATTATAAAACTTAGCCGCACTGAGAACCCTAGAAAGATGCTCATTGACCTCATATGCCCAATCAATATACTATGTGTCTGAGCAAATAACTTACATCAAAAAGAAGTACTCCTCTACAAAATTAAAAGCTTCTACCTCACCTTTGAGTCGATGCAATAGAACTAAAATGTCAACAATTTCTAGTTTGAGGTCTGTGCCAAAAGGAGTTTTAGGGACTTTACTCTTGGCTCCCCTTGGCTTTTGAAACCAAGACTGCATGATCTCCTTCCTCCAAACCATCTTCTTCAAGGAGAACTCCAACATAGCTCCACTCATTGTTAAATTAGAGAACTCCTCCCATTCTAGAATCTACAAGCAATCACCACTGCTTGTCGATCAATTGAAATCAACATTGTTTGGTCAGGCAATAGAATCTTCCTTGTATCTAGGTTGTAATGACTGATGCATTCCAAAATCAACTCCACGGCTTGTACTGCTACAGGGAACCCAACTGATTCCACTAATCCACTTCCCCGAAGTTTCTCCATTATGGGATGAACTGGCTCTGCTCTTAATCTCCTTTAAAAATCTTTCATATCATAGAAATGGAGTGAAGTATCTGTGACAATCAACCACGCCAACTTAATTCCACCCAATCCATTGAAACCTGCGAATCTTGTTGCCATTTTATTTGATGTATGATAGTAAAAACTCAAATAGTTGCAATTGACACAAGAAGAAAACTCTGTAACTTTTTAAATTACTTAAAAGCGTTATTCGATACAACAGTATAATAGTAAATGGTAGTTTGAAAATCTGTTACTTCCCTCTTTATAGAATAACCCTAGATTTTCCCATTGAATTTCATAAATTACGCCACACGAGTGAAATTAAGGGTTAATCCATTGGATTGATGAAAGTAAAGGTTCTAACAGATTTATCTTTATCTTTTCACTGTTTCCGTTGGCTCAATAGTAACTTTCATTAATTACTGGTTTACTTTCTATTTTCACCCATCTTTTGGAAAAATAAGAACGGAGTACTTCCTTGGGCAAAATTTGCTTAACTCAATTCTGTTTGCAAAAACCTAATCAATCCACTAATTTTCTTATATTTACTTGCCCAAAATAATCTGCAATCAACTCACATACTTACCATACTTGTAGGAATGATTTTTCTTGAAATGAGGAAAATGACCTTCGAGGGTAGAAAACCCGCAACGGAGAAGCAGATTTTTTATTTTCCTCTTAAGCTTCCACTTTTACCTTTCTACCCTAAGCACTTTACTAGAAACCTTTGAGAAATATAAAAGAGGCTTCGCAAGTGAAAAATGGGGCCAACTAGTAACTTTACCTTTCTATTTAGGCCTTTCCAAAAAATTTACCTCTTGGTTCGAAGTTCGCTAGAGGAGCAGCTACTTCTGAGTTTTTCGAAGATGCTTATCTTGATCATCTTAATGAGTTCTAAGTAATTTCCGCTATGAAAACATGATAAGTTTGAATGATTTGACCATAATATGGCTTACCTTTCCTTGTTTTAGCCTACAGATAGCATTTATGGATTGCTGCGGAGTTTCATCTTCGAGGTGCGAAAACCCGCTATGGAGAAGAAGAAACTTTGTTTTCCGCCAATGCCCATTGTTTTACTTCTTCTACCCTATTTACTTTATTTTAAGCCTCTGGAAAACACAAAACTGACTTCACAAGTGAGAGATGGGACCCATTGGCTCTCTTAATTCCTTTACATACACCTCTTCAGAAAATTGATTTCTGACTTCGGAATCCGCCACGGAGAAGCTCTTTCCTGATTTTTTGTTGATCACTATTTTGGTTATTTTTCAGACTTTAAAATGATTCTCGCTGTGAAATCATGACATTAGCTGAATGATCTTTTCATAACATGATTCACTTTACTTCAATAGAGCTTACAAATAGCATTTGCCAACCTTTGCGAAAATTCACCTTCAGGGTGCGAAAACCTACTAAGGAGAAGTCAGAACCTGATTTTCCACCAATTCAATTCTCTCTATCTCCAGACTAAATGAGCTACAATAAATTCAAATGATGTAGCACAATTCAAGAATCTCCATTGAGTATGGCTCTAAATTACCCCTAAGACTCATGATAATCAAGAAATACCCACCCGGGCTATATGTGACACAGGAGAAGGGAAAAGATGAAAACCCGATGGAGAAACTCAACATCTAAAGAGGAAAGACCTATTGACTAGACTTTGACAAAACATGACATTAGTTCACTTTCCACTTTGCAAAATTTGTATATGGTGAAAAGTAGGGCAACAGTATCATCCCCACCCCAATTTTTCTTTCTATTTGAAAGGTTTATGAGTCACCAAATCTTTGGTTCAAAGTGTTATGGATGCTTCTATGTTTTCAGTTTCTCATGTATGCAACTAAATTTGATATGATAATTGAATTATTGGATTAAATTGTTAAAGTTTTAGAAATTACTAATTCACCCCTCTCCTCTCAGTAACTTAGCATAGTCTTGAATATTTCCAACAGTAAGAATTGAGTCAAATTGTACAATTAATTATGAACTTAAATGGAATACCAGATGTCACTTTTAATTAGACATAATTTATGAGCTTAGCTGCTTCAAAGATGGTCGATTTAATGTATCCAGTGAAGGTAATGAGATTCTCATGTTAGTTAGTACCACATATTAGCCTGCAATTTGACCTTCATGAAATGTCAAAGTAGAACATTAAGTTTAAGATTTAATTAAGGACAAGTGTGGAGATGTAATAGATATATTATATCCCTTGAAAATATATTTTAAATAGAGGATAAGAGATAATAGGAGATTAGTTGGAATATCATAATAGTCATGTTGAATGTTGAGGTTAATAAAAATTGGAACTAGATGTTTTTTTTTTATTGTGATTTTGTATGCATAGTTAAAATAGAAGTAAGTTAGAAAATGGAAAGAAGTTTGTTAATAAAAATGGAAAAAATATTACTAATTTTAATAAAAAACTATTGTTGACATCTATAATTTCTAAGATAAATCTTGTGAAAACTAAAATATTCACCTAAAATAATGCAATGATCTTCATATCAACTTTTTGTAATTATTTAAAATTTCAATCAATCATTTATAATAAAGTTTGATATGAAGAAAAGTGATTAATGAAATTGTCCTTAATCATAGAATGTTAAATGTCAATAAAAATATAATGTACATTCTATAAAGCCATATAGACTTACACCAAAGTCATAGGGACATTAAACAAGAGATGCAATGCATCAAAGTTCTTGCCAATAATTGGAAAAGAAAAAAAATGGAGATTTATAGGTAAAAAGAAAGGATATGAAGAGAGAGCTTAAAAAAGAATGATATGTTATTATATGGACAATTAAAGGTAGAATGATAGAGAGAGTTGAAGAGAATTTATTATTTCAAGAAATATATAAATAACAATAGAAATTATATTATATGAATGAACTAATCATTTCTACCAATTCAGTTATAAGTTGAAATATTTGATTTAAAATAAATAAATTATTGATTACTTAATTCAAGCTACCAAAATATCTAATTAGTTTGAGGGGTAGTATTAGTTCTACAATTTGTAAAATGGTATTAAAGAAATTAGAGTAAGATTGTAAAATAGTAACTAGTAAAATATAGTGTAAATTTAAAGAAGTAACATTTTACAAATGAAAAAAAAAAAACATCAACTTAAAGATAATCAATATATTTTAAAAATATATAAAACATTTAACCCTATATTTTAAAAAATAGATAGTGATAATTAATATTGATTAGACATTCATTTGTGAGGTGGAAGATAAAAATGGTTATTTTTTTAAAAAGTTAATCCTTTGTGACAAATGTAAAGTCACAAATGTAAAGTTGTAATTAATGCATTCATTAATGCATGATAGACTTCTTAGAATATATTTGTATTTTCTTACAAATGACAAAAATAAACATCAATGTAAAACTTGAAAAGTTAATCCACTTGTTAGTTCTTGCTATGGCAAAATGCTTATGCATTCATGTCATTCTAATATCACATTAACACTAACCAATCAAATCAAAGAATATAAAAGATTATATGAAACTTCAAATGTTTATATCTTTTTCTAATTTTTCATTATTTTATAAATCACGTTTTTCATTCATTCTATTGGTCCCTACTATTTTTGGTGAGGGAGAAAATTAATTTTCTTCAACAAAAATACACATATTTTCTAACAACTTTATCTTGTATCATTAATTACACCTTTATCTTTGTGACAAGTTGATAAGATATTTTTTTTCAATCATTTTATCTTCCACCTCACAAACATGTCTAATCAATATTAATTCTCAATAGCAATATAATTTCAATATGTTATATATTTGTATTTGAATTTATAAAAAAATTTAAACATTGATTTTTTAATAAATGTAGTTAAATTATTACTATTATTTTACTTTTGTAAAAATAAATTAAACAATATTATTTTTTAATTATATTTTATAATAGTGTTTGTAATATGTATTATTGATAAGTGTTACAATTTGTAAATTATATCATTTATTATTATTAATATTTTATATTTAAACAATTTATCATTTAGTTTAAATATATTTAAAGCTTAAATATATTTTTTAATATTAAATTAAGAATTATATTTTACAATTAAAAAAATATACTAAAGGAAATAACCACAAAAAAGAAATAATTCAATTCTAAAAGATGTGTAAATTATTATTAAGTTTTTATAAACTATTTCCCTTCTCAAGTTGATAGATGGAATAGAAATGTCTCCTCCTGGAGGGAAATATTTCAAACCTTAGGTCAAAGAAAGGCTAAAAATTATAAAAGAGTGGAAAATGAATTGAATGATCGCCTTCAATCTGCTGAATTAGATGCCCAAGCTAATCCCTCTTTTATATCTCATATTGAATGTGTCTTTGTTGCCAGAGATTCTCTAAGGATGCATCAACATATTAATACCATTGGAGCCTCTGTCAGAAGCCATCAACAATGGTTGAAATATGGGGATAAAGGCTCCACATTCTTCTTTAATTACCTTAAGAAAAAATAGAGTAAAGAGAAAATTGATAAAAAATTTATGGATAATCAGGAGCTTACTGATATCAATGACATTGCTGCTATCTTTGAGAATTTTTACAAAGCTCTTTTCAATTTTGAAGATAGTAGTAATGCCAAAGATCTTAGGAATAAATGCAAGGAGCTCATTCCTAAAAAAATTGTTGAGGGTGATGTCTCCATTCTTAGGGCTAGGATATCAGTTCAGAAGATCTCTAATGCTATATCTACTCTTAAAAAGGATAAAGCACCTGGGCCGGATGGCCTCCTTGCTGAATTTTACAAATCCAATATTGATTAGATTACCAAGGATCTATTTGATTTATATTCAGAAGCTTATGATCGTGCCACTCTTGGTAATTCTATCAATATGGGGATTATTAAGCTCATCTCTAAAGATGGAGACAAATCTCTGATCAAGAATTGGCAGCCGATTACTTTGCTCAATGTTTCATATAAAATTCTAGCCAAAGCCTTGGCCTCTTGGCTTGTTAATATTTTTCCCGACTTCATTTGTTCCACCCAGACTACTTTCATCAAAGGACGATATATTTTAGAAAACCTTGTCATGAGCTGGGAGTCAATAGAGTGGGCTAAGTCCTCGAATCAAAATTCTACTATGTTTCTTTTAGATTTTGAGAAAGCTTATGACTAGGTCGAATGGGATTTCATCCTTTCTATCCTTTAGGCCTTTAGATTTCCTAATGAATTTGTTAGATATATTCAAGTACTGCTTAAGGATTCCTCTGCTAGAATTGAAATCAATTTTTTTTTATCTAATCCTATACCCCTGTCCTGATCCATTCGACAGGGATGTCCTCCTTCTCCTGCTCTTTTTGTTATTACTTCTGATGCCTTGTACTATATCCTTAGAGATGATACTATCTCTCCCAAAGTTAATGGGATTTCCCTCCCCGACAACTTTCAGCTTCTTAATATCCAATTTGCTAACGATACATTGCTCTTCCTTGAATTATCTTGTCTTAATATTCAACATCTTAATCTAAAACTCGAGTTGTTTGAAACCATCTTAAGTGCTCGTATATCTAAGTCCAAATCGATCATGCTTGAATGGAAAGAGGAACCTCTAGATTGGTTTCTCCAATTTGGTTACTCATGGGGCGGACCTCATAAGATTGTTAGATATTTGGGGGTTCCTTTTTCCATCTCCCCTTCACTCAAAGACATGTGGAATCGGGTTAAGGATAGAGTTATTAAGAAACTCTTCAAGTGGGATAATAGGGTGCTTTCACTTGTTGGTAGAGTGCAGGTGTGCCAAAAAATCTTGTCATCCTATAGTATATACTATTCTTCTGTCTAGATGTTTAGTAATTACCAATTGTTTGAAATTTAGAAGGCCATCAGGAGATTCCTATGGTTTGATGGTAAAGGTAACAGGGAGAAACATGTTGTTAGATGGAGTTGGTGTCACATTGATAAGAAGTCGGGTGGTTTAGGCCTTAAAGACCTTAGGATTCAAGGGATTTCTCTTGCTGCTAAGTGGATTTTTTAGGCTCTTGATGGTCATGACCCTTGGAAAATTCTTCTTAGAAATAATATTCAATCTAGATTTCCTAAGCAAGCCAAATATTGGAAGAACCTTCCCTTTGCTGATCTTGTTGCTGGGACATTCCCTATCTCTGTTCAAGGCTCCATGGTTTTTAAGTCTATCTGAAAGGCTTGGGAGTTGGTGAGGGGCTTTATTTATAATTCTAACTTCGATAGTAATAATTCTATCCACGGTGAATGCTCTATCTAGTGGAATCTGCAACATAATGGCAAGCCTCTTGCCATGACTCAAGGGTGTTCTGCAAAACATTGGAAAAGCCATGGTATCAAGAGCTTTATTGATATTTTGGAGAATGACAACCTTGCCAGTTGGCAGGATATTAGGTTTAAGTTCAATCTTCCCAACTCTCATAAATGTACCTATAATATGATAGCTAATGCATGTCACCCTCTCAATCTTCCTCATAGATGTGATGTGGATTCCCATAGATTCTTATATTATCGTTGGGATGACAGATCCCTCTTACATAATATCAAAGCCAAAGATATATATAAGGTGCTTAATAAAGATCACTCTATTTGGACTCTCTGGAATGGCACAAAATCCTTGACAGATTCTGGAAGTCTCATATTCCTCCCAAAATCTTACATTTTAAATGGCAGCTTCTTCTTGGTATACTTCCCGTTAAAAATTAAACTGGTGATACTGACTCTTGTTCTATTTGCAGGGTTCCTGAAAATTTAAGACATATCTTCTTTACTTGTCATTTTGTTAGGATTATATAGAAATTTTTTGGAATATCTATAACTAATCATGTCTCTATGTTGGATACTATTCTTGGAAACATATATGGTCTCAAGAAGGATGCTAACTTTTTTTGGAATATTCTCTCTTCTCATACTCTTTGGTTTATTTGGAAAAGTAGAAATGAGGACAAATTCCAAGATGTTGGTAGATCCCTTACTTTGTTTCAATTGAAACTTATATTCTTTAAGATTGTCTCGCAGGTGTGCTACATTATGAAACTTGAAAAAGACAAGATGAAAAGATTTCTCCATGATGGGCATGCTACAATGTTCATCTATGAAATGAAGCATGGGCTGGAATGGGCCAACATTATTGATGACTAGGTTGCTTTTGAAGAAGCCCTCAAGCAGCTGATTAAGGAGATGTGGGATACTAGAGGCCCTTTTTCTGATAGACTTGAGTTCTTTTCTCATATACTTGAGCGGAAGAAAGTTGTTTGGATGGAAGGAGAGCTGGGATGGACTGCATGGATTGATGATCCTGATGATATTCTGGATTAGCTTATCTAATTTCCTTTTTTGTAATCTCGCTAAAAGTGTTACATATTGTGCTAGTTGACTGATCATGGATTACCAGTTGAACTAGGAGGTTGAGGTTTGTCTCCCCTCTTTTGATATTGTACCTATCTGTTTGATCTATCCATTATATAATTTTAAAAAACTGTGTATTAACATTAAATAGTTATATTCTATTTCTTATTTATTACATCATATTTATTCATTAGCATCAAATTTATATGTATTACATTTATTTATTATTTACAAATGTACATATTAAATTATATAGATATTATTTCATAATTAGAAATTACTTAATTTTATGAAAATTTTGGAAATACAAAATATTAAATAGTAAACCTTCTCTAACTGTGTAAAATTAAATAATTAGTTTTTTTATAAAATATTTTTATATTTCAATACATTTCATTTTTTTTATACAAATGTGAGTTTTAATATAAAAATTAAATTCTTAGTTTCATTAATTAAAATATAATATATTTTAATTTTTCATTATAACCATGATTTTATTTTGACTATTTATTTTACTAAGAAAAATAATTATATTTAATTCTCTCTCACACACACACACAACTTATGTTGGTATCTCTCTACTCTTACTATTTTATCTCTCTTCCTCTTCCTTCTATATATTATCTATCATTTTTTCCTCTGCATATTTATGTTGTTGTTGTTCTATACTATTATTTATCTCTATCTAATAATTAAAAATAGTGTGACTTCCATTTGATAATCAAGATGAGAATAATACATAGTTGGGGACTTTGGCCTCTTATTATTAGGCTTAAATGCCCAAACATATAATAATATAACATGAGAACTTAACAAAAAAATATGAGCCATCCTTTTAGATCACAATTGCATTTCTCAGATTAGAATGTAACAACAAAATATGAGTCATCCTATGAAATCACAAGTGCATTTCTAGACAAAAATTAATATATTCACAATGTTAATTTAGAACTATATAATCTTATTCTCACTCATCTACACCTCTACAACCATTATGCATTAGGCAAGAACTATGATGTATTGGGTCTCTTGTCGCAAATGTGGAAAAGGTAAAGTTGTAATTAATGAATTCATTAATGCATTATAAGCTTGTTAGAAAATATTTGTATTTTTGTTGGAAAAAATTCAATTTTCTCCCTACCAAAAATAGTATGATCCAATAGAATGAATGAAAAATGTGATTTATAAGACAATGAAAAATTAGAAAAAGATATAAACATTTGAAGTTTCTTTTAATCTTTTAAATTTTATGAAAAGATTGATCAATAAAATTGAAAATTTGAATTGATCAATTCCAATACTTTCCTGCCTTCCTAATATCTACATATGAAAGTGTATAATATTGTGTAGTGAAAATATTAGAAATGTACAAGATTATTTATCAATCATAATACAAAAATAATAATTTTACCCACTGATCGGTATGTTGTTATAGATAATTGAATCATATGAATGTGAATGTGAAAAGTTTGATAGGGGCACAAACATTTCATGAAATTGATCTCCTATAGCGATGCTTCCTCCCTTTCGTTTGCACCTTGCATAAGTATTCATCTGATGAACAAATAGTAGGGGAATTTGACACGTGTTACAATTTTCTCAATGGACAATAGTTATTTGAATTTGACACATATGACTTGATTAAGAACTATGTGATTCATAACTAGGATGCCAACATAATTCTTTGTATATTGTGCATGCCATTTGTGTCAATGGTAGTATGATGCAATTTAAATAAAATTATATTAAATTCATATAACCTATCCTATCGGAACAAATATAGGGAAATTAACTAGTGTTTTGTTTTGTTGTGTTGCACTGAAAGAGCATTTTCAAAATAGTCATGGAAGCCAACCACATTCACAATTCTACCATAATAGCACATTGATTGGATGTTGAATTGGAGGAAGATGCAATAGAGGAGAGGTGCTAGAAAACAATATCAATTACATAGATGATGTAGGGCTACATTGATGCCCTTCAAATTAAAGGGATCGGAGATCTGTATATAGTAACTATCTGTGTTGTAGAAATAGCTCTTCATCACTCCAGGATTATTAGGTATATTGTTTCTTGAAGTTTCATTTCTCGATTCTTCAACTCTGGGTTCTAGGTGTGTGTGTGTGTGTGTGTGTGTGTGTGTGTGTATAATGCTAAATGATTTGGTGTGTGTTCTTTTGGATGCTAGGTGAAAGACGGACTCAGAATTGGTGTAAGCATAAACAAAGTCATGTTGAAGGATCCAAACTTCTATCTATAATATAATTTGTTCCATTCTAGAATATACCTAGTACTAGATAAGCATAACTCAATTGTAGCACACAAAGAGAATGTCTCATGATTCCAGTGACCATCTCATATCCTATTTAGTAAAAAAATTCCCAAAGCCGCTCTTACATTGATAGCAATTGAAACCATGAATTTGTGGGGTTAGGGACATTCTATGTTACAAATTCTAATAGTCTCTAAAATTCCATTAAGATTTTCCTCTAAGCTTGCTCCCTAATTAGATTTTCCAGCAATCGAAGTCACTTTGCCCAAATTTGTGCTTCACCTTAAACTTGTGATAATATGAAAAAATAAACTTTAAAAATAGTCTAATCTCCAAATCTAAAACGTAATACACATTCTAATCTCCAAATCAAGATGTATATTAAACTATAGGTTGTGGCCATAATCAAATTCCAAAATATGGAACCATTGGGTCACTACTGCAATGTTCCCAGCTGGTCTTTAAACATTAATGACTTCTATATGCCAACCAAAATTTTTGCATGACAATGCATATAGTTTCTATCGAAACTAATTTCTAGCCCCTAAAACATAACATGGGCCAAAAAATCCCTGCTAGTCTTCAAATCAAGTTCTATCAATACTCGAATCTAGAAAGAAAAACTCCAGATTTTGAAATTTAGAGGATACTCTCTCATGTCCATACAATCTTGCTATTTTAGTTTTCTAGCATCCATTGAAACCTACACCTCTATTATATGGGTACGAAAAATAGTTGTTTGTGAAATTGATATAAAAAGGAATAGCATTTGACAATCATATTAATTAATTAATTTTTTGTTGGAGTCACATGCTAGCAATAGGGGATTCAAAATCTGTGCAACTCATAGGTTTGCTAATGGTTTGTCACATTATATAAACTGTAAGAACAAATAAATTATTTCATAGTGGTAATGAAGCTAAAAAAAAAGTAGTAGTCCTTGCAACCACTAACAAGATGAGAAATGTAAAAAATTTCCCTATTATATTTGTTTTGAGGAGTGAGAGAATTGAACTCAAACATTCTAGCCAAATATGGATTTGTTGGGAAATGACGACCCTAAACTAAATGATCAGCTACATTTACAAGTTGACACCCAGATTTTTTGGTCAACTACTTCTACAAATTGAAAACTAAATTTAATATTTTCTTATTTCCAAACCTATAATTCAAGGGTTACACAACAAAAGAAAGGTACATGTTTTCTTATTTCTTTTACAAGCTTCCAAATACAGATTGATGAAGCAACCATTTGGCATACCCAAAATCTTACAAAGGCACACTCAACCTTTAAATCCTCAAATCTAACACTATCACCTAGAGTACATTTATACTCAACTTGGAAGAGAATATATTCTCTTATTTTACAGGGATAGCCATTTGAGGTTTTTCTACAATAAATCCCTAATAATGCAACTTTCTCCGAGATCTTAAAACAACATTGATTGATAATTAAGAAACCAGCTCTTACCATTTGATATAGAAAGTGATTCCCATCCAAATTTGGAGTGGAAACAAATTTCTCTTAATTTAATTGAGAAGGAAAGTTGTAATAGCTATAGCAGCTCCAGTCATAGTAAAAATAGTGGTAGCTTCAGGCCTCATATTGTAAGCAGTCTACATCATACTTTGACAAGACAGTGGAATGGGGAATTGGATAGAAATCATAAAGAAACTTCGAGATAAAAAGTTTCATGAAAATTTGGAAAATTCACAAAGAAAGTTCTAGATTAGAAGCTTCTAGAAAATCTGGAGAATCTTCCCTATAAATTTTTTTTGTTTTATTTTGCTTGATTTTTATAGTTATATATAGTTATGATGTAATAAGATTTGTATTTAGTTTGAAGTTGCTCAAACGAAGGAGAAATGAGATAAATCATATTTTTCAATTATTAAAAATAAATATTAAAAATATACTATATAGTTTCTTTACAATAAATTTAATAAGGTATTGTGATTGGTCACTTGACTAGTCAAATGAAATGGAAAATTTGGGACTAAATGGTTGTGTAGAAGGAACTAGTAAGATAAACCTTGTGTTAGATTGGCAATCTTTGAGCATCTAAAAACATATTTTCCAAAAATAAAAAAACTTAGAATCTTTGAGCATTTATAAACACATTCTCTATATATCTCAAAAAAACTTGAATTGAAAATATATGGGCATCTATGAACATTTAACCAGCCTACCCTATTAACTCTGGAAACTCTTTCAAATAAGTTTGGAATATCACATGTTTCAAGTGAAAGGGTGCCTAAAATTGAAAACATTTTTTAATAAAACTCTCAATCCTGAAAGAGAAAATCCGGATAAAACCATAAGATAATGCATTCCACAATATAACCTTACTAAATACTGAGAAGATTAAAATACCTGTGTGTGATTCTCCCACAATGTTTTGAATGATACACCAGAAATTTTCAATCGCTGCAAATGTTGAATAGGAATCCATGCGGGGAATGAGGGCAAGCTTGGCCGTCCTGTCCTATACCCGTACTCCTCAAATTCAAGCCATAGTAAGGAAGCTGACGACTCAACACCCAAAAAGAATCTAACTCGATAGCCCATGGAATTGTCGGCAATGGAATGGAAACACCTGTTATTGGTTTTGGCGACGATATTTTGCAACCATATTAATTCCTACATACACAGAAGAAAGCAGTGCAGTTCTCAGATTATGTATTAACAACTTAAATTTGGAATATTATAGTACTAACTACAACTGCAAATCCGAAAGGGTAACGAGTATAACCATGGATTGCAGATCTTGAGGCAGATCTTGAGGACGCCACAGACGATGAGGAGGACTGAGCTCAAGTGCCATTTCTCTTCCCAAGTCTCTCAGGTGGTCATGCATTCTGTACCAAGAAGCCATCTCTTCTATAAGGCATTTATCTTTTAGTGTTTCCAATGCAGTTTGAGCGCCCCATCCTGATATCTCCAACATTCGTTTGGCTATACGCTTGTGTTTCTCTAAAAAGAAACAAGCCATATCCATGAAAACTTGTTTTTCTTCATCCTCCAATGCGTCAAAACTTATTCTCAGTCTTTGTTTTACATCTCGAGGCAGCGTCCTTCTAGCTTTTAAAACATTCGACTCCCAAAACTTGAGATCTCTACCACGAACAAGCCGGCCCAGAACCAAAAGAGAAAGAGGTAACCCGCCACACACGTCTACAAATTGCTCAACCAACGCCTCGTACCCTGCACTTGGAATAGAGTGGTCAAACGCATGCCAGCAAAAGAGTTGCCTCCCATTGTTTCTGTCCATTCCTTTTAAAGGATAACCAATAGTAATCCCTGTAGAGATCATCACTCCAACGTCACGAGTTGTTACAATAATAAGACTATTACCTGATTTATTTAAGGTATCCATGATCGATAGAGCCTCTAACTGCTCCACATGATCGATGTCATCTACAACTATTAGGAAGTTCAAAGGGATTGTTGGTAGAAGACTATTGAGATAGCTTGTCCCTTCCTCTATGCTTGTAAAACTTTCTTCTCTGTGGAAAAGATCTTTAACAAGCTTACTTTGCAGACGATGTAGTTCACCTCTCGCAGACGCTTCTCGCACATCAAACAGAAAGCTTGCTCTAGAGTATTCTGAAAGTTTTCTATTAAACAACTCTTTAGCCAGAGTTGTCTTCCCAACTCCACCCATACCAAAAATGCCAACAACATTAGGTCTATTTTTCTTTTCTGCCAGGCCGCACTGGTTCTCAAAATCTTGTACAAGTTCATCAAGACACCGTCTTTCAAAATCTTCCACAAGATTGTTAAGCCCTACTGGATACTTTGCAACATGCAAACATCGTCTGCTTTGTAGTACTCCTTTTTCTACTGCCGCTATTATGGTTTTGTAGTCGCTGAAACTTTATAAAATGAAAGCGGAATTCAATGTAAAAATAGTAAGCAGAAATTGAAAGGAAAACAGAATCATATAGAGTAGTACAAGTACCAAAATCACAGAAAGGTTACCTGTGAAATTCTACTCCAGCTATAAATGAAAGAGTTTGAAGAGCTTCCTTCCACTCGTTGAGTTTCTGGAGGTACCTGCCCTTTTTTTCATACTCAATGAACGCACCAGCATATCTTCCCTTTTCAATGTGGCGGAGTTCCCATGGCTTTACTTTATAAAACACGGGAATAATTTTGGCCTTACTTTCTATCATGAGAAGCAGCTCATTCAGGCACCAGGAGGACTCTGCATATCTTGGGGAAAAGATGGCAATGTGTACCTTAGCAGAGCGGATGGCAGTCTCAATAGTAGATGTAAATGATTTTCCAAGTTCCTTCTCTTGAGAATCAAGAAACGCCTCTATTCCCAATTGCCTAAGAGATTTGTAAAGCTCCGTTGCCAAAGTCTCTTTGACATCGGGGCCTCTGTGATTGATGAATACATCAAACAATCTCGAGGATTCAAAAACCTTCGCTCTTATGCCAGCAGGTTCCATTTCACTGAAAGCATTTGATTCCCGATTTTGCTTGTGAGATGATGATGAAGACGCCATTCCTTGCAGTTCGAACACTAACAGCACTTGATAAAATAGAGATAGGGAGAGAGAGAGAGAGAGAGAAGGGCATACGGATTTGATCGCGGTACGCGAAATGTAATATGAGCTTTTTGGGATGAAGAGGCGTAGATCGCGGTACGCGAAATGTAATATGAGCTTTTTGGGATGAAGAGGCGTAGAGTGAATCAAATAGATCATACTGCAGGTAAGCTTAATCTTTTCGTTGAAATTACTATGACCTGTGCAACGAAGAACGGAGGTTGAGTGCTTTCCTCGAAACATGCAAACGGGAAAAACGGGGAAGGTATTTTCCAAGAACTTCTTGAGTCCCCGGTGTGAGAGGGGAAAAAGGGTAGGAAAATACCAAGAACTTGTTCAAACCCTAGTCTGTATAGTCCAAAAAGCAGGGGAGGAAAATGCCTGGAACTAATTCAATCCTCGTGGGAAAATGCCTCAAGCAACTTGTAAAGGCCCTGGTCTGTACAATGCGGAAAAAGGGCAGAAATATGGCTATCTCATTCAGTCCCCGAACTGTACAGGAAAAACAGGGGACGAAACTTCGGAGGTAAAGAGGAAGAAAAATACTTTGAAAAAGATGAATTGCTCCATCTCCGAAAGAAGGCAGATTGCTACGTCTGTCGGCCAGTACAGAAAAAGTTGGAGCCTCCTCAAGAAAGTCAAGGCAGTTCAGTTTCCGCGAAACATCTGACGGAATAAAGCAAAATTCTAGGGAAGGGGAACCAAGGTGGGCACCCTGACTTTAGGGGACCACTAAAATTGTCATGTGGGTTTTCAAATTATTATTTTTATTTTTTATTTAATTAGTCTAGCATATGGAAATGTATTTTATCATGTTTAATGGCGTGTTGAGTTGGCATCACAGGAGAGGTGATTTTTTTTTAAAGATTCTTTTTTCAAAATATGTATTGATCTAATATTTTTATTGCACTACTACAAGTTTCTTTAGTTCATGGGCTCACATATTGACTCCTCTCCCCTACCAAGACAACGAAGAGGTTTGGTTCTTATTTGAGTTCTTACATGTGCTTATTAAGACTACAAAACAAATATATTGTAAACACAAAAATATTAAAATCTAATGTTTTATATTTCAAATATTATTAAACTAGCTATATATACCTCTATATATATTACGCCGAGAGTAATCGTTCTCAAGGCGCCTATTTTTATTTAATCCCAAAGTTATTCTAATCGAAGTTGGGATTAATGAAAATAAAAATAGGTGCCTCGAGAACGATTACTCTCGGCGTAATATATATAGAGGTATATATAGCTAGTGGCAGTCGCGGCGCAACCAAAAAAGTAATTTTAACTTTTTCTATTTTTTATAAGGTTAGTAGTGATTTTTTTATTTCTTTTTAAATATAGTTGTATAAACTTACTATAAAATAGTAGTAGTATAAAATTATTGAACATTTTTTTAAAAATCCTTATTAGTTTAATTGAGTTTAATTTTAAGGATATTGTTAGGTAAATTGTTATATTGAAGAGTAGAGTTAGGGTTAGGGTTAGGGTTAGGATTTTAAATAGACTTAGGGTTAGGGTTAGGGTTATAATTAGAGGTAGAGTTAGATTAGGATTAGAGTTACAATTAGAGTTACGGTTAGGGTTAGGGCTAGGGCAAGGGCTATTTTAGGATTACAACTATTCTTAGGGTTAGAGTTAGGGTTAGGTTTAGAATTAGAGTGTGTTAGTGTTAGGGTTAGGGAAAGGACAATGGTAAGAATTAGGGTTTAGGTTAGTATTATTGTTAGGTTTAGGGTTAGAATTAGAGTTAGGGTTGAGGTAGAGTTAGAATTAGAGTTAAAATAAGGGTTAGGTTTTTAGTGAAGATTTAAGTAAGGGTTAAGGTTTGGGTTAGAGTTTTGAATCGGGGTTGAGGTTAGAGTTAGGGTTAGGATTTTTGTGAAGATTAAAGTAAGGGTTAAGGTTAGGGTTAGAGTTTTGAGTTGGGTTAAGGATAGAGTTAGGGTTAGGGTTTTAGTCAAGAGTAAACTAAGGGATACAGTTAGGATTGGAGTCTAATTATGGTAAAGTTAGATTTATAGTTAGAGTTAGAGTTAGGGTTAGAGTTATGGGTATGGTTGGGGTAAGGTTTAGGGTTAGTGTTAGGGTTAGAATTAGAGTTAGGGTCAGGGTTAGAGATAGGTGTATAGAAAGGTTTAGAGTTAGGGTTAGGATTTTAGTGAAGATTAAAGTAAGGGTTAAGGTTAGGGTTAGAGTTTTGAGTTGGGGTTAAGGATAGAGTTATTGTTAGGGTTTTAGTGAAGATTAAAGTAAGGGATACAGTTAGGATTAGAGTCTAATTATGGTAGAGTTAGATTTATAGTTAGAGTTAGAGTTTGGGTTAGAGTTATGGGTATGGTTGGGGTAAGGTTTAGGGTTAGTGTTAGGGTTAGAATTAGAGTTAGGGTCAGGGTTAGAGATAGGTGTATAGAAAGGGTTAGAGTTAGGGTTAGCTTTAGGGTTAAAATAATTGTTAGGGTTAGAGTTAAAGTCCATTTATGGTAGAGTTAGATTTAGGCCTACAATTAGAGGTAGGGGTAGGGTTATAGTCATGGTTAGGGTTAGGGTTGGAGTTAAAATAATTGTTAGGGTTAAAGTCCAATTATGGTAGAGTTAGATTCAAGGCTACAATCAAAGGTAGGGGTAAGGTTACAATCAGGGTTAGGGTTAGGATTAGAGATAGAGAAAGGGTTAGGCATAAGGTTGTTGTTAGGGTTATGTTTATATAGAGATAGTGTTATATATAGAGGTAGCATTAGGGTCAAAGTTAGCGTAAGGGTTTGAGTTAGGGTCAAGGTCAGAGTTAGGGTTAGGATTAGGGTTAAAGTGTAGATATGGTAGAGTTAGATTTACAGTTAGAGGTAGGGGTAGGAGTAAGGTTAAGGTTAGTGATAGGCTTAGAGTTACGGTTAAGGTTAGGATTAGAGCTAGGGTTAGGGTTAGGGTAATAGATAGGGGTAGAGAAAGGGTTAGTATTAGGGTTAGGGTTATGGTTGAGGATAGGGTCACGTTACGGGTTAGAGCATGAGTTTGACTTAGGGTTAGAGTTAGGGTTATAGTTTGAGTTAGGGTTATAGTTAGAGATAGAGTTACAATTAGAGTTTGGGTTAGAATTACAATTAGGGTTAGGGTTAGAGTTAGAAATAGATTTAATATTACAAGTAGGGTTTGAATTAGGATTAATGTTAGAGTTAGGGTTAAGGTTAGAGTTTTAAGTCAAGTTTAAGGATAGATTTAGGGTTAGAGGTAGGGTTAATATTAAAGTAAAATTATGGTAGAGTTAGATTCATAGTTAGAGTTAGGGGTGCAATAGGGTTACGATTATGATTATGGGTGGAGTTAGACAAAGGGGTAGAGAAAGGGTTAGATTATGGGTTATGGTTAGGGTAAGGTTTATATATTGAGTTAGCGATATATATATAGTTACATGAGGGTTAAGGTTAAGGTATGGGTTTGAGTTAGGGTTATAATTTCAGTCAGCATAAAGTTAGGGTTAGGGTTAGGGCTATATTATAATTATGATAGAGTTATATTTAGAGTTAGAGTTAGGGGCAGGGATAGGGTTAGGGTTAGTTTTAGTATTAGAGTTAGGGTTAGGGTCACAAAGTTATTTTAATCGAAGTTGGGATCAATGAAAATAAAAATAGGCGCCTCGAGAACGATTAATCTCGGCATAATATATATAGAGGTATATATAGCTAGTGGGAGTCGTGGCGCAATAGGAAAAATATTTACTTTTTATTTTTTATTTTGATAAGGTTACTATAAAATTGTTAATTAATTTTTAATTAGAGTTGTATGAAGTTAGTATAAAATTATGCTTCAAAATATTTTTAAAAATTTAATATAAGGAGTTTAATATAGATTAAAAATATATTTTTTATTTTTGGGATATTGTAATGTAAAATGTTATAGTCATACATAGATATATGGTTAGGGACAAAGTTACCATTATAGTTAATGTTAACCTTAGGGATAGAATTAGGGTTAGGGTTAGCATTAGAGTTAGGGTTGGAGTTAGGGTTAGGGTTTGAGCTATGGTTAAGGTTAGGGATAGAGTTATGGTTATGGTTATTGCTAGAGTTATGGTTATGGTTTAGATTAGAGTTATGTTTATGCTTAAGGTTAGGGTTAATGTTATGGTCATGGTTAAGGTTAGGGTTAGAGTTATGGTTATGATTAGGGTTAGTGTTAGGGTTATAGTAAGGCTAACATTAGGGTTAGGGTTAAGGTTTGAGTCAAGGTTAAGGTTAGAGTTTAAAGGGTTAGGGTTTGAGTTAGGATCAAAATTAAGGTTAGGGTTAAGGTTAGAGTCCAATTATGGTAGAGTCAAATCCAAAGTTAGAGTTATGCTCATGGTTAAGGCTAGGGTTAGACTTATGCTTATAGTTAGGGTTAGGGATAGGGTTAGAATCCAATTATGGTAGAGTTAGAATTAGGGTTAGAGTTAGGGGTAGAGTTATGCTTATGGTTAATGTTAGGTTTAGAGTAATGCTCATGGTTAAGGTTAGGGTTAGAGTCATCATTATGGTTATGGTTAGGGTTATAGTGGGGATAGGGTTAGGGATAGGGTTTGAGTCAAATATATCTTTTAATTTAATATAAGGAATTTAATTTAGATAATTTTTTTTTTTTTTTTTGGGATATTGTAATGTAAAATGTTATAGTCATACGTAGATATATGGTTAGGGACAAAGTTAACATTACAGTTAATGTTAACCTTAGGGATAGAATTAGGGTTAGGGTTAGCATTAGGGTTAGGGTTGGAGTTAGGGTTAGCGTTTTAGCTATGGTTACGGTCAAGGATAGAATTATGGTTATGGTTATCATTAGAGTTATGGTTAAGGTTCAGATTAGAGTTATGTTTATGGTTAAGGTTAGGGTTAGAGTTATGGCCATGGTTAAGGTTAGGGTTAGAGTTATGGTTATGGTTATGATTAGGGTTAGGGTTATAGTAAGGCCAGGGTTAGGGTTAGGGTTAAGGTTTGAATCAAGGTTAAGTTTAGAGTTAGGGTTAGGGTTTGAGTTAGGATCAAAATTAAGGTTAGGGTTAGGGTTAGTGTCCAATTATGGTAGAGTCAGATCTAGAGTTAGAGTTATGCTCATGGTTAAGGCTAGGGTTATGCTCATGGTTAAGGCTAGAGTTAGAGGAAGGGTTATATTTAGAAGTTTTCTTATGGTCACAGTTATATTTAGGAGGGGAGTAAGGGTTGGGATTTTAGATTATATTTATTATTATATAAGGTGCCCTATATAATAATATGTATATTCCCACGCTTATGGATAAGGTTAGGGAAAGAAGTAGGACCATGGTTATTAGTGTTACATTTAGAATTTCATTTAGGAGGGCATTGTGTGCTATTTTTTCCCCCTATTCAACCCATCACTGATGTCTGATCTGAGAGACCTTAAATGGGATAGGTTCTTTGCAGAGGGTTAACATTGCTAAATTTGGCGGCTAACATTTTGTGTTGGCTCAATTTCTTCATTGACCACGCTGGATCATTTTTTCTTGGTTGGGTTGATTCATGCTACAAAATTCGATAACTCTTATTTCTTCGCGAGCTATCTTCCCATCTTCCCAAAAGTGCAAGATGTTGCCATGCATTCCCATTCTAACTTTTCTTTATACGCTAGTGTCTTCGAAACACTCTAAAGCCTAGAATTGCACAAGATGCTGCCATGCATCTCCATTCTGATGCATCGTCATGCTAAATTGTTTCTTTAATTCTCTGAAGCCCAAAATAGCATTATGCTACCACACATTGCCTTTCCAACATTTCCTCACTCCACAATTCTTTCATGAGTCTTTGAGACCCAAAATTGTGCCACATGGAGGGGGTTCACACCTTTTGTGCTATCTTCTTTGTTTGTTGGGAGGAATCTCTTCACTACATCTTAATCATCCATTGGAAATAAAGCCAATCTTGATCGACGAATGTGACTTAATCTTTCATTGGGAGGAGTTTCCTTGTTGCATCTCAGTCATCCTTTTTGAGGGGAGAATCTACATCGACGGTTGCGATTTAATCCTTCATTGGTGAGGATTCACGATGCATCTATGCCGTCTATTTCGAGAGGAAGACCTTCATCGATGACCATCATTCATTTTTGGGGAAACCAAATTCCCCCTTGGGATCAACCTTGCATTTTTTGTGGAAGGTTAAGACATCATGTTATCTCTTTTCATAGTTTTTTGCTAGCAACATGAATGTCTTTCCTCTTCTTTCCATGAGTCTCCATTCTAGCGCCTCCTTACGCTACATTGTTTCTGCAATGCTCTAAAGCCCAAAATTGCATCATGCTACTACAGGTCACCTTTTTGATATTTCCTCACTCTGTAGTGCTTTTGCGAGGCTCCAAGACCCAGAATTGTGCCATGTAGTGGGGGTCCCCACCTTTTGTGCTATGGTTACAATTTAGATTTTAGGGTTATGGTTAGAATCAAGGTCAATTCTAGAGTTTATAGAATATTTAGAGTTAAGATTAGGGATTAAATATACATGAGGGTTAGCATTGGATTGTATGATCATTAAAGTTAGGATTATAGTTAGATATATCATTTAGATTAGGTTTTAGTCAGGGTTTAATTAGACTTAAGATTAGGGTGAGGATCAAGGTGAAGTCCATATTAGGGTTCATATCATGGTAGGATTGAAACTAATGTTAGGGTTAACATTGAAATTATGATTAGGGGTAAGGTGAAGATTTATATTTGGTCATGATTGTGGTTTGTGCTAGGATTAGGGTCTAAGCTATTATTAATTTTATGATTCTACCTTTAGGGTTAGGGTTTTGTTTAAGTTTATGATTATGGTTACAACTATGGTTTATGGTTCAAGTTTAAAGTTGGGAATGTGATTAGGATCAGGGATTAGTAAATTTTTTAAGAGTTCGGTTATAGGTTTACACCATGGTTAGGACCTTGGGACTGGATTTAGAGTTTAATATCATGGTTATCCATATAGGTAGGTTTAGGATTTTGATCAATATTTTGGAGTTTGTTTTTACATTATGGTTAAGGGTTAGATTTTAGGGTTAGGACTATAACCAATATTAGTGTGTAGGTTTTTGGTTTAGATTATGGTTTGGACTAAGATTTTCGTTATGATTAGAGTTTAGAATATCAATAGGGATATGTTTTAGTGCTATAATTATAGTTTAATGTTGGATTATAGTTATATTGTACATCATTGTTGGGGCTAGGGCTAAGGTAGGGGTTGTTGTTAGGGTTAACTAAGGATGACAATTAGGATGGTTTATCTTTTCAAGTAGAAAAAAAAACTCATATTGATTCAAAAACAAAGAAATTATACTTCGAAAATATTTTTCTATGTCATAATAGATTCATTTATTTTAATTATTGTATTAGTTAATTAGTTGTTTGATGTTTCAAAGTAAACATGGCTTATTTTATTTAAATTTAAATAATATTATTGTTTTGAATTGAATTTAGCTTAATTGTTAATGATCATATTTATATTTCTAATATTAACTCCAATTTGATCAAAGACCAAATATATTTTTGGTATTTTTGTAAACAAACTTGCTTAACACTTCCCTATTTCAAAGTTAATAAAATATCATTTCTATTGTCTTAGATTTGAGAGTAAGTATATTAAATAAGTAATAATAAATGAACATTATGATTAATATATTTCTAAAATAAAAATATATTACTTAAAAACTTGTTTACTTTAAATGAATAAAGTACTCATTTACTTGTAAATTTTAAAAATAGAAATTAATCTACATATATATAAAATATTTATTCTTTTTCCTATTTGCATACAAATTAATTAAAACCTAAACTTTAAACTACATAAATATTTTTAAAATATATATCCATCAATAAATAGTTTAGAATAAAGTCAAATCTAAAAATTAGACACATATAGAATCTTTTTAATTTCTATATACATGTTTTTCTAATTTATTTCTACAAACATGCAACTGATATTTCTATTATCCATTTTTTTCCATTTAAAAAAAATCTAGATGTAAATAGAATTTTTTTAGATGCATGCAATCTTTCTAATTTTTTCTACATACATATATTAACATTTCTATTTTATATTTTGTTTTTACATTATGGTTATTTCAATCAAAATATGTAGATGTAAATAGAATTCTTTTCAAAAAGATTTATTTAAATTTAAATAATATTATAGTTTTGAACTGAATTTAGCTTAATTGTTAATGATCATATTTATATTTCTAATATTAACTCCAATTTGATCAAAGACCAAATATATTTTTGGTATTTTTGTAAACAAACTTGCTTAACACTTCCCTATTTCAAAGTTAATAAAATATCATTTCTATTGTCTTAGATTTGAGAGTAAGTATATTAAATAAGTAATAATAAATGAACATTATGATTAATATATTTCTAAAATAAAAATATATTACTTAAAAACTTGTTTACTTTAAATGAATAAAGTACTCATTTACTTGTAAATTTTAAAAATAGAAATTAATCTACATATATATAAAATATTTATTCTTTTTCCTATTTGCATACAAATTAATTAAAATCTAAACTTTAAACTACATAAATATTTTTAAAATATATTTCCATCAATAATTAGTTTAGAATAAAGTAAAATCTAAAAATTAGACACATATAGAATCTTTTAAATTTCTAGATACATGTTTTTCTAATTTATTTCTACAAACATGCAACTGATATTTCTATTATCCATTTTTTTCCATTCTAAAAAAATCTAGATGTAAATAGAATTTTTTTAGATGCATGCAATCTTTCTAATTTTTTCTACGTACATATATTAACATTTCTATTTTATATTTTGTTTTTACATTATGGTTATTTCAATCAAAATATCTAGATGTAAATAGAATTCTTTTCAAAAAATCTAGATGTATATAGAATTCTTTTAATTTTTTACATACATAAAATCTTTCTAATTTTTTTCTACATACATAAAAGAATAATTTCTATTTTCTATTTAAAAAAAAAAGCTATCATAAAGATTGATAAAAAAATTGATTGCATATGCATTCTTTATTTTGTGCACTAAATGCACAAAATAAACTATATAGATTAAAACTTCCCGTGCTGAGCATGAGAATATACAATAGAAATATCAGTTACCAAGAATAGTCGACCATAAGCAATCAAATTTGCCTTGCCACTGGAAATAGCTTCGTTACCATCATCCCGATCATAACCCCCTGTAGCCAAAAATGTTCCCTTGAATGCTGTTCTTATGGGAATCGGGCTCTTTTCACTCGCTATTGTCGTCTGCGAATTATCAATCTTGGGCTCAAAGAAATGAGCGTACAATATCTTATATTTATTCAGAGCCTCCGCCATGTGAAGTCCCAGTGCCTCTGGATTTGAGTCATACGCTTCTGCATGATCCGAAAATGGAGAAAGTCGAATTCCCACATGCTCTGCTCCGATTTCCTCCACCACTGCTTCCACAACTTCAAGTGCAAATCTGTAACGATTCTTCAATGTTTCGCCATAGCCATCTGTTCGATCATTCACGCTATCCTTCATGAACTGGTCCACAAGGTACCCATGCGCCCCATGGATCTCAACACCATCAAACCCTGTTCGTAAAAGGACTAATTATGTCAACAAAAGGAACATTCTCTTCTTCAAACCAAGATAGATCAGAATAAAAAAACATACCTGCATCTATTGCATTCCTGGCAGCATTTCGAAAATCGTCAACTATATTGGGAATTTCCTCTGTTTTCAGAGGCCGGGGAGGAAAGAAATCTGCCACATCCTTTCGGTTCGGAAGAGGGATCTTTCCAGAGATTGGTTTGCTTGTGGAGGAAATTGGAGATTGGCCATTAGGCTGATAATCTGCATTCCAATGCACCCATTAAATACACAATACACTGTTTGTTGTGGAGGAGAGCCAACCAAATTGAAATTAATTAAAATTGAAATCTAAATCAAAGTAGAATATTATAACTAATTTTGAATTTCAATTTACATCTACATCTAAATCTAAATGAAAATGTAAATAAAAAATAGAAATCTCACCTGCAAAAATGTTACTCCAAAACTTCAATTTACTCCTATTCAAAAACTCCAATCTAATCCTCCAATAACCTCCACCTCTTCCTTCCTGCAAAAACATAAAATGAAAATGAAATGAGGAGCCTTGGTTTTGTAACTTCTGAGAGGCTCCTCATATCCCCCAACAGACATCTCTTCACATTCCACAAATTTGTTTCAAATTCCCCCACTCCCCGCAAAAAATAAGCATGAATGTGCATGCAAAATTATATTTAACAAAAAAAAAAATCATATTGAGATTATTTCGCCCCTATTTTTTCGGGCCCTATTTTTTCGGGTCCTACTTTTTCGGGCCCTACTTTTTCGGGCCTATTATTTCAGCCTCCATTTGGCTTCCTATTATTTCGGCCAGCTATTATTTCGGAAATTCTTTTTTAATATTTAATTTGGAAGTTTGTAACTGCTCCGAATTCTTTTTTATTGACAAGGAATCTTGGCATATTCCCGTGCTGGGCATTTGTGCTGTCATTGTTTTGACAAACATAACACATCTTTGGTGTTTTCAAACTATCTATCTGATATCTAAATTGCATTTGGAATCTTCTAAATTCAGATTGAAGCATACCATTTGGATTGGGAATGTTTTCTATATCACCTTCTAATTCATCATTCACATGGATTTGACTTTCATGTTGTGGTGTTTCTGGGACACGTTCTATAGATGGAGACCCTTCATACTGAACATTTAGTTGATTATTTGCATGTATAGGATGTTCATGTATGTCACTTTCTTGCACTTCAACATGTTGGACTCGGCACCTTTGTGTATCTGGAAGGACCCTCTGAGAAGTACGTTGACGATTATTTCTCTGTACATTTCTGTTCTCTCTTTCATCATTTTCTAGTTGTGCAACTGACACTTCAGACCTTCTTCTACCACAACTTTGCCCATTTCCTTGATTAAATGTTATTCTTTGATGTTCTGTTTCATTTTCTATTTGTTGTTGTTGTTGTTGTTGACGTCTACGGTATTCTCTACGATATTCTCTTTGATATTGCCTTTGGTATTCTCTTCTTGCCTCCTCTGATTCAAAATTTAACCTAGGTCTCACCATAGCTAGTACAAAACAAATATTAGTGAATTAAGCTATATTTTTCATGACACTAAATAATTTTCCATACAAACCATATAAAAGATTGCTGAAAAATATATTAATTAAGAATAAATGAAGAAAGTATGAACAATAAATAAGAGAATACATTAAAAAAATTATGAAAATACATTTAGAAACATGAAAATTACATATAATTTTAATTACAATTAACAGTATAATAAATTGCTTACTATTATAATATATAAAAAATGGCGGCATTGCCTTTCACTTTTCAAAGATTGAATGAATTTTGATACTTTTCAAATTGCACATAAATAATAAGCATAAATTAAATGAATATATGGTTACTCTAATTTTCAAATAACAAAATTGAAAGTATAAATTTATTTTTTCTTATTTAAAAACAAATAAATTGATATTTTAATGAAAATATATGGCGACATTATCATCCACTTTTGAAACATTACAAATATTTTTAGATATATGTAACATTATAATAGATTGCTTAGTATTATAATATTTAAAGAATGGCGGCATTGCCTTCCACTTTTCAAAGATTGATGGGTAAAACTTACTATTTATTCTTTTAAAATTGCATATAAAAAATAAGCATAGCTTAAAATAAATATATGGCTACTGTACTTTTCAATCGGCTAAATTAAAAGTGTAAATTTGATTTTTTAATTTAAAAATGAATAAATTGGCACTTTAATAAAATATTTGAAAAATGGCGGCATTGCCATCCAATTTTCAAATATTAATATACAAAGATTAAATTTAATCTAAATGTAAATTACAAAATTATTATAATTGAAATAGTAATCTAATTCAAGTACTCTAAATCTATATACTAATCTTAATGAAAACATTACAAATATTTTTTCAAATATAATTAATATTATAATAAATTGCTTAGTATTATAATATTTTAAAAAATGGCGGCATTCCCTTCCACTTTTAAAAGATTGATGCTTAAAAGTTAATAATTATTATTTTAAAATTGCATATAAAAATAATCATTAATTAAAATAAACATATGGTTACTCTAATTTTCAAATAACAAAATTAAAAGTCTAAATTTGATTTTTTATATTTAAAATTAAATAAATGGGTACTTTTATTAAATATTGGAAATATGGCGGCATTGCCATCCATTTTTCAAATATTAATATGTAACAGTTAATTATAATCAACAATGTAAATATATTAATTATAATATGTAACAATTAACACAATCTACCCAGAAAACACAGCTAAAAATTAATTATAATCTAAATGTTGATTACAAAATTATTTTGATCAAAATAGTAATCTAACTCAGAATATTAATATAAATCAATATATTATTCTTAATTAAAAAAATATTATAAATCAAACTACTTTTGTAAATGAAAATAGTAATCATTAAATTTATAAATCACTATTTTTAAAAAATATTGATATGGCGGCATTGCCATCCATATGAAATATTATAGAAAACAAAATACAACATTAATCTATAAAAAACATTGAAAAATATGAAAAAACAATAATCTACACAAATCATATTTAAATATATAACATGCAACTATATATAAATTATGCATGAAACATGCAAATGTAAATTTGAATACAACGATGTAAAAGCTAAGAAATCTAATTTTAAAAATAACTTACAACTAAATGTAAATAGTGTAACTACAATTCTTAATGCGGATAATAATCAAAATGTGAAATAAAACTTAATATAAACAAAAAATAAATAAAAAACTTACTTAGCTTTTTGATCTACTTGGTGATCTTCAAATGTAGAATGCTTTTCCAAATGATTTATCTCCCTCTTTTCTTCTCTCAACAAAAACAATGAAGCTTTACTGAAAACTTGTCTTCTGCAAATGTATTCTTTTACAAATGATGAGAAAAATGAGAGGAGATGAGTGTTTTATAATGAGACAGAGAACTCTTCATCTCCCACGGAAAAAACTCTTCATCTCCCATTAAGAAACTCTTCAATTTCCACTAAAAAAACCTTTCAATTTCCACTACTCCACTCAAATTTGAAATTCAAATTAACATTAAAAAATTAAATTTTTTAAAAATACACATATGAAATGTGTACACGTCGCTACACATCGTCGTTGATAATAAATTTTTAAATTAAAAAATATTTTAATAATTAGATTCGCATGCGTTTCATTTCAAAAAATAAATTTTTAAAATTTAAATGAGGTGATGGGCCACCACCCCCGCCACCCCATACTTACACAGCGTGCGACAGTAACTGCCGCTGCTGCCACCGCTGTCAGCGGCAGTTACTGTCAGCACTGACATGTGTGTCAGTGCCGACAGTAACTGTCGCTGACAGCAGCGGCTGTTACTGCCGCACGTTGCGACCACGTTTACATAACGTTTTTTTTTTTTTTTTTTCATTTTTTAAAATTTCTTTTTTAATTTTTATTTTTATTTTAATTTTTTAATTTTTTTTTCATTTTTTTAATTTTTTTAAAAAATTTTTTAAAAATTTTTTTAAATTTTTTTTTAAAAATTTTTTTAAAATTTTTTTTAAAACTTTTTTTTAAAACTTTTTTTTAAATTTTTAATTTTTTTAGAAAAAAAATTTCACTTTAAAAAAAATTAATTTTGTATTTTTATTTCATATTTTAAAAAAGAATATATGTAATTTATTAAAATTTATAGGAGCCTATTATTTCGGAGCCTATTATTTCGGGTTTCATTTGGCATCTTCTTTGCCAGTTATTATTTCGGAAATATTTTTTATTGTCTTTTATGTTGGCCATCTATTATTTCGGCCTCCATTTGGCTCCCTATTATTTCGGCCGGCTATTATTTGGGGAATTCTTTTTTAATATTTAATTTGAAAGTTTGTAACTGCTCCTAATTCTTTTTTATTGACAGGAATCTTGGCATATTCCCGTGCTGGGCATTTGTGCTGCCATTGTATAGAACGCCTCTCAGCGTAAAAATACAAATTGAATGGTGCTCTCTAGCAAATTAGATTGTACATAAACAAAAATTAATATACATTTTTAAAAAATTCTTTGATACAATTATTGTACCTCTTCTAATTTGTAAGTATTAGTTTAATATTTTTTATAAGTAGAAGTATATCTATTGATCATTAATATATTTAGTAACATTTATTTTTGAAAAGATGTTTCATATTATAAAAGACAAGTTTTGAGACATTCCTTGTCTTATATCTAAGAAAAAAAATACTAACTTGCAAGTAATGTTTTCATTTGAAGTCTTGCAAAAATATAGTTATAAAACTAGGCAAGAGCCTACAACACAAGGGTAAATTGTTAGTCTCTTATCTAGGAGGTCTTGAGTTTGAGTCTACTTGAACTTAATAAATAATAATAATTAGTCAATGACATTTAGTTTGTCTCAATTTTAATATTTCAATATATTTTTCCTACAAACTCTGGTCATATGGCATATTTAGTATGATCATAATTTGTTTAAAATCTTTAGTTGGGCATATAAACTAAATTTCATGAAGCCTTTTTCAAAAATTTGAATATCTCATAATTGATTTTTTTGTGTTCTATTTCATTCAAATATAAAATTATATTATTATCTAAAAAATAAATAAATAGTTGTATAATTTAACCTTTAGTAATTTTGAAATATGATATTAATGTAATTTCTAATATTATATCCATATTTGTTTCTTTGTATAGAGATCTTTTGAACTTCAATATATATTTTAAATTTATTTGATGAATTTAATCATTTTTTAGTTTTATTTTTCTTATTTATAAATAATTTTAATCTCAATTATACCTACAAAATTATTAAACTAGTACTAAATGAATACTAACTGTGAGTAAGAATTCCCTATGTCAAACTCATGTATGTATAGGTAGGTCGCAACTAAGAAAATAACTCACAAAATACAATATAACAAGGGCTGCGTGCAGCACTAGTCCCTACCTTTGACAGACAATTGTTGAGGACACAGCTAGGTGAGGGTAGGCAACAAGTTTAAGCTAACAATAGCTCTTGTCAGTGTGTAATTTATCACTTACTTTCATGTGATCCAAGTCTAGTTTGTACACATGTTAGGACTAATGTTTGAGAAGGTGACAAATATGTGGACAAAATTAGAATTAGGAATAATAATATAGAAAATATGACAAAGCTCTTGGAAAATCTGACGTAGGAAGAATGTCTTCAAATTACATGTAAGTTTAAACCTATGTCCTTGGTGTGAGAGGGGGAAAAGGGTAGGAAAATACCTAGAACTTGTTCAAACCCTAGTCTGTATAGTCAAAAAAGCAGGGGAGGAAAATGCCTAGAAATTATTGAATTCTCAGTGGGAAAATGCCTCAAGCAACTTTTAAAGGCCTTAGTCTGTACAGGGCAGAAAAATGGACGAAAAATGGATAGAAATTATTCCATTTCTGATGTATAAGGAATTAAAAAAGGTCCGCAAATGCCTAAAACTTGTTCAGTTCATGATCTGTATTGTTAATAATGAGGGAGGAAATATGGCTATAACTCATTCAATACCCAAAACAAGGGACGAAACATCGGAGGGAAGGGAAAGAAAAGTACTTTGAAAAATGATGAATTGTTACATCTCCGAAAGAAGGTAGATTGCTATGTCTGTCGGCCACTACAGAAAAGAGTTGAGCCACCTCAAGAAAGTCAAGGCGGTTCATTTTTCACGAAACATTCGATGGAATAAAGGAAAATTCTAGGGAAGGGGAACCAAGGTAGGCACCCTGACTTTAGGGGACCAGTAAAATTGTCATGTGGAATCTCAAATTTTTACTTTTGTAATTTATAATTAATTAGTCTAGCATATGGAAATCTATTTGGTAGAGGGTAATCTCTCACAAAAAAAAGTACCAAAGACAAAATAAAGTCAAATTTATTTTTTTCAGATTCTACAAACTATGAGATCATGAAGATCAAATGTTGAAATTTTAAAAAATATCTATGATGTTTTTGATCTTTTGAAAATTGGTCAATTGTACATATTTTTGGGAGAATGACGGTGTCCTATTTGCCACGAGTATTTGATCATGTTTAATTGTGTGTTGAGGTGGCATCACATGAGAGATGGTGTTTTAAAAAAATTTCCCCTATTTTTCAAAATATGCATTGATGGAATATTTTTATTGTACTACTATAATATTTTGGGCGGGTGGGGGGCGGGGGGTGTTAAAGCTTAATTTGAAATCTTTTCCTATTAACTAGGAGCCCTTACTTTTTAGTTGAGCAGATGCAAAAGGTGGGGGACTGGAAATAGCCCCTACTTTTTAGGGAAGAATTATGCCACTTGGCAAGAACCTACCTTTCATTTTCCCTCCAAATTGAAATCATCCCACCAAAAATTCTAAAAGCAACAATTTATATTTTTAATGTTTTGTTCAATTTAGGAAATAATTTTTTTAAGCAGATTTATATGTAATGCCCATGGGACCACTCCCTTTAAATGTTCCTAAAAAAGCTCAATAGCGCCAGCTCTATTTTTAAGCAAGTGGGTGCCCATGGGACCCCATCCTAAGTTTCTTTAGTTCATGGGCTCACATATTGACTCATCTCCCCTGCCAAGACAATAAATAGGTTTGGTCCATATTGGAGTTCTTACATGTGGTTATTAAGCCTACAAAACAAATATATTGTAAACACAAAACTATTAAAATCTAATGTTTTATGTTTCAAATATTACTAAAAAAATACTAATTGAATGGTGCTCTCTAGCATATTAGATTACACAAACAAAAATTAATATACATTTTAAAAAAATTCTTCAATACAATTTGTGTACCTCTCCTAATTTGTAAGTATTAGTTTAATATTTTTTATAATTAGAAGTATATCTATTGATCATTAATATATTTAATAATGTTTATTTGAAAATATGTTTCATATTATAAAAGAAAACTTTTGAGACATTCTTTGCCTCATATCTAAGTAAAAACACTAACTTGCAAGTAATGTTTTCATTTGAAGTCTTGCAAAAATATAGTTATAAAACTAGGCAAGAGCCTACAACACAAGGGTAAATTGCTAACCTCTTATGTAAGAGGTCTTTAGTTTGAGTCTATTTGAACTTAATAAATAATAATAATTAATCAAATGGCATTTTGTTTGTCAAAATTTTAATATTTCAATATATTTTTCCTACAAACTATGTTTGTATGACATATTTAGTATGATCGTAATTTGTTTGAAACCTTGAGCTAGGCCAATAGACTAAATTTCGTGAAGCCTTTTTCAAAAATTTGAATATCTCATAATCTATTTTTTGTGTTTTATTTCATTCAAATGTAAAATCATATTATTATCTAAAAATAAATTAAAAGTTTTATAATTTAACCTTTAGTAATTGTTAAATATGATATTAATGTAATTTCTAATATTGAATATCCATATTTTTTCATTTTATAGAGATCTTTTGAACTTCAATATAAACTTTTAATGTATTTGATGAATTTAACCATTTTTTAATTTTTATTTTTCTTATTTATAAATAATTTCAATGTCAACTTTACCTACAAAATTATTAACCTAGTACTAAATGGATACTACCTATGAGTAACAATGTATACTTCCCTATGTCAAATGTCAAACTCATGTATGTATATGTAGGTCGTAACTAAGAAAATATCTCACAAAATACAATCTAACAATTATTATTCTCATGTATTTAATTAATGATGGATATCTCTTCATGTGTGGTAGAACTTTTGAATCAAGAAGTAAGTAGTGTCAAACTTGAATTTGAATCTAGGTGATTTGGATGGTGATGGACTAGTGTAGATTATGGGGGTGGCAAAGGCCTTGTCATCAATGGACAAGCTGGTATTACTTATGTTGACATCTTCTCAAGGGGGACTATTCACACGTGCCCAAATGATGCATGTGATGAGACCAAGTTGTCACCCCAAAGGCTTTTCATGGGCTGTCTTCATTTGGGGGATACTGGAAAATAAATTCTTACCCAGAAAATTTTCTTCTAATACTTGGGTCACTTTTGGTCAAGACTTCTTTTGGATGTGTTGGTAACACTCCCAAGTGGCATGCCTTTTTTGATGTTGAACCTAGGAGTATGAGATATTTCCCTCTAGACTAAAACCTTTCTATCCTAGTGGTTGGTGAGTTGTCTGTCTTTATCTTTGAAAATTTAATTGATAACATTATTTCTTAAATTGAGATGTCTATTATGGGAATTTTATGGGCTCCCACCCAAATATCAGGCTACCTCTTTCTTTATAAGTAGTGTTCTTATATAATGACTATAGGTGTGAAGAATTTCACTCGCCTTATGAGTTTTGTTCCTTTATTCATACATTGTAGGTGTTTCCCATTTTTGGGATATGAATATTTTTCCTTACACCTCCCTAGCTTTAGCATCTTGTTCTCCCATCCAATAATGAAATGTTTGTGGTACCATCATTTCCTTGTTGATGGAGACATAGATGTATGACTAGGAATGGTTGATCTCTTGTAGATTTTATCTTTCACATTCTTACCTATTTCAAAGCTTAGTTTGGCATTTCACCCCCCTTATCTTATTTTGTTTGCAAAAGAGTTTCCTTACCCTTTTCATCCAAAACTCAGTAGGATGAGCTAGAGCTTCCTTTGTCGAGCGCACCCCACCCCACTCCTACAAAGTTTCTTGAATTCCCTTATTTAGATGTGTGCCTTTTAGGAATTCTTGATTAAAAAATCGGTCTTCTAATAAAATAGACTCAAAACCACAAAAACAAAAGCCTTTATGTTTATCAAAAGTTGAGCAAACCACTAATTAGTTTGATCTTTGAATTGGAAGTTCCAAATCCCTTAGATATATATAAAATGAATATATTTTTTATTTTCTAAATAAATGGGGGTATGCTCTTAACTAGAGAGAAGAAGAGGCCTCTAATGAATAGTCATCACCAAGAGATATTTAGGAATCAAACATAGATTAAATTCTTAAAAATAAAACTTATTTCTATATACTCATTCCCATGACCGAGAAAATCAAATTGAGGTATAACCACAAAAAAACAAGAATCTACCAATAACATAAACAAACATAGTTTAGTATCTACAACTAATTCATTGCATTCATCTTTCATTCATCCATATAACAAAATAAATTTTTAAGATAAACCTAATGAACAATAGTAATAATCTTAGAATTTGATTCTCACTCGATTGACACAGTGAATGGGGGAATTCTATGCTAAAATTGCCAATCCTTTTTTATTAGATTCAAAAGTATATAATAATCGTTTCACCTGCCCCATGGGATGGTTACAAGATAGCTATACATTGAATAAATTTTAAATATAACTAAAAGAAGTAACTAACAATTTTTTAAACACAAATTTCACAGGACCTCCTAATTCTACTTCTTCATTTGTTGAGTTTATGGGTGAATTCTATGATCAAGTCTACACATAGTATAGAAACAAGAAAATTGACTTCTTGTAATAAACCACTCTCTACTAGACTTGTAGTAATGGGATTCTTGTTTAGACTCTTATTCTTCTCCAAAGCTTGTCTACATCTACCCAAACCAATTTTATATCACCAGTTTCACATTAAGTACTCTCTAACCCATTCAAATGGTTACGCTCTAGGTGCTTGTACTTGATTGTATCTTTCAATTGCAAACTATACATAATATCAAAGAAATGTAGGCACAATAGTGATATAACTGTGAATGAATCATCAATTTTTTGTCATTTGTGTTTGCAGATTGAGATTAATGATACCATAGATTTTAAACCTTATTTACACTTTAAATCATGCACAAAATAATCTTTAGAGGATTATCTAATTGTGTAAAGATTACTCTTTTAATGATTGACAAGTTGTGTCATTAATATTAGTCGTGTCAACATTTAATGGTATGCCACTACTTGAAAATTAAATACATCATATATTGGATTAATAACTATTTTTTAAAATTTGAGTTCTTATTATGGTGTTGGAATCTAATAGCCCTTTTAGAAGTCACAATTAATTCCACTTCTACTCCTTTGTGTCAAGATCTTTCCCTTTGTTTAAGATTTCCAATTTGAGCTTTGGAATCTAAAGTCTCTTCAAGAGTTTCTAACTTTCTCCACCTTTTAACTTTATGAGAAAAAGACACTTCACTATTTTAAGATTAGTTCCAAGTTGAGTGATGGGTTCTAACACTAGTTCATCCATACTCAACCTTTTTTTGCTTCCTTTTAGTTCCAAACTTTCAACTTTTAATTAAGTGTTTTATTTACTCCTTCGAATTTCAAACACCATTTCAAGACTTGACCTTTACCCCAATTTCTTGACTCCTTCCTTAAGTTCCTTTTGGTTATTTTCTATCCTTTGGATCCTAACAACACTTCTAAAATTTTGAATTTTTACAAGTATAAGTCAGTGATAAATCACTCCATTTTCCTTATATTTTCTTTAGTTCCATCCACACTTTTGGATTCTAACAGTAGTTTTGGAAGTACCTGCCTGGCTTGAATTTTAATTCTTGAATTATGATGAAGGAGTTAGCTTAAATTTTGCAATCAAGAGGTTGAATCGACAAATACAAATAAAGGAAAGATAGTTTTGATTGTACACTTGATTTTTGATAACCATTCCCAACTAATGCCTAAATCCTAAAATCCCGAATATGATGAAAATGAATAAGGTAAGGAATTTCCAATAATGAAAAAATTTAATTTAGATCATTTTAACTATAGGTATTAAAAAATAGGGTTAGATTCCTCTACCTAGGGATGAAAACTACAAGGAACTCTGCATCTATATTTTTGTAATGTGACCAAACAAAGGACTTAACACAAAAATGGGATGCATACAAAGACCAAACTGAATAAACACATTAAAAGAATACTAAGGAACACAACCAAAACTTACTATGCTACAATTATAAGGGTTTTATGCTTTCAAAGATCTTTGATTTGACATCATTTCAATTCTCGCCTATTGTGTGAGAACGATAAGACTGGTTTATTTAGGTTCACTAGATTGAATGAGTTAGTCCCACAAACTTGATAAAAAATGAATGACCCTTTCCATAATTAATCAAACTTGTTGTATCTGCCCTTAGATTCTCTCCTCTTATCCCACAATAACATTAAATCACCTTCCATGGACTTTATAGGTTTGAACCTCTTATCAAATATGTTTTTAACTCTAACCTTATAAGAGAATAAGATCCATCATGTCTTCCCTCTCTTCCTCAATCTTGGTCAAGTACATAATCATTTTCTCAAGAGAATATTGGAAAACAAAATCTTCCATTGATATTTGTAGCTTAAAGGCAAGTAACTTCAAAAGAAATAGTAAACTAGATCTAATGTCACATACCAATTTGAAAGGAGACATGCCAACTACTTTCATTGATATTGTCTTATCTACCCATAATTCTCTATGCAACATTTCGTTGGAAACAATTCTTCAATTGTATATTATCATTAATGTTACACAAATATCAATATTAATCAAAAAATGTAGGGCTTGTAGTATTAACCTTGTGCATCTTAGTATTAACTGAGTAGTCGTGTAAAGAATACTTTTCTAGTATTAATCGAATAGTTGGTTGATGAAGGGAATCTTGCTTGCAGTATTGACTGAGTGGTTGGGCATCAAAGGAGTCATAGTGTTGACTAGGTGTTTAATCCTAGTATTGATCGAGTGACAACAAAATGCATTTGGATGTTTATTGATTTTTTGGAAGGGTATTCAAGCCAACTTGTCCTAGCTTATGATATATAAGAAAGGTCAGGTTGTGAAAATAAATAGGAGAAGTGAAATATGAAATAAGATGGATATGTGAGCCAAGGAAAAGGCCAAGCATGAAAGTGTGGAAAACAAGTTGTAAAGCACATCTGATCAGTAAGGATCCAGAAATCAAGACAGAACAGAGATATGAACCTACAAAGATAGTTTCTTCTTAAATTAGGTTAAATTATTGTTATATTCTAACCATTGTAGTGGTAAAGAAATATCATAACATAGTTTACTTAATGCTCATATTGTATGTCTATTGTTCTAGCCTTTTGGTTGGCTGTTGTTATATGGATGGACTTTTGTTGCTTATTTTTAGCCATTTGAATTGTATTAACTTTTGGGTTTTAGGATCCATGTAAAAAAAAATTATCTTATCAAAAACAACCATATTATAAATCTTGTAACAAGGTGACATTTCAAGATTGAAGTGTTTAAAGACCTCTAACTAGGCCACTCCTAATAGGGTGATCTAAATCCTCTAACAGGGTCATACTTAACAATATGTTTTGTAGCCTTAATAGGGTTGGCTCCAAACAATGCTCACTTCAAAAGAGTGAAAAATATTGTAACTAGTTGCATGGTGGTATTTCCAAATTAGATTTCCATGTTAAATCTTGGTGTCATCTGTGTTCATGTTATTTTCTTTATGGTTTAAGTTTCTACAACTAAGTTTTTTTTTTTTTTTTGATCCATAAGAGGCCGAAGCCAAGGTTTATTATTATTATTTGTTGTGGTTTTTTTATTATTAATAGTTAAGATTGAGTAGATTCAAACCGCAAGACCTCCCAATTAAGAAGCTCACAATTGATCAATGTTGTAGGCTCTTGCCGAGTTTTTGCAGCTAAGTTACTTACAAAGGTTATAATAGATTAATAATCATAATGGTTCTTTGTTAACCAAGTGCTAGAAATAATCTAGTGTTAATAGAGTCTGACAATATTGCATGATCAGTGTAAAGTTTAAATTGACATCTAGGGTTATGGAATTATTTTGGTGTAACTGATTCACCCCTCCTCTCTCAGTTACTCTCTTACATTTCCAAAAATTGGTATCAGAGTTGTTGGTGCTTGTAGGAAAGGTTTCAAGGACCTAAGCTAAAGATCAAAATGTCTTGTAGAAGGGAGATTCCTAAGATTAACAAAGATAACCTTTTAGCATAGAAAGAGTTGATGAAGCTACATCTATCAAGCATCAATGATATTGTTTTGTTCTACTTAGAAAATAGATATGTACCACCACAAAAACCTATGACTATGGAGTAGATGAAAGATGCAAAGGATCATAATATAATGATGATCGATATAGCTTCCTCTCTAAACTATTTTGAATTTCATGAGGTCAAAGATTGTCCTACTGCATTTGATATGTGGGAAGAGTTGCAAAGTTTTTATGGAGGTGATAAAAATGTGCAAAGAGCCAAGGTAGAAAGCTTGAGAGGCAAATTTGATCAAATGAAAATGAAAGAAGGTGGGAACATTGTCTAATGCAGTTAAAGAATCAAAGAAAGTTTGAGTGCAATCAGAGCTATAGGAGGGAAAATTGATGAAGAAACAATAGTCAGAAAGGTACTAAAAACACTACTTCCTACTTGGGCAATTAGAGTTTAAGAAATTCAAGAGATGAGCACTTGTGGGAAGATTAATTGCTTTTGAGTTGGATAACTTTGATAACTATGCTCTATAGGATTTGAGCAAAAATGTCAATCAAATCCATGAAGCCAAAGAAAACCAGCATATACAAAACCTGTCACGGAGGAGAAAAAGACAAGAAGAGGCAAGGGTTTGATCTAAAAATAGAAAACTTGTATTCAAATGAAGAAAATAGTATTCAACCAATTCAATCAAATACAAAGAGATCAATCCTTATAAAAGGAGATCAAAACCCAAAAAGGGTAACCTAAAGCCTAAAAAAGCTAGGGTTGCACATTATAATCAATAAAATCTTAATAATATGCACTAAGAGATAGCTTAAGAAAACTAGAGTAATAGGAAACTTATTTAATTAAATCAAAGTGATTTAATTAATAAGTGAAAACAAATAATTACTCTAACACCCCCCTTTTAAGTGAAGCTCGGGATGTAAGCTAACCTAGCAAAACTATGAAAGTAGAAAAATGGGTCCTAACAATAAGGCCTAATTAGGTACCCAATCACAAAAAAATCTCTATGAAATGGAGAAATAGAGAAAACCACATGGGAAAAACCCTACTCCAAAAAGAGATAGCAAAGAATGTTCCAGAAGATAGGAAAAAAGAGAGATCATGAAGAGAACCACTGAGGCACGAAGAAGCTGCAAAACTCTGTCAAAAAGAAACTGTTGATCTATTGAACCTCCATGGAAATAGAAGGCATGAACTGAGTGTGTCTATATGGTATATGATCCATCTCACTGAAATGCATAGGTAGCCAACTACTGCAAATGCCTAGTATGTAGGATCAAGTATTAAATACATAGCTCACACTCTTGAACCATTAAACCAAGGAAGCATAGAACCAACAATATAAGCAGATGGGGTGAGGTGATAGGCAACTGAAAAGGTGGACCAAAAGATCTCCTACAACATAGGAACCAGACACATCGAGAGTGAGGTACAGACACCTATAAAGACACATGTCATCAACATTGCATGAGGCAAAAGAGGAAGAGGGCACAAGAGTGGCAAACAACTATCCCCCCCATGGCACTTTATAAAATATTGTGAGTACGATAAATCACAATTATGAAAAGGATCCTGAAACACAAAAGTGACACTTTATCTTAGTGCATTTGGATAAAGATCCTTACAAATGATATAAAAAATGATTAGAAAATGCATAAGAGTGGTACTAAAAAATTACAATCCAAAATAAAGCATCTAAAGCAACAAAATCAATCCCTAGACCTAAAACAACCAGGATATCCACCAAAATGCAAAAATATAGAAGACTGAATAGAATGTGCCTAGAGTAGAATCTAGAACAACAACTAACATCATTTTAAAGATCATGGAAACATCTTTCCAACAATATAAACAAGTCCAAAATCGAGGATCGGATGCTCAAGATATGCCTCCCGGAGTGCAAAATAGAACATCTAGCTTTGACTACCAAAAAAGGCAACCAAACTACACCAAAACCCAAAAAAACCTACACAAATATCTCCATTTCAAAACTAGCTTTCTGGCACATTTTTCGGATCAAAAAAATATGTCTATATGCTCAAGTTACGGAGAAAAAACCAAAAAGGCCTCTGAAATGCATGAAAAAATATTTTTTCTAATAAAAAATATTTAAAAAATAAAAACCAAAAAAAACCCAACCATTGGTGGAGCGTCGACTAGGCAGTGGGTGAGTGGAGGGTTGCTGCAGGCCGGAGCTCTAGCGGAGTGACTGGCAGACTACTAATGATAACGGCTAGCGGTGGCTGCCAACGATGACTGCAACAGTAATTGCTAGCAGTTCCATCACGGTTTGCTAACCACTGTGATGGAAAATCAAATTTTTTATTCTTTTCAATTTTCAATCATTTTTCACCTCGGAGTGTGTGCTAGGGGCCGTACGGCCTGCCAGGCAAAATTGTTTTCCTCCTAGATCAACTTTGTCCAAATTGGACAAATTTTATATGGAAATGGGGGTTCTGATGCCTTCTAAATCCATCCATGAGGTCTATTTGGACTCAAACTACCCTAAAAATTAGTGACCCCCTCATTTTCTTAGGAAATATGCAAAAACACTAGATGTGATCTGCCAAACCCTTGCTCTCCCATTTTCTTCAAATACCAAACAAGCTACAATAGATCTGGCTCTTATACTAGGTAGGATTTGAGAAAAAACACCAATCAAATCCATGAAGCCCAAGAAAACCTAGATGTACAAAACTTGTTACGGAGGAGAAGAGGACAAGAAGAGGCAAGGGTTTCATCTGAAAACAGAAAAATTGTATTCACACAAAGAAAATATTATTCAAAAGATTCAATGAAATACAAAGAGATCAATCCTTATAAAAGGAGATTGAAACGTGAAAAGGGTAACCTAAAGCCTAAAAAAGCTAGGGTTGCACATTATAATTAATAAAATATTAATTATATGCACCTAAGAGATAGCTTAAGCAAACTAGAGTAATAGGAAACTTATTTAATTAAATAAAAGTGATTTAATTAATAAGTGCAAACAAATAATTACTGTAACATGCTCCTACTTCTAGCAATCTTGAATTTGCATTTCAAAGCCAAACTAACCCTTGTAGAAAAGGAAGAAACTAAAAAGGTTGATAGTGATGAAGAAGATGATTGAAATGAAGACCTTGAAGTCATCGAAGCCCTACTTGCAAGAAGAGTATCAAAAGGAAAAGGAAAATTCAAAGGCAAAATCCCATTGATTTTTTTCTCATGTGAAGAGGTTAGTCATATTGCTGCAAGATGTCCAAACAAAGAAGACAAAGATGAGGAAAGAAATAAAAAGTTCAAAGGAAAGAAAGACTTCAAAAGCTACAAGGACTATAAAGACAAGGGTAAGAAATCTTGTTATATTGCTAAAGATTATGATAGTGATGATAATGAAGAAGAAGTAGTTTGCATTGTTGTTAAAGATGAATCCAATAATGAGGAAAATGAAAATATGGCACTTATCTCTCATGTTAGCAAAAATGATACATGGATCATAGATAGTGGTTTTCCCCATCACATGACTGGTGTTAAAACTAAGTTTAAACATTTCAAAAACTATCATGGTGGAAATGTTAGATTTGGAAATAATGAACCATGTTATTTTAAAGAAAAAGAAATCATAGCATTAATAGAAGGAATCAAATGTGAAAATGTCTACTAGGTTGAAGGATTAAGACATAATCTACTCAGTGTAGCTCAGTTGAAAAATATAGGTACAAGGTAGAATTCATGAATGGAAAAGCTAAACTATTGGATGGAAAAGGAAACATAGTTGGAACTTGTAATCAGACAAATGGAAACCTAGATCTCACTAAAAGTACATGTTTTTTAACTTAGATAGAAGAAATTTGGCTATGGCACAAAAGGATATGTCTTGTTAACTTTGATAGCCTTGTTACCATAAGTAAGAACAAAAGAGTAAGGTATCTAAAGAAACCTAAGATGGGCACGTGTTGTTGGATACAATCATTCAATTGTATGTTGTCTTTGATGTTACACAAATGTCAAGTATATACTAAGAAATCAATGTATTCCAAGCTCACTTGGGAGTCAAAGAAGTTCTAGTGTATGATGAGCATTTCAACGTTAACCAAGTTCAAAGTCAGTGTCTACCAAGCTCACTTGGTCACCTAAGGATAGACTACATGGAACCAGTGTTAATCAAGCTCATTCAATTAGCAAAGAAAAGTTGACATGGAACAAGTATTAGCCAAGATCACTTGGTCACTAAGGGAAGTCTAAAGAAAATTCATTTTGAGTTAGTATTGACCTAATTGGGTCAGCTAACAAAGGATTTTCTTGTATCCATATATTTGATCTAACAATTTTGTTTGTTAGTTCTAGCCAACTCATGGGATGAATTTGATTTGCTTCGAATTTTATGCAAGCTGACTTGATAGGGTAAAAAATATAAGGTCAAGTTGATGATTGAATGGGACAATAAGCATGGGATGAAAAAGATAAATCAAGGAAGTGAATTGGAAGGATAGCAGAGTATCCAAGTTAATTGAGCTACAAAGAAAATTCTAATCAAGGAGGATAAAGTATTCAAGCTGGAAAAAGGATCTAAAATTTGTATATATAGTTGCATCAGCAATCAATTCATATCATTGTTTCTCTCTAATAATTGTAGTAGTGAATCATATTTCCTAACAGAGTTAGCTTAACAACTATTTGCCAAATCCTCTTACAAGGTGGCATTTCTAGATTAAAATGTTTAAAGACCTCTGACAAATCCACTCCTAACAAGGTGATCTAAATATTTTAATAGGGTCATGCCTAACAGTGTGTTTTGTAACCATTAATAGGGTTGGCTCCTAATAGGGCTCACTTCAGAAGAGTGAGAAATCATAACTGGTTACAATTGGAGGTTTTTCCCAAATGAGGTTTCCACATTAACTCTCGTGTTCATGATATTTTCTTTATGATTCTACAATAAGTTAATCAGGGTTAATCACACTAAACATCTTAAGAATCAATTATTTCAGTATTTTTCGAGTGACAATAATTCTTAGCATTAAGTGAGTGTTTTGTGTTAACTGAGTTACAACAATATTTCAATTTCCATAGAATTTAGTTTTGAATTGTATTGACATCTTAAAGGATCTTGGATTTGTTTTTGTGGTAACTGATTCATCCCTCCCCTCTCAATTACTCCTCTTCTATTTCCAAGAATTGGTATCAAAGCTTTTGGTGCTTGCAGAGAAGGTTTCAAGGATCTAAGCTAAAGATCAAGATGTCTTAGAGAAGGGAGATTCCTAAGATGAACAAAGATAACTTCCAAGTATGGTAGGAACTTATGAACCTCCATTTGGCAACCATTGGTGACAAGCTTGAAATATTTGGAGAACAAATTTATGGCACCAACTGGAACTTTGACTGTGGATCAAATTACAAAAAAGAAGAATCGTAACATTATGATGATTGACATTGCTTCCATTCTCAATTATGAAAAATTAGATGAAGTCAGAGATTGTGGCACTGCTCATAAAATTTGGATCAAATTGAAGGATATCTATGGAGGTGATGATAATGTTAAGAGAGCCAAGGCAGAAAATCTCATTGGTTAGTTTGATCAGATGAAGATGAAAGAAGATGAGAACATTGCACAATAGAGTAAAAGAATCAAAGCTACCATGAGTGTAATTAGAGCCTTGGGTGGGACAATTGATTATGTAGCAATGGTGTTAGTGAATAGATTTTCTTTTCCTATAAATACAATAATTTAGTCTATACCCAAGGAAAAAAAATCAATGGTGCTCACAACCATTGGGTAAACATTATGTTAATCATTTCCCTTTGAACTTTAATAGGTATAGCTCCCTTTACAAAATATTATCAATGAAATTGAAATAATTAAAGAATAATAAATCATACACTTTTTCCAAAAAGTTCTTAAGGATCTCTCACGTACTCTTAGGTACAAAGGTGCAGTTTAACAAATTCATAAATTAAACAAGCCATTGGAAAGCACATACTCTTTCCAGAATAGAATAAGATTTGATGACAACTTAAATCCTACATTAATGTAAACTAATTTCTATGAATAAAGGAAAGGTACAACAATTAGAAGAAATAACAATAGATATCTTCCATAATTAACCATCACAACTCTCATGTAATTGCTTACAATTTAGCTTGAACTCCAAGTTTCAAACTATGACAATATATATATATATATATATATATATATATATATATATATATCTGAATAAATTTCCCAACCATAAAGTCTTTAAAGAAATAACATCTACATATATTGCTACCTTCTGTCTATTACTATCTCCACAAAATAAAAACATCTAAGAATACTAATCTATCAAATTTCTTCTATGAAATTAAAAGCTAACCCTTTCCTAGGTTAACGCTTCAACATTTATAGTTTTTTAACAAGACCAAAAAGGCCTCCATCAAAACCTATCCTTTCGGTTAAAAAAATTAAGCAAAATAGTTTTAAATAGTTTTTCTAAAACCTAAAATACATAAGATAACCATCCATAACTAATTTTCCTTGTTGGAATTTTCTCCATCCTCCATAGTCTACTTGACTAGCTTCCGACTCCTGAAGGTGCTCGCAAATTCCTGCATTGCATGAGAATGGGGATTTTTCAAACTGAGTAGCTTCAATCTACAGGCATCCTTCTGCCACCTCCCTAGTCCTTTGAATTTGTCTCAGCATAAGCTCCTTATTCAGGTATAACATTGACTCAATGTTGGCTAGGGTGGTAATGTCTCGATAAGAAAGAGTGTCACTGTCCTTTATTCTAGATATGTTGTCACCAAAAGTTTTAGTCAAGGTATCGAAGTCCATGTTTCCATCATCAAATTGCAAGATTCCTATGGGGTTTATGATTTGCATATCCTTTAGTATTTCTTTGTGCATCCCAATGACTTCAAGCTCCACTTCTTGCATGTCTTCTAAAGTTTCCTTATAGATTGAATCTTTCCAACCCATGTTGCTTTTAATGAGGAATAAAATGCATGAGTCCATGACTTCCATAGGTTTCTCAATCAAGAACTTTAGCATTCCATACCTTTCATCTTTGTGTACTTGAAACATGATCACCTGGCATCAACTTTGATCTACCTCCCATACTGGAATGAGGGTCTAGATTTCACCCAATAATACTTCTCCCTCCACATATATGGTAGTAAAATCCAATATAAATTTACTCCCTTCTTTCACAATGGATTCCACCCATTCATTCATCACCTCTGAGATTAACCTCCCTTTCTGCATTTATCTAACCAATTGTTGACTATCTGATGAATTGGGATCAAAAGATTATTGTGTTTGAATCAATAGGAGAGTGCCAACATCCATCAAAGAGTCTACATACTCGACCATGGTAATTATTAGCTTTTTCACCTCTTTCTTTTCCTTATTGTTCTTTTTGGACTGAGTTAGCATATAGTCTTCTAAGAACTTGATGAAATAATTTTCAGTGTCCCTAGAGATAGCCCCCAAATGTATGATAGTGACCTTGAAACCTTTAGCATGAATTTCTCCATAGTCTTCCTTCTGCTTTTAGGTGGCCACCTCCACTATAAATATGCTAGTTACTGGGTCTTTGATTAACTATGCGTCACTTTTTACCTTCTTTTTTTTTAAGACACAACCCACATATTTCATGAATATATCTTCAATAGGTATGGACATGGGTTGGAGACTATGATTCTTGCTCATTAAGTTAGATAGCCAGGGTGGAATGGAGGAAATGCTTTCCATTCCTTGATTTCCTTTGGGAGGAGTCATGAAATCAGACTGCATTGCACTTGAGACCTCTATTAATTCCACATCACCATCTTGATTGTCCAACAGAGTGAGTTCTCTTGTATTTTGTTCCTGAGCAATGATATTCTCTCTTTGACTTGAGTGAGCACCATAGACTTGGTTTTAGACCTAGTCCTAGGAATCGTGATTCACTTAAGAGATATTGCTTCTTTTTTCTTTTTAGGAATTGAGGTGTCACCTGCACCATGAGAGGAAAATGGGATGTCAGAAGTTAATGGTTGAGAGAAAGAAACTACCTTTTGGGACTTTGCAATTTTTTTCTCACTGTTTGATTTCATATTTTTTCTTCTTAATCAGTTATCTATACAGGCTAAAATGGATCTAGTTCTGAGATTTATATCATCCTCTTTAGCTCTGTTCCAATCCACTTCAAGCTGGTTTAAGAACCTCTAAATCATGTTCAGTCATTCCCTCCAATTTGAACTTTAGTTTAATGAGGTAATTTGGGGAAATGTCAACCTTGAATTATCTCTCTTAACCACCTCTCTCTTGTCACTACAATTTTCCCACAAATCTTCTAAATGAGGAACTAGTTGAGACTAACCCTTCAAACTGAGTACCTCTATTGCAAAACTTTTACTATCAAAATCCCTGCTCCCTTGATAGAATTCAAGGTTAAAGCTAAGTATATTGCTTTTGATTATGGAAGCATTGATCATAGTAATACAAGTCAAAGATCTAATTTTGATAGGAAAAATAGACTCCCACTTTTCTTGAGGTAGGTTATCCTTGATCACAAAAAATAATTGCCTATATATTTTGTCTATAACAAAGAAATTGAAAGCGTATCAAGATAACTGCACTTTTTCTTCTTCAAATCCACCTACTCACAAGTATGTGAACCTTGGGAATTGGATATAAAATCTTCTATAGATTTTGACAAATTTTTGGGCCTCTAGGGATATCCTTGGCATTCTAGATTTCCTGATATTTAGAAGCACACTCTCTATCAAAACATAATGCACTTTTCTGAACTCTTCTAACTCTTTGTCTTTCTATAACAAGGAGTAATACTAATAAATGGTTATGTCTTCACTCCAATGTTCATGGGTATTGGAAGTAATATTACTGACATATGCAACAAAATAGGTCAAGTGCAAGGACATATGGAATTCTTCCCTTGAAATATTTGAATGTTTAAGTTGATTCCTTAGCGAACTAGCTATCAATTTTGCCCAATCTAGAAATTGCTTCCCTATCAAGATAATATCTATATTGTAGCAATTCATATAGTCTTTAAATAGTAAGATGTCAATAGACCCCTTAGCTCAATGTAGCCGAACCATCAAGTCATGGACATGAGGTTTCATGTGGTCTTTGGTGACTATTTTGGGTAACCTCAAACGCCCTTTATAATTTGTTCTATCCATTTTTGGGCCATGAGGTTGTGATACTTGTTTAGATTCTCTTGGCATTGAACTAGAGACTAGGTAGGGCCAAAAGTAGCAAATGTGCACTCAAGTAGACATAAAACTGATGGGATGGTTTCCCTAGTAATGGACAATACTAGATCCCCATTTCTATTCAAAATACTCTTAGTTCTTGTATCATAATGGTCAATACACAATTGCAACAATTTTGGACTTAAAAGAGTAGGAGGAAAAGTAGCAGCTTCAAGCAAACCACTCATTAGAACCCCTAAACAACCCTGAATCTCATCAACCTGATCAAGAAAATGCTCTTGGAGCTTCTCAACCCTAACTCCCATTAGATTGGTGTCAAATTGTAGCCCTTTTACATTCAAGACTAGAAACATTCCCAAAAAAATGTAGAATAGACCTCATTTTAATCAAAAGGAAAGAAACACCTCAACACTACTCTTGTTTCTCAAAGTAACAACATAGAAGAAAGGATAAGAGATTTCTTATATTCTCACCTATAAATAGCTAAAAGAAAACCATAAAACTTCCCTTCTTTCACTGTTTCTCCACTTTTGATTCACCTCGATGTGGGATAAAACAACTAAGTGGAAAACTCAGTATTTGTAAAGGCAAGGGAACATACTGGCAAAAGTACTGACTCATAATGAGGTATTTATGGCGAGATCATTGTGGCTTAACCCACAAGCTTAAAACCATGACAAGACCTATTTATTAAATGATCACCTTAAGGGGATGTCCTTGCAATAATTACCAAATTTTGACATCTGATCTAGCCCCAAAGTGAAAAAATCTACCTTCTCATCACTCATGATGACAACTCACCATGCACATCAAGTAATGATGAATTAGAAGTACACTCTAATCATTACTCTAACATTAGATTTAACATCGTGGGAACCATCACATATTCAAGAATAACTAAAACTCATGTGCAATGCCTTAGTAGTAGAATGACTTCGAACTTCTTTGAACCAAGGTTCAAAGTGGTTCAAGTAAACTTCTCTATTACACTTAGTATGTACCTTTTGAAAAATAAAATTTAGTCTAAAATAATTTGGTTGAACCACTTTGAACTACTTTGAACCAAGGTTTAAAGGGGTTCCAAGTACAGACTCACAAAGAGGCATTACAAGACTCAACTTTCAAACACAAGTCATGGTGAATTTTGAATAGAAGGAAGCATGAGGAGCTTGCTGACGCAAATTTTTTTGGAACTAACTAAAAAAATGAAAAAATATATAATGGTGACTCAAAACTAGGGCTAATAGGGGCTTTGACTGGGGACTATGTATGTGAAGTACACAGAGAACTCAAAATGTTGGGAACAAAAACTAATTGAAAGGGCACAAAAATAGGAAAATGAAAAAAAAAGGTAGATAGGAAAACTAAGGAATATGTACATGGGGGAAGGACTCTTAGAGGGACTAAAATTTTAGCAATTTTAGGTCCTATCCATTATAAGTAAAGGGAAGACTTGTACCATCTGGGTAACTCAGGTGAAAGGCATTTGAACCAATGACTTCTCTGATAACAAATGGACCTTTCTATAATGAATCAAATTTGCCATGTACTCCTTTAGGCTCTATTCTTTTGTCCCACAGCAAAACTCCATCTCCCTTTGTGAAATTGCCAGGTATAGCTCTCATATCAAAGATTTTCTTTAATTTCATCTAGAATTTGGTAATATGATCTAGAAGCTTATCCATCTCTTCTTCCAACTTATTCAAATGCATCACTCTCTTTTCTAAGGAATCTCAAAAAAATAGATACTTAATTACTGATTGCAACTTCATGACGGATAAATACAATAGCAGAGATACATGAGCTCCTACTCCATAAAAAAATTCAAAAGGATCCATGTAAACAGCTCTCTTAGGCATGATCCTGTCAGCCCACAATGCCTCATATAATTTATTATGCTGATTCTGGGCATTGTCACTTACCAATTTCTTCATTATTGTGACAAGGTTCTTGTTGCTAGACTCTTCTTACTCGTTGCCCTAAGGGAAATAGTCTAATGAATGTGCCAAGGATATCTTGTGTTCATAGAAAAGGTTAGAAATTTCTTGGGATGAGAAACAGGTTGCATTATTTGCCACTATCTTCTATGGAAACCCAAATCTGAAAAATATAGACTCCATTAAAAATTCACATACCACTTCTATGTTAGCCTTCATGGTTGGGATTGCTTCCACCCACTTGCTGAAATAATCTATGGTTGTTAGTATGGCTAGTGCTAGATAGAGCGTTTAAAGGCCCTATGAAATCTATATGCCATTGATAAAAAGTTCCATCGATCACTATCAATCTCAGTGGCAATGCTGCAAGTTGAGGATGACTTGCAAAATGTTTACACTTCTCACAGTCTTTTACTTATAGGTACGTATCCTTAAACATGTCTGGCCAATAAAAATAGTTTATGAAATTTTTAAAAGAAGTTACCATAGAAGAAAAATGTCCACCACAAACATCTCAATGGTATAATTTCAATAAAAAAATTGTTGTTCATTGCCTCCACATCTCAAAAATGTCCCATCCACACCTCATTTATACAACATGCCTTGAGAAATCACGTACTTAGCTACTTTGAACCTGAGGTTGCATTTCTCTTTGTAGCTCAAATTCTTTGGGCATTCACCATAGATCAAGTAGTATACTATGTTAGAAAACCAAGGATCGGTTGAACTAACTAACAAAATAGTAGGTTTGGTAGCTATGTCTCATTGCAAGGACTCTTTATTTTCTTCTATCAATTTACACAAACCTTTCCCATGACCAAGTTAGTGGATTTGATTGTAAGATCATATTCCTAGATTTTGGCCACTCACAATGCTCTTTTGTATGCTTCAATTGTCTAAAGATAGGACACATCATCAAGTTTTGTCCAACCGAGTCCAAAGCACCCAGTTTTGAGTTCAACAAAGGAAAAGAAAAGGTTGATGTTGAACATATCAGAGGAGAAATGAATAGAACATGGAAGAAAAGAGATGGAGGCAGCACATCCAGTGAAGGGATCACTTCACCCAAGAGGTCAAGTGATCACACTTCATCCAACTAAGCAAAAGAAGGTGTATGGGACTGATATACAAAGTTATATCATGCATCAGTCCCAAAATAAGCAAGTACTACAAAAGAGAAATCAGCATAACTAAAGATGCAAAGTTAAAACTTCAAGTTTTTACAAGTGTTGACGAGTTTCCCTTAATAAGTGATTAAAATCCCAGTGAACTTCAAGTAGTTAGTTGCGACCAAGTTGGTAATGGATGCTGAGCTATTGAAAATCAAAGGATGTTGAGTACTCTTGAAAAGCTTAAGGAACTAAGTGAATAGTTGTAATCACATTAAGCATTAAATGCAGCTAAAATAGGGTATATGATCGTATTTTCATTCATTTTTCTTCATTGCTATCAAAGAGCGAAGATGAAGAAGAGAGCAAAGTGATTTATGAGCAAACAAACCAGTGTTTGAGAAGACTTTAACCATGATTTGGCATAGTTTATTTGATCTAAAGGTATTTATTCAAGTGCCAAGTTACACAGTCTCTACTTTTCTTCGAATTTGAACCCTAGAAAAGAAAAATGGCATCTAGTTCATGGAAAACATAGGACAAAGAGTTGTTTGAGATTTAGAAAGTATCAAACCAGGTTAAGCAACCAGATTTTGGCCCCATCCCAAAAGTTGCATATAAAAATGACCCAATCAGTGCCCTATCTATTATTCCACCCAAAGTTATTATGCTTCAAGATGTCAAAAGGTGCTACAATTGTAAGATAGGAGCCATAGGAGACATGGAAATTAGGGATACATTTGACAAGCTATGTGTAGATGGAAACCTAAAAGATGAGTTCAAAATTGTTGAAACCAAGGGTTTAACTCATTATCTCAAATTCCCTAAAGTTTTCAAGACTAAATGGATTAGGCTAGTGCTTAGCAGAATTCACGATGGGAGCATATGGTTAAAAGATGGCCCAGTGAAAATTACCAAAAGAATTGTACACAAAGTTATAGGGTACGCAACCCTAGACCAGCCAAAGACCCTTAGGAGTGATTCCAAAGAGGTAATTGAGAAGAATATTGGAGGAAAATGGAATAAATGTGGGATGAACATTGATACCATCAAGGATCCCCTCATCAAATTTTTTGTTAGACTCATCTCACATAAATTTTATCAGTCCAGTAGACTAAATAGTGTTTCATACATTGCAGATGATGTTGGATACAAACTAGTTAAGAAAGATCATACCTATGATCTTGCAGAGCTGCAATTACAATAAATTAATGAGAATTTAGGAGCAATAAGGAGAAGCAAGGGTGTACAGTGTAAACTTGGTGTAATTTTGGTTTGTATTTTCTTCTATGTATAGAATGAGTTTCCATCTTTTGGAAAGGTTAGCCAAAAAACCAACAGGTCAATGGTATCTCAAATGAATGAATACATTGAGCAGATAGGAGCCAATTTTGAAACTCTTATGACTAGCTATTTTGAAGATTTCAAGAAGATCATGAAGCAGAGGTTAAGGATTCATGTCTTATTAGTTGAGCAACATGTGAATGATGTTCATTTCCTTGTTGAAATAGACTACACATATATATACATGCAACAATTCCAAGGATCATATGGTTAAGACCTCTAGGCTATGAAATCAACATAGATGAGGCATCAACAGCTATAATTGCACTACTAGCAAAAGAGATAGATAAAAGTGCTCCTCATTTTGGAACATATGATGTGGTAAGGTCCAAAATTGATATGGAATTGAATACAACCTCTATGATAAAAAGAAAAGATAAATTGGTAAAGAAGTTGAAGGAAAAATTTGGAGAAGGGATTGTAGAAGTCAAGGAAGAAGAAGGTGATGAAGATGAAGATGAAAAGAGGCAAGGCCCATTAAAATTAACACAAGGCTTGGAGGGGATGCAAAAGAAGAAGAATAAGAAGGTGTCCAATAGAAAGCACCCAAGGCTGAGCCAAAGAAGAGAAAAGAACAAAAACAACCAGCTGAACAACCCATGGGAAAGAAGAAAGCAACAAAGTTGAGCCCAACCAAGCCAACTACAAGGGCAAACACTAGGGAAACTACACAGGTAGAAAAAGTATAGATGAAACAAAAGGCAACAAAACAAGGAGGGCCTACAGATCCAAAGAAAAGAAGAAAGTGCGTTGTACCTCTTGAATCAGACAAAGAAGAGATAGAGTCTGATGAAGATCAATATAGATTGGTAAGACGTTCTACCAAATCTAAATTAGAAAATCTATGCAATAAAATTAGAGATAATGTAGATTTATTTGGTTTCAAGACCATTGATTTCAATAAATTGTCAAGGGAAGAACAAAACATAGTGGAAGATTCTATCTACACTATGATGGCCAAGTTCAAGACCACCCCACTTGAACTAGATAATTCAATCCCTAAGGAATTAAGCTCCATTGTAGATAATAAATGGCATTACTATCTTAAGCTAGAGAAGGATATAAGGGAGTCAACACTAGATCATGTGATGCTAGAAATAACTAAAGGTCAAATAACAAATGCAAATAAGAAGCATGGGAGTGAATTTGCACCCAAATATAGAGCATTTCAAATTCTACAGAATCATATTGAAGATGTTGTGTAGAAATCCACTCTTATGTGGAAGGTTATTTATGGAATAAAAACTATGAAGGAAGGAGAAGAAGATCCTTTTGAAGGAAATAATGATGAAGAGGAAGAAAAGGAAGATGAGGAAAAAGAAGAAAAAGAGAAAGAGGAGGAGAAGAATACAAAGGAGGTTGAAGAGGCAATAGCTGAAGAGCAGCAGGAAGAAAAAAGTGTCCAAGACACCCAAATGCCACCACTGAGTCCTCCACATACAACACATGGAGAAACAGTAACTGTTAAGGATGTTCCCGACACTACTAGTTAGAATGTAAATCCACTAACTGCAGAAGATCTCAAGCAGATCCTACACCAAACAAAAATGCAATCACAACTTTGTACAAACCCTATTTTGGTGAGTGTGGAAAAAATAAAAAAGGTTGTAACTAAAATCACAAAGGAAAAGGTGAATACACAAGAAAAACCTTCACAACAACCCTCAGTTACAACAGATCAACCAAAAGAGCAAGAAGCACAAGTTGATTCATTAGTGATAGTCTCCACTATTGTCAAGGAAAAGGACAAGGAGAATATAGGACAAAAAGATATCTCTGATCCAACAGCACAAAGTCAAGGTGCACCTCCTCAAATCACCATCGTTGATCAAGGCGATAAGGAAGAGGATAAGGAAGATGAGAAATCCCCAATGAAAAAGAAACAAGAGGCAATTCAGGCATTAGTCAAACTGCCTACCTCAAGAACTCCTACCAAGCAGCCGAGCACAGATGCAGTACACTGTAGATTTTTGCATAGGCTCAAGCTCCACTAAGGTAGGTAGGGTACTTCACTATGGAGACCTTGAACTAGATCAAGAGATATTCATACCAAGCTATGACTCTAGAGCAATAAATTTGGAACAAATCTACAAAATGCAAGAGGCACTGGAGAGGAGAAAGAAGCAAGAGATACTCATAAATGAGTATAGGAAAAGACAAGCATTGGTTGAAATCAAAGATATATTTCTTGATGCCTTTAGCCTACAAGTACTTGATGAAACCAAGCCCATTATGGAGCAATTGTCCAACATAGTAGACCAGGTACAAAATGAAGACCTGGATACAAATGATAAATTATTAGAATGTTCTAAAAAGAAATTCCAGATAAAGGTCAATGAGAAGATATCTAGTGAAATAACACTTACCCAAGTCGAAATGGCCAAGGAAATAGAAAAGGTCAAGATGGTACTTAAGAACATTTTCTAATTGTACTTCAAATTCTATTTCATCATATTTCACACAGGAAACAAGCCAGAAGATATTGAGTTTGGAAGGGAATCTAAAGGTTTCAAGCTCACAGCTACCAATCAATCCAGCTTAGAGTGAGAAGCATTTTGCAACATTGCTTCACACACAGAAGGAACTAGCTGTATTAACAGTTGAAGAGGCAAACATAAAGGCCAAACTTGTACAAATACGAGTAGCCATCACTCCCCACATAGAATTACTTCACAAGGAATAGGCCTATGCAAAGAATTTTTTGTAGAAAGATCCAAATCTTTCAACTTTAGATGGCCTTGTTCACCTTGCAGCAAAGACAACCATCTAGCTCAAAGCCCTATAAATTGTGATAGACAATTGGGATGCTGCTTTGAAAATTATTTTGGAGGTAAATAAAACCTTTTTGGAAAATTATTCAATTAATCCCTAGGACCCTTTGACATAACTGTCAAAAAGGGAGAGAATAAATATAGGGAGATTAATAACTTAAAGGACGAAATTAACTTAAGGGGGAGAATAACCAGAAAAAAGGAATGATTGTACATACCCCATGATAGCCAAAAGGGGGAGACATGATGAAAAGGGGAGACTGAATAAAACTAGGAGATTGAATAAAACTACAAGTGAAACTTCTGTATATGAGCAATGTTAGTATGCTAATAGAAACCAAATTTAAATAAAGCTTCTACAAACTAAACAAAATTCATAAACTTCAAGATAGACTAAGATGAACTCTCAATTGAGAATATGAGCCATTAATGGACTCTCTCAATAAGAAGCTCTCTTGTTGAGTAGCTTTATCTAAATGGATAGGATGTATGCTCAATATGCTTCCAAAGGCTTCAATGGATGATTGTGGATAGATGGCTTTAGTATGGATTTGGCTCTCAAAATAGCATTATAACTTTACTTCATGGATTGTGTTATTTTGCAAAGGGGAAGGATCCAATTTATAGGCAAGAGGCTTGAGGGATTGAGGGCTAAGATGCAAGGATGGGAAAAAGCTCATGGAGGGCTTAGATTGCATGAGAGGAGAGCACATGGATTGTGCTTCCTTACAACCAATCAAGGAGTGACACATGTCACATGGTGAGAAGATGGAGGAAAGGGGAAGGATGAGTAAACAAAGGAGGCTCAAGGGATAAAATCTTCATAAAGACCCTTCATAAGTGCTTTGTAAGAACATTTATGACTTTGTGGGCTTTATAAAGTTTTGCGGTTGAAGATATTTGTGAGAGATACCATGAAATTCGAATTTGAGGGTTTAGGGAGGTTTTAAGCTTGCTTAGTGTTGTAAAAATGATTAGAGGAAGGGTTAGAGATGGCTTAGGACTAGGCAAGTGGATGGCAAGTGGATTGCAATTAATGAGGGTGGGTGAAGGAGGAGATATTTGTTAACTTTGGCTTGAGTTAGCAAGTCTTAACCCATGTTTAGGAAATGTGACAAGGTTAGGAGGGGATTAGGATTAGGGTTAAAGACATCTTCTAGAAGAGTCTAGGCTTTGGATGAGGATGAAGACTTTCTAGAAGAGTCTAGAACTTTCTAGGATAAGATTTTATGAAATAAATAAAGTTTTATTTATTTCAAGGGTTTGGGTTGAGGAGATATTTATCAAAATATTTTTAATAAACATGAGGATTAATATTTAATCTTGATTAAATATTTTGAGTTGGGATTAAGGGTAGGAAATGATGAGATTAGCCTTTAATCGAAATTAAAGAAAGATTAGAAGATTTTGGAAGAGGTTATTGGTCTTAAGGAAATTGGCCAAGTTTTGGGCAAAAAAAAAATTTTTTATTTATTTTGGGTTTTTTGGTCAATTTATTAATTAAATAATTAATAAATAAGGAAATAATGTTCAAATAAGATTTAAACATTTTTGGGAGGGATTCCTTAATTAAATATTTTTAATTAAGATAAAGGGATTTAATGGCATAAAAATTAATTAATTAATAAATGATGATGTCATCAGGACTTTTTCAAAAAATAAAAATACTTTATTTTCTAAAGGTTTTTTGGTTAATTTATTAATTAAATAATTAGTAAATAAGGAAGTAATGTTTAAATAAGAGTTAAACATTTTTGGGAGGGATTCCTTAATTAAATATTTTTAATTAAGATAAAGGGATTTAATGGCATAAAAATTAATTAATTAATTAATTAATAAATGATGATGTCATCAGGGATTTTTCAGAAAATAAAAATACTTTATTTTCTAAAGGTTTTTAGGTGTCTACAACTTCAAGTAGACAGAACAGGTCAATTAAGGCACAACAAGAGGCAGTGATATATCAGCATGAGACAGATCGAGCATAAAGTGCATCAGATTTTTGAATAAAGAAGTGGCACATCAGCTTAGGGGCAGTTACAAGATTTTGAGGTATATTTTCTTATACAAAATTTTGAACAAATTTTTGAAGTTTTGTGCATATACCAAAAAAAATATACATTGTACTCATAAGATCATATACATAATGCTTAGTTAAGTATTTTTGACACTCATGTCAAAGGGGGAGATTGTTGGTCTTAGATTGGTTTTGACAATTGAGTGTCAACACACTTAACCAATTTTCAAGTTGAAGCCAAGTATACTATACATGTCGAGCCACAATATGTGTCGAGTCAGAAATTCAACAGGTGTCGATTGATCTATATGTGTCGAGTCACAAATGGATGTCGAGCAAGACATAATTACTATGTGTGTCGAGCATCAACAAATAGTATGTGTCAAGTAATACAGAATCATCATATGAGTTTGTGCCTTCACAAACTCAAATGTAAATCATTTTAAGATGAATCATGAAGGATTTTAAAGATAAGATCAAATCTTTTACATTACCTATGCAATCAGCATGCAACCAATAAGAAAAAAAATGGAGAATGCATGCAACCAATAGGAAAAGTATAAGGATTTGAGTGAGAAAGTAAGTTCATGGATTCAAACTTAACCCTAAGTCTTCGAAGCCTTTATAAGAAGGAAAAGACCCCATGATTAAAAGTTGTTGAGTTGCTGAGCAGAGTTGTGTTGTGAGTTGAGAAGTTGAAGAAAGCTAATAGCAAGGGTGTCAAGACTTAAAGATTTGATCAGCATTACAGAATACAGTTGATTAGAACAGAGCAGAAGGGTTACACACATACATCATATCATAGTGGATCAGAACAAAGAAGAGCACATCAAGAGCCTGAAATCAACAATAAAAGATTGTAAGCTATCAGGTCTATTCAATCTAATACTCTCTAGCAATTGTATTAGAATTCTATAGTGATAGGTTAGCTTAACAGCTATGTTGTAGAATCTTTAACAAGGTGATAAATCCTTTGATAGGGTAACACTTCAAGTAAGTGTTTGTAAATCCTTTGAACTGGTCACTTTTGACAGAGTGTAAAGCCTTTACCATGGTAGGCCTCTAACAGGGTAGACCATTAGAAGTGGTCAAAAAATATTGTTGTAGTGATAATTTGTGGGTATCATCCCCACCCCAGTTTTACCTTCTCATTTTGGAGGGTTTTTGGGTGACCAAAATTTGGTGTTATGTGTCTTGATGCATGTCTTCACTTTATGTTTATCTAATATGTTTACATGCATGCAATTTATTTTCAGTTAGAAGTTTTTATGGTTAAAGTGTATTACTTCTAATTCACCCCTCCCACCCCCTGTTAGAAGTAATCTTCCCATTTGTACATTCCAAAAACATTGAAACACATTCACCAATGTACATAGACAAGTTTTAAAGAGAAGCGATATATAATATCCTAGTGAGCTGGTTGCACATGAATTCAATAAAATGCGACCATTGATGGAAATTTTTGGTAAATGGCATAAAAATCTCAAATAAATATTGCCAAAGGAATGATTTAAACATTAACCTAGTGAATTGGATGCTAAGAAAAAGTTGTGCAAAGTTGGGCTATAGTGTGCTCAATATTCCCTAAATCATGACTCAAAGCATCAAATAGATTGACTCCATTACATATCTACATGACAACATGGAATGCAACATTAGTTGTGGGGGCTTTCAAAGAGTATGAGGTTCATACTGCAATGAGTTCTAGATAATGTCGTGCTCAAATCCCAAGCTCAACCCTGATTCAATAATTGACAGATAGAGTTAGAATTTAAAAGGCAGTTGTCATCATTCATCAGCCTCAAAAAGGCCTCACTCCAAATTCCCATTAAGATCCAAAAATCTCTTACGAAAACTCGCTTTTCTCTTGCCAAAGGGAATGACAGTGAAAAAAAATCAAAATTTAATCCTGATGATTGTACATCAAAATAGGGGATGTATGTGAAATGTTGTACAAAGTGTTTGCATATATAGAAGATTTGATCACTTGACATCAAAGATCAGTCTAACAAGAAACATGCAATTTGGGTGATTGCAAAGTACGATACATGTACAAAGCATTGACTTAGGGAATTCTTATAGAGTTCAAAATTTAGATAAAGATAATATGTTGAATGGGATATTGTTCATTCCCCAAATCAAATTAACACTAGAGAAAAATGATATATACTTTTGACTTGAATCTCATCATTCAAGAGGACTTCAAATTGAATGGAAAGCCAATTGCCATCATTTAAGGATCCCAAGGAGATGTTATGCAAAAATATGAGAAATGCGTTGTAAATTGTTTGACAGAATGCTCAGCACAAGGATGAAAATACAAGAGAGTTATGATATGGTAAAAGGAAAAGGATGAAAATAATCACAAGATTTATTTAAAACTGAAACATTATCCCGCGTATCTATTTAATAGAGAGAAATTGATGGAACAGGGGTTTGACTTCATTGGCAGGAGTCTCTGCACTTGCAAAGGGGAGATATTTTTAGAATTTGATGATAAGAAGATGAGAGGATTTTTGCTTGCAGAGAAGATAGCAATATTAATGTTTTGTTTTTTTTTCAGGTGTAATTTTGATATAGAGAAATATGGGCTTTGGTATCTTCTTTCAAATTAGGATTGGTCTTTGAGATATCCTAATTGCCATTTGATACCAGATCTACACTAGCTAATTACACATATATATACTTGTGCAAAATCTTTCAGTTTATCCAATTGTATTTCTGAAGAGAAGATTTGAATTTTTTCCTTCTTTGCAATAGAAAGTTGAGTGAATGATCTTTGTGTCATTCATTCTCATCTCTCTCATCCTTTCATTTTATAGGTTTTTGTTTGCATCTGCATCATGGTGTAAGGCATAATAAATCATTTATGTAATTAAAGATAGTTAGTATTTGGGTTGGGTTAGTTAGGAAGCAAGTGGGTGCATCCATTGGTCTCCCTAACCAACTGAACACTATTTAAAAACATTGGAACATGAATGATGTACTATTAGATCTTGGCAATCAATAAAGAATACTATTTCCCTTGCGAATACTAGGTATGGTTGCTATTGGTAATAATTACTTAGATTGGTATTGATAATATCCAATTCATGTTAGATCTATCATGTACTGTAACCATTCTACATTTTGGTGTCATTGCTTGAGTTCAAACCTAGAGGTCCTACTATAGGCGGATGGAATAATTGATAGGCTATTACTATTACAAATACGGGTTGTAAACAACCATGAGGAAGGAAAAAGTACTAGGTGACAAGGGTGGGTGGAAACAAGGGAAGTTTTGATAGCCATTACATGCAAGAGGAAGCCAGTAGGGAGTAGTTCCTCAAGACATAGTACAAAATGAGCTTTCGAGTACCGCCGACCTCATAGAATTGTGCAGATAAATGACCCAGGGGCTAGAGTCTTGGAGACTTGGTCTGAGAAGCACTAAAATATCAAAGTACAAGTGCAAGACATTTGTCTTGTACAAGAATCTATCATGTACGAGAAAATGTGTCTTTTACTAGAATTTGTCCTAAATGAGAAGTCAATTATGTACGAGAATTCATTTCATACGAGAATTTTGAGGTATGAGAATTTTGACATAGGAGAATTTTTTGTAAGCCAAACTTGTCATATGGGAAAACTAAAGAACAAGTATGTCAGCACACTAGGAGGATCTTGATGAACACTAGTAACCAAAAACAAAACAAATAGCAAAAGAGATAGAATGGCTAAAAGAAAACAAAAACTACCTAAATTTATGGGGGAAGGAACCAAGGATCCTTGTATAACTATATGGAAGGTAAATGGGGAGAATGACATCGATAAATGGTTATAGGCATTTCCTTCCACCCTAAGGGGTATGTCTATTGATTGGTACATAGACTTGGAAGCTAGGAAGAAGGCCACATGGAAGGATCTTTACACAACCTTCAAGGAAGAACTCAAACTCCTAAGGGATGATGATGAGATTGTAACAAAGATATACAACACAAGACAAGGGAAAAATAAATCGGTGAGAGCTTATGGTAGGAGGCTAAAGAGTTGATAGGGAAACTAGATTACAAACTTGTAGATGAACTAAAGAAAAGGTGGATTATTGAAGGGCTAACTCCCTCTCTAAGGAGGAAAATGAAAAATTGTTCCACAATCATCATTTGCCAAGGCATGTACTCATGCAATGGATATAGAGAGTGAAAAAAAAACTGCTAAAGGAAGAAGACATGGAAATGGAAGTGGGGAATAGTCTAAAACTATCCAAGCTTTGTAGAAGGACATGATGAGGATGATGCAGGAACTAACTGCAAGAAAGGTGGAGAAAAGTGAAGGAAAAGAACTATGGTGCCTAGAATGTGAGAAGGACACACAAAGAATAATTGTTCCTGGAAGGCATTTTGTGACATATGCCAAGTATTGGGACACTCTATTAACATATGTCCCTACAATTTGAAGGCTCACAATGGTCAAGTATCTTTTACTCAAGAAGAACCATCCACACCTCCTTCCACTACTCTATGTAACTCAAGCACAAAAGCATCACCTGGAGGATGCCAAAACAATAAGAGAGGCAACAACAACAACAACAGTAATAATAACACTCCAAAGAGCATAATATAGTACGACTTTAGGGGATAACGTATGATACAATGTAGGAGGTGTCATGAATGGGGACATTTTGCACACGATTGTCAGAATAGTGGATAGACTGGAGGGATGCTTTGTAGTTTGTGCAGACTAGGCAATGACTAGGATGCAAAGTGCCCCAAATAGAAAAATGTGAGCATGCTTGAGGTGGTAGAGCTAGAAGAGGAAGTATTGGATGTCATGTGGATGCATCAGAGAAAAATTTCATATCCTAACATGAGCATGGAAAAGAAGAGGTTGGACAAGGCTAGGAAGGTGATCCAAGACATCATGGATGAGGAAAAAGTAAGTACTTCTGAATCTCCTTTCACTTAATCAATTTAGGAAAATAATATCATGAAGCAAGTCCTTGACGCCACTATACTAGTAAAGATTGGAGATTGATTAGAAACCCTACCACATTAAAAGGTGGCAATAGCACACAAAACCAGTATTAGGAGGAACCATTGAAGGAGGAAGGATAATAACACTATGCTACAATTAGAAGAGTGTCTAGAGGATCAAGTTCTCTCAATAGATTGTTTGATTGGAAAATGGAGGTTTACAAGGTGTTTGAACCAAACTATAATATGCTAGAAATTGTCGAGGTGGAGGGAGAGGAAGCCATGTACCCTCAGGAATACAATGTTTGTAGACAATGATGACACCTTTGCTAGGATAGATGGGAGAATAGAGTAGAGTAGCGCTAGGAGGCAAAGTGGAGACTATGGTGCAGCAGAGGAGGAAATGCCAGCAAATGATAGGAGGGGAGGAATGATACAGATAGATGATACAACAACCCACCAATTCAAGGAAGACAAGAAGATAAAGTACAAAGAACAAAGGGTGGAAGAACTTAACTTGGAAAATCAAAAGGAAACACTAGCAGAGACAACAAGCCATAACAAGGTATGTGAGTCACATAAGGGTAGGAAATTTTTGTTCAAGGACGTGACTGTGGAAAAAATTAATAAAATGAATAAGAGTCAGACTAAAAGAAGTCCAAGACTTATAAAAGGTAACAACACTTGAACGAGAAACCATCACTTGCATAAGCCAAGGCACTAAGAACCAAAGCCTTACAAACATGTATGGCTAAGAGGAGGAAATGAAAAGTCCTTACGTGTGTGTGAAGTATGGATTGTCCGTACGAGTGCTAAGGAAACAAGGAGGCTACACAAATTGCTTGTATGAATCATACAAGAAGGAGACATAAAGGTCATATCAGGCATACATAAGGGAGCAACATAGGTCATAGAATTCGTATAGAAATGAGGTGTAGAGTTCATACAAACTATATAGAAGGGAAGCACAAAGGCCATGCATACATCTATACACATATGACAAAGCGTGGTGGAAGAAGTGGTACAATATACACTTCAAGAGGAGAACACATTAGGAGAAATTGAAAAAATCTCATAGGGACACAAAAAAAAACAATCAGATCAAAAATAGAATCAAAACTGTAGAGATAGTTGCACAATATTGCAAAATGGTAAGGACAAGTATTGGCAACCCAAGCAGAGGGAAGGGGGTTCCATACACACGTGTGAAGAACAAACTCAAACAACAGAATAAGGCTAGAGGAGGACTAGAATTTTAGTACGAAATAGGAGAACATAGTGGAAGGAAGAAAATTGATCATGTAACAAGAAGAAAATGATGTACCAGAGGATAGAGTGACTCCATCATATGGCATACAAAATGCAGAGGACCATGCATCGTATCCTAGAGGAAGTTGGATTGGTTGAGCCAAGCGTAGCTATAAAGGTTATGATGTTTGAGTTGTTTAGAAGAAAACTTCTTTTGGGGGCAATATGTAGGGCATAATAAGGCATTTATGTAATTAAAGATAATATTTGGGTTAGGTTAGTTAGGAAGCGAGGTGGTGCATCAGTTGGTCTCCCTAACCAACCAAGAATTATTTAAGAACATTGGAACATGAATGATGTACTATTGGATCTTGGCAATAAATAAATAATACTATTTCCCTCACAAATATCAATTACAATTGTCATTTGTAATAAATTGCTTAGATTGGTATTAGTAATATCCAATTCATGTTTGATCTATCATGTATTGTAACCATTCTACACATGGCTATGGGCAAATATTAATTTCTTTTATTGCTTTTAGGTTAAAAGCGTTCCCAAAATTCAAAATTTTCCAAAGAAGGGAGAAGTACCTTCATATCAAAATTTAGAGGGCACTCATATATTTCAATTGCAAAGTGACCCAACTGTTAGTTGCAGAACCTTGTGTTACATCCCAAAATTTGACCTAATTTTAAATTTATCCATAGTCATTAGATCGAATGCATTTTTCTTTCATAATCATGTGAAGTAGATAGTTATTTATATCCATTGTATTAATTGAATAATGAAGATGGTCATTATCCATTATTTTTCGTGTGATGTTTAGTAGTTGTTTGATTTTGGAATTATGGTTAATAATTAAATTTTTTTAAATGTTAATATGAAAATTATTATGGAACTTGTTATTATCATGGAAATATTGTATGGGGGATTGCAAGAGAAGATGAAAGGGGGGGGGGGGGGCGGGGGAGCATTGCTAAACAAGATCAACAAAATGGGATACTAGCTTAGTCCAATCATCAGGCTGACAGGTACGACCTTAAATTGCCTTGGCAAGGACCTAGCGACTTGAACTTCAGGATACAATTGAAGGACCCACATGAGCTATTACGTAAACATTTTAACACATAAAATAATTTAATTAAAACATAATATGTACCTCATAGGATTTTGATTGATCTTTTCACCACATAATTATAATAAATACCTATGTACGTACACATAGATATAAGAATAAAGTGACACCATAATATTATTATTTCTTTTATAATAGTATGATGTCACCTCATAATTATATCTACGTGCATGCAGATAGATATAAACTATAATTTATTTTTATTTATTACCTTTAAATCTTTTCCCATCTTTATTCATTCTTTTTGCTAGAAAACTAAATGACACTTGGCATATTTAATTGGCATCCAAGAGCTAAGACTCTTCTTCTTATGTTACAGCTTATTGGAAGCCAAAGAGTCATTTGATCTCTTCATATTTTGAAGTCGAGAGAGATGGAGGACATCATTCTTTCAATCAATCAACTTCCTTGTTAACACATCTAACTTCCTTGTTATCACTTATCTTCCTTGTTATCACTTGTCGTATCTATGGCAAATAAAAGCCAAGTAACCATGTTATGAAATCATGATTTATTTATGCAACTAGAAATCAGAATCAAATGATGATTTTTGCAAGTCTTAAAGAACACATTCAAAGATTATGATAAGCTAAAAACATATAAAATTTATTAATTAGTTGAAAATCAATGGACAGAGTCAATTGCTCTAAGATTCGAGCACCTAGGACTCACAAGCTATATAGCCATGGAAAAGGTGAAGAAGTGAGATGGAATATGCAATGATATAGAAATAAAAGTCAGATATGATGTAATAAAAACTAAAATAATTTTATTTAATAGCTCATGTTCATCCCTATTATTGTTCCCATGTTGTCAAGTCAATCGATGGTGATTAGGGCAATAAACCCATCAGAAAATCTTGGTCAAGGTCGTTTAAAGGCATGTTTTCCATCTATGATCACTTGATGTTAATAGAGTCAGTTATTCAGACATTATCATCCATAACTGTGCGGACACCACCAGAATGCTTGGGTGGTTGGACTAAAAGTATCCCAAGCCCGATCCCAGGGTAGAGAGGGTATTTCTAATTAAATAGATTGAGTGGGGATAAGTATGGTCCGAGGTTGGGAGTTTAAGCCTAAGTCAATTCTTCTCTTCTTACCAAAAGTCGAGGCTTGCACAACCAACTAAAGACTCACCGAATATTACTTGTATGTTCTTGTTTTGTTCATGTTAAGCATTTACCTTACTTGTATGTAGGGAAAGGTAGTTAATCATTATTATAGTTATTTCAATTGATCACTGTTAAAGTTATTTTTGGTAAATCATTATTATTGTTATTAAAGTTGATTATTGATATAGTTATCTCAGTTGAACTTCCTTATTTCAGTTAATTGTTGGTAGTTAAAAGTAGTTAATGTCCCATTGAAAGGAATTCAGTTATTTATTCAATATTTTTTTGGGAAAAACTCTTAATTGGTCATTTTCATTTTGTTATGAAAAACCATTTGTTACACCTTGTCTTCTTGATTAGATGTTCAGAAGTCATTTTAAGGGTAATTTTGTAAAGAGACAAATATGTTAACTAACTCAATCCAATAAAAGTAGGCTCTTAAGTTCTACTCTTTAGATATTTTAACATCATTATTTTCAATCCTTGAATTACAATTTGAAATGATGCATACTACACATTGCATCTCGAAGCAATTTATACATGTTTTAGCCTAGTTGTCATCTTAAAGTGTGGTGAGATTATTCTATCATTAGCATCAAGTATTTTGTCACTTGTTTTTAACAATTCAATACCATGTACTTTATATGGAAACACTCAATTAGATATCAAGATGCTACAACCAAATGGTCCAAGTACTTAAAATTTATGTCACCTCAAAATTACAAGTTTCTTTCTTTGTATAACATGTTTTGAGCGTTAGGAACATGTAGAAGCAACAAGATTGCTATTATGAGGTGTTCATCATGTAGTTACATACATCACCCCAAACATTTTTTTGGTATGCACCTTATGCTCATTACTATCAATAAGGAGATATTTTACATAGCAAGTCAAATTGCATTATTGGTATCAAGATTCAATTGTGTGGTTTTTTAGTCAAACTCAATTATCCATGTTTTATGAGTAGTGATTCGAAGAAGTCATCTCTCATGAGAATGAATGGAAAACTTTGCAATCTTATATCTAGGTGATACTCACATAGGTGAAGCATTGAGACTTCCCACAAAGTCACCCATCCCAATACTACTTCAGCTTAAACACACTTAACCACAGCTTCCTCCAAGGTTAGGCTCACTTTTCTTGCAACCCCATTTGCAATAGCTTTGAGTACACAATAAATCAATTTTATATACATAAAATTTACATGGATCATTTTGCTGACAAGAATAGCTTGAGCATACATAAGGAATCATGGTAGAAATGTTAATCACAGTTTTGTATCTTAAGGCTTCTTGACAACATGGGTAGAAAGCAAAGAGGAACAATTGCTTCTTATGAACCCCACACGCAGCTATTACTTCTTGAAATAATTAAGCATACCTAACCATCAATTTTTTTGCAAGATTCACCTTCCAAATGGAGTTCGGCTGAATATCATTGGAACCTATTAACATGGCATCTACAAAAGAACAGCCTCACAATTGTCAAACATTGTAAATTGCATACTTTTTTGGGGTTTTTATCACATTTTCAAAAGCATTGCTCCTTGATTTTTTGCAATTGTCAAGCAACTTACAGCTATACTATATATCTATTTGACAGTGATGTTATTAGAGGAAAAGGACCATATTCAAGATGGTGGACAGAAATGGACATAAATATTTTGGTTGTAAAGCTAGGATCATTTTTCTTCTATGGAAAGCTGCTCATAAGTTCTTGTTGGATATGACAAACAAGAACAACTTGAAGTTATCCATTTGAAAACATTCTAAGCAGCCCTTGACATAAATAACCAAAAATAGAAGCATTAGTTTGTCAACTAGGCAAACCTCAAAAAATAACAATTAGTAGTTTACATTAAAGGAAATAGTGAAGTGGAAAATAGTATCCTTGTTGATTATAATCTGCATGGAGGCATATTTTTTCATAAGCCATATGAAAGTGCTAATCAATAACTTCTCACAAATCAACCTGTGGTCATCAGACAATTTGTCCGAACAATCACATTGCTTGGACCTGTAATTTTATTATCCAGGAAAGGTCTGAAGATATTAGTTCATAAAAAGTGAACCAATCTTGTATTGCCGCTAATTTATTATAAATCTTGAAGGAAGGCTAACCTAAACCAGCATTTCATACTCTCGATAATACACAAACTAATTCTTTATAAGCCAAATCGCCAATAATATTATTACATTTTCGATTGACCAATATTTTTTGTATGCTTCTCTTTCTATGGAGCCCATCAATTGGTTGAAAGTTTCCACTCTACTTTAACGAATGGTTTCATCTAGCCGATGGTGATCAACAAAATGATCTACCAACTGACTGTGAGAAATATTAAAACAAACAAAACTCACAACCTAACCCTAAAATTAATTGCCCGGGAGAAACTATTACTGAGTGATAAGTTTTACTCGGTAACCAAAGAAAAGTAGATGACAGGAAAGGTTACCGAGTGAGCTCGATAAACACACAACTCGGTAACCAAAGGATACTGAGTGAGCTCAATAAATGAAGAGCTCACAACTCGATAACCAAAGAGGGTGTGATTACTGAGTGAACTCGGTAGACGAAGCGATTACCGAGTGAACTCAGTAGATGAAGCGATTACCGAGTGAACTCAGTAGACACTGCAGAGAGGAGCCCGGTAGATGAAGGCACCGACTGAACTCAGTAAAGACTATAAAAATTAAAACTCAAACTAAAGAGCAAACCGAGTGACAGACTTCCAGCATGAACATTTCCACCATTAAAACTAGAGACCCAAAGCTTCAAATTTTCAAATAAACTTCACAAATACAATGAACAAGAAGCAATGGAATCACGTATACCTGCTTGCTTACTATTCAACTCTGATTTAAAATACTACAAATTTGGGAGCATTTGGCTTCAACCAAAAAACCCTAATATAACCCTAAAACTTCAAACTTCATAAACTTTAAACTTGCAGCTCTAATGGCTGCATACAATAACGCCTGGAGCAATCACTGCTTCAACAGGACAAATGAAAATAATAAACTATGAACTATGAACTTACAGAATGACAGGTAGAACCATGTGCAACTGCAGGCACGACAATGATTCCTTCTGTCTCTGCAATGATTGATCTGCTGATCACTTTTCTCTCTACCTTCTCTGCAACTTCTTCTCTTTCTACTCTTTCTACTCTCTGTCTCAACTTACTTATCGAATGAATGATAAAACATTCCTTTTGTCTTCAGCAAAATTATTTTCCCTCTCATTTTTCAATTTCAAAATCTCACCTACCCGTAATAATTTTTTTGAACATTCAGGGTGGTAGGTGGGCATTTGGCTCCAGGGACAAACGGACATCTGCATTAAATATTCCAACACTCCCCCTTTGTCATGAGCCAAACAAACAAGGATCACTACTGATCCAAATCAACTACACCAAGACTCTCTCTTAGGTGTACAAAACTTCCAATGCCTAATGGCTTGGTAAAAATGTCTACTATTTGCTGCTCAGACTTACAAAATTCTATTTTGATATCCCCATTCTCCACCAACTCTTTGATGAAGTGATATATGATCTCTATGTGCTTTCTTCTCCCATGGAAGACTGGATTCTTGGACAATGCAATAGATGAGATGTCACAATAAATTGTGGTTCCATCCTCTTGCCTTTCATTCAAATCTGTCAAGATCCTCCTCAGCCAAATAGCCTGACATGCTGCTGCATTTGCTGCTATATATTCAGCCGCTGCTGTAGATTGAGCAACAATGGGTTGCTTCTTGGATGCCCATAAAATTGCACCCGATCCCATATGAAACATATATCCGAAAGTGCTCTTCCTATCATCTAAACTTCCAGCCCAATCACTATCTGTGTAACCCACCAACTTAAAATCATCATTTGCAGTATACAAGATTCCAAATCCCTTGGTACCTTTCACATACCTTAGGATCCTTTTTCCCACTTGCCAATGGGAATCCTTTGCTGTTTCCATAAATTTAGAAATTAGACTTACTACATGCATTAGGTATGGCCGAGTTGTAGTCAAATACATAAGACTTCCAACCATACTCTTGTATAGTGTTGGATCCACTCTCTTGCTAGAGTCTTCTTTGCTCAACTTTAGACCTACTACTAGTTGTGTGGAGGCTGCCTTGCTGTTCTGTGTTTTAAATCTCTCCAAGATCTACCTTGCATATTTTTCTTGAGAGATGAAGATGCCATCATGCATTTGTTTTACTTCTATGCCTAGAAAGTACTTCAAGAGACCTAGGTTTGTCATTTCAAATTCACTTTTCATGACCTCTTTGAACTCACCAATTAGAGCCTTGTCACTTCCAGTAAAAATCAAATCATCTACATACAAAACAACAATCAAAACATTTCCATTTGCTGCCTTGATGTAGAGAGTGGGCTCACCATTGCTTTTGATAAAGCCATTGCTCATCAAATATGAGTCAATCCTACTGTACCATGCTCTTGGAGCTTGTTTGAGCCCATAAAGAGCTCTCTTCAATCTATATACCTTGTTCTCTTCACCTGAAACTTCATAACCAGGTGGCTGCTCCACATACACTTCTTCTTTCAATACACCATTAAGGAAGGCAAATTTTACATCCATTTGATATACCTTCCATTTGTGCTGAGCTACAATTGCTATGACAGCACACACTGTTTCCATTCTTGCAACAGGGGCATAAGTCTCATCATAATCTTTACCATACTGTTGTTTGTAGCCCTTGACTACCAGCCTTGCCTTATGCCTATCAATCTTGCCTTCAGAATTACATTTGGTCTTATAGACCCATTTCACTCCAATCACTTGCTTCTTGGGAGGCAATTTAGTTAGCTCTCATGTCTCATTCCTTTCTATGGCATCTATTTCCTCATCCATGGCATTACACCATTTCCTCTCCTTAATAGCTTCCTCAAAATATATTGGATCACTATGAGAAAATAATGCAAAATTAACACTCTCATCATAATATTCATACCTTTCATCTTGGTATATCTCCCTAAGACTCTTGGTCTTTCTTGGTAACAGGGAGGAGAGTGTGGGATTAGAATCTCCACTGCTGCTGCTTGGCCCTGACACTCGGTCATGCCTAGAGGAGCTCGGTAATGACTGAGGTTGCTTGCCTTTTCTTCTATCTGCTCCTTCTTCTTGTTGTTCATTAGCATCCTCTTCAGTCATAATTGGCACTTTACTTGAAGTGCTTGGTGATTCATCAATTTGACCATACCAAGATTGATTTTCAAAAAATTTCACATCTCTTGAAAGCATCATCTTGTTGTTCAATGGGTCATACAATTTGTATGCCTTTGATTCTGGGCTGTACCCTATGAAAATGCATTTCACACCTTTGTCATCAAATTTCTGCCTTTGTCTTTAGGCACATGTGCATATGCTACACATCCAAACACCCTTAGTTGTTCAACTATCCATCTTCTTCGTGACCATGCTTCCATTGGAATTCTATCACGAACTGCCTTTGTAGGACACCTATTAGTTAGGTAAATTGTTGTTGCCACAGCCTCTCCCCAAAATTTAGTTGGGAGACCTTTCTCTTTCATCATGCTCCTTGCCATTTCAACAATGGTCTTGTTCTTTCTTTCAGCCACTCCATTCTGCTGTGGTGTATAGCCGACTATGAGCTCTTTCTTTATGTCATATTTCCTGCAAACATTTACAAAAGAATTGAAGGTATACTCCCCTCCTCTATCTGATCTGAGGACCTTGATATAATGTCCACATTCTCTTTCAGCTTGGGCTTTAAATTCTACAAATTTATCAAATGCTTCAGATTTGTTCTTTAAGAAATACACCCATGTCCTACGATTGAAATCATCAATCAATGTCATGAAATAAGTACTCCCCCCAATGGAAGTAACTTGCATAGGACCGACTAGGTCGGTATGCACTAACTCTAATGGATATCTAGCCCTCCTAGAATTTCCAGAATGAAAGGGAAGCCTATGTTGCTTTCCCAAAATACAAGCCTCACACTTGTCACAAGAATTTTCTACACGTGGCAAACCTTCTACCATTCTTTTATTTGACAATAAATTTAAACCAGCATAGCCAAGATGACCATACCTGAGGTGCCATAGCCATGAGGGGTCTTCAATCACACTCCTTAGAGATGATTGTGTGGGAGGTGCAGCACAAACTTGAGATGAGAAACATGTCTCTATCCTCAAGGGAAACATTCTGTTCTTTGTCATTTGAACTGCTGTAAGTAGGTTCTTGCTCCCATCCTTTTCTTGAATGACACACATGTCATTCTCCATCAGCACTTTGTATCCATTTTGAATGAGCTGACCAATGCTCATCAAATTGTGCTTCATACCAGGGGCAAAATACACATTTTGTATTTCCTTCTTTTCACCTTTCTTGGTGCGGACCATAGTAGATCCTTTGCCCACAACTAGTAGGGTTCCATTGTTACCCATCTTAATTTCTGATTTGAAACTCTTGTCAATGAATGAAAATAAGGTTTCATTACCACTCATGTGGTTGCTACATCCACTGTCAAGGTGCCAAACCTCAGGGCTTCCTTCTTCACCAACATTACACATGATGAAGGCAGTGTTTTCACCTACCATATTCACATCAGCCACATTTTCTTGTCCTGACTGATCTTTCTGCTTCTTCCAAAATTCATTTGCATAATGCCCATATTTATGATAGTAGTAGCATTCTACATTACTCTTATTTGAGTTGTAGTTTTTCTTACCTCCTCTTGAAGTAGTGTGTGAGGTACTTGCTCCATCTGCTCTTCCTGAGCTTTCTACTACAATATTTTTTTGTCCTCCATTACCTTGGCCTCTGCCTCTGGAGTTTCTGCCTAAGCAATTTCTTCCTCTCCCCCTTCCTCCTGGATTTGATTGAGCCTTGAATTCTTGCTCTTGGGTAGAAGAAGATGTGGATCTATTGATCCTATACTCATGGGTTTGAAGAGAACCCATCAACTCATCCATTGTCAAAGTAGTGAGGTCTTTTGCCTCTTCTATGGTCATGACCAAATGGTCATATTTATGAGGTAAACTCCTCAATATCTTCTCCACTATCCTCTGCTCTTGATAGTCTTCTCCATTTGACTTCAGCTGGTTAATCACATTGGAGGTCCTTGAACTGAAGTCTGCAAGTGATTCATTCTCTTTCATCTGAAGGTTCTCAAACTCCCTCCTTATATTCTGTAGCTTTACAGTACAGAATTTATCAGTCCCCTTGAAGTTTGTCTCAAGGATATCCCATGCTTCTTTTGCATAATTTGTTGCTGCAATCTTTGGGAATACTGTCTCTGTCATCGCTACTTCAATCAAACTTAATGCCTTAGAATCCTTCCTCCTTGACTCTTTCAAATGAGTCTTCTGTGCATTTGTAAGGGCAGCATACTGAGTTGGATCAGTCACATCATTGAATCCATTGACCACAAACTCCCACAAATCATTTTCTACCATAATGGTTTTCATCTTCTTTGCCCATGTATCATAGTTTTGCCCATTAAAGGATGCTAGCTGCTGCCATATCTTTCCTGCATCTCCTGCCATGATAAATATCCCAAGAAAACAAATGCCCTAACTCACTGTGGATGTGGGGCATCAAAGCTCCGATACCATGTGAGAAATATTAAAACAAACAAAACTCACAACCTAACCCTAAAATTAATTTCTCGAGAGCAACTATTACCGAGTGATAAGTTTTACTTGGTAACCAAAGAAAAGTAGATGACAGGAGAGGTTACCGAGTGAGCTCGGTAAACACACAACTCGATAACCAAAGGATACCGAGTGAGCTCGGTAAATGAAGAGCTCACAATTCGATAACCAAAGAGGGTGTGATTACCGAGTGAACTCGATAGACAAAGCAATTATTGAGTGAACTCGATAGACGAAGCGATTATCAAGTGAACTCGGTAGACACTGCAGAGAGGAGCCCAGTAGATAAAGGCACCGATTGAACTCGATAAAGACTATAAAAATTAAAACTCAAACTAAAGAGCAAACTGAGTGATAGACTTCCAGCGTGAACATTTCCACCATTAAAACCAGAGACCCAAAGCTTCAAACTTTCAAATAAACTTCACAAATACAATGAACAAGAAGCAATGGAATCACGTATGCCTGCTTGCTTACTATTCAACTCTGATTTAAAATATTACAAATCTGGGAGCATTTGGCTTCAACTAGAAAACCCTAATATAACCCTAAAACTTCAAACTTCATAAACTTTAAACTTGCAGCTCTAATGGCTGCATACAATAATGCCTGGAGCAATCACTGCTTCAACAGGACGAATGAAAACAATAAACTATGAACTATGAACTTACAGAATGACAAGTAGAACCATGTGCAACTGCAGGCACGACAATGATTCCTTCTGTCTCTGCAACGACTGATCTGTTGATCACTTTTCTCTCTGCCTTCTATGCTCTGCAACTTCTTCTCTGTCTACTCTTTCTACTCTCTGTCTCAACTTACTTATTGAATGAATGATAAAACATTCCTTTTGTCTTCAGCAAAATTATTTTCCCTCTCATTTTTCAATTTCAAAATCTCACCTGCCCGTAATAAATTTTCTTAACTTTCAGGGTGGTAGGTGGGCATTTGGCTCCAGGGACAAACGGACATCTGCATTAAATATTCCAACACTAACGTCATTAATTCTTTGTTACAACAGATTAAAAAATGGTTATTTTGTCTACTCCTGAAACATAGAATCTGGAGGTTCAAGGCCTTTGGCTTCCGATGCTGCCTCAGATCGCTTCCTACTTGAAGTTTCCCTCTGTATTAGATGAACAAGGGCTTGTACAACGTCTGACATTGGTGGTCTAAGTTCAGGCTCCGGCTGGCAATCAATAAAAGAAATCAGATACTTGCAACCTATAAGGCAAACACAGAGTATGATAAAAGCAATTGTTACCTGGACACATAAAGAAATGATGTTAGCAAACCGTGAAAGAGATTTAGCAGAATACATTCCTTTCAAAGAAGGGTCAACCTTCTTGGATAATGCATCGATATCATGTAGCTGGGGAGCTGCCCATGTCACCAGTGACTGCTCTGTCCTAGGCCTTGAGTTGTTTCCATATAACATTAGATTAGATGTACAATATACAAAAGAAACAATATATTGCCAAGTTAATTTCTTTCAAAATATCTTTGTCCAGATGATAGCAAGAACTGTCTTCATCTGTAAATATTTTTTACCCAGGAATTTAACAAAGACTCTCACCCAAATCCAATAATGACATACCTATCCAAGGGCTTGCGACCTATTAGAAGTTCCAACATTACAACACCAAAACTGTATACATCACTTTTCATGGTATAGGTTCTTGACATTGCGAATTTTGGGGGCACTGTAGCATGGCATGTGAGCTGGAACCTGAATGTAGCATAACATGCCCACACTTCAAATTTTGTTCATCAATAGTAAGCCCCTATAATATACAAGTCGCAACCCTCATCGTAAATAGAAAACCCATGTAATCTAGAACTAGTAACCCTGAGCATCTAATGTAAACAAATTTCAGTATTTATCTGTCTGTCAGAAACAGGTGATGTAAGAGTAGCCAAACCACAGTCAGAGAGATGTGGATTGAGTTCATCATCCAGTAGAATATTCGTAGATGTGAAATTTCGATGAACAACAGCAGGTTGGAAAACTTCATGCAGGTACCTGCAGTAAGAAACTGATTATTAGGTGCTCCCATGAGTACTACTTCCGTATCAAAAAAGAAATCTAACCAACCCCTTAGCAGCATAGAAACTTTCAGATTTGCAGAACATACTCAAGAGCCTTTGCTACACCTAGAGAAGTCTTGACACAAGCATTCCAAGAGAGCTTCTTGTTAAGTTCATCTCTATAGTGGAGCATCTCATGAAGTGTGCCGTTACTCATGTATTCATATACAAGTAAACGCTGACCATGTTCAAAACAATAGCCAACAAGCTCTGTAATGTTGCCATGCTAGAGGTTTGAAATATTTGCAACAAAATCTAAAAAGTCTTCATCCTTTTCCAACATGGAAGCTGAGCAGTCAAGCTTCTTTATGGCCAGCAGCTACAATCAAAAAGCACAGCTTTAGTATAACTATTGCATAAAAAGGCCTATATAATATTGTTAATGAGTTCTAATCTATCAGATTACATACATTAGTCTCGTCCTCACCCTTCCTACTAGAAATAGGTGTCAGAATCCTTCATTGTTCAGCATAAATATTTGGCCATTTGAGCTGAAAAAACAAAAAAAGGCTTTTCCATTTCAACAGAAATTTTTTATACAGTTTTGATATTTTGAATTATTCGTCTTAGCTGGTTCTACTGAAATACATATTCCCATCAACCATTAGTACATTACCATTCCAAGAGTATTGATAGTACCACTATCTCTCCATCTTTATGTTCACTTTTGTTTCATGGTATAAAAGCATTTAATTAGTGTATACCATTGGAAATCAAAACGTTCAGAGAAGTTGTTTAGTAACGATATTCAAATAATTAAAAATCTTGGCATTATTTGAAGTAAACCCTCAATGTCTAGTGTTTGATAAATTTTATCCAAATGATGTGATGCAACAGAAAATGGTGTAGACAAGTATACATGACACTTGAGTTCAAATCCCTCTTTTGTATTAAAGAGACCTATAAATTAGAGGATACTTAAGCATGAGAAAAAATAAACATCCCCCTGTTGCCCTTCCCAAAAAACATCTTGCTTAATGTTGCCCAAGTTTCCATTCATATCTTTTGCTCTAAATTTTTTGAGTCAAGATTAATGTCAATGTCTTGAGTCTGAGTCTAGATTGCCTATAGGATGATCTTTCTTCTCATCATTTCTTTGAGTCAACCTAATGCGAGAATCATATGAGCAATGCATCAGTCCAAAGCTAGGTGATTAGGGTTTGGAGAGTTTGTTATGCATTATCCCGATGAGAAGGTCTAGATATTATGCTAATTCATATTTCCTTGTTCTTAATCATGTTGAAGGCCAAGATTCATTTGAGAAGTAGTTCTTCATGAAGACATTTCTAAATCTCTGAGAATTTTTAACCTCATGGTCAAAGGTCTATATCTAAAGGAAGTATACATTTAAAAGAGATCATAGACATATATAGAGCAAATGCAATAGAGAACATCAAAGATTGACGCTAAAAGATTGATATACATATCGTGAGAATAAGTCAGAAGCAAGATTAGTTAAATTCAATACCAATTGAGCACTCAAAAATGCAGAAATAGAGAAAGAACCAAGTCAAAAGTGGTAAGACTCTTTTTGAAATGAAATTGATGGTTAATATTTAATCTGCATGTATACGTTGCAAAGTTGAAAAGTCAATTGAATGAAAGAATGTGTGATATTGGCTAGTTGAAAAGTCTACATGCTTACCTGTCAGATTGGGTCCCATTCAAATATTAAACAAAAGTTGAATGCCTTCAGTCATTAGAGCTTACAAGATCCATGATCATCGTTATGTCGCTATTAGAAGTTGTTCGATCGATATTCATAGAAACATTACGACGATTCAACATGTGTCCTAAGGGACTCATTATATTTCATGGGGTACAAAAAGGTCGATGTTAAACTTTTCAGGCAATGAAAAAGTACCAATTGTTCACCATGGTGTTTATAGCCAGAAAATGGACCCACAATGCAAAGCAAAACAAAGGGTTAAGACCGTTATCGCCACCATCAATTCAAAGAAGATTCACAAAGGTTATTATGTCATTATAAAAAGATGCCGATTTGAAAGTATATGTGACAAAGCAATGTGAAGACATGTTTCTTGATGGGCCTATTACATTCTATATTTGTCAGAACTCTTCACACATTGAATTACTACCATCTGTCTCCCATGATGTACCAAGTTGGAAAGTGGACCCACGCCATGAAACAAAGAGACTTAACATTTTTTTATTACCACCATTTTTTTTATAGCGGAGTCAGTAGATGTGGGTTCATGCTCCAGTGTTATTGATTCATAGCCTAGCATAGAGTCATGTGCAGAGTTAGGTGATGACAGTTGAGGCTCTCTTAGGTGATTGGGATGTAGACAGTATGGACACCTCTAGTGATTTGTTGGATGATGCTATGAGTTGCACCGGGTTTGTCAGATATTGGGTGATGATTGTGAGGAGGTTGTGGATGAGTCCTAGGATTGATATTTACAAGATCTTACTATTGAGGTGGAAGTTGAGGCATATGGGGAGATTGATATTGCAAGGGTTTCTATTTTTTCAAAGGAGTTGTTTGAGGTACATAGTAGCTGTATCTCAGATGCAGAGTTGTGCAAGGACAATAGAATATGTATGAGTGATCATGTAGTGGATAGTTTTGATTCAGTTTCCTATCATAACACAGTTAGTGAGACACAGAGCTTGCATAAGAATCGGGGGTTACAAAGGCATCATGTGACCTATCAGATGAAGGGGAGTGATAGTGACATTTCTTCATCTCTTGATCATTATGATGTTATTCTTCATATGCTAGCTACATCTGGTTGGGGTGCTCCTGTGTTAGATGAGCATAGTGATAGTAGTCTTTCCCTAGTAGAGGTTCATGCACTTCAAGAGGCTATTAGGATCTTGAAGCATACTTACTCTTAGTTAGTTAATGACAAATATTACCTTCTGGAGTGGGGCAGCACCTGCTATGAGATGTTGTTAGGGAAATAGGAGGAGGTGGTTGAGCTCACTTGGGAGCTAGAGGTAACAGTAGACTCTCTTCAGTATACTCAGTTGGCTCTTTAGGAGTCACAATCACAATTGGATGAGATTGCCATGGAGTTAGAATGGGTACAATCAACACCAACCCCAAACCATATTAAATTACATATTTTTTTTGGTGGTGAGTTTGCTTCTATAGTTGAGGATGAGGGATGTAATGATGTGGTGAACACATTTTTTTAAGATATGAGTGTAGTATGTATAGAGGAGGCAAGAGCATCAGTGGAGATAGGATCTCATGGTGATTTTCTTCCTTCTACTAGAAGTGAATCTATTTCTTTTTTTCTTATAGTTGGTAGCATTGGATAGTTGGCATTGTCACATTTTCAGAGAGATTAGCTATGGATTGCAAGGGAGTAGATTGATTCTTTCACATATAATTTCTATTGTACTAAGTCATTCATGGAGTATTTTCTTGAGAGATTAGATTTGCAAGAGGTTTCATAGAGTATAACTAAGTGTGCTCTCATTCGGGGCTCTCGTGATTTGATGATTAGTGAGGAAGACTGTAAAGACCTTGGCTACAATGCTTCCCAATAGGGATTTTGTGGTTGGGCTTGCTAAGAGGGTTACCCAAGATCCTGCCCAACCAATAGTTCAGAGTCAGAGATTGGAACCATCTTCTAATTTCTAGTTTGATGATGATGGTCCCTTGATAAAGATTGGGGGTTTTTATTGGCATTAAACTATGAGGAGTGCTCATCACTTTCCTTTCAACCAACAGGTGGAGGACTTGGTTTTCAATGTTATGGATGATGACAGTAGGTTTGGTATTCATTACTCCTGTAGAGGGTGTACATCTCGGCTAATGGAGGGAGATTCTGAGATATAGAGCATTGTGAAACACTTGGATTTGCTAATGAATGCGATGAATCAAAATCACAAATAGATGACCCAACTTATTTCAAAGCCGAGATTTGAGGAAAGAATGATATCACTTTTTCTAGGAGCGAAAGGTGATGATATAGTTGTGACTTCAAATTTGTGGGACATTTCTTATGAGACACTACATGAGTTGGGTACAATTGATGTGGAATGTGATGAGGATTTATGTCAGGTTAAGTCAGATGATGATGTTGTTGGCATGAGTTCCCTAGATCATGTATTTGATGGCAATGAGACGATAGTGGGAGTAGGAGCATACAAGGATACTGTCATATCGATAGCTACTTCTATGTTGGTTGAACCATCCAATGAGGAGTTTAGTAGTATGTAAGTGATTATATATGTGTGTTCTAATGGTAGTACACTTGTTATTTTTGATGAGGTGAGTAGTGTAGTATTAGAGTCATGCTATACTATTGATCAACAAAGTGTTGATGTTCACATCATTAATAATCCTATGTTTGACATGGATGCAACATTGTCTTATGACAATCCGTTGTTTGAGGTTGATGTTTATCACTCACTTGAATGGAGTTGGGCTCAATTTTCACCATCTGTAAAGATTCAATTTTGTGCTGTGATAGTTAGTAACATTCTTGTGTCCATAGATTTTGACATGGCTACACCTATGGTTGACATAGTTGGCATGAGTGCATATGGTTCTCCTGTAGCTACATCTTTTCAAGGTATTGTTGATCTGAATTCCAATCCATTGTATATTATATGGGTGAGAACCAGGATGAAGATATTTCTTGTGGGGGATTCTTCTGGTGATATTCTAACTCCTACATCATTAGCACAAGTTTTGAGTGCTATACTACAAGTTATGGTGTTGGTCTTGATGATGTTAGTGGTACATAGTTGGTTCAATGTTAACAGCGGTGTCACATACAACTTCATTTGGGATCCAAGTGGAGGTTGGAGTTCACTATTATTGTTGGATTCTTTAAGGACAAGAAATCTCAAGAAGGGAGGACTGTAATGACCTCATCAGTTGCCATCATCAGAATTTAAGGGATTAGCCTAATATTGGACCCTCGTAGGCTAATGAGGATGGTTAGAGGGTCTTCTGAGGATTGATTCATCTTCAACTATCATCGATTTATGGATTTAGCCTTTGTTCAATGTCATTTGGACTCAATTTGTCATACTTACTATGTATAGTAAATCAGGGGTAATAGAGATGGACCTTTTCTATTTTTAGAAAGTGTATTTGGTCACATGGTGAATTATGAGGAGATATTCCTAGACAACGTGGCAATTAGATAAGAATTTCAAGAGATATTAAAGTTCAAGTGACTTAAGTGATTTATTTAAATATTTTAATGTTATCAAGTTATAAAGTTACTTAAGTGACTAAAAGACAAAATTGGCTTTTAATTCCACATTGCCTAATTGTTTGTGTCTTCACTCATATCGAGGTTATTAAAGCATGGAACTACATTGGGATGGACAACATGCATATATGTTATTATTCAAAGCCTTATTAGTTTCTTAAATGTGATTGTGCTCTTCTTAAGGACGAAACCCCTTAGGAAGTGGGAAGCTGGACGTAACCATAGTCTTCTTTGTGAGTTTTGCACCAAACTTGAAGTTTACTGGATAGTAGGTTCATTCATTACTAAACAACATATTTTATGTTCGCTCAGTAGTTCCTTGGGTAAATGGTTACTTCAGAAGCTAAGTAAAGACAAAGTCAAGAGTAGAAGAAAATAAAAGGTGCTCAACGTAACTCTCCAAGCCTTATTAATACTTGCAGACTGTAGCATAATCAAAGGTGGAGGCTCAATTAAGAGAGGAAGTTCTGCAAATATTTCTAGCAGCTACATAGTAGGAGACATGGGTTGTAGTATTGAGATACAGGTCTATTCAACTAACTGGTAAAACAAAACTAGAATTCCCTTGTCATGTCTCCTTCTCCACACTAGTGTTATGGTGCCATGTTAATCTATCTCCACATCTAGATAGATTAATGACATTACCTATTAGGATGCCTACCAATCACATCGGATATTTTATCTTAAGTACTTTAGTTATTATCCTAAAGTGTGTGGATAAAGTTACTTTGTGTTATAAAGTTATTTACTTTATAAAGTGACTAAGTGACTACAGGACAAAATTGTTGTTTTATCCCACATCCCTTATTTCAATTTTTTTCCCCCACTTCGAGGTTATAAATAAGGGACCTTGCATTCGGATTTACTTACAAGGAAATTATGAACTCAATATGTTGATGTTTTTGGTTTCTTGAATGTGACTAGTTAGAAACTTTGAGGATGAAACCCCTTGAGTTTAGCTTTTTAGAGGAAGTTGGACGTTTCCCCACTCCTCATATCAGGATTGTCATGCATTGCAGATAAGGGTTCAGACAATGATAGGAGTCTGCATATGAAGTTGGAGCCAAGCTATTGATTTTAGGAGCTTAGCATTGGGAAGACTTGTAGTATACACATAGGAGCTCAATGAAATCGCATTAGGTACCCCATGACTGTATTTTTTAGATAAGCCACCATTTGTATGTTGTGTTGTCTACTAGTGTGAAATCATAGGTTCAAGAAAGCACCAAGCTGGACGTCATTAAGGAAGCCACGATTTTGGAAGGGCCTGCAGAATAAGGGGGTTACTGAATGGAGAGAGGTCACAGTAATGTTGGTTGTCAAGGCACGAAACAGGTTATAAGCATCCCACAGCTTGGACGGTAACACATAAGTGGTTGGATTTCTTTAAGGGGTTCAAACTACCATTCATTTAGCTAGGCAACAGTTAAAGATTTCAAGGGTTAGTTGCAAGGAATGAAGGTGATTTGATGGATTTAACACTCTTGAACTCGCATGGGTTGCTCACTCTAATATGGGTATGTGTCTACCTCTTCTCACATTATTGAAAAATAATATTGTATCATTATCGAGTGTACTCTAAGATGCTATCTCCTTATAGTAATATTCATTTTTGCTTTGATTGTTGAGCTTAGACGTTGATTGGTTATATTTGGTGGAAATCAAGGTCACTGATTATGTTTTACTTGCTTCATAATGATTACTCATTTAGTATTGATGTAGCATTTTCAGAGTTTGCATAATTATTGAAGTGTCTGAGTTTTTTCATGGAAAATGTTTGATGGAATGCCTTAAACCAGTTCATAAAAATATTAGACAGAACTTGTGATGTTTATTACAATGGTATCAGAGCCACAAGAGCTACCATCTTTTGGGAAATAATAGAATTTTTGTAGACCAATTTTTACCCAAAATGACAGTCGAGAATGAGTAAAAGACAACATAAATTTAGTCACCTATAGCCCAAACAAGTAGGTTCTTTAGATCATATCGAGATTGAAGATAATTTTATAGTGGATGAGGAAATAATATTTTGAACAAGTGAACAAACTGATATTACTCAACAGGTTGATCGCTTGGGATAGGCTAAACTGGAAAACAACTTTCAAATGGCACATAATGAGATAGAAAAGGAATGTGAAGTAAGGGAAACATTGAGAGCTATCAAACATGGACAAAACAACATTACCAATGCTCTTCAACAACTAGTAGGTACTATGTAGTAGTTGGCCCGATACATAGAAGACCTTTGAGCCATCATAGTGGAGGTGGTAGTATAGTTGGGTCTCCCCGAGCTACTAGAGCTCCCACACATAACATTGACAGGGCCTTAATGCTAGTTTTTATTGTAGAAGAAGAAGCAGTACCACCAGCAACCCCAAATTTATTACCAGACAATGTTATGTCAATGTTTGATAAATGAGATTTATTTTTGGACCTAATTGAACAAAATCTGACCTTTTTCTAGTATTTAAATAAAAAAAGAGAGGCTGATAGACAACAACAAGATTGGAGACTGAGGGCACCTAATAGGGACCTAAAACATGCTATGACCAAATTAATTCTCCTCACCTTTGATGGTAGTGGTCAGACATCCGCTAGAGCTTAGATTTACAAGCTTGATACCTGTTTGACACATAAACCTATGGTTGAAGTGGAAGCCATTAGATTTGCAACTATGCACCTTGAGGGAGCTACATATGATTGGTGGCATCATGGATTACTCACCCGGGATCATGGCCTCATAATTTCATATGAGATATTCAGCTCCAAGCTGATTACTCACTTTGATAGGAAAGATATTGAAGTCTATTACAGGGATTTGGCTCAGTTATGTCAGAGTGGGTCTTTGGATAAGTTCATTGATGAGTTTTAGCGTATATCACTTATGGTGCTAGATATGTCAGAGCAACATAAGGTGATGTTATTCATAGAGGGGTTATAGGACATATTTAAGGGTTTGGTGAAGGTACTTAGACCAAACACCCCGGATGACACGATTAAGATCGCGCATGATTTGGATTCACCTTCATCACTATTGCAGTCTCGAAATAAACCCTATAGAGGGTCGACATCGAGCCAAGGAAACAAAAGCCAACAAAAAAAAAACCCTCCCAGATTGGATTTTGAGACTCATAATGAACTTGGGGGGAAGAAATTGTGCTTCACTTGTAGGGAACCTTGGATCCCTGATCAAAAATGCCTTGGTAAAGACAAGATTCATTATGTTGAGGTTCATTCTAAGGATGAGGGCGAGCAATGTAGGAAGGTGATGATGTTGAGAACAACAAGGAGGAACAAGTTGAAGAGAAACCCTTAAAGACAAAAAGAAGAAGGTCACTATGGAACAACCTCCTGTTATAGCCACTCTTTCTAGTGATCCAACATGTGATCCTTTCAAAGTGAAGGGTGTGGTTAGGAGACAACGCATTGTTTGTCTTTTGGATATAGAAGCATCCCATAATTTCATTAGCACATGGATGGTATCTAAGAGAGGATTGTAGGCAGTTGACATACTCGAGTTCAAAGTGAAGGTAGTTGGTGGTGAGGTTTTGAATTGCACAAAGAAGGTACCCAGTCTTTAGATATAGTTTGATGATTATCTTTTAGAGACTTACTTCTATGTTGTTGATTTGGATGGGTTGGATGCCATTCTGGGTAGACACTGATTAAGGACTCTCCATAGGTACACATTTGATCACGAGACCAAGCAGTTGGAATTCTCACAGGGTGATTGGTTAGTAGTCCTAAAAGCCATACCGGATAGTGGACCTAGGTTGATAATAGCTCATAGGATGGAAGCCATTTTGAGGCATGATTATATAGAATGGGCAACACAATGCTTCATCTCTTCCAAGGAGACACAAGATACAGGAAAATAGTACCATTGTGACATTCAAACGCTCCTAGACAAGAACATGAGGGTATTTGAGGATTTGCCCCTAGGTATTCCACCTGATAAAAGGTTTGAGCATATCATTGAGCTGGAGGAGGGTGCCAAACCTATCATTACAACTCCATATTGTCACCCTAGGCACTACAAGGAAGAGATAGAGAAGATGATCAAGGAACTCCTAGATATGGGACATATCAGACCCAGTTCTAGCCCCTTTTCCTTTTCAGAGTTGGTTAATAAGGATGGCACCCTTTGGATGTGTATAGATTACCACACCCTAAACAAAATAATCATTAAAAATAGGTATATGATTCTCCGCATTGATGAGTTACTAGATGAGGTTCATGGGGCTATTTGTTTCTCAAAGATAGATCTTTGATTAGGATACCACCAGATATAGGTCCAAGAGGAGGACATGCATAAGACAACTTTCAGATGCTACTAGGAACACTATGAGTTTTTGGTGATGCCATTTGGACTCACTAATGCACCAGCCACTTTCTAGTCATGCATGAACCATATCTTCAAAAAAAAAATTAGAAAGAGTGTGTTGGTTTTCTTTGATGACATATTAATTTTTGGCAGGACTTGGGAAGAACATTTACAACACTTAGGTGAGATACTTAGCCTCATGGAAGAATACTTTTTATTTACAAAAGAGTCTAAGTGCAAATTTGCTTTAACTGAGATTCTTTATTTGGGACATGTGATTGGTGCCAAGGGGGTTCACGTGCATCAAGAAAAGATACAAGAAATTCTGGATTGGCCACCACCAAGAGATGTATCTGAGTTGCGAGGTTTCCTTGGTCTTTGTTCCTATTACTGGTGATTTGCCAAAGGTTTTTCCTAGGTAGAGCACCCCTTACTAATTTGACACGAAAAGGGGCATTTATCTGGATAGAGGACTTAGAGGCAACCTTTGATAAACTAAAATAGGTGATGAGTACATGTCTAGTGCTAGCACTTCCCAATTTTTCTAGACACTTTGTTTTAGAGTGTGATGCTTCGGGAAGCAGAATAGGGATAGTGTTGATGCAAGATTGTCATTTCATAGCTTTTGAAAGGAGGAAATTTAGGGGCAGTGAATTACTATATTCTACTTATGATGAGGAGATGCTAGCCATAATGAATGCCTTAGCCAAGTTTAGGTAGTACTTGGTGGGAAGTAAATTTATAGTGAAGACTAATCATAATAGTTCACATTACTTCTTGGAATAGAAGGAATTGAATGAAAGACAATAGAAATGGGTCAGCAAGATCCAAGCATACAATTTTGACATTGAGTATGTCAAGGGAAAAAATAATATAGTTGCTGACGCTCTTTTTCGAAGACCCCTAGTGCTAGAGTGCTACACCATTTTTGAGATTTTAGTAGATTGGAGGTCCTAGTTGTTAGTAGAGTATTCTAAAAATGCTCACACATGTCAGATTATGGATGGTATACTTTAGGATGAGCGGCACAAGGTAATGAATGATGTTATATATCACAAAAATAGAATCTGCCTAGTACCTAAATCTAAACTAAAGGGGGATATTATGCACACCATACATGATGCACCATCAGCAGGGCATTGAGGTTTTTTCAAAACCTACAGGAAGATTAGGGAGAGATTCTCTTGGAAGGGGCTATAGGATGATGTATTGCAGCATGTTAGGGAGTGCTAGACTTGTCAGCAGAACAAGTCTAAATAGGGCTTTCCTACAGGTTTACTTTAGCCTCTCACTATTCCAACTCAGAGGTGGGACATCATCTCCATAGATTTTATCATAGGGCTGCCTAGGGTCTAAGACAGAGATTGCATTTTTGTGGTGGTAGACAGATTGACTAAGTTTGCGCACTTCTTTGCGATTGCCATGGATTGGTAACCTCTTAGGTGGCTGAGTTGTTCTTTTGAGAGGTTTCTCATTTCCATGGATTATGCAGGACTATTGTGAATGATAGGGATAGTAGGTTTCTCAGCACCTTTTGGCAAAAGATTTTTAGATTGATAGGTACAGAGTTGACTCCCTACACTAGCTATCACTTGCAGACGGATGGTCAGATTGAAATAGTGAATAAATGGGTGGAGCGGTACTTGAGAAATTACATTACAGGTCAACAGAGAGCATGTGTTAAGTGGTTGTATTTGGGGGAGTATTGCTATAACTCCAAGTATCATATGTTTATTCGAATGACTCCTTTTTGTGCCCTTAATGGTTGCAAGCCTCTCTCTTTTATCGATTTAGCCTTACAGGACAGCAAGGTCCCATTGGCCAAAGATTTGATTTTGGATCAGTAGGATATCCTTAGAGCTCTTAGGGATAATATTTGGCAAGCACAGAACTAGCTAAAGTTATATGTTGATCGGAATCATACTAAGTGGAGTTTTGCATTGGGTGACAGGGTTTTTCTTCGTCTATAGCCATATAGACAAAGCTCCTTCAAGAAAAGTAGATCAGAGAAACTTAAGCCTAGATTTTATGGACCTTACTGCATCACTGGGAGGGTGGGAGAGGTTGCTTATGAGTTGGATTTGCTAGGTGACAAACAAATCTAGAACATATTTCATGTCTCATGACTCAAGAAGGTCGTTAGCCAATAGATTGTTCCTTCAGAGAGTTTTCCCCTGCTTAATGAGGTGGGTATACTTATTTTGGTGCTCAATGAGATGATTGAAACTAGGGAAAGGAAGCTACATAATAGGATTGTTAGAGAATATCTAGTTCATTAGAAAGACTTACCATATGAGGATGCCACCTAGGAAGGTGAGTCTATTCTGCAACACCCAACATTGAGATTGCTTGAGGGCAAGCAATCCGGGGAAGGGAGAACTGTCATGTCCCCTTCTCCACAATAGTGTTATGGTGCTAGGTTAATCTATTTCCACATCTAGATAGATCAATGACATTAACTATTAGGATGCCTACCAGTCACATCAGAGATTTGAAGTACTTCAATTATTATCCTAAAGTGTGTGGATAAAGTTATTTTATGTTATAAAGTCATTTACTTTATAAAGTGACTGAGTGACTACAAGAAGAAATTGTTGTTTTATCCCACATCCCTTATTTCAATATTTTTCCCTGACTTCAAGGTTATAAATAAAGGACCTTGCATTGGGATTTACACACAAGGAAATTATGAACTCAATATATTGACGTTTCTGGTTGCTTGAATGTGACTGGTTAGAAACTCTGAGGATGAAACTCCTCGAGTTTAGTTTTTTGGAGAAAGTTGGACGCCACCCCATTCCTTATATTGGGACTATTGTGCATTGCAAATAGGGGTTTAGATGATGATAGGAGTCTACGTATGAAGCTGGATCCAAGCTATTGATTTCAGGAGCTTAGCATTAGGAAGACTTGTAGTATGCACATAGGAGCTCAAAGAAATTGCATTAGGTATCCCACGACTATGTTTTTTAGATAAGCCACTGTTTGTATGTTGTATTGTCTGCTGGTGTGAAATTACGAGTTCAGGAAAGCACCAAGTTGGGCATCATTAAGGAACCCACAATTTTGGAGGGGCCTACAGAATAAGGGGGTTACCGGATGGAGAGAAGTCACAGTAACGATGGTTGTCAAGGTAGGAAATAGGTTATAAGCATCCCAATGCTTGGACAATAACACAATAGTGGTTGGGTTTCTTCATGGGGTTCAAACTACCATTCATTCAGTCGGCAATAGTTAAATACGTTAGTGGTTGGTTGCAAGGAATGAAGTTGATTTGATGGATTAAACACTCTTGAACTTTCATGGGTTGCTCACTCTAATACAGGTCTTTGCCTACCTCTTCCCACATTATTGAAAAATAAAACTCTACTGTATCATTATCGGGTGTACTCTGAGATGCTATCTCCTTACAGTAATAGGCATTTTAGCTTTGATTACTGAGCTTAGACGTTGACTAGTTGTATTTGGTGGAAATCAAGGTGGTCACTGATTGTTTTTTATTTGCTTCATAACAATTACTCATTTAGTATTGATGTAGTATTTTTAGTTTGCATAAATATTGAAGTGTTTGAGTTTTTTCATGAAAAATGTTTGACATAATGCCTTAAACCAGTTCATAAAAATATTAGACAGAACTTGTGAAGTTTATTACATTCCTCAGAAGTCTGATATAACAACAGGTTGATACTTGTATGATACAACAACGGTTAGATCATCTGAACGCTGCCCCAATACTTGTCTTATTGGGAAGTGGAGTACGAGTAACTCCAACAGTCTGATACAACAAAAAAGCTCTGAATGCTACCCCAAAGGATTGATAGAGGATCTGTGCATGGCTCATTCATTCGTTTGCAGGGATTGGTACTTAGCCAACATAAGTGAGGTGGCATAGAAGAGCAGGGAGACCACGCGTCAAGGCCTTCAGGCCAAGACAAGTTCTAGTAACCAATTCAGGTAGCAGAGTGACTGGGCATTGGCAGCTCCAAAATAGTGACCTTGAAGAGTATGTCGTATATGAGCAGTCTAGTTTATTAGCATTTGTAGTATACAGGTTTGATTATTTCCTTGTCTATGTTTGTAATACCATGTGTTGGTGCTTTAACATAAATAGATATGTGTGAACTCATTCAGTAATTATTTCTCTATAATCCGAGTTAGACAAAACATTGTATGGAATCTGTTGTACTTGAAGAGTAATATACATACAATAATGTTATTTCTTGAGGTTGTCACACTATATGCAAATTTCATAGTCATATTGTTATATATATTCTGGAGTTGGACTATACACAATAGTATCAGAGTTTAGGGGGCAACCCCTAGTGCGCATGGTAGACAGATAAGGCTTGAATTCGTGGGTTACCCCCATGGTCTCGAGTTCAAGTCTGCCTCCAGGTTTTACCAGTGAGTGTGGCTTGCATGTTGTTGCTTTCACCCATGTGGGACTAGTCTTGCCCTAAGGTCACATCGAGCACTAGTCATCACTGGGCTTAGGTCAAGGGGATACCTCCATGTAATCCAAAAAAAAAAACAGTATCAAAGTTAAATGCCAAGGTTACATGCCAACTATTTGACAAAATACCCCAAGTGGAGATTTAACTATTTTTTTATCATTTTAAGCCCAGATCATTGCACGAAAGTTGCATTGAAAGGAAGCCTTATTCAGTAAAGTTGTAAGTGGTACTATTATCAAGCTATAATTCTTTACAAATCTTTTATAGTATCCAATCAATCCCAAGAAACTCCTCAAGTTCTTAATGCTTTTGGGAACAAGTTATTCCATGATAGCCTTGATTTTGCTAGGATCCACCTTTACTCATTGTAAAACAATTTTCCCAAAATACTCCACCTTTTTGAGACTAAAATAACACTTGGATGGGGCTTACTTTAAAGCAAGTGATCTTTGAGAACTTGCAATACTTGATCTACATTTTGCAAACTTACTCTCATCTCTTGTAATAAACCAATATACCATCAAAGAACACTACTACAAATTTAAAAGTTTCTTAAAGGTAAAGTTCTTCAAAGTTTCAAATGTAGATGGTGCATAAGTAAGACAAAATGATATCACTAAAAACACATAATGACCCTTATGAGTCCTAAACATTGTCTTAGGAATATCTCCTTTTTCTAAAATTTAAATTCAGTGATAACCACATTTGTTAGATCTTCACAAAGTTGCTCCACTTCCTAGAACCAAATCTCACTGACAACCCATGGTTATCATAATGCAAGTGAAATCAGTTCATCAACTAACTGTGGTGGTTAATGGCCAATTACATAGGAGTGAAGGATTGAATCTACACTTTGAGCTCAGCTTAGACATGGAAGGCTATTCCCAGGGGTACACCTTAACAGGTACTCAAATAACGAAATATACAATCAAAAAGCAATTTGCAATCAGAATCAACCTGATATCTCAACCCCAAAGTCTGCCACCAAATTAGAACAATTGGTTGCCATCACCCCTATATAGCTGATATGACTGTGCACACACAAACCACATGAAATATAGTCACTAATCATTCTCTAAAGACAAATTCTTGGTTGTGATAAGAGGTTACGAAAACAAAAAACCTTGAACTACTGGTTTGTGTTTTTCATTTGAATGTTATGAAATTGGTAAGGGTTCTAGACCGATGGCTATATATTGAGAAACAAAGGCATAACACATTGAGAGGTAAAATTTGAAACAAAAGAATATGAAGCTATGTATTTGCATAAAATAGTGACTACATGTATTCATGTATAAAAAGGGGAGATTGATACAATACTTGAAATGATTCTAGAATGATGCCACATTAATCTGACCCAACATTACACTCATCCCAGTAAATGTGCAAAGGAAAATGCATGGCTGTGACCAAGCAATCTTCTTAAACATACACCTAATGCCCTGGAGGAATTCTACAACAAACTCACTTGCAATATGAATATTCTTTTATCCCATTTGTACCACAATCAAGGCAAGAGATTCCATTCCAAGCATTCAAGAAGGGCAGTTATTAAGATTAGATATGAAGGAAAATAAGATATAGGAGCAGATCAACCTAATCAAAAGAGAAGATTGACCCAATCAGACGACGTATAATCAAATATGAGTAGCAACAAAAGCAATGGTGACAAATTAATGAATAGGGTAAGGATTAAAACTTAAAACACTGGTGATATAGTAATGAGCAGAGGTAAATAAAGGAAAGCAACGATGAATGTAATTAAGCAAAGACAATAATTTAGGGCAGAACTTTATCTCCATGATGGGTAACAAGCTTTTCTCGATAAAATAACCATGTGGCCAGACAATCCTTCTTTCTCTTATCATCACGTAACCAATTATACCAAATAAATTGGTAAAGTTCCAAGTTTAATGATGCCGTAGCCACCTTCCACCGACTTGGTGAAGATTAAAAAACTACTCCATTTCGCAAAGTCAATTAGTTGGACCCTTGCCATCAAACTTTCTCATATCCAGCTTGGGTATAAATTGCCTAAGCATGGGGTATTAAAGAGTTGATCCTACTTGAAATTATAATCAAGACCAACACTTCATGTCCAACAAAAGAAAGCATTATACTTTACTAGGTGAATCTTATCCCTTATGCTCCATCACTGAGCAAGCATATTGAACATCCTAGAAACTTCACTCATCTCTTTTCTGGAAATCTTGTAGGTCTGGAAGCATTATTTTTGCCTCTTATTGCAAGTTTCATCATGATGGAAAATAAATTTACAATAAATCACACCAATAAAGTAAAAATACTTGAGAAAAATATTGTTACATACCTAACCTAGGTCACACTTTCCCGATCTTCATTGTTGGGAATTCATATTTGACCATGTTGATTTCCTCATCAAGGGTAGTATTCACAATTTCTACATCATCCTTATTTGGAGGTTTCCTAGGTATGGTGGCATTCTTTTTGCCTCTTATTGCAAGCCACATCATGATGGAAAAAAAAACAATAAATGAGACAAATAAAGTCCAAATATTGTGAAATTTTTATTGCAACTTATCAAGGCCCTAGATCACATTTTCCTAGAAAATTTCCTAAACATTAGTTGATTTGCAGCATTCTGAGCATATTTATTGGAGACCCTAATTCCATAATAAATTGCTTAATTCTGCTCTAAAACCTTTGAAATCAGGCCAAGCGAGGGGAGATGCAATATTTTGTCATTGATGTCAAACGTGAAGACAATAAAGCTATTAGAGAATAGATATGAAGCTAGATCATGATCATACTTGCTGCTATTGGACATGGTGATTTATTGCTGCTAACATGGCAATTTATTGAAGTCAATATGGTGTTATTCTTCGTGTATGGCAGTTACAGGTGTCTTAATATTTTGACAGCTTAAGAATTTGAATCTTGGCAACTACAGGTGCTTATCACCATCACAATATGGTTTTTGGTAGTTTTATTTGTGTTAGAAAATTAATCTTTCCTTGGATGTATTATATAAAGGGATATTCCAAGGATCCCTACAATTTGTTTGTCCTCCTATGTAATTGTGAGGAAATGTCATATTTTGTAATTCCTTTAATAAGAAAATTAATTTATCCTCCTTAAGAGGATGTTGACACTTTGCACACACCTATTATGAATGGTGGCATTCATAGACTTGGGAGTTTCACATGCAATTCCTCTCTCATCTCTATATAAGAGATGTTTCTCTCTAATTCTTCAAAACAACAAAAATCACAATAGATGCTCTCTCTCTCTCTCTCTCTCTCTCTCTCTCTCTCTCTCTCTCTCTCTCTCTCTCTGGCTTTGCCTCATTCATAATGTCACACAAGCGCTTTTCTTTATTTTTCTCCATACAAATTTTTGTGTCTCTATTGATGGTTCTTTTGGTGCAAGCTTCTAGTTTATGGTTTTCTCATGGTAACATTTTCTTCATCAACTAGCTCTTTTGGATTTTGGTATTTCCTTGTTTTATTTATTTTCCCTTTCATGGTATCAGAGTGGGTGACTAGTCCTTATTTTGAGTAGAAGTTGATGAAGGTTACCATTTTGTGGAGCTCGCCTTGTTTTGGAGGCACATTTTGAGATCAGGGGCTGAACTCATTTGGGTTGTGGGTTCTTCAGTTTACTTTGTTTTATTTATTTTTCCTTTCAATTTGAGACTGATTTATTAATTTATTCATAATTTTTTCAGAAATGATTGTGTAATATTTTGTATTTAAAAAGAGAAATTTGTTTGAATTTTATAGTAATTGATAAATACTTCAGCAGTCTTTTTGTTTAGAGATAATTGAATGCATGCTAAGTGCTGAATTTTTTTTCTATTATTTGCTCTCTTATATTTGGCATAGAATAGTGTTTGATCCTTCTTCAGCATGTTGGAGATACGTTGTCGAGGATTGCTCCAAGGGATGGGGTACAAATTTTTTCATGGTGATTGAAGTGATTAGAGTATTATAAAAAAATCTTAATAAGTTTCAGTGCATTTGAGTTTGTGTGAAAAGTGAAGTTGATATTTCAGTTGAACAAAGTTGGCACTCTATATGAATTGTTGCTCACTTATGTAATCTAGGTTGGTGCCCATTTATTTAAGAAAGCTATTGATCTACCATGGTCTTGCTCACTTATGTACTCTAGGTTGGTGCCCATTGCCGAATATTTTGTCATTGATGTCAAAGGTGAAGACAATAAAGGTATTGGAGAATATATATGAAGCTAGATGCCATTCTATAAGGAAATCATGGTTATACTCACTGCTATTGGACATGGCAATTTATTTTTGCTAACGTGACAATTTATTGAAGTCAATATGGTGTTAATCTTGGTGTATGACTATTGTGGGTGCCTTAATATTTTGACAGCTTAAGAATTTGAATCTTGGCAACTATAGGTGTCTTGTCACCATCACAATATGATTCTTGGTAGTTTTATTTGTGTTAGAAAATTAATCTTTCCTTATAATGCACCGCCAAGGGATCCAAAAGAATTAGCCTAAAGTTTTACTAAGTTTGCTAAACTTTTTTTTTTTTGAAGTAAGAAAGTATAACATAGATATCAATCACATAGTAGGGGAAGCAATAACATGTAATCATCAACAACATAAATAACAGGTTACATTCCTTAAGGATCCTAAGACGTTGAGTCGCATTTAAATTTAATCTAATCCTAAGCCTAACAACTACCACATCCACATGAAAGAATAATCAGAAGGTCCAATGTCCATATAATATACATTTGTTTCGAATGTCTCTTGGAAAATTAATTCAGAATGCTCATTCATCCACTGTACATGTCACAGGGTATGAAAGGCTTAAATGAATATACATATGTAGAAATAAAGATACATCATCCTCAAATCTATGATACAAAGTACAATAAAATAAATGAAACTATCCACCATACATGATACATCAAAAGAATGAAAGTAAATGCCAACCAAGAAAGCTCCAGCCATGGTGACCATGGACGAATCTCAATGGTAAGAGTAAAAAGCACTACCACCTGACTGCATGGAACCTAAATGCTCCACTCCCACCGCGCTGAGGAGATAGTCTCAAGTCCCAAACAAGATATCAAAACACAAAACACAAAACACAAGTACTCTCTAAGTTTGGAAAATCTTAAAAGTACACTAACTCAAAGGTTCCAACATAGATTGACATCTAGACCCAGACGCACCAAAAAGACACATAGGAATCTACTATATAAGTGGGCAAGTGTCATCGTAGGAATCATGTTCGGAGTTACCCGAGCAATCCCTTAGGAATCTCAGGTCCTTAGTGATCCCTGCAGCCACTAGTATCCTCTCGTACTGATGAGGCATACTAAGAAATGCAAGGTCGTAACCAAGCGTTCTCTCTACCCCATCCTAGTTTGTACTAGCACTCAAGGCATGGGAGAGAACATACAATTAATCTTGTTAGGTTCATTTTACTCTCATTTAGTGTAAATGTTATCACTTATTAAAAACAACTTACAATGAGTTACCCTGGCAGCCACTTAGGGCCCCGGCCCCCATTGCAAGCCACTTCCCAACACTACATATAGATAACCTACCCTAAGCTCATAAAATCAAAAATCAAAGAATCACAATAAAATCACCTTAGTCTTGTACAAGTGACTGGAAAGCATCATAAGTATAATCCACAGTAATCACATCAATTCTCCACGAGCAACTAGAAAGCATCAAATAATAATCATAATGATCACAATAGTTCTCTTTTAGCAACTAAAGGCATTAATGATAAATCACAATATCCAATGGTTCTCCAATGAGCAACTAGAAAGTATCCCAATAATAAATCACAATACTAATTGAAGACTCCAAAATGGTCAAGTCAAAACATTTCACAACATGACATCATCAAGAGCAAACCACTCAAAACATCTCAGTCCTCTCAAAGTGACTGGAAGGCAAATCAAATATAACTGATTGATGACCCAAAAATGGTTAAGTCAGGTATCTCAAATACATACACCTCAGCTTCACACAAGAAAACTGGAAAGCAATAACAACTAGTAAAAAAATCCATTATAGAGCATATCACACATCACCATGGTTGGGTTTATAAAGATTGAGAACAATTAATCATGATGTTATCATTGCATAACCCCCCCGAGCCCCTGGTAACAACCTAGGACTGGTCAATGCTAATCAATCCCCAAAAACCCCAAAACACAGATAACATAAACAAATAGTATAGAGAAACAGAGTAGTCTTACAGTTCACAGTAAAGTTCCAATTTTCATTTCAGTGTGAGTTTTCGAATTTAAAAAGTTACATCTCAATCCATATAGTTTAACCGATGTCCCATATCTGAATAAAAGTCCAATTACCCAACTTGATTTAAATCAATTTTCTAAGATGATCTAAAGGCAAATTATTTATTCAATTTATTGAAATAAATGAGTAATTTCGATCTAAACAATATTATTAACATAATATTAGGATAAATTTACAATTTTCATTTAACTATATTCATCAATGATTAATTTTAATTAAACTGATGTTTAATTAAATTAATTAATGATAATCAAACTAAGTTCTTATATTACCCACTCTAGAATTATCAATTATGAATGATTAATATAATTACTAATAATTTTATTAATCAAAATAAACTTATTTTAAATACATTATTATTTAAATTAATAAACAATAATAAAACTTTTTTAATACTTATTATTTAAATAATAATTAAGAATTATTAATAATCTTATTAATAATATTATTTAATAATAACTTATAATATCATTAAAATCTTTTATAAATAATATTAATTTAAATACTAATCAAAATCATATAAAAAAAACGTGTTTTTAATAAGCCCGCCAGCTTAACAAATGGCCACAGTACCTGCGATGCAGGAACTATGCAGAGCTGCGGCAGGGGTGGTGCACGGGGTAATTCCCTCCCCCCCCCCCCTAAATTATATATTATTATTATTATTAAATTTTATTTTGAGAAAACAAAACCATCCCACATGAAAAATGTAATATAAGGATAATTTAATTCAATTTAATTAAATTTCATTTTTATGAAATTTTATCAATTATAAAATTTAAGTAAATCAAATTCTCAATAATTATAATAATTTATATATATAGATTATGTTACAAACAAACCCTCTCCAACATTGTTAAGTTTTTAATAATATATATATATATATATATATATATATATATATATATATATATATATATATATATATAATTTAAATTTAGTTTGGTAGGAAAAATAAGTAGAATCAATCGAATTTTCAATCTAGGATTTTCATTTTCAAATCTAAATTTCTCAATTCCATTTTAATTTAGACCCAAAATCCGATTTAATCCAAATTCACTTTTTACCTACGAACGAGGTTTTCTAAATACTTTTCCAATCTGAATTTACAGATGAAATCGAATAGCAAATGATCCAAAATGAAGAATTCACACATTTGAGAAGACAAGCTTTTACAATCACGAAGTAAACAGAACATATTAAATTTCTTAAATCATTTAGGGGTCAAAATACTAGACCCTACCTGAACCTATTGCTAATACGCAATCCCCAAAAATTGTAAGAGAACTCGCTCCTCTTCAATAACTTTCTTCTGAAAATCTTTCTTAGAATTCTCCTTCTCAAATTTGCTTACAAAAGTTCTCCCCAAAATTCCTGTCTCCAAAATTCTTCCTTTTTTTTTCAAAAATGAACCCCAAAGTTGTGATAAGGAGTTTTCTCCTCAAACCGGAGCACTAATTGTGCATTCGCCCGAGAGGACTCCTTGGTCACAAGACTCAAACTAAAAATTAACTGTTATTAATCTTTGCTTTATCTTTTAATGCATGCTAAATGAATTATTAAATAACTTTATTAAATTTTTCACTTGACTTCTATTTTTAATTTTTATTAGTTTTAATCCCATGTGCACTTTATGAAATTAAAAAGTCTTTATTAAATTTACTTGTTTAATCTCTTTAATTAATTTTATTTATTTAATCTAATGCACATATCATGCGATCTTACAACTTTTTAATAATTAATATCTTTTCACTTTTTAATTTATTTTAAAAACTTAATTGACAAAATATTTAGTTAACTTAAATAACAATAATATTTAGCATTTATTTAAAATTGAACTCTAAATATATTATTATTAAATTAAATAAATATTATCACGTTTTAAATTTATTTTATAACTTTATCTTCAAATTTAATTCTTTTTATTTAATTAATTTCTCAATTAATTAAATATAATTAAACATTAAATTTCATATTAATTTTTCATTAAATTAAACCATTAATTTAATCTTTTAATTAGACTTAATTAATAGAAAATTCACCAAAGACTCATAAAACAACATACGAAAACCCATCATAGGAAAACACATACAAAATCAAACTAAAGGGTTATAATCATGAATTGACATCATTCGATGCATTCAGAGGGTATTGAATTAGATACTTGTCCTAATTTTTAATTAGGACAATGGCTTAAAGGTTTAATTATTTGGACTTGAGAATTTATCTCCCCTCTCTTACTATTGAGATAATGCGATAGGGTATGCTCATCCTGGCAATTCAGGGAAGTTGATACCCAGTACCTACAACCTGCATGAAATCCATGCATATACAAACACAATATTCTAAGCTAAACAAGCAATGGCAGGAAGTGGTGCATCGTGTAGATTCCGACTAGCAGGTGACTATGACTCCCTTCCTTGACCACATCAAAAATGCCATGCATAAAGAAAAAAATTGCGCACACCATACACATGCAGTATGGGGTAAGTATCCATAAGAAGCACATATTATAATCCATCTAACTTAAACATCATCAATAACTGAAATTACTAAATAATCATCAAACATAAAATTGGCCTAAAAGGGTTAGGCAATGATAACAAAATGCGAACTAGGGGTAGGCACTACATTCCTTGGATGTATTATACAAAGGGATATTCCAAGGATCCCTACAACTTGTTTTTCCTCATGTAATTGTGAGGACACATCATATTTTGTAATTCCTTTAATAAGGAAATTAAATTATCCTCCTTAAGAGGATGTTGACACTTTGTACACACCTATCATGAATGGTGGCATTCATAGACTTGAGAGTTACTAATGCAATTCCTCTCCTCATCTCTCTATAAGAGAATGGATATTGTAACTGAGCTTCTCTCTCTCTCTCTCTCTCTCTCTCTCTCTCTCTCTCTCTCTCTCTCTCTCTCTCTGTGCATCATTAATTATGTTACATTGTGCTTTTATTTGTTTTTCTCCTTTCAATTTTTTTGTGTCTGTTGATGGTTTTTTTGGTGCAATCTTCTAGTTTATGGTTTTCTCATGGTAACATTTTCTTCATCAACTAGCTCTTTTGGATTTTGTTATTTCCTTGTTTTGTTTATTTTTCCCTTCATGGTATCAGAGTGGGTGACTAGTCCTTATTTCAAGTGAAAGTTGGTGAAGGTTACCATTTTTTGGAGATCACCTTGTTTAGGAGGCACATTTTGAGACACAAGGGTTGAACTTATTTGGGTTGTGGGCTCTTTGATTTACTTTGTTTCATTTATTTTCATAGTTACACCACCCTGGGGGATGGGGGGATGAAGGAACAAGTTTTCGAGATAAGGGGGCAGAGGGGCCTTAATTTGGGGATGGCAAAGGGATGGCTGGGGGACAAAAGGGGTTGTATATATTATACATATGGTGCTTACAATCCTAGTTATGAAAAAATTTATTCCAATAAAAGATATAAAGATGTAAACGAGAATATACTTGAACATTGCATTGAATTGGAACATCAAACATTGAACATAAATTATTAACACTAGAACATCTCCCCATCTTTAGCGGAGGTGATGGAATCTAGTGGCACTGCTAGGGACAAGGGAATAGGGACTTTTGGGACATCCTCCCATGCTCAGTGGAGGTAGTGGAATCTAGTGGTACCACTGGGGACAAGGGAATAGAGTCCCCAAGTTCCCGGTACGTCCAAGTCCCCAATGCGTAGGGCGAAAAGGGGAGGGTGGGGGGGGGGGGGCGCAACATCCCCGTGTTACTATGTTTATTTTTCCTCTCAATTTGAAACTGATTTATTCACAATTTCTTTAAGATAATTGAATCAAACGTGCATACCAAGTGTTGAAAATGTTTTATGTTGTTTGCTCTCTTATATTTGGCACATAATAGTGTTTGAACCTTCTTCACCATGATGAAGATACGTTGCCAAGAACTGTTCTAGGGGATGGGATACAAATTTTTGTACGGTGATTGAAGTGATTACAGTATTATAAAAAAAATGTTAATAAATTCTGGTGCATTTGGGTTTGTGTGAAAAGTGAAGTTGGTATTTCAGTTGAACAAAGTTGGCACTCTATATGAATTGTTGCTCGCTTATGTTATCTAGGTTGGTGCCCATTTGTTTAATGAAAGCTATTTATCCACCATGGCCTGTTACCCGAAAGGGTTTCCCACGAGAAGTTTAGTATTTTTTGTCTTGATGTTTTCTCTCTTTTCCATCTCTATTTTATGTGGTTACATGTGTTTAAAAGTTTAAGAATGTTAATTGACAACCCCCCAGATATCAATGAGGAGCTCCTTCTAGAGAAAGAGCTTACACGATTGGAAGTGAATCCAAATTGCACCCATAATATCATATTCATGGAGGAGAAGTGGAATTTGGCAAGGAGCTGATAAGTGCCCTAAACAAAACCAAGAGATTAAGAAAGAAAAATAACATAAAGTTGATGCTAAAAGAAGGGAATGAGACGAAAAAAGACATCTCAAGCTCTTGAAGAAGCACAAAAACTAATAGTTGATTTGAAGGAAAAGAAACACAAGAAGAAATTATAAATCACCTTAAACTCAAGGAAGAAAATTGTGGAAGACTTGAGGCATTGTTTTGCTTAGAAAGATAGATAAATCTTTAATAAAATCGAACCATGGGAAAATAAATAAATAAAAATTTGTATCCTTGGACAAGGTCATTGGCGCACAAAGATCATCTACTCCTGAAGAAGATCAAAGCTCTAAATCTACAAAAGAAGAACAACAAAAGACCAACAGTGATAGCACAAAAAAATCACCAGCCAAAATCAGAAATGATGCCTTCAAAAGGGCCAGCCTTAAACATCACACACTAAGGAAGAAATTAACCTGAAAAAGTAAGTCAAAATTTGACTATTTAACACTTTTGCACTAAGAATCAAGCCTTAGTGTGTGGTGTTTAAGCCGTTCGCTTCAAAAGGTATCCTATCTCAAGATAGGCACCTTATGAAGAGGTCTAATAATTATTTCTTTTATGGCTATTGTTTCTCTTGCAATTATTTTGGACACAAAATAATCAACTGTAGAGTGTGAATGAGAAAATGATTTCTTTCCTATGAGTAGGAAATTCTTGGAGGAACTACAAAGTTATATGTTATAAATGTAATAGCTTTGGTGACTGCGAGTTTTGTTAAAAAAAAATTCTAAGCAGAACATGAAGGTTGAAAAAGAGAACAGAACAAAGTAGGTTGCTAAGGTTTGGAGGAAAAAGAAAGAAGATTCAGTGGAATTCTTGATTGTGCAAACAGCCCTTCATGCACAAATATGAAAAAGAAAAATGGTACTAGAGACTATAACTACTTTTACACTCTCAAAAAGGACTAATGGAGATACAGTAAAATTTGGTGATAATGCATCTGCAAAAGTCAAAGGTACACTTATTTTGGATGCTGGTGAGACTAAAGTTGAGAATGTTTTATATGTAGAGATCTATAACGTAATGTCTTAAGTGAGTCAAATGTGTGATCAAGGACACAATTTTGTTTTCAATCCAAATTGTTGTCAAATCAGTACAGATGGTAAACATAATGCTGATGCAAGGAGGGCTACTAACAATTTGTAAATTCTTGATGATATGGAGGGAGGAGTTGGGAGTAATTTCACTCCATTTTTTTATTGCTATTTTGACTCGGGGGGAGCTTTTAGCCCCATTTAAGACATGCAAATGGGTATCAGTAATTGATGTCATAGGAAAAAGTAGAAAATCAAGGGTAGCAACATTATATCAGAACAGTTTTGGTTTCAGATGATTTGCCATCAATGATAATAGAGGAGATTGTTGAATATTTGCCATCAATGTCAAAGGTGAAGACAATAAAGGTATTGGTGAATAGATAAGAAGTTGGGTACCAATCTACAAGGAAATCATGATCATACTTGTTGCTGCTGGACGCTGTGACTTATTGAAGCTGTGTGGTAATTTATTGAAAGTCAGTGTTCTTGGTGTATGGTAGTTGCAGGTGTCTTTAGACTCTGATAGCTTCAGAATTTGATTCTTGGCAGCTGCAGGTGTTCCGACAGCATTAGTATATAATTCTTGGTGGTTATATTTGAAACCGATTCATTAATTTGTTTGTCCTTTTTTTGAGACATTTTGCATTAAAAAAGGGAAATGTTTTGAATTCTGTAGTAATTGATAAATACTTCAGCAGTCCCTTAGAGATTATTAATCAAGCATGCATGTTACGTGCTGAAAATGGTTTCTGTTATTCGCTATCTTCTTTTTGGCATGGAATAATGTTTGGTAGTCCTTTTTAGAAAGCTAGAAATAACTTGTCAAGAACTGTTTCAGGGATGGAGAGTATATTTTTTGTTTGGTGATTGAAGTGATTAGAGTATTATGAAAAATGTTAGTAAACCTCAATGCATTTGAGCTTGTGTTAAAACTGAAGGTGTTTCGAGGAAGGTTGGTGCACTAGAACCATCAACTTGCAGCACAAAATCAACAACCACCTCGGGCACCATGCTTTTCACAAAATTGCTTCAAGAATATCCACAACCAAAATGGCAAAGTATTCAATTTATTTCATGGATATAGAAGTTTTAATACACATAGAAATTCCAATATTTATGCCTGTTCCAAAATAATGCTCCTCACACATCACTCTCTTAGGAGTGCTTCCAAATCTTCTTCCTAGTGCTCTGATTCCATATTGTACTGAAATTTATTGAACCGTGGTCACCTAGAGTTTCCAAATAAATATAACATCAATAATGTTAATAAGGGTTTAGTAACTAGTTTTACAATGACTTGTGCAAATGCTTATAAAGCAGTGCATCCCAATAACTTACTTTCCCAAACTACCTAAACTTCCCATGGAAAACTAATCCCCAACAAATAAATATTTTAATGTTAAAACTTACAACTAAGTTACTAAGGTGAATTTATTACAGTATGTAAATCTTTAAGAATGTATTCATAGCATCAATATTCACAGGCTGCTTGGACACCACAAGTAGCAGCATTGCAAGATCAATTCCTAAGTACAAATTTAGGAATCTTTTGTCAACAATCTGTTTTATTAAAGCTATTTACGGCAAGGGATTAATTCCTTAAAGAGCAGCAAACAGAATATAGTCAATTTTGGTGTTTTTAGCAAAACTACCGTGGAATTCTGGTTTTCTGAAGACCTTCTAGAGGGCATTTGAAAGTTATCTCTTCTAGGCACCCGATTCCAAGGAACTAATTGGGAGGCTACAGACTGAAAATCATTTGACTCATCTCAAACACTGAATAAATTTGAGAAACAGGGTAGGTCCTGGGGTAAAATAGAATCAAATGATACCTTATTCTCAACAATGAGGATGTTGACCATTGCCTTGTGCATATAGCTGTCGGGGCGGGGTTGAAGGTGGTTTTCCATTAGCAGCCAACTCTATATTAGCTTCTTCTTCTTTGACATGAATTGACTGGGATGCATTTTAATATTCCCTTGCTCCACCTTCATGCTTGCATTTTTTTCTAAAATCCAATCCTCTAAATCTGAAGGTACTCAATTCTGCATTCCATTCTTTTGTATTTTAAACTCACCCACTATCTTACTCAAGCATTCAAGCTTGCCTTTGTTTCAAAGACTTGACAGCAGAAAAAATCAATGTGCATTCAGCTAACCTATCTGGATTTGATTGATAGATCTTATGGACTTCAATAAATCACAGAGATCAGTTGGTGGGAATAGAAGTCTGGTGCCAAAATCAATTTATGTAAAAGATGATTAGCATGCTTAACAGATTTATGACAGGATGTGTGTATCAGAGATCGTCTGAGTTCTCATCCACCCTATTTAATAAGAAATGTTTGAACGTTGAGCTTCTTTGTGCTGTTTACACTCCCTGTAGTTTCATTTTCATCAATCGAAGATGTAAAGAAAACATCCTCAGAAGCATCTGGAGAGGCATCTTTTCTCAGAAGAATTTTGGATTTTCTATACATTTAGCTGAAAGAAGCTATCAGATTATGGTACACTTACTAGAGCTCAATAAAACTGTCTGAAGATTTATTTTCATTGCTTGAAGGGAGCATATAAAAGTACATTGTTACTAACTATGGACCAGGTGCACAATGTAGGGAGAGAATTGGTTTATTGCAGAAAGGGGGATCTAGTGGCAAAAGTTTTTAATAACCCCCTACACTATTATAGAATTGAAATAATTATAAACATGTTGGGTATTCTTCAATTTTCAGAATACATACTAACAATGACTGTTGGATATAACTGTCATTCTTATGGAAAGATCAAGCAAGAGGATCATATACGAAACTTGGATTAGTAATGAGACTTTAGACAGTTTTATTATAAGCCGTAATATTTAAGAGAAAGTTATCAAGCTACAACTCTATTACCAACTTTGATAATTATTTTTTTATCATATCGAAATCTTTGACATCAACAATGAAGCTAAGGAAAAAATATTATTTAGTTTTCTTGATAGTGCATTGTAATGTCCACTTCTCCACGCTAGGCCTTTTTGGCTACCTGTCGGTCTATCTTTCCATCTGGATAGGCTAACGGCATAAATCTAGATGATGTCAGCTAGTCACAGGAATTTATTTGGTTTCAATCAGGGAAATACTAAAGTTGAGCTTTTCTATAGTTAAGTCACTTTATTTTAGCGTATTTATAAAGTTACTTTATGACTTAAAGTCATCTTATAACAAAAGTAACTTAAGTGACTAAGACAAAAATAATTTTCCTTATCCCACATTGCCTAGTTATGTGTGCTCTACCTCATATCGAGGTCATAAAGGCAATGGGCTTTCTTTGGATTGTCACTATGAACTAAAATATTGTTGAAATTGATAAAGGTTGCTTAAATGCGACTAGTTGCTCTTGAGGAGGAAACCCCTCGAGACAGTAAGAGGAGTTGGTCATAGCCCCAGCTGCTCATTGGAGACTTCATTCTTTCTAGCGTGGAGTTTACTCGGTAATACATTGTTATTGTTGGATCTACACCCCAGAGTAAGTTTCTCTAAACTATCATACACAAGGACGAGTTTTTCAGATACTAACTAGGGGCCATAGAATCCATCTGCAAGGTGTAGATAGAAGTCATTTCAGATAACAGTATAGCAGGAAGTTTACTGGCGGTTTGGGTATTGGGCATGGTTGTACCAGCTAATAACATGGGCTCAGTGGTATTTGGTGTCCATTTCCCTTCACCGTAGGTAGCTACAAGAGTGTTTGGTTATGATCATGGAAGATCTGATATGATTCAGGTGACAAACTGGGAGTTGCGAATATGAATGACACCAGTAATAACCTTGAGGAACATTGGTGAACTCAACCGCAGGTAGTTAAGGGTCATGTTTGCTGAAGTATTGGGTCCAAGACTTTATTTCAGCTATCTAATCGCCACCGGCAAACACCGTAAAAGCCAACTGACTCGAACAATGGATGAGTAAACAATCTAACCACTCACGGCCATATCAAGTTCCATTATCTATTTCAGTTTGCATTTTGTTTATTTTAAATGCCAGGACTACTGTTCAGATATTGGGTATGAGTGTGTGTTATTTATAAAGATTTGTAATCACAAGTTTTGATGGAATGAGAAACACGAGGGAAAAATCAAATATATGGTTGAATGTATTTTAGAGTATTTTGTAAATTCTGAACTTTATTTCTGAAAGCCCACATTATTACATTGTTGCCACTGTCATATTGCAAAGAATTTATTTGTTGGTTAGAGCCATAATCACCACTTACCATATTGTTTTGAGTTGGACTAATTCATGTCATTATTTGCTGACTTGGACTCTTACAGTGGTATTAGAGCTACAAGACTTGCCAACTTGTGGGTAAACATTTGGAATTGCAGGCTAGATAAAACATTCATAAATGTTAGATAGGCATGAATAGGGAGCCATATCATTTTAGACACGTCTTACCTAAATAGGTAGGATCTTCAGACCAAGTTGGTATTGAGGACAATTATACAGTTGATGAGGAGCTAATCTTTGAGATGAGCACACACGGTAAACATGTTGAATAGGCTAAATAGGTACAGGTTACTCAAATGGCTCTTGATGCTAATGATTACAAATGGGAAGTGAGGGAAACCTTTTGCGCTATTAGAGATGGACAGAATAATATCCCTGCTACATTTTTTTGATGTTAGTTTTGTACCACTGCATAACATTTAGCGATTGAATACTTGAAATGGAATATTAGACACTCTTTTGAAAAGTAAATACTCATTGAGACATGAGAATAACTCCAATGTTCTTTACACCTGTGGATACTAACTCAATTATATCAATGTGATTTGTTGGTTAATCACATAGGCAGCCTTATGTTGTTCATTCAAGGATAACTTGGACTTTTGATGTGATGGTGATGATGTCTAGCTTGGTAAAGTATATGAGCACCAGATGATGTTGATGATGATGGAGGGTGTGTCTGCCAATGAAACTTTCTTCTTCAAAACTCTAACTACTAAACCATTTTCTTTTCTACTCCTACTCCTATGAATGGAAAGATTAGCAAATGGACAGGGATCAAATCTGATGAAAAATTACTAGTGACTCTACCTCCATAGATGCAATGATTCGAGAGAAAAGAACTAGATTACCACACAAGGCTTCCTAACAAGCCACTAGGATGCTAGTGGCCTAGTTTATAGATCCCTATCAAACATCCAGTAATATCACCATGCAACTATCCATTTCCTCTTACTGTTAACAACTCTCTTGAAATAAAATCTACTTTAACAACTTCAATGGACATTAACTCTAACTATTGGAAGTAGAAACCATGCAATAACACCAAATGTTCTTAATCACCATGTAAGTCACAACAATGATAAAGAGAAGCAATTTTGGTATTATCTTACCAAAAAAATTCTTCAACCCCTATAAATGAGAGCAAATAGCCTTATATAGAGGCCAAAATTACAACCAATAGTAGAGATTAAGAGGCAAAATCAACGATCCATATCAAATTCCAAAAACTCTAATTAAGGTTGTCACCCCATCAGCCAATGAGAAGATGACACCTCATCAATGGACCAATGAAAAAAAAGTAAAAGTTACAACAAAAAATGGTAGCCAATCAGAATCAGATGCATATCCTTCTCATACTCTCTCACATATCCAACAAAGGCATTGAGGGAGGCAAGGGTGCCCAAATGCTTCTTCTTGATGGCAACTTTCCCCAACTCATCCAATCTTGATTCAAATTCTATCTCATTGGCGTTCCCCTTTTTGATATCCTCAAAATCAAATGCAGCCCCGACATCACTCATCATAGTTGAAATGGAAGTGTCAATGCTTGGGCTGAGTTGTGCAATCTCATTTTGTATTCCTTCAAATATCCTCAATCTAATGGTCAAGGCAACAAACCAAGACTCCACCGTACTCATTCCTCCTTCATCTACCAACTTGGTTTTCTCCAAATATCTCTCTGGTACTTCGATAAATGCTTGTAGCTTGGGAATGGCTAAGTCCTTGACTAGAAAAAAAATCCTTCCACTCACCTCAAATATTTTGAATTTATCTCTAATAGCCACAAATGACCTGAATCTCGAGACAAAGTAAGGCAAGAAATTTTGCCCATCTTGAATTGTATCATGGATCCAATCCTTGACTTCGTGCAACTGAGTTGATATCTCTTTTGTGTTGCTCCTACTATCTTGTGAAAGGGTTGCCTAATACAACTTTTCGATAGGCTAGCAATCTCTCCAATACTTGTTTTTTGGCCCCCAACTTCACAATCCTCTCATTTTTTTGTCTCAACCTTTCTCTAATTGAATCCATGCCTTCCTAGATCTCCTTACATTCCATGTCATTTGTGATTCTTCCTAAGTTATGCTCAACTATCTCATACTCCTGAGCTACAATCTCATCCAATGCCTTACTATCCATTGGTATAGCAATCTAAACTTTTTAGTAACCCTCATCATCACCCCCGATTACCTCTGCCACCCTTTTTGCAATTTGTTTTTGTTTCTCGCTATCACCCTTTTCCACTAACCCTTGGATATCTTCAACTGTTCGAGAATTCACCACCTCACCTCTTGTCATAAGAATTTTCCTTAACCATAGTGGTGTAGTGCATCTCCCCAAATATGGATTTAGTTCGACTAGCAAAACATCACCAACAGCCTTGAGTGCCTGGCTTATTTCTTCAATATCAATTGGCTTGTCCTCTTCTTTACTAGTGACTATCACAAGAGAGGAGATTATTCTGTACTGTTGCTATAACCACTTGATTCCGAATAAAAGTTCAACTCTACCATGACCCCTTGTCCACTTGTATTATCCTCTTGGCCTCTAGCCTCAGTTATGCTCTCCCTTAATGATGTTGCATTCCATCTCTTTGCTAGAGGTTCCTAATGTTCTTTCCTTTTCTCAACCTCAAAGCTTTTTCCCTACTCCTAACTACTCTTTGTTGTTGGCTACTGCCCACACCTTTTTGTCTGACTAACTTTGTTGGACCTTCCTCTGGTTTCATCTTCTCATAAGTAAGGCATACCTTCTAACTTTGTAATTTCTTTAACATTCCGTTGTACCACAACCCAGTGTGTAGATCAACTGTCCTTGTAACTGCCCTAAGGAAGGATCTTGATGATTGTCCCAATCCACTAGACTCAACTATTCCATCCACTGTATCATAATCTCCTCTTAGTACATTTTCATCATCTTCCAGTTGATCCGAAATATCAAGGCCTCTCCATCTAACTGCCCTCATCATGCCCACTAACAACCTTGAGAAAGCTAGCTTCATGAAAGTCATCCTATGCATTGGCCCAAAAATCTTCTATAGTAGGAATATGCTGGAGGTACAATTTTCATCTTTTTCTTTAGTGTCGGTTGTAGCCCTTTGACAAACCATTGTTTCTTTAATCCGTCCACTAGTGGAGTCTCCATCTTTCCCACCAACTCTTTCAGCCTTCTTGCATACACACAGATCATTTCATTCTTTTCCTGCTTCATACTATATATTTTTGCCACAATTTAATTATTCATCCTATAGTAGTCAGAGCTCTGCTATCAATTGCTACACCTCGTAGGGTTGTCGAGAACTGTTGAACCCAGTCATCCTAGTCCATTGCACCATTTGCCTTCCATATTGTTCATGTCTTGTAGTGTATGATCAGATCTGTCATCCCATCACTATTGAACTTTGACAATTTTTCCTTTGGTCTTGCCATTGCTATTTTCTTCTGATTCTATGGTACTTGTGTTATGTACCCATACTATTTTGAGTACCTGTGTTGTTTTGCACAACCATGCTGCTTCAGACAACCGCCCTACTTCAAACAACTGCATTACCTAGTGAGAAAAGATCTTCCTCATGTGAAGTTGTTTGATTATCTGCCTGTATCTATTGATTGGGTGTATTGGGAACAAAGAGTTCACTCCACACTCGTGCTCCTTCGACACTTCAAGCCATGCAAGTTAGTTCCCTTCCATTTGAATTTTCTACCTTCTGTGTATATAAGTCAAGAAACTCCTCCTTTGTCTCTTCTACCAAATTCTATTGTTATTGAGTCTCTTCTAGCAATTCTTCGACACTCCTCAGTTTTCTAGGTGAATACACTTCCTTTGTTTGTGCTCCTTCACCCCATCAGTGCCCACTGGTAATCTATTGAAGCCTCTATCTATGCTCTTCCTATTGTGCTAAAATTAATACTTCTTGTGTTGTGCATATTTCATCCTTATCTTTTATCTTATTCCTATCATTATCAAGTAGATAAGGCATTAATCTTCATAGCACTTCCTTTATTCAAGGTCCAACTGACAAAAGTGTCCAATGTTTACTGTACAAGGTAAAAAGATACTTATCGCATGTAGTATAGTAAGATATAACATAGAAAAAATACTTTATACATATACACAATGTGTACTCCAAGGCTTACAATATGATTATGATCATGTTCCAAAGTCCCCTCTAGACGGTGTACATATACTTTTCTGAAGGGGTGACACAACTGTCACACACCATTTCAGATACAATTCTACCTATTGGCTACAATATAGAATTTACCGACAACAATACACAAGGAAAGTACTAGGGCTTTAGATTCAATTTGATGACTATCTTCTTGAGGCAGGTTTTTATGTTGTTGAATTGGATAGGTTAGATGCCATGTTGGGTAGGCAATGGTTACAAACTATTGACAAGTATATAGTTGATCATGGTAAGATGTAGCTACAATTCTTACAGGATGGTCAAAATGTGATTCTCAAGGCCATACCAAGGGGTGAACCCAAAGTGATTTCAGCTCATAGGATGGAGGTTATTATGAGGCATGATAGCATTGAGTGGGTGACATATTGTTTCATCTCCTCTAAGGCTACATTAGGTTCAGGAAAATAGTTTTACTGTGATATTCAGCGAAGGCTTGATAAGCACAAGCGAGTTTTTGAAGACATACCCTTGGGTATTCCCCCAGATAGAGGGTTTGAGTATATCATCAAGTTAGGGGAGGGCACCAAGCTTGTCATTACCACTCCTTATCATCACCCTAGGCACTATAAAGAGGAAATAGAAAGGACAATTAAGTAACTCTTTGATATGGGACACATTAGACTCAGCTCCAACTCCTTTGCTTCTTTGGTAGTTTTTGTGAAGGATGGTAATCTTTGCATGTGTATTGATCACTGTGCTCTCAACAAGAGGACCATTAAGAATAGGTACTCTATTCCTCACATTAATAAGTTATTAGATGAACTACATGCGAAAATCTATTTCTCAAAGATAGATCTTCGATTTGGATACCATCAAATTCGTGTTCATGAGGACATGCATAAGACAATCTCCAAATGCCACTATAGACACTATCAATTTTTGGTTATACCATTTGGGCTCACTAATTCATCGGACACATTTCAGTCATGTATGAACCATCTTTTTTTAAAGTAGTTGCATAAGAGGTGTTGGTGTTCTTTGATGATATCCTAGTTTTTAGCATGACTTGGGAGGAGCATTTGCAACACCTCAATGAGGTACTTAGCATTATGGAGGAGCATTCATTGTTTACAAAAGAATCGAAGTGTGAGTTCAGATTGATTGAGATTTTGTACCTTTGACATGTGATTGGTGTAGATGGGGTTAACGTACACCAAGAAAAGATACAAGAAATCCTAGATTGGTTGCCTCGAAGAAATGTATTAGATAGAGACTTCCTCGATCTTTGCTCTTATTATAGGAGGTTCTCTAGAGGCTTCTCTTAGACAACAACTCCCCTCACCATTCTCACATGGAAAAGGGTATTCAGGGGGATGAATGATGTAGTGGTAATCTTTCAAAAGCTTAAGAAGGTGATGAGCACATGCCCAACTTTGGCACTTCCTGACTACTCCAGCCACTTTGTTTTAGAGTGTGATGCTTTAGGAAACAAGATTGGTGCAATTCTGATGCAGGATAGGCATCTGATAGCTTATGAGAGTCAGGCACTCAAGGACAATGGGAGATTGTACTCCACCTATGACAAGGAGATACTAGCCATTATGCCACCTTGACCAAGTTTACACAATACTTGGTGGGTGAAAAATTCAATGTTAAGATGGAACACAACAGCCTACAATATTTCTTAGAATAGAAGGATTTGAATGAAAGACAATAGAAGTGGGTTAGCAAGGTTTAGGCCTATGATTTTGATATTGACTATGTCAAGGGTAAGAACAATATAGTCGCTAATGCTGTTTCTAGGAGACCCCCATTAGTAGAGAGTTGTGCCATTTCAAAGATATCAACAGATTGGAAGTCCTAGTTATTGGTTGAGTATTCTAAGAATACTCAAGCTTGTCAGATCATGCAGGTACAAGGTAATTGATGATATGATTTTTGAAATAATCCTGACTAGAATAAACTAATAAATAAGATAAAAATGATTAGAATTTATAAATCAAATATTCTTTCAAATTGTCATTAACTTTTGAATTTAAAATTGTTGTATTTCCACAAATTATTAATTACTATACCCTTGTCAATTATTTTAACTCTCTCGAACATTAAAAAAATAATAATAAATCAAATAAAAATTACCATGTATATTCTATAAACTAACTAAAGTGTGAAGATTAATTATAAATCATAAAAGTTGGGAAGACACATCCATCAAAAATCATGACCCTCTAAACTATAGACTTGGCGCGTATATGTAAGACTCTTACTGGAGGAAGAAGGGCATTGAAGTACACGAATAAGAGCATACACCATAGTGTTGGAAGAAAATGCAAATTATTATAAACAAGGAGCAATACGGGGGAGTTCATTTTGTGCGATATCGAAAAAGGCCAGCCTCTAGCATATCGACAGACATAGCACAATAGGAACACATGGAAATCATATCTAGAAGAGACTACATGCATGATCACCCTCAACAAAGAGATGGCTTCCCAGTTTGACAATCGAATCAAAGCAAAATGTCATACCAATCGAGCACCGATAGAAGGATTACACAGGAGCAGATCGAGAGGAACCTTCAAATACTTGAATAAGAGTAAGGACATAACAAGAAGTCACCCCCGTCTGTGACAATCTTCACCACAATAGTCACGTGTAAGGTGTAGTCACAAAGGTATCTACAATCAAGAGAGAAGGAACAAAGTTACTCTTAAACTATCAATTATCCATTCTGTTGGAATTGGTAATCTTTCCTTGGTTTTATTTATTAAATGGGATAAACCAAGGTATCCCTTATGTTGTTTTCCCTCTAGTCCACATGTGAGGACAAGTCTTTTTTGCAATTCCTTTATTAAGGAAAATAGTTTATTCCTCCTTAAACCTTACTATCATGGTTTCTTGGTTTCTTTCCTGATTAATTTGTTTGCTGCTCCTTGTGTGAGAGCCTTTGCGCATTTTTTTAATTAGTTGCTGCTCATTATTATTTATCTTGTTTCTCAATTGTTGTGATAAGTTTCTCACCTTCTCCTCTTTGATAGAGTGCTTTTTTATACCTGTTCGGTAGCTCTCTCTTAGATGGGTTGGCTCCCCTTAAATGTTTCTTTTCGTTTCTCACAGTTTGAGTGACTGCCTTGAAGCATGTTGCTCTTCTGTCGTGCCTCTTCTCTTCTACATAAGCACTTTATTTTAACTCTTGTAGTGTCTCCTTGCTGCTCACATGCTCAACCCTTGCTGTTGTATTTAAAAACAATATTGATAAGCTCCCTACTCATTAGTGAGCCTCCTCTTTCACCCAACTCAAGTCGGCTTCCTTGCTATGGCTGCCTTCCTCGCATTATTCTTCCATGATTCTTTATCAACGCATATCTCTATCAGTCTTTATTTGATAGTAATTATTGGTAGAGGACATTTATAAAAGAGCAAGAAATTTTTCATATAATATGCTAGTTCATAGTCTCTGTGCTAAAAGAAATTTTTTTTGCTATAATATAACTACTGCAGTGGAAAATTTGAATAAACTATATAGTGCAATTTGATTAGCCTAAACTTAATCTATCTTTTCCTTCAATAAAAAAAAAATTCATCACTAATTGGGAGAAATAAGTGCTATTAATATCGTCATTCAACTATGTATTGGACTATGTAGCATCTCTCTGTAGCATTTACTATTTTATTTATGCACTTCTTATCATTTCATTTCCTATTCTACCATTTTCTAATTATTTCCATCTAACACAATTTTTTTAATGATTCCACTTACTCTCTGCAATTAACGCTTCTACCATTTTTTATCAGTCTAATTTTAGATTATTCCATATGGGTAATATCTTTGCAAAACATTCTTTGCTGAAATAAATTTTTTTTCTTTCGATGTAATTTATTTTAATGCATATTACAATATTGACTTAAAATATATTTTTTTAGAACCATTTTTTTAATCTAATTTTATACTTCTTTCTTTTACTTATATTCTCACTTTACTCTTTATTTCCTCATGATAATTTCAAAGACCATGTATTTACTCTTGTAGTTATAGATTTAATTAATTTACATTACTCCATAATGCTTCTTTATTTTATTTTTTTAATTTTATTTTTCATAACATAGTATTCATTTATTTTATCCTCTATAATTTCTGATGCTATAATTGTTACTATTAATTATTAGTTATTATTTTTTATATTCTATATATTTGAAATCTCTATTTATATCTTCTTGTCTATTGACGTTTCATTTATATTCCTATCTTTTAAAATAAATAAATAAAACGTTTCAAATATTGAGATTTTTGTGTCTTGTCACATTAAAGTTTCATTCTTTAATGATTGTTATATATATATATATATATATATATATATATATATATATATATATATATATATATATATATATATATATATATATTGTTTCACCTTTATCTTGTACATTATTTTCTCATAACCTTTTTTAACATCTTGAATACTGACTATTAAGTTTTTTAATTAATTTTTTTAATCTATGACCTTTAGGTCATACTTTTTATATATAAGTTATTCTTAATTTTTTTTAAGTATTATTAATTTCTATTAAAGGAAATACTTGCATTCTTTTACATTTCTTAGAGAGGACTTTATTTAAGTAATTATAGTTTTAGTTTTACAAGGGAGATATTTATTTATTTATTTATTTACAAAGTAAGGCAAGAAATTTTGCCCATCTTGAATTGTATCATGGATGCAATCCTCGACTTCATGCAATTGAGTTGATATCTCTTCTATGTTGCTCCTACTATCTTGTGACAGGGTTTCCTAATACAACTTTTGGATAGGCTACCAATCTCTCCAATACTTGTTTTTTGGCCTCCAACTTCACAATCCTCTCATTTTCCTTTCTCAACCTTTCTCCAATTGAATCCATGCCTTCGTAGATCTCCTTACATTCCATGTCATCTGTGATTCTTCCTAAGTTATGCTCAACTATCTCATACTCTTGAGCTACAATCTCATCCAATGCCTTGCTATCCATTGGTATAGCAATCTGAACTTTTCAGTAACCCTCATCATCACCCCCTATTACCTATGCCACCTTGTTTACAATTTGTTTTTGTTTCTCGCTATCACCCTTTTCCACTAACCCTTGGATATCTTCAACTGTTCGAGAATTCACCACCTCACCTCTTGTCATAAGAATTCTCCTTAACCATAGTGGTGTAGTGCATCTCCCCAAATATGGATTTAGTTTGACTAGCAAAACATCACCAACAGCCTTGAGCGCCTGGCTTATTTCTTCAATATCAATTGGCTCTCTTCTTCACTAGTGACTATCACATCATCTCCATGTTGGTTCTCTGAGAGAGGAGATTATTCTGTACTGTTGCTATAACCACTTGATTCTGAATACAAGTTCAACTCTACCATGACCCCTTGTCCACTTGTATTATCCCCTTGGCAACTAGCCTCAGTTATGCTCTCCCTTAATGATGTTGCATTCCATCTCTTTGCTGGAGGTTCCTGATGTTCTTTTCTTTTCTCAACCTCAAAGCTTTTTCCTTGCTCCTAACCACTCTTTGTTGTTGGCTACTACCCACACCTTTTTGTCTAACTAACTTTGTTGGACCTTCCTCTAGTTTCATCTTCTCATAAGTAAGGCATACCTTCTAACTTTGTAATTTTGTTAACTTTCCATTGTACCACAACCCAATGTGTAGATCAACTGTCCTTGTAACTGCCCTAATGAAGGATCCTGATGATTGTCCCAATCCACTAGACTCAACTATTCCATCCACTGTATCATAATCTCCTCTTAGTACATTTTCATCATCTTCCAGTTGATCTAAAATATCAAGGCCTCTCCATCTAACTACCCTCATCATGCCCAGTAACAACCTTATGAAAGCTAGCTTCATCAAAGTCATCCTATGCATTGGTCCAAAAATCTTCTATAGTAGGAATATGTTGGAGGTACAATTTTCATCTTTTTCTTTAGTGTCGGTTGTAGCCCTTTGACAAACCATTGTTTCTTTAATCCATCCACTAGTGGAGTCTCCATCTTTCCCATCAACTCTTTCAGCCTTCTTGCATACACATAGATCATTTCATTCTTTTCCTGCTTCATACTATATATTTTTGCAACAATTTAATTATTCATCCTATAGTAGTCAGAGCTCTGCTATCAATTGCTACACCTCATAGGGTTGTCAAGAACTGTCGAACCCAGTCATCCTGGTCCATTGCACCATTTCCCTTCCATATTGTTCACGTCTTGTAGTGTATGATCGGATCTGTCATCCCATCACTATTGAACTTCGATAATTTTTGCTTTGGTCCTGCCATTGCTATTTTTTTCTGATTCTATGGTACTTGTGTTATGTACCCATGCTATTTTGAGTACCTGTGTTGTTTTGCACAACCATGCTGCTTTGAAAAACCACCCTACTTCGAACAACTACATTACCTAGTGAGAAAAGATCTTCCTCATGCGAAGTTGTTTGATTATCTACTTGTATCTATTGATTGGGTTTATTGGGAACAAAGAGTACACTCCACACTCGTGTTCCTTCGACACTTCAAGCAATGCAAGTTAGTTCCCTTCCATTTGAATTGTCTACCTTCGGTGTATACAAGTTAAGAAACTCCTCCCTTGTCTCTTCCACCAAATTCAGTTGTTATTGAGTCTCTTCTAGAAATTCTTCGACACTCCTCGGTTTGCTAGGTGAATACAGTTCCTTTGTTTGTGCTCCTTCAACCCGTCGGTGCCCGTTCGTAATCTGTTGAAGCCTCTATCTATGCTCTACCTATTGTGCTAAAATTAATACTTCCTGTGTTGTGCATATCTCATCCTTATCTTTTATCTTATTCCTATCATTATCAAGTAGATTAGGCATTAATCTTCATAGCACTTCCTTTATTCAAGGTCTAACTAACAAAAGTGCCCAATGTTTACTGTAAAAGGTAAAAGGATACTTATCGCATGTAGTATAGTAAGATATAACATAGAAAAAATACTTTATACATATACACAATATGTACTCCAAGGCTTACAATATGATTATGATCACGTTCCAAAGTCCCTTCCAGATGGTGTACATATACTTTTCTGAAGGGGTGACACAACTGTCACACACCATTTTAGATACAATTCTACCTATTGGCAACAATATAAAATTTATCGACAATAGTACATAGGGAAAGTACTAGGGCTTTCGATTCACTTTGATGACTATCTTCTTGAGGCAGGTTTTTATGTTGTTGAATTGGACAGGTTAGACGCCATGTTGGGTAGGCAATGGTTACAAACTATTGACAAGTATATAGTTGATCATGGTAAGATGTAGCTACAATTCTTACAGGATGGTCAAAATGTGATTCTCAAGGCCATACCAAGGGGTGAACCCAAAGTGATTTAAGCTCATAGGATGGAGGTTATTATGAGGCATGATAACATTGAGTGGGTGACATATTGTTTCATCTCCTCTATGGCTACATTAGGTTCAGGATAATAGTTTCACTGTGATATTCAGTGAGTGCTTGATAAGCACAAGCTAGTTTTTGAAGACATACCCTTGGGTATTCCCCCAGATAGAGGGTTTGAGTATATCGTCGAGTTAGGGGAGGGCACCAAGCCTGTCGTTACCACTCCTTATCATCACCCTAGGCACTATAAAGAGAAAATAGAAAGGACAATTAAGTAACTCCTTGATATGGGACACATTAGACTCAGCTCTAGCTCCTTTGCTTCTTTGGTAGTTTTGGTGAAGGATGGTACTCTTTGCATGTGTATTGATCACTATGCTCTCAACAAGAGGACCATTAAGAATAGGTACTCTATTCCTCACATTAATGAGTTATTAGATGAACTACATGTGGCAATCTATTTCTTAAAGATAGATCTTCGATTTGGATACCATCAAATACGTGTTCATGAGGACATGCATAAGACAACCTCCAGATGCCACTATAGACACTATCAATTTTTGATTATACCATTTGGGCTCACTAATTCATCGGCCACATTTCAGTCATGTATGAACGATATTTTTTTAAAGTAGTTGCATAAGAGGTGTTGGTTTTCTTTGATGATATCCTAGTTTTTAGCAGGACCTGGGAGGAGCATTTGCAACACCTCAATGAGGTACTTAGAATTATGGAGGAGCATTCATTGTTTACAAAAGAATTGAAGTGTGAGTTTAGATTGATTGAGATTTTGTACCTTCGACATGTGATTGGTGTAGATGGGGTTAACGTACACCAAGAAAAGATACAAGAAATCCTAGATTGGCTGCCTCGAAGAAATGTATTAGATAGAGACTTCCTCGATCTTTGCTGTTATTACAGGAGGTTCTCTAGAGGCTTCTCTTAGCCAACAACTCCCCTCACCATTCTCACATGGAAAAGGGTATTCAGGGGGATGAATGATGCAGGGGTAATCTTTCAAAAGCTTAAGAAGACGATGAGCACATGCCCAACTTTGGCACTTCCTGACTACTCCAGCCACCTTTTTTTAGAGTGTGATGCTTTAGGAAATAAGATTGGTGCAATCCTGATGCAGGACAGGCATCTAATAGCTTATGAGAGTTAGACGCTCAAGGACAATGGGAGATTGTACTCCACCTATGACAAGGAGATGTTAGCCATTATGCCACCTTGACCAAGTTTACACAATACTTGGTGGGTGGAAAATTCAATGTTAAGATGGAACACAACAACCTACAATATTTCTTAGAACAAAAGGATTCGAATGAAAGACAATAGAAGTGGGTTAGCAAGGTTTAGGCCTATGATTTTGATATTGACTATGTCAAGGGTAAGAACAATATTGTCGCTAATGCTTTTTCTAGGAGAACCCCATTAGTAGAGAGTTGTGCCATTTCAAAGATATCAACAGATTGGAAGTCCCAGTTATTGGTTGAGTATTCTAAGAATACTCAAGCTTGTTAGATCATGCAGGCACAAGGTAATTGATGATATGATTTTTGAAATAAACTTGACTAGAATAAACTAATAAATAAGATAAAAATGATTAGAATTTATAAATCAAACATTCCTTCAATTGTCATTAACTTTTGAATTTAAAATTGTTGTATTTCCAAAAATTATTAATTACTATACCCTTGTCAATTATTTTAACTCTCTCAAACATTAAAACAAATAATAATAAATCAAATAAAAATTATCATGTATATTCTATAAACTAACTAAAGTGTGAAGATTAATTATAAATCATAAAAGTTGGGAAGACACATCCAGCAAAAATCATGACCCTCTAAACTATAGACTTGGCACATATATGTAAGACTCTTATTGGAGGAAGAAGGGCATTGAAGTACATGAATCAGAGCATACACCATAGTGTTGGAAGAAAATGAAAATTATTACAAACAAGGAGCAATACGGGGGAGTTCATTTTGTGCGATATCGACAAAGGCCAGCCTCCAGCATATCGATAGACATAGCACAACAAGAACACATGGAAATCATATCTAGAAGAGACTACATGCATGATCACCCTCAACCAAGAGATGGCTTCCCAGTTTGACAATCAAATCAAAGCAAAACGTCATACCAATCGAGCACCAATAGAAGGATTACACAGGAGCAGATCAAGAGGAGCCTTCAAATACTTGAATAAGAGTAAGGACATAACAAGAAGTCGCCCTCGTCTGTGACAATCTTCACCACAATAGTCACATGTAAGGTGTAGTCGCAAAGGTATCTGCAATCAAGAGAGAAGGAACAAAGTTACTCTTGAAACTATCAATTATCCATTCTGTTAGAATTGGTAATCTTTTTTTGGTTGTATTTATTAAATGGGATAAACCAAGGTATTTCTTATGTTGTTTGTCCTCTAGTCCACATGTGAAGACAAGTCTTTTTTGCAATTCTTTTATTGAGGAAAATAATTTATTCCTCCTTAAATCGTACTATCATGGTTTCTTTGCTGATTAATTTGTTTGCTACTCCTTGCGTGAGAGCCTTTGTGCATTTTTTTTATTAGTTGCTGCTCATTATTATTTATCTTGTTTATCAATTGTTGTGATAAGTTTCTCACCTTCTCCTCTTTGGAAGAGTGCTTTTTTATACCTTTTTGGTAGCTCTCTCTTAGATGGGTTGGCTCCCCTTACACATTTCTTTTCCTTTCTCACGGTTTGAGTGACTTCCTTGAAGCATGTTTCTCTTCTGTCGTGCCTCTTCTCTTCTATGTGAGCACTTTATTTTAACTCTTGTACTGTCTCCTTGCTGCTCACATGCTCACCCCTTGCTACTGTATTTAAAAACAATATTGATAAGCTCCCTGCTCATTAGTGAGCCTCCTCTTTCCTCCAACTCAAGTCGGCTTCCTTGCTATGGCTGCCTTCCTCGCATTATTCTTCCATGATTCTTTATCAACGCATATCTCTATCAGTCTTTATTTGATAGTAATTATTCGTAGAGGACATTTATAAAAGAGCAAGAAACTTTTCATATAGTATGCTAGTTCATAGTCTCTGTGCTAAAAGAACATTTTTGTTTGCTATAATATAACTACTACAGTGGAAAATTTGAATAAACTATATAGTGCAATTTGATTAGCCTAAACTTAATTTGTCTTTTCCTTCAATAAAAAATAATTCATCACTAGTTGGGAGAAATAAGTGCTATTAATATCGTCATTCAACTATGTATTGGACTATGTAGCATCTCTCTGTAGCATTTACTATTTTATTTATGCACTTCTTATCATTTCATTTCCTACTCTACCATTTTCTAATTATTTCCATTTGACACAAATTTTTTAATCATTCCACTTACTCTCTGCAATTAATGCTTCTACTAGTTTTTATTGGTCTAATTTTAGATTATTCCATATGGGTAATATCTTTGCGAAACATTATTTGCTGAAATAATTTTTTGTCTTTGGATGTAATTTATTTTAATGCATATTACAATATTGACTTAAAATATATATTTTTAAACCATTTTTTTAATCTGATTTTATACTTCTTTCTTTTACTTGTATTCTCACTTTACTCTTTATTTCCTCATGATAATTTCAAAGACCATGTATTCACTCTTGTAGTTATAGATTTAATTAATTTACATTACTCCATAATGCTTCTTTATTTTTTTATTTTAATTTTTTTTTTCATAACATAGTATTCATTTATTTTATCCTTTATAATTTTTGATACTATAATTGTTACTATTAATTATTAGTTATTATTTTTTATATTCTATATATTTGGAATCTCTATTTATATCTTCCTGTCTATTGACGTTTCATTTATATTCCTAGCTTTTAAAATAAATAAATAAAACATTTCAAATATTGAGATTTTTGTGTCTTGTCATATTAAAGTTTCATTCTTTAATGATTGTTTTATATATATATATATATATATATATATAATGTGTTTCACCTTTATCTTGTACATTATTTTCTCATAACCTTTTTTAACATCTTGAATACTAACTATTAAGTTTTTTTATTAATTTTTTTAATCTATGACCTTTAGGTCATACTTTTTATATATAAATTATACTTAATTTTTTTTAAGTATTATTAATTTCTATTAAAGAAAATACTTGCATTCTTTTACATTTCTTAGAGAGGACTTTATTTAAGTAATTATAGTTTTACTTTTACAAGGGAGATATTTATTTATTTTTTCTTTGTTTCAACTCATGTTTACATTATCTGAAACATTTAAATCCTATGTTCAAATTTGTACTAATATTTATCATTTGGCTTTAGTATTCTAATTTAACATCATTAATTTTACCAAAAATTTCTATTATGTCTAAAAATTTCATATAGAACATTTAAATTCATGATACTTTTTTTGAATAGGAAGTAATAAAATCTTTTATATTCATATTATCTAAGTGTGGTATTTTCCTTCCCTCCATACAAAATTCTCATATTTGATTCTAGTTCAAAATTAACTTTATTACCTAATTTTTAATAAATTGTTCAAGTTCTTCCTATTAGGTAAATACATTGATTTCCCATATTGCTTACTTTACTATCTTGACTATGTTAATGTTTTTTATTTGGATTGTGTTTTCAAATATCCATTAATATTTATGTGAAATATTTTATATCATTATGCCTTTCAATTAAATTGCATATTGATGATTTCGGGTACATTTACTATTATTTAATCAACCTTTTTGAGGGTACACTATCACTTATTCTCCTTGGATTATTGTAGTCCTTTACTCTTTACACCATTTGTCTTTCGTATGATCTTATCTTCTATGTTGTTAGTTGTATGATTTCATTCCATGATATTTAGGTTTATTTGTGTATATATGGGTCCACACATATATACCTAGATAGATATACAAGCTATTGTGACTATGATGATTTGTAAAGTCTTTGGGTATATTCTTATGTCACATAAATGTGTTTTATAATCCAATGCATAAAATCACTTAAGTACCCATGTTCACCCTCAATGGAGTTTTCCTACTGATATCTATTTATTGTTTTCATTGCTCTTCAAAGTTATCTCATCTTATTCATCAAATTATTTGGGATTATGAGTTATCTTACACTATTGCCTTCAATTTTACTATGATCTATTGATTTGCACATAGTTGCACTTTTATTCTTTTATAGCATCATTCTTTGCCCATGTTGGCACTTTATGGTTTTATTCCATTGATCTACATGAATTATATGATTTTTTTTTTGAGTTGCATAGGGAGCTAATTTTTTTTTTCAAGGTTAACTATGTAGGTCCCCTCAGTATAACTGATACATAGTTTCCTTATCTAGCCCATGGAGTATCCCTCCATCCTATATTGGTGTGCACTCATATTTATATGGAGTTTCCCTCCATTTGGTCCTATTTGTTCTACTTTGAAAGGATTGATATTTATATGGAGTTTCCCTCCAGTTGGTTCTATTGGTTCCACTTTGAAAGATTGATATTTATATGGAGTTTCCCTCCATTTGATTCTATATGCTCTACTTTGAAAGGTTGATATTTATGGAGTTTCCCTCCATGTTGTTCCATTTTGTTCCTCAATGAAGAGGATAATATTATTGGAGTTTTCCCTCCAAATTCAGATGATTTGATCCAATTTGAAGGCAATATGTTGTTAAACCCTCATAATCCATTCATTTGAGTATCCTAACAAAAATCATGATAATTATAATTTGATCAGCATATGTCTCTTCATTTACTTTAGTTTCATATATTAATGTGATGATGATTTGCATACTTTATTGCTTAGATCATGAGTCATGCATGTTGTGGAGGGAGGCCCCCATTAACTTGTAGTGGGATGATTCATTAAGTGGACTATCTATATCCACATGATTGATACAATGTTGATGCAAGTATCATTAGTTGGCCTTGTTTGTGGTCATTAGTACATTAGTATAATATACCTTTTCATGAGAACACTGATCAAACCTTTTTTGTGCTTATTAATAATATTTTGAGCATATACTTTATCTTGATATCAGGTTGACTCCATTGCCTTGTGGTAACATGTTGTATCTTCCTCTCTATTTATCTTATTAAAAAGGATTTCTAATTTTAATATCATATGAAATACTCCTTGTGGATAGTTGTCTTGTTTCTTGTGTCTCTGTTTTTTAGGTAATCTATCCAGGCACATACAAGACAATATTATTTGGTGTACTTTAATGACCTATCCACTTCTCTCTTGACTCTATGAAGATCTACATACACTCACAAGAGACCTTTTGCATAATTGTCAAAGATCAAGTTGCTACTATTTAGAATTTCTTTGTAAAACTTTGGGTTTAATACCCTTTGATGTAATTTCCCCAAGTAAAGATTATAGGGGGGTGTTAGAATTGGTAATCTTTCCTTGGTTGTATTTATTAAATAGGATAAACCAAGGTATCTCTTATGTTGTTTGTCCTCTAGTCCACATGTGAGGACAAGTCTTTTCTGCAATTCCTTTATTAAGGAAAATAGTTTATTCCTCCTTAAGAGGATTATGACACTTGTTATTCACACACTTATGAATGTGGAAATCATTCACATGGGAGTTACAAATAACTCCTCTTCTCATCTCTTTATAAGAGATGCTTCTCTCTCATTCTATCAACACACAATCATGATGTAGTTCATGTAATGAGCCCTATGGCTCCACATTATCTCCTTCTCTTTATTTCTTCATTCTTAGGCATTTGCCTCATTCATATAATTCACAAAGGGTTTTCTTTGCTTTCCTCTTTCAAAATCCTTGTCTCCTCTTTTTTGTTGATCTTGGAAAGCTCTTATAAAGTATGGTAATTATGTTCATCACAAACTCTCTTGGATTAAATTATAATTCTTTATTTTTTAGTTTATTTTGATTTTATTATTTCTATCACATTCTTCCACTACAACACTCCCACAACCACGAGGCAGATTAAGAAAGTGTACAAAAATCATTAGATTGCTACTTCTCAGAAATCCATAGATCCTCCCTTTTGAACAAGATAAGTTTGCAAATAAGCCGGGTTTGAGATATACTAAGCTAGGAACCATATTGACAAACAAAGACATAGGAAGATCAGAATACTCCAAATCCAAAAATAAGAATTAAGGTAGAGGTCATCCATCTCTGAAGGTTAGTATACTGGACAATACATGCATATGCATGTGAAAGGAGGGATATACCCAATGAGGTTATCCATAAGGCCTAAACTGAGAAATCTTCTAGGAAGGATGGTTAAATAAAAAATGATTATCCATAGGTTTTAACAAGAGGAAGTATAGTGAGAAGATGATACATAGTGGAGATTTGTCCTAATGATGAAAGCTATAGGGAACTCTCCTACATGAACTAAGTATCTTATCATAGTCTCTCAATTAGAAGGGAAATAATTGAGATTAGGAAAATATGTTATTCTTTAATTAATAAATAATGCTATATTTTGATTCATAATTCCACTAGAGTACTAACATCCTTGCAAGTGTAGAAGGTAGAAGAAGGAAATATAGCCAAATAACAAAGGGATGTTACAATTTTTTATGAGGATAGGATCTACCTTGTGCCCAAGTCTAAGCTTAAGGTAAAAATTATGAATGCCCTTCATGATGCACCATTAACCAAACACCCAGGTTTCTTTAAAACCTATAGGTAGGTTAGAGAAAGGTTTTCATGGAAGGGCCTCAAGGACGATGTCCTTTAGCATGTCAAAGAATGCCAGACTTGTCCGCAGAACAAGTCAAAGCACAAGTTCCCAGCCAGATTATTACAACCTCTTCCTATTCCGGTATAGAAATGGAAGAGAATATCCATGGACTTTATTACAAGATTTCCAAGAGTACATATACTTCTCGAAGGAGTGACTCAATCGTCACATGACCTTTCAGATACTAACTCAACCCATCGGCTATAATATGGTTTTTACCGACAACATCATCCCCCCCAAAAAAGTAAAGTCATCTCTAAACAAAAAAATAGGGAGAACTTATACATCAAAACTCAAAATATGACTCAAACTATCAAGACTTGACCAAACTAAGAAGAAGAGGGATGTTTGCCTGGTGTGGTAAGATTGTTCAGTTGTGTGCACAACTCGTGCACCTAGAATGTCCAAGCGTCCAAATTTAGTTTGGCTTGCATCTGTAGTTCTAGTGCCCTCTTTATCATGCTGGCTATCTTCTAGAGCTATACTACCTTTGTATCCAATTCTTTCTTTACATCCCCCAATTGAGATACCACTACTCCCTTCTCCACAATGAGTGCTCCTCGCTCCTTCTCCCAACCTACCTATTAGGTGGCCAAACTCTCTACCACTATGGCTAGTTTGGTAGTTGTCTCCTCATGAGCCCCAACTACTACTGCCTGATCTACCTCACTCTTGTGCATAATATTGTATTCCTCCCAATATAATTGTACTATCCCTCGCATGAGCTAATCAACCCTTCTCTCCACCATAGGTTCCTCATAAGTATTCCACTCTTGCTGCATCTCTAGGGTCTCTATATTCGACCATCCTCTCACCTCAAAACATACTAAAAAGGTTGGTGGACAACCAACCCACATAAATGCTAAGACTTGCTCTAACTCTTGTACCACCACCTCCAAAGCACGCATCTATGTTGATACTACTACTTGATGACCAAGAAAAGCACATTAGCTAATTATGTCTCAATATCCTCCTCCTTTATGTTTTCCAAAGGGCTCGATGGTGTAGTGTTTTCTATGGCCATCGTTGCCTCTACTACTTCTAGTATCCTCTCCTCAATACTCTTTGTTAGGGGTAGAGGTGGTGGTGGCTCTACTGTGATGGTAAGATAGCTCTTTGCTGGGGTTGGGGCATCTATCATCTTTGATTATTCTCTATTGGGTGAGATAGTGACAAGTGTCAGCACTACCAGTCTCCCTAATACCAACATAGGTCCTACTCACTTAAGTCCCCTACTGCAGCATCCTCACTGGGGGGCCAATAATGCATTGTCTATCATCACCACTATATCAGATCCCACTACCTCTAGCTAGATCTTTAGTGTTCCCAAGCTCTTGGGAATGTCCTATGTCAGTAACTCCATCGCCTCCTCTGGTATGGTTGTCGTTGAGATGGATGTGACTTTGACCCAACTATGGTCACGGTCTCCAGAATGATTGGGGTCTCTGCCTCTATCTCTGGTAGAACTATAGCTATAGTTGGCAAAGCCTCTTAGTCAAATGAAGGCTCAAAAACCCTAGGCAGTGTTGGTTAGATTTATGGTCTAGGTGCTAACCATGATGCTAGTTTGGGTGCTACATTGACTAGAGTCATAACCATAAGCTACCTAAACTATCCAAATTCAAGAACGTGCACACCTACTAGGACTAAGTGAGAGTAATGTAGCTGTGAGGGACTTCAAAAATAATTGTGGTGACACTATGATGACCTTGACATCCTCATCATCCTCATCCTCCACCTCCTCTTCTAAGTCATCAATGTCTTTGAAGGATGTGTCTTGTCTCCCACTACCAGTGTTCCCATGCTCTAAGATTTCTACCTCTTGTTGCAACCTCTTCTGTCTAATGGCATTTTGCCCTCCTAGAGTATCAAGGTGCTTCCACTACATGATTGGAGGCTCCCCTAGATCTATTGGTCCCGACTTGATCTCTAGTGTATTAGTAGGTGCCATCTACGATGTGACAGCAAGAATTAGGCTGATGGCATAGTGTGGCATAAAAAATGTTTCATGTTGCAATTTCATGAACTCATGCATGCACTCAACCAATAAAGATACCCAGTCATATACTCTACCAATCATGATGAGGTTCATCATGCTCACCTGTGGAAATGAGATACCTAATGCCCTACTCAATCCAGTGAGTCTACTTTTTACCAGGTCCATCTGGCAATGCCTGTGTCTTTCCTATATATCATATTTCTCCAATCCTTGTCCCTTCAAAGTATCCATTGGGGCTTTGTTTTCTACCTAAGGCTGTTTACCACACCATTTCTACTAGTTGTGCCTTCACTTCTCAACTAAATTTCTTTGGCTTGTTGTTAATTTTTCTCCTTCCGTGTGAATGACCTGGTATGCTGAACACCCTTGTAAAATTTGTTGCTCTAAAAGATATTACAATGTTCTGTCCTAGATACAAAATCAACTTGTTTGTGAAAATTGATTGTAGGTTTCTAGCATGGTGCAGAGAAAACCTTGAAAGTCACAAATGCAGAACACTGACATCCACATCACCCATTCTACTTGCACCTTTTGTATGCTTTCCTTTGCAAAATGGTCATTCAAGGTCTCCTGCCACCACTTCGTAGACTTCAATCCTTCAAGCCCTTGAACATCACATGCTAGGGTGTGAGATGCGTAGTTGTAGTCAACAGTACTTGTGCCCTTGCTTTCTTTTTGCCTGTACTTCCTGCAATATGCACTCTCGATAGTGAAGCTTGTAGGTTCATGTTTATTGAGTTGCTTGATGAATCTTCTTCTATTTTTTCCTCCAAGCCCTCTTCCTTGCACTCTCGATGACTATCCTACCTTTTATTTTTCCAAAAATGGTTTTTTAAAACAATTTGACAACTACCATACCTAAACCCACCAATATTATGTGTAGGTACAACCGTACAATGAGGTTGCAGAATGGTACTATGGCATTTTGCCTAAGCATGTGCATCTCCAGGTCCATATAGTAGTGATCTATATTCCTTCTTTGTACAATGTTTTCTCTATTCTACTCTCTCAATATGTCATGTAATGCCTTGTGATGTGTATGGGTAGTATAGCCTAGTGTTCCTTATAACACCCCTCCGCAGTGGTCATATGGTATTTGCAATGGTGGTGTTTTCTAGCTTCTTTTTGTGGTCGTACAGTGCTCTACAAAGGTCGTATGATATCCTGAATCAATTTTGTGTAATCCATACAACTTCAAATTTAATTAATGGACTCTAGACCACAATTTCTAACCGTACGGTATATTTTTGTGTTGTTGATGTCATATGATATGTCTTCTACTATACAATATGTCTTTTGTCATATGGTATGTCTTATGTTCATGTGGTATGTCTTATGTTGTATGATATGTCTAAACTTTATTGCTATTGTCCCTTTGGGCTATATAGTATGATAAGTGTACTTTATTTATTGCTCCTTTCATTGGTCGCACAATAGAAAAATATTATTTTCTCTTTGGGGTCGTACGGTGTATGGTGAGTTGGTCCTTCAGGCATTTACAGTAATCTTCTCCTTGTTATCCTTATGATCTAGTACTTGTATGGTGTCCTTTCGAATAGGGTGCTATAATATACTTTTTCGTCTTGTTCTTTTCTGCACATACTTACTATAATTAACAATTTTTTATTTACTTATTATTCTTATATATATTACTACTATTTGTTATATTTTTATACTACCTTTGAGTTATTCATTCATGGGAGTCTCCTTTTCTCTCAAAACCTTTTTCTTTCATGGTAGAGTTTTAATTTTGACCCATTTACTACATCTGCCACCTCCTTTCCATCCAACATCCATAGCTTTATTGCTTTGTTATCGCCCATTTCATGAATTTTATATGGCCTAACCCATTTCATCTTGTATTTTCTCGATTCGATTTCATTGTGCCCATTACATTTTAAAACTAATTGACTTGGTTGGAACTTGTTTAGTTTCAAGTGCTTGTCATTCCATACCTTACATTTGCACTGTGAAACTTCAGTAGCCCATTGTTATCAAGATGAATGCAGTAGTACAAAGTATAGGAACTCCCAATCCTGTGAGCATCCAAGATTGCATCGTCAAGTACAAGGCCCTTCAGAATTGTTTCCTTCTCTTCCATCTTCTATCTTCTTCTTTCATGTTTGTAGTTGGAAAAGATGCATTACATGAAAAAGTTTAATTGCATGTAATGTGAATTGCATGTATGCAAAAGATGTAATGCAGGTTGCATGTGTAGTTGCATGTAACCCTTTAGTTTTTGTAGTTAGACTTGGTCAAAGTTGGTTGAGTTGCTCCCACTTTTTCCTCTCCCTTTTTCTCAACTTCTTTGCCTATATAAAGGAGAGCCCCCTCATTGTAAAATCATCATTATATTTGTGCAAGAGAACTCTAGAGAAATTGTGCCACCAGAACTTCGTTTGTGTTAGCATTATTTTGAGAAAAAGTGAATACAAAGAAGCATTTGAGACTTAACTTTGATTAGGTGAAATTGTTGCTTGTATGAATTGTAAGCTTTGTCTATAATTCATTCAAGTTATCTTTGATTCATACTATCTTTTTTTATTGATATTGTATCTTGTAAATTGATAGAAAAGAATCAAGAAACAATTGAAGCCTAAGCTTTGACTAGGAGCAGTTGTGAAAATTCATAGCTATAAGCTTTGTTTGTAGCTTGTATGTTCTTCTTAATTTGCAAAATAGTTAGATTTTTCTTACCTTTAGGAGTCTTTGTGCCTTAATCGTAAAGATTTTACCATATAGAAGTACAACATGACTTAGAGGGAAACTGGTACATTTTGGCTAGCTTTTGAGTTAGTTCAAATTTATCAATATCACTGTTTCCAGCTCGTGATAGAAGTGTAATTAGAGATTCACCTTTCCTATGATTTTCCTTATGAATAAGTGGATCCTTTCTTGAAAGTTAAGAATAAAGGATAATAGGAACACCTTGTTTATAAATCTCTCAATTTTTCGCTTACCTTGAGTTGATCCAAGGAACAGTGAGAAGGGGGAGCCTTCCCTTTAAGGTAGGAGAGACTCTGTCTCACATGCTATGGTTGGTCATCCTATTTTGTGACTAAATTTTTACCCAAAACTATTGGTTGCAAAATATCCACCCAATAATTTTTTTGGCAACTCTACTGGGGATACGATGAACATTTGACAGCCTCATGCTTTCTTTTGAAGCATAATCGTGTCCTTTTTCATTGTAATTGTTTCATGCATTCACCAAGGACATGTAAATGGCCCAAGGTCCTTGGGGAAATGTTTTTGGACCATTGAATCTAACTCAACCTCTACATGATCTTCTTGATAGATGACGAAAGAACTTTCCCAAGTTCTTTGGTAATGATGAACATCTTGATGAGCATATTGCTACTTTCTATGTTTCATGCAATGTTCATGCTGTTGAATACAAGGATGTGTCTGTTAGGTTGTTCATGGAAACTCTAAAAGGTGTGGTTGCTATTTGGTTTTATCATTTACCATCATGTACTATTACACATTGGGCTACCCTCATAGCCAAGTTTGAGGAAAAGTTCAAGCCTCTTGAAGATGCTCATGCATTATTGGCCCAACTTGCTGAGCTGAAAAAGTTGTTTCATGTGCCTATGTGTATATTTTTTGCTCATTTGAACAAATTGACATGAAGAATTTTAGATGCTACCCAACCTACAACTACCAATTTGAAGTGTTTCTTTGTCAATGCTCAAATTCCTAAAGTTAGGTTTCTATTAAGGAGAGAAACCCCAACTACTCTTGTAGTTGCATAGGCATTGGCAATTAAAATTGAAGATGATCTTATTCTTCCTAGGAAGATAAAAGTTGTAGCAAGTGGGTTTGAAGAAAGATATTATTCTTCTAATTCAAATTCTTCTAGTATAAGGATAGATCTTGCGGTGTAGAGATTAGCAAATGAGATACTTGCCCTTAAAAAGAAAATAGCTCAAGGTATGTTCTTTGTTCCTCATGAAGATGTACCAAGGAGGCATCTTCCAACTATTCCTAATAGTTCTCTTTTCGAGAATCAACAAAAGTTAGTTTCACCATCTAAGAAGTTTTCAATTGAAGCATCCTTAGCAATGGTGGCAATGATAGACCCTGTATCTGAAGCTAGTGATCTTGCTATTCTCTTCCAAGTAAAAGATGAAGACATAGCTGGCAACTCTCATATCTGGTGTATGCAGTTTTAGATAGCTCGTGATGAAAAGATAAGGAAGGGAAAAATTTCTTCCAAGGTTCAAGATGGTTGTGTCATAAAAGTTGAGATGCAAGCAAGTTCAAATCAAGCTGAAAATGATGTATTTGTGTTTCAAGGTCATGAACTTGGGAACACTTTGCATAAATGCTCTACCTCGAAGCTTGAGAAAGAATTTCTCATAAAAAATGAAGACTTTCACAAGTCAAAAGTTTGTGAGCAGTATGCTGAGGTAGATAGTGCAATCATGTCATCATTGAAATCACATGAGAAAGGTTTTCTTGACTATCTTAAGGTGTCGGTGATTAATGAACCAGTCAAGAAAATTGTTGTTGGAAAGAACTTAGAATTTTTTTGACCAAGGGGATGTCCAATTTGACATTTTTCTTGGTTGGAAGTTAATGGAAAGTTAGAGATTCTACATGTACACATGATTTGAGAATATAAAAAAGCTTTTCAAAGTGTTAGAGATTCTAGTTGTGCCGATCTACAAAGGAAAATTCATGATAACTTGAATGAGAAAAGTTTGATCACATCAAGTTTTCAAATGACAGTGGACAATTCATCAAAAAGAGTCAGAGGTTATCAAAAGACATAGCACCATGGTTATCACGATGAATGTAGTAGTAAAAAGTACAAGAACTCCCAATCCTCAGATCATCTGGGATTGCATCATCAAGTACAAGGCCCTTTACAATTGTTCCTTTCTCTTCCATCTTCTTTCTTCTTCTTCTTTCATGTTTGTAGTTGGAAAAGATGCATTACATAAAAAAGTGTAATTGCATGTAATGTGAATTGCATGTATGAAAAAGATGTAATGCGAGTTGCATGTAACCTTTTAGTTTTTGTAGTTAGACTTGGTCAAAGTTGGTTGAGTTGCTCCCACTTTTTCCTCTCCCTTTTTCTTAACTTCTTTTCCTATATAAAGGAGTGCCCCCTGATTGTAAAATCATCATTATCTTTATGCAAGAGAGCTCTAGAAAAATTGTGCTAGTAGAAATTTGTTTGTGTTAACATTATTTTGAGAGAAAGTGAATACAAAGGAGCATTTGAGACTTAACTTTGATTAGGTAAAATTGTTGCTTGTATGAATTTTAAGCTTTGTCTATAACTCATTCAAGTTATCTTTGATTCATACTATCTTTTTTTATTGATATTGTATCTTGTGAATTGATAGAAAAGAGTTAAGAAATAATTGAACTCGAGCTTTGACCAGGAGCAATTGTGAAAATTCATAGCTATAAGGTTTGTTTGTAGCTTATATGTTCTTCTTAATTTGCAAAATAGGTAGATTGTTCTTACTTTTAGGAGTCTTTGTGCCCTAACCATAAAGATTTTACCGTATAGAAGTATAACAAGATTTAGAGCCGCTAGCCTTTGAGTTAGTTCAAATTTATTGGTATTATTGTTTCTAGCTCATGATAGAAGTGTAGTTAGAGATTCACCTTGCCCATTATTCACCTTACGAATAAGTGGATCCTTTCTTGAAAGTTAAGAAGAAAGGATAATAGTAACACCTTGTTTATAAATCTCTCAATTTCTTGCTTACCTTGAGTTGATCCAAGGAATAGTGAGAAGGAGGAGCCTTCCCTTTAAAGTAGGAGAGACTGTCTTACACACTATGGTTGGTCATCCTATTTTGTGACTGGATTTTTACCCAAAACTATCGGTTGCAAAATATCTACCCAACAATACTACAACTTCCTAATCATACATGAGATAATGTGTTATGATATGGGTGATGCACAACTGCCTCCTGGATTCACATTCCATCCCACTGATGAAGAGCTCATAACATATTATCTCATTAAAAAGGTTTTAGACAACAATTTCATAGGAAGGGCCATTTTTGAAGTGGACCTCAACAAGTGTGAGCCTTAGGGAGGGTTCAATTCCCTCATTTATTATTCACTATGCATATAATCCCACAAACCTATTTGATCTCAAATGATGATATGTACTAAATGCTAAGTGTATGTGTGGAGTGCTCCAAAACCATCCATTTCATGCCTTCATCTATACACAATGTCTTTCTAGTTTCTTTTTACTCGCATGCCCATTTCATTTCATATGATCATCTAAAAATTGTGTCACTCTAAGCTCTCAACTATTTCCTCTTGATAAATCATCTCGTAACTGTTGAATGAGAGATGTGGGATAAGCTATAGGCATCCATCAAAGCATAAAGGATTTTTTCAGATGGTGTAGATGAAGTAGTAGCATTTTCCTTGGGAGACATGCTTGCAAAATGGAACCATAGATAAGTCATGTGAACTGTTTGACAGGATGCATGAACATAATGTGGTCATCAAAAGCCATGGTTGTTGGATATGCACAAAATAGATATATTGAGAGAATATTTTTTTTTAAGTTGCAGCTGCCCTAGTAAAGATGCATACAAAATGTGGAATCATAGGTAAGGCATTTCAACTATTTTATTGGCTGCCTCAATGAAATGTCATCTAATGGCAAGCAAATATTGCAGGATATGCATATTGTCCCAGTAAGAAGCAACAACAATATCACATTCAAAAATCCAAGAAAATCCATAATGCATACTACTTCTATTTTACTTTCAGGTGTACAAAACTGAAAATTCTTATATAAAAGGAAAACTATTTTAGATATGATTATATACTCTATTGAAGCATTGGGAATTTTGCATATTGTATAACCCAAGGCGAGGACAGACAACAATCTAATTTTCATCTTCCATCAAAGCCCCACCTAAAAACTATGATATTAGAAAATTGATCATACACAACATAAGCAGGTAAGTTAAAACCTAGGTTATAGGTTAGAATAGTTCTTAAAGGAAGCAAAAGAATTTTCCAAAAAAGCTTTGGTATACATCCTTTACCTCTTGTTGGTAATGTCTACACCAATTAGCATGATTGATGACATTTGTAAAAGGCTTATGCTGCATTAAACAAATGAGCATCTAGGGGTAATGCTCGTTGAAGCAAGAGCACCTTGTGAGTGATAGGCCCTAGGTAAAAATTTCAATAGGTTTACTTAACCTTATTATATATCTAATCTAAATAATAATATTAGAATAATATCAATAGGACTTGGATATTTACTACATACGTAATCCAAAATATTTATGATTTGATTAATGCAAGTTATAAGAGAGCTGTATTTTTTTTTCAATAAATGCTCCAATTAAAAATATCTTGCTTATCTAATTTGACATATCTCTTGTACAAATTGACATTGAGGATATCATCTGTATTTCTAAAGTAGCAAGAGGGAATATTTTTCTTAATTTATTTTATAGATTCACCTTATGAATAAGTGGATCCTTTCTTGAAAGTTAAGAAGAAAGGATAATAGTAACACCTTGTTTATAAATCTCTCAATTTCTTGCTTACCTTGAGTTTATCCAAGGAATAGTGAGAAGGAGGAGCCTTCCCTTTAAGGAAGGAGAGACTATCTCACACACTATGGCTGGTCATAATATTTTGCAATTGGATTTTTACCCAAAACTATTTGTTGCAAAATATCCACCCAACAGTACTACAACTTCTTGATCATACATGAGCTGGAATGAAGTGTGTCATATAGTGACTTTATACGAGGTATAGTATGCCCATAATGTTGATGGTAGATTTTCCTCCCAATCCTCACCTTTAATTGTGCAAGACTTGTAGATTACTGCAACCAACATTTTGTTTGTGGCTTTCACTTGTTTATTTTCTCTAAGATAGTAAGGGCTTGATAGAGAATGGTATATTTGAGTTCCATGGTTAGTAGCTAGATGACGTTATTAACAAAATGTCCTCCATAATTGTTTGTCAACTATATTGAGATCCTGTACCTTGTGATGATCTACTAGTAGATGAATCTTGTTGTGCTAACTACAGAGTTTTCTAGTAGGGCCTGTGCCTCTACCCACTTGGTAAGGTACTCCATTGCTACAACAATGTACCTACATCTTCGAGCTTTTCTCACCTTGAGGGGTCCAAAAAAGTCCAACCACCAACGTTCAAATAATTCCTATGCATTTGAAGGATTCTGAGGCATGAAATACCTCTTAAGTGGCTTCTTGGCCCTCCGACATATATTGCATGCACTGACCCACTCCTTGATGTTTTTGTGCATGGTTGGCCACCCTAACACTATTAGAAGTATCTTTTGTGTAGTTGTATATGTCCCGATATGTCCTCTTGCAGGTCCCTCATGTGCTTCCACCAATACCCTTGGGATTTCTTCCTCTAGAACACATCGTTGTAAAATTTGGTTGAGTCCCATCTTATACAATAACCCATTAATAAATTGGAATGTTTGACTTCTCAGCACTAGTATCCTCCTCTCACTTGGTGGCATTTTCATAGGAAATTGCCCCATTGAAAGATACTCCTTGATACTTGCATGTCAGGATGGGGGCAATCTAGAATAATAGTGCATTGGGGAAGTCATCATGGACTCTCTTCAATAGTTCTCCTAGTTTAATCCTTGATAAGTGATCCTCATTTGCATAGCTTTTTCCAGGCCATACAACAATTTTAAATGTTAACTTCTACAACAATCGTAGTAATCTATTTATCCATCCTTGGATGATCAATTTGTTCACAAGATATAGTAGGGAATGATGATCTACATAAAATATGAATGGAGTCACGAGTAGATAGTGTCTAAAATTTTGCACAACATACACCATTCTGAAAGCCTCCTGCTCTATTGCAATATAGTTCTTTTCTACTTTAGATAATAGTCTACTTGTAAAGTACACTAGATGGTCCAATCTGTGATTGCCCATCTGTGCCAACATTTCTCCAATTGCATAGTTCGATGTGCCAATATGTAGATGGAACTCCTTGTCCCAGTTTGGATAAGCCAAGATAGTTGTTGTGGCTAATTGTGTTTTCAATCCCTCAAGGGTTTCATTCTTCTCTATTTCCCACTTGTAGGGTTCTCCCTTGCAGGTTAGTTTATTAAGTGGGTAAGATATTTTTGCAAAGTTCTTAATGAACCTTTGGTAGTATCTTATGTGTCTCAGGAATGATTTTACCTCCATTACATCTCTCTAAGGTGGCATTTCCAAGATTACCTAGACTTTATCAAGATCTTTCTTTAGTCTTGCTTTGCATACTATATGTCCCAATAGTTTCTCCTGCGATATCATAAATCTGCACTTCTTCGAGTTTAGTGCTAGTTTTTCTCATCTACATCTTTCCATGCATTCTATAAGTATGATCAAGTGCTAGTCATCTACACTAAAAATTGACCAATCATCCAAAAATGCCTTGAAGTTTTTGACTCAAATGTTGTCGGAGTGTTGAATAGACCAAATGGCATTTAGTTGTAGGTGTATAGCCCATCTTCTACTATGAAGGTTGTTTTGACCCTATCTTCTTCTGCAATGGATATTTGGTTGTACCCAAAAAATCTATCCATGAATGATTAGATTTCATGCCCCACAAAATCTTCCAAAATACTACTAGTGAACAATATCAAAAACAAGTTCTTAGTTGCTACTACATTCAAGCATTAGAAGTCTATAGATATCCTTATTTAAGTAGAGTCCTTTTTTAGAGATATCAAAATTGGGATTACCCACTCACTTGTTTCCCTAAAAATAATGCTTGCTTCAAGCATCTAATTAATCTCATCTGTAACCTATGTAGAGTAATTTTTGTTCATCCATTATGCTCACTTTTGTATGGGCATTGCTCCTATTAGTGGGATATGATGGATGCATAATTCTTGTGGTATCATTTTCAAGTCTTTATACCTCTATGCAAAAACATCCTTATATTTCATAAACATTTTAAATGCTGCCACTTTTAGAACTAGATTCCAATCATCTCCCACAAATGTATTTTTTGAGTTAGCATCATCCCCTAAGTACATTGCTTTCATTGTGGGTATTTAATAGGCTTTTCCTCACTAAATGTATGTGCCAATGTTTCATCTATTTGTGCCTCTCCTTCCTTCACTTCTTTATATTCCTTCAAAAATTCATTTTCCTTCCTCGACTACTAACATGTGATAGCTCAGGAAGAGCTTATAGTCCTCCATTTGCTAATGGAGTAGGTCATTCACCAAATCTAGGTCATCATCATTGAACCCTCCTTCTAGTCTTAATAATCCTTCTTCATTGAGTTCTATTTGTTTCTTCCATTCGTCATCTCCTCCATCTTTGGAATTTGATGATGTTGCTTTCTCTCTTTGCCATCTGTGTATATAGGTCAATTATAAATCTACGACCTCCTCCTATGGACAAGGTGTGTTGGTCTGATTTTTGACACTTGCAATTTTTTTTTGAAAACTATGGTGAGAAATCATTGGAGTTTTTAGGATTGCCCTAGTCTTTCCCTATTTCATGTGTTATCAGAGTCTATTAATTTCTCCAGATTGATCTTTTAAAATAGCCATGAAATTGTCCCAGGTCTGAAATTGATGGCATCCCTTTTGAATTTCTCAGAAGGAGTTGTAAAATGTTTTAAGTTAGTCCCTTACATTCTTACGGTGTGAGGTTTCACGTAACAATGGAATGCCTTTTGCTTTTGGCTTTTGTGGCCACACTTTCTGATACATCAAAGAGGCATAAAGGATTTATCGTGCCTTGAAAAGCTCTTGTTACGAGCTTAAGAGTAAATACCTTGAGTGAAGGAGCAGGGAAGCCTACAATGTGACCTATGTGTATACGCCTCAATGGGTAGCATAAAGGCATAAAGCATGATCTGAAGGGCACGTGAGGGTATTACGGTGTTACGAGTAAAGGTTTTTTCGTAAGCACAGAGGCAAGGTTTCATGGTGTTTACGTGTCTACGATTCTTGGGTTTGTAGACAATTGTAAAGCTTTGTTCTTAGCGGTAAAGGAATCATGTGGGACCTGTTGAAGTGTCAGAAGGGCCCAATTGTAGAAAATCAGATGGAGACACGACATTTATGTCAGATGTGCCCATCCCTCATGGCATATGACTTAAGCTTTTGATATTACGCCCTTATGCTTGTAGGTTAAGCATATGAACGAAGAACTATTTTTCTTTTTTTCGTGGTTACAGATACAGTCTCAGCGTGTAAGCATAAAGAGGTAAGAAGGAAGATCAGTAAAAGGAGTTTACGCTCATACGATAAAAGGAAGACGTGAGACCATAATAGTAGTTGAGTGGGCTCTTTGGTGATACGAATAAAGCTAAGTCGTAAGAGTGGGAGATAAGTTTTGAAGCCTTACGCTGCCCTGGGAAATGACGTAAGCAGAACAACATAGAGGGAATTTCCAAGGTCTCCATAGATACGTGCACATAGGAGCGTAAAGGCTACCAGGACAGCTTGAATGAGGGTTTTACGCTCACATGAGGAATGTTGAATTGTAAGAACAAAGATGTTAGTAAAAAGGTTTTCAATGTTTCAGTGTAAAGGGGTACGTATAAGCATAAAAGGTAATAAGATAGAGTTAAGGATCTTTACGCTTATACAGAAGAAGCTTAAATCGTAAAGGCGGAAACACACAGTAAAAGGGCTTGAGATCCTATGGGGTAAAAGGTTTCGTAGGAACATAAAAGGGATTTGCAAAATAGTGTAAGAGCATCATTATGTTCCTACAATTAGGGCATTTTGAAGCTTCTTCGAGTGAGCATAGAGATCCATCGAGAGCATTTTCGGCATCACAAAGATTGAAGGTTTGACTTAGCGTAAGAATGAAAGATAGTCATATAAGAAAGAACTTTTGGTGTGTCACAACAGATAAGCGAAAAAGGACAAAATTACTGTAGCCAAGCAAAGTAAGGTTTTGAAAAGTACAATCAGAATCCAATTTTGTGGCTGATATACCTTGATGGTGACCTACAATCATAAGTTTTAAAGCTCATGCATGCTAAATTTATTAAAAAGGTTGGCAGATATATAATTAAAACATCAAGGATTTAATTGAATTACCAGCCTCAAGAAGCTTGTTCCTGTGTTGTTATGATGTTTTGAAAGCTACAGAGCTCTGTGTATCCTGTGAAATTGCAAAAGAATTCAAAGTAAAAAAAAAACATGGCCAACCAAGAAGTTGAAGAGGTGCACACAGAAGAATTTGAAGTCGAAGATGAGGGTGATGATGTGGTAGAAGTCACACTAGAAGGAAAAAGGAAGAAATCTGCTGTCAAAACAGAAAAGAAGACAAGGGTCAGAAAACCGAACAAGCATGTAGAAGACTGGTTAAAACTCCTTCCAGGGTCATCAAATGCAATTTCTGTAAACGATCATATATTCAGAGACCCTTATGCTTTTTTTCGAGATGCTGAATGCCCTAGAATTACTGGTTTTGATCTTTTCATGTACTTTTATCAGAACAAAATAGAGAATGTGCCAGTGTGCAACCCTTGGAATAGAAATATGGAAAAATTAATTTTTCCAAAAGTGTTCATTGATGTTGACCTGTTGAAGGCCCTAATAAATTCATACAATCTAGTAACCAGGACTTTTCATAGGCATAATGGGAGTGTATTATGTACATTGGACAGAACTTCTTTTATTGAGCCTTTTGGATTGATGGGACAAATGGATGTACCTATTGACATTGCAGACTTACAAGGAAAATTTGCTAGGAATAAAACCTACTTTGTAAACAATGTCATGCTACCGGACATTCCTTATAAAGTTAAGAAGGTAGGGTTAATCCCAAAAAAGGTGGGAGACTTTTTACCTTTGAGTAGGTTCAAAAATTATTTCAAAAACATAGTGTATGGGTTGCAGAAAGTATTGGGAAGTGATGGTGCAGAAGATTGTGTATATGGTTCTCTTTTTTTGATGGCATGCGACGTACAGGATCCTTTTCATCATAAGGAATATGATTATGTGGCCTTTATCATTGATAGTATGCACATGTAGATTTGTGATGCTAAGAAAGGAGAACTGAAAGACTTCAAGTTCCACCATTATTCATTATTGATGCACCTTATCCTGTATAACAACATTGGGTACATCAGTGGAGACTTCATTGATCAAACTTTCGATGAATTTGGTGAGTTACCTGTGCAACTCTAGACTCGTATTTGGCACAAAGATTTCTTCTATTCAAATGCTCTAGTTTTTTTCAATTTGTTCAGTTCTGTTATTATGAGGCAGCTAGATCATACTTTCTTTAGGGCACCCAATGTTTTGAAGACTCTGCTTAGGCCCTCTTTCTTAGATGAAAAAATAAAATTAGATCATAACTGGGGAAGCATATTTTTGTTTAAAGAATGTACTTTAATCAGAGTTTTTGCATGCCCACAGCCTCCTCATCTATTGCTTAAATATCTACCCCCTAGATTGGCCATTATTGAATTCTTTTGGCAATTCTTATTAATGAATAAAGAAATGATCCCTCCCTCTCTGCATAAGCCTACTTTTGTATGTAGAACCTTTAAGGTAGGAGACTTTGAAATAGGTAAGAATGCTTTTGAGGAATTGAGTGACTATTTAGGTCAGTATAAATTCGCTACTGGGCCCTATAGGATGTATGATCCTGACAGTTATATTGCAAATGAGGTTAAGACCATTAGGGGTTTTGTTATGCCTCCAAGTATGCCTATCCCTGTAGAGGACCTAATTGCCAACATAGTAGCAATAGGGGAGGCAGATGAGTTATTGAGGAAGTATGAAGAAATAAGGAAAGTGGAAAATGCTTTGAAGAGGACCAACCCTGATTTTAAGGGTTTTTATACAGAAGTTCCATATCCTAATAACTTGAGGAAAATGATTGAGAATTTTGATCATATTATGTTACAAATGCCTCATGAGCCAGAGGGAGAAGAAGCCATTGTAAATAGAGAATCCCCTGAACCAATACACAATTAGAAATTGATTTGGAAGAAGAGCAGCCATCAACTTCAGCTTGGGTGCCACAAGGAAATAAAAGACAAAAGATAATGCACATCCCTGAAAAGGTAGTAAGAAGAGCTATACAAGTCATGTCTGGAAGTAGTGAGTATTTTGCTGATTTTAGGAATAATTATTTTCATCAAAGGGTTACTGAAGCAGGAAAAGCTTCTACTGACATGCAAATTGCAGCATCAAGGTTGGATGACAGGCTCATTCAATCTGAGAAATTCATGGAAGATGATGATTTTATTAAATCATCAAAATTTAAAAGTTCTCTCTATAAAATAAAAAAAAATGAACTCACATTGAGTCTCATGCCAGGAGAAGATCCAGAGAAAAATAAAGAGTTAGTTGAAAAACTATTGGCTTATGACCCTGAAAGTGAAACAATGACTGCCGTAGAAGCTAGGGAATTAGTACATAGGAGTGGTATGATTCTAATACCACATTGGGATATTGAGAAAGCTTTTGTGTTGGACCAAATGAGAAGACAAGATAAGGCCATCAGTTATGAAGCCACTAGCAGTGAAGCTTTTAAAAGAGGGCCAGGTTTTAATGTGGACACTAAAACTCTAGTAGTATGGAGTGTGGCCCCTAACACCAAGAAGCCTAAGATGATGGATATAGAAGAAACTGCTCAAGGCAATATAATTGTGTGGACATTAGAGAGCACTACTGGGAAGGAAATCTCCAGTTTGGTAAAACATTTTGCTCTTATGAATGAGGAAAAGGTTGATGAAATTGAGGATAAGGTAGCTGCAATGTTTAATGAATGCCTTGATATCAGGAGAACATATGAAGAAGAGCTCAAAATGAGCCATGTACAGAACCAAAGAATAGAGGAGTTGGAGGAAAAAATTAAGATTCTGGAAACATAAATAAAATCCCACAAAGAACAACTCAAGATAGCAGTAGAGGAAGAGCATGCACCAAGGCAAGAGGAAGAAAGAAGGCACAAAGTAGAAGTAGAGGCCCAAACAGAAGAAATGCTTATGGGAACAACAGTGTCAATGCCTGTGATTAGTGTGAAAACAGAAGTTTCCTAGGTTGACAATAATACCAAGAAAAATATTTTGATGAATGTATTAAATCATAGAATCAACATTCTGAAAAGAATATCTCAGGATACTTATAATACATTCATCAATCTACAATCTGCAGAATAGGTATGCATGGGTCCAGTTAGATGGCTTGAGCCTATTTTTCAACAGTGGGAACCCTATATGCAATTTTTTGACAGGTTGATACCCTTGTTAACCAAGAAGCCAGATCTCCTAGTTAAAGTTATTACTATGAAGGAAGGTATGGAAAAAGTGAAAGAATTATTGCAAATCTTCACAGGGAAGCTGACAGTAATCCAAAGTAAATTAAAAATGCTAACAAATGGTTTCTATTCTTTGATTCCTTTTGTTATCGATTTTAATGATAAGTTAAAAGATTTTGATGAGTGGTCTAATTCTTTTGATCACATTATAGACTTGCCACAAGTGGTGTCCATCCTCCAAGATAGTATTGATGAATGCCTTTTCAATGAACTAATTGATACCCTTTTCAAGATTGAAACTAAAGTGAATAGGTTTATCATAGAAGGACGGGTGATTACTGATGCCAGGTGGTAGAAAATAGTGGATAAATTAACAATAGTTAAAGAATGTGATTGGCCCACCAAAAGAGAAATATTTGTCTGGGAAGCAATCACAGAAATCAAAGCACTACCAACTGGGAGCAGTTAGAGAAAAGGACAAAATTGAGGATTTTATGCTTCAGCTGTCATTTGCCTTCTGTTTTATTTGTTTTGTTTTGTTTGTTCGATTTTCTTTTGAAAAGGGGTAATTTACCCAATTTTTGTAAAAGGACACCTATCACCTTCTTTAGCCTGAAGCTTGTTGCATCTCACACTATTTAAGTGAGATCCCAAGGCTGAAGAATGGTCTAAATTCTATTTCTTCTAAGTATTGCGCTTAGTTTGGTTTTTGGTCCAAATTTTGAAAGCAAGTTTGTAATGTATTTTGCTGTCAAATTCTCTGAGAATACATGAATATAGAATGACTTATGTTTCTTTCTGAAGGCCATTCTGAGTCTACTGTAAAGGATATACCATTTTCAAAGGAAATGAATACAAATTATGAACTGTCCCCATATCAGTTCTTTCTGAATTTTGTCTCCTTTTAAATACTTAGCTACCTTGATGTTGTATGAGTAAAAGCTTGTACAATTGAATGCAATCTAATTAGGTTGTATATCCATTTATCATTGTTGTTAATTCAATGGATTAAATAAAGGCTTTGATGAATGTGATAAGATTCCTTAAGTATTGAAAAGGATTTTTGAATGATAAGTTCTGATAAGAATTGCTGATAGAATTTGTTGTAAGGCAACAAATTAGATCTAAGAATTTGCTATAGACTCTGAACCCCAATGGATTAGGCACTGATCAAGTTATTTCAGCTAAAGGAGAAATATCTTACAAATGGTTTTTCAAATGCATCATCAAATCAAATTTTACTTTTATTTCTTGTAGATCTTTAAAGTTGGCTAGCACTTGTCTGCATGGAATGTTTTAGCTTCAGTTAGCCATTGTTGTTGAAAACATCTGCAGATCTATAGAAGAATTCTTGGCCATATCTATTTATGGGATGTGTTTATCAAGTTAATAAGAATTATGTATATGTTTAAGGATCTTGAAATGAGAATCAGAATGAAACTAAGAACAATCCTCATACATTTGTTTCAGTTTTGAACCATCCCTGGGTACACCCACCCTGGTTTTGCAAATCCAAAAGAGTAGAAAACCATCTATGGTTTTGTTGAAGTTGGGTCCAAATACCTTACATATGCAATTGTTAATAAGAATAGGCTAGTCTTTAGATTTTTTTATGTACTGTCATTTTGGTATTAAGCATTTTGTAGCTTAGTAGTTTTAGCACTTTTTAAAACATCAGCAGTGTGTTCTTTTTCCATTCGTGTTTTACTTTTATATTTATGAGCCAACCCCTTTCGAGGATGGTGTTGTACCCTTTTCTTTTCAACAATATAACCATGAAGTCCAATAAGAATGGTTGTGTCCCAATGGTTACAGGTTGCACCATCAGAGTCCCTACAAGTTTGATCTTGTGTTGATCCATGGTGAGCAGTTGAAATGTAGGTGGCCATAACCAATGAAGTCCATTAAGAATGGTCATGTCTCAATGGTTACAGGTTACACCATTGGAGTCCCTAGAGGTTTGATCCTATGTTGATCGGGGGTGAGTAGTTGAAATGTAGGTGGCCATAACGTAGGTTGCCCCAACTTCTTCCATGTTTCTTTTGGTAGTACATTCACTCTTGACCATCCATATATGATGATTTCTATGAGGATGGTTCCTAAAATACCCATCTCTACTATTGCAAGGTGTTTTCCTGTGGTGAGTGCAAGTAGCATTAGGCCTATTGTGGTCATTCTACTTCCACCTTGTGCATCTTTTCCTAGTTCTTCATCACCTTTGGGGATGTTTAAGACTGTCGTTCATAACTAAGCCATTGCAAGAAGGTTGTTTAGCTTCATGAGAACCTCAGCTTGCATTACCTGTCATATGATATTTTGTTTTTCCTGGTTCCTCATTGAGGTGTCAGCAATGTCCTTTGTTTGCGATTTTTCAGCCTCCATTTCCTTTTCTAATTTTGCTCACACTTGCTGCAGCCTTTTTCTTTTCCTCTTCTAAATCTGGATACATTTTTGTTTATGCATAAGTGATGGCTAATGTCTCCTCATCACATGTTTCTATACTTAATAGGTTCACCCCAGGCTTCAGGCATTTTGAATTCTCATGGTCTCTAGGACCACACCATCTGCACAATAGCTACAGTGTTCCTTTCATAGTATAGTTACTGGAAAAGTGACCCGAGAGGTTACACACATGGCATTGTATCATCGTTCATCCACTGGGATTGCACTGAATCTAGCTTCGGCCCCCATTATTGTTGTTGTTATTGTTGTTGCCTCATCCATGTTGGTTGTTACAATACCCTCTTGATGTTGCCGCATGATTGTTCACATTCATTCTTGCTCCTGAGGTGGACACTTCTTGCGTTAGTAATACTTGTTGGTGTCCCTTCATTTTCATATTGAATGGGCATTCCTTGGTGGAATGTCTCACAATTTGGAAGATATTGCAAAATTGGTTCTTAGGTCAAGAAAAATTTGGGTGACCCTCCTCTTTACAATCTGTACACCATAGTTCCCCTTCTCTCACTTGGCCAAGATTATTTTTCATGTTTTTGAACTCCATCATACGTAACATGTCCTTCTATAGTGCCCAAACCTTTTTACTTGATTCCTCATCACTGTTGCTTCCAAAGGATGAATCTTTTGAGTTTGACAATCTATTTTTCTCATGGTTACCGGGAGACCCGTCTTCCCCCTAAAAGTCGTGTCTCAGTCTTGGAGACTTTTCGCATCTTCGGAGACCTCAAAAAAGGTTGGAGACTTCATGACAAAGTCTCCTGAAGTCTCCCCAAAGTCTCCTAATAAATTATAAATATAAAATATAATTATATATATTTTAGCTCTCATTTTAATGTTTTTAATGCAAAAATTAAGATTGCTGACAATTTAAATGATTAAATAATTTGAAATATTTTATTTAATAAATTAATAACTTTAAAAACATTAGAAACACTTTTAAAAAATTATTTTTATTCGAAAATTTAAATGATTAAATCATTTAAAATATTTTTGGAGAGTGATGATTTTTTGGGAAGCATGATAGCTGAAGACCTTGAGATGGATGATCACAACCTTGTGGAGTAGATGATAGTACCATCAACATACTAATACTAGATATATTTCTGTTTTTTGTTTATTGTACAAAGCATTCATTTTTGTTTGCATATCGGCAATTCAACATCAAACTATACTTTTTTGAATTTAAAATTTGAATATGTAATGATAATCTCAGCGATTATCAATCTAATATGATGGTGATCATATGCAATATTCAAAAAAAAAATATGTCTATGAGATACAATATTGTGATCATGTGAGTTTTGAAATCTCTAACTCCATGAGTCTATTTTAATTTTTAATGTGACATTACTATTATTATTTACTTTAGTCTTACAGTATTACTATTTTCAAATCTTGTATTTATTTTTAGTAATAGACTCTTTAAACTATTAAAAAAAATTTAAATTTTTTTTCCATCTCCAAGTACCCCCGTCTCCTATTTGAAAAATTGCCATACCGGTACCAGTACCAGTACTAGTACTAGAGACCTCGAAGTCTCCCCGTCTCCCAGTGACCTTGATTTTTCTTCTTTTGCTTATTTTTTGTTCACTCTCCAAGTCTATTGCATAGTTATATGCATCGATGTATGGTGATGGAGGCACAATTTTCATCTTTTTCCTTAGTGTTGGTCATAGCCCTTTGATGAAGCACCTTTTCTTCAACCTGTCCACTAGTTGGCTTTCCATTTCTACTACCAGCACATTCAGACTCCTTGCGTATATATGAATTGTTTCATTCTTTCCCTGCTTAGTACTATAGATTTTTGCTACTATCTCATTATCATCCCCAAGTAGTCAAAACTGTATTGTAAATTCTTTCTTGACATCCAGCCAAGAAATTAACTTTTACATATTGGTGTCCAAAAACCAATCAATTGCTACCCCACGTAGAGTAGTTGGAAATAGTTGGACCTAGTCATCTTGGTCTATTACACCATTTGCAATCTAGATTGTTTCACACATTTTACAATGCTGAACTGGATGATTGTTCCATCACCATTAAATTTTGGTAGTTTTTTTCCTTTGGTCCTGTCATTGTTAATTTCTTCTAAATTTGTGGTATTTGATGCCCACCCATGTTGTTTTGAGTACACATGTTGTTCTAACTACCTATGTTGTTCTACACAACTACACTAGTTCAAACAATAGTGTTACCTTGTAGTGTGAAGAGATCTACTTCAAGTGAGTTTGTTTGATTCTCTACTTGTATTCATTTGTCATGTGTTTTGGGAATGAAGAGTATAACCCACGCTTGTGCTCCTTCAGCAACTTGAGCCATGCAGGTTCTTTCTCTTCTATTTGGATTCTCTACCCCTGGCATATACAAGTTTTAGGAACTCCTCCCTTGTCTCTTCTACCAAATTTAATCTTTGTCATGTTTCCTCAAGAAAGTCCTCAACACTCCTCGATGTACTTGGTGAATGCATTCTATCAATCAATGCTCCTTCACCCCCTCAACAACTGTTAGTGAACTTTTGAATCTTTTGCCTATGCTCTTCCTATTGTGTTAGAATATATGCTTCCTGCACTATGCATATATCATCCTTGTCTTTTATTTAATTTCTATCTTTATTGAGCAAATTTGGTATTAATCTTTATAACACCTCTTGTATACCAAGTTCGATAGGAAATGGGGCCAAATTTTTACCATGCAAGGTAAATGAATACTTATCACATTCACAGATTAGAATATAACACTGAACAAATACTTTATTCATATAAGAAGATATGCAATTCCAATTACAATGATAATGATCTTTAAATCCATTTGGATGATGTACATATACTTCCTGAAGGGGTGACTCAACCATCACAAGACCTTTTGGATACTAAATCGAATGGCTATAATATGGCTTTTATCAACAATAGTTGCTACAAGTAAAATAGATTAACACATACAAATAATAGAAACATGAATAGCAGAACTCTGTATATTATTCGCATATGCCAAAACATTACATTATGCTTCTCATACTAATTACAATGATCCTAAAGGGAGGTATATATACATCTCAAGGAACCTTCTCGAAGGTGTCCGTTATCCATGTTGGTTATTAAAATCATTGGTTAGAAACCTACAAGCCTTGCCTGCTTGATGTTGGGCATCTAACAGATTTTGGCTAACATAATAGGATTAAATCCTTTATGCTTTAGGTTCTGCTAGACCAAGGCCTATTTACCTAAATCCAAAACTCAAATACAAGATGTATTATAGTGGATTGAACACAAAAAACAAATTCCTCAACCAGAAAGCATTAAGGAAAACTCCTATTTGTGATTAATAACTTCAAATTTGAACTACTTATTACAGTTGTATTTGGCTGAAATAAAAATTAAAATGAATGACGAAGTGAAATTAAATTCTCAAAGAAAAAAGATGAGGAAATGCCAATGTTGGATTCAAAATTTAAGAGTAGGGTCATGACTAGTGCCAGATTCTAGTTGGGTAATAGAGTCAACATACGTTTCTTACATACAACTTTACAGTATTGATGGTATAATATTTGCTAAAAATTCAATTAATTTGATGCCACAAATTGTTATGTTTCAATGTATTCAAATTAGTCTATTATGTTTTAACTATTATATGAACACAAGAGATACAAATAATAGAAAAGAAATGTTATCCTGTATTATTTGTATTAATCAAATTTGAACAGCCTCAAAAAATTTAATGTTCCTATCAAATTAATAAATTATAGACAAATAAATAAACAAACCATAAAGGATGAGAATATATGCAATTCAACTCTACAACAAATAAAATCTCTTACTAGTTTGGTTGTAGGATAGACTATACTAAAGACACTTAGCCTTTTGATGTTCAATTCAATACATATTGATCCTCACAATATCCAGATTTAAAGCTCAAAAATCTCTGTCTCCTTGGCTTTGTTCAAATCCTCAATTTCTCCTTTTGAGAGATACAAGAAATTCAATGGTGCCAACAAAATATTTTTTTACAATAAAAGCCTCTTTATGTAGTTTAAACTGTATGCCTGATCATAGATATTAGCCATCTCCTTTAAAAGAAAATGATTAATGATGTCTTATTTGATTTTCAACACACATATAAATAAGCAGCCAAAGGGTGTCAGTTAGATTTTCCCAAACATCACACCCTTTGGCTGATCACAACTGCTGCCCCTTTACAAGGATTAATTAACAACCCAATTGATTTTGGAATAATAAAACAAATATGAATTTTCATGACCATCGCTAAACACCGAACAATAACATTTTCTTTTCCCATTGATTACTTGCCTAGGTATGGGCTACCTTTGCTGTGATGCTAAAACATTCCATCCTTGGATTGTCTAATCATTCAAAAAGCTTGCTCAGGCTTCTGTAGGAGGTTAACTATGCTTTGATTTGAATCATGCCATGAACATTAATCCAAGCACATAGAATCATCCACTTGCCTAAACTTATCAAACTATCCTGTACATGATTTGTGACTTGTAAATGCCTCACATCCAGTAATCCATGCAATACCCTTCCAGTCTACAACAAAAACAAAAGAAAACATTATAAGTAAGTCACTGGGAAAGATTAACAAAGATTAACATCCTGATTGCTCCCCCATGGTGAATCACGTTCACACAGCGATGCCAGACACAGGATATAAAACACCCTCTGAATGATCATCATTGTTGTAGGAAGGATCTAACACCCTTTCATGTACTTAGCCTATCAGGTTGATTGCCTTGCAATATATAGGTGAGGTTTAATAAGTTCTTCACTATTCATGCATGATACTTTCAAGTAGTTCTATATGCTTCACAAGTAATCACATAAATCCCTGTGTTTGCTCAAATCTGTCTACCAATATTTTGACCTCCAGTAATATGTGCAAAGTATTTGTTGTAGAAATGGCATATAAATCATTGTTGATCCTTCCCTGTGAGTTCGTCTAAGTACTCTAAGTATCATCTTCCTGAAGATCTTGGTTGTGGAATCCCAAAACCTAACTACACAAACCATTCCAAATCTTTTGAAAGATTTTCTGATCTTTCCAGACCTGTATGTAATCCTTCAACCTGTAATAAATATAAAATGTCATTAGATATATAAAATATCAATCTACGCTACTTAACACTTGGTAACAATTGATAAAAAACTCCATGCTCCACTGGCTCTGTTCCTTCCATTGCCATGGAGAAATATGATGTCGTGTACTCGATTAGGTGGTCTTCACCCATGAAGGTCATTACATTAAAGAATAGAACAATGTTACTGTCAGATTTCCTTTCAAACTACCTCAGGCTAATACCATTAATGTGAGCCTTCAAACATCCACTGTCTTGTTGATTGAGATAACTTTGTGTATGTTCGCTTGTCAAACATTGTCTCCCATGCTGACTTGGCTTGGACTGATATTTCCTCTTTGCTCGATGTATCACTATTGTATTCATGCTAATGGAAAACCTTTTCCATCTATGATTTGTTAGTGATTTTTTGTGTCCATCTTTGAATGAAGTCTCTAACATTTAATCAATTATAAATAGAGCTAATAATGACTTGTGGTACATTTGTAGCCTCTTTCCAATGAAAATGTAAATTTTTTGAACTCCATTAGTGGCTCTTTCTAGGAATGTATGCTCTCTATGAGCATAGCGAGATCTCAACTTTCTCTAGGAGAGTAGACCTACCAAAAAATTAGGATCAATCAATTTGTGAAATAATGAAAATAGAACTCTAAACAACAAAATAAAAGAAAGAAATGAAAATAAAGAAAATAGAGAAAAGTGAAATAACTTCCCTTTCATGTTTAGTGAAATTTTTTTTTGAGGTATTGTGCATGAACTAGGAAATCTTGTATATGACCCTCTATATCCTTTGTCTTGATCCTTAGTGTTCCATTTCAAGACCCAATCACCTGCCTTAGAAGATCGTTTAGAAGATTTTTTGTCATGAAGGAACTTGAACTATTGCTGCCTATTTATATTTTGTGTTAGGATAAAAACACAGACAGAAATAAAAACTATATACAAATATAACCAATAACAGAAAATAATAGATTACACAGAAATGAACACAAGGCACCAAGATTTAAAGTGGTTCACCCAATCCCTGGGCTATATCCACCAACTGCAAGTCCAATATTATTACAATCCAGTGATTACAATCCGTAATCCCTTATAGCTCAATACCGCTACAAGAAGCAATTTCACATCACAACATAATAATAAAATACCTAACCCTAAACCCTTTTATACAAGTATTTTATATTTTTTTAGGGTTATAATTAATAATTACATGTCAGCCCAAAATCTTGATAAAATAGGGCCCAATTTTTTTTTCGGGCCATCCCCCGAACCCCAAAAAATTATAGAGTATGTATAATACTTTTCTAATTAGTCACCACAATCTAACAATCTCCCACTTGGGGACTAATCAGGCTCCACACTAAACATCAATCTCCCACTTGGAGATTGATCTTGTAGCAATACCACTACCACATGAGGCTCCCACTGGATCAAACCACCCTGGACTCTACTGTGCTTTTATTCATGTCCAGTCTAGAAGACCAACCAAAGCTGAAGAGGAGTTTGGCTTCTCCCTTGTTACAACCTTTGTTATCATATCTGTTGGATTGTCATTTCTATGTATCTTCTCCAACTTTAATTGTCCATCCTCCAAAACTAACCAAATGAAATGATACCGCAACTGTATGTGTTTGGTCTTAGAATGTAGAGCTGAATTCTTGGCAAGATGAATGGCACTCTAACTATCTGTGAAGAAATAATTACCCTTCTAATGATGTCCCAATTCTTCCAAGAAGAACTAAAGCCATATCAACTCCTTGGTTGCCTTTGTAGCAACAACATACTCTGTCTCTGTTAATCTTCTGTAACCGAGAAACCCAGCTCATTGCTGCCCCACCAATAGTAAAGACATAACCTATAGTACTCCACTTGGTATTAATATCCGCTGCCAAATTTGAGTCAATATAGCCCTATAAATTAGTAGTAGAGCCCCCAAAGTGTAAACACTTATTGGATGTTCCTCTCAAATATCTGAGAATCCACTTAATAGCATTCCAATGCTCAAATCCTGGATGACTCATATACTTGCTAACGACTCCCACTGCATGGGCAATATCTGGCCTAGTGCATACCATAGCATACATCAAGCTTCCTATAGCTGAAGCATAGGGTACCTTGGACATCTTATCCTCCTTTTCTTGTGTCTTAAGACACATCTCCTTAGTCAATTTCAAATGACCAAGTAAAGGTGTGCTGACATCTTTAGCATTCTATATAGAGAAATGTTACAACACCTTCTCAACATAATTAGCTTGAGATATCATCAATGTTCTATTCTTCCTATCTTGACAAATCTTCATACGAAGGATTTTTTTTGCTACACCCAAATCTTTCATAGCAAATGCTTGTGCTAACTGATATTTCAGCCCCTTAATATGATCTGTGATAGACCCAGCTGGAAGCATATCATCAACATATAAACATAAAATAATGTATCTATCATCATCCAACCTCTTAAAATAAACACAATAATTTGAATGACACCTATTATAGCCATGCTCATGCATAAACCTATCAAATTTAAGATACCATTGCTGAGGTGCTTGCTTCAAGCCATATAAACTTTTTTTCAATTTGCACACTAAGTTCTCCTTACCTTTGACCTCAAATCTCCATGGCTGAGCCATATATATTTTTTCATCCAAATCATCATGAAGGAAGGATATTTTAACATCTAGTTGCTCTAAATGCAAATCTTCAATAGCCACAAGACTTAAAATAATACAGATAGAAGTCATTGTAACAACAGGAAAAAATATCTCATCAAAATCAATTCTCTTTTTTTGTGCAAATCCTTTTACAACTAACCTAGCTTTAAATCTTTTCTTACCTCATTCCTCTTCTTTCAACCTATAAACCCACTTATTCTATAAAGCCTTTTTACCTAGAGGCAACTTGCACAAATCCCATGTCTTATTCTTTATCAAAGAGTCCATTTCATCTTTCATTGTAGACTCCCACTGAATCTTAGTATCCACCTGCACAGCTTCATCATAACTTTTAAGTTCACCAGCATCAGTAAGTAAAATAGAACACAAAGAGGGAGAAAATCTTTGTGGAGGTCTAATTTTCCTCGTTGACCGTCTAACATTCACTAGTATGTCTGGTATTTGTTGTTGCGGTTGTTGCACATCATGAGGAATGGCTTGGAACATCAACTTTTGGAGTATCATCTAGCACTACATAATCATCTTCTTTCTTCTCATGTTGCTACGATAGATCTTTGTATAACACTTTCTCATTGAATATGACATCTCGGCTTCTTACAATTTTATGGTTTTCAAAATACCAAAGCCTATGACCAAATTCATTAATGCCATATCCAAAAAAGACACATTTCTTTGATTTAGCTTCTAGCTTGGTTCTATTTTCAGAGTCTATATGAGTAAAAGCTTCACAATCGAAGGTCTTGGGAAAACAATAACTCACCTTCTTACCAGTCCATGCCTCCTCTAGAATACCACAGCCCAAAGGAGTAGAGGGACCTCTATTAATCAAATTTATTGTAGTATTGACAGCCTTTGCCCACATGTGTAAGGAAGACCCAACATGCAACCTCATGCTCCTTACACACTCCATTATAGTCATGTTCATGCGTTTAGCCACTCCATTTTTCTTTGGAGTCCTTGGAACAATTTTCTATCTACAAATACCATTAGTGGAGCAATAATCTTCAAATTCACGACTACAATACTCACCACCATTATCAGATCTAAGACATTTTAATTTCTTACCAATCTCATTTTCAACCAAGCATTTCCATTTCTTAAAAGTTTGAAATACATCAAATTTTTGTTTAAGGAAATAAACCCATACTTTTCTAGTTGTGTCATCAATAAATGTAATATAATAATGAGAGCCACCAAGGGAAGATACCCGAGCTGGTCCCCATACATCTGTATGCACAAGCTCTAATTTCTCCTTTTTGTTTTCCTTTCTAGTCTTTACAAAACTCACTCTCTTTTGTTTTCCATACACACAAATTTCACAAAAATTCATATTAACACATTTCAGACCTGGTAAAACTTTCTTTGAATGAAATACTTTCATACCTTTCTCACTCACGTGCCCAAGTCTGTTGTGCCACAACGCTATATCAGAATCTATAGTAGCTATTTGTTCTCCCTGCTTAACTATAGCAATTGTTCCTAAACATTCATTTTCTCTGAAACAATCAAAGTAGAAGGAACAATATGACCTATACAAAGATATAAGGTGCCTACTTACACACCTTTTGCTACTATAAGGGAACCTTTTGAAACCTTCCAATTTTTATCATTAAAAGTAACTACACAACCCTCATCACCAAGTTGCCCTACTGAAATTAAATTCCTACTCAGCCTTGGAACATGTCTTACCTCATGTAGTAGCCAATGATTCTCATTCTACAACTTAATCTTAATTTTTTCCTTTCCAACAATCTAACAAGGTTCATTATCCCTAAATAAACAAGCCCAAAATCCCCTTGGACATAATCAATGAAATAACCTCTATGAGGTGTACCATGAAATGAAGCACTAGAATCTAAAATCCATGAATCATCAACACTTTCTAAAGACAAAAGTGAAGCATCCTCTTCAGATTTGTTACTTACCACATTTGCCTCTTTGTCTCCATCTAATTTATCTCCTTCATTTTTCTTTCGATTCTAGCAATCTTTATGTTTATGACCTAGTTTCTCATAGTACCAACAATCGTTTGATCCTCTTGATTAAGACCTCTTCCCCTTTAACTTTCTTCTTGATTTGATTTCCAAAGTTACTTCCTCTCTTAGTTGTTCTGCCCCTACTTTATGCATTCAAAGCACTTCCTAATGTAGATCCACCTAAAGATTTCCTATGATTTTCCTCACTCAAAACAACATTGATCACATTATCATATTTTAGAGTACTAGATCCAAGAATAGAGTTACTCACCGCCATTACTAAGCCATTCTAGCTTTCAAGCAAAGAACAAAAAATCAAGAGAGCCCTAATTTCTTCATCAAAATTGATACCCATAGAAGATAACTAACTATTAATAGTATTAAACTCATTTAAATGATTTGCAATAGATCCACCTTTTTCCATTTTCATATTAAATAAATGCTTCATGAGAAATACCTTGTTTGAAGTAGAGGGTTTTTCATACAATGTCGCTAGGATTTTCATCAACTCTTCTATCATCTTTGCTTTTGTAATATTAAATGCAACTGATGGTGCTAGGCATAATTGAATGCTTCCAAGTGCCTTTCTGTCCGAAAGATCTCATTCATCATTTGACATAGATCCTTGATTCTTGGCTTTGCCTTCCGATAGCTTCCATAAATCCTTCTGATAAAGATAGTCTTCCATTTGCATCTTCCATAACTGGAAGTTCTACCCATTAAACTTATCAACCCTTAGCTTACCCTCATCTACCATCACTCTAACTCAACCATGAGACTCCCACTTAATCGTGAGACTTTCTTACAGAGGATAACTAAAAGACAACCTCGCTATGATACCACTTGTTAGGATAAAACTACAAACATAAATAAAAACTACATGCAAATATAACCGAAAATAGAAAATAATAGATCACACAAAAATGAACACAAGGCACCAAGATTTAACATGGTTTACCCAATCCCTAGGCTACGTCCACCAAACTGCAAGTCCAATATTATTACAATCTGTAATCCCTTACATCTCAATACTGCCACAAGAAGCAATTTCACATCACAACATAGTAATAAAATACCTAACCCTAAACCCTTTTATACAAGTATTTTATATCATTTTAAGGTTATAATTAATAATTACATGTCGACCCAAAATCTTGATAAAATATGGCCCAATTATTTTTAAAATTATGGAGTATGTATAGTGCTTTCCTGATCAGTCACCACAATCTAATAATTTTCTCCTGCGCTAGCCTTCTTACCTCATCTAGCACAATTAATACATTCAGTCTATTTTCCATAAAATTGATATCTTCTAATTGTTCTTCAATAAAAAATTTGTAAATAGGTAACAAGTTATTTAAAAGAAGCTTGGCCTCTTTGCTATAAACTAAGTTAAAAGGAGAGAAACCTGTTGACTTCTTTACTGTGACTTTGTTTGCCCATAACACTAGATTCAACTTTGAGTCCCAAGCACATTTGTTATTATCCAACATTCTTTTGATGATCTTCAAGATGTTCTTGTTGCTAGATTTTGCTTGTCCATTACCTTGGGGGTGGTATGGAGATGAATATGAAACTGCAATGCCATATTTCTTGAAAAACTCAGCAAATTCATTAGACCTAAAACACATACCATTATCTGCTATGATTTTTTGAGGGCCTCCAAATCCAATCAAGATGTTCTCAGTAAGAAACTTAATAACCACTTTACTTATCAATTACCGAGTGGGAATAGCCTGTACCCATGTGGTAAAGTAATCGATGGCTACTAAAATCCAACTATGTCCAGCACCTGACTTTTAGCTAATCTCTCCTATAAAATCAATTCCCCACATTTGGAAAGGTTCTTCTACTTGTAATGTCCTTAATGAGGGAGCGCCATCATACTTTAATTTACTAGAGAACTTCTAACAAGCTTTGTACTTTTGAACATAGGAATGGAAATCTTTGAAAAGTTGAGGCCAATAATAACCTACTCGTAATATCTTATGTGCTATAGTCCTTGCTCAAAAAAGACCACCGCAAAAACGTTCATGCATTTCCTTGAGAATAACCTCTAATTGCACAATATCTAAACAAAACAATAGAATCCCATCCTGATTTTTCCAATACAAATCACCCTGAATTAAAACATATTTTGCAGCTTGTAACTTAATAGTCATGTTCTAATTTCGATTGAAATTATCTCTACATTTAGTATGCTACAAATAATACACTATATTTGAATACCAAGGGCACATCTCGATGCTAACATTTTGATCGCCATCAACTTGGTTAACTTGTATGGCTTCTAAATTTGACTCTGCCATAAGCTTAGCCAATCTCTGCCCTCCTACTAATTTTGTAATCCAAATATCTATAAAGAATTCTTGGATTTGATTTATCCGATGACATCATCTCCTAGTAGTTTTAGATTGCCTAAATATGTGCTTAATGGAAACATTAGGCACATAAGCAATAACCTCAACTCGTACTAAATAAGGTCAAAAAGATTTCATCGCCTTAACAAGAGCATAAGCTTGTCTTTCATTTATATCATAATTTAATTCAGTGGCTTGTAAACTCTTGCTAAAGAATGCAATTGGTTGTTCATATCCTTCATCGTTCTTTTGTAGCATAACTGTAGCTATGGTATGGTAAGAGGCAAACGAAAAATAATTGGAATGACTTTTTAAAGTCAAGAGATTTCAGAACCGGGGCTTCTTTTATAGCTTGCTTTATCTTAGCGAATGCCCTTATAGCCTCACCATCCCAAGAAATTTTCACACCCTTCTTAAGAATCTTAGAGATGGGTTTAACAATTTCAACAAAGTTAGAAACAAATCTTCTCACGAAGTTGATTTGCCCCAAAAAAAAATTGGACTCCTTTAGTTGTTTTGGGTATCTAAATGTTGTCAATAGCTACTACCCTTTCGGGATCAATTCTTACTCTCTTCTTGGAAATGATATGGCCTAACAACTTTCCTTCAGTTATCCCAAACTAACATTTTTTAGAATTCAAAGAAATTCCAAATTTGAGGGCTCTTATGAAGATCTTCTCTAAATACTTACAATGGTCTTCTACTTTCTTTGAATAAGCGGTAAGGTCATCCTAGTAAACAACCATGATGAAGTTGATTAATCCATCAAAAGAAACATCCATCGCCCTTTGAAAAGTAGCTCCCACATTTGTTAGCCCAAAAGGAATCCTAGCATAAACATAGGTACCCCAAGGTGTTGTAAAAGCAATCTTATAATGCTTGAATTCTTTAACCTTGACTTTATTATAACCTGAGAATCCATCTATCATAGATAGTAATTCATTACCGGTTACCTTTTGTAATAAAATTTTGATGTTAGGTAATGCATAATTGTCCTTAAGGGAAGACATATTCAAATTTCTGAAATCTATACATAACTATATGTCTCCATTCTTCTTCCTTACTGGAACTAAATTTGAAACCCACATAGAGTGCCTTATAGGTTTCATAATTCTAGCATCTCTTAATTTGATGAGTTCATCTTTCATTTTTGGAGCTAAGGTTGGATTTATAGGATGTTGTCTTTGTCTAAATTGTTTGGCATCAGGTTTCAGAGGTATTTCATGTTAAACCAAATCCTCCCTATATGCTGTAAGCTCATCATAACTCCAAGCAAAGACGTGCCTATATTTTCTTAATAAACCAATAAAGTCAGCCCTTATTTTTTATGAAAATTTCTTTCCTATGTAGAACTTTTTGGGAGAACTTTCACTTACCAAATTTATTTTCTCAATTTCATTTTGGATATTAGTAGATTTGCTATTTTTTGGACTTTCCTTTTCATCAAAAATTTGTTCTAAAGCAACTAGATCCTTTGTTATTTTATTTGTTTTTAATTACATTATTTCCTTTCCAAACATTGTTTCCTTACTGTCCTTTTCTTCTACGCACCCATTCAAATCAATGAATTGATTTTCATAATCTTCTTGACAAGTCAAAAATTTAATGATATCCTTATCATCTTAAAAAACTTGCTACTTTTGAACATTGTCTAGTATCAAAGGTCTATTTTTCATTTCAACCTAAATAACTTCATCAAATGGGATATCTATTTTCCTAATAGCTAGGCTAGTCATTATATCAACTAGGTAATTAGTTGACCTATCGATCCATTTGATTGAAAAGGCATCAAAAAATTCTAGCAAATTCCACACATAATTTTGGTATTGCTTTAACCTTGGGTTCCTAGTTGAAAATTTATGCCTAATTTGTGAAATAATTAAATTTTAATCCCCTAACAAAACAAACATTTTAATCCCATATGTTTTGAAATACCAAGATTGATAATTAATGCCTCATATTCAGTAATATTATTAGTACATTCAAAATTTAGTCAGAAAGAAAATTTAAAAGTCTTACCTGATGGCGAAACAAAAATAATGCTAGCCCTATTACCTTCCTTAGTACATGCACCATCAAAAAATATTTTCCAAATATCATTACAATTTTCTTTTACATAAATTGAAATTAGATCAACAATCTTAGAAGTAGGTTTGGTTATGCTTACCTGGAAGTTGTCCATGTTCAAATGACAAAAGTTAACCTCAAGATCTGGAATATAGTCCTCAACCAAATAGTATGACTAGGGTTCTCTTTCAATTCAAATTTCCTTGCCTCCCACAGGTATGGTAGTGTAAGACAAATCTAACAGCACATGACCTCCAACCAAATTTGACCATTGCCTAGATAACAACATACCATAAGTTGCTAGTATTTCAACTACTGTAATGTTAGTTCTGTATGATATATGTGGAAATGATAGAAAATGAAATTCAACATTTTTAATGATTCCAACTACAGCTATAGATCTATTATCCATGGCATAACATTTTCCAAAAGGAGTGTCAAATTTAAGGCCTATTTCTTTCATTACATCAGGAAACATGATAGTGATTGCTGCACCAGAATAAATCATACAATTTTTAACCAGTTTATTGTTTATCAATTGTGTTAAATAGAACGGGTCTACTTGATTTGACCTTTTATTTAATGTTGTTCCTAAATATACAATAGAAGTTTCTTCATTATTTTTAACATCATCTCCATTAGAGGCACAACAATTTTTAACTAAGATAAAGCATGACTCATAAAACTATGACAATTAGATATTTTCTTACCATTAGTTTGCACGACTGGTTGCTTGGTCACCTTATAAGATTGATTACTTTCCTTTTGTTTGGTTTGGGATTGATTTCTAGGCTTCTTAGATGCTTTAATCTATTTCTGATTTCTTGCAAATATAGAACCAAGACTTCCTTGATCAACATTATTATCTTTATTCTTTCTTTGGTATTTAGCATGCTCAACTGGTGCAATAGTATAGGCTCTTCTTTCTTTTGGTGTTAATCTATGAAAGGTAGGATTATTTTTCTCGTTTGAAAACACTTGTTGAGTACATCGCTACTGGTTGGCACTTTTGTACTAACAATAAGTGTTTAGGTGTTCATCCACGGAATCATCTTCATCTCTTTTCCATAATGGTTCATATGTTATTGTGTTGACTATGGGTTTTTCTTCACTTTCCTAATTTTCTTCTTCAAAAATAGTTTGTGCAACAATACAATAATTAGGATCATGGGTAAGCCTGTAAGCATCACACCATGGGCCATCATCAATGATATTCACTTTTTTAAAAGGATCAGGTGTATCTTTAGCATGAGTCGATCTTTTTGGTTTTCCATCTTTCTAGTTTGTGTTGTAAGGAATATCAAACAATCTTATTTTGTCATTTCTATTAAAGGGTAGCCTCTCATTTCTACTTTGTTTGAATTTTATCTCCTTCAACATGTCCATTATTTCTTTAAGTTCATCCTTCTTAGGGTTTTTTGGGTTATACAGTTTTCGATCATCTCTCTTATTAACTCTTCCTGCTGCCTTCCTATCATTTTCAATAGTCATGGGAACTTTGAAAGCTTGGGGCAATGAAGAAGGTCTATGAGATCTTATTTCATAGTGAGTTTTACTATTGAAGGCACTTAAGTAAAAATCAATCAGGAATGAATCCATTGACCTAGTTTCACTTGGAATTCTATTCAGAACTTGATTAAACCTTTTGTTGAATTCTGACATTGATTCATTTGAGTTATTTTTAATGCTTGTTAATTCATGTGACATGAAGAATGTATCAGTGTGATCCCCAAATTGCTCAATAAACTAATCCAAAAAATTACACCATCTAGAAATAGATCCATTTGGAAAACTTCTATACCACTCCGCAGCGTCCTGAATTAATGATTGAACAAACAATTTCATGAACACATCTTCATGATCCTTTTCAAAAATCTTCAATCACATTTTTTAGCTTAACAACATGTTTTTTAGCTGATTTAGTTCCATTTCTTGCAAACTTTGGGATGACATTCCTTAAGTCATTTGGTGTAGGATTCAAATATCCTTGAATCCCATTGAAATCAAGTTGTCTATAGCGTTCAATTGCCATAGGTTGCCTCACCATTTAATTTCTATTGCCTTGATCTGCATCACATGTCTTTGGATGTTTTGTTTATTGTTATTCTGATTTAGCCCATAAGGTTGCCTAGTATTCCCACCATTTTTCTGAATTTCTCTATTATGTTGTCCATTGTTCCATGCTTGTTTATTATTATGTCTATTAAAATTATTATCTTGATTTCTATCTCTTATGTTCTCATAGAGTAGATTATCATGACTAGTAGCATATTGTGCTTCCAAATTCTTTTTGTGAGGTGGGTTATACTTAGGCAGGGTATTTTGATTTGATTTTTCTTTCCTCCATCCATCTGATCTTTGTTCATTAGAATCTTTAGGTAGGGAAGTAATAAAGTCTTTTGATATTCCTATTTTTGCTAGGATATCATCTGGCTACATTTTTAATGTTTTTTCCAATATTGTGCTATTACCATTCATAGTTTCAACCATTTTCTTTATTATTGTGTCCCACTGCATTATTTGTTCGTATTCATCATCATCCTCTATATTAGTTATTTCATATTGAGGCTCTTCATCAATTCTAGGGATGTGAAAAAATGGATTTTCTTCTTCCTTTTTCGGGCTATTATGACTTTAATCACATACTTTAGGTTGTTTGTTGGCTCTTTCCTGAAAATTTCTATTCCCTGTGTAAAACATGTTTTCCTTTTGATTTTTTCCTTTCTTATTTCTCTGTTTTTTATTAAAAGTTAATTGTTCAAGTCTTTAAGGTTGGGGATTTACTGATCTTCTACCCCACATACACTTCCAAATTTAAACAAATGCTGATCGAAATATATTATAGAGTCACCATTTTCTTTTAAACAGAAAGAAATAAAGACTTAGGTTCTTTATTCAATAGAGTTTATGCCAATAACTTGAAAACAAGAAAAGAAATCTCTCTTTACTTGTTGTTTAATGTTTATGTCAAATATATACAATTAAGATTGAAGCCAACACTTAAGATTTTTTGAACACAACATGAAATTTTTAGAAAATATTTGTAAGTTTTATCCAACTACTATTTAGAAATCTAAATATTGAAATCTGAAAATTTATAAATAACAAATGGAAATAAAAGAAAACTTTCTAGTGTATTTACATTTGTATTGAAAGAGAACAAAATTAGAAAACTCACCTTTAGGCTTGTGCCTAAATGAAACTCTAAACTGGTCCTAGAGTAAGTAAACCTTAGTTGCAACTTTCCCAGTACAGTCGCCAATCTATTGGTTATCAAAACTGCTAGTTAGAAACCTACAAGCCTTGCCCACTCGATGCTAGGTATCTAACTGATTTTGGCTAATGTAATAGGATTAAATCCTTTGTGCTTTAGGTTTCGTTGGACCAAAGCATGTTTACCTGAATCCAAAACTCGTATACAAGATGTATTATAGCAGATTGCAATACAAAAAAAAATTCCTCAACCAGCAAGTGTTAAGAAAAACTCCTAGATTTGCAATTAATAACTTCAAATTGGGATTGCCTATTAGAGTTGTATTTTGCTGAAATAAAAATAAAAATGAATTACAATGGGAAATTAAATTCTCAAAGAAAAAAGATGAGGAAATGCTAGCATTGGATTCAAAATTTAAGAGTATATTTATGGCTAGTGCTGGATTCTAGTTGGGCAATAGAGTCAACATATGTTTCTTACATACAACTTTATACTATCGATGGTATAATATTTGCTAAAAATTCAATTAATTTGATGCCACAAATTATTATGTTTCAGCGTATTCAAATTAGTCTATTATGTTTTTACCATTATATGGACACAATAAATATAAATAATAGAAAAGAAATGATATCCTGTATTATTTGTATTAATCAAATTTGAATAGCCTCAAACAATTTAATGTTCATATCAAATTAATAAATTATAGACAAATAAATAAACAAACCATAAAGGACGAGAATATATGCAATTCAACTCTACAACAAATAAAATCTCTTACTGGTTTGGTTGTAGGACAGACTGTACTAAAGACACTCAACCTTCTGATGTCCAATTCAATACATATTGATCCTCACAATATCCAGATTTAAAGCTCAAAAATCTCTGTCTCCTTGGCTTTGTTCAAATCCTCAAATTTTCCTTTTGAGAGATACAAAAAATTCAATGGTGCCAACAAAAGATTTTTTTGCAATAAAAGACTTTGTATGTAGTATAAACTGTATGCCTAATCATAGATATTAGTTGTCCCCTTTAAAAGAAAATGATGAATGATGTCTTATTTGATTTTCAACACACATATAAATAAGTAGCCAAAGGGTGTTTGTTAGATTTTCCCAAACATCGCACCCTTTGGCTGATCACAACCGCTATTCCTTTACAAGGATTAATTAACAACCCAATCAATTTTGGAATAATAAAACAAATGCAGATTTTCATGACCATCGCTAAACACCTAACAATAATTTTTGTCTTTTCCCACTGATTACTTGCCCAGGTATGGGCTACCTCTACTGCGATGCTAAAACATTCCATCCTCATATTGTCTAATCATTCAAAAAGCTTGCTCAGGCTTCCATGAGAGGTTAACTATTCTTTTATTTGAATCATGCCATGAACATTAATCCAAGGACACAAAATCATCCACTTGCTTAAACTAATCAAACTATCCTATACATGATCTAGGACTTGTAAATGCTTCACATCCAGTAATCCACATAATACCCTTCCAGCCTACAACAAAAACAAAAGAAAACATTATAAGTAAGCCTCTGGTAAAGGTTAACAAAGATTAACATCCTGATTGCTCCCCCATGGTGAATCACATTCACACAACGACATCAGACACAGGATATAAAACACCCTCTAAATGATCATCATTGTCGTAAGAAGGATCTAACACCCTTTCATGTACTTAGCTCATTGGGTTGATTGCCTTGCAATATATAGGTGAGATTTAACAAGTTCATCACTATTCATGCATGATACTTTCCAATAGTTTTGTATGCTTCACATGTAATCACATAAATCCTTGCATTTGCTTAGATCTGTCTGCCAATATTTTGACCTCTAGTAATATGTGGAAAGTATTTGTTGTAGGAATGGCATATAAATGATGGTTGCTCCTTCCCTATGAGTTCTTCTAAGTACTCTGAGTATCATCTTCTTAAAGAACTTGGCTATGGAATCACAAAACCTAGCTGCACAAACCATTCCAAATCATTTGAAAGCTTTTCTGATCTTTCCAAACCTATACGTAATTCTTCAACCTATAACAAATATAAAATGTCATTAGACATATAAAATATTCATCAAAGCTGCTTAAAAATTGGTAACAATTGATAAAAAACTCCATGCTTTAGCAGCTCTATTCCTTCCATTGCCATGGAGAAATATGATGTCATCTACTCGATTAGGTGGTCTTCACCCATAAAGGTCATTACATTAAAAAATAGAACAATGCTACTGTTAGATTTCCTTTCAAATTGCCTTAGGCTAATACCATTAATGTGAGCCTTCAAACATCCACTATCTTGTTGATTGAGATAACGCTGTGTATGTTTTCCTATCAAACATTGCCTCCCATGCTAACTTGGCTTGGATTGATATTTCCTCTTTTCTTGATGTATCAGTATTGTATTCATGCTAACTAAAAACCTTGTCCATCTGTGATTTGTTACTGATGTTTTATGTCCATCTTTGTCTGAAGTCTCTAACTTTTAATCAATTGTAAATAGAGAAAATAATGACTTGTACATTTGTAGCCTCTTTCCAATGAAAATGTAAAATTTTTGAAGTCCATCAGGCCACATACTACATGTTGGCTTCATAATAAGAACCTTCTTGATACTAATGATATACATCCTGATACACACCCTGTTAGCTGATACCAATGACCTACATCCTAATACTAACAACATTAATCCTGATACTGACAACATTAATCTTGAAACAATATTTACTATTGACATCATCCCCCCAAAAAGAAAGTTCATTTCCAGACAACCACACAAAAAAATTGAAGAACTAACTACATATTCATAAAAGCAACATAGACATATACATCATGAAATAGATGGCTATGTCTTAGACTATGAAGACTAGGTACGTCGAAGCTGATACACTTGATCTATTTGGATCTACAAACTAGCTCTAATATAAGAGTTTTGCTCCACCACTTCCTTTAGCATCAATACAACCTCCTAGCATTTAGCTTCCTTCTGATCATGAGCCTTCTTCACTAAGTTCTTCTCCTAAAATACTGAGTCCTTCTCCTTAAGTGCTGCTATCAAACACTACTCTGCTATTGCTAGTTGGTGTTCTACCTGGTGCTTCCCTTGTGCACTTTCCTCGAGTTGTGCTAAGACAACTCTTTTTCCCATGCAATCTGCTAGGTGGCAAGTTAATCAATCATCTCCTCCCAAGATTTCTCTGCCATCTCTTGAGCTTCTTGCCTAGCATCTACCCATCTTCTCTTTGTAAGCACGAACTCTACCAAGGACTTTCTCTATTTTTCTTTACACCACTGGTACATAGACACTCCATGCTTGTAGTAGCTTAGGTCTCATCAATAGGTCATACTTCCCATGACTGATATCTGCAATGATTGGGGGTCTAGGGGGTAATGCCCCCAATGGGGTTGAGGGGTAGCACCCCTGCAAGGTCCTAGGTGTGATAGAAGGCAAGGTCGAGAGCAATGCCCCTTGCCACAAAGACCAAATTAGCATTCCAAAACCCACAGAATACTGCATGAGACACACTATTTTTGTGATTTTTTCTGATCCCACACTCTTTCTGGCAACCGTTGGTGCTTTCCTTTCCCTTTGGCATCATTTGTTACTCATTCTGAGCATTTTTTATTTGTTGAGGTTTATTTTTATTTTTATAGAAAACCTCCTATCATCCTTCTTCTATGCTACCACATATAGTTACACCATATATCGTGTTACCATAACCGTACCCCATAAAACCTCTAGACTCCTTCAATAGCTTATAATATTTGTACGGTGGAAAATTCTCTAGAAATTTCATACTTGATATGTTGGAACCCTGGTGTCAAAATAATGCAGTTGCTTGTCATAAAATGTCATACGGTGATACCTTTTGATGCTGAACAGTAATACACTTAGATGTCGTATGGTGCTACAATTAGAATGCTTCCACCTGGAAGAAGCCATATGTCTTAATGTGCAAACACTAAAGGTTATCTCCAAAATAACATGTCATATGGTGTCACCTTCAAGCCATATAGTAGCCTATCTCCATGCTGTATGGTTCCCTCCTTCAAGCCATCTAGTGAATATTATTTCACTTGGAGATGTTGTATGACTGCCAATGCTAAGCCTCTAGACTTCCTTAAGTGTCGTACGTAACTAGAAAACCAATGCTTCCTTATGTCTTCTACTATGTCTTTCCAAAACTTGGAGTGATCTAGCCATATAGTGGTGAAATTTTTATCTTCAAAGCCTCCAATCTGAATGCTTCCCAAATTGTCTTGTGCCATACGTAGCTTCTTTATACTCCTTGATGCCACCTATGGATGTCCATATGGTGATATATTGGGATCTATATGGTGTTGCAACAACATGCCGTATAGTGATCATTGCTTGGTCATGAAATTGTACGATCACTTGACTATACGGTGCTTTTACTCTCTCTCTCTCTCTCTTTGTTTTTTTTCTTCTTTTTTTTTTCAATTTTTTTTCTCAAACTTATTTTTTCAATTTTTTTTCATTAACTCTATCCTTACTTATCTTACATATGTACAATATTTACATATATACAATATTTACAGTTGCTCTTTTCTTAGTTGTTTGTCCATGAAGGTGCATTACTTCTTTCATGATAGACATTCAACTTTGACCTATTCACTTCGTCAACCACTTCCTTTCCATCTAGCATCCATAGTTTTATTGCTCCATTATCACCCACTTGTTGAACCTAGTATGACCTGACCCATTTCACTTCAAACTTGCCTGGTCTGATCTAATTATGTCCATCATACTTCAACACCAACTATCCCAGTTGGAACTTGTTCAATTTCAGGTGTCTATCATGCCATGCATTGTGCCTATTCTGTATCACCGCCAGGGCCCATTGTTCCTGCAATCATCGCTCATCAAGTTTATTTAAGTTACATGATCTCCCCCTCAGGTTTTCCATAGTGTTTAGTTTGTTTCTAACACTCAGTACTATGAATTTCATCGACTGCCACTTCTTGCCATCAATAACTATATTCTTGAGTTTAGAACCTTCACTTCATACTACTGAAGCTTTTATGAAACCCTTCCTCTTTGTTTCCTATGCAAATCATATGATGTGTCTTCCTTGCTGCTAGCACCCTTCTACCATATCCTTGGTTTGCCATAACATTTTCTTTCTATGAGATCATACAGCAAAATCCTTCCTTTTTCTAGGTTCGTACTGTATGTTCTTCTCTTTAGGTTCAGCTATAACTACCTTTCCCTCTTCCACTTCATTGTATTCCCTCAAAAATTCATTTCCTTCTTCTTTCTTACCTTCGCTGACTCTTAACATGTTATAGTTCAGAAAGAGCTAATAATCCCCCATCTGCCAGTGAAAAAGGTCATTCAATGACTCTAGATCATCCTCACTCAGCCCTCCTTCTAGTCTCAATGCTCCTTCTTTATCAAGTTCCATTCTCTTCTTCCCCTCGTCATCTCCTCCACCTTTTCCTTTAGAATCCAATGATGTTGCCTCCTCACCTACCATTTGTGTGTGCAGGTCAATTATGAATTTTTGGCCTTTGCTTTCAAGTGATAGAGTATTTTTCTTCTAGTCGTGCTTAACTTTGGCCTATATCAGCCACCCCTATCCTAGAATGACATCATATCCTTTTCACTTCAGTGGGATCATGATGAAGTCTAATAGGAATGACTCTATTCCAATTGTCACTGGTTGTGTTGTCAGGACTCCCAATGGTTTGATTCCATGTTGATCAACTATTAGCAACTAGAATGTAGGTGACCATAATGTCAGTTGTCCCAACCTTTTCTAGGTATCCTCTGGTAACACATTGACATCGGATCCTCCATCCACAATCATGTCTATCAACATAGTCTCAAGAATGCCCATTTTGATGATTGCCAGATGGCATCTGGATGAGAGGGCTAACAACATTGGATCTTTTGCACTTGTGCCACCTTCTTTCTCCCTTCCTTGCTCTACTGGTCACTTAGTAGTTGAGCTATATTCTTGAGTTCCATATGGAGTTGAGGCATAGTGAGCAACATATCACTTATTCTAATGGTTACCTCATTTTGTAATATTTGTTGTATGATGTTCTATTCTACATAGTATTTTCTGGAGGTACCAGTCATGTCCTTTAGATGTGCCTTCTCTACCTGCATTACTTTCTAGATCTCTACCTAGATTTCCTCTAGTCTCTTCTTTTGCTCCATCAGGTCAGGGTATACTTTCACTTGCTTCTGTGTGATGGCTGAAACCTCTTCTTTGTCCATCTTGATGGTGATCAAATTTACTCCCGACTTTAGGCACTTAGCATCTTCATGATTGTCAGGTCCACACCATCTGCATTACAATTTTGGTGTGTTTTCCATTGTGCACTCTTGGGAAAAGTGACCCCACAAATTGCATGCACAACATTGAACTATCAACTGGCCATTCGCATTGTACTGAATTTGACTCCTTCCACCATTATTGTTGTTTCCATTGTTGCTGTTGTTGTTTTTATTGTTTTGACTACATCAATTATTTCTATATCCTCCCAACATGGCACCCTCCATACTAGTATTCCTACTCCCTCCTAATGTGGATGCTTCCAGTGTCAGGTTGGTGTGGTGCTCTTGTTTTCATGTTGAAAGGGCATTCTTTTGTCGAATGTCCCATGATTTGGAAAATGTCATAAAATTGGTCCTTCAGATAGGAATCCTTCGTATGGCCTTCTTTCTTGCACTTGGTGCACCATAGCTCATTTCTCTTGGTCTCCTTATGCATGTTCTTGAACTCTTTAATCATCTAGATCATGTCCTTTTGGAGGGTGTGAACCTTCTTGCTACCTTTTTCATCATCACTACTCTCCTCTACTAAAGATGCATCATCATCTAAATCCAATGAGCTAATCTTCTTCTTTTTTGTCTCCTACTCACTTTCTAGGCTCATTGCCCGATTGTACACTTTAGTGTATGAAAAAGGTAGCAAAATCTTCATCTTCTTTTGCAGCTTCAAGTGAAGGCCTTCAATGAACCATCTTTTCTATAGCCCATTAGGCAACTTATTATCCATTTTATTGATCAAGTCCTTCAACTTTTTGGAAAAGGCTCGGACTATTTTATTCTTCCCCTGTTTGATGTTGTGTATCTCTACTACAATTTCATTGTCATCGTCCAATAGTTGAAGTTTTGTAATGAACTCCTTTTTGATGTTGTCCCAATTGTTTAACTTTTAGTGATCTATATCAGTGAACCAATCAATTGCAACACTACGTGGGGTGGCCAAAAACTACTAGACCCATTTGATTGTATCCGTTATGCCATTCAGCCTCCAACTTGTTTTGCATGTTTTACAATGTCAGATGTGATTGACTACTCCATCACCATCAAATTTAGGCAAATTCTCCTTTGGTCCTGCCATCTCGATAGTGACATTTTGTATCTTGACACCGACACTTGGTATCCCAATACTGACGCTTGGTATCCTAACACTAATGTTTGGTATCTTGAAACCAATTCTTTATATCTTGGTAGCTATGCTTTTTGTTGAAGAAGGGTCTTCGTTAAGTGAATCCATCCATTTTGGAAGTGTATCATGGACAAAGAGTTCATTCTATGTTCTTCCTCACTTGACACTCTGAGCCATGCAAGTCGATTCTCTTTCATCTAGATTCTCTTCCCTTGGTGAATACAAATTCAAAAATTCCTCCCTTGCTTCTTCCACCAACCCCACCCACAATTGAGTCTCCTCCAATAATTCCTTTGTGCTTCTATGTTAGTTGGCAATCTTCTAGAACCTCCTTCTGTGTTCGGCTTGCTATGCCAAAATTAGATTTTCTTGTTCTGTTGTATTTCATCATTTTCTTTTAGCTTGTTCTTATTCTTGTTTAGCTGATTCGACATTACTCTTCATTCTCCTACCTTTCTAAGTCCATCAAGCAACGGTGTCAAATGTTTACCATACGGTTAAAATAGATTAATGCATACAGACAATAGAAACATGAACAAAAAAGCTCTATATATTATTCACATATGCCAAAATATTACATTATGCTTCTCATGCTAATTACAATGATCCCGAAGGGGGGTATATATATATGTCGAGGAACCTTCCTGAAGGTGTCTGTCGGCCACATACAATATGTCAACTACATAATAAGAACCTTTCTGGTACCGATGACATACATCCCAATACAGACCCTGTTGGCTGATATCGATGACCTACATCCTAATACTAACAACATACATCTTGATACCGATGACATACATCTTAATACAATATTTACTATCGACAATAGTGGTTGTGGACCGATTGCCAAAGTTTTCTCATTTATATGCTATAGTGGTAGACTAGTCAGCTTCTCAGGTAGTCAAGTTGTTTTTTTGAGAGTTTTTTGTTTATATGCCTACCTTGGACTATTGTGAGCAATAGGGATAGTAATTTCTCAACACTTTTTGGAAGGAGTTATTTAGATTGGAAGGTATAGAATTAACACCCAACACGAGTTACCACCCACAAATGAACGGGCAAACTGAGATAGTAAATAAATGGGTGGATGGTTATCTTCGAAACTATGTAGCAACACAATAAAGAACCTAGGTTAAATGGTTGTATTTAGGGAGTACTACTACAACTCCTATCACATGTCTATCCGGATGACACCATTTCAAGCTCTCTATGGCAGCAAGCCACTATCATTAGTAGATAGGATAGCAAAACTGCCCCTAGTTGGAGATTGGATATAGGACCAACAAGACATTCTTAGATCTCTTTGGGAGAAAATTCTATATGCTTAGAATAAAAAAAAGATGTATTCTGATCACCACTAAACAAAACAAAGTTTTGATTTAGGTAACATGGTTTCCCTTCACCTCCAACCTTATAGCAGAGCTTTTTGAAGAAAGGTGGATCTGAAAAGCTTCAAAATAATAAACCCCCTTGATCTAATATAAGAAATTAAACTTTGACTTGAGGAATTTTCCCACACAGTTGGTGTACAACCTAGATGCAATGAATGCTACTTAATTTCTTCAATATGCAAATGTTTATTCAATTTGAGGATTTTTGCTAAGTTTATTAGATTTCTATTCAACTAGAAATAACATAACAAACACTTGCCAAGGAACCAATTTTAATTCTAAAATAGTGACTAAAAGCAGACCTGAACCAATAACATAATGTTCTTAGATTTATTTCAAAAATTCACTCAATTCCAAATTAGTGGTGTTAAACATCATAGACCTAATTATCCCTCTAGTTTATCACTTAGAGATAGTTGGCAATGTAAATACAAGCAAAGGGTATTTTTCACATTGGCATGTTCTTCAATGGACATATGTTCTGAAGATACCAGCTCTGATACTGTTGTAAGAATCCTTCTATATTTGACACCCAACTAGAATGAAATCTTGTTATGCACCTAGCTAGCATGCATTTATCTTGGCGGCCCATGGTGATGAACTCTTACACTCCCACACTAAGCTTCGAATATAACTCAGGTGGCCTCCAATGCACTAAATGCAGACTATCTAGCTAGATTTGTAAAGATTTCTTCTCTATTCTTTTTCCCTATGGAAAGAGTGTGCCCCAATGTTCTTTCTAGGATCCTTCCAATGATTACACTGTCTGCTTGTGTATGCTCATGTAGTCCCTACTACTATGATGGATTCAATAACAAAATTCATTTTCTTCTGACTATGCTTCTGTCTACCTGCTACTAGCCTATATGTCACTATTACCATGGGTTATCTCCAGTCATCTATTTCCTCTACCAGATGTTGGAGCTCCATCTTCTTTCAAATCTCTGATTTATCAATTCAAACTTTAGTTTTGAATATTTAGTGTGAGTTATTGGGTTTGCGTTGAGCCTCGTTCTTCTCCTTAAGGGAGTTTTTCCTTAAGAAAGAGCCTAGTCACATTTAAGAAACCTTTTAGAATTTGAATAATAACATATATTCATTATTACAATCCCAATGCAAATTCTTTCCTTTATAACTTCGAAATGGGGAGAGGTATGAACAACTTAGCAATGTGGGATAAAAGACTATTTTGCCTTTAGTCACTTAAGTTGCTTTTGTCATAAAGTGACTTTAAATCATTAACTTTATATTTGCACTTTATAATATTAGAGTGACTTTATTATTATAAGTTACTCTATAACTTTATAATAACATAAAAATATTTAAATAAATCACTTAAAGTCAGTTGAACTTTAATATCTCTTGAAATACTTGTTTGATTGCCATGCCATTTGAACTAAGAATCTCTCCTCATAATTCCTCATGTGACCAAAAATGCTTTCTTAAAATAGAAAGGATCCATCTCTATTACTCCTTACTTACTATACATAGTAAGTATGGCAGATAAAGTCCAAATGATATTGAACGAAGGCCGAAACCATAAAACCCAGAATGTTCAAGATGAATAAATCCTTAGGAGACCTTCTAACCATCCTTATTAGCCTACAAGGATCCAATATTAGGCTAATACCTAAAATTCAAATGCTAGCAACAAATGGGGACATTACATTTAGCCTAAATTTCATTGTCCGTATCGCATTACTAAGAGGGTTGGTGAGCTTGCTTATGAGCTAGAATTACCAGATGACACCAAAATCCATAATGTTTTTCATGTGTCTTGCCTCAAGAAGGCAATTGGTCAGTATATAGTGCCTTCCATTGGATATCCCCCACTTGATGTGGAAGGGAAACTGGTTGTGGTTCTAGTTGAGGTAATTCAGATCAGAGAGAGAAAGCTACATAATAGATCCATCAGGGATTTTACTTCATTGGAAAGATTTGTCTTATGAGGATGCCACTTGGGAGGGTGAATCAATCCTGCAACATTCAGCTTTGAGATTACTTGAGGGCAAGCAATATGAGGAAGGGAGGATAGTAATGTCCCCTCCTTCGCTAGGCTGTTTTGGCACCTAGTTGGTCTGTCTTTCCATCTAGATAAGCTAACTACATTAATCTAGAGGATGCCAGCTAGTCATAGGAATTTATTTGGTTTTGATCAAGGAAATATTAAAGTTGAGAAGCTTTTCTATAGTTAAGTCACTTTATTTTATAAAGTTACTTTATGAGATAAAGTCATTTTATATCAAAATTAACTTAAGTGGCTAAAAGAAAAAAATGGTTTTCTTTATCCCACATTGCCTAGTTATGTGTGCTCTCCCTCATATTGAGGTTATAAAGGTAATGGGATTTCTTGGGATTGTCACCATGAAATATAATATTGTTTAACTTAATAAAGGTTGCTAATTGTGACTCGTTGCTTGAGGAAAAAACCCCTTGAGGTAGTAAGAGGAGTTGGACGTAGCCCCAACAGCTCATTGGAGACTCCATTCTTTCTAGTGTGGAGTTTACTTGGTAATACATTGTTATTGTTGGATCTGCACTTGAGTAAGTTGTTCTAAACCACCATACACAAGGATGGGATTTTAAGACACTACCTAGGGGCCACGGAATCCATCTGCAGGGTGTAGGTAGAAGTCCTTTCAAATAACAATATAGTAGGAAGTTTATTGGCAGCCAGGATATTGGATGTGGTTGTACTAGCTAATATCATGGGCTTAGTGGTATGTGGTGTCCATTTCCCTTCACTACAGGTAGCTATAAAGGTGTTTGATTATGACAATGGAAGCACTAGTATGATTTAGGTGATAGACTTGGAGTTGCAAGTATGAATGATGCTAGTAATAGCCTTGAGGAACAATGGTGAACTCAACCATAGGATGTCAACGGTCATGTCTGATAAAGTATAGGGTCCAAAACATTATTTCAGCTATCTAATCAATGCCAACAAACTCTTTGATAGCCAATTGACCTAAACCATGGATGGGTAAATAATCTGACCACTCACAATAACATCAAGTTCCATTATCTATTGCACTTTTCATTTTGTTTATTATAAATGCCATGACTACTATTCAGATCTTCGGTATGAGTGTGTGATATGTATAAAGATTTGTAATCACAAGTTTTGATTGAATGAGAAACACAAGGGAAAAATCAAATATATGGTTGAATGTATTTTAGAGTATTTTGTAAATTTTGAACTTTATTTCTAAATGCCCACATTATCACATTGTTAGAACCATCGTCACTACTTACCATATTGTTTTTCTGGTTATTACCATCATCACATTGTTATAATCATATTGTGAAGAACTCATTTTCTGGTTAGAACCATCGTCACTACTTACCATATTGTTTTGAGTTGGACTCTTACATGCGCACATACACATAACTTTCAAGGTGTAATGGACCTTGCCAAAGATGGACCAAAAAACTACCACTTCTTGGCAAAATGTCCATGATAACTCACAAGAAGTTTGTAAATATTTTTTGCCTGGCCAAATGATTAAGTGACCAAGGATTCATTTTGGTATAGCATTGACTCTAGATTAATCAAGGTAATATTGAGAAAAAGTAAAGAGGGATTAGAAAATGGCTTTACTACGATCTTCCTTCCATGAAAACTTACAATTGTGTCTTGTTCCTTCAAAATTTTCACCTCCCTTATATACTATAAAAACCAGAGACCACACTTCAAGGTTCATTTGGTGAGGACAAGAAAACTATTGTTTAAAATGAATCCATTAACAACTTGTAACACAAATTATTGCTTAAAAAGAAACCCTTGTAAACCTTTTGACCTTCATATGCAATGAAATTGAACTTTTATTTAATTTTTGTAGCTCCTTCTATTATAGACATGGTCCTCTATTTTTCCCACTAGTCCTTGTTGAATGTGACCAGAACTAAATTTCCTTTTTGTCCAGATTTTCATTTTCTTTTCAGTGATAAAAGTTTCTCTCAACAGATGGGCTTCCTTGGGAGACATAATTGATATGAGCATTAGCACAACTACAAGGTCATGTCTTACTAATTCCATTATGTGATTTGGAAGGCTTCAACAAGAATTCTAAATGTAAATGGTAAAATATTCAAGAGGAACTTGTTTTGGAGTCATTGTGTTGAAAATATTCTTCCAAAAACATTGGTAATTGTTATTATGGAATCTGGTTAAGACTGGAAAGCTTTATTATAAGTCTCCTACCATCACCAGCTAAAGAGACTAGGAAAATATTTTGAAGAAAGAAAAGGACATGAGTAATGAGGATAAAGACTCTAACATAAGTTTATAGATGGTTGCATAATCTTCCCCTTGTCAGATATAGCTAACTCTGGCAGGCAGTAATCTCACCTTGGTTGAGAAGGCACTAACACTAAAAGACAATGTGACATTACAATGAGAGAATGAGAAAACTACCAAGTTGATAGAAGTGGAGGTAGATAAGAGAAGATGGATTTGGAAGGGGAGAGATGTAAGTCAATTTCATGTCCCATTCTCTGCACTAGTGTTATGATGCCAGGTTAATCTATCTCCACATCTGGATAGATTAAAGACATCAATAATCAAGATGCTTAACAGTCACATAGGAAATCTTAAGTACATCATTTATTATATTAAAAGTACTTGGATAAAGTTACTTTATGTTTATGAAGTCATTTACTTTATAAAGTGACTTAAGTGACTATAGGACAAAATTGTTGTTTTATCCCACATCTCTTATTCCAACATTCTTCCCCTCACTTTGAGGTTATAAATAAGAGATTTTTCCTTGGGATTTAGACACAAGAGTTTATGAGCTAAATACATTGAAGAGTTCTAGTTACTTATTGTGACTGGTTTTCCAAAAGATGCCAACCTTTTGCGAATGAGTGAAGGTAGATGAAAACCTAGCATTCACATTATCTACAATAGTAAGTTGGAAAGGATTAGCATAAGTCTGGGAACCTACAACAGCTATAGGTACAGACAGTAACTCAGTTTTCAAGACTAGCTTATATAGGGATTGTTTGCATTAAGCACCAACAACTGGTAAAAGGTAGCAATCCTCCATAGGAGTTTGAGGGGGAAGTCGCCAGGAATGAAACTATTCCCATAAAGAGAAGGGCAACGTGCAAAAAAAGGGGACAATGCAATAGTGGCAGTGAGAGTTAGTCACCAGTGAAGGACACATGCATATAGTGGTTGTTTTGTGGGTATTGTTCTAGCTACATTATACTTTGTGCATACTAGGAAATGTCCTTCGTCTTCTCCAAGCCAAGTGAAGGTTTGGTGGGGGCAAGCTTGATTGGGCTTTGATGTGTAGTGTTTCCCATTCACAAAACATGGGTCTATGAATCTCTTCCTTCACTTTGTAATTCAAGGTGACTATTATTTTTGGGTTTGCCAACATGTAATAAACTTTATCAATTACTAGTTCTAAATATGGGCACTTAGTTTATTTAATGTCTACAAATGGTTTCATATAATTCCAGGTGTTTGCACTTGGTTTATTATTTGTATACATGTTCATGTTGTATGATTATATTTGTTGTCTTCCATTATGTTATATGGTGACTTTGTTGGGTGATTAAATTTGAGGATTATGATGGGCTATACGTTCCAAGATTTTTAACAATATAAAAACCATAGTGGTTCATTTAATATACAACAGTATGCATGCAACCTATTTGGTAAAATACCTTGGACTGAAAACATAACAAACTTTTTTAATATTTGAGGAAGAATACTATAGTGGTATCAGAGCCACAAGACCTACCATCTTGTGGGAAATAACAAAAAATTTTGCAAACCAATTTTTATCCAAAATGACAACCAGTAATGAGTCAAAGACAACATAAATTTAGTCATCTACAACTGGAATAGGCAATTTCTTCAGATTACATTGAGATTGAAGATAGTTTTACATTGGATGAGGAAGTGATATTACTGAATAGGCCAAATTGGAAAACAACGTTCAAATGGCACATAATGGGAGAAAACAAAAATGTGAAGTGAGGGAAACATAGTGGGCTATTAGAGATGGACAAAACAACATTGCTAATGCTCTTCAACAACTAGTAGGTGCCAGGAACTATGCACCAGTTGGCCCCGGTCAATAGAAGAGCTTAGAGCCATCACAGTGGAGGTGGCAATGTAGTTGGATCTCCCTAAGCTATTAGAGATCCCACATGTAACACTGATAAGCCTTTAATGCTAGTTTTCAATAAAGAAGAAGAAGCAATACCACCAGCAATGCTAAATTTACTACTAGAGAATATTATGGCAATGTTTGATGAATGGGATTTTTTTCAGGACCCTATTAAATGAAACCCGACCTTTGTCTAGTACCTAAATATTTAAAGGGAGGTTGATAGATAGTAGTAGCATAGGAGACTAAGGGCACCTAATAAAGACCTGAAACATATTATGAACAAGTTAACTCTCCCTACCTTTGATGGCAACAGTCAGACATCCGCTAGAGCTTGGATTCACAAGCTTGATACCTATTAGACACTTAAACCCATGGAAAAAGTGGAAGCCATTAGATTTTTGATAATGCACCTTGAGGGAGTAGCATATGATTGGTGGCATCATGGATTAGTCACCCAGGACCATGGCCTCATAAGTTCATGTGAGATATTAAGCTCTAAGCTAATTATCCGCTTTGATAGGAAAGATATTGAAGTCTATTATAGGGATTAGGATTAGTTGTGACAAAGTGGGTCTTTGGATAAGTGTATTGATGAGTTTCATCATATATCGGTGACGGTGTCAGATATATCAAATCAGCACAAGGTGATGTTATTCATAGAGGGGTTATAGGACAGATTTAGGGGCTTGATTAAGGTACTTAAACTGAACATGATGGATGATGTGATTAAATCACCCATGGTTTGGATTCACCTTCATCATTATTGCAGCCTCCAAAGGAACCCTATAGAGGGTCTATATTGACCCAAGGGAACAAAAACTAGAAAAAACCAAATCCTCCCAAATTGGATTTTGAGACATGTAATGATCTTTGGAGGAAGAAGTTGTGCTTTGCTTGTAGCTAACCTTGGATCCCCAATCACATATGCCTTGGTAAAGGAAAGATTCACTATGTAGAGGTTCTTTTCAAGGATGAGGGAGAGCAACAAGAAGGTAATGATGTTGAGGATAGTGAGGAGGAAGAAGTTGAAGAGCAGCCCCTAAAAGATAAAAAGAAGAAGGCCACTACAAAACAATCTCCTATTATAGCCACTCTTTCTAGTCATCCAACATGTCATCCTTTCAGAGTGAAGGGTGTGGTTAGGGGACATCAAATTGTTTGCATTTTGGATATAAGAGAATCCCATAATTTCATTAACACACAGATGGTATCTAAGAGAAGATTGCAGACAATCGACATACTTGAGTTTGAAGGAAAGGTAGCCAGAGGTGAGGTTTTCAGTTGCATAGAGGTGGTCTCCAATCTTTAGATACAGTTTGATGATTATCTTTTAGAGACCATTTTCTATGTTGTTGATTTGGATTGGTTAGATGCTATTCTGAGTAGACAGTGGTTAAGGACTCTTTGTAGGTATACATTTGATCACAAGACCATGTAGTTGGAGTTCTCATAGGGTGATTGGTTGGTAGTCCTAAAAGCTATACAAGATAGTGGACTTAGGTTAATAACAACTCATTGAAAATATTTTGAGGAACGATGATATTGAATGGGTGACACAATGTTTCATCTATTTCAAGGAGACACAAGATACAAGGTAGTAGTACCATTATGACATTTAGATGGTCCTAGACAAGTATAGGAGGGCATTTGAGGATACCCCTAGGCATTCCACTAGATAGAGGGTTTGAGCATATGATTGAGCTAGAGGAAAGCATCAAACCGGTCATTACCACTCCTTATCATCACCCCAAACATTACAAGGAAGAGATAGAGAAGACAATCAAGGAACTTCTAGATATGGGACATATCAGACCCAGTTCTAGCCCTTTGCCTCTTCAGTGGTGTTTTTTAAGAAGGATGACACCCTTTGGATGTGTATAGATTATCACACCTTGAATAAGAGAACCATTAAAAATAAGTATCCAATTCTCCGCATTGGTGAGTTACTAGATGAGCTTCATGGGGCTATTTAATTTTCAAAGATAGATCTTTAATCACGACACCAATAGATATGAGTTTGAGAGGAGGATGTGCATAGGAAAACTTTCAAATGCCACTATGAACACTATGAGTTTTTGGTGATGCCATTTGGGCTCACTAACACACCAGCCACTTTCTAGTCATGCATGAACCATATCTTCAAAAAATAGCTAAGGAAGAGTGTGTTGGTTTTCTGTGATGACATAATAATCTTTAGCAAGACTTGGGAAGAACATTTGCAATACTTAGATGAGATTGTTGGCCTCATGGAAGAACACTTTTTATTCGCAAAAGAGTCTAAGTGTGAATTTGGGTTAACAAAGATTCTCTATTTGGATCACGTAATTGGTGCCGAGGGAGTTAAGGTGCATCAAAAAAAGATACATGTAATCTTAGACTAACCACCACTGAGAGATGTATTTGAGTTGTAGGGTTTCCATAGCCTTTGTTCCTATTACAGTTGATTTACTAACAGTTTTTCCTAGGTAGCAGCACCCCTTACCAATCTGACACAAAAAGGGACATTTAGGTGGATAAAGGATTCAGAGGCAGCCTATAAACTAAAAAAAGTGATGCGTACATGTCCAGTACTAGCACTTCCTAATTTTTTTAGACCCTTTGTTTTGGAGTGTGATGCTTTAAGAGATGAAATTGGGGTAGTTCTAATGTAAGATTGTCATCCAATAGCTTTTGAAAGCACGAAACTTAGGGGTAGTGAATTACTATATTCTAATTATGATAAGGAGATGCTATCCATAATGCATTTCTTAGCCAAGTTTAGAGAATACTTGGTGGGAAGTAAATTTACAGTGAAGAGAAATCATAATAGTTTATGTTACTTCCTGGAACAAAAAAATGAAAGACAACAGAAATGGGTCAGCAATGTTTAAACATAAGATTTTGACATTGAGTATGTCAAAGAGAAAAAAAAATATAGTTGCTGATGCACTTTCCCAAGGACCCCCAGTGCTAGCGTGTTGTGCCATTTCTGAGATTTCAACAAATTGGAGGTCCTAGTTGTTAGTGGAGTATTCTAAAAATGCTCACACATTTTAGACAATGGATGGTATACTTCAGGATGACTAATACAAGGTAATGAATGATATTATATATTACAAAAATAGAATCTACCTAGTACCCAAATCTAAACTAAAAGGGGATATAATGCACACTATACATGATGCACCATTAGCAGGGCACCCATATTTTTTGAAAAAACTATAGGAAGATTAGGAAGAGGTTCACTTGGAAGGGACTTAAGGACAATGTATTGCAAAATGTTAAAGAGTGTCAAACTTGTTAGCAGAACAAGTCAAAGCAAGGCTTTCATGTAGGTTTATTTCAACCTCTCCCTATTCCAACTCAGAGGTGGGAGAGTATCTCCATAGATTTTATCATAGGTTTGCCTAGGGTCTAGGGCAGAGATTGCATTTTTATGGTAGTAGACAGATTGACTAAGTTCATGCACTTCTTTCTTATTTCCATAGATTGGTCAACTTCTCAAGTGGCAGAGTTGTTCTTCCGAGAGGTTTTTTGTCTCCATGGATTACTCAGGACTAATGTGAGTGATAGGGACAATAGGTTTCTTAGCACCTTTTGGCAGGAGATTTTTAGATTGATAGGTACAAAGTTAACTCCTAGCACTAGCTATCACCCATAGACGAATGGTCAAACTACAATAATGAATAAATGGGTGGAGGGGTACTTTGGGAAATTAAATTGCAAGTCAGCAGAGGGCATGTGTTAAGTGGCTATATTTGGGGAAGTATTGCCATAACTCCACATATCATATGTCTATACAAATGACTCATGTCTATGCTCTTTATGGCTACAAGCCTCTCTCTTTCATTGATTTATCTTTACAAGAAAACAAGACACCATTGGGAAAATATTGAATTTTGGATCAGCAGGACATCCTCAGAGTTCTCAGGGATAATATTCAATAGGCATAGTACCAACTGAAGTTATATTCTGATTGGCATCATACTGAGTGGAGTTTTGAGTTGGGTGATAGAGTTTTTCTTTATCTACAAATATATAGATAGAGCTCCTTGAAGAAAAGTGGATCAGGGAAACTTAAGCCTAGATTTTATGGACCTTATTGCATCACCTGAAGGGTGGGAGAGGTTGCTTATGATTTGAATTTGCCGAGTGATAGACAGAACCATAATATATTCCATGTCTCGTGCCTCAAGAAGGTCATTGACCAATAGATTGTTCCTTCAGAGGGGTTTTCTCTGCTTGATGAGGAGGATAAGCTTGTTTTGGTGTCAGATGAGGTGATGGAGACCAAGGAAAGGAAGTTGTGAAATAGGACTATCAGCGAGTATCTAGTTCATTGGAAAGACTTACGATATGAGAATGCCACTTGGGAAGGTGAGTTTGCAACACCCAACATTGAGATTGCTTGAGGGTAAGCAATCCCAAGAAGGGAGGACTATCATGTCCACTTCTCCACACTAGCTTTATGACGACGGGTTAATCTATCTCCACATTCGGATCGATAAATGACATCAACAATCAGGATAGTTACCAGTCACATAGGAAATCTTATCTTAAGTACATCATTTAATATATTAAAAGTGCTTGGATAAAGTTACTTTATGTTTATAAAGTCATTTACTTTATAAACTGACTTAAGTGACTATAGGACAAAATTGTTTTTTTATCCCACATCTCTTATTCCAATGTTCTTCCCCTCACTTTGAGGTTATAAATAAGAAATTTTGCCTTAGGATTTAGACACAAGAGAGTTTATGAGCTAAATACATTGAAGAGTTCTAGTTGCTTATTGTGACTAGTTTTCCAAAAGACGTCAACCTTTTGGGAATGAGTGAAGCTAGATGAAAACCTAGCATTCAAATTATCTACAACACTAAGTTGGAAAGGATTAGCATAAGTTTGGGAATCTATGACTACTACAGGTACAACCAATAACTTAGTTTTCAAGACCAAATTATATAGGGATTGTCGGCATTAAGCACCAACAACTTGTTGAAATAAATTAATTATATTAGATATGGTCGGCACAGATCAACCACCTAGCATAGACCAAGGAGAAATTTCTGCATGTGTCCAATATAGACCAACCAGTCAATCACCGTCCATCTCAACTGCTCTTTGTAGACACCTAAAAATCCTTTAGAAAATAAAGTATTTTTATTTTTTGAAAAAAATCCTTGATGACATCATCATTAATTAATTAATTAATTATTTAATTAAATTATTTATTTTTATGCCATTAAATCCCTTTATCTTAATTAAAAATATTTAATTGAGAAATCCCTCCCAAAAATGTTTAAATATTATTTAAATATTATTTCCTTATTTATTAATTATTTAATTAATAAATTGACCAAAAATCCCAAAATAAATAATTGATTTATTTTTTGCCCAAAACTTGGCCAATTTCCTTAAGACCACTAACCTCTTCCAGAATCTTCTAATCCTTCTTTAATTTTGATTAAAGGCTAATCCCATCATTTTCTAACCCTAATCCCAACTCAAAATATTTAATTAAGATTAAATATTAGTCCTCATGTTTATTAAAAATATTTTAATAAATATCTCCTCAACCCAGACCCTTGAAATAAGTAAAACTTTATTTATTTCCTGAAAACCTTATTTATTCTCATCCTAGAACCCTAGACTCTTCTAGAAGATGTCAATCCTTATCCTAATCCCCCCTCTAACCTTTTCACATTCCCTAAACAAGGTTAGCCAACTCCTAAGCTAATCCTAATCCCTCTTCTAATCATGTGCACAACTTAAGCAAGGGTTAAGACTTGGTAACCCAAGCCAAAGTCAACAATCTCATCCTCCTCCCAACCATCTCTATTTATGACCCAACCATCTCTATTTGAAACAACCATCCCCATTTATGGCTCAACCTAACTCATTACTCCTTTGACCAACCCATATCCTACCCTCTCACATCCAATCACCCTATGACATGTGTCACCTCCTAATTGGCTTTAAACAAGCACAATCCATGTGCTACCCTTTGAGTGCATCCTAGCCCTCCCTCACTATCTTGCCATCCTTGCATCTTGACCATTCATCCTTCCACCCCTTGGCCTATAAATAGAAGCCTCTCCCTTCACTAAAATCATCCACTTTTGAAGCAAACTTATAATGCTATTTTGAGAGCCTAAAAGCTACCAAAATACTATTATAATGCTGAAACCCCTCCATACCTTCTTTGTTGAATCATTCATCCACACTCATATTTGATTATCAGTCATCCATTTGGAGCTTGGGCACATTGTGAGCATACTTCCACTATCCATTAGGGACATAACTTCGTCATCATGAGAAGCACTTGAGGAGTTTACCATCTTTGGTCCACTTTCCTCAATTTTGTCTTCTTTGGTCCTATCTTAAGTGTTAGCTTGCTTAGTATTGTTAATGCTTTCATTTAATAGTTAGTGTTCATTTTACTCTACTAAAATAGGTGATACACTCCTTATATATATTTTAGCTAACTTTCTACTATAGTGTAAACAACATTTATTATGTATTTGTCTATAAATATAATGGACTGGGCCTATGATCAGCACAACCCATTTTATGAGTTTCTCCATGGCTTCTCCTCTCTATGGCTTCCTCTCTTATTTGGTTTCTTTGTTGTGCTATAATTTTCATCATGGTATCAGAGCTAATGGTAAATGATTTAAGAGTCTAGATTATGAAGGAGACAACTGTTATGTAAGAAGGCTACCCCTATTGCAAAGCTGGATTGAAGATTCGTGAATGCCAGTTTGTTGAGTGAGTAGAGGGAGCAAGGAAGTGCTATTAGGAAGTTGCAGCCAAAGGAGGTTCAAGGAAATTTGCTAAAAAGAAATTGTTATCATGAGTGATAGTGTTTGATCAAGCTATTGTAAAAGATGATTGACATTGTATTTGAATGGAAGATGGTTGGTGGTGTATTTGGGCAAAGAATGGGATTTTTGCTGTAGATAGTTAACGAGGCAACATATTGTGTTAAAGGATAATTCATGGTAAAGAAAGATATTGCTAGAAGGAAGAGAAAACTGAAAGTATGATATTGTTGGTAATGTGTGAAATTGGAGTGGATAATCAAAGATAAAGAAGCATTGCTGATTTGAAGCAACTCAAGAGTGTTGGATTGCTATTAATGTGAGAATGCCAAGTTGTTGCTCATATGTTTGTGGGATGTGTAGCAACTTTGTGCAAGCGGGAGAGCCAAAGATTGAATACACACTTCTAATGTGAGAAGAACAAATCAAGGGAGTGTTATGAGAAATAGAGAAGCCATGAAAAGAAGGAAGCTAAAGTTGAAGGTGAAAGCATATTTTGTTACTATTAATAGTATTTTATTATGTATTTTTATTTGAAATATGTGTGGAGTATTATAAGTCAGTTGAAGGAGTTACCATTCATTAGGAAAAGAGATAGCATGCTAGAGTTTGTTGTCATGGTGCAAAGGTCTATGTGTGTGCTGATTGGATAAAAGTGTTGGGATTGGAAGTGAGAATTTGTTTGTCTAATTGTGAATAATATGATAGTGGTCATGTAATACAAGTTGGTTGCATTGATATCCCCCAATCAAGTGATGAAAATTGAATTAGTAATGATTGTTAATGGGCTATGTGAATGTATGGGGTGCATTGTTAGTTGTGCCCGACACCACAAAGTTTTTTGGTTTGACATATTGATGAACCATGTATGTGAAAAGGATTCTTATAGAACTAACGAGTATAATGGCTAGGCACCCATGTATCTTGGTAGATGGATTTCTTTTTATATGGATTCGATAATTAGTTTGATGCAAGTACAAAAGAGAAAGGCCTAGAGTGATGATAGTTTCCCCGTAGTGATGATTCGTGGTCATTAGAACCAATGAGTGTTTGGTTTGTAAACCATTTGAATGCAAAGTTTATGGTTATCTTGAAACCATTTGTGTAATTTTTGAGAAGTTTGTGGTGAACTTAAAACCACTTTGATATTGTATTGGTTATGGGTAATCTGTAAAAGACTTGGAGTGATTATGATGGCAGAAAAAAGAAGAGTGAAAGCATTTGATAATTGATTATAAATGGGTACCTAACAAGTCTTAAGGCCAGGACCCATCGTTTCTAGATTATGGGGGGATACTTGAAACTTTTTGATAATTAATTTAGGGGGGGTGTTGAAATAAATAAATTATCTTAGATATGGTTAGCATAGATCAGCCTCCCAGCACAGACCAACCAGTCAATCACTATCCATCTCAACTGCTCCTTATAAGTATTTCAGCTAACTTTCTACTATAGTGTAAACAACATTTATTATGTATTTGTCTATAAATATAATGGATTGGGCCTATGATCAGCAGAGCCCATTTTATGGGTTTCTCCATGGATTCTCTGCTCTATGGCTTCCTCTCTTGTTTGGTTTCTTTGTTGTGCTATAATTTTCATCACAACTGGTGAAAGGTAGTAGTCATCCATAGGAGTTTGAGGGGGAAGTCATCAGCAATGAAACCATTCCCATGACAAAGAGAAGGCCAGTGTGCAGAAAATGGGGACAACATAATAGTTGGAGTGGGAGTTAGCCACCGGTTAGGGACACATGCATACAGTGGTTGTTTTACGGGTACTGTTCCAGCCGCATAATACTTTGTGCATACTATGCAATGTCCTTCATCTTCTCCAAGCCATGTGAAGGTTTGATGGGGGCATGCTTGACTGACCTTTGATGTGTAGTGTTTCCCATTCACAAAACATGGGTCTTTGAATCTCTTCCTTCACTTCATAATTCAAGGTGACTATTATTTTTGGATTTACCAATGTGTAATAAACTTTATCAATTACCAATATGGGAACTTAGTTTTTTCAATGTCTGCAAATAGTTTGATATAATACTAGGCCTCTACATTTGGTTTATTATCTATATACATGTTCATGCTGTATGATTATATTTGTTGTCTTCCATTACGTTATATGGTGACTTGGGTAATTACATTTGAGGATTATGATGGATTGTACATTCCAAGATTTTTTAAGAATATAACAACTGCAGTGGTTCATTGAGTGTACAATAGTATGCATGCCAACTATTCGGTCAAATACCCTGGATAGAAAACATAATTTTTTTTTTTAATATCTAAGGAAGAATACTACAGTCAGAGAAGTTGTGCAGAAAATTAGTGGTTGGATATGGTATCTGACATATGTCCATGCCACATTGTATTGGACATGGGGGGATATGCATGCCCATTTAGGGGCAGAGGGGTATCCAGTTAATTTTCTTTAACCACCAAATTTATAAACCTAACTTTGAATTTATATCTAAGTTTTATTGGATTCTTGATTCACTAACTAAGATACAATAGTTATTGATAAAGAAAATGCTGATCCCATAAAACCAAGAATTAATTCAATTTCTAAAATTATTTTGAGGGTGAGATTGTTGTGTCTTTTATGCATGACCCCGTACTATGATAATTGTTATTCAATTCTTCTCTTCCATCCTCTAATGTTAAAATTTATTTCATTGAATATTCTTGGGTTTTCTTGGCTCCACAACCAAACAACTACAAGTTCGGTTGGATGAGGACATATATTCAAGCTAGGGAGATCTCATCGCTGAAACAACAAATGGCTTTGATTGAATGACTTATGTAACTATTGCATGCAAAACTTGTGAACAACATCCCTAACAATCCTAAAGAGTAGTTGATTAGGTATGTTAGCACACACAAATCTTCAATAGGAAAAGCAGGAAGCACAATGAGAACATGTGCTTTTACTTGCCATGCATTCACACAATTTACAACAACTTTGTGACCTTTCTTCCTGTCATGTCCCCTTTTTAAGATTAAAATAACTATTAATATTTTTCAAAGTTGGGCTGGGTCACTTTTATTTTAAATGCAACTTAATGATATTATTTTAATAAATTTAAAAATAAAGGTTTTTTTAAAATACATGTATCAAGAGTATTTTCAGTACTTAGAGGGAAAAATAAAGTAATGAAGGGCACAAAAAAGGCAAAAATAAAAACTTAAAAAGTGCACTTTTCCTCATTTCATCATCACTCAAGCTATCTTTGCATCCAACATTCAGATTTGGAGAATTTGTTCAATGTAGGCCATCCAAGGACAAAACTCCTTTTGAGTTTATCGATTTTGAGAGAACAAAAACAACCTTGGATTCCATGTTTGGTATCAAGGACAAATCTTAGGTGATTCCATCTAGGAATTACAACTGTACCCTCAATCTGCTATACTATCGCTACAATGTTTTATGCAAGCAAATATCATCATGTAATTGGAAAATTGCCAAAAAGCATAATTGAAGGTTTATATATTGTGTTTTTGGTTTTTGGTGAATTTTTGGGCATCATATAGAGCTGGATCTGAGTTTCTTGAGTCAACTCTAACTAAATGGCACTTTAAGAGAGAAAATTTCAGTCATTATGGGTATTTGATCAGTCTGATTAGCTATTGATTACATTATTTCAGTTGTCAAGCATTAGCAAACAGCCTTTGGAATGAAAGCACCTTTATTTCTAGGAGGATACCAATCAGATTTGGGTATTTTGCTGATCGCTTCCTTTATCATGCAGTGTTCCAATCTTGAATTTTTTTTGTAATTTTGCTTTAAAAATATATGCCACATTCACAATAGCACTTAAAATAATATTATAATTGATATACATTTTAGATTCAAAATTTATAATATTAATCTAAAAAATATAATCCTATTTTTCAATATCTGTTGCAATCTTCGTGCAATACCAACTATTTTATTTTTACAAATGTTTTAAAATGTTCTTGCTACACTCAAGCATGTTCTTCCACTAACTTGATGAAGACATTATGGATTTTTTTGTTCAAATTTCTGATCTATGGGTGATATTTTTCCTCAAAGATTGCTAAATCATTGATTCATACTATAGATGTGTTTTTTGAGACCACTTAAACATGCAAAATAAAATATGAAGTATTTTATCCTCCTAGACAAGGAAACTTCAAATGTTAAACAATTTGGCAAATGTGTGATCAAATGAAGCAACTGTAAGGTTTACAATGCATACATGCAACTTTGTGTCAAACATGACTCAATTCAATGATACGATATGTTGGTTCTCACAATGGCACTACTGCTATTCCACCTAGATTTAATTCACTTCTTTTCCTCAAAGGCTGGAACTTGGAACACTAACTTGAATTCAAATAAATGAGAAAAGAGTTTAAGGGTTTAGAGGTATCTTAGTTGTTTCTAAGGATGAGGATATCAATGGATGATGCTTAGATGAGTGAATACTGTAAGAATTTGGCTTAGGCCACAATTCACCCAAGAACTAAAAAACTCAACACAAGCACACAGTAGACCAAAATAGATAAAGTATGATCAGAATGATGATATTCATTCAATAACTAGATAAGAGTACACTAGGAGTGCTTAAATATAAAGGCCTCAGGAGAGCTTCTAGAATGCATAGAAGTTAGCATCATGATATGTCATACAACTAGGCACATGTCCACCAGATATGGGTTATCCTCCATTAAGCATGGGATTATGTGTGATGATGTGAGGATAAGCCTACAATGGAGTAGCATGCAAATTAGTGGTGTAGACAACATATGCTAAATGAGGAGTGCAGATAAGTATGTTGTCAACATGACAACTCAGTGAATGATGCATACTCCTGTGTTGTAGACACCATGTGCATAATTAGAGTTGCATAACTCAATGAGAGTACACAAAATCCTAAGTGTCTCACCTAAAATAATAATAAAATAATGCAAAATAATTAAATAATGCATTAACCTAAGTAAAACTTAAGTAAGTGTAATAAGTAACTACTTCTTTACACCAACACCCCCCCTTAAGTGCAACTTAGGGGAATGCCCTTAAGCTTAGAAAATATAGGATGCAATGCAGTATGGGTCCTGGCTACTAGGCCATGTTAGATACCCATGTACATAATGATATGCAATCTCCCATAAAGCTTGGAAAGAGGAAAAACCTTATGGGAAAAACCCTCCCCCAAAAAGAGAGATAAATAGGGATGCATGGATGGATGGAGTAATCAAGAGACCCCCCCATTATGAAATACATCCAGTATATACATAAGAGAATGAGAGAAGGAAGAGAGATAGAAAGCCCCCCCCCCCCCCCCCCCCAAAGGAGAATGTTGAACAGTGACTGCTCCAATGAAGAAGCTAATCCAAGATTGCAGAATGGTGTTCCTCCCCTTAGGAAGAAACAATACCAAGGGTACAAATGAGATGCTTTTGCTATGTGTGGAAAGAATCCCATGGATAAGTGATGTCTTTGAAACCTACTCAACTGGCTGAAGAACTTGTCCCAAAGAAGTGTCTGTCCCTGTAACTGATGAAGAACCCAGCTGCAACTGCTGATCATAAGTATCCACAATCACTTCAACCTGTGAGGATCAATCATGTAGAGAATGAACAAGAGAGTTAGTTGGAGCCCTCATGACAACTAAAGAAGGTAATTTTGCATCAAGAAGAAGAAGCAGATCATGAATACTATCGCCCAAATCTGTCACTGAACCTGTATTTGGAAGACTAGAAGTACCTTGATATTATGGACCTATCACTATGGAAATGTATGCATGTGGACTGAACTGATGAAGTGACCTCTCACTGTAACTATCAATAGAACCCCACATGTCTAAATCTGTTGAATCACTTTCACTGAAATCACTATCAGTGTCCACACTGTATGATGTGTGGAGAGGAGTAAAGGATAAGCTTGGAGAAGTTTCCTCAAAATGTACATCCTTCTCCACAAAAATCTGATGTGTCTCTGGATCAAGAAGTCTAGATGCCTTCACACTGTCTTCATAACCAATGAAGGTACAAGGCTGAGATGACCATGCCTTGCATCCCCTAGAAGATCTCTTTGCCCATGCAAGACAACCAAAGACTCTGCAGTGTGTCATAATAGGTTTTCTGCCACACCATGCCTCAAAAGGAGTTTTACCATCTAAGGCTAGATGAGGAGAACGATTAAGAATGTGAGTGGCACTTGAGATTTCTTCAACTTCTAATGATGGATCAAGAGACTTGGCATGAATCATGCAACTTGCCATAGATTTAAGAGTGTGTATCCACAAAGCTCCAACATCTATCTTATGTAGACTGAATGCTAGCAGAGTTTGAAGATCAATTCCCTCATGTCTACAAAAGTCCTTACATCATCTATTCAAATCCATGCTTGCATTATCCATTTGGAGTACTTTGATGGCTTTCTTGGATTTTCATTCTATGTGAGTCTTGAAGTAAAGAAATTTTTCAACACTTCATTCTTGTTATGAAAAAAATAGACCCAAGTGAACCTTGAAAAGTCATCAACTAAGGTGAGTATGTAGCGACCCTGGCTGAATGCAAAAGGACCTGCTAATACCATGTGAACCATCTATAGAACACTTGTTTCTCTAGAAGACTTCCCTCTTTGTAACTTCCCCTCTGGATGGATGTCCACTGAATCTGTTGAACACTGACCTTTAGAAAAGTTGATTTGAGGTAGACCTTTCACAATTCAATATGTGCAAAGTTGCTGAAGATAGCGGTAGTCAAGATGACCATACCACTCATTCCATAATTGCATATTTAAATTGGATTGAGTTAACAAAGCCTTTGAAGGAGACTTGGGCACAAAATGAGAGAAAGAGTACAACCTCTTGTGATCATTCACTTTCCCTAGTGCAACTAAGGAATTATCTTTAACACTATGCAGTTTTACTGAGTCTGGAAGGAATTCAACTCTATGTCCATCTCCAAGATGAGTGATTTGGTAGATTGATAGGAGATTTGAACTTAGGTTTGGAACATAGAGAACCTCTTGAAACTCTCCATTTTCCATCTCCACATTTCCTTTTCCTTCAACTTCCATTTTGCTATCATTCCCCATGAAAATGTGCTGTACCTTTGAGTGTTTCATTGAAGAAAAATCCTCCTTTGAAGAACCCATATGATATGAAGCACCCGAGTGAAATATCGATTCATTTGAAGAGTTTGCATTTGCCATGAATGCTTGCCCTTTGCTCTTTGAATCTGAAGAAGACCCTTTGTCCTTATAAGAATTAGGTAATGGAACATTATGTTTCATCATGATGTGAGTCAACTCATCAATCTTTTTAAGATAACACTCATGCTCTTCATGACCTAATTTTTGGCAATAGGTACACTTCTCCTCCTCCTTATTATTGTCCCCTTTCTTTTTGGAATTCAAGGACTTTCCTTGTTGATTGGATTGTGGTGTTGTCTTTTTTGCATCCTTAGATTTGTGTTGTCTTTTTTGCATCCTTAGATTTGTCTTTCTTCCACTTCTTTTTACCCTTTCCTTTATTTGAAGACTGTCCAGTTGAATGTTGAGAACTCTCATTGTTGGCCACCAATGCTTTAGACTGAGGTGATTTGAGAATACCCATTGATTTCAACTTCTTTTCTTCATCATCCAATAGTTTTGCATATTCATCGAAAGTGACTTTCTTGTAGGTAGACCCTAAGGTAATCTTTGAGGTGTTAAAAGAAGATACAAGTATGGAATACTTCGATGAAAGCTTGCTATGAATGAGATAGACCAGTATGTCATCTTTGATTGAACTCCCATAATCAGTAAGCTTTGTCCTTAATTAATTCACCTTGATGATGAAATCCTTTATGGAGTCATATGACTTAGGATCTAAGGAAACAAGCTCATCTTCAATTTTGAACACATCCTCTTCATACACTTTACCATAAAGGCTTTTGAGGGTATCCCAAGCTTCCTTGGATGTAGTACATTTCTTGATTTGATACATGATCTTATCATCTACCCCCAAACATATATCACCTAGGGCTTTTCTATCCATTACTACCCAAGCTGAAATTTCACTTTCTAGTGCCTTATCACCTGCTAGTTTAGAAAGAGTACCATCTACATATTGTGAAACTCCATTATGCATTAAGTGATACCACATTTTGATTGACCATGAAGCATAGTTATAAGGAGTTAATTTATGAAACTTAAAGTTTCCCATAATGTAGAAAATGAAAGAAAAGTGAAAAAAAAGAGAGAACACAACACCAAGAACACCCCCACTTTTCACTAAATCAAGAAAGCCCCCCAAAATAAATGCTTTGGGCACTTTATCAGTAGTGCAATTACAACGGGCCACTTGCCAATTTTGGCCTTCATAGACTTCTAATTTTTTTTGTTACAACCTCTTAATAGAGTGCAAATTTGAAACTTTACAATGTGCTACAATTCTAAAGTATTAGAAAAAAAAGAAAGGACCTATTGTTGAAAGTGACAATTTTTTCCACACAACACTATAATCTAATACTAGATCTAGAAAGTAGACAAAAAAATACGCACTTTTAAAAAAAATGGGAACTTGTTTTCGACTCCAAATGTGCCTATATGGAGCATTTGAAGTTGCAAAATGTAGGATTATCTAGGTATAGTCACCAAAAAATTCAAATTCTAAACAATCTATGCACCAAAACCAAAAAATAGCTTCACCACTAAAAAATTTAGAAAATTTTACCTAATTTAAAAAAAAAATTGCACCTGATTTGGAATTCGAACGTGCAAGTTATTCCCTACTAAAGTCGGACTGCAAAATTGAAAATGAATCTGGAGAGGGGTTACATCAGCGAAGGATGAGGTTAAATTTGATTTTCATAAGGCCATCGCAGTAGTTATAATTTTTTGGGAATGACATCAAAATGTGCATCAATTTAAATACTGCAAAATGATGATGTCAGCAAACCTTCAGCCAAAAGTGATGTCAGCGTGTCGAGTTGATGATGTCAGCAAAGTACATATTGTATGGATGTGACACATGTCCTTTGACTTGGCATCCATCCTGCTGACTCAAATACTAATTTGGAAGATCTCATGTGGCATACACTGTCTGCATGTATGTACGGAATGCTAGCTTGCCACTGCTGATGCAGATGATGACTGTGTGGGCTGGGATTGGTCTATCTCAACTAGCGCAGGCACTGTCATACTACTCACTGTCATGGTACGAATTGCTGATTCAGATTGGTTGATGTACTGGCATATGTGGTAGGGTGTCAAATGAGGTGACGACACATGTTCTCTGCGATTGCCAAGTAGATCATTGTCAGAGTTTTAAGGGTTAATCCCACATTCGTGGGCGCAGTGTTCTATTTGCTGTTTAAATATATGTTGCTACCTCCTTCAAAACAAAGTGTGGGAAAGAGTTCTGGCTAGTCTCAAGAATCACTGCTGTGATTAGTTGATGTAGTCGCCAGTGGATTTTTCGTGTAATGGTCTATTGCTTGGAAGTGTGGTGAGGCACCCGAATTTGCAAGAATTTGAATTGTGATGTCTATGTAATGAGCAGTTTGTTTATGATCGCGGAATTAATTAACCCACTTAATATGAAGAAAAGACCCTACAACAAATTAAATATCTACCAAAAATATAGAGATCCAAGCTGGGGTGTCACTACCCGGATCGAAAAAAATTTCCTCTACCTAACTAATTAAAAAAAATTGAAAATATGCAGATTTGAAAATAAATTGCAGAGTAGATCCGAAAAAATAAATAATCAGATCAAATAAAATGATCATACCCAATTGCAAATAGGGGCTTCTAAATTTTGATTTGCAAATTTTTTTTTCCTCACGATCAAATTTCACCCAAGATAGGAAAATTTATAGTCGATCTTCACCGAATCGATGCTCTGGACGCAACGGTGAGGTCAAATCTAGCTCTAGACACTCCCAATTTCTACGAATCCTTCGGATTCATGTCGAGGTGTTGAAGCATGAATAGTCTCAAATGGCTACATGATGAGAATCTCCCTCTGCTCTGATACCATGTAAGAATTTGGCTTAGGCCGGAATTCACCCAAGAACTAAAGAACTCAACACAAGCACACAGTAGACCAAAACAGATAGAGTATGATCAGAATGACGATATTCATTCAATAACTGGATAAGAGTACACTAGGAGTGCCTAAATATAAAAGCCTTAGGAGAGCTTCTAGAATGCATAGAAGTTAGCATCATTATATGTCATACAACTAGGCACATGTCCACCAGATATGGGTTATCCTCCATTAAGCATAGGATTAAGTGCGATGATGTGAGGATAAGCGTACAATGGTGTAGCACACAAATCAGTGGTTTAGACAACATGTGCTAAATGAGGAGTGTGGATAACTGTGTTGTCAACATGACAACTTAGTGAATGATGCATACTCATGTGTTGTAGACACCATGTGCATAATTAGAGTTGTGTAACTCAATGAGAGTACACAAACTCCTAAGTGTCTCACCTAAAATAATAATAAAATAATGAAAAATAATTAAATAATGCATTAAGCTAAGTAAAACTTATGTGTAATAATTAAATACCTATCTACACCAATAAATACTTCTTACTAAACTATGCTTCACCCAATAAAATTGTAGTTACTAGATTCATGCCTAGAGGTCGATTTAGGTCTAGGTCCAATCCAGATTTGGCTTTGTGTCAATCTATGAAGGATCATTTTTTTTACAATATGGATCCATCCAAATCCATGAGCCCATGAGTTTAGATGGATCCACAGTGGAAAACAAGGATACTACCCAGATGGACAAGAATCTGATACAAATCTGCACAAATCCTCGAGGATTTAATGCATATTCATGGGCAAGCCTAGGTTTTATGAATTGCAGATTCATACTATGAAATGATTTAGTATTAGAATTGTGTATATTTCTTTTTTTTTTTGAATATAACACACACACACACACACACACACACACACACACACACACACACACACACATATACATGAATCCATATGAATCATAATGGGAAAAAAATCCACAAATCCATAGACTTGATTTGCATGCCCAAATCAGATTCGAATCGCAAAGTAGCAACTAAGAAGAAAAAAACTATATGAAGATGATACAATCTCCAAACATGAAAAAAAAATTTCAAATTGCCACCATTCATCTAAATACCCAATATTGGTGCATCCAAATGAACATTGACAATCAAACTTAATACAAGTCCAACCTAACCTTACATTGTGACTTGCAATCAACAAGTGACAAACATGAAATTCATCATACATCTTAGCATTTATCCATTCCAATTGATGGACTTCAACTAAAATTTGAAATAATCTAACCACACATAAGGATTCATCATATCTTCACTAGAAATTGTATATTAACTTTGACATAAGCTTGGGAACAATTTATTGTCTCCTCCTAGTGCTACTCTATTCTACCATCTATTGACTAACTCATTACAAATGAGAAGGTTGAGCCTTTTATAGACCTCTTAAATAGAATGAAGCACCTAATTGATATGAAACCAATAGCTAGGAAAATTCAACGAAACCAAAATTAGGGTTAGTTGTAACTGTTGCATATATTATCCAATTACATTGTTTTGAAATACATATCCTTTTAAGGACAAACCAATGAGAAAATTGTGTGAAATATTACATTATATACATTCCACATTTCCACTTGTGGGATGAATTTGATTGGGTGACCTTGGACATGTTGACTTGAAATTGCTTGATTAGTTGAAGATGAGTGGGCTTGCCTCAGCTTGTATGTCTTGTAAACTTCATCACTTCATCACAAGGAAGAGATGTCTCTTAATACTCAACAATTAACATTTCTAATCCTCCAACTAATTGCGATAACTCATATTCCCATATTGCTTCACCTTGTCCATTCCTTTTCACCTTCACAACTTCTTGATTTTGGAAATCTTGTTGAAATTGCTCTAGTTCTGCAAAATTTGCATTTATTTAGATCTGATCTACACTTGAATTTGATTTTGGATTGTACTTGGATAAGGTTTTCCATCTTCATTTATATGAGCATCTACCTCCAAGAGGTGCAATCACACTTGAACCAATGGTGGAGGTCCAACCCTAGAATCAATATATCTTTCCTTATGAACAGGTTGGCTAGCATGTTCCTACAATTTTACCTTGCTTGAAAGGTATAAGGTTTGGCACTCACCCAAAGCCTATCTCACACATTCACGTTTAAAAAATAATTCTACTCTTAAACAACCTATCACTTCTTTGATATTCACACTTCTAGTTCTGATTTTTGCATTACCTCCTTTGTTTAGGGAAAAATTTCAACACCAGGTCAGACTTTACAAGGTAAGATGGAAATTTCTTTTTAAATTGCTCTAATTATATTTGTTAGAAATCCACTAATAATATGGAAATGGTGCTTCAGATGTTGGGTAGATTTTCTTCATCAAGCTGGAAATGCAATATTCAAATTTCAAATTTAAATTTCAACTTTAATATGGGTGTAAGTACTAATAGAAATCTCCAAAGACCAAAATGCTAGGTCATAAATACACCAAGGAGCTAGAAATCATCTTCAAATTAATTTGAAAGTTCATGGCATGTGACGAATGTGAGTCAAACCCTTAGCTTCAAGGTGTTGATGTTTTGGTTTTAACATGCCATTCACACATAGCTTCTCCAAGGTTTCATCCATTTATAGGGTTCCAACATCTTGAATAGAACAATAAAAATGTGAAAAAATATCATTAACCAATAGTAGCTTGGATGGAATTTGAGATTGTGCTTCACTTGGATCTAGGGTTTCTGCGATAGCAAGACTCAGCTTGAAGTTTCGTACCTTCCATTATATGCTTTCAACTAACATCTCTGACCCTTTCTTAGTCTTGTTGCTAGAGGATGCCATTTTCTTGGTAGTAAGTTTCTCAAATAGCTTGGATGCACTAAAAATTTGTGGTGACAAATGAATTTGATTTTACCCTTTTATCAAATTTTTTCTTTTGATTGCCATAAATGCTTGGTATGATTGTTTGCTCAAGTGACAAACTATCTTCCACTCAACCTGCATTGAATGATCGACAAGAACATCTATGACTTGATTTTTACATAATAATGAGTTACACTCAACCTTGCTCATTAGTGTCTTGCAACCCAACCTCACTTGGTAAGGTCTATAAGCTGACCTCATTCAGTAATGAATGACATCTTTTGAATGCTTGGTGATCCCTTTTACAGCTTGAATGCTGATATGGTTCTTTCATTCCTCTGACTAGAACTTATTAAAGATGTCTAATTTAGAATCCTAGTTCCAGTACCCCCTGCAAAAGATCAAGCGAAAATGATTGTGTCAACCAATTCTTCAGTGACAAATGCTTCACTGGTTGGACTTGCATTCTCAGAAGATTTTGGAATCCATTCCTATCTCATCTGCTTCCTAATGTTATCAGCATTGGCTTTGTTTTTATCTTCAATTCTCCCAATATTCATATAGCTCTTGGCAATATGACCAAGTTCTATACAAATGAAACATCTTTTGGTGGTGTCTCTTGTCCTCATGTGATGTTTTACACAATTCATTCCGATGTGTCCAAATTCTCCATAGTAATGACATCTGCACCAAGTATTATAGTCCCAACTAAATATAGCTTTTACAATCTATTCTACTGGGTTTAGTATCTTAGTTTTACACTCTAAAGATTTGTGCCTATGTTTCTTACATTTGTGACATTTTCTTTCAAACTTAAATTCCTCTTTGCATTCATTAGCTCTATGACCATACTGATTACAATTGTAGCATTTTCCATTGAATTTAGCTTTTCCATTGCTTTAATATTTGTTTGATGTATGACCTATCTTACCATAGTGAGTGCAAGAAGGTCTTTGGCTCTTTTGAGCTCCTTGCTTGGATGATTCACGTTCTTTTGTATATCCAATTCCTACTTTTCCCTTTTGTCTGTATTAGATTTTCTCATTTATTTGTTTCATATTTGCTTGAGATTTCATCATTCTACAATCTTTCATTTTTTTATCTTAGGTTCATGATTTCTTCATTTATATTAGTGAGCTGATTAATGAAGTCTGCCTATTGAAGAGATAGATTTTTCAATTTGATTGTTCTTTCCTTCTATCTCTTCTTTTATGTTATTTTTCTCTTGCATGACTTCACATAATCTTGCTAACTAAATTTCTTGTTCTATTTTTAGTTTTTTTACTTCTTCTTGAAGTGTACCATTCTTTTCTAATAGTTCTTTGATTGCTTCATAAGCTTCAACTGATTTGCTTTATGAAAGGATGTCTTCAATTCTTTCATCATTGTAGAGTGTGTTGTTCATCTAAATTATAAGATATTTTCTTCTTTTCAAGGATTGAGAGAGTTGCTTCTTTTCTTTCTTGAGTTTTCTAATAGCTAATTCTGAATCCATATTTTCATTGTCAATAGCATTGTCAAGTTTGAATATCTCCATAGTCTCTGATCTTTGCTTAAACTATTAGACTTCTTTCCTTAGAACCATAAAGCTATGATACCAATTGTTGGAAATATACATGATAGGCTAAGTTACTGAGAGGGGAAGGGTGAATCAATAAATTATAAAACTTAATCTTTTCTTACCAATTAATCCTTTATGTGTACTCTGATATAATTGCATCCATGAAACACTAAAACCATTTAAAACATCCATAACAATTTTTCATACAATATGGTAACCCAAAAACCTTTCAAATAGAAAGTAAAACTAGGGTGGGAATGATACCCACAACCTTTAGTATTGTAGTATAAAGTTTTCCTATTAAGGCTTACAATGATCACTTCTGATGATCTACCCTATTAGAAGCAATAAGGACTGCTATGTCCACCTTGCAAAAGGATTTACAAACATACAATGAAGTATGCTTTCGGTAAATATTTTTTACAAAAGACTATTAAGTCTACCTTGTAAAATGATTTAACTAATCTATCTATTAGGATGAAGCAATGATTGATCTCTAATATGCAACTTGGTTTGCTGAATGAGGTTCCTTTGAGTATAATAATCACCTTTCTATGATAGGTAAATATTTGTTGCTCCGTATACTACTATAGCATTTTTTTTCGCACTTCTGCTCTTCTCTACTTGTTACATACTTTTCATTTTCCATGCTTTGAGATTTGATACAATATATTACATATATACCAATCCAATTTACAAATCAACAAAGTCTACTACAATACAAGTTTACACAAAATACACAAAGTTAGTGCAACTATAGGAACTTTGGTTCTGAAGACTAGCTTGGTGAGGTTCTAATACACAACATCCATTGTCCATGCTTGAAATTGTCATGCATTAGGTAGACATAGAATCTTGGCCCATACTAATCACTTTCAAGTAGTCTAAACTTAGTCTACACTAGTGACTCAGTTAAAACTACGAAAACTTGGCATATATATTGAATCACTTGATGCATACTACATAGCTCGATCAATGCTATCACAACAAGTTTAGTATAAATTGGATCACTTGTTAACACTAAGTGGTCCAATCAACATTGGATTCACATCATTGTAATTGTGAACTCAGTAAGCACTGCACAACTTGGTTTTCACTGAGGAACTTGGTAAACCTTATGAAGTTTGGTTTACACTACTAATCACTATCATGATATATATTGTTCAGTGTAAACTAAATACTATCGCTTGAACCTGATAGTAACTGTAGAACTTGATAGAGTTTGAAATGCTTGGTTAACTCTATTAACTATATAATAGGTTTGGTAGATACTAACCATTTTAGTAAGTATGTGTCACTAATAAAAAACTTGATTGTAATGTCAACAAAGTGTAAACCAAGTTTTCTAGTGTTTACCGAGTTTTTCAATACAAATCAAGTTTTTTAGTGTTTACTGAGTTCACAACTTCGGTAATGTGAATCTAATATTGAATGAGCTATGCAACATCAACCAAGTGATTCAGTTTATACTGAGATCATAGTGATAGTATTGATCAAGCTATGTAGTGTCAACCAAGTGATTCAATTTATATGCCAAGTTTCATAGTGTTCAAGGAATCACGAGTGCTAACCTAGTTTAGACTACATAGAAATGATTAGTATGAGATGATCTTCTATGTCTACCAAAGTGCACGATAATGTTGAGTGTTGAAAATGGTTGTTGAGTGTCAAAACCTCACCAAATTTTTCTTAAAAATTCAAATACATATAATTGGGTTGACTTTGTGCATTTTGTTGAAACTTGTATTGTAGTGGACTTAAATAAATTAAAAGTTGGATTGGTATATATGTAATGTATTGTATCACATCCAATGTGTGAAATAAGATATGACACACACACACACACACACACACACACACACACACACACACACACACACACACACACATGAGTAGAAGTGTGAAGTAAGAAGGCTACAAGTAGTATAAGGAACAACAAAGATTTATCTATCATAGCAAGGTGATCATTACACTCCAAAAAAATCTAATTCAACAAATCAAAGTAGAAAATTAGAGATCAACCACTGGTTCATCCTAATAGGTGGAATAGTTAAATGCTTTTACAACGTAGACTTAAGAGTCTTTTGTAAATCTCTTTACCAAGGGCACACTTCATTGTATGTTTGTAAATCCTTTTGCAATTTGGACCTAGTAGTCCTTATTGCTTCTAATAGAGTAGATCATCAGTTTTGATCATTGTAAGCCTTAACAGACCAACTTTATACTATAATACTAAAGCTTTTAGGTATCATCCCCACCTCAGTTTTACTTTCTATTTGAAAAGTTTCTAGGTTGCCATATTGTGTGTCTAAGTATATGAATTTTTTAATGCTTTCAATTTTTCATGCATATAATTAGGTCAGAATACATGTGAAGGATTAATTGGTGAATTAAGAATATGTTTTATTAGTTATTGATTCACCCCTCCTCTCTTAGTAACATAGCCTATCTTATAATTTCAACAATTGGTATCAGAGCTTTGTAGTTCTCAAAGAAGAAGTTTGACAGCTTGAGCAAAAATTAGAGGCAATGGAGAAATTTGGACTTGAGAAGGCTATTGATAATGAAAAACTAGATTTGGAATTGGCTATTGGGAAACTTAATCAAGAAAAGGAGCAACTCTATCAATCCCTAAAAAGAAGAAAATATTTTGCAATATAGATGAATGAAAAACTCTACACTAAAGAAAGGATGAAAGATATCCACTCAAAAAGTAATTTAGATGTAGCTAATAAAGTAATTATAAAACTATTATAAAAGAATGGTATACTTCAAGAACAAGTTAGAAAGCTAAAATGAGAACAAGTAAGTCAATTAATAAGGTTATATGAAGTCATGGAAGAGAAAAATAAGATAAAAGAAGAGATAGAAGGAAAGAATGATGAAATTCAACATCTATACCTTCAATAGGCAAACTTCATTAATCAACTTACTAGTGCAAATGAAGAAATCATGAATCTAAGATTAGAGATTGAAAGATTGCAGAATGTGTTGAGATAATGGGTGTTATACACATTGCATAATACTGTTATATTGTATTATATTTTTTTATTATGTAATGTTTCACCTAGATGGACGTGCAACATGTAAAGATTCCTATGGAATATTTTTGATGAGTTGTACTATAACATTGTGGTAATATTTTATTTAATTATTTAATATTGGAAAAAAGAATTTAATATCCAATATTGAATGTGGGGTCAGTGGGTTAGGTAGTACATGATTTATGTAATACCACTTACTGGTTTTGTAGCACTTACTACTATATAAGAAGCCACAAGGGTAGTTGTTAGTGTGACAAGGAGAAGACAAAAAAGGTAAGAGTGGAGAAAGACAAGGTTTGATAGGCTAGCTAATGGAGCATTTGTGAAGGTTGGAAGTATATCATGGGATGCGTGGATTCATGCTTGTTCACATTGATTGCTTGGTTATGGCTATGGCTTTGAAAGCTTACATGGTTGTATTTTATGGGGACACAACCCAAGACTAGAATGAACACAATAGGAAAAGGGAAATATTATTATCTGTTAAAATCTACTAATACACTCAGTACAAAGAAAAAAGACTCAAAACATGCCCTATGGACTTACAATAGTATGAATCTGGAGATAATTTCTTCTCACAGGACCTTCTCTCAAACTCCACTCCAACTATCTTTTACAGTGCCAGAAATATTCTTAAATAGAACCCAAAGGGATAAGGATTAGGAATACATTCTAGAATGTGCCATTTGGCATCCACTACCAAAAAAGAAGGCTCCAGAAGTCATGTTAGAAGTCGGTGCAAAATTAGAAGAATCCAGAAATGATAGTCAAAATTTTGGGAGGCATAACTTTTGAACCATAGCTCCGATTTATGAATCGTTTACATTTTTGAAAAGATATCAGAGTTCTCCATAGCCCTACAAGATTCACTCATCCCCCATTTTTTGGGCCTGTACAAAGTCATTTAGTTCCTCAAATCTGACTTGGAAGTGCTCTTAAGAGGGCTCCAGAAATAGAAAAATTACAATAACTTTCTAACCATAGAGCCTTTTGACCTAATTCTTTTTTCGGAGTGTTCTAAATTACAAATATAATCATCTCTCTAATTTACACCCTATAACTCACCATAATCATGGCTCAATTACCTAATCCCCTTTTTAAGGCATTTACACGTATCCCACAATGCTTAAAAACTCTAACCTAGAACACTAATAGTTAAATTTTGAGAGTTCGAACCTTTATTTGACCCAAATGGGTATCCAGAAATGAAAACATATTAAACATAAACTATTTCTAAGAATATTTTTTTGGGTGACATAGGATTACCCTTATACCACTGGATGCTTCTGCATTAGTATTGCAATGATATTTTTGCTAAATAATACATGGTGATGGATTCTTTTGGAGGCTAGATTTTTCTCTCCATGAGGGTTTCCCAGGGTATATACATGGAAATGGATGCTATTGGAGGTTGCGTTTTTCCCTCAATGAAGGTTTCTCAGGGTATATCTTGTGTCACATTTTGTAGGTATGTTGTCTATTCTCTTGTATGTGGATTTTAATTCTGTGTTTATTTTAGATCTATTATGGGTTATGTGGAAATGATTATATTCCTTGTTGCCAAGTTTCCTTACAATTGGCATCAAAGCTATCATTTTATTATTGTAACTCTAGATTGAATCTATGGGAATGCATGCAAGGATAAAAGAAAGGGCAAGCTATATGAGTTATTTATTACAAATCTAAGAGTTTTGGGTTTGCTGTTATGATGGGATGTTGGTAGATCTTGGGTATGTGAAATTTTTGGACAAGAAGAGTTTTTTAGATGTTTCATTTAAATGAGGTTTTTTAGAGGGTAGCTCGCATAAATGACCTCTAGGGCCAAAATAGACCTCACCATTGGATCCTAGGTTGACATTTTCATAAATTTTGATATATAATATGCCCTAGTTTGGCTATGTTCAAAAAAAATGAAAGAATTTTTTAGTTTCAGCTTGTGATGATAGTCAAATTTAAGCACGTTAGAATTTTCATCACCAAAAATAATTGCAATGAAAATGGTAAAAAGACTTTCTTAGTAAAATGACTATAACTTTCTCTTAAGATATCAGATTTTAGACTTCTTATAGGTGTTGGAATGCTAATTCAGAGCACTACAACTTTGTGTAGGTTTGACTTTGATTTTAAAATTTTGTTAGGTTTTAAGAGCTCTAAAGTTAAATGTTTTTTATTTTGAGCACAAGTTAGGGCATAACTTGGGCATATAGGGTAGAATTTTGGACATCAAGTAGTCAATAGAAAGATCTTGGAGAGCTCTACACATTAGTTTAGATTTGGTGGAGGTTTGGCATGATTTATTTGGTGCTATATTTATTTGAACAATTTATGGTATATTTTGACTATAGTAACATTGTGAGTTTATGGTATTGAAGATTTAAGATTTAATTTCATTGTATACTTAGTTCATATTTTAGATTGGTATCAGGATAATATGATTATCAGTATTTGGTTTGGTTATATATGATGACTTGTTGGGTCTACAAGTTGTGCAATTTTTGTAAGTGGTCTATACTTATAGGTTACATTTATGGCTTGGATATGGGTTGTCTTTGCACATTAATGTTTCATTATTGTTAGATATTTAGATTGGTGGCTTTGAATTGGGTTGTCTATGACCTAAGTCACATAATTTACTAATTTTTTTATGTAGAAAGGATGAGATGTTGTTATTAGGTATAGTCATGATAGAGGATTGTAGTTGACTATTTTATGCTAATAGGTTGGACATATTGAGAGTTAGTTGCTCAGTTCATGGATGTGATCATGGTGTCATAGATTTTGGCATGACATGATTGGATATACATGTACATCCTTGATGTTCATTGGCTTGGATATCTGATTTGGTTATGGTGGTATATCTTCCTGGTAGGGGATCATGGTTATTTGGCTTCTTTTAAGGAGCTCATGATGTGCACTTTGAGTTCTTTGATGGTTTAATGTCTTGGTTGATTCTCATAGTTAGAGGATGATTTTTCATCATGATTTCATGGATAGCTTGGATACACAATTTAGTGGGAGCTTGTGATAGTGATGAGGTGATAGTGTAGGATTGGTTCTTGGTTTGGTTTGTATCTTCTTAATTTTGGAGATCTTGGTTTCACTTGGTATTGACACTTTGGTTGTGTGAGTGTAGACTGAGAGGATCTTCATGTAGGAGATGAATTTTATGATGCCATAGGTGACTTGATACCATAGTTGAGTGGGAGTTATTGGCATTGATATATTTATTGAGTTTTTATAGACTTTTACATGGTGCACTTGTAATCTTCATAGTGTGTGAAAATGGTTAGATCTTGAGGACTCATGGAGTTCTTGGTTATATTCATGGTGTGTGGAGATGATTTTCTTCATGGTATGTGAAGTTTTTCTTCATGGTGTGTAGAGATGGGTGAATCTTGAGGACTCATAAGGTTCTTGGTAAATGCGTGATTTATGCTTTCCTTTGACATGTTATTCTTGGTGTGAGGATGGTTTCATTTTTATGTCATGATATACTCTTGATACACATTTAGAGTTGTGACATATTATGGTGTGTTTATATGAAACATGTTATCTCTTTTGGTTGAGATGGTTTAGAACATGTTTTCATGTTTATGTTCCTGAGGCCATGGTTGGAACTTTGATATTAATCTTGGTATAGTTTCTTGGTATTGAGTACATTGATCATAAGTTGGATACTTCATGATATTTCTATGTTGCATTTGGAGTTGGCATGGATTGATTGGTTATAGGTGCTCATAGATATTTAGAGATGGTGGTGATGCCAATTTCTCTTGGATTAGAGAAGTATTTGTTAGGATGGTTGATGGTCCAATAGGAAGTTTGTAGGGCATTCACCTGATATGGAATTGAGAGGAGATTGTTCTTAGATAAGTCTTGGTTGGAGATTTGGATATCTTGATGAGCATTCTTATTCCCTACTCTTTTTCTACTTGGTGGTTTATTACTTGAGAGGTATAACCCATTGTTTCTCTTAGGTGCATTATGTTTATTCTTATCTTCCATGGATATGGGACTTGAGATATGGTACATGAGTTAGTTCTAGAGGGTTCATTTGAGAGATAGTTTAGCATTGGTTATCTCCATTTTCAAATTTTTTATGTTGGTTGAGTTTGGGAGATGATTTTATATTGGGAATTTTCCTTGGATTAGGAATGGTTACTCCTTGATTAGGAATGGTTTATGATTTTGATCTTCTTGTAAGAGGCTTACATCCATTATTAGTTACACCGTATGATTTGTGTATTGTTGACACTTCTTGTTGGGATTTTATGGAGGAGTTCATACTTGCATAGTTTATATCTAGAGGTGTGTGTAGAAGGACATGATATAAGTTATGATTTGCATGGTTTCTCTTTGGTCTTGGTTATCTTCCAAGATGTTTGACTTTTTCTTACATTGGATTTGAGAATGGTTGGATATTTTGATCATTGGTTTGTGTTCATGTATGTCATGTGAGAGATGACATGGTTATTCCTTTATCTTTTTCTTTTGTTAGTTTTGGAGAGCTTGGGAGAGTGTTGGAGAATTTTTTATGAGATTTATTCTTGTAGGTTATCATTTTATGTGTTGTGGATGTCCTTGAGACTACATGAATTCACTTCTTTGAGATGCTATGAGTGGATTGGTTATAGATTTGATATTATCTTTTGCAATGGGAGCTTCTTGGTATATATGTAGCAAGTATTTCTTTTGAGGTTTGTGATTGTAGGTTATAGATTTGATATGTTGATGATGTGAGATTTACTTGGTATAAATTTGGAGGTATGGATAGTTGGATGGGTTTGACACTTATTGTGGTTGCTATTCTAGCTATGCATATTTGGACAACTATGAATACATGTGATTACCTTTGGATCAATTTTTTTGATGCTTTTCATTTTAGTCGGTACAAGATTTTATGATCTTCTAACATGAAAAGTTGGGTGGCTTTCTCTTTGGATGGCTTCTACGTATGTCCAATGGCAGTGCAATAATAGGAGGTGAGATCATTCATGTTTGAGATACTAGAGACTTTGATTTTTTTGTGAGTACTTGAATGGAGCACTTTGTGTACTTTGATCCATGATGGTGGATGTGATGAGAGGGATTGTTGCCTTGTTCATTTATGTGGCTATAGATTGACCCTATGCAATGCATACAACAAGTGGGACATTGTTGAGATAATGGGTGTTGCACACATTACATAATATTGTTATATTGTATTATATTATTTTATTATGTAATGTTCCATCTAAATGAATGTTCAACATGTAAAGATTCTCATGAATTATTCTTGATGAGTTGTATTGTAACATTGTGATAATATTTTATGTAGTTATTTAATATTGGGGAAGAGAATTAAATACCTAATATTAAATGCAGGGTTAGTGGGTTAGGTAGCAAATGGTTTATGTAATACTACTTGGTAGTGTTGTGGGACTTTCTATTATATAAGTAGCCCCAAGGATAGTTGTTGGTGTGATAAGGAGAAGACAAAAAAGGAAAGAGTCGAGTAGGACAAGCCTTGACAAGTTAGCCAAAGAAGCATTTGTCAAGGTTGGAAGCATGACATGGGATGTGTGGATTCATGTTTGTTCACATGGATTACTTAGTCGTGGCTATGGCTTTGAAGGCTTCCATGGTTTTATTTCAATGGTGATTTTGCTAATTAATACATGGTGATGGATACTTTTGGAGGCTAGGTTTTCCCCTTAATGAGGGTTTCCTAGAGTATATCTTGTGTTACATTTTGTAGGTATTTTGTCTATTCTCTTGCATGTGGATTTTAATTCCATGTTTATTTTAGATCTATTATAGATTATGTAGAAATATTTATATTCCTTGTTTTCAAGTTTCCTTATAGAATGATCTAAATACTAAAAAGAAAACCTATGAAAGGATGATGAAATTTCAAGTAAACATGAATCAATTAAATGAGAAAATCCAATACAGACATAAAGGCAGGAATTATATATACAGAAGAAGGTGAATCATCCAAGTAAGAAGCTCAAAAGAATCAAAGACCTATTTTCAATCATTGTGCTAAGCTAGGTCATACATCAAACAAATGTTGGAGTAATGGTAAAGCTAAATTCAATGAAAAATGATATAATTGTAATAAGTATGGTCATAGAGCTCATGAATGTAAAGAGAAACCTAAATTTGAAGGCGAATGTCACAAATGCAATAAGTATGGGAACAAATATTCTAAATGAAAAACTAAGATATTCAACCCAATAGAACAAATTGTAAATATTATATTTGGTTGGGACTACAACACATGGTATAGATGTCACTACTATGGAGAATTTGGACACATTAGAATAAACTATGTAAAACATCACATGAGGATAAGAGACACCACTAGAAGATGTTTTATTTGTACATAACTTGGACACCTTGCCAAGATGAAAATAAAGCCAAGGTTGACAACATAAAAAAGAAAATGAGACAACAATGGGTTTCAAAATCTTTTGAGAATGCATGTCCAAGTAATGAAGCACATGCCACTCAAGAATTGGGTGACAAAAACATTTCTACTTGATCTCACAAGGATAACTAGAACTAAGATTCTGAAGAACACATGTTATATCAGTTCTAGTCAGCTAGAAGAAAAGATCCATATCGGCATTCAAGATGCAAAGGGATCATTGACTATTTAAGGAAATTCTAAACCTTACTGAGCTAGGTCAGGTTCCAAGACCCTACCAAGCAAGGTTAGGAGTAATTAAATCATTTGATGGATAATGAGTCATGGATGAATCTATCAAGAAATTAATTCAAACTGAGTGGAAGACAGTCTATCATCAAGCAAGCAAACATACCCATCATTTATGGTAATTGGAAAGTGAAATTTGTTAAAAAGGGTAAAATAGAATTCATTTGTAACTATGAATTTTCAAAAGCTACATGTGAAGGGTAATTTCTATGCATCCAAGCAATCTATATGAATTGTTGTTGAGGTTTTCTATGTTTTTCGTAAACCCTACCAAGCATGGCATCCTCCAGTAGCAAAGCCAAGAAGGGGTCCAAGATGTTGGTTTGAGGAGTTGAGTGGAAATAAGTAGATTTCAAGTTGAGTCTAGAAATTGTGGAAACACTTGAGCCTACCAAAGCTTAGTCACATATTCCACCTAAGGTACTACTAGTTAATAATATTCACTCACATTGGAACCCTAGAAATAAATGAAACTCTAGAAAATTTGTGTGTGAATAGTGCATTAAGACTCAAGCATCAACACTTGAAAACCAAAGGTTTAACCCACATTCCACACATGCCGCATGAATTTTAAATAAAATGGATAAGGTCTATCCTTATCCATGTACACAATGGGAAGCTATGGTTGGAGTAGCCTATTCTTATAACAAAAAAAAATGATTCATAAAATCGTAGGGCTCCCAATGTTGACCAAGGAAAAGACTACCAAAACCCTAAGTTAGGTAGAACTAGAAAAGAAAACTCTTACTAAATGAGATGGAAGAGGTATAAAGATCAACTATGTAGCCGACATGGAGCTAAAGTTTGGAATTCATGTAATAACATAAAATGTATAGCTCCAATCATCTCAACAACAAATCATGTGAGGTAGTTGATCTCACTCTCAAGGTTGTGAAAAAAAACATGTCCTTTGACCTTTCCAAGTTAATATTCAACCAATTCAACAAGAACATGGAGAGCATCAGAACTTCAAAGAATAACCTATTTAAATTTGGTTCACTTTTACCCTATTTATTCTTCTTTGTACAAAGTGTTTCCTTTCAAAAGGTATAGTTGTATGGAGAAAAGATGTACATGAACTATATCAAATTAATGAGTATATAACAGAGATGGGTGAAAACTATATCAGTATCATGGATAATTATTTTGATTTATTCAAAGAAAAGATGAATAATAGATTTAGAATTCCCAATAAACTTGTAGAAGATTACAAGGGTTATGTTTATTTTATGGTAGACTGTGACATGGTCTACATACAAGTAGTCAAACCTAGAGTGGTATGGGTTAAGCCTCTAGGCTATGAGGTTAACATTGATGAAATCACAGACATCATTGAGGCATTGCTAAATGAACCCATGGATCCCAAGGCTACATATTTTGGTACATATGATGAAGCCTAGTCTGCCTCACAATAGGTACTTAATAACCATGCTCTAGGCCATACTTAGTAATAATGTATTCAATCTAAGGATTATCTTTCCCACTATGAGGTGCATTTAATCTTGTCAACCCAAGGATGTATGCTTGAAATGGTCAACATAGTATGTGCTCTAGGTATCTTAATGAGTCATTATGCCTATGCTGTAGGAAAAATAAAATGCCAGGAAAAGAACCTACACTATTGCTGCATGAAATGAATGCACGTGATTGAAACAAATACTTGAAATGAAATGAAATGTTAACATCTATTTCCAACTTAGTTCATCTACCATAACTATTCTTATAGATGTTGCAGGAACATTCACTTAGTGTGATGCTATAGGAAGGAATTTACAACTTCTACTTGCAATACTAGAAATGCTTGAAAATAAATCTACACTACTCTAATCTAATCCACCTCCCAAGTGGGTCCCCTTGGTTGGCTTCTCTAATCCACTAACACATAATAGAAGCCAAAAACTATTTCATTACATTTTAGAAATGCATTACATGGAATTAAAACACAGAACTATAAAAAACAACTCATTGTAAAGTCAACAGTTCCTTCTTCTTCTTACTTCCTAGAAAATTAAACTTGCACACAACTGGTCTGATCCCTATATATAGGAAATTGACACTTATTCCAACGAGAGGAAAGTAAACAAACTAACTATAAATCCATAAGAGAGAAAGAGGGGAAAACAATAGATCAAGGTGAGAAGAATAAAGACTAAACAAAATTTGTTTGACATAAATAGAAAGAATATAGCAAGTCTTTAGAGTTCCTCCATTCTCACATCCATGTTTCTTAGTATCAGTATGATTCTTCTCCACCATGACTTGAACTTCAACATTCTTTCTCCAATTGAATGTGTTCATCTTGAATTTGGCCAATCATCTTTAGCTTCATTTCTATAGGTTAGTTATTATGTAGAGACATATTTGCAAATAATCATTGTCAAATTAAATTAAAATATAAAAACACACATTTTGCTAATTATATGAAATATTGCATAATATATATAATACTAGCAAAATATGGCATGGTATCTACCCATAGGTTTATCATAGGTTTAGGTATCATAAGTCCACAAATGTTTTAACAAAGATAAAAAAGAGTATCAACAAAGTGTTTAAACTATCATGAAACAAAGGCAATATCAGGTCTCATCATCTATCCCCTACTATACTAATGCTTGTCCTCAAGTATTTCAATTTCTAGTTAATGACCTAAACTCTCCAATCTCAGTCCTTCCCTTCCTTCTTCTCTTGAAGGTATAATAAAATGCTCTCATTCTTCTGCACACTTTCCTTTAGTGATCTTCTTGCAGCTTGTCGAGCCTATTGGTATTAATGTCATATAGAGGTCACAAGAGTGTTGGAGGCTGTATGGTTAGGGGACACCACAATTTTTGTCTAGAATACTTTCCTAAATCTAGATACTTTGGAACCTTGTAAAGTGTTGCCTCCATGTTGATGGGACTATTTGGTTCTAACATTTTAAGTGATTTAGGTAGTCTGGCCCATCTACTTCTTACACCTATCATAGCTCTTTGAAAGAAAAAATAAGGTAAGTTCTCATAATCAGCATAAGTTCTGGTTCTTGTAGCAAAGATTCTATCCCTTACTTTTGGATTCTTCTTTCCATAAGTTAGTGTGAATCAATCCTTGAGAATTTCTTCTAGCTTTCTACTCTTGACTCTCAATGGCAAGGGTTCTGACATTTCCTCATCCCTGTAATTGTTCTACTACCTATCATAGTTTTCTTTGTTAGACATCTGGGACATGAGGGCTCTTAAATGTATATTCCTAATATAAAGTAAGGGATTCCATTGAGTTTGTAAAGGGATAACAAAATTATGAACATACAATTCACAAAGAAAATTCTACTACCAAGATGGCAGAGTTTGATATAATTCATAAAATTCTTGTGCTGATTTTAACTCGACATTGATATCCTTAAGAGCTAACATTAGTTGAAACAAAAAAAAATGTTCTTTCAAACAAAGAGCATAAAATCTTGGTGGTGGTCTACATGCAAGTACCTGATCAGCTAGCTTGAGGGCATGATCCATCCGTTTGTTTTGACTTGCTAACTATTGTTTTAAATATGCAATTTCTTCACATTGGAAGGCTATGACCTTCTTCAGCTTTTTATTTTCTTCTCCCCACAATGCCTCAACAATCATATGTTGTACAAAAAACTAAAAAAGGAGTTTCTACAGTGTAATAGAACGACTGTCTTCTTCACGATCACTTTTCCTCTTCCTCTGTTCCTTCCATAAGTGTTCTACAAAACTTGTAATCCATACTGATTTATGGGGAAGTAGGGCCATGTTTGGATAAACTTGCTCAGGAATGGTTTCATCTTTATTACTTGAGATATTTGATTGGCCTACTAGGGCATCAATTGAATTTTCTTTAATTTCATCTCTACATTCCTCATTAAGACTTTTAGGAATGCTGGTAATTTCAAGATGGGGAGGAGAGTGATTAGAGACAATTTGCATAGGGGATTCCTTAGCAAACATTTTGGACAAAGTAGAATCTTTAAAAACTTTCTCTCTCATCCTAGGGCTTGTCCTTACATGGGTTTCTTTTTGTAAAACAACATTTTTCCTACCTTTCCCTTTAGGCATCTCTTCTACAAGAGTAGTTGTTGCAAGACTTTTCTTAGTTCTCTTTTGTTTCACAATGGTAGGGCTTGGCTCTTCCTTCTCTTGAACAAAGATTTCTTCTTACAGTTTTTTTTTTCGCTTTGCCCTACTAAAAGTAGGTTTTTGGGTTTCTTGAACATAGATAGTTATAGTTTCTTGCACATTTTCTTCAATATTTTCTTGGGCATTTTCAAGTTAATCCTCTTGTATATTTTGTTCAGTGGCCTCATTGGTAGGGACTACATTTTCCTCATTGGGCTGCTCACTAGGGATAGCTTGGGGTTGCAAATTTTTGGCTGGTATAAATTCATTCCATGTAATGGGAGACACATCCCTAAGAAATATTTCTATCAGCAATTTAATTAGGGCATGGTGAGTAACTGAATTATCTTTTTCTTTTTGAGTTTCTTCCACACTAATACAAAGCATATTACACAAAAAATTTGGAATATTTACTGAAAGATTATGCCGTATACAACTAAGAAATTTGAATTGATGTGCATGTAAGTATGAGAATTTCCCTTTGAATGTAATGTACTTGATAATATGCATGGCTAATTCATTGTATGGTGGCAGCAATGGCATTCTCTTGCATCCTTTCTTTGTGATGTCCCTTTGTAATGTCCATTTGAGGATCAGTCGATCTAGTAAATTGAGCTCTTGCTGACCTCATATCATGTGTGCTAGGATAATGTTCTCCAACTGCAGGCAACCCAGTCACTTTAGCAATGTATTCCTTTGTTGAAATCACTATTAAGCCCCATACAGAAGCTTCACCTTCATCAAACCTTCTGAAAAATTCTGCAGCTACCTCCTCATCAAATGCATTCAAACTTAGAAAATACCTTAACCATCCATATGTATTAAACCTTCTTATGGCTTCTACATCTGAGAGAAACACAATATGTTCCACTAGTTCTCTCCGCTGCAACTCTCCACCTATTTTCTTAATAATTCCTTTGTCTACTCTATTTTCCCCTTTTGAATTCAAGTTGCTTATTGTTTTACAAACTCAACTTACATTTCTTTGTTTTAATAGGTAATTAATGTCATAACAAATTGTTATGCACAATAATATGACTTTAATGAAGGTAAATCATGAATATGTGTGAAAATTATCCAAAAATTGGATTTAGATCACACAAATTTAAACACAAGTCACATCACAGCTTGATGGATAAATCATTCAAAACTAAGGGGTATATCACCTCACTTGTGTACTTATGGCAGTTAAATTTCATCAATAAAGGAAATATGAAGGTTTAGAATTTTTTTTACAAATAAATAGAAATGCCATTGGATATTAGTGACCTTCCCTGCCCCCTACTAAATATGGAAAAGTGTCCATACTTGTCAAACCTAGTACGGGTAAGGGACTAGCATAACACTGCCATCATATAAAGAATACAATATTAAATATAATTAACAAAATTTGCATACTTATAAGTGAATAATAATTTGAAAATTTTATACCTATCAATTGATGATCACACGTACTCAAAAAGGTGGTGGAAGGGATAATAGTGACAACATCCATCAGCAAGTTGCAGTGTTTATTGAAAACAGAAGAAAATGATGACATGAAGGTGGATGGGTGAAAGATAGAGAAATGAAATGAGATGTATGGGTGGAAGAAAAGAAATGAGGCAGATAGATTGAATGGATAAATTTGGAACTTTATGTGAACATAAAGTTCTTATTATGAACATGCACAAAGGAATTAATTTTGAAGAGCCACAGTCAAAAGGTTAACACCTTTTGCTACAGGAAGTGTTACCTAATGTGTATTTGAGTCTAACTATTGGAACTATTGTAGGAAGTCCTCTTTTGTTTGGGGCCATTTATACAATTTCAGTTTGTGATCATTAACTAATAATTTGAAAGGTACTAGATCAATTGTTGTTAATTGGATAATTCCATTGTTAAAGACATGATTAACTTCATATTGTCCCAACCATCTTGTTTGTATCTTTCCTAACATATCTTTAATTATGGAATCATATAGTAGTTCCTGGTCATCAATGTGAAATTTTTTGTTGATAATGTGAGAATCATGCCATTGCTTTCTTTGTTTCTATACAATTTTAAAGAAATTTTTCGCATATGATCCAAGGAATTGAGATGTAGAAGATGTTCTCTTTGTGCTCCAATAAGTTCAATGTCTAACTCCAAAGTTGTTCTTAAAGTTTTAGGCTCAAATTCAATGGGGAGCTTTGCTACTTTACCATATAGGAGCTCAAATGGTGTGAATCTTGTAGTAGTCTTCCATGTTTTTTTGTAAGCCCAAAAAGCTTCTTGCAATCTACTAGTCCAATCCCTTTGGTGCAAATGGACTATTTTTGGTAGAATGTTCTCAAACTCTTGATTTGTGACTTCTTCTTGCTCATTAGCTTGAGGGTGGTGAGGACTAGATTTCTTATGCCTGATGTTATATTGCTTCATCAGTGCTGAGATCAGATTAGAGGTGAATTATACACCTTGATCAATGACTATCTCTTTGGGTATATCATAGCAAGTAAAAATTTCTTCATACAAAAATTCAACAACTTTTTCATCACAAGCATGCTTCATGGCTTTGACTTCAACCCATTTTTTCAAATAATTAGTACATACAAGGATATAGAATTTTTCATTGGGTGGAAGATCAATTGGACCAATAAAGTCCATGCCCCATTTATCAAATTGTGTTAACACCATTTGTGGGTTATGAGGCATTTCATCTATTCTTGTTGGTTGGCCCATCCTTTGACACTTATCACACTTTTTTTGTATAGTTAACTGCACCCTTGTGAAGTGTAGGCCAATAGTAACTAGTTGTCAAGATTTCAGAGGCTATTCTTTTTGCTACAAAATGACCTCCACATGGTTCATTATGACACGCATGTAGAATGTCTTGTATTTCATCTTCTCTTATGCATCTCCTCATAACTTGATTAAGTCTAGTATATAACAATAGATTATCTATCCAAGAGAAGTAAAAACTTTTCTCTACAAGCAACTTTCTTTTCTTGTAAAAAAAATGTGCTAGTATTTTATTGGCTACAATGTAATTAGCAATATCTACATACCATGGAGTTTGAACAACATTATGAAATAAATGCTCATTTGGAAATACATCATCTATTAGATTAGTATCATTATCATCATGATGGATTCTTGACAAATAATCACCTACAACATTGACTCTTCCATGCTTATCAACTATAGTTATATCAAATTCTTGCAACAATAATAACCATCTTGCTAGCCTACCTATTATAGTAGGTTTTTTCATGAGATATGTAATTTTTGCATGATCATTCTAAACAACTATGGGGTAGCTAGTGATATAATGATGAAATTTGTTCAAGGCATAAACTGTTAACAATTCCTTTTTAGTCACAGTGTAGTTTAGCTCTGGTCCATGAATGCTTTTGCTAATATAATATATTGCAGTTTCGAGATTGCGAGATTGTTACCCTAGAACTACACCTATGGCATAGTCAAAAGCATCTATATATATGTGAAATTGTAAATTCCAATTAGGGCCTTGTAAAACAAGGGTTGTAGTGAGAAGTTTCTTAAGCTACAGGAAGGCTTCATTACATTCAGATGTCCAATTGAATTCATCTTCCTTTGTGAGTAATTTATACAAGGGTCTAGCTATTTTGCTGAAATATTTTAAGAAATGTCTATAATATCCAACATGACCTAAGAAAGATCTTACATATTTTGATTTTGTAGGTATGGGCAATGTTTGAATTTCCTCTATTTTAGTTTGATCCGCTTGTATTCCTGCAGGTGATATGAAATGACCAAGAACTACACCTTCTTGCATGAGCATGAAACATTTTTCACTATTAAGTACCAAATTATGTTCTTGAAATCTAACCAAAACCTTTTCAAGATTCATCATTGCTTGCTCAAAGTTGACTCCAAATGTTATGAAATCATCCATATATATTTCCATATAATTATGTGATTATTAGCAAAGATGCTAATAACAGCTCATTGAAATGGTGCAGGAGCATTACATAAACCAATTGGTAAAACTGAATATCCAAAGGTACCCCATGGGCATATAAATTTGGTTTTGTCTTGGTCTTTAGGAGCAATAGTGATTTGATTATAACCACTATACCCATCTAGAAGAGAGAAATACTTCTTTCCAACTAGAGTGTCTAGAACTTGATCTATAAATGGTACAGGAAAGTGATTCTTCTTGGTGACTTTGTTCAACTCTCTATAATCTACATAAATTCTTCGTTTTCCTCCCTTTTTAGGAACTATGACTAGGGGTGGAACCCATTTACTATAAGATATAGGATAAATAAAACTAGCATCAAGCAATTTTTGCAATTCAGTCTTAGCTATTTCTCTAAGGTTGGGATTTATCCTTCTTTGAGGTTGACAGAGTGGTAAACATCCATCATTGATGTATATCCTATGAGTGCAAAATGTAGGACTCAACCCTTTCATATCACCATAATCCCATGCAAAGGGCTTTTCATGCCTTTGAAGCAAGTCTATTAACTATTCCATTTGGGTTGGTCTTAATTTAGGATTAACATGAAGATTATGACCTTTAGATAGTTCAACAGTAGTGGTAGACTCTATCATATCAGCTTGAGAGATTGGACTTGCTTCTAATTCACATGGTAGGAGTTGATGAAGAATATCAAGTTCTTTAAGTAGGGTACAATTTTTACCACATTCTCCATATGTGATTAATTGCAACACAGAACTTTCAGATAGATCTTTTTCTACCACACAACAATTAATAAGAATACTCTAAAGTATTTAATCTTCCTCCTACAACTTTAGAAAGGATTGTCTATATAACATTGTGAGCTATACTATAGAATTTAATTCTTCTTCCTCATCCCCTAAATTTGGCCAAACAGATGTGCTTAAATCTGGTAATGGTTGTGCTGGAAGATACAAATCAAACCTTTTTGTTGCTTGGCCATTGGATATGGTCATATTCCCTAATCTACAATTTATATTTTCATCTGTTGTAGCTAACCATGGTCGACCTAGTATGACAGGCTGGTAACTAGATAAATTAACCTTGGGGGACATAATCATGAAGTATGTAGGGCACTCTAAAAAATTTAAAGTTACAACTATGTTCTCTACCATCCCGTCAAGGGTAATAGTAGAACTATCTGCAAGTTGCAAGATTGTTGGAGTAGCTCTCAACCCTTCTATTTTCAGATTTTTCATAGTGTCTTTGGTCATGACATTTATAGCAGCTCCAAGATCTATTAAAGCATTTTTAATAGACTAACTATTGAAACCTAGATTAGAATATTTTGGTGTGACCAATTTCCCTAACATAATGTCAGCTAATTGTCCCACAACATGGAATATGGTGGAGGGTAAAAACAAAAATCTGTGTCACTGTTTGTGATACCAAAACCTATTTTGGTCAAATCTCATTTCTCTATCAAATTTTTTTTTTTTTTCAAAAACTAAAAATACCCTTTTATAGATCTCAGATTCAATATCATCATTATATAAATTTTTGAGTATTTTGATAAGTTATAATATGTTATAATCTCAAAGTATTATAAGTCAATATTTCAACATTTCAGAAGATGCTCCCTCAAAAAAAGAAAAAAAATAGTAAATCATATCAAAAAAATTTAAAAATTATATTTATCTCTAGAGGAGAGAATCCTCTTCACGAATATGTAATTTTTTTTCAAGAAGGTATAGATTTGATAGGAAAGTTTTGACGGGAGGAAAAAACTGTTGGATTCTGATAAGGTCAAACTTGAATACTTATAACAAAGAAAATATACATAAAAAATAAATATTTCTTTTTTTGTGCACTAGCTATAGATGTCATCTATAAGATATTTTCAAATCATAACAAAAAAAGATGATTTGCATATACTTGTTTGACGAGAACTACACCTTATATTTTTTATAGTTAAAAAAGGTACTTCAAAATAAAATAAAATGAATAAATTCCTACTCAAAAAAATTATAAAAATTATAGGCATAAAATTCATCCAATTCTACACATTTCATCAGTTTACATCATCTTCATATTTTAAACACAAATACTATTTTTTTGTCAGTAATGTTGAACTATCACATTTTGATATCACGTTTCTTTATAAAAGGTGACACAGGTTTGTGCTTTTCCCCTGGAGTCCTTTCTTCTAGGCTTCTCTAATGGCCTTTCCATAAACTGGGACATCTTTAATGGCTTGGAACAAGGTTATTTGAACATTTATGTTCTTTAGCTAATCAACAATATCAAAGGGGTGCTCTTCTATTTGTTCAGGTTTATTTTGTATAAGTTTTTCTAGAAAACAAGGTTCCACTTTTGGTTGAGCTTGGATTAGAATAGTAAAATTGGTTAGGTCAACTACTTTAGAACCTAGGGGTTCTAATGCTAGAGGAATATTTGATATCTTAGTTATAAGAGGTGGTTTGGGTGTTGGTAAAGTTGTACCAGACCTTAGATGTATATCTGCAACATTTAGAGTGTAGGTAAGGTATTGTCGAGTATCAACACTATACATAGGTTGTTGTGGTTATTGACTATTGGATTTGGCTAAGGTTTTGTAGGTAACTGTGTCTACTTTTGAGGATTTTTAGGTGGTGGCATTAAAGCATGTTGTTGAGTTGGAGGTGGTAATTGTGGAGGATTGATATTTTGGTTAGGCCACTATTGAGATCCCCTCCATTGGTTCATAGACTACCAATTCCCTTGACATTTTTGCCATTGGTTCTATTGGTTTTTCCATTTCTTATTCTATTGATTAGGCCATTTGTTATTCTATTGGTTAAGCCATTGGTTATTTTGCTGGTTATTTTTCCTAGCATTATTCTAATTGGGTTGATATTGTGGAGGACCTTGAGGATTACAATTTTTTCATTGACTACCATATGAATTTGAATTTTGCAAAGGGTCCTAAGGCATACCTTGACATTGGGCCCATGCTCGACATTGAGCAAAAAATAAATACTTGCTCATCATCTCCATCTATGTTGAGGTACTCAGTTGGAAGATGATGGTTCTCCACATTTGCAACCAGTTTGCATTGGAAATCCTTCTTTTGCTTTTGGCAATGAGAACAATATTTAGCTAGTTGTAATTCAGCTTTTTCATGCTTCTTCTTTGCATTCATTGTGTCAAAATGTGTAGCAACATCATTCATAATGTCTTGTTTGAGATCTAAGAAAAAGTTAGATATCTCCAGCTTTGTAACGCCTTGGCTAATCCCCTTAGTGGCTATAGAATGAGGTCCTTGGCCTTTCTTCATAGTTGACCTTGAATAGTTTTGATAGATCTTTTTAAGGTCATCCTAGGAAGCTTGATATATATCACCACCAGCCATTAGGTCTAATGCTTCTAGATAGTTATCATTTACAACTCTTAAAAGAATTAGCTTTCATGAATCCTCAGACAACACATGCTGAGGGTTCTTCTATAGTGTATACAAAAAATGTGAAACATAATCTTCCAATGTTTCTTCCTCCTTCTGTGATATCCTAAATACATCTTCCCCTTTTGAACCAAATGCTTTGCAATATTCTCTATATTTATCCAAAAATAGAGTTTGCATTTCATCCCAAGTTCATACTGCATTAGCTCCCAAGCCCATGAACCGTCGTAGAGCTGACTCTTTCAATGTTGCTGGAAATAATTTGAGCTTGTGGGCATCAATGTAGTAGTCAAAACTGTGACAAAGTATATCAAACTGAAACAAGAACTCTTTAGTTGCAAGCCCATAGAATTTTTGAAGAGTGGTGGGAGGTATGTTTTTAAGATTAGCATTGGTTACAAGATTTGAAAGAGAGAATGGAAAAGTAGGTTGTGCCATTACTAGAGGTATTAGATTTTGAGATTTCTACTAAAAAGGGACATTAGGTACTGGGTTGTTAACAATTAGTGGATTCAAGGTAGTATCATCAAGAAAATTGGCCAAAATTTCAGCAAAAGGTCAAAGATCACTTGTACCTAAAGATTGTGCTCTTAAGGATGATTCCCTAGGAAAAATAGGGCTTGTGTCTTCAAAAGGTAACTAAACTTCTTCTTCTTCAATTTCTTCATTCACATTAATAGATTCTCATGGAAGAAATCTACCATATTCATCTTGTCATCTTCTTCTTCAATGCATAAAATTAAGTTCTTCACACTTTGTCCAAAAATTATGACTCAACAATGCTCCTAGCTTGACACCATCCCTGACAATGGTGCCAAAAATGATCTGCCTTATAATAGGTACTTAATAACCATGCTCTAGGCCATACTTAGGAATAATGTATTCAATCTAAGAATTATCTTTCCCACTATGAGGTGCATTTAATCTTGTCAACCCAAGGACCTATACTTGGAATGGTCAGCATAGTATGTGCACTAGGTATCTTAATGAGTCATTATGCCTATGCTGTAGGAAAAATAAAATGAAAGGAAAATAACCTACACTATTGCTGCATGAAATGAACACACATGACTAAAAAAAATACTGGAAATGAAATGAAATGTTAACACCTATTTCCAACTCAGTTCATCTATTATAACTATTCTTATAGATGCTGTAAGAATATTCATTTAGTATGATGCTACAGGAAGGAATTTACAACTTCTACTTGCGATACTAGAAATCTTGAAAATAAATCAATACTACTCTAATCTAATTCACCTCCCAAGTGGGTCCCCTTGGCTAGCTTCTCTAATCTACTAACACAAAATAGAAACCAAAAACTGTTTCATTGCATTTCAAAAATGCATTACATGGAATTAATACATAGAACTATAAAAACAACTCACCATAAAGTCAACAGTTCCATCTTCTTCTTACTTCCTAGAAAACTAAACTTGCACACAACTGGTCTAATCGCTATACAGAGGAAATTGATACTTATTCCAAAAATAGAAAAGTAAACAAACAAACTATAAATCCATAGGCAACAAAAAGGGAAAAATGATACCTTAATTCAAGAAGAATAAAGTCTAAACAACAACTTGTTGACATAAATGCATAGAATATAGCAATTCTTCAAAGTTCCTCCATTCTCATATCCGTGCCCCTTGGTACCGATATGATTCTTCCCCACCATGATTTGAACTTCAACGTTCTTTCTCTAATTGAATGCATTCATCTTGAATTCGGCCAACCATCTTCAACTTCATTTCTATAGGTTAGTTATTATGCAAAGATAGGTTTGCAAATAATCATTATTAAATTGAATTCAAATATACAAACACAAATTCTACTAATTATATGAAATATTTCATAATATATATAATACTAGAAAAATATGGCATTATATCTACCCATAGGTTAATCATAGGTTTAGGTATCATAAGTCCACAAATGTTTAAAAAAAGATAAAACTAAGTATTAACAAAGTGTTTAAAATATCATGAAACAAAGGCAATATCTGGTCTCATCAAAGCCAAAGCTAGAATTGAATTAGAGATAAAATTTCCTCAGGCTATCAACAAAGGAAAGAAGAGAATAACGGAATTGAGACAAACTAGTTCTACTCTCCTATTGACAGAAGGTAAAGGAGATGATGTAATTAAAGATGATGCAAAATATGAGATAGATGAAACAAAATTGATAGAAGAAGAGCCAATCAAGAAAAAAAGGTAAGGTTATTATAACCAAACCTATCGAGTCATATATTTTACTTATTACAAGAAGAACATCTAGAAAGAAATTGAAATTAGGAAAAGTAGAGGATGCAATTTTTGAAATGACCTCCACCTACATTTCAAAAGAAATTGAAAGATATTGATTCTAGAGCTGGCATGGAAAATTTTAAATCATTGAGATATGAAACCAAAAATGTAGAAGGGAAGAAGCAAGTTGAAGACAAGATTATGTCTAAGATAGGGAAATGGAAATATTCACTTGATCAACTTGCACAAAAAATTTCTAAAGAATTGATGGAAAGAATCAAGCCAAGATGGGAACATGCTAAGAAAATTGCAAATGACATATATGAGAATACTTTGAGGCAACTTATGTCGAGTCTTAATGAAAAAGAAATGAAAGATTCCATGAAGTAGAATGTAAAAAAAATCACTTTAAAATTTAACACTTCCATAATACTAATCAATGATATTGAAAATATGGTGAAGAATGTCATTAATACATGGAAGAATATCTACAATCTTCATTAGAAGAGTGATTTTTTTGTTCATGTTAGTAATAAAGAAGATGATGAAAATGACAAGGAAGAAGAGGACAATGATGATGATGAAGAAAAAAATGATGATAATAAAGATGAAGAGGAGCAAGAACAAGAGGCCACCAAGGAGAATATCCCTAAGACTCAGACCATTGAGGAAACTAACCCTGAAAAGATTGCAATAGCAGTTATGGCCTCATTTAATCACTCTCCGAGAAAAGGTTTAAGGCCGTCAAGATCAGAGAAAGCTTCTACCAATTTGGTTGTTGCAAACACTACAAATCCAAGCACTCAACCAATCTTTGCACCTATTTAGCTAAGTACTTTATTGACCAAAGTGATTAGCACTTCATCTACTTAGTAGCCAATGCTTCATCCTTCATTAATTTTGGCTACTCAGCAACATGGTATTTCTTCAATCAATGTAATATCTACTTTTTTTGCTAGTACTTCCATTTCCACTATTGTTAATATTCCAAGTATGCATGTAATTAGTACAAAGACAATTGAGAGAAAGCCTCAACTAAGTACTAAGGTTTCTAGCAAAGGCAAAGATAAGGAAGAAGACATTGATCTTGATGAGGATATAGCTATCTTGAATAGGGATATCTCTACTCTAAATCCTAATCAAATGCATATAGTAGGTGAGTTATTATAGAAGAAAGCTAAGTAATAGAGGCTTAGAGAGGAGAGAAACAAAGAAAATCAAATCCTAGAAGATACAAAGAACATTCTTGTAGATTCACTCAACATCAATGTTGATACCTCTCAACTTATTTTGGCTCAATTAGAAGAAGTGGTTTAGAAATTCAATGAATATTTGGATGGGTAGGAAAAAATGTTGCAAAGAGCAAGGAAGAAATTTGAGAATAAATTATTGGAGCTAGTTGCACAGAAGATTACAATATATCAAGTAGACTTGTCTACTATTCTAACCTTATTGAAAACCTTTGCAAATAATGTTGCTTCTCTATTTGATAAACAATGTGATACATTGATATTTATGTAGGAAATGAAAGATAAACTCTCCAAGATAGATGAAGATTTGAAGTCAAGTGCACACTAGCTATCACTTGACCTGAGCTACAATTCTACTCATTACACAAAGATCAGATTTATGACTGATATGCAAGAAAAATTACTATGGGAAGAAGCAAAGATAAGGGCCACACTTGTAGATATACAAGGCTTGATTCTTCCAAACATGGATGCATTATAGAAACACATTACACATGCCATAACTCTCATCCATGATAACTATTGGAAATAGAGAGATGGAGTAACTGAGAGGGGAGGGGTGAATCAGTTACCACAAAAAAAATTTCTTTATAGATCCTTAGATGTCTTAAAATATAGTTGTTGCTAACATTAGGTAACCATACAAATAAATGCTGGAACTAGATAGATGTCTTGTTAACTTCATTAAGCATTTAAAGTGATTACCATGCATGCATAAAGAAATAACATGAACACAAGAGACACTAGATTTAATGTGGAAACCCAATTTTGGGAAAAACCACCAAGTAACTAGTTACCAATTTTCACTCTTCTAAAGTGAGCCCTGTTACGAGCCAACACTGTTAAAGGTTACAAAACACACTGTTAGGTGTGACCCTGTTAGAGGATTTGATCACCTTGTTAGAAGTGGCCTAGTGAGAGGTCTTTAAAACAATTCAATTGAATTGTCACCTTGTTAGAGGATTTACAAAATGGCTGTGAAACCAACTCTGTTATGAGATTTTGAATCACTGTTACAATGATTAGAAAGCAACAATGAAGTGATCTGGGATATATGCAACTTATCTTTTCTGAATACAGATCTCTATTCTGCTTCATTAAATCCTCACTAATCGAATGCAACTTTGCAGCTCCATAGGGATGATAAATTCTTCCTCAACATTAGCACATGTATTTGCTTATACATTTTCACTCTTTGCATCTATACACATCCTTACATTTGAATTCAAAACTTGTCCTTTCATATATACCTTACTGATTGTCAAGTCAGCTCAAATACAGGTTTACACAAAACTAAATAAATTAGTCAGCTGCACAAAACAATTAAACTTAATTCTTTGGAATCATAAAATTCTTTGCTGTCTGACCCAGCTTGGTGACCACTGCTTCAAAATGGTTTTTCGGTGTTAACCAAGTGAAGATTGGTAAACACTACAAACCTTGCAACTTCCTTTAGAGATTGAGTTAATTCGGTAAATACTAACCTTCCTTTGTTTACCGAGTGATCTCGGTAAAAGATAACATTTCTTTGCTTACCGAGTGAGCTCGGTAAAAGCTAGCATTTCTTTGCTTATCGAGTGAGCTCGTTAAAAGCTAACTTGCCTTTGCTTATCGAGTGAGCTTGGTAAAAGCTAAATTTTCTGTGTAATGTTCAAGAATGCTCGGTAGTTACTATAAATTGCTTTGCTAACCATCTGAGCTCGGTAGACTCTGTTTGATGATTGATATGAAATTTGTGTAACATCAAAGACAATACACAATCAACAATTGTATCCAACAATATCCCTCTTTGGCATTGATGACAACACAACATGTCATAACATAAATGAAATTTGAAGAAAAGTTTGTTACTTGTATGGCAACACAATATGTCAATATAACAATTCTCCCTCTAAGATAGAAAACTCTCCCTCTTACAGTAATCTCCTTCTGTGAAGTCATCTTACTCTTTTAAACAAATTTCAGAGAGATATGACAGTAGTAAACTCTCCCTCTTTAACAACACATGCCAAAGACAACTCAAAATCAAATGAATTTCAGTGTACCTTTAGTACTGATTCATATGCAATGTTTCTTGATTATGCTGCATCAAATGATAGATCTTCAATCTGGTATAAGTTGATGCATCACTAAAATTTTATTTTAGTGAACTTCAGATAGGGGAGTGACCCCTAACTTACCTCTTAGATACAAGAATGAATCCTTAGGTAAAGGTTTTGTGAATATGTCAACAATTTGGTCTTTTGTATGAATATATTCCAATCTAATCTCCTTATCTTGCACCAATTCTCTGAGAAAATGATATTTTATTGCAATATGCTTTGTTTTGGAATGCATCACTAGATTCTTAGATATGTTGATTGCACTTGTATTATCACAAAACATAACAACTGGTTCTTTGATTTCTATCTTCATGCCTTCCAACAACTATTTAAACCAAACAATGTTAGAACAGTTTACTGCTACAACAACATACTCTGCCTCTGCTATTGATTGAGATGTACAATTCTGGTTTTTGCTTGTCCAAGAAACCAACCTTTTTCCAAGAAAGAATGCACCTCCACTTTTATTTTTTCTATCATCAAGGTTTCTTGCCCAATCAGCATCAGTAAATACTTTCAAATCCAAATTTTCTCCAAACTTATACCATAAACCATACTCTTCAGTTCCTTTCAAATATCTCATTATTCTTTTGATTGCCATCAACTGGTTTTCTCTTGGTTTTGCTTAAAATCTCGCTACAATACCAACTACAAGGGAAATATTTGGTCTAGTATGAACTACATACTACAATTTTCCAATCATAGATCTATACAATGTTTGATCTACTTCCTTTGATTCATCTTCCTTGGTAAGTTTTAATCTGGTACACATAGGAGTCCCAACTGGTTTATAATCTTCCATTCCAAACTTTTTCAATATCTCTTTGATGTACTTTGATTGAGTAATGTAGATACCATTTTTATTCTGTTGAATTTGAAGACCAACAAAGAATTTGATCTCACCAAACATAGACATTTCAAATTCCTTGTTCATTTGTTCTGAAAAATCTTTGCACAGATCATCATTCCCTGTGAAAATAGTATCATCTACAAATATTTCTGCCAAGACAATCTTATTATCTAGTCCTTCTTTAATATACAAGCTACTATTATCATTAGTTCTTTGAAAACCAATCTGAATTAGATATTTATGCAATCTTTCATACCACGCTCTAAGGGCTTGTTTCAGACCGTACAATGCCTTGTGTAATTTTCAGACCATGTTCTTCTTATCTAGATTAACAAAACCTTCAGATTGTTCAATGTAGACTTCTTCATTTAGTATACCATTGAGGAATGCTGATTTGACATCCATCTGATAAAGTTTGAATCCCTTGTGAGCAGCATATGCTATTAAGGTTCTGACTCCTTCTAATCTTGCAATAGGAGCAAAAGTTTCTCCATAATTTATTCCTTCTTCTTGAGCATATCCTTTGCATACTAGTCTAGCTTTGTTTCTTGATACCTTACCATCTTCATCCAACTTGTTTCTGAATACCCACTTAGTTCCAATCACATTTTTGTCTTTAGGTCTAGGTACAAGAGTCCATGTATTGTTTTTCTCTATTTGCTCTATTTCTTCATTCATAGCCTCAATCCAACTATCATTTTCTAATGCATCTTTGACATTTCTAGGTTCAAAATCAGCAAATAAACAAGTACCTTTCAGCTTATTTCTTGTCATGGTTCCTTCAAATTTATCTCCAATTATCTGATCTGTTGAATGATGTCTCCTAACATAGCTAATACAGGTTCCTTACGTTTTGAATGGATTTCATTGTTATCTTTTTGCATTTCAATTCCAGGCTCTTTCTATTCTAGCTCAGTAAATATTTTCTCGGTAGATGTTTGCTCAGTAAATACTTGCTCAATAGATACTGAATTTAACTTGATTTGCTGTGGCTCGGTTTGAACTTCCTATAACTCAGTTATAGATGACTTGGTAGTAGAAGTTCCCTAATTCTCTGATGTAATTGGTACTATATCAGGTTCACTAAAGACAAATCTTTTATAATCTTCTAGTTCCCTTTTTCTTTCTTCTTCAGTCCTTTTCGCAAACTCATCAATTTTCACATGTGCACTTTCTATGACTTTGTGAGTAGACAAGTTCAAACATCTATATGCCTTACTTGTGCATGAGTATCCAAGGAATATACCTTCATCACCTTTTACATCAAATTTTCCTTTTCTAGATTCTTTCAAAATGTAACATTTACTTCCAAATACTTTAAGATAACTTACATTAGGTTTATAGCCATACCATAACTCATAGGGGGTTTTGAATAAGTCTTTCTTCAACTGTACTCGATTCAAGGTATAGACTATAGTGCTGATTGCTTCCTTCCATTATTTGATAGCAATTTTCTTTTCAATCATTAATGTTCTTGCACAATCCATGATGGATCTGTTTCTTCTTTCATCTATTCTATTTTGCTGGGTGTTTCAGGTGCTCATACTTGTCTTTTGATTCCTCTTTCAATGCACAAGTTATTGAATTCTTGTGAAATGAATTCTCCACCTCTTTCTGACCTCAAGAATTTTAATCTTTTTCATGTTTCTATTTCTACTCTAGCCAAATACCATTTGAACTTTTCAAATGCTTCTGATTTATTTCTTAGATACATGACTGTCATCATTCTTGAGTAATCATCAACAAAAATAATGAAGAACTTTTCTCCAGTATAGCTTTCAATTCCAATGGTTCCACATAAATCAGTATGCACAATTTCTAATATGTCTTCAGACTGATAATTTTTACTTTTAAAACTAGTCTTTCCCATTTTTCCAATTTGACAATTTTTGCATAGACCGATCTCAGGGTTCTTTATGTTGGGAATGCCTTTTACTTTTCTAAATTTTCTTATCTTTACTAGATTATCAAAGTTTACATGACACAACCATTTATGCCATAGCCAAATTTCTTCAACTTGAGCAATGAAACATGAACATTCACCTAGTTCAAGATAGAACAAGTTACCTTTAGTTTGAGTGCCTGATCCAATCAGTTTTCCTTTCCCATCCAGCAGTCTTGTTTTACCATGCATGAATTCTACTTTGATTCTATTATTGAGTAGCTATGCCACACTCAACAGATTATGTTTTAGTCCTTCTACCCAATGGGCATTATCACATATAATTTCTTTGGTTAGGGGAATTCTTCCTCTTCCTTTTATACAACAAGGTTCATTGTTACCAAATCTCACACTACCACCATCATAGTCTTCAAAATATTCAAACTTAGTTTTGTCACCTCTTCAAAGTATTCAAACTTAGTTTTGTCGCCAGTCATGTGATGAGAACAACCACTATCTATGATCCATGTATCATTTTTTCTCATATCAGAAATGAGTGTCATTTCTTCATCATCATCAAATTCATCTTTTACAGCAATATAGACAATCTCATCTTCTTCTTCATCATTAGAGTCTTTAGAATCTGTAGCCATAAAACATGTTTTCTTACCTTTGTCCTTGAATGATTTGAAATCTTTCTTGCCATTTCATTTTTGATCTTTCTTTTCATCTTTATTCTGCTTGTTTGGACATCTAGCAGTAATATGACCAACTTCTTCACATGAAAAAGAGATTACGGGTACTTTACCTTTGTATTTTCCTCTACCTCTAGAATATTTCCTTGCTAGAAGGGCTTCAATTACTTCAAGATCACTGTCTGAACATTGGTTTGATTCATCTTCACTTTCTGACTGAGATTTCATTTTGCCTTTCTCCTTGAGTGAAAGTTTGGCTTCAAATGTTGATTCAATGTTTTTGGAAGCTAGAATATAGTTATCAAAGTTGTCCAGTTCAAATGTAGTCAATCTTCCAACTATAGCCACTAGATTTATCTTATGATTCACTTCACATCTTCTTTCCTGAATTGTAGAGACTCTGATTGCATAAATGGGAAGTAGAGTTTTGAGAACTTTTCTTATAACTATATCTTCACTAATATCTACTCCAAAAGCTTTTATTGCACTGAAACATGCTTTAACTCTTTCAACATATTTTGCAATGTTTTCATCCTCTCTCATCCTCATTTGATCAAATTGTCCTCTCAAACTTTCTGCTTTGGCTCTTCTAACATTTTCATCTCCTTCATATATCTTTTTCAGCTTTTTCCACATTTCAAAGGCATTTTTATAGTCCTTGATATCATCAAATTCTTCATAACTCAGAGCAGATGCTATATCTATCATCATAATGTTGTGAGTTTTCTTTTCAGCAATATCATTGATAGATAGTGTACCAGCTGGTTCTGCATACTTTTCATCAAGGTACTTCATTTCTGTATCACCAATGGATGCTAGGTGAAGTCTCATCAGTCCTTGCCATGCTGAGAAGTTATTTCTGTTAAGTCTTGGGATTTCCCTTTTGTAAGACATCCTGATCTTTGGCTTAGATCCTTGAAATCTTATCCTGTAAGCACCAAAAGCTCTGATACCAATTGTTAAAAATAGAGAGATGGAGTAACTGAGAGGGGAGGGGTGAATCAGTTACCACAAAAAAAATTTCTTTATAGATCCTTAGATGTCTTAAAATACAGCTGCTGTTGACATTAGGTAACCATACAAATAAATGTTGAAACTAGATAGATGTCTTGTTAACTTCATTAAGCATTTAAAGTGATTACCATGCATGCATAAAGAAATAAAATGAACACAAGAGACACCAGATTTAACATGGAAACCCAATTTTGGGAAAAACCACCAAGCAACTAGTTACCAATTTTCACTCTTCTGAAGTGAGCCCTGTTAGGAGCCAACCCTTTTAAAGGTTACAAAACACACTATTAGGTGTGACCCTGTTAGAGGATTTGATCACCTTGTTAGAAGTGGCCTTGTGAGAGGTCTTTAAAACAATTCAATTGAATTGTCACCTTGTTAGAGGATTTACAAAATGGCTATGAAACCAACTCTATTAAGAGATTTTGAATCACTATTACAATGATTAGAAAGCAACAATGAAGTGATCCGAGATATATGCAACTTAACTTTTCTGAATACAGATCTCTGTTCTGCTTCATTAAATCCTCACTGATCGAATGTAACTTTTCAGCTCCATAGGGATGACAAATTCTTCCTCAACATTTCCACGTGTATTTTCTTATACATTTGCACTCTTTGCATCCATACACATCCTTAGATTTGAATTCAAAACTTGGCCTTTCATATATACCTTATAGATTGTCAAGTCGGCTCAAATACAAGTTTACACAAAAATAAATAAATTAGTCGGCTACACAAAACAATTAAACTTAATTCTTTGAAATCATAAAATTCTTTGCTGCCCAACCCAACTCGGTGACCACTGCTTCAAAATGGTTTTTCGGTGTTAACCAAGTGAAGCTCGGTAAACACTGCAAACCTTGCAACTTCCTTCGGAGACTGAGTTAATTCGGTAAATAATAACCTTCCTTTGTTTACCGAGTGATCTTGGTAAAAGATAACATTTCTTTGCTTACCAAGTGAGCTCAGTAAAAGCTAACATTTCTTTGCTTACCGAGTGAGCTCGGTATAAGCTAACTTGCCTTTGCTTACCGAGTGAGCTCAGTAAAAGCTAACTTTCTTGTGTAATGTTCAGGAATGCTCGGTAGTTACTATAAATTGCTTCGCTAACCATCTGAGCTCGGTAGACTCTGTCTGATGACTGATATGACATTTGTGTAACATCAAAGACAATACACAATCAACAATTGTATCCAACAATAACATCTTCTCCATAGCTGATCACATGATGGAATTATGAACAGAAGTTCAAATTGCATTGCATGCAAGCAAGGTGTTGCAAGAAAATTGGGACAAGACAATGTCATTGATTTTATATGTACATTCTGACTTCTTGTCACATTTTTGCATTATTGTGTAGCACATACCTTTGGTATTTATGTCAAGAGGGGGAGAATATGTAAAAAGGAGAGAATATGTGATATTGCAATAAAAGGGGAAGAAGATGTATATAATATGTAAAGTATGTTGATTATATATGTATGGGGGAGCATCATAATATTATACATATACATATATAGATATTTAGATAGACATCTCTTACAAAAACAATTTTGAAAAATAAAATAAAAATAGAATATGTTGTTGAGTTGAAGACACACGAGACTATTTTAAACTTTTTGAATTAAGTTTTGATTGATAAGTGCTTCTATTACTAATGTCAAATGGGGAGATTGTTGAAATTATAGTCAAGTTTTTTTATTAGTGACATACACTTAATCATATGGTTAGCAACTATCGAGCTTATCTTACAGTCTAGAATGTTAACCAAGTAATTCAGGCTATACTAAGTTCTATAGTTGCTAATAAGTTCTAGGAACAATATTCAATTCACACTGAGCAATATCTAACAAGTTGATGATTATAAGGGTAAACCAAGTTTTCTAGTGTTTACCAAGTTGCTTAGTGCAAACTGAGTTTTCTAGTCTTTACCAAGTTCATAGCTTTAGTAATGTGAATCTAGTATTGACCAAGCTATGCAATGTCAACCAAGTGATTTAGTTTATATTGAGCTTGTAGTGATAGTGTTTACCAAGCTATGTATTGTCAACCAAGTTATTCAGTTTATATGTCGAGTTTCATAGTGTTCACGGAGTCACTAGTGCAGCCCAAGTTTAGACTACTTGGAAGTGATTAGTATGATTTGAACTTTTACATCTACCAAAGTGCATGATGATGCTAAGTGTTCACAATGGTTGTCTAGTGTTAGAGCCTCACCAAACTTGTCTTCAAAACTTGAGTACCTACAATTGGACCAACTTTGTGCATTCTAGTGAAACTTGTATTGTAGCCAATTTTGATGAATTGAAAGTTGGATTGGTATCTATGTAATGTATTGTATCACATCCAATGTATGAAACAAGATATGATATATATATATATATATATATATATATATATATATATATATATATATATATATATATATATATATATATATATATATATATATATATATATATATATATATATATATATATATATATATATATATATATATATATATATATATATATATGTATGTATGTATGTATGTATACACACAAACAAACACACACACACACACACACACACACACACACACACAAGAGAAAAAGTGTGAAGTAGGAAGGCTACATGTAGTATAGGGAACTGAAAAGATTTATCTATCACAATAAGGTGAAAATTACACTCCAAAGCAATCTCATGTAGCAAATCAAAGTTGCAGATCAGAGATCAACCAATAGCTCGTCCTAACAAGTGGAACTGTTAAATCCTTTCACAAGGTAGACCTAATAATATTTTGTAAATGTCTTTATCTAGTGCATACTTCACTGTATATTTACAAATCCTTTTGGAAGGTGGACCTAGAAGTCCCTATCTCTCCTAATAGGGTAGATCATCAGAAGCAATCATTGTAAGATTTAACATGTGAATCTTATACTGTAGTATTAAAGCTTCTGGGTATCATCCCCACCCCAATTTTACTTTCTATTTGGAATGTTTGTGGGCTATCATATTGTGTCAAAGTGTATGAATGTTTTAATGCTTTTATTTTTTCATGTATACAATTAGATTAGAATATATATGAAGGATTAATTGGTGAATTAAAGATAATTTTTATTGGTAACTGATTCACCCCTCCCCTCTCAATAACATAGGTTGTCTTATATTTCCAATAAGAAAAGCATAGGTGAAATTTCAACCTCATCAGGTTCCACTTTAAACATAGAAAATAAATGAAGAACAAGGAAAAAGGAAAAGGGCCTTTGCATGACACGTCATGAGGGAAGTCAAAGAAAGGACATTCTCAATCTAAAGGAAAGAGAGATTGTTGGTAGTATGGAAAGCCTGCTCACTTGAAGAAAGATTGTTGGTGTCAAAAAAATTTAAGGAGATGAAAATGAAGATGACAGTATGGAAGCTAATGTTGCAAGTAAGAATTTACATGATGATTTAATCTTATGCTTGGATAATGTTAATGATTTCTGGATAATAGATTTTGGAGCTTCATTGCATGCTACACCTGATAGAAAATATTTTCAAGATTATGTTCAAGGTGATTTTGGACAGGTATATTTGGGTGATGATGAGCCTTGTCACATTATTGGGAAAGAAAAAAGAAAGGTCAAGTTGCCAAATGGAAATCACTGGATACTGCAAGAGGTAAGGCATGTCCCTAATTTAAGAAAAAATTTAATTTTTGTTGGACAACTAGGTAGTGAAGGATGCATAGTCATTTTTTTTTGACAATATTTGGAAGGTTAGTAAAGGTTCATTAGTAGTAGCTAAAGGTTTAAAGGTAGGCACATTATATATATGTACTGGTAACACTTATTCTTGTTAGAGTAAATAATTATTTATTCTTTTACTTAAGTTTACTTAGATAAATGTATTTAGATATTAGTTTTCATCTAAGAGTTTTTGATGAGTTGTTGAAAACATGAGAGTTTGTTCCTATCTAGTCATACTTATCCTCTCACCTTGAACGAGGATATTTTACCTTTTGTGGACATATGCCTAGTTGTCACACTTATCTCCTAGCACTTTTTAGCTTGTTCTAGAAGCTTCCTTGAGGCCTTTATATTTGGGCTCTCTCATTGTATTTCAATATTCTTTTTCAAGATATATTGTATAGCAATATATTTTTCTTTGTTCGCAATATCTTCTCTCATGTCTATTTAGTTGTTCCAAGATCTCACTCCTTCCTCGTTTGGTTTCTCTTCGACAAATTATTTGCATGTAGGTGATCTTGGTGCACTATGAAGTTATCTTTCATCAAATCTTACAAAGTATTAGAGCCTCCCTACTATTTCCTTATTGGAGGATTTTTGAAGCCACGATTTGAAGACACAAACCCTAAGTTTATTTGTACTTTTTTCTTCAATTGGGGGGAAGACCAATTTTTTGGAGCACTTTGGGCCTAAACAAACACTTCCATTGAATTCAAAAGGCCCATTATAGTTAGGATCAATGTAAAATTTGTCCATTTTGGACATGTTGATCTGAGAGGCAATTTTTTTGTTCGAGGGCCATACGAACCTGTACAAATGCATTAATGGCAATTTCTTTTTAAATTTTTCCATGCCACCAGTGTGCCACTACCATTCCACCACTACATAACTAGTGCACCACCCCAATGCCACCACCACTGGCATTAGCACTACGGAGCTACCATGGTGCCACCCATCTGTACTGTATCGTCGATAGGCCTCCCAGCTCCCACCATAGCTCGTAGTGTAGCCCTATTTCACGGCTCTATCGCCACCTTTTTTGGGTTCCACCACCCACTTGTGGACCCTAATACATTTTTAGCCCATGTGGATTTTTCAGATAGTTGGCACAATTTTGTAGGTACCACGTTGGCACTTGCGATGTAACCCCTGCCACGTTAGCTCGCACATGTCAGCAACTGCCACATGGATGCAACGTGGCACAACCACATGGCACTTTTTTTTTTTGCAACAACCCCATGTCCATCAATTTTAGGCCCATAAAATATTGATGTCAACATGATGTTAGCACTACATCACACTTGCAGGCCCTCCAAGGTCCTTTTTGACCTACTTGCAGTTTTTTGGCCATAACTTGAGCATACAGAGTTATTTTTCTAATACAAAAGAAGCACCAGAATATGGTTCCAAGATGGAGACATTGATGTATGTAGTTTTCAATTTTTATTTAGTTTAGTTGCCTATTTTTTTAGTTGAAGTCTGATGTTATATTTTTGACACTGGCAAGCATATCTTGTCCATCCCATCTCCATTTTTTGAAAACATTATATTTTTGGAAAGATGGTTTTGTTTGCTTTTCAAAAATGTTGTCATTTCTTTCAAATTCTACCCTGTACTCTTTCTATCATGCTTTTGAGTTTTTTTTCTCTATGGTGGATATCTCGGGTGTTCTAAGGTCCGAGGATCATTTTCATGGCGAGGGATTCTTTGTTTTTGATTGTACTATCTATTGTATCAATTTTTTTTTCCTTTTTGATTATTGATGATATCATTTGTAAGCATCTTTATGAAAACTCACTGAGATAAAGTGCCACTCTTACATTTCAGGTTCATGAATGTTGTTTTGACACAATTGTACTGGCACTATGTTTGTAAAGTTCCATGGGGGGATAGTTGTTTGCTGCTTTTGTGCCCTCTTCCTTTTTTCCCCATGATGTGTTGATGACACGTGCCTTTATAGGTGTTTGTGCCTCTCTCTCTCTCTCTCTCTCTCTCTATTCTTGGTTCTTTTTGCAAAGTCCTTGGGCCCACTTTCTTAGTTGCCTATCACGTCACCCCATCTGTATTAAGGGGGGTTATTCTATTGTTTTTAATGCTTCTTTGGCTTGATGTTTCATTAGTGTGAGCTATGTATTTAGTAATTGATCCTATATACTAGGTGATTGCAGTTATTGGTTACCTATACATTTCAGTGAGATGGATCATTTACCATATAGACACTCTTGGTTTGTGCCTTCTATTTTCCATGAAGAATCTTCAAATCAATAGTTTCTTTCTGATAGATTTGTGGCTTCTTCATGCTTCAATGATGCTCTTCATGATCACTCTTTGTTCCTATTTCATGGGACATTCCTGTAGTTGGAGGCTTCTTTAGTCCTTCACTAGTTTTTTAGCTATCTCTTTTTGGAGAAGGGTTTTTCTCATTGGGTTTTCTCCTTTTCTCCGATTTATAGAGATTGCATTGGATTTCTTTGCATTGTTCATGGGTACCAAACATGGCCTTGTTTTTGGAACCCATTCTGCATTTCATCTTATCTTTTTGTGAGTTTAAGGCACTTCCCTAAGTTGCACTTAAGAGGGGGGGCTATTAGAGTAAATAATTATTTACTCTTTTACTTAAGTTTACCTAGATAAATGCATTTAGATATTAGTTGTCATTTAGGAGTTGTTGATGAGTTGTTGACAACAAGGGAGTTTGTTCCTATCTAGTCATACTTATCCTCTCACCTTGATTGAGGATATTCCACCTTTTGTGGATGTATGCTTAGTTGTCACACTTATCTCCTAGTACATTCTAGTTTGTTCTAGAAGCTTGCTTGCGGCCTTTATATTCGCACTCTCTCATTGTAATTTATAACTCTTTTTCAAGGCATATTGTATAGCAATACATTTTTATTTTTTTGCAATATCTTCTCTAATGTCTATTTATTTTTTCCAAGATCTTGCTCCTTCCTCCTTTGGTTTCCCTTTGATAGGTTATTTTCATGCAAGTGATCTTGGCATACTGTGAAGTTGGCTTTCATTAACTCCTACAATTCTACCTTAGCTACTATTGATAATATTAATGTAGGGAAATATACTATAGATGTTGCAAGAACATATTAAAAAATGTGGCACCATAGGCTTAGGCACATGAGTGAGAAAGGGATGAAAATCCTTCACTCTAAAGATCTATGGTCAAGACTAAAAAATATTGATTTAGAGTTTTGTGAAAATTATCTTTATGGTAAATAGAAAAGAGTCATATTTCTCAGATTTGGGAAAGAAAAGAAGAATGGGAAGTTATAGATAATGAATTCAAATGTATGGGGACCATTTGAGGTATCATGTCTTAGTGGCTCTCATTATTATGTTATTTTTTATGTATGATTCAACCAAGAAAACATGGGTGTATTTCTTGAAATAGAAATCTAATGTTTTTGAAATATTTAACAAATGGAAAACTTTGGTTGAAAATGAGATAGGAAAGAAGTTGAAGTGTCTCAGATTTGATAATGGAGGTGAGTAGTGTAGTACAAGCTTTAAAAATTGTTGTTCTACTAATGGAATTCAAAGAGAAAAATAGTTCTAGGAGCCCCTCAAGAAAATGGGGTGTTTAAAAGAATGAATAGAACAATTATGGAATGTGTAAGGAGTATGAGACTGCATGCTAGTCTGGCTCTTCATTTTTGGATAGATGTTGTAAATATTGCTATTTATTTGATAAATAGAGGACTTTCAACCCCTTTGGATGGTGGTATTCTAGATGAAGCATGGAATGGGAAAAAGGTAAATTATTCATTTATGAAAACTTTTGGTTGTGAAGCTTTTGTCCATGTTGATAAAGAAAATAGAACCAAGCTTGATGCTAGATTTATAAAATTTACCTTCATTTGATATGGAGTAGATGACCATGGTTATCGATTATTCGATTTTGAAAATATTAAAATAATCAAAAGTAGAGATGTTATATTCAATGAGAACGTCATTTATAAAGAACAGTTGTAGGAAAAGAAGTATGAACACATCAAACAAGAATATTTGGTGTTGGGTAAGACTTCTAAAATTGAAAAGCCATAGGTACCTGATGCTCAACAAGAATAGGTTATCCCACAAAACCATGTAAGTGTTAGACATTCTACAAGGTCAAGTAGACCTCCTGGAAGCTTTTCTCATTCTTTGTATTCCATTTTATTGAATAATTTTGGTAAACTAGAAGAATATGAAGAAGCAATGTAGGTGGATGCTAAACAATAGTGGAAGCCAGGCATGAAAGAGGAGATGGACTCCTTGTTGAAAAATAAGACTTGGGACCTAGTCCCTCTAACTTGAAGGAAAAGTAGCCTTGCCTAACAAATGGGTTTATAAGTTGAAGGAGGAAGATGGAGGAAAGAAAATTTATAAGGCTAGATGTGTGGTAAAGGGTTTTTCATAGAAAAAGGGTATATATTTTGATGAAATATTCTCTCCTTTTGTAAAAATGATTTTAATTAGAACTGCACTAAGCCTTGTGGCTTCATATGACTTCTATCTTGAACAACTAGATGTCAAGGCAAATTTTCTCCATGGAGATTTGGAGGAAGAAATTTACATGTAGCAACCAAAGGGATATGAGGTCAAGAATAATTAGAATTTGATGTGTAGGTTAACAAAAATTTGGTATGGCCTAAAGCAAGAACCTCAATTATTGTATTTAAAATTTGATAGTTTCATGGCTAAACAAGGGTACCATAGATGTAATTCTTATCACTATATATATTTTAAGAGATTGGATAATGAGAATTATTGTTTGAAATATAAGAGGAGTAACTGAGAGGAGAGGGGTGAATCATATACCACTACAATAAATCCTAGATCCCTTAGATGTCTATACAAATCAAAACTCTGATTAAACTATAATTTGCTATAACTTGACAAACACACATGTACTCTGCTTCCACTAGCAAATGTTGTAACTTGGCAAATACTGAAATAACTTGATAACTTCTTAACATGAAAATATTTAATATATTATCTATGATTAACCTTACTTAACTTAGTTGCATACATAAAAGAAATAACATGAACACAATTGACACCAAGATTTAACATGGAAACCCAATTTGGGAAAAACCACCAATTGCAACTAGTTACTAATTTTCACTCTTCTAAAGTGAGCATTGTTAGGAGCCAACCCTATTAAAGGTTACAAAACACACAATTAGAGTATTTAATCAATTTGTTAGGAGTGATCTTCTTAGAGGTCATTAGACAATTCAATCTAGAAATGCCACCTTGTTAGAGGATTTGAAAATAGCTGTTAGGAAAACTTAGTTAAGAGATTTAAATCACTCCTACAATAGTTAGAAAGAAATAATGAGATGACCTAATTTCTAATGTAACTAAGTTGTTTATTACAAATCTAAATTCTGGCTTGTATACTTGATCCTTCTTGATCAAATGTATCTTTGCAGCTCAAGAAGGATATTCTGCTTATCCTTCCAATTTTTTTCCTCTAAGATTCATCAAATCTTCTATTATGTTCCACACATTCAATCCTCAACTTGACCTAATAATAATATTTTACATGTCAAGTCAACTTGAATACAACTTAGAATAATTAATATTCATCTCCTTAGTTAGCTTGATCCAACAAATAATTCAATTGAACTCAATCTGCCAAAACAAGGATATCCTTCATTAGCCATCCCAACTCAATACACACTAACTCAGAAATAATTTTCTTATGTTAACCAAGTGAACTCATTCAATGCTACATAAGCACAAAGTTCATTTGATAACCAAATGAGATAAGTTACCACTAGTTCCATCCTACATTTCCTTTATTAACTAAGTGAGTTTGGTTAACACTCAACTTCTACAAACTTTCCTTTGATGATCAAGTGAAATTGGTAGATGTTGTCTTCTGAACTATGCAAACTTTGGAATGCTCAACAGACATAGGAAACCATCTTCAATGCTCAAGTGATCTCAACATACATTAATTTGAACTGATATGATATTTTGTGTGACATTAAAGACAACGCATAATTAATCAATTCATTTCAACAATCTTCCTCTTTGGCATTGATGGCAACACAACATGTCATAATACAATGAAATTTTAAAGCAAGAGTAAAATAAGGAAAATATCCTTAGTTTTATTGTGATTCTCATCCTTGAGAACTCTCTCTATCAATGTGAACTCCCTCTACCTTCAATTTCTCCCTCTATTAACAAAACTCTATCTTCAACATCTTCTTCTAATAGAAAACTTTCCTTCTTTGATATCAAACCAAGTTCTCCTTTGATATCTCCCTCTTTGTCATCTGTTGAACTGATAAAGTTTTTGTGAGAAATGACAAAAAACTTCTCCCTCTTTGACATCTCATGCCAAATATAATATCCAGTGAATATCAATGTATCTCATGTACTGATTCATTTGTAATGTGCCTTGAAAATACTGCATCGAATAGATGATCTTCAACATGTTTTGGTTGATGCATTACTAAACTTCTTTTAGTGAGGTTTAGATAGGGGAATGACCCCTAACTTACCTCTTAGATACAAAATGTATCCTTAGGTAATGAGTTAGTTAATATATCTACAATTTTCTCTTTAGTATTCACATATTCCAATATTAACTCTTTATCTTGTACCAATTCTCACAAAAAAATGATATTTTATAGCAATGTGCTTGGTTTTGGTATGTATCACAAGATCTTTTAATATATTAGTTACACTGGTGTTATCACAAAACATAACAATTGCATCCTTGATCTCTATCTTCATATTTTCTAGCAATTGTTTGAACCAAACAACATTTGAACAATTAACCACAGCTTCCACATATTCAGCCTTTGCTATGGATTGAGAAATACAAAATTTCTTCATTCTTGTCCAAAACACTATTCTTTTACCAAGAAATAATGCTCCACCACTTGCACTCTTTCTATCATCAATACTTCCTACCTAATCAGCATTTGTGAATGCTTTCAAATCCAAGTTATCTTCTTCTTTGTACCATATACCATATTCTTTAGTACCTTTTAGATACCTCAATATTCTCTTGATTTCCATCATGTGATTTTCTTTGGAATTTTTAGAGAATCTTGCCACCATACTAACTATTAATGCAATATTAGGCCTTGTATGCACTACATAGTACAATTTTCCAATCATTGATCTATATGTGGTCTAATCTACTTCTTCGGAATCATAATTTTTTGAAAGTTGGACATAGTTTTTCCAATAGGTTTTGAATCTTCCATTTCAAACTTCTTTAGTATCTCTTTGATATATTTAGATTGACTTATATAGATACCATCTTTCTTCTGTTGGATCTGAAATCCAACAAAGAATTTAATCTGTCAAAACATAGACATATCAAATTATTTTACTCATCTCTTCTAAAAATTCCTTGCATAAGTCATCATTTCCTATAAATAAAGTGTCATGCACAAATATTTTTGCTAGCACAATCTTCTTTTCTGGTCCTTCTTTAATATATAGACTGCTATTATCATTTTTTCTTTGAAAGCCAATCTTTATCATGTAGTTATGAAATCTTTCATACCAAGCTCTAGGAGCTTGCTTGATACCATACAATTCTTTGTGTAATTTATTGGCTATATCTCTTTTGGTAGGATCTACAAAACCTTCAAGTTTTTCAATGTAGACTTCCTCATCAAGAATTCCATTCAAGAATATATATTTTACATCCATTTGATAAACTTTAAATTCTTAGTATGCTACATATGCTAGTATAGTTATAACACCTTCTAATATTGCAACATGAGAAAATGTTTCACCATAGTCAATACTTTCTACTTGAGAAAAACCTTTACATACTAACCTTTCTTTGTTTCTTGAAACTTTTCCATCTTCATTTAGCTTATTTCTGAATACCCACTTTATGCCAATACCATTTTTATCATTGGCTCTTGGAACAAGTGTCCAAGTCTTATTCTTCTCTATCTATTATATTTCTTCATTGATAACTTCAATCCAACTTTAATTATAAAAATCATCTTTAACATTTCTAGGTTCAAATTCAACAAGCAAACATGCACCTTTCAATTTGTTTCTTGTCATTGGTCCATCTAACTTGTCTCAAATAATCTAATTAGGTGCATGGTGATTTTTGACATATCTTGCTAACACATGTAACTTGGATTTAGAATTCATTCCACTAACCTCTTCATGATGTTCTATATCAAGCTCGGGTCCCACTATCTGTGACTTGGGTCCATCAAACTTAGTTTTCCTTGGCACTTTCTTGGTAGATTTTGATTACAACTTGGTCCTTCAAATTGTGATTTGGTTTTCACTGGTTGTAACTCGATAGGGTAGACATGTTCATAAAGGAAGTCCCCAAGAAGAAGCTAGTTTCTTCCTCAGCTTCTATTGGACTTTTGGAATGATGTTCATGTAGGTAATACATAGAAAAATATTTTATCCAGTGGAATTTTCATGTACTAAATTTTCATCTGGTTTCAGTCTCTAAGTGGAAGATTTTTGATATTGTGGTGGCTGATCATGTAGTCCAGGTTGATGTTGTGGTACCTTCTTAAGAAAAGAAATTTGACAAAATTGTAAAAACCCCAAAATAGTTGATTTTAGAGGTTTCCTTGAAATGTTGTTATAAGTAGCTAAGATGCATAATGCATTGTAATTTTGGTGAAAGCTTTAACTGGATAATAGAAAGGCTAAGGTTGCATAGGTAAATGTAGCCCAAGTTTTCGGTGACCCATGTTAAAGCTATGTATTATCTATATTCTTTGTGATTTCTTTTATTATTTCTACATATAACTATTTATTCTTATATTATTCTAGATTTGTCAAATCCTAATAGTAACTTAGTGAACCATCTTCTTTGTTATCTTCATAGGTTATTCTAGCCAGAAGGACATGTTGTGCACTCTAATAAAAAGAAACCTAATCCACTTTATCTTGAAATCTCTCGGTATGTGTAAAGAAATAACCTACACAATAGAATAAATAATATGAAATATTATATAAATACTTGATAATAGCTGAGAGTAATAGGCCACTTCAAGGGGGAAACCTCTAAATATCTCCAATGAGAACACACTTCATAATATATCTTTTAATAAGAATCACAGCCTCCTATATACCTAATTATGCTTAGGTTGAATAGACACAACCCTACATAACACCTAGGCTGACCTACCTACCTAAGTAACAATATAATAAAGATAACATGACTTAATTAAGGATTAAGATAGCCACAGGTTGACTATTCATAACTTTATATACACTAATATTAAGGGCATAACATGCCCCCTCTCTTGAAAGAAGCATTTCCCTCAATGCTAACCAAGTTGTAGATTCTTTTGAATGACCTCCCCATCCTCCTGTGTGGCCTCTTCAACTAGTAAGTTCTTCCATTGAATGAGATACTAGATGAGGGTTCTATTCCTAAGCTGGTTCATGCATGTTTGAAGAATGTACTTTGGTTTCAAATTTACTCGTCCTTCTTCATCAAGCTTTGGTAGAACTATTTGAGAAGGATTATTTTTCCCAATTACCTTCTTCAAACAAGAAACATGAAAAACTAGATGTATCATTGTTGTTGGTGGTAACTCAAGCTTGTAGGAAACACTACCAATATTTTGCATGATTTGGTATGGTCCATAATATCTTGGAGACAACTTATTACTCTTTTTTTGTTGCTTCATTGAGAATTGTTTGTAAGACTGCAATCTCAAGAAGATCCAACCCCCAACTTCAATTTTTTTTTCACTACGATGTTCATCTACTTCTTGTTTCATTCAATTTTGTGCCATAGCTAAATTCTCCTTGAGTCCTGAAAGTACCTATTGTTGATGAATCAAGTGGTCCTCTACTACCTGAAGTCTTGGTTACACCTATAATAATGATGTGGTGGAAGGAGGATGATATCCATAATCTACCAAAAATAGAGATATTTTTAATGAGCTATGAAAAAAAGTATTGTACCACCATTCTACAAGAGGTAGCCAATCTACCCATTGAGATTGTTTTTTTGAAGTGAAACAACATAGAAATCCTTCAAAACATTTATTAACAACCTCAATTTTCTCATCTAATTAAGGATGGTATGAAGAACTATGAGCCAATTGAGTACCCAAACATGAGAATAAATCTTTCCAAAAGTGACTAGTAAATATAGGATCACGATCACTAACAATAACCTTAAGTGTACCATGTAGCTTTTGGATATTCTTCAAGAAAACTTTTTCCATTATAATTGATGGAAAAGGATGTGAAAATGAAATGAAATGTGCATATTTAATGAGGTGATCAACTATTACCATGATGAAATTATTAGCATTATATTTGAGAAGCCCTATGATGAAGTCCATGGATACCTCTTCCCAACATTGGCTAGGAATATATAAAGGTTGCAAGAGACTCGGTGGCTTAATTGTTTCCCCCTTATTTCTTTAACAAACCAAACATCACCTTTTATCCCTTCCCAAAAAAAATCTTGCTTGACTTGATGATGTATTCAAAAATCTTGAATGACCACCAATTGGGGACTCATGTAGCTCTTTTAAAATCTTGTGTTTATGAGTAGAATTTTGGCAGAGATACAAGCACTTTTTATACCAAAGAATATCCCCCTTTAAAGAAAACTTATTTGAATTACTAGGGTCAATTTTTATTTGATGGATGAGATTATTTGCTGCAACATCATTTTTCCACTCTTCTTTGGCTTATACCACCCAATTTTCTTGTAATATTGAAAGTGCATAGAATAAGGCTTCATCTTTTTCATCCTTCCTAGAAAGTGCACTGGCCACAATATTTTCCTTCCCTTTCTTGTATACAATTTCAAAGTCATATCCCAACATCTTAGTCACCCATTTTTGTTGCTCTTCTAATGATAGTATTTGTTTCAAAAAATATTTTAGGCTATCATGATATGTCTTAACCTTGAAGTGTCAACCCATTAAATAAGGTCTCCATTTCTTAACTGCATGAAGGATTGATAGCATTTCCTTCTCATAAATAGGTTTGAGTTTATTTTTACCTTTTAATTAATGAATCTCAAAAGAAATTTCCTGATCTTCTTGCATAAGAACTACTCCTATCCCATTTCTAGAAGCATTGCATTCCACAATGAATTCCTTGGTGAAGTTTGGAGTGGCAAGCACTAGAGTTTTATTTCATATCTTTTTGTTCATATGGGGTTTTATTTACATAAAAAAAAATCTCCATTTTATTTATCCATGTTAGAGGATCATTTCCATCAAATTTTTTCATATCCACCTTTGGAAAAAATTACTAGATCCCATAGGAGTGTTAAAATTTGTGTCATTATTAGTCAACTCGAATGTTTTACCTTGATTGCTTGACAAGTCCTTCCTTTTTAAATTCATATAGGTGCTTAACATGTTTTAGATATCTAATATATATCCATATAGATTACACATATACCTCTTAACCTCTTCCTTGAACTTTACTTATTTCCTCATTGGGATTACTATCCTATGTTGTTTCCCAATCTTGATTAGAAGATTTCCTTGGTGTATTAGAATTCTTTTTGCCTCTTTTTTGAGCCTCTATCATGATGGAAACCAATATTTTAGAATTAAATCACACAAATGAAATATAATTTCTCTGATTTATTTATTACTAGAACTTACTAGGTCCAAGATACCCTTGGGAAAAATCAAAACAATTGGCAAATTTTCTGCCTTCAAATTTTTTTTTCCTAATTTTGTAATAAGATGCTTATTTTTTCTTTAATTTCTCCATGCTTTGAAATGTAGGATCCTCTACTATGTATTTGAAAACCCAATACAAGTTATACTCCAAATCAACAGGATGTGAGAGATGTGTAGATCTCAATAAATTGTGTAGAAATAGTAATTCTACAATAATTTTCTCAAATTTACTCCAATTCCTTTGAATTCTATACTATGGCTTCTTTAATATAGTAATATTTAAAAATATTTGAAAAATTAACTAAAATCTAAAAGTTATGCTTTTCCCAAAATTGCCTCAATGTTGAGAAAACATCTTGCCTCTATGGTGCCAAGATCATGCTCTAATACCACTTGTAAAATATTGAACAAGACAAAGTAACAAAATTATGTTTTAACAAAGTTACAACATAGTTGTAACCAAGTTGCTTGTTGCCTTGTAGTAAGTAGTCTTATGTCTTCATCTGCCATTTCATTGTCATTTATTACTTTATTCTTTTGCTCCATGGCTTCACATATCCTGAGAAAGTGAATTTCTTGTTCTCTTTTCATTTTAGGGAAAGTTGTATAGAGTTAGTATTCACCAAATTCATTCAATTTCTAAAGGATTTCTACAAGCTCATAATGTTAATCAAGCTTTTATTGGGTAACATAGGAAATCATTCCAAAGTTAGTTTCTACCGAGCCGGATCAGCTTATGAAGGATTTTTCTTATTTTGGCATATGAAGCTTAATTACTTTATATATTGATTCTAGCTGACTATGATGATGAATATTGGTTATTGTAATTTGAATTTGGGTTGACTTGAAAATCTAGAAGGTATAAATAAAAGGTCAAGTTGAGATTTCTTGTGTGTGTGTGTGTGTGTGAGTGTGTTAATTGAATTGAAAAGAAAAGAGAGGGTGTGAACTTGAAGGATAAGTAGGTATCCTTATGGAGTAGGAAAAGTAATATTTGATTAGGAAGGATCAAGTTTAAATAGAAAAGAGATTTGGATCTAGAAATTTAGTTTCATCACAATATGGTCATTTCATTATTACTCTCTAACCATTGTAGTAGTGATCTAAAATCTCTTAATAGAGTTGGTTTAACAGATAGTTGTAAATCCTCTAACAAGGTAGCAATTCCATTGAATTGTTTTAGGACCTCTTGCAAGGCCACTCCTTGCAAAGTGATTAAATCCTCTAATAGGGTCACACCTAACAGTATGTTTTGTAATCTTTAACAAGGTTGGCTCCTAATAGGGCTCACTTTAGAAGAGTGAAAAATAGTAACTAGTTACACTGGTGGTTTTTCACAAATTGGGTTTCCATGTTAAATCCTGGTGTCTCAAGTGTTCATGTTATTTCTTATGCTTGCAAGTTAATTACTAATAATGTTTTAAGATCTACTAAAAGTAATTCACTCTACATTTACTGAGTTACAACAATTTTTGTTTGTTTACCAAGCATTAGCAAAAATCAATTTTCTCAGTGTAAATTTTATTGTTGACATTTAAGGGATCTGGGATTTATTTTAGTAGTAACAGATTCACCCCCCTCTTAGTTACTCATTTTTTATTTCCAAAAATTGGTATTAGATCTTTTGGTGCTTGTAGGAAAGGTTTCAAGGACCTAAGCTAAAGATCTAGATGTCTTATAAGAGAGAGATCCCAAAGCTAAACAAAGACAACTTTTTAGCATGACAGGGACTCATGAGACTTCATCTAGCCACCATTAGTGATTTAGGCTTCAAATAACTTGATGAAGAATACAAACTTCTATAGGTACATTATCTATTGGATATTTTTCTAAGAAAAAGAACCATAACATCATGATGATTGAAATTACATGTACTATTAGCTATGATGAATTTGATAATATCAAAGACTGTAAAACTACTTTTGATATGTGGAACAAGCTAAAGGATATCTATGGTGGTGATGAAAATGTAAGGAGAGCCAAAATAGAAAGCCTTAGAGTATAGTTTGATCAAATGAGAAGGAGAGAAGATGAAAATGTTGCCAAATGTGTGGAAAGAATAAAAACTTGTGTTAGTGCAATCAAAGCTTCTAGAGGAGAAATCAAGGAAGAAACTGTTGTAAGTAGAGTTCTTAGAACTTTTCTTCCTAACCATGCAATTAGAGTATCTTCTATTCAAGAAAAGAGGTGTGATCCAAATCACAAGTTAAGTTTTGATGTCCTAGTAGGAAGATTGACAAATTTTGAGCTAGACAACTTTGACAATTATGTTTCAGCTTCCAAAAATATTGAGTTCTCATTTGAAGCTAAATTTTCACTCAAAGAAAAAGGAAAGAAAAAAAGGACAATCAGTAAAAAAAGGAAAGTTCTAGTAGTGATCTTGAAGTTGTTGAAGTTTTACTTGCAAAGAAATATTCCAAAGTTAGAGGAAAGTACAAAGGTAAAGTTCCTTTAATCTATTTTTCAAATGAAGAAATTGGTCATATTGCTATGAACTATCCAAACAGAGAAAGGAAGGATGAGAAGAAGAGCCACAAGTATAAAGGCAAGAAGGAATTTAAAAGTCACAAATCCTTCAAAGACAAAGGTAAGAAGACTTTTTTTATGGCTAAAGATTATGATAACTATGAAGATGAAATAGTGTATATTGCTATAAAAGATGAATCTAATGAAGAAGAAGAAATGATGACACTTATCTCTCACGTTAGTAAAAATGATACATGGATCATAGATAGCAAATGTTCACATCATATGACTAGAGATAAAAAAAAAATTGAACACTTTGAATACTATGATGGAGGTATGTAAGGTTGGGAAACAATGAACCATGTTGCATAAAAGGGAAAGGTCACATCTCATTAACTAATGAACTTGTATGTTACAATGCCTATCGGTTTGAAGGAATGAAACATAACCTACTAAGTGTGACATAGCTAATCAACATTGGATTAAATGTAGAATTCATGCATGGAAAGGCAAGAATACAAGATGACAAAGGGAATCTGATTGGACCAAACAAACAAATAAGAGGTAACCTATTTTATCTTGATCTTGGTGATTTCTCATGTTTTATTGCTCAAATGGAAGAAAGTTGGTTATGGTATAGAATATTATGTCATGTAAACTTTGAAAATATGATCAAGATAAGAAAATTCAAAAAAGTTAGAGGTAACCATAGTTTGAAGAAACTAGATGTTGGATTATGCAAAAATTGTTAGATTGGCAAAATGGGAAAGACTAGTTTTAAGAGCAAAAAATATCAATCTGAAGATGTCTTGGAAATTGTGCATATTAATTTGTGTGGACCCATTGGAATAGAAAGTTATAGTGGAGAAAAATTGTTTATTCTTTTTGTTGATGACTACTCTAGAATGATGACTGTTATGTATCGTAGAGAAAAGTCAAAAGCATTTGAGAAGTTCAAATGGTATCTCACAAGAGTAGAAAAAGAAATAGGAAAAAGATTGAAATTATTAAGATTAGGCAGAGGTGGTGAATTCATCTCCAATAAATTCAATAATTTCTACATTGAAAGAGGAATCAAAAGGCAAGTATCATCCCCTAGCACTCTTGACCAGAATGGAATAGCTAAAAGAAGAAACAGATCCATCATGGATAGTGCAAGGACTCTAATGATTGAAAAGAATGTTGTTATCAAATATTAGAAGGAAGCCATTGGCATTATATTTCATAGTTTGGACCAAGTATAATTAAAGAATGAATCTGCTAAAACTCCCTATGAATTATGGTATGGATACAAAGCCAATGTAAGTTACCTAAAAGTATTTGGCAGTAAATATTATATCTTAAAAGAGTCTAGAAAAGAAAAATTTGATGTGAAAAGTGATGAAGGTATATTCTTAGGATATTTTTGAAGAAGTAAGGCATATAAATTTTTGAATTTGTCTACTCATAAAATCATAGAAAGTGCCCATGTGAGAATCGATGAGTTTGTAGAAAAGACTGAAGATGAAAGTAAAAAAGAATGAAAAGATTACAAAATATTTGTTTACTTCAAACCTGATACTTTGCCAAGCATATTTAACAATAAGGAGGCTTCACCTCCCACATTCTTCATAGCTATTGAGTTGCAAGAAGTTCAAACTGAGTTACAAGGATGCAAGTCACATTTTGAAGCTACCAAGTCAATGCTTGTCGAGTCTGAATGACTCAAGCCTAATGTTGAAATTCAAAATGAAGATAATGCAATTCATTCAAAAGGCAAAGAACCTGTATTGGCTAAGTGTGTCAGAAGGCATCATGCACCTAATAAAATTATTGGAGATAAATCATAAGGTACGATGACAAGAAGAAAATTAAAAGGTACCTATTTACTTGTTCATTTTGAACCTAGAAGTATTATGGATGCTCTAGAAAGTGAAAGTTGAATTGAGGCAATAAATGAAGAAATAGAACAAATAGAAAAGAACAAAACCTGGACTCTTGTTTCTAGGCCTAAAGATAAGAATGTGAAATAGTTTGAAGGAAAATGGACAAGTATCAAGAAACAAAGCTAGATTAGTGTGTAAAGGCTATTCTCAAGAAGAAGGAATTGATTATGGTGAGACTTTTTCCCTTGTTGCAAGATTGGAAGGTGTTAGGACACTACTTGCATATGCAACTCACAAAGGATTCAAAGTATATCAAATGGATGTTAAATCTACATTCTTGATGAAGAAGTATACATTGAACTAGGAGGTTTTGTTGATCCTAACAAAAGGGACATGGTTTGTAAATTACACAAAGCACTATATGGTATCAAACAATCTCCTAGAGCCTAGTATGAAAGACTACATAGCTACTTGATACAAATTGGTTTCTAGACAACAAATGATAACAATAACTTGTACATCAAGGAAGGACCAGCCAACAAAATTGTGTTGGTAGAGATATTTATGGATGATACTTTATTTATAAGAAATGATGACCTATTGAAAAAAAATTCAGAACAAATGAACAAAGAGCTTGAGATGTCCATGTTTGGTGAAATAAAATTCTTTTTTGGATTGCAGATACAACATAAAAAAAATGGTATCTATATCACTCAATCCAAGTATATAAAATAGATACTCAAGAAGTTTGGAATGGAAGATTCATAACTAGTTGGTAACCCCATGTTTAATGGACTCAAGCTTATCACATATGACAACTCCAAAGAAGTAGATCAAACCTTATACAAATCAATGATTGAAAAATTAGAGTATGTAGTTCACATAAGGCTTGATATTGCCTTAGTAGTTGAGATAGTGGCAAGATTCTTAGCTAAACCTAGAGAAAATCACATGATGGAAATCAAAAGAATCTTGAGATATCTAAAAGGTACCAAAGAATATGGTTTATGGTATAAATTTTGAGGAAATATAGACCTAAAGGTATTTATTGATGCTTATTGGGTAGGAAATATTGATAATAGAAAAAACATAAGTGGTGGAGCTTTCTTTCTTGATAAAAGACTGGTATCTTGGACAAGCAAGAAGTAAAATTACACATCCCAATCCAAAGTAGAAGTAGAGTATGTGGCAACAATAGTAAATTTCTCTAACATTGTTTGGTTCAAACAATTGCTGGAAGGAATGAAGGTTGAAATCAAAAACATCAGTAGTCATGTATTGTGATAACACCAACACAATTAACATATCAAAGAACCTAGTGATGCATTCTGAACCAAATCACATTGCTATAAAATATCACTTTGTCAGAGAATTTGTGTAGGGCAAGAAAATCAAATTGAAATATGTCTATACAAAATAACAAATTGCATACATATTCACAAAGCCATTACCTAAGGATGCATTCTTGTATCTAAGAGGTAAGCTAGGGGTCATTCCCCTATATGAAGCTCACTAAATAAAGTTTAGTGATGCATCAACAAGAACCAATTCAAAGATCAATCAGTTGATGCAACATAATCAAGAGATTATTGCAAATGAATCAGTACTCAATGTACATTGCTACGAATTTGGCATGTGTTATCTTTGGCATGTGTTGTCAAAGAGGGAGAATTTTTCTATCATTATCTTTATCATTCTAAAATTTTGTAGTGGGAGAAGTTTGGAAAGAAGTTATACAGTTCCTTCATAAAGGGAGTATACAACATAAAGAAGAAGTTTTTGTGTAAAATGAAAGAGGGAGAAACTTTTTGTCAAAGGAAGTTCTATTCTCAAATTTCATTATGCTATGACATGTTGTGTTGCCATCAATGCCAAAGAGAGAGATTGTTAGATACAATTGATTAATTGTGTGTTCTCCTTGATGTTACAAAAATATTATATCAATTGATAGATAGTGCTTACTGAGCTCACTTGATCAGTGAAGATAGTTTTCCTTGTCTACCAAGTGTTTATAGGTTTACTCTGAATAGATGATAATGTCTACCAAGCTCACTTAGGCATCAAATAAATTTAGGTAGAAAAAAGTGTCAACCAAGCTCACTCTATTAACAAAGGGAAAGTTGGATAGAGTTAGCATTCACTGAGTTCACTTGATTACCAAAGTATTTTTACAAGTTTTTAGTGTTAACCGAGCTTCTATTGATTAACACAAAAAATTGTTCCAAAGTTAGTTTCTACCAAGAAGGGTTTGCTTATGAAGGTTTTATTTTATTTTTTCATATGAAGATTAATTATTTTATGTATTGATTCTAGCCAACTATGATGATGAATATTGGTTATTGTAACTTGAATTTGGGCCAACTTGACAATCTGGAAGGTATAAATAAAAGGTCAAGTTGAGATTTCTAGTGTGTGTTTGTAAGTATGTTGATTGAATTGAAAAGAAAAGAGAGGGGGCAAACTTGAAGGATAAGCAATTATCCTTGTGGAGTAAGAAAATTAATATTCAATCAGAAAGGAACAAGATTAAATAGAAAAGAGATCTAGATTCAACAATTTAGTTACATCACAATAAGGTCATTTCATTGTTACTCTCTAAGCATTGTAGCAGTGATCTAAAATCTCTTAACAGAGTTGGTTTGATAGCCAGTTGTAAATCCTCTAACAAAGTGGCAATTCCATTGAATTCTTTTAAGACCTCTTGCAAGGCCACTCCTAGGAAGGTGATTAAATCCTCTAACAAGGTCACACCTAACAGTGTGTTTTGCAACTTTTACTGAGGTTGGCTCCTAACATGGCTCACTTCAAAAGATTGAAAAGCAATAACTAGTTACATTGGTGGTTTTTACCAAATTGAGTTTCCATGTTAAATCTTGGTCTCATGTGTTCATTTTATTTTTCTTATGCTTGCAAATTAATTACTAATAATGTTTTAAGATCTGCTAAAAGTAATCCACTCTACATTTACCAAGTTACAACAATTTTTGTTTGTTTACTGAGGATCAGTAGCAATCGGTTTTCTCAGTGTAAATTTTATTGTTGACATGTAAGGGATCTGGGATTTATTTTAGTAGTAACTAATTCACCCCTCCTCTTAGTTACTCCTTTTGTATTTTCAATAGGATACCATGTTACCCTGTGTACAATTTTCTTTGTGATTTTCACTGGCTCATTATAAAACCATACATAATTATCATGAATTCTACTTAGGACCATCTTTATCCATTTAGTGTTAAAACCATTGGGGAAATCTAAGGCATGGGTTAACCCTTTTCTCTCTACATTATTGAATTCATCTTTCAATGCTCTATTTTCACATATTTTTGCATAGATTTCCCTATGCTCCATGTCTTCTATGCTACCCACCTTACATGTGTAGAAACATCTTATATATTTAATCATAATAACTTGAGGCGGTATCATCGATAACACACCAGATGGATCTTGCTTGTAAGCAATATTAGGAATGAATCTAAAGTTTGGTTGTTTGATCTCATTGCTTATCAGTTACATATTCAAAAATTATTTATCCTCTTTAACCTTAGGAGTTGAAGAACTAGATTCCATAATCTAAACCTAGGGTTTGCAAAAATTCAAAATCCACAGCTTGGCACACAATAAATATCTTTGTAAATCTATTGTGATGGTGTCGAGCGAATGTTGAATTCTACTTACAATTTCTTATAATGATCTCTTCAAATTTCCTTTCACTTTTTATGCTCAACTTAAAATTCAAATAATGTTAAATGAGTAGAAATTGATCATATAGACCTTAAAACCTCACATTTAATGGTTAGTGCTTACACAGTTGTAAGCTTGGCTTCAGTAGAGATTTTGACTCACTCAACTTCCATGAAGTTTCCTTTTTTTTTTATTGCTAAAAAAAAATTACGATCTTGGTCAACACTATCAGCTTGTGATATCTTGTCATCAACTAAAATTTTACTTAGTAACCTTAGCGAAACTTTTCATGCTTGATAGTAACATGAAAATTAACAAAACTTAAAGATTTCTTCTAGATTCTTAACAACACTTTGCATCTTTCTTCTTGAAAATATAATATTTTTAGAAATAAATCCTTTAGAACTAATGTATAGTATATCTTTAAATATCAGTGCAACACATACCTCTAGATTTCTTAATTGGAGGTGGTGTGTTCACCTTACCCATTGGGTGAAGTGATCCATGTAAACTTGATGTGATGCAATCTTCCTTTCTCTTCCATGTCTTGTTCATACCATCTTTGACATTCTCAATGTCTACCTTTCCTTTTCCTTTGTTGAACTAACTATTTTGTGCCTTTGACCTTGTTGAAAAATTCATACTTATGTAACTAGTCTTCAAACAACTAAAACATGTGGTTTGACTCAGCCATCTTCTGTAGTCACTTTTGGAATGTGTTCTTATGCAATTTTCAACAACATGTCCATACTCTTGACAATAGTGACAACTATATCTAGTATTGTAATCCAAATCATAACAGTTACCATTGTCCTTTACCTTGTCTACTTGTTTGATGTCCATTTAGGCTTGGCTCTACACTTATATTCTCTATGTCCATACTTCTAACAGTTATAGCACTATCTTTCAAATTTTTGTGTGCTTATGGTATTAGTTCTACATTCATGTGCTTGATGTCCTTGTTTATTGCATTTGTGGAAATAGCCCATGAATTTCTACTCAGTATTCTAATTCATAGTCTTGCTCCTATAAACATTAGCAAGATGACCTATCTTACCACAATTATGACAAGTAGGTTTGGAGTTCTTACCTTTTTTATTTCTTTTTTCACCCCTTTTGGATGATTCTCCTTGTTCATTAGTACTATAACCTAATCTAGAAGTGTTACTATTGGTTCTAGGGAATCTCATCAATTTCTCAAAGTACTTGATGGTTTCACTAGGTTTGTTGAAACTTTCAGCAAACTCTTTTTCTCCTTTTAGATCATTTCTTAGTTTTTCATTCCGCAACTTCAGCGTTGTGATCTCAATATTTTTTGCATTCAATTCATGAATTTCAATTATCATTTGGCTCAAACTTTCCAATTTCATGTTAGCATTCTTGGTTACCTATGATGTTTTCTCTTCTAGTCTATTGGTTAAAATCCTTTTGTCATCTTCAATCATGATTTTTTTCTCTTCAACTTTCTTTTTCTGCTCAATCACCTCACATAGAAATACTGATTGGACTTCTTGTTCTCTCTTAATATTTCTAACATCTTTAGTTAGGGTTCCATTGTTTTCCATTAGATCTACAATTGTTGCATCAAATTCATTGGTGTTTCGATCTACAAACAATTCAGTAGTGTCAATTTTTTGGTATTGTGTTTCATTCTCTTCAATAGTAATTTCCTTCCTTCTTTTCAATGATCACTTTAACTCATCTCTTGCTTCATTTAGACGATGTAGGGAAAGCTGTATTTCAATTGTCTAATTTTCAATAGTCTTTCCCAACTTGTAGACTTCCATCTTCAAAATCTTTCCTCAAAGCTACAAAGCTTTATTTTCTAGAGAACTAAGCTCTAATATCAATCATTGGAAATACAATAAGGAAGTAACTCTAAAATTTTCCACATATACATCTCACAATCTATGCATATAAACCAAAATATCAAATTAAACATATACATCCATAGCATGAAAGTAAATTATTCAACACATGTATGATAGAAGATATTTGGTTAGCCAAAAACCCTCCAAGGAGAAGTTAAAATTGGGGTGAGAATGACACCCACAAATCTTCACTACTAAAATAATAAAGTGTATTTAATGAAGGTTACAATGTTTAATCATGAAACATGATCTACCCTATGAAAGGTCTACCCTGTTAAAGACTTACAAGATTGTTAGATCTTAACCTATTAAAATATTTCAACACCCTGTTAGAAGTGTGTCTAGTAAGAGAACTTTAACTTATAATGAAGTAAGCACCCTATTATAGGATTTACAATAGCCTATTAAGAATACTCTATTAAAGGATTTGACTGATTCATTTATTAAAATGTCTCAGCAATGATCCTACAGTCAAAACTCTATTGCTTGATGTTAGATCACCTCTTTACTAATGTGTACTCGATCCTTTATAATTATATGTATCTTTGTTGTCTTTCGATTCCTTTCCTTTGTTCTCCTCTAATTGATTATACAGTGTAACTCAAATGATAACACATTAGTTAGCATGAATGCTCTGTTTGTGCATACAAACTCTCTTTAAGTCTCCTTAAGCATCATTGAAAATTTTAGGGTTTGTTCTCCTTAAGATGACCTAGGTGACTTAGGGTTAGGTATAAATCAATGATTGTGATTCACCCATATTGCTACTTAATCCTTTCCTTTTTCAAATTAGATGAACATAATGAATAGGTATTCACAATTAAGATTCATCCTTATCATCAAAGATCATAAAAAAATCCTTTGGTTGACCCAAAATAGAAGCTTTTTCTATTACAAATAACTATGACAAAATTGTATAACTTTGCACTTGAAGTCCCTAATGCTTAACATCAACTATAACTTCAACATTGTAACTTAGCCTATCAATGACTTCACATCCATTGATCACTCAACATCTGAGTTTCTTGATACATACTATCTACTTGACACTTGAGTGACTTGGCACTTACTAGTTACCTAGCTCATACTAAATATTCGTTGCTTGGCACATACTATCTAACAATTTATGCTCGACATGTATTACTTGTTTGGCATGAACTAAGTAAATTATTTAAGTATATTGTAACTCATATGTCAAAACCAATATGAGGTTAACAACATCACAAATTAAAGGAAAAGAGTATACTAATATTAGACTTGAATAGAAGTCAAATTAATATTTTAGAAATTAAATTAATATTAACATTTAATCTAATACTATAAATTGTTAGTGTAAAGAGTTAATTTAATTTAATTTACTAATTACCTTTACTCCCTCCTTAAGTTTTCCCTATATGTACTTTCATTTCCATTAAATTATTAGATATTAATTATTAGATGCCATTTACCTTTGTAGAAACCTAAAATTGTCCAAATACATGTATCCTGACCAATTAAATAGATATTTATTATTTATTTAATTACCCTACCTTTTAATTAAATAAATTTACATTTATTTAATTTCATTTGCCTTTCCTTGATTTAAATAAACCAAGGTTTATTTAAATCCTAACCTATCCCACTTGCATCTTGATCCTGAGAGATCCTAGCCCTTCATCTTGCATTGAATCTCAGCTATCCATTTCATATCATTTCTTATAAAAGGAGAGCTCTCTCCTCATTTCAACAAGAACCATCTACCTCATTGTCATACTACTAAATTTGTGAGCAACCACATCCCATAAGCAAGGAAATCATCAACCAGTTGGTGATTTCATGAGGTTTGCATTAGTAGATTAAGCTATTTTAATTTCATGTTATGCTTATTTACATGTTTATCTTCCATATTTTGAGGTTTGCATGATCATTTAGGAATAGGTGTTAGTTGCTTAATGTTTATTCTCTTATTACATTTTTATGCAGTACAGTGGGACTGACTTCACAGGTTGGAACTAACTATCTAATGTGCTTTTGAGTATTTTGTGAGCTTGTAGGTTGAAGAAACACTTCGAGATCAAATCTTATGAAGAGCCTCTAATCGAGCCATAAAGCTCATCATCACATTTGAACACATAAGGCAAGTTTTTTGACATAAAACACTATATTTTCTTATTGGTTTATTTCCAAGTTGTAGAGGTACATATACATTGAATATACTCTTCATTATTAGGAAAAAAAATTAAAAAATCCTTTGTTGATAAATAACTAGCTTTAAAAAAAGGGGGGGGGGGGGGGGTGTTTTCTTTATTTTATATTTTATTTTATTTATGTTTTAATTTTATTTTTTTTCTTTATTTGTACTTTTCTTTATATATATAAATTGTTTAAAGAAAAAGGGAGGGCATGTTAATCTAAATAGGGAAGGAAAAATAATTTTTTTTTAAAAAGGTGGGGGGGGGGGGGGGGGGGGGGAGGGGGCGGGTTGCCTTTATTTTTGCTTTATTCTATTTACATTTTTTTTAAATTAAAAAAATTGCTTTATTCTTGCTTCACTCTTTTATATATATATATATATATATATATAAATAAATTGTTAAAAAAAAAAAATGGGGTTAGTTTAAATGAGGTGTTAAAAATTGTTTTAGAAATTTTTTTTTACCTTTTTAGTCTAAGTAGGAGAAAAAAAATTTTTAAAAAAAATTAAAATTATTAAAAACAAAAAATAATTTAAAATAGTGTTGTTGTGTATGTGTGCGTGTAGGTTTCTTAGTTGCAAGTGGCACGACCACCACCCATGAGCGACGCAACTGCCGCCATGACCCCTGCTTCCTACCATAACCATGGCCACCTGCATTTTCCCTAGTTCTGCCACCCCCCATCCCTACTTGCTACCGCTCGACAACTCCCCATTCTTGTCTCCTCATTGCACCTTAGCTGTCGTAACCAAAACTCCTCCTCACTGCCTCCTGTCCACCCTGCAACTCTGCCAACACTCCCATGTAGCCCTCGGCTGCTCTGTGCTGAAACCTAACACTCCCCTTGCACTAGTCTTGGCTCCCATTTTCCACTCCCCACCTATAATGCCACTTCCATTGACACTACCGAATGTTTGGATTGACTTAGCCCAAAACCCTCCCTGGGAGCGTTTCTTCCCACTATGCATAGCCACCCCCACCGTCGGCTCCCTTCACTACCATGCACTGCCTACTCTCTTTGCCACCATTGCTTCACCTCCCTACTAACCCTATTCCATCGCCCACCACCGCTACCTCCTTCCACTTCCACCATTTCAAATCACCCCTCCACTCCTCTGCCACTACCCTACTCTGTCGCCTAAATAAATACTAAATTTTTTCTTTTTAAAAAAGATTTTTAATATAATGTTTCATTTTTTTTTTTAAAGAAAGGTTTTTTTTTTTAGACAATAACATTTATTTTTTTAATTAACCCTCCCAGATTTTTTTTTTTCAAAATATCGAAAAACAAAAAAAATTTGCCTAAGGTGCCTCTAACCATTAATTCTAATCTCGCAAGTCACTGATGTCATCACTGCATTAGTAGTCCACATGCCCTTCTTAGCCACAAGGAGCAACCTTTGTTTTTTTTCTCTTAACTTGAGCATGCGGACTCCATTTTTGAAAAATGAAATATTGCTGAAAATTTGATTCCAAGCCCATCATCATGGTGCTAGTTTCATGAGATTTTAATGTTGTTTAGATTCCTATTTTTTCTATCAAAGGCTAAACTTTGTGCTAACCTTTTCATTGCAGGGTTGTTTCACATTTTTCCTACGTTTTTGCTATCCTAACTTTGGTTTTTGAAAGGATATTTCCTCACTAACCATATTTCTTGCAAATTTTGCTTTAATTTTGTCTTGGGAATGAACTTGTATGCCTAAACACTCGTCTTGGAATGCATGGTTAAAGCTAAAATAACCTAACTCAATCTTGAATGCGTAGTTAATTGAACAAAAATTTTTCTTTGGAATGAAAGATAACACAATCTTGAATGTCTAAGGATCGACAAATATTGCAATACACATTTCAATTTGGTGCTTAAAATGAACAATCACTCAATCTTGAATGCATAATAAAAATTGATTCTTTTCTTATCGCATTTTCTTATGTTGATGACACTCGATTTACTTATGTTGGTGAACTCTCAATTTTTATGACGTTGTCAAATTGGAAAGAACATTGTATGTTTTAATCACACATGTCTTCAAAGTAGACTACAAAACCTAAAGTTTCATTGGGAAAAGAATGTCTTTTGAATACTGAGGCCACTTAGGTATTCTCTCCCCTCATGTCTTCGAGTGATATTGGGTGCACAAGAAATTAGTGGTCTTATTTTATTTTATTTTATTTTTAGGAGGCTTGTTTAGGGATTTCATCACCCCTTGGGATGACCTCAACTCCCATGTTCTAGTAGAGTATAAATAGTGGGAGGTGAATCAAAAGACGCCTCTCTTGGAAGTAAAATATTGTCACTCTTGGCTAAGCCCCAAAGAACTTTATACCTTTTGGAAGTGAAGGACGAGATTTGGGTTACTATCTTCCCTCAACTATGTGGTAGTATTTTATTTCATATATATATATTTGGGCCTCACATACCTTGCATATATCGAGGATGCCCTCTAGTTGATTCTTGTACATCCTTGTTGAAACCTTATAGGATTTTTGGTGTGTTTGACATTCTTGATTGTTTGAAACACACTTGCCTTGTATATATTTCCTTGTTTGATTTTGCATCTCAAATACATAAAAATCCAAAAACATCATAAAATCATAAAAATCCAAAAAAATCATAGAAGTCCAAAATCCAATTATTATTATTTATTTTTTTCAAAAACAACAAAAAGAAGTCTTGGTTTAGGTCCTCTTAGTCAAGTTTCCACAACACTTGCACGTCACTTCTTCTTTCCATCAAAGTCATCACCTTCATACATCTCTTGTCTTCATCATTCACACCATTCCTTGACGTCTTCATCATCTCTATTTGTCCACATCATTTCCTCATCTTCCTAATCATTCAATCTCATCCATAATCTTCATCCTAGTCATGATTCATTATCATTTGAATTCAATTCCCTTGGCCAATCTCATAATTCATCTGTAACTCAATCCTTCACATCGTCATCCTACTAATCCAATTCCTTGTCAAATTCAGCCATTTCTAATCAATTCTTAATTCAATCCATTTACATATTCATTCATAATCAATCTTTCTAGTTTCATTCAAGTCTTCTTCTAATTCAACATTGCATCAGATCTTCTACTTTGAACATAGGAGCATTATCATAAATATTGGACTTTAATTCAAATCTCACATTCACTTGTTTGAAATATCATAGAATTTTTATCTAATCAAATCAAACCATTATCCAATCATATCAATATCAATATCAAATCAAATCAAATTCAATCAAATAAAATCAAGTCCAATCCATTCAAATCCAATTCACACGAAGTCCAAATTGCTCCTAGTCCTAATTTCATATTCCATCCATCCTCAAATCTTTCATCAGTCTTCATCTCACATCTATGGATCTGAATTGGCTTAATCAAATGGTTGATGATCTTCAAAGACAATATAGAGTTCTACTTCCTGTTCAACCTATATATCAATTCCATCCCCAACACTTCATATCCAACTCTAATCCATCTCATGTTCAATATTCTTCTACCTTTGACAAGGGAAATCCACCTCATTATCTGTACACCATATATGATTCCATTCATAGCTTACACAATTCCTCCACCACAAATGCCCTTGCTAAGGAAATGGAATAACTAAAGAATTATCTCTTAGCAAGTCAACAGAAAGAGTCCACCTTCCATGCCATGTGTCCTCTTCCCTCATGTTTTGAAGATCCTAGTCCTCATGTCCCATCCAACCCCAACCCTCCATGCAATTCCTTTCATAATCCTAATCCTCCAAAAACATCATCCCCACCTCATAATGGGTTTTCCACAGCACTCTTGGCTAAGTGTAAAGAACAAGATGAAAGGCACCAATCACCCAAAGTCATACCCCCAATTCCATCTCAAGACCTTCCTCCAAAGCATGACATTATAGATTCCTCTTCTCCTCTAGATTCGAGCATTTCTCCATCTCATTATTTCCTTATCCCTCACAATCCATTTATCCCTCTTATTCCATCTCATGATTCCCTTCCTACTCAAGATCAAGGCATTTCATGTACCACACACCTTACCAATTCTACTTCATCTCATGAATTAGCATCAGTAGATCCTTCACTTCATGAAGAAGTTCCTTCCAATCCATCCACTAATATTCCTCCATGTCAAGATCAAATTACTCCATCTCATGGTTGCATTCCCTCCACTCCATCACATGATCCTATTCCATCTCATGATCCACTCATTCCACTACATTATCCTCTTTTAAGTCAAGATCAAAGAACCCCTTCATTTTCCCTTCATGATCCCCCTCCATCTCAAGATACTATTATCCCTCATAATCCCCCTTGCTATCCTAATCCTCCACATGATCCTATTGTACCTATCCAATCCACTCATGAGCCCCATATACCTAGACTCGCATCTTGTGTTGAAAATAATAAGCATCCCATTGAAGAAATAATATCTCAAGATGTTGGTACACCTTCCACTTCTTCCAACTCCACAATTCCTCCATCCAAACCCAAATGTTCCCATCCTTCATATTCCAAGTCCATTCTAGGTCCTTATATTCCATCCATTCTAGGTCCTTAATTTCCACAACCAAAACCTTCATCCCTTCCTTCCATTTTGGGTCGTTTCATACATCCATCCACCATATCCATGTTTTCAATGTCATCCCTTCATGCTCCTAATAAAGATCAACAAAGGCACACATCCTTGAATTCCTTCCAACATTCACCATCCATACACTCTCTAGCCCATTTATCCTCACACACCCATACCATGGTTGATGAAAGCAAGTTGGATGTCGAAGTAAAAGAGTATAAAGCTAAAAATCCAAAAAATTCCAAGGATCAACATGTCCCTTCTACAAGACATGTCCAAGCAAAGAAAAATATGATCCAAAACAAAATAAAAAAGCCACAATGGCTGAAAAGAGAAAATGCAAAATTTTTGTGGATCCCAAAGCTACTTAATGTAGCAATGAATCTCAAAGAAAGATTTCAAATGACATCCAATTCTACTAATCCAAAGGCTTCCCTCATGCATAAATCATCCTAGCTTCCATGTTCCAAATATGTTTTGGGTCCTTATGTACCCAAATCCACAATCCTAAATCCATCATCTCCTTCATCCATTTTGGGCCCCTATATGCCAAAATCCAAACTTACATATCCTCCACAATTTCCTCCTTTCTATCACCCTTCAAGGTGTGTACTATTGTCACAGAGGTTTTCACTCTTGTCCAAAGTTTTTACCTAAGGACAACCTTGTGAAACATGGAAACAACCTTGAAGCTGTGGGATTTGAGCTATGAGGTTGAGTCTCTAGAGAAGGCCAGCTTCCTTTACTATCAGGGTGCACCTAACTACTCTTGAAGAGGAAAAGGGAGAAGGCATGCATGAAAAGAAAATCTACCTATTCTAATATAAGGGGGCGATGCACCAAAATAGTGGGTTCAACCAATCTCTACCCATACATGCACTATTGAACCATCATGACACCAAAAGATATAAACATCCAAACTTGCTTTAATCTAACAATCACATGCAGATCAGAAAACCCAAATGAATGACACAAGGAAAAAGAGGATTCACTTATATGTCACCCACAGGCTAGAAGAGATACAGTCATGTAGATTCAAAATCTCTACAAAACACCAATGAGAGGCAAATAGTTCTTGCACTTTTACACTAATGGCTGAAGGAGATAAGGAAGAATGTCATACAGTTCAGAGGCAAAGGGAATTTACACATGAAATTGTAGAGCAATATTAGAGAAGTCAAAGAAGAGTCAACCTTAAAAAAATCTATAAAATTTTCCTTTATAGCTCAGGCATAATTGAGATGTCCTCTTATTGAAGTTACTCCACAACCACTACCATTAAGTCCTTCAGAGAATAATCATGCAAATATGAGAAAAATCCAATCTGAGTACAGATCCAGATGTAATGATATCTGATCTTCATTGGAATAGGGCACTGAGAAGATAGAAACAACACTATTAAATTTCCCTAACCAAGTAGATGGATCAGATTAGAGGGTTTTCCTGTGTTCACTGAGTTCAGCATTCATATAAGAGTGGTTGGCATTGATTACAAGGATCAGATTTTGCAAAAAACTTGATATCCCCTATTTCTTGGTTCATGAATCAGCATGATAAGTAGGTCAACCAAGTACTACACCCAGATTAGGCCATGTGGACCAACGATCTTCTTTCATTTTGCCACCTCGTAAAGTCTCCACACAGTTGACCATGTCCTGCTTACTAACTGTGCCACCTCCCAACCTAACCATGACTACCTTAGGAAACTACAACCTTTACTGCCAAACTCTAACTGTTACTACCTCCACTAGGCCCATTGGGACACATGTTGATAAGGTTCTTTATCACATTATATAAAATCCTCATAGCTTCATAATGTAGGAAAGCCCTGATCGTTGATCTCTGTGAGATCAATGGTAGAGAAGGACTCTCCATAATACTGTGCTTGCCCCCTTGAAATTCTTAAGCATCCCATTTAGCAACCACCCTGGCTGCACCTTGGTGACCCACACAAGAAATAGGTCCCACAGAGACATATGGCAGCGAGGTGCTTTCCTCCATTACTTAAAGTCTTTGTATCTTGATAATGCAGGAAAGCCTCGATTGTGGATCTATGAAGATCTGACGGTGATTAAAACTCATGTCTTGTAGCTCACTAAGGAAAAGAACCATCATGATGTCATCTAGACACGCGTCACGAAAATTCTTCCTCACATTATTTAATCTTCTTGTAACTTCATCTTGCAAGGAAGCACCAACCCTCGATTAGCTTGCATCGGACAGTGCATATAACTTGTACTTTTTGAACTTGTATGAATATCCTTTGTGATATCATCCAAACATGTGTCACCAGGTGCTTGTCCACATTGCTTAAAGTCCTTGCATCTCTATATTGCAAGCAAGTGCCAACTGTTGATCCCTGAAGATCTGATGGTGGAAGGTACGACTAGGAACATGTGACAGTGTGGGACAGGTTTCACCAAAGCACTTCCCTGCATTGTCAAAAAGTCTGACAGAAGGTAAAATGCAGAAAGCAGGCGCCAATAGAATCACCAACTCACCAGCCACCTTGTCTACCCTTTGTAGCACACAAGAGAAGGCAGACCCACCTACCACATGTTGTTAAGGGGCTTCCCCACATTTTTAAATTTTCATGTAGCTTTAGAATACAGGAATGCGCCAGCCATAGATTTGAACCAGATCTGACGGTGTGAGAAGTTGCAAGCCAGCATAAGAAAAATAGGAAATACCATAGGTTTTTAATGTTTTATTTTTTTGATATTTCCCAGGCATTTAAATACTATTAAAAATAAAAAGTGACCATTGGGTTGGCTAACATTTGAATTCAAATTTTGGTGGGAGGCAAAATGGGTAACATGTGCCAATGACGATCTTTCCACCTCTTTCATCCTTCCAACCTATCACCCATCAACCATGTATTCTTCCCACCCACTCCACCCCTTTAATTCAAACCTTTCCATAAGTCATTGTGCTCCATTCCCTATCCTACCAAGATCTATGAGAAAATAATAAAAATTCCTTGAAAATAATAAAAATTTAAAGAAAATAAAAAATATCAAGGGATACCATTAATATGACTAGATGCTTGAGTCATGCTTTCATTATCCTATCATATATCCATTGTCTTCCACTTCCACTTATCCCTTCATTCACTTTCCCTCTTCCACTTGCACTCTACATTGGGGGCAAGCTCTATCCATACCAAAATTTCATAAATATCTTCCATACTTCCATCTACCATTCATTATTCGCTTCCATCTTTGATCTTGACTTTTACATTCTATTCATCCATCCATATGCACTTTTCATATCCCTTGCACATTAACCATAAATTTTTCCTACATACGTCCATAATACTTCCATATATTTGATCTTTACATGCTATTCAAATCTTGCATTCCATAGTCCCCTTCATGTTCATCCATTTTCTATACTCCTGCATACTTCCATTCCCCTTTCCCTTGATCTTGGTTTGCCCTTCCATTTCATCCACTTCATATTGCACATGTTATCCATACTCTCCATATCATTACCCCTTTTCCATACCCTCCCTCCCATACCCCTTATTCACTCCACTTTCCTACCCATGCTCATGATCACCATTAGAGACACCATACCAAAATGTTCATACATGCTTTGGAAGAGAACATGCCTTCCCTTCCTCTGTGTGATAGCCTTCATATCACCTTTCCTTTTTCATGCATCCTTTCCCAACATGATTTCTTCCATTTTCCTATCCTTGGTATGGGCATTTGGACTCCTTCAAAACATGGACCTTGGCTCTACATTTTTTGCTACCATATCATTTGGCCACACATATCCTTTCACCATTCCTTTCATCCATTGACTCGCGTTGCTTTTCCTCCATTTACCATACCTTGGCTATCCCTTGTCATTGGTTTCAATTCATTCCAATCCATTATATCCCATATTCATTGAATCAATGCATTCCCAATGTATTATATCCACATCTGTGCATATCACATTCAATCTAACTCTTCCACCCCTTCAATCAATTCATTTATCCTCCATTTGCATCAATTTTCCATTCTTTTAATTCATTCACATCAAATCAATTCTAATCCATTCACATCCAATCAATTTCAATTCTAATCCCATCATTATTCATCCTATCAACATCATTCTTCCAATCTCATCCATGTTCATTCTTCTATTCACCATAAAATCAAAAAATCAAAAAATAATCACTATGCAATCAATCTAATATTGCAATCTTATACATCAATCCCTAACCAATTCATCAATTTGACCCAATCAGCTGATAATCCATTCACAATGTTCAAACATTATCATGGGATTAATCATTCCCAATCCTTGGATATGCATTACACTTATCATTAGCTTTTCCATCCTTAATCAATCATCATCAATCCATTAACTGGTTTTCAGCTTGACTAGGGGCAAAATGTTGATTTGCTTTTGGTTTTTTGTGCATGATTGCTTGTTACTTGTTTGCATTAGTTTTTTTTGTATTTATCATGGTCTTTGCATCCTATTGACCGTAGTAATCATGGTCTTCCATATCATGGTTTCATAAGGCATATGGTTTTATTAGACCCCTAGTTTTCATGTACTTGACACATTGTCATTTTGGTTCCTCATATCTTGGTGCATAGTGTTAAATACAATATCAAACTTAGGTTGTTCAGACCATTGTAGCATAACTTTATCATTTTTCCCCTCCTTTCCATTGTCTCATCCATTTTGAGAGAACATCTGTGTTCTCCTAACTTGCATGTCCTCTTAAGGGGCCATACCTTTCCATCCTCTTCATCCTTCCTCATCCTTCCATGACTGGGGCATCATCCTACTAGTGTTATCGTCCCATCTGCTATATTTTGTTCTTCTTTGATATAACATTACTCATGCTATATCAAAGAGGGGCAAAATGTAGACACCTACAATTGTCCAAATACACATATCTTGACCAATTAAATAGATATTTATTACTTATTTAATTGCCCTACCTTTTAATTAAATAAATTTACATTTATTTAATTTCATTCACCTTTCCTTGATTTAAATAAACTAAGGTTTATTTAAATCCTAACATATCCCACTTGCATCTTAACCCGTTTCACTTTAATTAAGTACTTTATTTAGTTGATTAACCCCTTTTCTAGTCCAACTAGGAATTAAATATTAAATTTAATCCTATTTGAGCACATGGCTCCTAATTTTAACCCTCACCTAAGCTCACTTTCCTAACCTAACCCATCATTATAAACCTACCCACTTCCTTAATCACACTTACTTTTCCTAATCACCTTGCTAAACCACTTTTAATCCTAAGTGTGTGCTCACACATATGTGAGGAATGCTCACACATGTGTGAGGAACAATCACATTTCCCACACCCCTCAGGCCTTCCATGCCTCTTACGTGCCTGTCCCCCTTCACTTCAAAGTCAAGTTGTCTCACACATGTGTGAGAAACCATGCTTCTCACACCTCTTACACTTGTTACTGATATGTCACCATCAAAATTTTCTCACACATGTGTGAGCATATTTCCTTCTTTGAATTGGTCAAAATCCTAATCCACATGCAGTCTACTTGGCCTCCACCTCATGGACACCTCATTTATCCTGAGAGATCCTAGCCCTTTATCTTGCATTGAATCTCAGCTGTCCATTTCATATCATTTCCTATAAAAGGAGAGCTCTCTCCTCATTTCCATAAGTGCCATCTATCTCATTGTCATGCTACTAGATTTGTGAGAAATCACATCCCATAAGCAAGGAAATCATCAACCAATTGGTGATTTCATGAGGTTTGCATTAGTAGATTAAGGTATTTTGATTTCATGTTATGCTTATTTACATGTTTATCTTCCATATTTTGAGGTTTACATGATCATGTAGGAATAGATGTTAGTTGCTTAATGTTTATTCTCTTATTACATTTTTATGTAATACAACCTCTTAGGCTTTCCCTTTGAGGTTTTTTAGTCTCCTTCTATTAGGATTGATCAATTGTAAATTCCATTCATTATTTTTAGTCTAATAATATAATTTTCTATATTCTTAGAGCAAAACCCTTGCCTCTTCTTTGAATGCAGGTGTTCTTTGGGTTTTATGTATTTGCGGTCTTTCGATTCCACTTGTGAGGTCTATTTGGCATCAAAGTGCTTTGAAAATTAGAGATCCCCTATTTTTATAGAAAATATCAAAAATAGTCAAATCTATTCTATTAAACCCTCATTCTTCTTTTTCTCCAAATAAGAACAAGCTATAGTAAGTTAGGTTCTTATACCACCTCTTTAGAGGGTGGTTCACTATAGGATGTTCTCTTGGTTCTAACCATTTCTATAAACCTCTTGTCTATCTTTTAAATTTGTCATTCTATGCAAGTCCTACACCAGTAAACTATAATGCAAGTTGTTTAAATTAAAACTATTCAATGACCATGCCTACATTTTGTCACAAACATGGAAGGCACTAGAAAATTCAGTTTAATTTGGCATTTGACTTGTCAATTATATTTACCTAGAGAGCATCTTTGCAACATTTGGTCATAGAGATCAAATTCCTTGTTTGTGCTTCTACACTTTCCATAACATTTGCTAGAGTACTCTAATCATAAAATGTCAGAATTCTCTACAAACATGACCATTACTTGATGGAAATATTTCTATCAAATCAATATTTATGAGTCATATAAACAAAAATTCAAGGTATGTTGTCTAATCTTTTACATTTGCATAATGTATACTTGGCTATTCCATCTACATGTATATAGATGGAATAAAAAAGTGGAAATACTATGTTTTTGGGTGGTGTTGATTGTTCGAATGCATTGGTGTTCTTACATCAGCAAACACCAAATGGGGGTATGGAAGTTGCTAGAGGGATTTGGTATTGAAACAAAAAAATACAATTCCCCAAAATTCTGTGCACACAATATAGTGGCTTCCATCAATAAAAAACCAAACTACCCAATATATCTAAATTACCCCAAGAAATAACATACATAACAATAAACCCAAAAGTTGACCTAGACTTAAAATCACAAAACCCTAAAAAATAGATTAATCCCAAGAAGATAAATTTGATTGAATATACTTACACCTTCTACATGTTTTTGACATATTTTCATTTAAATTGCCCCAACTTGATCCATTCCTTCCATCTCTAAAATTTAGTCAAAACTTTGTTTGTGAAACCTTGGATCCCAACAAAATTCAATGTAACATTATTCAAATATTTTTTAAAAACATTAAAACCTTATTAAAAATTGTAGGGGTTGTAGTTTTCCTAGTGTTGATACTATTAGGAAGTTACATAATGAGTTTAGTTTGAGAAGAGTTCATTTAAAAATCCAATTTTTAAAATTTTTTTTTCTAAATGAAACAATAAATCTAAGGCCATCCAAGGCTCTAAATCCATAACTTATTAGGAGAAATGTGATACATATTCACCACTTTTGTTGTGAATAATGGCACATGGGGAGTAGATTGTTGATAAAAAATGTTTGGCAGTATATAAGGGGGAAGGTAGGAACTTCAAAAACTAAAAATGAAATAGCACTTTCTAGAATTTTATTAATGGAACTTTTTAATTTTTTCTTCTTATGATGTCAATAATTCCTTGCATTTCTATAGAAAATTTGAATTTTCTAGATTTTTTAACCAATAACAAATTAAGAAATTTATATGTTTCAATTAGTAAAAATTAAAATTAATAATTAAGTAGAATTTAAAAAAAAAAAAAATAATACTTTGTAATCATTGGTTAGCTGACTTGGTCAAAATTAAAAAACTAGACTAAATGGTTGCATTAGTTATAGAGCTAAACATTAGTAGAGACTTGAGCTCAAAGGATGAGTTAATAGGTATTTAAAATAAAATATAAAATGAATATAAATTAATGTGAATAAATTAAATCAAAATTAATTATCATTTTTTTCAAATATAATTTAATGTGAATAAATTAAATTATAATTAATTAATTTTCTAAATTTTTGGTTATTTAAAAACAAATGCCTTATATATTATATTCTAACATATTTTAAACAAATATTTTACCCCATTCAATGTGCAAGAACTTGTGGGGAATAGGGAAAGAGACCCCTAATATTGCCTAGGACATTTATGTCATGATTACAAGTTTGGGCATTTGCCTTTGTTTTAACAAAGGTATTTGAGAGGCTATACCCTCCCTTACATTTGAATTAGTTTAGAATCTATTTACATAATTTCTTCACTTGCTCACTTCGGGTTGACTTATTTTTTCTCCATTGCTTGCTTCAAGTTGACTTAATTTTTATTCATAATTTTTAAAGTATACCTTTCTTACATAAAATTGATGTATATACATTAATGGGATGCTTTATAAAGGTTTGCATGAGAACTTTTTAATCAGTCATTTTCCTTCTTTAGAGAAGATCTTTCTAGTCCAATTCACTAGTTTGATATACCAACTTGTTATCTTGCCTTCTTTTGGTACTAAATTTCTTAATTCCTTCTCTTTAGATTTCCTACATCTCAAAATATGTACTTCAAGCTCATGATTAAGGGTTGATTTCCAAATACCAATAGGATCAATATTTGACACATACGATTGATATCTCTATCTATACCCTTAATTTTTTTTACTTGAAATAATTCTATATTTTGATTAGAAGAAATATATTACTCATAACAAGTTCAAAAACATAGTGCTTTCTACATTTATCATGATTTTCTTACTTTTATTTTATAATTTATATCTTAACTTGTGTTTTATGTGGTTAAGATTTGTGTATTTTTATGTTTACAATAGTTTGAAGATCTTAGTTAGAATAGCCTTTCTTTTTTTTAATTTTGGATAAGAAATACAAGGGATTAGTGTATCTACTAAATTTACTCTGATTTCTTGGAAGAAATTCATACTAAGTTAGAAAGACTGTTAATCATGGAACCCTTGGAAGGGTATAGCCCATTAAATTCCTTAATTACTAGACCTCAAATGACATTGATGTATAACTGCTAAAAAAGAAAGTAAATTAAAAGTGAGAAAGTTTAAGAGACATCCTAGATAACAATACTTTTGTTCAGATTATATCCAATTTTACTAAGCTTAATTTAATTTCTTCATTTGTTATTGTAGAAATGTTCTTAATGAAAATATCCTCTCCATCAATGCCTACCATTTGCTTCTTTATTTTCTTCTTAGTATATATGTTCAATCCTAAGTTACATAAATTTGTCAATTAGTAGTAGAACATATTTTAGTTTCAAATTGAGGATCCAATTTTTCTTAAAATATTTAAAATAATTTGAGACTCCACTTCTATGATTAATTTATTGATACCCATCTCTAGACTAATCATAAAAAGTTTTGTCATGATTTATAATTATGCAATATTATTTGAGATTATCCCTATAGGTTGCCGCACTTAGCTATCTATGAGTTATAATATAAATGAATGATACAAACTATATTTGCACTACCTAGTTAACTCTAGAAGCACCATCAAAGTTTACCTTCACTAATCCTTTTGTTGGTATCTCTAGCTATTGTTTTCTATTGGTGTTAAACACTTAGTCATTTGCAAGGCAGAGTTAGATAGTCATCACTATGATCAAGATACTCTATATAGGCTGAGTCATATACATAAGTAAGTATGCACTATGTTATTCTATACGAACTGAGTAAGTGTATGGTCACCAAGTATTTTCTATACAAGATGATCTCAACAATGAATAGGTAGTTTCAAGCATACATTTGTTGTGTTACGTAGTATGTGTTGAGCACAATATAGATTGAGAAATATCAATGTTGAGCATCAAAAATTAGTAAAGGTTGAGAAATGGAAAGCTTACATAAACATTAGGAATGAAATAGATTTTGAGGTAAAATATTTTTAGGTAACTTGGAAGGAACATTTAATATATTTAGACATTATTGTACAGATATTTACACATTTATGTCATGGATCACAAATCTCTATGTGTCATGGTCAATGATTTAGATGAAGAGACAAAATATGGAAGTATCTAGAAAAACTCTTTATATAACTCTTTAAATAGAAAAGTTCTTAACCTAGATCATGTGGTGATGTATGGAAATGAGATGAAAGAAGAAGAGTGTGTATGTAAACACATAGTAATATGCAAATATTGAAGTGAAAGATCGAGACCAAATCATAAGTCAATAGAAGTACTTTTTAATCTCTTTATAGAGAAAGTGACCTATTTAGAGAAGTGAAGAGGAAGAAAGGAACTATCACATCATAAGAGAGGATCAATTAGGAAGGAGAAGACTCGAAATATGCTTACAAAGCATATTGAGAGTTAGGTACTAAATAGTTCTAATCAAATTGAATTAGGGTAAATCTCTTAATGAAGTGGTCTTAATAGATCTTTGTAAATATCTTGACAGAGCCCTTACTTTCTTGTGTGTGTCAAATATTCTAACAATGTGAGACCTAATAGTCTCAAAGTTTTTTAATAGGGTAGAGACCTCATAGGGTAGATCATACAAATTATGATCAAACAAACACTAATAGGTTAACTTTATTACTATAGTAACAAATATTTATGGGTGTCATCCCTACCCTAGTTTTACCTTCACCTTGGAGGGTTTCTGGGTAACAAATATTGTGTTATGTGCTTATTTTCATGCATGTGATAGATCAAATTTACATGTTTCAGTAAGTTTATTATTACAATTTTTACATGCATAAGTTAAGTATTGAATGTGTGAATGAATTTTTGAAAAGTAAAAGTGCTTGAGATTTTGATTCACACTACCCACCATCCCCCCCCCCCCCCCCCCTTATGAGTATCTTTTTATCCTATTTATAACTTCAAAAATTAGTATCAAAGCATTAATTCTATGGAGATTAGATCTTGGAGATGGAGGATTTTAAATTGGACAAGGTTATTGTCAATCATGTGATCGATATCCAAGTCATACTATAGAAACTTGAAAAACAAAGACAAGATATAAAGAAATACTTGAAATGGAGAAAGTAATTGGCTATCCAGGATAAACAATTTTCCAATGAAGAAGTTGAGACTAGAGGATTATTTGAATTAATCAATCCAAATAACAAATCATATATAGGTCTACTTGAAAAGAAAAATATAATGAATGAATAAATAAGAGGACTGAAAAAAGAACATGAAATCCAATGAATAAGACTATGTAAAGTGATTGAACACAAGAAGAAAGCTAAAGAAGAGATGACTATGGATGATGAAGACAAAAGAGTAATGGCTATTAGACTTGAAGAAAGGATATTAGATGTACATAAGCTCACAAACACTCAACTAGATGTAATGAATCAACTAGTGCATGAAAATTAGGGAATTGAATCATAAGGATGTCAAAATTAAAAATCTCAAATCATAGGACATACTAAAGAATGAACTAAAAATTGATAAGGATTGCTTGAAGAAATTCAACAAAAAAAAAGAAACAATGAAATAATTTGAATAAATAATGAATTCATCTAGCAATTTTGATGGATCAAAACATTTATACACTGAGCAAGGAGAATTGTCTAGGAATGGAGAGCTAGGGAATGCAAAGTCAAAGGAAAAACCAACATGATATCACTATGGAAAGCTTGGTCACATTGCAAACACTTTTTGAAGAAAATATGGTATGCAAAATCCTAAACCTAAATTTACTAGTTACTACTTTTACTATAAGAAATAAGGACATCAAATATATGAGTGTAGATCAAGAATGAGGAAAGCATTTACTACATCTAGATTTGAAGGATATTGATATAACTATCAAATGTATGGACATAGAGCATATGAATGTAGATCTTAGAAAAAATCTTATTAGACAAATCAGAGGCAAAATTATGTACCTAACAATGTTCCAAATTTTACAAGTTTGGACATCTAAACAAAAATTGCAGGACTCAAGTAAATTTAGTAGATCAAATAAAATACAATGCAAAAGGAAATGTAGACAATAAACAAGTAAAGAAGGAAATGAAACAAAAATGGAAAAAGAGAGTAGAAGATGGAAATAGTGGAACAAATGGAGTTGAGGTCACCTAATCCAATGGCTTCTAGAAGGTGATCATATCTTCTCAAACTAAGAGAGAAAGGCATGTATGGAGCCATAAATTTAATTGATATATCATACATCAGCTCTTGACATGAAATTTGTCAAAAAATCATATTTCCATATATGAAGATACATAATAACTAATTTCCAATCAATAAAATGTCTATGTTGACTGAGCATTGCAACATAGACTAAGCATTTTAGAATTTAAATGATAGAGACAGAGTGATATAGAAGAGACCAAACTATAAATAAAAGACCTAGTTAAAAAGGCATCAATATCAACCAAGATAATTGGCTTTTACCTACCTGAGTACACAACATTAATGGAGACCCTAAATCAATCAAAAGTAGGTATATATCAAATTTTGAAGACATCATCTCATACCTTGAATACATATTTCAAGAGAATAGAGTGATTTGGAAATTTGAATAGCTAGCAAAAGATTTCAAGAGCAATTTGGATGAGAAGCCTGAACAAGTGAAGATCTAAATTGTGTTGAGTAATTTAGGGAAGAAAATAGAAGATATGGAAGCTTCATCTATAGAAGGAATGAGCAAAAAGGTTAGTTAAATCCAACTATTGAAGAGTGATGCTTGCCCTCCACCAAAGTGTTGTGCTATTCTAGAAATTGCAATGAAAAGGGATTTAATGGGTGTGCTGTCCTTGATACCACCCAAAGTTATCTTGATCCATGATGTTAGAAGATATTGTATGTGCAAAATTAGAGAAGTATGAGATTATGGGATTAGAGAAGCATATGAGAAGCTATGTAATGGAGAAATCTTGAAGGATAAAGTTAGAGTTATTGAAAGAAAAGGGTTAAATCGTACCATAGAATTCCCAAGAAATTTCAAGATTGAATGGATTACAATTTTTTTGAGTAGAATCCATGATATGTAGTATTATTGGTTACAAAATGGACCTATGGAGATCATGAAGAAAATGATTCATAAAGTTATAGGCTATTCAACCCTAGATAAGAAGAAAACCATGTGATGCTTGAGTCCAAAGGAAGTTGAGGCAAAAAAAGGTTCCAAGTGGAATGGATGAGCTTTATCCATTAAAAATATTTTTGATCCACTAATTGAATTTTTTGTGAGGGTTATAACTAAAAACATTTACCAGTCAAGCATACCAAACAGTGTGTCATGTATGAAAATGGATAAAGCATGGAAGATAGTGATGAAAGATCATGAATATGATCTTGTGAAGCTACAAAGTCTACAACTAGTAGAGAATATGTCATATATCAGAAAAGAAAAGAATTCAATGTGTAAGTTTGGATCCCTCATTGTATGTGTTTTATTTTATATCTAGAGATAGTTTGTTGGTGTTGGTGATGTTTTTTGGGAACAAGACAAACTAGTAATTGGATAGATAATCAAATACATTACTCAAATTAGGAGCACATTTTGAGAATGTTATGGATGCTTAGTTTGAGGAATTCAGGAAAAGAATGACTTAGATGAGGATGAGGATACCTAAAGAATTGGTTACAAGATATTAAAATGACATATATTTTATTGTAGATATAGACAATATATTTGTACAAATAGTGAAGCCGTGGAAGGCTTGGTTACAAAGTTTTGATTATGAAATTGATAGTGATTGAGTGAGTGCAAACATTATGCACTGTTAAAAGAAGAAATTGACATTAAGGCTGAATATTTTGGAAAATATGAGGAAGCCATGACAAGAATAACTGTAAATGTCAAAATAATTTCTAAGGAGAATAAAAGGAAAAGAATGATTGAAGACCTAGAAGAAAAACAAGATACCCTAGGCAAGGGAAATGAACCATTGCAGTTAACATAAGGTCTTGGAGAGGACAAAGAAAAAAATGGTGGTGATGAGGAAGATGAAGAAGTAGGAGACAAGGGTAAAGCTCTAGTTTGTGTCACTCCACCAAGAAAGAAGACTCAAGGAACTAAGAATAAGCTAGTAGTGACACTCCTCTCTCCTCCACCACCAAATAAAATAGAACCAAGGAAAATGTTAGTGCCAAGTAGACTACAGAATTGAGAGAAATAGAGACTATAGAGCCCATTGCCCCTAAAACTAAGATAATGAGATTGTTTAGAGGACCACCCAAAGGGAAATCAAATTCTATTGATGAGGTATGTGTAGATCTAAGAATATCTTTAGGATTATCTAGCTTTAGACTTGTAAACTATGATAAAATGGACAATACTGATAAAAAATTTGTGGAGGCTATTGTAGATATGATTTCTAATCATAAGATATGTCCTAGTGAAATTGAGAAGAAGATACCTAAAGACTTATATGAGAGATTGGAAAGCAATAGAAATAGGAAGAAGAAGAAGAAGAAGAAGAAGAAGAAGAAGAAGAGAAAATGATAAGAACTAACACCTTAGTCAAAGTCATGACTAATTTGTCCTAGGATCAACATGACACATTTTTGATGAAGTGTAGGAGTAGATTTCTCCTAAGAACAAAATGTTTTTGATTTTAAAAAATAAAATGGAAGCTATAGAGCACTAGGATAAGTTACTTTGGAAAAGCATTTTTGGGCTATCAACCAAGGGATTAGAGATAGAGAAAGAAACTATGACCATTGAAGATTATCATAGTAGTGGAGAAAGCTCAAGTGTGCCGAGTCCACAAGGCAACATGTCACCAACATATATGCCAACACCTTTGACACTCCAGATGATCCACTGGATATTTTCAGTGAAAATTAAAGTGTCTCATTTCTCTCTAGAATCTACACCACCACAAAGATCTTGACATCCTAATTCCAACGCAACTTGAATGAACAAAAATAGAGTCTAGATGCATAAGCTATGCTTGGTCAAAATTTTGGTCAACAGGTAGACTACAGGGCTAGATAAGAGGTGAAATTAGACCATCTCAAAAGTGGTCAACAATGGATTTTAAATAAAAGATCTAGTCACAAGCTCTCCAACGACATTTGTTTCGTCAAAAATGGACTTCATATGTGAAGGTTATGCTTGTTTGAAATTAGAGGAATTTGTTTTTAAAATGGTGACATCATCATTTGACACTTGGCACCTTGTTAGTGCATTTTTTCCAACAAAATTTGTTTGTGAGGAGATTCAAACCAACAAATGAGTGCCCTTGCTGCTACACCACAAGTTGTATTTACCATATATAGCGGCGCATGTTCTTTTAAACAAATGCCAACGCGTGACCATGTCATGAGGAGAGGGCTAGCAGGGGTAGAACCCCTAACCATTGGCTACCCAAAATGGAGTTTTGACATTGCACTGTTAATAGTATTTAAAATTTAACCGACCCAAGTTTTATTTAACCCTTAGCTAAATTTTGCCTACTTTAGCAAAAAGGGGTTATTTGCTAATTTTTAACCCCGCAAATTGATATAGCCAAATCTTGTAAAAAGGCTAAGGGGTTATTTTTGAAAAGAAATTTATTAAATGCCCTAAATTGTCATATTTTTTTTTAGCCTAATTTTGGCTAATTTCATGTATAAAAAGAGGGGATAGGAGACTTGAAAAAGAGGCAGTCTTGGTGAAGTGTTGAAGGATTAGGGAGATTTTTCTAGGAGATTTCTTTGGACCCATTTTCATACTTCAAAGAATTGTTATGTTGTTGAAGTGATAGAAGAAAGGGTTTTGGTTCATAATTGTAATTGATTTTTGGAGATTAATTGGATCAGTTCTACTCTATTGGAGCTAACCCAAGATGCAGTCACATTTGTGGCGAACTCCAAAATCAAACTTTGTTTGCACTTTCTATCTTCTTCTCTCTCAATTTTGTTTCTCACCTAAAGTTTTAATGGTTAAATTCATTTATGTAAAATGTATTAAAACTTTTGCTAATTTGATTGTGTTTAAGCATTCAATACTGCAATTAGTCTAGATCCATTAAATAGATCAAGTGGTATTAGAGCCCAGTTGACTATTATTGTAGTTGTTTTCTTGAATGTTAACAAGAACCAAGATTTAGAAGAGCAAAGGTAAGCTTGAAGAATTTAATCCTGAGATCTGGAAGTGAAGAATAGTTTTGAAGATGTCTTTTTCTAGAATGGAGGTCCCTGATGAGATCAGTGAGTAGGAATTTTGAAGAGCATTCCTCAAGATGAAGGCTAAGATGGACATTCTTTTTAAAGAAAGAAAAGAATGGAAGGAACGTGAAGGAGGTTCATCAAAGAAAGAAGATCATGAAAGCAATAAAAGGAAACATCTTGGAGATGGTGAAAAGAAACAAGATCCACCCTCTTCTTCTTATCCTCCCTTTTCTCCTTCTTCTCCATCTTCTCCTCATTCTACTTATTTTAATCCTTTCAAGAGTGGGTATAAGCCTAAGATCAAATTGGATGTAAAATTTGACTTGCCTAAGTATTGTGGTGAACTTAATGCTAAAAAATTGGATGATTGGATTCAACAAGTAGAAGTCTACTATACAGTCTAGAACCTATTAGATGATGTTGATAGGATCCAATTAGCTACTCTTTGGTTAGGAGGTATAGCTTTAACCTGGTGGGAGAGTAAGACTAAGGTAGAATTTTTACAACATGGTAGAGTCGGTGTAACTTGGGCAAAGTTTTTTAATGCTCTTAAAAAGTAATTTTATCCCCTAGGACATATGCAATAGTTAATGATGGACTGGCAAATGTTTAGGCAAGGGAAAGGTGATACTATCCAAGATTACACCCATGAATTTAGGAAAAGGGCTATTTGTTTGAATGTTACTTTGTACACCCAAGATAATTTTTTATTGAAGTACATAGAAGGTCTTCATTCCTACCTTAGACATTCTATTTGGGTATTAAACCCTTATAATTTGGATGAAGCGTCTATTCAAGCTACACACTTAGAGTCAAGGGGTAAAGGATCTTTTGTTGATAAGTTTGATAATGATCTAAAGAAAACTTATAAAGTTGTAGAGATAGGGAAAGGAAAGAAGATCGCTATAGTAAGGAAGGGTGAGAAACTCTCTTGCACTCATTGTGAAAGGAAGGGCCGTGATGAAGAACATTGTTGGAAGTTGCATATTGAATTAAAGCCTAAGTGGGCAAAGAAACATGATCAAAAACAAAAAGGAAAGGAGAAAGCCACAAATTTTGTAATGGATCTTGGTTCAAATTTAAATGATGAGGCTAAGATAACAGCTATGGGTTTGAAAGGTAAAGCTCCTATTTCTAGTTGTGTTTCTACTTCTCTAGTAAATGATTTCTCTAAAGATAAGAAAAGGAATGAGTTGTTTCATTTAAGGGTTGTTGATAAGAATAGTAAAATTGATGCACTCATTGATAGTGGATCTTAGGTTAATATGATTTCAGAAAATATTATAAGAAACTTGGGACTGAAAACTACATTACATAAGAAACCTTATCCACTAGGCTGGATTTGTGAAAAATATAAGGTGCAAGTAACAAGATAGTGCGCTTTAAGATTCGCAATCACTAGTAAGTTTGTGGATGAAGTAGAATTTGATGTAGTTCCATTGGATATCTATGGGATAGTGCTTGGTAGACCTTATCTTTATGACAGAAAAGAAATTTTCTATAGGGAGAAGAATCATTATCACTTGTTTAAAGATGACATTGAGTATATTGTACATTCTCATAGGATTAAGACTAATCATTCTTTTGTAAACACAAGGCAGTTAAAGAGGGTAATTAATGCAAGTAAAGAGTTAACTCTTATGTTTATCAATATAGGTGGTTCTACACTTGAACTTGGAGTAGCTAACTTGGGTCAGATGTTGCAAGATGCACCCACAGTACAACATGAGGGAATGATGATTGAAAGAATTGATGGCTTCTTGGGTAAAAATGTTCCTATTGTTAAGAATTGATATGTTGTTTACTTATTCTCTTTCATTTCTACATTATTGTTTAGCTTGATGCTAGTCAATGTTTGTTGGTTAGTGGCTACAACAGCTAATGTAGATGCTTATGAAAGTGATAGAATAATGTTTATGATCAACAATGTTGTTGTAGTCTTTATTATGCTTGTGAGTTAGGTATTTAGATGTACAGATGACACATGACAAATGAGGAGGCCAAATCCTCACTTATTGTTAGAGTAAATGTCACTTTTGGAGGTCCAAAAGGTCTTCAATGGGGAGGACTAATTCGGTGGATATTTTTAGTGAAAACTAAAGTGTCTCATTTCTCTCCAAAATTTGCACCATCAGAGAGATCTTAGTGTCTTGATTCCAATGCAACTTGAATGGACAAAAATAGAGTCCAGATGCAAAAGTTACACTTGGTCAAAGTTCTAGTTAGTAGGTAGACTAGAGGGCTAGATAAGGGGTGAAATTAGACAATCTTGAAAGTGGTCAACATTGGATTTCAAATTAAAGATCTCATCACAAGCTCTCCAACGACATTTGTTTCATCAAAAATGGACTTCATATGTGAAGGTTATGCTTGTCTGAAATTGGAGGCAATTTTTTTAAAATGGTGACATCATCATTTACATGTGGCACCTTGTTGGTGCATTTTGTTTCAAAAAAAAATTTTTGTGAGGAGATTCAAACCAAAAAATGAGCACCCTTACCACTACACAACAAGTTGTATTTACCATATATAGTAGCGCATATTCTTTTAAACAAATACCAACGTCCGACCATGTCATGAGCTTCCCAAAATGGGGTGTGGTTATTGCACTATTAATAGTATTTAAAATTTAACTGGCCCAAGTTCTATTTAACCCTTAAATAAATTCCACCTACTTTAGCAAAAAGGGGAACCTTATTCGCTAATTTTTAACCCCATAAATTGATATACCCAAATCTTGTAAAAAGGCTAAGGGGTTATTTTTGAAAAGAAATTTGTTAAAGGCCCTAAAATTGTCATATTTTGTTTTAGCCTAATTTTGGCTAATTTCATGTACAAAAAGAGTGGGTAGGAGACTTGAAAAAGAGGTAGTCTTGGTGAAGTATTGAAGGATTAGGGAGATTTTTCTAAGAGATTTCTTTGAACCCATTTTCATACTTTAGAGAATTGTTATGTTGTTGAAGTGCTAGAAGAAATGGTTTTGGTGCATAATTGTAATTGATTTCTAGAGATTAATCAGATCAATTGAACTCTATTGGAGCCAATCCGGAGACATGGTCACATTTGTGGTGAACTCCAAAATCAAACTTTGTTTACACTTTCTATCTAGATCGGTTGAACTCTATTGGAGCTGACCCAGAGACATGGTCACATTTGTGGTGAACTTTGAAATCAAACTTTGTTTACACTTTCTATCTTCTTCTCTCTCAATTCTATTTCTCACCTAAAGTTTTAATGCTTAAATTCATTTATGTAAACATGTATTAAGACTTCCACTAATTTGATTTTGTTTAAGCACTCAATACTACAATTAGTCTAGATCCATTAAATAAATCACCAAAGGCCATGAAATCAAGGCTCATGGGTATAGAGGTAGGAACCAAGGTGAAATACACAAGTATAAATAGTTAGGTGGTTTCAACACCTTATATTGGGGAAAATAAAGAGATAAGTAGAGGTGAATTGAGTGCAACCATTTTTGTCTCAAGCACTAATGCACAAGGATGACAAAGTGGTGAAACTCCATCACCAACTCCTAAAGTAGTGTTGAGCAACAATACTCCCTCGCTAAGTAAAAGGAAACAAAGAGACAACACTTTACCAAACATTGAAGTTAGTCTTGATGAAATAATTGAAACGCAAAAATTAGATTTGGCAAATCTTACCTTGAAGAAAACAATTTTGTTACAAGATATTTTGGCTAAAAATAAACAAGAAGAAGAGTTAAGGAGAGACCATTAGAAAAACTAGGTACTTTATGATGTGAAAAACATTTTTGTTGATGCTTTTGATTTTCAAAATATTGATGAAGAAGCTGCAATCATCACCCAACTTGTAGATATTGTTGAACAAGTAATTGTTGGTAAAACAAATGAAAAATAGATGGATTGTTCATCTAGAATATTAAAGAATAAGTTTGTGGAAAAAGTTTCCATAACAATTATTGAACTAAAAGTGCAATTACAAGAGAGTAGATAGGTTATGACAACACATGTTCAAAAAGTACAACATTTTGTCAGACGTGCCAAGATTCACAAGTGATCTTCAGGAACAAATAAACCAAATTCAAGCTAGGATGAGGAGATCCAACAATATTATTTCCCAGTCATAGGATCTAGCATTGATCATTACAAGAAGTTGATGAATGCTGAAGGCACATTGGTTGAGCTTCAAATAGCTGACACAAACATGAGATCCAAATTAATCTCTATTCAAGCAATGATGATACCTCAATTAGAGGTCATCCAAAGGGGGATGAAATCAGCCCAAGATCTCATTAAAGAATATCATAATCTTTTAGTGACTGACACCCTAATTGATTTAGTTGCAAGATTACAATTGCAAAATCACTTTTTGGAAGCAACAAGAACTACATGTGATCATGCACTATCCATAATCAACCAAGTTCATAAGGCATTCATTGAGAAATATGGTTTACTTCCATCTATTCAACCCCAACAACCATGACATACGTGTTACAAAAAAGGGAGAAATGGATTTTTTGTCTAAAAGGGGAATGAATGATTTTTTTTTTCATATAGTAGAGTATATGGATAAGTATTCAGTTTACATTATTTATTCATTATTCATTTGGGCATAAGCTATAAGACTTAAGGAGAGAGCTCATTATCACATTGTATTTGTAATGATGGAAATATGACAAAGTGTTTTTTCCACTAATGTCAAAGGGGGGTGATTGTTAGTATCTCTAACTATTGTTGTCTATTAGTGTTAAATGCTTAGCCATTTACAAGACAGAGTCAAAGAATCATAACTATGACCAAGATACTCTATATAGGTTGAGTCATGTGCATAAGTATGTATTGAGATACTCTATAGGAGCCAAGTAAGTGTATAGCTACTGATTATTTTCTATATAAGTTAAGCTCAACAATGACCAAGAAGTTTCAAGCATACATATGTTGAGTTACATAGTGTAGACGCCTAAAAACCTTTATAAAATAAAGTATTTTTATTTTCTGAAAAATTCCTGATGACATCATCATTTATTAATTAATTAATTATTTAATTTATTTATTTATTTTATGCCATTAAATCCCTTTATCTTAATTAAAATTATTTGATTAAGGAATCCCTCCCAAAAATGTTTAAATCTTATTAAAACATTATTTCCTTATTTATTAATTATTTAATTAATAAATTGACCAAAAAACCCAAAATAAATAAAAAATTTATTTTTTGCCCAAAACTTGGCCAATTTCCTTAAGACCACTAACCTCTTCTAAAATCTTCTAACCCTTCTTTAATTTTGATTAAAGGCTAATCCCATCATTTCCTACCCCTAATCCCAACTCAAAATATTTAATTAAGATTAAATATTAATCCTCATGTTTATTAAAAAAAATTTAATAAATATCTCCTCAACCCAAACCCTTGAAATAAATAAAACTTTATTTATTTCCTAAAAATCTAATTTATCCTCATCCTAAGAATTTCTAGACTCTTCTAGAAAGTCTTCATCCTCATCCTAGGAAGTTCTAGACTATTCTAGAAAGTCTTTATCCTCATCCAAAGTCTAGACTCTTCTAGAAGATGTCTTTAAACCTAATCCTAATTCTCTCCTAATCTTGTCACATTTCCTAAACATGGGTTAAGACTTACTAACCCAAGTCAAAGTTAACAAATATCTCCTCCTTCACCCACCCTCATTAAATGCCATCCACTTGCCTATCCCTAAGCTAATCCTAAACCATTCTAATCCATCCTCTAATCATTTGCACAAGCCTAAGCAAGCTTTAAACCCTCCTAATCAAGCTCAAGTCGAAATTCCTCTAATCTCCCTCAAAATATCCCAACCATAAAACTTTATGAAGCCCACTAGGCCAAAAATGACTCTTCCAAGCCCTTTTATTGCTCTTACAAGCCATTATGAGGGTCTTTATGAAGATTTTATCCCTTGAGCCTCCTTTGTTGACTCATCCTTCCCCTTTCCTCCATCCTCTCACCTTGTGACATGTGTCACTCCCTGATTGGCTATAAGGAGGCACAATTCATGTGCTCTCCTCTCATGCAATCTGAGCCCTCCATGAGCTTTTTCCCATCCTTGCATCTTAGCCCTCAATCCCTCAAGCCTCTTGCCTATAAATTGGATCCTTCCCCTTTGCAAAACAACACATTCCATAAAGTAAAGTCATAATGCCATTTTAAGAAGCCATTTTACATCAAAACCATACACTCACACCCAAATTCCAACTCCATTTGAAGCGCTTTTTGAAGCATAAGCTTGAGCATGCATCCTATCTATTTAGACAAAGCTACTCAATAAGAGAGCTTCTCATTGAGAGAGCCCATTAATGGCTCATATTCTCAATTGAGAGGTCATCTTAGTCTATCTTGAAGTTTATGAATTTTGTTTAGTTTGTAGAAGCTTTATTTAAATTTGGTTTCTATTAGCATACTAACATTGTTCATATACATTTTGGCACGCCTGGTGGGACCCCGCATGGGTCATCTTCATTAGCTTTTTTAGTCAAGTTTTGTCTGTCATTTGCTAATTTTGGCTAATTTTTCTTATTTTTGTGATTGGTAGGATTGTATAAATTGGTTTTGTAGGTCCACATGATCATGAAGTAGACAAAGGAACTCATAGTCAATCTCATAGTGTTTGCAGATTTTTCAAGCTTATAGGTGGACAAAGCACTTGGAATTCTTCTTCCTCTTCTTGTCTATATTCTTCTTATTCCATCTAATTCTTCTTCTTCTTCTTGTGGGAGATCTTGGCCATTTTTTTTTTAAGGAAGCAAAATCATACACACTTCTTTTTAGTGCTTAAAATGAACCCCCAAGTCATACTTATATCCATTAAAAAATTAAAAATTTGCAAAAAAGAAAAAATCTTTTAACAAGTGAAACTAAACCAATCCAATCATTTGCATCCTTGCAACATCAAGGCTTTAGATGCATTCATGAAAAGTTAGGAACACTTCATTTTCGAGAATTTAAAAAGAACTTCAAGTTTCCATTTCAAAAGGTTCAAAATCAACATTAAGTGCACACTAAAATCCAAATCAAACTTAAAGCATCAATCAAGGATAAAATGAACCTCATTTTCACATATTTTAAAGTTCTTTTAAAAATCTCATGAAAACTAAGAGTCCTAAATGGTTGCCAAAAATTGTCCTAAAAGCTTTGTTATTTGTTCCAAACAAATGTCTTGTTGCAAAATCTTGAATGTTGCTTAGGTTTTTTATGCATCAAAACAACCTAGGAATATCATTTTTGGGCTTAAAACATGCAAACTAGAACACAAAATCTTGAATGAAAACCAAAGTCCAAAGAGTCATTTTTACTTTTGAGTCCAAAACAATCTTGAATGATCTAAGGTTAAAACAAAGCACTTCAAAGTTCTTAAAACAACACACAAAATCTCAATCTTGAATGCTCAAAGGAAAAAATTTGAATGTTTAATCACTTGTCTTTGAATGCATGTTGCTAAAATCACTCTTGAGTGCCATGGATTAAAATCAAGCTTTTTTTTTTTTATGAATGCATGATTAAAACAACAAATCCAATCTTGAATGTTATAGATCAAATAATCATCTTTTGGGGCATAAAAAGAATCCACATTTTTGAAATCTTCTAAGTTATAAAAACTAATAAAGATGCTTTGAGTAAGTTTGTAGTTGGACTCACCCTCTTTAATCACCCGTCAATTTAACCATTGGTTGCAATCTCAGCGCCATCTATGGGGATGGGTCTACCTAAGAGGGTGTTAAGTGCTCCACAAAGATCAAACTCCACTCACTTGGGTCTTTAGTGGTTTTTCTAAGTTAGAAAATTCCTTGAATGCACATTAATCTCGCTCACACTTCATTTGGGCATAAAAATTGAACAACTCTTGACGTGGAGGGCCTCCAAGTGTCCGCTTGACAAATTGAGTTTCACATATCTTTGTTTTGGGCTTAAAACAAACTCATACTCAATCTTGAATGCCTAACAATCAATGAACATCGCATAGTTTTGACACATTTTCAATGATGCTCACATTTCTTATATTGACGATCTCTCGACTTCCATTATGTTGATGACACTGTCAAATTGGAATGAACATTGTATGCCATAATCAAAAGTGTCTTCAATCATAGCTTACAAAATCTAAATCATCAATTGGAATGAATGCGTGTCTTTTAAAGCCCAAGATCATGTATGTGGTCTTGTTTTACACTTTTTAGGAGGCTTGCTTGGGGATTTTATCACCCCTTGGGACGATCTCAACTCCAGCGTTTCGACAGAGTATAAAAATCGGGAGGTGAATCCAAAGAAACCTCTCTTGGAATCAAGATTTTTTCACTCGGGCTAAGCCTCAAGGAACTTTATACCCTTGAGAAGTGAAAGAGGAGAAGTGGGTTACCGCTCCTCTTGGCTGTGTGACATCTTTTTGGTTTCATCTACGGATTTGGGCCTCACGTACCTTACGTATATCGAGGACTCCCTAGCTATAAAATATTTCATCCTTGTAGAAAGCTTCCTAGGATGTTGGTGTGTTTGACATGCTTGCTCCAAAATTTTGTCTGCTTGTTTGTTCATAGCTTTTGAATAAATGTTTGCCAACTTTGGTCAAAATCTCAAAAAAGAAGAAATCTCCCAGCTCAAGGCATACTTAGCGTAGTCACTGCCTCATCAAAAAATCATCCAAGCTCCCCCGCTGCAACTAAATCTATCTAGTTCCTTGCTTTAGAACAATCCCAAATCCAAAGTCTCTCCAAATCATCCCCCCCATCCAGCTAGCAACCCAATCCAAAATCACACCCAAGCCTTTAGAGAGTTGTTGTCATGCTGCTAGAATTTTCTATCCAATCAATCCGACTAATCCACCAGCCTCACCAAGGTTATCCCTTTGACAGAGCTTTGTCTAGGGTAATCTAGCTTTGTCACTTGTTATCTCTCATCACTTTGAGATAAAGGTTGGGATCCACAAGTGGTCAATCTCATGTCATGCACATAGGATCATTAGTCTATTCTTAAGTCGACACAATCTCCACCAATCCAGTGCATAGGAAAGCAAAACTCTCCCTTTTTGATAGCATACCCTTGAAAGTCTTCCATCCATAGGAAAGCCAAAAATCTCCATGCAATCCTCCTTAGGACTATCATACAGCTTTGACTTGTCCTAGGAAATCTTTCATCAGCCAATCCAAAATCTGAGCTTAATCCAAATCCAACCATGAGCTTCCGTGTTCATCCATATGCAAGACCCCATCCCCATCAAACTCATCGTCAAAGCATGAAGTACCAAACCTATCATGATGTGTTCAGTCATATTGTCCTTGTTCCTGCCACGTCCTATTCCAATGATGATGAAAATCTTGTTGACTATGAAGGGTATCTTGAGAGCCTTAGAAACATTCCACCAACCATCCCCCAAAATCCAAGAGTTATTCCAAACTATCTAGTCATGCCATCTGATATCCCAGCTTCTCCTCCATCACCCAATCAACCAAGCCTACAATCTTCCACCCCCATTACTCCAGCTACTCCTATCAATCCTCCATCTCCATTTCTAATATGCAAGTCTCCAAGGAAAGTTATAGAGGAACCACAAGCCAATTTATCTCCCCCAATTGATGAGTCATGTCATCTAATCCAACCATGTGAAGTAGTCAACGATGAACCTTCCCCATCCATAATATCACCTCCATCTCCCATAGCTATCATCCCCATACCATCCATCAAATTTCTTAAAATCCTTCCACTTCCCGCAAGCATCAAAATCCCACCATCTGTCAAAACCCTCCAAATCCTATCCACATCACCTCCAAGAACTTCCCAAATCTCCCATAATGACCCTTATGCATCCATCTTCTACTCACCCATCTCCACTACTGAATCTCCCATCTATCCATCCAGTGCCTTTGAAGAGTCCATCCCTTGAACTCCTATCGCACCATCCACTCCAAACCAATCCTATCAAGATCTTGCCCAAAAGCATGTTGACATCCCCCAAAGCATAAATGAAGATATCATTGTACCATGTCTTCCATCCATAGTGCAGTCACTATCCCCTCCATCTCCAAAACCTCAAGTCATACCTCCTCTACTGCAGGATGTCTTTTCATCCCATCAGCTAAATCAAGATCTTATCCTACCATCTCCTCCACTCCATGCTTCCATCTTACCACCTATCCAAGCTATTTCACCATCTATAATATACCCTCTTGGTTCACTTACATTCATCCTAGTGGCCTCCTCTCAAAAGAAGAATTAAGAATAGTATCTCCCTATTGCAGTACATCTGATAAAGCACTTCCACCATTTTCTGCAAGCAAAAGGTATCCTCAGCTAGTTCAAATGCTCAATCGATGGAATTATCAAGGTCAAGGTTTAGGACCACAAGAGCAAGGAATCAAACAGCCTATTATTGCACAAAAAAATCTAGGATTTCATGGTCTTGGATATGTATCCAAAGGCTCACCATCTAAAGGTGTTGGTACACCACACCCCCAAACTAAGCCTATCTCCAAACCCCCCATGCCACCCTCCCATCACCCCTTCAAGAAATCTTATGTCATCCCCCCTCCACCATCTTTGCAACCTAAAATAACCTATCATATCCCCCCTTCATCCGCTAAATCCATTTTGGGTCCCTATGTCCCAAAATCTACCATCCTCCATCCTCCTATTAGCCATCATTCAAATCCTATTCCCTCCATTCCTATGCAAGATCAGCAAAGGCACATATCGAGGCACATCATCCATCATCATCCCCCTACATGCTCTCCCATATCCTCTCCATCTCACAAAGCTTCTCCTAACCATCTTCCCAAAGCTTACCACAGCAATGTAAATGCCAACTTCAAAATGCATAAAGCTAAAAATCCACATCCCAGGCAATCATATTTCTATTCTAAAAGACATACTCCAAAAAGAAAAAATCCAATCAAAGAATGCAAAATAATGCAAACACCTATGAAAAGAAAAACCAAAACCATGTGGATCCCAAAGAAAAAAGTTGAAACACAATGCATAATGGCATCCACCATTGCTAATCCTCTATCTAGTGACTCATGTCCCCCATCTCCTAACTCCATCTTGGGTGCCTATATCCCCAAGCACGCTTCCAAAAATCCTCCATCATGCCCACATCTACCATCTATCCCCCATATTCTCTTTTCACACCCATCCCAACATGTGCCAATGTTTCTCTTGCAAGCATCCCCATCTCATGCTCCTTTCCAGCCTTTTCATCCCTCCATCTCCTACCATCAATCCCATCTAATCCAATCTATTACATAAATCACACATTCGGTGTACCAATAGCTAGCAACAAAATTGAACATTCCAACAGCTAGTGAAAAATCCCAAAAAAGCCAAAATAGCTAAAGAAAGCCAAAATCATTCCAGCTAAGTCCAAAGTCAAAAAGTCAAAAAAAATAAAGAAAAATAAAGCGTCCACTGGTGAAAACTTGGCAATTCAAACACCTTGGACAAGTACCATGATGAAAACTTGGAAAACAAGTGTCATGCATAATCTCGCCGTCCCCAGCTTAGCCTATCACCCTCATGCTTTTGGTCATCTCTTGACATCCAACTCCATCTTCCAATATATCCACCTATCCTCCATCCTCCATCTTCCATCTCACACTATCCACTTATCTCATGTAGCTTCAGCCAACCATCCCAGCTATCATCCATCTCCCTAGCCCCTTCAGCTTTTTCCATCCTAGCTTCAATCTTATCCATCCATCATAAGACCCCCTTTTGCATGTTATCTTCTAATTGGGGGCACTATATTCCTTGGAGATATTGTCTTGTCCATCCTCCCTTGTCATTGGTATCTAGTTCTAGGCTATCCTCATGCAAATCCAATGTCATCTCTTTATATCCATCATAATCCTAGCTATCTACCATCCTATCCAACCATCTCATCTTGCTCCTCTATCTATCCTTGGTCACAAAATCTCTAATCATCATTGGATGCATCCTGCCAAATCCATATCTTTCGCTATCACCCCACCCTTAGCTTTCGCATCTTGCACAACATCCAAGCATCCCGCTATCCTATCATCCTGAGCTTTTTCCAACTTGTAACTATCTTGGTCAGCTTCAGCTTGTAAATATCTTGGTCCATCAGCTTGTACATCCTCTTTAGCTTAGTAACATTGTATCTATCTAGCGTTCATGTCAGTTCATCCTTGATCAGCATCTTGCACCCATCACACATCTTGGTTAGCTATTCCAATGCATCCTTTAGCTAGATTTCCTGTCACCAAAGTGTTATCTTTCTTAGTTCAGCTTGCCAGATGCATCACTCATCAAAATCCACTAGCTTAGGTTCTCTCCAATAGGTCCTTGCAAGATATAGCTTTCCTCATGTCTGATCTTGGTCCGTTAGTACCTCGTCCTACCCATCTCATTGGCAAATGGTTATCTTTTGGATTTTCACTTTCTTTTGATTTGGACTCTTCCCTGTTGGGTCTTGAAATATTTTTTTCAAGCAATCTCCTTGTTCTCTCCTCAAGATTGCCACGATCTTCCATATCATGGTATACTACGAATGGGGCAATCAGAGCGTAAGGTCTTGATCATGTCTTTTTCTTATTTTCTTTTCTGCTTGTGGGTTACCCAGTGTCATTTCCACACTGCTTCCTCTGGGATTCATGTGTGATACTGGGGCAATCCTTGCATGTTTGTTTTGAGTCAGTTTGTCAATCCTCTAGACAGTTGGTGAAAAGGCCTTGATGTTCTTGGTAACCTTGGTAATTAACCAATAGTCCTATAGCAAATCTAGTGCTCAACTACATGGTGGTACTTCTCTTTGAAGTATCCCCCCGCTCAAAAAGCTTCAATGGTTTTCCTTCATCTCCATTATCCCCACTCCATATCCAACATCTGTCTCTCCTACCCCAGCTTATGCATCAGTATCTCTTTGAATCACTCCTCAACTTTAGCTTTAGGGATCCACAATCCTAGTCTTAGGGATCCACCAATCCAAATCAATCCACCAAGCCTCATCTTTCGAGATCCACAATCCTAGTCCTAGGGATCTCAAAAACCCATCTTCCGCCAATTTGACTCTTTGAAATCCTATTGCATCAGCTTTATAATCCCCTCACCCATCTCCCCATCCTGGATTCTTTTTATAGTGCTCCGCTCCTTCATCCTCCACCTTCCCTAAAGACTTAAGCTTGCTTCCTCTTATGCCTCTAATTCTCCCTTTATCATTCTCCCGTAGGGAGAGTCTGAGCTAACTAAACCTCTTCTCTTAAGCCAATCTGAGTCTTCTTGCTCATCTCGAATTCTTGTACTTTTCAAGAAGTTGTCGAGCCTCGCTTTCTCTCCCCGCCGCCTTCTTGAGGGGGCATCTCATAGTCCATTCTCTCCTCTTCTACTCTAGCTTTGGGCATCTTATTTTCTTATCTTTGATGCCATGCCACTTGCGGCATCACATCAAAGAGAGTCAAAATGTAGATGCCTAAAAATCTTTAGAGAATAAAGTATTTTTATTTTCTAAAAAATTCCTGATGACATCATCATTTATTAATTAATTAAATATTTAATTTATTTATTTATTTTTATGCCATTAGATCTCTTTATCTTAATTAAAAATATTTAATTAAGGAATCCCTCCCAAAAATGTTTAAATCTTATTAAAACATTATTTCCTTATTTATTAATTATTTAATTAATAAATTGACCAAAAAACCCAAAATAAATAAAAAATTTATTTTTTGCCCAAAACTTGGCCAATTTCCTTAAGACCACTAACCTCTTCCAAAATCTTCTAACCATTCTTTAATTTTGATTAAAGGCTAATCCCATCATTTCCTACCCCTAATCCCAACTCAAAATATTTAATTAAGATTAAATATTAATCCTCATGTTTATTAAAAAAGTTTTAATAACTATCTCCTCAACCCAAACCCTTGAAATAAATAAAACTTTATTTATTTCCTAAAAATCTAATTTATTCTCATCCTAAGAAGTTCTAGACTCTTCTAGAAAGTCTTCATCCTCATCCTAGGAAATTCTAGACTATTCTAGAAAGTCTTTATCCTCATCCAAAGTCTAGACTCTTCTAGAAGATGTCTTTAAACCTAATCCTAATTCCCTCCTAACCTTGTCACATTCCCTAAACATTGGTTAAGACTTACTAACCCAAGCCAAAGTTAACAAATATCTCCTCCTTCACCCACCCTCATTAAATGCCATCCACTTGCCTATCCCTAAGCTAATCCTAAACCATTCTAATCCATCCTCTAATCATTTGCACAAGCCTAAGCAAGCTTAAAACCCTCCTAATCAAGCCCAAGTCGAAATTCCTCTCATCTCCCTCAAAATATCCCAACCATAAAACTTTATGAAGCCCACTAGGCCATAAATGACTCTTCCAAGCCCTTTTATTGCTCTTACAAGCCATTATGAGGGTCTTTATGAAAATTTTATCCCTTGAGCCTCCTTTGTTGACTCATCCTTCCCCTTTCCTCCATCCTCTTACCTTGTGACATGTGTCACTCCCTGATTGGTTGTAAGGAAGCACAATCCATGTGCTCTCCTGTCATGAAATCTGAGCCCTCCATGAGCTTTTTCCCATTCTTGCATCTTAGCCCTCAATCCCTCAAGCCTCTTGCCTATAAATTGGATCCTTCCCCTTTGCAAAACAACACAATCCATGAAGTAAAGTCATAATGCCATTTTAAGAAGCCATTTTACATCAAAACCATACACTCACACCCAAATTCCAACTCCATTTGAAGCCCTTTTTGAAGCATAAGCTTGAGCATACATCCTATCTATTTAGATAAAGCTACTCAATAAGAGAGCTTCTCATTGAGAGAGCCCATTAATGGCTCATATTCTCAATTGACAGCTCATCTTAGTCTATCTTGAAGTTTATGAATTTTGTTTAGTTTGTAGAAGCTTTATTTAAATTTGGTTTCTATTATCATACTAACATTTCTCATATACACATAGTATGTGCCGAGCATAATACAGACCAATCAACAACAATACTGAGTATCAACAATTAGTAAAGACCGAGAAATGAAAATTTTACATAAACATCCAGAATGGAATAGATTTTGAGGTAAGACATTTTTTAGCCAAATTGGAAGGGACATTTAATATATGTAGAGGTTATTGTAGAGAGATTTATCTATTTATGACATGGATCACATATCTTTATGTGTTGTGATCAATGATTCAGATAAAGAGGCAAAATATGGAAGTATCTAGAAAACTCGTTATGAAACTCTTTAAATAACAAACTTCTTAACCTAGATTGTGTGGTGGTGTATGGAAATGAGACAAAAGGAGAAGAGTGTGTATGTGAACAAGGAGTAATATACAAATATTAAAGTGAATGATAAAGATCATATTAGAAGTCAATTGAGGTTTTTTATTATCTCTTAATAGAGAAAGTGGCCCATTTAGAGTAGTGAAGAGGAAGAAAGGAATAATTAGATTAGAAAAGATGATTAGTTAGCAAGGAGAAGACTCAAAATCTTCTTACATAACATACTGATAGTCAAGAATTGAATGAATTCTAATCAACTTGAATCAACATATATCTCTTAATAGAGTGGTCTTAAAAAATCTTTGTAAATCTCCTAATATAGTCCTTCATTTAGTTGAAGTGTTAAATCCTCTAACAAGTTGAGACCTTATAGTCTCAAAATCTTTTAACACGGAAGACCCATCATAAGGTAGATCATATATTATGATTAAACATTATAAAAATAACATGTTAAATTTATTACTATAGTAGTGAAGATTTGTGGGTGTCATTCCCACCCTAGTTTTACCTTCGTTGTCGAGGGTTTTTGGGTGATAAATATAGTGTTCTGTGTTTATTTTCATCCATGTGACAAATTAGATTTACACGTTTTAGTCAATTTATCATTATGAGTCTTATATAAATAATTTAACTAGTTAATGTATGAATGAACTAGTGAAAAGTAAAAGTATGTAAGATTCTGATTCACCTGACCTCTCAGTATCTTATTATCCTATTTATAACTCCATCAATCAACGACTTTTGGTGGAGGATCCCATTTACAATTTTATGTAGCTTTTTTTCTTGATTTAGCATGCATCATTGGAGGATTGGTAAGATTTTGTCTAATTTTTCTCATTTTTGCATCCCAATCTAAGAATCTTCCTTCTTCTTTGGTTGAATTTATGAGCTCATAGTTGATTACTATACACTAAGAAAAGTGCACTCTTCTAAACTCTTGAATATGCAATGCAATAATGAGAGTAAACCTAAGATGAAATGCACAATGCAACTAAGATAATCAAATGAAAGTGTTACATCCATTCTAATTAGACTATGTGAGCTAAACTATTGCAAAGAACTATATTAATATGTAACTAGACTTGAATGCCATATGAAAAAATGCCATTGATGAAAGAAATGTAGAAAAGAAATAGAAGTTCTCCACAAAAAATCTCTCAAGAATCCCAATAGAAAACTTACAACACAACAATACTCAAGAGTGTGGATCCTTTGAGGGGGAAAGCTCTCTCCCTTTTAAAGAAAAATATATGGTAGAGATCAAAAGACAAGACAATCCCAATCAAGGGTTGAGATGAGTCTACAATAAGTGGATCGTATTCTAATGGAAGAGATAGCTAATATGGATGTTCAAGATGATGGTGAGATCTCCACTTAGAATTTAGAAATGGTATGTGATCTTCCACCTTCATTCCATTATGAATTTAAAATTAAGATGCTTTATTCCACTAGGAGTGAAATGAATTTAAAAATAAGATCCTTCATTCCACTAAAATGGACTAAATTGTTAAATTAGGCCACTTCACTCCACTATAGATAGAATGAATATCAAAATAAGATCCTTCATTCCACTAAAATGGAGTGAATTATTAAATTAGGCCACTTCATTCCACTATAGATAGAATATTGTCAAATTAAGACCCCATTATTCCACTTTGTATTTTTAATTTAATTGGAAATATGACTCATTTTGACTTTATTGAAAATGGATATTCATGTATTTTTCTCAAAGAGGTTCAAATTTGAATTAAATTAGATTATCTAGCATTTGAATATATTCAAATGTATAGCCATCCTAGATAGAAATTAGAGATTAATGAGTATGAGCTAGAATTTGATTAAGTGATTGTTTGATTTTGCCTAATTTGATCATAAGAATTAATGAATTTAGTGATTCAATTTTGCACAGCTAATTTTGGCTGATTTTCATTTGCCCCTCTTTGACTAATATGTGATCAATCTGGGAATACATTATGTCAAAGAAAATAGAAGCCAAGTAGGCAGCAATAGAAATGGATATCTAATTTCGAAGAATGAAATACAAAAATAGATAGAAAATCCTAAATGTATAGCCTTATAGTGGTGTACTAAACATTAGGAAAAGTATGATATCAAAACTTGACAAGAATGCTAACACCTAGCAAAGAAAAATAGATCGAGAGAAAGTCAAAAGATCAAACAAATGCTCCTAAGAAATAGATGGTTGTAGCAAGTGATGATAGAGTATTTCTACCCCCTTGAGATTAAAATTGAAATGAAGTAAGGGGAATGCAAAAATGAGTGAGATATGAGAAAATCAAAATATAGAGATGTCCAAGATGATAGATAGAGGATTAGAACCAAAGAATGACTAAAAGAAACTAATAGAATTCCCTAGTTTGACCAAAGTTGACCACAAGGGATAAAGCATACAAATTAGGTCAAATCAAGTAGGAAGGTGATTTTAGACATGAAAAGGTGGATTTGAGTAGATATGAAGCATAGAAATGATGAAGACATTAAGAAATGAAGATGCCCCAACAATGATTTGGAGATTAGACCTTGGAAGGTCAAATAACTGCTCAGATGAAGGTAGAATTTTAAAATGCAATTTTGACTATCAAGATGAACTTAGATTTTGATTTTGATCTTGAAAATGTATCTAGGGTGTCAAAATTAGACAGGGGTGCAATTTTCATAGAATTCCAAGGAGTTTGAAAATTAGGTCAAAATGAGGTCGAAGGCTATAAAAAATGCCCAAGTGTCATTTTTAAATTCATTTTGTCTTTTGTGATTTGGTGAGAGGTTTTGAGTGGTCTAGAGAGCATTATGGCATTAGTAGGTATTTTGATTCACCAACACCATTTTGAGCATAGCTAGTTGCACAACCGGCTAGAGCACTACAGGGTGCCAATAAGTGACCACTTTTTTGTCATTTTTTCAAGGGCTTTTTTGCACATTTTGAGGGTTTCAATGTAAAATATCGCACGATGTTTTAAAAGTAACACATGGGTACTTTAGAAAATATCACATGATACATTTTGTTGCAAAATGTGTTGCATGCATGTTTCATAGTTTATCATATGGGACATACCCATTTGTTGCCTGCACTAGTGCAAAATATCACACAATAGAATTGTATCACATGACTTTAGAAAAAGTATCACACAATATTGTTCTAGCATATCATATCACCTAAAATAGAAAAAAAAGTATTGCATAGATGGTTTGAAGCATGTTTTTGTTGATTTTTTGCATTATGAGCACATTTATAATGTGTTGTTGACATTTACATGTTTTATGTGTGTAGGAGGTATTTGAAATGCTACTTATCTAAGCCCCCAAAGTGGTGGGGTTATGAGTTGTTGAGCATTTGATAGATGTTGAGCATTCTACCATATCAACCATGGGATTGAGGTGGGTTATACGAATGCCCCATATACAGGTGAACCATGGGTTGCTAATCACATTGGTTGAGCACTACCACAATGAGCATCATACCTTCCATCTACCAATCAGAGAGGCCTTGATCACATTAGAGGATGTGTATCATATACTGAGAGTGCCTTGTTATGGTGATCCAATAAGTTGTACATTTGATTGCTCTTTTTATGTTTTGAAAGTTTTGATTTTGATGTTAGGTATATTGATGTCAAGTTTGGTGATATGTCATAGGTGTACTATGATTAGACCCTGAGAAAGGTGTGGGTGACTATGCAACATATGTTTTAGGATGTTACCATCCTAGATCACCATTTGAGTTGGGAGTGACTCATTGATGATTATGGTTATGATGATCCTCTACCAAGTTTCTTGTGTTCTCTAGTAGCCCATTCCTTGGTGACATATAGGAGCTAGAAGGGCTTCCCATTAGGATGGGGTCAATTAGTGGAAAATTTGATTGCACAGCCACATAGGATGGCATGGGGGCCAGCAATACTAGCAGATATGTATCAAGAGCTTCATGAGATAGTGCATCATAGTGGTGGTTCCTACACACGTGGGGCAATTTTGACATAGATCTAGGCCTAGAAGCACATTGTTATGTTTTGACTATGGGTACAGTCATGGGAGAAAATCCATCCATCAATATTTGGATACATAGGATTAGTCCCCTAGACACATAGTGGGGATGTCACCTATTACTGCCATATTTTTGATGAGCTAACAATAGTTACATGGCAGCCCTACCGAGAGTGCCATAGGTGGTTAGATGCTTGGGAGCTGAATTATATGAGATACAATAGACCAGTCCTAGGGATGCACACAAAGATTGTAGAGTAGTTTTTTATCAGTCAAGTATGGTGGAACTTTGTAGAGTGATAGGTGATATTGGTGGAGACCACCACCTATGCTCAATTCCATTCTAATGAGGCATAATGCTAGCTACCTATGCTAGATTACCATACAAAAATGTGAGAGATAACAACTCTAGTTCAAGCTCCTTGGGATTATTTCCTAGATGTGGTAGATGTAGGGGTGGACCTAGTGTATTTGTGTGAGATGTAGAGACATCTATTTCCTCAATTTATGAAGCTCAATGCACTACCCACAATGGGGGGACATGGATGTGGTGGAGGTAGAGGCAAGGTTGTCAGATGAATGGAGGTTAGAGAGGGATCTTGATTAGGGAGGAGGAGGATGTGGGAATAGGTTGCAAGGGAGGTGGAGGAGGAGGAGGAGGAGGAAGAGGAGGTGCCACTAAGGTGGCAGTGAGTGGAAAAGTGGAGGAAGAGCCAAAACAACTAGCTAGGGGGGAGGATGAGTGCGATGTCAGGATCTATGCCTTGGAGGTAGAGCTATAGAAAACTCAAGTAGCTACTATGATATGACATTAGTAGCTCATAGATGAGAAAGAAAAAGGGGATAAGCTTCAAAGGGAGCAAGATGTTGCAAGGTGAGAGGCAACACATCATGGTGCACATGATGCATACTATTATGCCACCTACAGGGGTGTAGTGCCACTAAGATAGAGACTTCTTGATTATTTAGAGTGGGATGGTAGATCAGAGGGTGCAGTACAACCACAAAATAGGAGATAGGCTCCACCACTAGGGCCACCACCTCCTCTTGCTATAGAGGGTGGGAGTTAGTAATAGGCCAATTATGATAGTTTTGACATTTTGATTGTATGTCATGTATTCTTGAGATAGATATCCAGGTTTTGGATCTAATTTTTGTATATGTACTATGAAATATATATATACATATATATATGTATATGTATATGTATATGTATATGTATATGTATATATATATACATATATATATGTGTATATGCATATATATACATATATACATATATATATATACATATATATATACATATATATATACACATATATATATATACATATATACATATGTATATATATACATATGCATATATGTATACATATACATATATATATATACATATGCATATATATGCATATGTATATATATACATATGTATATATGTACATATATCCATATGTATATATATATGTATATGTATACATATATGCATATGTATATATATACATATGTATATATATACATATATATATGTATATATATATGTATATATGTATATATATGTATATGTATATATATACATATGTATATATATCCATATACATATACATATATGTATACATATACATATACATATATATACATATACATATATGTATATGTATATATATACATATATGTATATGTATATGGATATATATACATATGTATATATATACATATACATATACATATACATATATATATATATATATATATATATATATATATATATATACTAGATCAAATTGGTAGTTTTGTGAACTTGTCTCAAATGGATGTTTTGGCATTTTAGTTTTCATTTGATGTTTTAGTTTTTGTTTATTGCTCATGTATGCATTTATTTGGATACTTATGCTCATGTATCTCTCATATGTATGATGTTTTTAGCTCTCATGTGTATGATATAGACTTTATGTTTCTAAAAATATGTGACACTTGGATAGATTAAATATGATGTTTAGATTAACCCCTTGTGATCATAGGATAGCAAAGGATGAGGCAAATGATCAAGAAGATGGAAGACATGACAAAGAAGAAAAATGTGAAAGTAGTTAGCTAACATGTCTGTAAAAGATAAAGAGAGAGATTTCTCCATATGCAAGATTAAACTAAAAATGAACCTATAATGCAAGCTAACATTCAAAGTGGTTACCAAAAAGGGACACATAAAATTTAGATTCTTATTTCATCATTGAGAATTTATTAGGGACATCAAGAGATCACACGATCATCACTAATATGACTATGAGGATATGAATATGATCTACGTCAGATAGAAATGTGGGAATCTAATCTATGCATCAAAGAGAAATAGGTCAAAATGACTATGTAGTTAGATTCCCTAAGTTCAATATAGCACAACTATACATGTATCAAGGCATAAGCGCCAGGGTAACCCCCAAGTACGGTCTTGCAAAAATAGTCAAGGATGATATGTTTATAAGTCCAAGTGTCAAATAGGACAAGAATGAATGCTTTAAACACTATATAAAAATAAAGTATACCCACAAATAGAAATCAAGAAAACATTCCCCATGCCCCTAGTCTTCTAGTTAATGTCATCTGTGATAGACTATTAGGGAGGGAACACATGGTAAAAAATTATCATAGACAACACAAAAACTAGATCAAGATCATAATAGCTCAGTCATTTAAGTGTTTAATTGCATGTGTGTAAGTCACTTGGCCATTAATTCAAGACTTGATTTTGATAGTGAAAAATATCGTGACATCAGAGATAGTAGGTAAACTATCTAAAAAGTGTTGAACACTTCATTTCAAGTTTTTTGTGTGGGGGGGCGGGGGGGGGGGGGGTAAGTGTTAAGAAACACTATTTTATGAGTTTCCAAAGAAACCCTAATGCACAAGGAAACCTCAAGTAAGCTAAGTAGTTGTGCCCCCAATATGAGGACAAGGAAAAAATACAAGCTAGGAAGTGTACTACAAAGTTTGTGATTAAGATTGATAGACATAGATGCAAGGGTCTCAAGCAACACCTATTTCTAGGTTTTCACCACTTGGCAATTTTTTTTTTTTAGAAACTTAAAAAAAAAAATTCTAAGATTGCTAGCTCTTAAGCAAGATCACATCAATTTTTCCCAATGTCTAGAAAGGTGTAGTATATTATGGATAAGTAAACAATGAGAGGCAATGAGTATAAAGTGAGTAAAAGTGATCCTCAAGGATTGACTCCTCAAGAGTACCCAAGCTAGCTAATTATAGCCATATGAAGCATATTTTTAATAAGCAGTGGAAGTAAGGAGAAAGATATAGTAGGAGCATAAGCTAATAAGTGAGATAGTATAGAGGAATTGAAGCCAATAGCAAGAGTAGCATGAAGAGACATCATGAAAGCAAGCAGTCCACAGAGTGAACATGCCAAGAGAGTGCAATGAACAAGATCAAGGATTCAAGTGGATAGGATAGTGATAAGATAGCAATACAAATAATGCTAGATATGAAGGATATGAGAGAATGAGCAATATAGGGTCAATGATAGATAAGATAGCCAATGCACTTGCATAGCTCAAAAATGTCAAGACCAAAGAGAGAAGAGGGAATGGATGGATTATGGAAAAATTATGCATAATGCTTATTTTCTAGGTTTTCATCATGGTATATTTCCAGGGTGCCACAAGAAGTAGTTTTCACCATAGGATGAATTTATTTATTTTTAATTTTGCTACCAAGGTGCCACAAGAAGTGGTTTTCACCAAGACACTTTTTTTTTTGTTTGAATTTTAGAAAGAGCTCAAGCTTTTTCAAGTTAGATATCACTCTTATAGGAAAGATAAGTCATGATAAGCCAAGACCATATAAATTTATGCTCAAAGATGTTAATAAGGTAACATAAGGGAGATAACAAAAAAATTATATGGAGCATAAGGTTTTAGGCTTTGGATGAGATAAGTGGGATGGAAGGATAAAAGGTCATAGGATAGAAGGTGGGATGATAGTTAATAGGGTATTGACAGGGATGTGTAGGGGTAGAAGAAAAAGTGGGCCAGATCGACATTGACACACATCTTGAAGGGTAGTGGAATGATGGAGGAAATATGGATGAGATAGGTTGAGGTTTCAATATAATAGTTTTAGAGGGAAATGGAGTGGAAGGTTTTGAAACATTTTTAGGATGATGTTTGGAAGAAGGTGGATTGGAAGCCTCTGGAAACTTGAATGTCAACTTTGAAGTATTTTCAATATTCACTTCTTTCAAAAGAGACTTGGGAATCCATATAGCTTTTGAGTGTTTATTGGATGTCTTAGAGCACATTTCTTTAGTAATAGATTTAGGAACCCATACTTGCTTTGGTTTATCTTTTTGGTAAGCGGACCTTTGTGGTGTGTTTTGACTATTTTATTTCTTAGTATCCATATGTCTATTAGAGGAGACATAGTGATCTTTTAAAGATGGATTCATGCATTTTTTCTTAAGTTGATCATCCAAATTTCTTCCAAAAGACTTGGGATTTGTGGATGGAGAAAACTGATTTGACTAGTTTTGATGGAAAGCTTTATGTAAAGAGTTCAAGTGTGTGTATCTTCATTGATCTTGAGGTAAAATAGATGAACTAGACGATGAGCTAGAAGTGAAAAATGGAGATGGAGGAACATAAGGCCCCAATTTGGAAGGGAGTTTTGAAGGCTTTAGCTTAGATGGATAAGGAACACAGATATACTTAAGAGATGCAAATGGATAGTGAGAAGTGGTATCGACATCTTCAAAGCAAGAAACATAGCAAAGGCCATCAATAGACTTACAAGTAGCTTTGATAGGAGAAACATTTTTAGTAGGATCATTTAAAGCTTGAGCATATGTTTGAAGTCAATTTTAAGAAGTGGAGAAACATGAAATACTTTGATTTTGACATGTTCCTTTAGATAGTACAAGCATGGAAGGTTTCTCATAACTTTTAGTAAGCTCAAATATAGTGTCATCGTCATACTTAGGAGATGGAAGGATGACATTTTGAAGGATATAAGTGAGTGGTTGATCTTGACCTTTATCCTTTGGAGAGTATTCTTAACATGGAGCCACTTCTAAGGACAAGGGGGAATGTAGAGAGAGTAGAGAATTAGCAAAAGCAAGAGAAGGAAGCATGGAGTCACATGAAGGTTGAGCATTTTTAGCTTTAGTAGCATGGAAAAGGTTTTCAACCAAGTGAAGGTTAGCTTGATTTTCTTTTAGAGAAAACCCTTGAGGATATGAATAGCTAGTGTGGAAAGAATTAGTTTCTTTGTTTGATGAAGGCATTTTGGGAAGCTTTGAAGCTTTAGGAGACACATCAATGTTGAAAGATGCAGTGTCAAGGAAGCCAAAACTAGACATAGGTTCATTAATATAATCTTGCTCAAGAGAAATATCCTCATCACACAAATCATTATAAATATCAACAATCCCCTTATCAATAAGGTATTGGACTCTATTTTTCAACTCAATGCAATCTGAAGTACTATGCTTATTATTTTGATGATAAGCACAATAGATATCCAAGAATGGGTTTCCATATGAGATAGACTCAGGTAGCATGAGGAGATCATTAACAAGGATAATTTGCAAGATGTTATAATAATAATCTTCCAAGGGAGTAAAGTTCCTCTCAAGCATATGTCTAGAATCATTTTGTTGTTTTTCAAGTGAATAACATGCATCTATGTCTTGGTCAAAGATAGGATTATCATGAAAGTTTGTAATGGGCTCAAAGGAGACATCATTTCTTTCTCTATAAAGAGGTCTTTATATATAGTAGATGAACACAATTGATATTTTGGAGTAAAGCATGTAGACCTAAAAGAAGATGATGCAAGAGAAGACAGTGTATGTGCATGTAAAGGCCTTAAGAAGGACTCATGAAAGAATTCCCTTCTCTCCTCTAGAATTTTCTCATATTGAGTATGTGCTCATTAGGTCCCTAGAGAGACTAGTGTAAGCAAGGTTTTTGGTCCCTTCTAACTTTTTGTGTTGAGTATATAGAGATTGAAACTTCTTAGCAACAATAAGAAACTTAGGATCATCAAGAGGTATTTTTAGTCTAGTGTAAAAAGATTGGAAGCCCATAGTGGTAGATGAAATATTAATTGTGACAAGGGATAAAAGGAGCTAATAGGGTGACATAAGGTATTTTGATGTCCAAACTAGAAAGGTAGAGTGTTCACTTATCAAGTAAAGGTAGAAATGAGCAATGACTTGTCAAGACAAGTGTCCAAGCAACTTATGACACTAACAACTTAAGTAAAGAGCAAAGAAAGAAGTCAAATAGCCAAGTAGGCAAATTGATAGATAAGTAAGGACAAGTGAACAACTATCCCAATCAAAGAGAGTAATAAAGAGATCAAGGTAACTATTTCAGCCTAAATGAAGGTCCTAGTATGCTATCATAGACCAAGAAGGTGGAAAAGACCAAGAGAAGCTAGACCAAAGAGCCATTTTAAGCAAGTTCAAGCACTAGGGACATAACAAAGAAAACCCACATGTTGAGACCCCCCTAGTAATCAATACAAACAAATGTGCCAACTTCAAGTGTTTTGAGATCAAGTTCATTAGCAATTTTGAGAGACAAACAATAGTCAACAAGTATTTGGTTTGAAAATAGTAGGGCTAATTACATGTTTCAATCAGTTGAACAAGGGACAAAAAAATCTTCATTTGTGATAGCCAGACCACTTTATACCATGCTACTAAGATGTTTGATGTAAAAGAACATTAACACTAGTCAACACATTCAAAAAAAATAGCCAAGAAATCTACCTTAAGGTCATGATTCATTACTCAACAACTTGTCCCATGCTTGATGCTCCTTTGCTTCACACCAAGTGGTTACCCAGAAGAGATATTGGCTTTTTCATGGAAGTTCAATAAGCATAACCAAGGAAACACATATGGTGAGTGTAAATATTGGGGTGATATCGATAGTCCACTAGGATTGATCCTTGTAACAAGAAGTTGAGCAAAAAAATAAGGTGGATACTAACCTAGGGTGTCAAGATAGGGCTTCTATTCATAGTGTTCCTGTTGCACCCAATTAAGGGACACCCCACCTTGCAGTGGGGAATAGACCTCATAGTCACAAGGGCACCTTAAATGTTCTTGCTTAGTGATTTCCCTATGGTCAAAATCCCATAATTGATCACACTAAGACAAGACAAACACTACATCTACCAAGGTTTTGTGTCCTTGAGAGCCTTGAGTTTATAGTGGGTTGGAAGAGTTGGGTAATTTTCTTGTCCCCACTTGGATTGTTCATCTTAGGTTGTCTAAGAGCAGGCCCTCTAAAGGATCCTAACTAAAACAAAATGGATCCACTCTCAAGGGTGAAGACCATACTCTCCTACCTCAATTTCTTCCCCCAAACATGCCAAGAAGATTCAATTATCCCCTTTCTTTTGAAATCCAAAGGTGGGTCAAGATTTCTAATTCACTACAAGGGTGAAGAGAATACTCTCCTATCACCAAAGAACCTCAATTAGAATTTTAATGTGCCTAAAAAAAGAACAACTAGTAGATGCCGCATATGAAATCAAAAAACAAGAAAGTTGAGTTTTTATACGTTAGGCAGCCCTACAAACAATCATTAGTAGGCCTTGTGACATGTATTCTTTTAGGCAATATTAAGGTTTTCAAGATGTCAACCTACAAACACAATAGTTAGCACCATGAGTTAGCTCCAAAAGAATAAATAAATCTGTAAATGGTTCTCTAAAAAATAATTAAAGACTTGCAACAAGAAGAGCAAGCAGCAAGCATAAACTGAAAATCGACTAAAAACACCCAATTAGCAAGCAAATCCCTATAAAGCAATAGTTTTCACCAGAAGTCTATCGTGTGATACTTTATAGTATAGCCATGCAACGTAACTTTTTTGTTGGATATTTCTCCTTAAGCCAGACGTTAGATATTTTTATACTAAGGCAACAATGTTCAATATGCTCATATGAAAATTTTCCAAAAATGTATCACCTAATAGTTGTGAGAATATCGCATGATACTAGAAAGGTATCACCCAAAAACTGCATTAAAAAAAAAAAAAAACACTTATGGGTAGAATAAAAAAAATGCAAAAAATACAACTGAAAGAGGAGTGAAACTAAACATTCTACCCCACGGTGAGCACCAAAAATGTACACTAAGAAAAGTGCACTCCTCTAAACCCTTCTATCCAAGGTTTTCCATAGATTGAAAAGCTTGAGATGTTGGCTTAGAGCTCCCTAGTCAAGGAGTGCACGAGATATACTAATGACCACAAAAGAAGCTCTCAACTGAGCCTTAGAAGCACAACCCTTGCTAGTAAACCATGAGATGGGGGATTCTTTGAGAAAGAGAAAGAATGCTAGTATCAAAGAGCTCTTGAATATGCAATGCAAGAATGAGAGTAAAACTAAGATGAAATGCACAATGCAACTAAGCAAAGCAAATGGAAGTGTTACATCCATGCTAATTAGACTATGTGAGCTAAACTATTGCAAATAACTATATTAACATGTAACTAGATTAGAATTCCATATGAAAAAATGCCATGGATGAAAGAAATGTAGACAAGAAATAGAAGTTCTCCACAAAAAAGCTCTCAAGAATCCTAATAGAAAACCTACAACATAACAATACTCAAGAGTGTGGATCCTTTGAGGGGGAAAGCTCTCTCCCTTTTAAAGAAAAATTGATGGTAGAGATCAAAAGACAAGAATATCCCAGTCAAGGGTTGAGATGAGTCTAGAATAAGTGGATCATATTCTAATGGAAGAGACAATTCATATGCATGTTCAAGATGATTGGGAGATCTCCACTTAGAATTTAGAAATGGTATGTGATCTTCCACCTTCATTCCATTATGAATTTAAAGTTGAAATGCTTTATTCCACTAGGAATGAAATGAATTTAAAAATAAGATCCTTCATTCCACTAAAATGGAGTGAATTATTAAATTAGGCCACTTCCTTCCACTATAGATAGAATATTATCAAATTAAGATTCCTTATTCAAATTTGTATTTTTAATTTGATTGGAAGTATGACTCATTTTGATTTTATTGAAAATGCATATTCATGTATTTTTCTCAAAGGGGTTCAAATTTGAATTAAATCAAAGTGTCTAACATTTGAATAAATTCAAATGTATAGCCATCCTAGGTAGAAATGAGAGGTTAATGAGTATGAGCTAGAATTTGATTCAGTGATTGTTCCATTTTGCTTGATTTGATCATAAGAATTGATGAATTTTGCAATTTGATTTTGTAGGGCCAATTTTGGGTGATTACAATTAAGTCTATTATACTTGCCTCCACTTTATTCAAGAATGACAAGGTTGACATTTCTTCATTTGAAAAGATTTGTCAATTCATTTTGTTCCGTATTTTTCATATAAGAATGGAAGGGGAAATTTTCCATAAACTTTTATATACCTTAGATTTCTCATTTTTGGGCCAACTTTTTAGAATTTCCTAGAGATTCTCTAGTAGCGTTGTTGACCAAATGAGTTTTTGACATAGCTAGTGGCATCACACTTTAGTGAAGGGACATTGAAACAACAAGTGTTTATTAATTTTTACTTTAGATTTACATAATGGACATCTCAAAGGTGCTTTAAAACCTATTACTGTAAATCTGTTAGCCATAAGAATCCATTTTTGAAGAGATTCCTATAGAAAAATGGTTGCCTTACGTAGACATGTTGTGTCCTAATAGAGTGAAAAAGGGATATCTATCATGTCCCATCTTTGTGAACTAGTAATCATCTCATAAACCTCTTTGACCTTGTACTTTCCTTCTTTAGGCATTCCCCATAATAATTTATCATTTCTATTTTTTTGATTTTCTATCCTTTGACTAATAAAATACCCATATAGTAATTTTTATTATTCTGATAAATTATTAAATACACATTTTCATTCCCATTTTCTATTTGATTTGTATGTTTTATATGTTGGTAATTCCAATTAGGTTTTCCACATAAGTTGGTTAAAGTAGTCATGATGTTCAGAGGGAGGTTTAAGTTGTTTAGGGATGGAAGAGATGCTTAAACCTCCCTCTGAATAAAGTGTCCCTTCCTTCTTCTACATCCCATGTTAAATAATTATGGATAAGAGGGTCAATTGTAAAATGCCTAAAAATGACGATCAAATGGTTATCAAGTTTAACCTGGGGAAAACATGATGTCAGCAAAAAATATGCACCCTGGGGTGATGTGGAAAAATTCCATATTGATAACATGGCACTATGTGTAGCAATAAAAAATTGGATTCCATAGGTGATGTGGCAGTTCCAGCTAAAAAGCATGTGCGCTTCTATGGCAATCCTAGTGACTATGTTGACAATGTATTTAATATGTTATGATTAAGAGTACACTAGGAGTGCCTATATATAAAGTCCTCTGAGATACATCTAGAATGCCTTTTCATCAACACTATGATGTGTCATACAACCAAGAAAATGTCCACTAGATATGGGTTATCCTCCATTAAGCATGGAAGTATGTGTGGTGATGAGAGGATAAGCCTACAAGGGTGTGACACACAAAATAGTGTTGTAGACACCATGTGCTTAAATAGAGTTGTGTACTCCTATGTTGTCTACATGACAACTCAAAAAGGTGTGCAAACTCTTAAGTGTCTCACAAATAAAAATAATTAAATAATGCATTAACCTAAGTAAGTGTAAATAGTGAATACGTATTTACACCAACAACCCCCCTTAAGTGCAACTTAGGGGAATGTTCTTAAGTTTACGAAACTATATAAAGATGCAAAATGGGTCCCAACTACTAGGCCATATTAGGTACCCATGTACATAATGAAGATGCAAATCTCTCATAAAGTGGGGAAAGAGGGAAAACCTCATGGGAAAAACCCTACCCTGAAAAGAGAGATAAATAAGGATGCATTGATGGATGGAGTAATGAAGACCCCCCCCCCCCCCCCCCCCCTATTACAACATATTTCTAGTATATACATAAGAGATTGAGAGAAGAAAGATAGACAGAATAGGCTCCCCCCCACAAAAGAAGAATGCCAACAAATGAAAGCCACTTTGATGAAAAAGCTGGTCCAAGAATGTAGAATGGTGTTCCTCCCCTTAGGAAGAAACAAAGGAAAAGGTACACTCTTGAAGATGTATGCTGGCCCTAAAACCTACTCAAGTATCCCTGTACTGATGCTAAAGTTCACCCCTTCCAACTATGCTGAAAAGAACGAATGCAAATCGGTTAAGGATGTCTGTTGAACCTATTCCATTGAACCATCTATATCCTCAACTAACAAAGAGACTTCCACTAATTTTTGTTCATAAGGATCCACAATCATGCCAACCTATGAAGATTGATCATGTAGAGAATGGACATGAGGGTCAGAGTGAGCCCTCACAACAACTGTAGAAGGATCACCTTCATAAATGAGAAGATGTAAGTCCTCAAGTCTATCTCCCAAGTCAAGTGAAGCTGAAGATAGAAAAAGAGACGTAACATGCTATGATGGACCTTTCATTGTGGCAATATAAGCATGTGGACTAGATTGATGTGACCTCTCACTAAAACTGTCGATAGAACCCCACATGTCAAAACCTATTGAAGCACTATCGCTAGTGTCACTATCAGTTTCCACTGTGTATGATGTGTGGAGAGGAGTAGAGGACAAGCTAGGAGAACTTTCCTTAAAGTGAACATACTTCTCCATAAAAATCTCATGTGTCTTAGGATCCATCAATCTATAAGCCTTCACATTGTCTTCATAGCCAATGAAGGTACAAGGCCTAGGTGCTAGTGCCTTGCAAATCCTGGAAGATAGGTTAGTCCATGTTGGACAACCAAAGACTCTAAGGTGACTCACAACTAGTTTTCTACCATGCCATGCCTCAAAAGGAGTCTCGCCATCTAAGGCTAGATGAGGAGATCTATTAAGTATGTTAGTTGCACTACTAATGGCTTCAACTTCAAGTGTAGGATCGATAGACTTGGCTTTTATCATGCAAATTGCCATGGTCTTGAGAGTAGTAATCCTCATAGCTGCAACATTAGTCTTGTGCAAACTAAATGTTGGTGAGTTCTAAAGATCAATCCCCTCGATTCTACAAAAGTTCTTAAGTCTTCTATCAACATATCTATTCTCATTGTCCACTCTTAGTACTTTGATTGCTTTCCTTGACTTGTGTTCAACATGAGTATTGAAATATTGAAGCTTATTAACCAATTCATTCTTATGATGAAGAAAGAAGACCCAAGTGAATCTTGAAAGGTCATCAACAAGTGTAAGTATGTAGCGGCCTTGGCTGATTGAAGTCATTGCAAAGGGTCCTGCTAATACCATGTGAACTAGCTGAAGAACAACTAGAGCGTGAGAAGACTTCCCTTTATCATACTTCTCCTTGAGATTCATACCCATTGAACAAGATGAACACTCTCCCTTAGAAAATTTGATATTAGGTAGACCTTTGACCATATGTTTAGAGAAAATTTGTTGAAGAGAGTAGAAGTCAAGGTGATGAAACCGCTCATGCCATAAGTTGATGTGTGAAGTAGAGTAAGTTAACAAGGCTTGGGAAGGACTCTTAGGAACAAACTGGGAGAAGGAATAAAGCCTCTTGTCATCATTGACATTCTGAACTGGAACCAATGAATCATCTTTGAGACTTTGCACCATCATAGAATTTGGAAGGAACTCAACCCTATGACCATCTCCAAGGTGAGTGATTTGGTAAATTGATAGGAGATTGGAGCTTAGGTTTGGAATGTAGAAAACATCTTTGAATTCCCCATTTTCCATTTCCACATGTCCTTTCCCTTCAACTTCCATCTTAGTATCATCTCCCATGAAGATGTGTGGTACCTTTAACTGCTTCAATGAAGAAAATTCTTCCTTTGAAGAACCCATATGATAGGAGGCACCTGAGTCAAGTATCCATTCTAAAGAAGAACTTGAGTTTTCCATAAGTGCTTGACCTTTACCTTTTGAAGAGGTTGGAGTTGAATCCTTAGAAGTACCTGGCACTTGAATCTTGTTCTTCTTAAGTATATTTTCATACTCATTGATTATTTTTGTCTTGAAAAGATGCTCGTCATGATTTGGCTTTTTGCAGTATGCACAAAAGAGTTTGTCCTTCTTTTCATTACTTCCCTTCTTGTTTGAAGAAGAACTGCCTTGTTGAGAGGAGGATTGTTGTGTCTTAGATTGTTTTTTCTACTTCCACTGCTTCTTCTTGTTGTTGCTTTTCCCTCCTTGACTTGATTTTTGATCATCACTAGCCACCAAGGCTTTGGTCTTAGATGACTTGAGAAGTCCAAAATCCACCAAGTGAGATTGTTCAACAATCAACATGTCTGCAAATCCATCAAAGGAAGGCTTATGGTAAGTAGATCCCATGGTCAACTTATGAGTATTAAAACTCAAAACAAAGTTGGCGTACTCAAAAGGTAGCCTCTTCAGGATGTGATGAATCAACTTATCATCCTTCATGGGATTTCCACAATCTTTAAGAAGTGCCCTATACTCATTGACTTTGATGATGTAATCCTGAATTGTGTCATAATTCTTAGGATCCAAGAGAGGTAGATCATCCTCAATTTGAAATCCCTTTTCTTCATCAACCTTACCATATAGTTGTTCAAGTTTGTCCCAAGCTTCTTTAGAGTTTGAACAATTTTTAATGTGAAAGAGAAGATCCCCATGTACACAACTCTTGATTACTCCTAAAGTCTGTTGGTCTTGAATTTGCAAATCAACGAGTTCTTTAGCATCAGTAGGTTTGGTAATTATACCATCAACATAAAGACTATATCCTTTTTCCATTAATCTACTCCATGCAATATCTTTCCATGTAGAATATTTGTGTGAAGTTAGAGGAGGACATTTAAAACCCATGAAATAGAAATGAAAAGAGCACAATAGACAGACACAAAAACATGATACACAACCCCCCTTTTCACTCAATCAAAAGACCCCCCCAAAAAAGATGTTGTTGGCACTTTATAAGTAGTGCGTTCACAATGGGCCACTTGTCAAAATGAAAAAAGTGGACTTTCTAATTTTACTTTTACAACTACCTTCTGAGGCTGAAATCTATCACTTAAGCACTGTAGCTCAGATTTACAACAATTCTATAAAAGAATCAAATCTTTACTATTCCAAAAAAAGGCCTAATTCTGAAAGTGAGAAATTGGTCCACACAACCCTAGAATCTAACTTTAGATCTAGAAAGTAGACAAAAAAATACGCACTTTGAAAAAAAATAGAACCTGAAAGTGTGACCAAATGTGCCTATATGGAGCTTCTAAAGTTGCAAAATGTAGGATTATGCAGGTATAGTAACCAAAAAATGCAATTTTTGCAAAACATGTGCACCAAAACTAGAGAACAACACCGCCAGTAGAAAATTTAGAAAATTTTACCCAATTTTTTAAAATGTTGCACCTGAATCGGGATCTAGATGTCCAAGTTATGAGCTACAAAGTTAGGTTGCCAAACTGAAAAGAAATCTAAAGAGGGGTCTAGAAGGAAAACTGCTAGTTCAAATTTGATGGTCAAATGACCATAATTGTAGTAGTGAAATACCTAGTTTTGATGGTCAAATGGCCATAAATTTTAACCTTTGAAAAAGATGACATCAACAAAAAATCTGCTCCTTGGGGTGACATAGCAGCTGACTTGGTCATTCGTACTATATGAACTTGAACATGTCTAATCCATATAGATGATGTGGCAAAGGTCAGGTTCCACTAGTGATGTGGCAGTCCCAGATCTACATGTACAATTGAGTTGGCATAGGCAAATTAAATGGTGCCATGTGTTGCAGTTAAAATTCAAGCATAGGATGTTGTGTGGCATCATCACAAGATGTCGTATGGGAGCTATTAAATTGGGTGTTGGAAAACCTTGCAGAGTTTTTAGAATCATAGTAAACTCACTGGAGGTCAAAATTGCAGGCAGGAGTTTTCAATCACTGTGTGGGAAAGTTGAATATCTTCATCGAAAAGAATAGTGGTGGGCTTGTTTGATGCCAGAATATGTGTAGCACTCACCAAAAATTAGTGGGAATAGTACCACATTTGTTGGGTTGTGGGTTTGAAGCTTTATAAAAGTCTGCAGCCATGGGTTGGAAAATAAATGGCCTATCAATTGATTCCCTCACCTTGACTTTGTTGGGATAGTGTCAAAAATATTAGTGCTCCAGTGGCAAATATTTGTTGATGGAATAAATTTGCTAGAATTCACAGGTGTACGGTCACAGATTATATCCCAAATTTGATTAATGTGTTGCAAATAAAATTAAACCTGTAATAAATTAATTTAAAAAATTCCACCAAATACACAAAGCTGAGTCAAGGTGTTATTGGTTGGTTCGGCAAAAATATTTTCTTTGATAGGGGAATAAAAAATTTCCAAAAATAACAAATCCAGAAATAAATTGCAGAGAACAAAATAATTGAAGATCTAAAATATAAATAATCAGATCGAATTAGATCATACCCGAACTGCAAATCGGGGCCTCCTGGTTCTGATTTGCAAAAAAAATTTGCCTCATGATTGACTTTGGGCCAAGGTAGCTGAGTTTATAGTCAATTTTCACCGATTCAACATTTTGGATGCAATGGCGAGGTCAAATCTAGCTCTGGACACTCCTAATTTCTGCAGTACTCTAGATTCAAGATGAGGTGATGAAGCAAGTGTGGTCTCAAATGGTTATGTGATGAGAAATCTCCAAGTTTCTTTGATACCATGTAAGAATTTTCCTAAGGGAAAAATTCACCAAGGAACCAAGAACTCAAACACAAGCACACAGTAGACCAAAAGAAAGAGAGAGTATGATCAGAATGACAATGTATTTAATATGTCATGATTAAGAGTACACTAGGAGTGCCTATATATAAAGGCCTCTGAGATACATCTAGAATGCCTCATAATCAACATTATGATGTGTCATACAACCAAGCACATGTCCATCAGATATGGGTTATCCTCCATTAAGCCTAAAAGTAAGTGCGGTGATGAGAGGATAAGCCTACAAGGGTGTAACACGCAAAATAGTGTTGTAGACACCATGTGCTTAAATAGAGTTTTGTACTCTTGTGTTGTCTACATGAAAACTCAAAAAGGTGTGCAAGCTCCTAAGTGTCTCACAAATAAAAATAATAAAATAATGCAAAATAATTAAATAATGCATTAACCTAAGTAAACTTAAGTAAGTGTAAATGGTGAATATGTATTTACACCAACAGAGGGAAACAATGCATCATGGAGTTCCAAGTTATAGATAATTTTTGAGAATTGTTAGTTCAAAATAGTGATAAATGATTAGAGCTATTTAGGTATTTATGATAAATAATTCTATCTCATTTACTATCATTTTTTGAAATACATTCTCCATACTAGTTTCACCCCCAAAGCTTTATTGTGCAAACTCAAACTTTTATTACCTAAACTTCCTTGATCTTTGTGTTTGGAGATATTATCCCATTTGATCAAGGCTTTTTATTTCTTCTCTTCAACTCCACTCCAAAATAAATTTCTAAGTTTTTTTATCTAGTTTATTTTATATTCCCTTAGGAAGAGGAAGACATGACATATGGTAGGTTGGGATAGCTGATAATACTAATTTTATCTAAGTCACTCATCCAACCTTGGTAAGTCACCTCCTTGTTGGTGTAAATAAGTATTTAATTATTACACTTTACTTAAGTTTACTTGGGATAATGCATTATTTTATTATATTACATTATTTTATTATTTATTTAGGTGAGACACTTAGGAGTTTATGTACTCTTATGAGTAGTCATGTTGACAACACTAGGATTTACATCATTAATTGAGTTGTCATGTAGACAACATACTTATTCACACTCCTAATTTAGCACATGGTATCTACAACATTATTTTGCATGCTACACCTTTGTAGGCTTATCCTCTGATCATCACACTTACTCCTATGTTTAATGGAGAATAATCCATATCTGGTGGACATGTGCTTGGTTGTATGACTGATCATGTTGCTAATTCCTATGCATTCTAGAAGCATTCCAAAGGCCTTTATAAACAGGCAATCCTAGTGTACTTTTAACCAATATCAAATGAATACATAATTATTTTGATCATACTCTCTTTGGTCTACTATTGTGCTTGTGCTTGAGTTCTTAGGTCTTGGGTGAATTTTGCCCTAAGGAAAATTCTTACATGGTATCACAGCCATGGGAGATTCTCTTCACATAATCATTCGAGAGCATTCTTGCTTTAACACCTCAACCCAGATCCAGAGAATCCATAGAAATCAGGAGCAACTAGAGCCAAAATGGACCTTGCCATTGTGTCTAGAACATCGATTTAGTGAAGGTCAGCTATAAATTCACCTATGCTGGTCCAAAGTCAATTTTGAGGAATTTTTTTTTGCAAACTGGCACCCGATGGCCCGATTTACATCTTGTGTATGGTCTTTTATTCAATCTATTGATCTATTGTTTAGATCTGAATTTTATTAAATCTCTGCAATTATTTGTTAGAAAAATTTAGCCCTACAAATTCCTGCAAAGAATTTTTTTTTGCAAAATTAGATAGTTACACCCCAGACCTATATGGAATATTCATCTTTATTTCTATAGAATACTCCTAATTAATTGTAGGCTTTATTAATTTGATAGGCATCTACATTTAAATCTAGCAATGGCACAAGATTTTTTAGTGGCCAACAAATTCATTGGCAGCTAAGATAGACTTCAAGCAAACCAATGAATAGACCCAACTCACTAAAAGCCTCATAGTTTTCTTTTAATACTATGGGCTTGTCTTTAATTTTTTTTATGTTTGTGGTTCCCACAAATGTGGGATTAAACCAAAATCTTCAGTCACCTACCGATTCCTACCAATAATTAAAAAGTGATGATGGACATAATATTTCTAGCACTTGCACAATGATTACAGTCTAGCCCAAAAATGTGGCTTTCTCTTGATACACCATGTGGAAGTGGCTGACATTGCATGTGGACAAATCCCCAACCACCACGTGGCTCAAAAAGTCAGCACCCCTACGTTAAGCCACATTAGCCTCCAAATTAGCACTGACATATCAACACACGTGGGTATCTAGCTAGTAGTTGTACCCTTACATTAGATATTTAGGTAGAATTCTATACAAGATGATGTCATCTTGACATCATGCTGACATCATCACAAATTTGATAGTCCAACTTTGGGAGGCCATATCTCAGTCATCCAAACTCCAAATTAGGTGAATGTTTTTTTTAATTTTGGGTAGAATTTCCTAAAATTTTCAATGGTGCAGTTCTTTTCTGTTTTAGTGAATGGATTTGTTAAAAATTGTGTCTTTTAGAGACTGTACCTATTCAATCCTACATTTTGTAACTTCAAATGCTTCGTACGAGCTCATTTGGACATGAAAAAAGGTTCCATTTTTTTGTGAAAGTGCATTATTTTTCATCCACTTTCCAAATCTACAATTAGATTATAAGGTTGTGTGGACAAAAGTGTCACTTTCAGAATTAAGTCCTTTTTTGCATTGTAATACTTTGATATAACTTCAGAATCATTGTTTATTTGAGATACATTGTAATGTTCCAATTTTGAACTCCATAAGGAGGCTATAAAAAGAAAAACCAAAAGTCAACTAAGGCCAACATTGGCAAGTGGCCATTGTAACCGCACTATATATAAATTTCCAAAAGAGTCCCTTTTTGGGGGGGGGGGGGGGGGGGGGCGGGGGGGTGTGGGTTTCCTGATTAAGTGAAAAGGGGGGGTGTTCTTGGTGTTGTTTTCATCTTTTTCTACTATTTTCTTTCGTTTTCTATGATGAGACTAAAATTTGGCTTTATTTTTTGGTGTTTAAGATACTTTGTTGATAATCTATTTATCTTTGTTAAAACACTTATGGACCTATGTTTACTGAACCTTTGATGAACCTATGGGGTAGAAACTATGCCATCTTTTTCTCATATTATATCTAGTATGTAGTATTTCATATAGTTATCAAAATGTGTGTTCTTATGTTTGAATTTAATTTGATAAATGTTCATATTGAAAACATGTTTTGTGTTGTAACTAACCTGTTAATGAAGACTAAAAGGTGATTGGAGCAATTCAAAAGTTAGGCATCAACAACATTTAAGGAGAAGCAAGCGCTAAGGAGCAACCATGGTGGAGACAATTGTAATAGTTCTAGAAAATATGACAATAAGTAAGGAGGAGCTATGAAGATTTATTGTCTTCTCTACATTTACTATGTGGTGAGCAGATGTTTAGAATTTATTATTCCCAACTTAAGCCATTATTTCTTCTTCCCGCCTTCAATTGTTCTTCCTATATTCTCTCTTGCAGATATAAAGCTAGGAAATTTACTTTTCTGTTATGTAATAAAGTGTTGATCTCCTATATATGTAGGAATCAACCCCAGTGTATTAAGTTTTTGAAAAAAATTTAGCAAGTAAGAAGAAAAGTTTTGAGAACAAACTGCTAACTTTTACAGTTGTGCTTTATAGTTTTGTGTTATGTAATGAATATCTATTTGGAATCAAATGGTTTTCTTCAGCTTCTAGCCTATGTTAGTAGTTTAGAGAAGTTGACCAAGGGGGGCCACTTGGGAGGTGAATTAGATTAGGATAGACTAGATTTATTTTCAAGCATTAGTAGTATCTTAAGTAGAAGTAGCAAGTTCCTTCATGTAGCATTGCACTCTATGAATGTTCCTACAACATATGTGAGAACAATTTTAGTGGATGAGCCAAGTTGGAATATTCGTTATCTTTTTCATTGTATTTCCACTATTCATAGAGGTAAGTGTTTTACTTTCCTACAGCAGTATTATAAGTTATTTTCCTTGCACTTTTACTTTCCTACAACATAAGTGTAGTGACTCATTAAGAGACCTAATGCACATACTATGCCCACCATTTCAAGTATACATCCCTGGGTTGATAAGATTAAATGTACCTCATGGTGGGGAAAATAATCCTTCGGTTGAATATATTATTCCTAAGCAAGGCTTAGTGCATGACTATGATACACCTATTGTGAGGCAGTTCATTTTTGGCACCATTGCCAGGGATGGTGTCAAGCTAGGAGCATTTTTGAGTCATAGTTTTTTAGTTTGAGTTCTTTTTACCAGTGTGAAAAGCTTAATTTCATGCAGCAAAGAGAAAGACAATGAGATGAACATGGAAGATTTCTTCTATGAGGATTTGTTAGTCTAAATAAAGAAGTTGAAGAAGAAGAAGTTGAGTTAACTTTTGAAGATGCAAGTCCTATTTTTCCCATAGCATCATTATCAAGAGCTGAACTCATAGATATATTTGGTCTTCAATCTTTCACTGAAGTATTGGCTAGTTTCCTTGATAACACTACCCTAAATCCACTACTTGTTAATCATTCAGTGCCCAATGTCCCTTTTTAGTAGCAACCTAAAAATCTTTTACCACTAGTTGTGGCACAACCTACTTTTCCATTTCCATTTCCAAGTCTTATAACCAATGCCAATCTTAAGAAAATACCTCCCACTACTCTTTCAAAGTTCTATGGCATTGAAACCAAAGACCCTAATACTTTCTTGTTTGAGTTTGACATACTTTTTCATAGTTTTGACTACAAAACTGATGCCCATAAGTTTAAATTATTTCTAGCAACATTGAAAGAATTAGCTCTACAATGGTTCATGGGCTTAGGAGCCAATGCAACCACAACTTGGGATGAAATGTAAGCTCTATTTTTGGAGAAGAATAAAGAATATTGCAAAGCATTTAGTACAAAAGGGGATGATATCTTCAGTATATCATAGAAGGAGGAGGAGACATTAGAACACTATGTTTCACATTTTCTATATACATTACAAAATAATCCTCAGCACACGTTGTTTGAAGACTTACAAAAGCTAGTCTTTTTGAGAGGTGTGAATGATGACTATTTTGAAGCATTGGACCTGATGGCTAGTGGTAATATATATCAAGCTTCTTGGGATGACCTCAAAAAGATCTATCAGAACTATTCAAGGTCAGCTATGAAGACAGGTTGAGGATCTCGTTCTATAGTCACTAAAGGGATTAGTCAAGGCATTTCAAAGCTTGAGATATCCAATCTATTGTCAGATTTCAAAGAAGACATTATTAATGATGTCACTACGTAGCTGGACATGATCACTACAAAGGAAGAAGCAAGAAAAAGCTAAATTACAGCTAGCTGAGTATTGTCCTCATTGCCAAAAGCAAAAGAAGGATTGTCAATGTAAATTGGTCACAAGCATGGAGAACCAACATCTTCCAACTGAATACATCAAGATAGATGGAGATGATGAGCAAGTATATTTTGTTGATTAATACCCAACATGGGCCCAATGTCAAGGTATTCCTTAGGACCCCTTGCAAAGTTCAAATTCATATGGTAATAAATGGGAAAACCATAACACCCAAGGTCCTCCACAAAATCATTCCAATTGGAACAATGCTGGGTAAAATAACCCATAACAATCCCAATGGCCTCAGAATTCCCAAGAACCCTAGCCTAATCAATAGAATAACCAATGGCCATAGAACCAATAGAACTACTGGTAAAACTAGTAGAACCAATGGCAACCACCCTAAGGGAATTGGCAATCTATGAACCAATGGAAGGGATCTCAACAATGGCCTAGCCAAAATACTCGTGCTCCACAATTAGCCCCTCCAATTCAACATCCTGGTTTAATGCCACCACCTACAAATCCTAGACCTCAAAAGAAAATATAGTTACCCACATAGCCTCAACCAAATTTGAAAAGCCAACAACCACAAAAACCCATGTCTAGTGCTGATACTTAGTAGTATCGTGCTTATGCTTTAGGTGTTGCAGATATACATCTGAGATCTGGAATGACTTTACCAACACCTAAACCACCTCTTATAACTAAAATAATAGACTCTCCTACAGCATTAGAACCTTTAGTTGCTGAGCCTATTGACTCAACTATTGTTACCATGACAATGCCAGTTCAACCAGTAGTAGAACCTCCTTTTCTAGAACAACTGATACAAAAGAAACCTGAACAAACCAAGGAACAACCTTTTGACATTATTGATCAGTTAAAGAATATATATGACCAAATACCACTATTTCAAGCTATTAAGGACATTCTAATCTATGGAAAAGATATTAGGGAAACCTGCTTAAAGAAACCTAGAACGAAGAAAAAGGATCCCACCACGAACCATGTTGTGGGACCAAAATATTCTGATCTAGGAAGTCCAGTAGTGAATGTTAGTATAAATGGTTAGTTTGTTAGAAATGCTTTAATAGATCTTGGAGCTGCTACAAATGTGATGACCAATGATACTATGAAGAAGTTGCAAATAGAAAGATTAAGGCCTACACCAACCATATCGCAACTTGCAGATAGTTCCACTCTCACTTCTGATGGAATGTTAAAGAACATTGTTGTAACCATAGATTCTCTTGAGTATCTAGAAAACTTCATGATTTTGTCTCCTAAAGTCAATATATTTGGTTATTCTACCATCTTAGGTAGTCCATGGTTAGCCATAACTAATGCAAATATAAGTTGTAGATCAAGGAATATGACCATATCAAATGGCCAAGCAACAAAGCAATTTGATTTATATCCTCCAGCCCAACCATTACCAGATTTGAGTACATCTATTTGGCCAGATTTAGGAGATGAAGAAGAAGAATTAAATTCTATAGTACAACTCATAAAGCTGCATAGACAGTCTTTTCTTAAATTGCAAGAAGAAGATTTAGTACTCCAGAGTATCCTCACTAACACTTGTGTAGTAAAAAAAAATGTATTTGAAAGTTCTATGTTAGAATTGATCACTTATGAGGAATGTGATAAGAGTTGTACTTTGTTCAAAGAACCTAAAATTCTTTGTTCACTCCTTCCTTGTGAATTAGAAACAAGTTCAATATATAAATTTTCTATGATAGACTCCACTACTACTATTGAGTTGACTAAAGGTCATAAATTGCATGTCAACCCCAAATTAATATCCACACAGATCGAATAGTTAAAAGAATTGCTTTAGAGGCATGAGAAGACTTTTGCATGGGACTATGATGATATGAAAGGATTAAGTCCTACACTATCTACTCATAGAATATACATTAATGAAGGTTGTTTACCACTTCCTCAAACCCAGAGAAGGATAAATCCAAGCCTTAGAGAAATAATCAAATTGAATTGTAGAAATTGCGTGATTCTAGTTTCATTTATCCTATATCTGATAGTAAATGGGTCTCACTTCTTTTCATAGTGCCTAAGAAAGGAGGGAAATGGAGAATTTGTGTAGATTATAGAGAATTGAATAAGGCTACTAAAAAGGATCACTTTCCTTTACCCTTCATAGACCAAGTTCTAGATACACCAGCTGGAAAGAAGTATTTCTCCTTTCTAGATGGGTATAGTGGTTATAATGAAATTAGTATTGCTCCTGAAGATCAAGATAAAACCACATTTACATGTCCATGGGGTATTTTGCATATTTTGTTTTATTATTTGGTCTATGTAATGCTCCTGCAACACTTCAACTAGAAGTTATCAGTATCTCTACTCATATATCACATGATTGTATGGAAATCTACATGGATGACTTCACAACATTTGGAGTTACTTTTAAAGAAGCAATGATGAATCTTGAGAATGTTTTGGTAAGATGTCAAGAACATAGTTTTGCATTGAATAGTGAAAAGTGTTTCATGCTCATACAGGAGGGTGTGGTACTTGTTTATTTCATATCTGCTACAAGAATACAACTGGACCCATCTAAGATAGAGGTAATTCAAACATTGCCCATACCTAAAAAATCAAAAGATGTAAGATCCTTTCTAGGACATGATGGATATTACTAGTGTTTTATAAAATATTTCAGTAAAATAGCTAATCCTTTGTATAAGTTACTTACAAAAGAAGCTGAATTTAGTTGGACATCTAAATGTAATGAAGCCTTCCTATAGCTTAAGGAAATTTTGACCACAGCCCCAATTTTACAAGGCCCTGATTGGAATTTACCTTTTCACACACACACACACACACACACACACACACACACACACATATATAGATGCCTATGATTATGCCATAGGTGTAGTCCTAGCATAGAAATCCCAAAATTTTGAAAATATCAGTAAGAATCTTTAAGGCCCAGAGTTGAACTACACCATGACTAAAAAAGAATTTCTAGTAATAGTTTATGCCCTAATCAAATTTTTGCATTACATAACTGGTTATTCTATCTATGTTCATAATAATTGTACAAGAATCAAATATCTCATGAAAAAACCTGCTATAATAGGTAGGTTAGAAATATTGTTACTATTGTTGCAAGAATTTGACATAACCATAGTTGATAAGCCTAGAAAAGCCAATGTTGTAGCTGATTATTTATCAAGAATCCATCACGATGATACTGACACTACTTTGGTAGATGATGCATGTTTGGATGAGCATTTGTTTCATATTTCTATTCAAACTCCATGGTATGTAGACATTGCTAGCTATATTGTAGCCAATAAGATACCAGCACATTTTTCTTACAAGGAAAGAAAGTTGCTTGTAGAGAAAAGTTTTGTTTCTCTTGGATAGATAATCTCTTGTTCTTCACTGGACCTGATCAAGTTATGAGAAGATGTGTAAGAGAAGATGAGACATATGAAATTTTACACACATGTCATAATGAACCATGCAGAGGACATTTTTTAGCCAAAAGGATAGCTTTCAAAATCCTAACAATTGGTTATTATTGGCCTACACTTCATAAGGATGCAGTCAACTATACAAGGAAGTGTGACCAATGTCAAAGGATGGGTCAACCAATAGGAATAGATGACATGCCTCTTAATCCTAAAATGGAATTAACACCATTTGACAAATGGGGAATGGACTTCATTGGTCCAATTGATTCTCCATCTAATAGGAAGTCCTATATTCTAATGTGCATTGAATACCTAACAAAATGGGTTGAAATTAAAGCTATGAAGCATGCCCATGATGAAAAAGTTGTTGAATTCCTGTATGAAGAGATTTTTACTTGGTATGGTGTTCCCAAAGAGCTAGTTACTGATCAAGGTGCACAATTTACTTCCAATCTGATCTCAGAATTAATGAAACAATATAACATCTGGCACTAAAAATCCAATCCTTGTCATCCACAAGCTAATGGATAAGTAGAGGTTACAAACCATAAGCTAGAAAATATTCCAACAAAAATAGTCCATATGCATTCTTGGGATTGGACCAACAGATTATAGGAAGCTGTTTGGGCTTATAGAACAACTTGGAAGACTACTCTAGGATTCACACCATTTGAGCTGCTATATGGAAAGGTGGCAATGCTTCCAATTGAATTTGAACATAAAACTCTAAGGACAACCTTGTCATTGGATATTGATCTTCCTATAGCATAAAGAGAACATCTTCTGCATCTTAATTCTTTGGATGAGATGTGTAAAGCCACTTTGTAACATATTGAATTGGTACAAAAATAAAGGAAACAATGGCATGATTCTCATACTATCAATAAACAATTCCAAGTTGGTGATTGGGCATTATTATATGACTCCCAATTCAAGGATATGCTAGGGAAGCTATAGAAAAGATGGTTAGGACCATATGAAATTAGACATGTCTTTGAGAATGGAGTTGTGCAACTAACCACAATTGATCAAGTGCCTTCCAAATTGTTAGTCGATGGTCACTGACTCAAGTTATACAAATAGCCACAAAAAAAAGCCAATTTCTTGTAGTAGTTCCAACAACCAGATTGAAATACAACTCAAGAAACTCTTCCTATAGTCAAAGGTGCAAACCTTCCAATTGTTGCTCTTCAACATTAGTTTTTAGTTTGCATGCTCATAATAATAACTTTATGTCCGCATAAAGTTCACTTTCTATTCACTTTTTTTTTTTCCATCTCATATCTTTATCTTCCATCCATCCACCTCATCTCATTTCTTAATCTTCCATCCACCCACTTTCCACATCATCAAATTTTCCATGTTTTCAATAGAATGTACAAATGCTAATGGATGCTGCCACTAACATTATTTTCACCACCTTTTTGGTACCTGCGACAATCAACTCAACAGGTATAACATTTTCAAATTATCATTCATTTATAATTCCACAAATTTCCTCAATTATATTTAATACCACATGATATATATAATGGCAACATATGCTAGTCCCTCACTCATACTAATTTGAAAAGTGAGGACACTTGTCTAAAATTAGTAGGGGGCAAGGGAAGGTCATACTATCTAATGGCATGTTTGATTATCCATGATGATTTTCTAAATCTTCATATTACCCCTTATTAATGAAAATTTGTTGCCATAAGTATGCATTGTAAGGTCTTGTACTCCCTATTTTTGAATTTTTTTTATGTCAAGCAATGATGTGACCTATTTTTAAACTTTTTGTCATTTGAACCCTATTTCTAGATGATTCCCACACAAATTCATGATTTACCTTCATTCAAAGCTTAATTATTGTACATAACAACTTGTTATGGCAATTAATGATTCCTAAATTAAAGTAGTGTGATGAGTCTAAGGAATAACATAGAGTTTGAAGCTTGAATTCAGAAAAAAAAGAAGGGGAGAAAGCAGAGTAGAAGAGGAAGCGCTAAGAAAATGGGTGAGAATTTGCAAAGAAGAGAGTTAGTAGAGTGCACTATGTTGCTCTCTAATGTAGAAGCTATGAGAAGATTCAATGCATGTGGATGGCTAGGTTATTGTTTAAGTTTAATGACATATGATGAAGAGGCAGCTGTAGAATTTACTAGGATATTTGACAAGGGCAAAGCTTCTATTTGGGGCTTCATAGTAGTTGCAATAGAGGAGTGCATTATAGAAGTAATCGAGTTACCTATGGTTGGAGAGAACTACCCGAGCAAGCATGATGCTAGGTTAGAGAGGACCCAATTTATTGGACCACATGACCCTCAATTGGATGTCATGAAACAAGGATGTAAGAGGTTGTCATTGCCGCCACCATACCCTGGATTAGTGATGCACATTATCAGGTATTTTAATTATGAAGAAAAAATTTCTCACTTTCATGCACATCATTTTAGGTTACTTACCTGTGTAAGGCATAATATTGCTATGAATATTCTGAATTTCTTGTATAATATGCTTTGTAATAGTGTAGAGGAGTCTTAGAAAGGGAAAGAGAATTATGTTGATCACCATGCTTTAATTAAGTTGTTAATAAAGAGGTCTCTTAGGGATGTATCCTCTTTAACATGGGATGATTTTGTGCAACTTAAAACCTTGCAACCCCAAGCTAGCCCTAGTGAACAACATAGTGAGGAAAGCATAACTCTCAGTAGTGAGCCTACAGAACAAAACATTCAAGGAGCTAAAACTGAAAAGACTCTAGGAAATGAACAAGAAATTGCCCCTATTCAAGAAAATGTGCCTCCACCTATACAAGAAATCCCTAAATCTACTACTATAAAGGCTAAGAGGAAATAAAAATTATCAGAAGAAACTTCTATTCAACAAGAACCAAGTCCTACAATTGTAAAACAAAAGAGAACAAAGAAGGGTCCTACAAAAATTGATCTTATAGTAGTGACATCAAAGCAACAAAGTAGGAAAAAGGTTGTAACATAGTAAGAGACTCTTGTATGAAAAAGCCCTAGAATGAGAGGGCATGTTTCTAAGGATCCTATGTTGTCTAAAACACCCACTAGGGAATCTCTCGTGCAAATTGTTTTTGATTATTCTCCCCCTCATCTTGAGATAACAAATACTCCTGATAATCTTATTGTAGAGTGTGGAAAATAAATTAAAGAAACTTTCAATGATATCCCAACAAATTTACTAGACACTTCCAGTCATAGGGATGAAACAGTTCCTAAGTATGTTGATCTAAATACTACCTTAGTTACACATAGATCAACATGGGTCAATAGTTTGGCAAAGCATCTATGGTAGGAACAAAGAAGGAGGAAAAGGGATCATAAAGAAGAAGACAACAGTTTTGTCACCATGCAAAAGATGCTTTTTCAACTATATGGACAGTATTTGATTACTAAAGCATTGTGAAAAGAAGAAAAGAAGAAGAATAAAATTATAATATCAAAAAATGAGAAAATTGCCAAATTGAAAGAATAGCTAGAAAGCCAAAAATAGTGCATCGACCATGCCCTTAAGCTAGCTGACCAAGCCCTTGCTTGTAGGCCACCACCTAGAGTCTATGCTCTCTTCTTGAAAGAGAAATTTCTTTTGTTTTAGTTAATGTTAACTCTCACGAATATGAATGCAGAGGTTAAGTTAGCATAAGAATTTTATGGGTTGTATCAAACTTTACCACCATGGAAACATAACTTATTGTGTGAATTATATGTTCATAACTTTGTTATTCCTGCAAAAGCTGAGTGGAATCCTTTGCTTTACATAGGAGATGTAGATTTCAAAGCTCTCATGTCATGGATTTCCAATGAAGTGAATTATGATAGGTATTTGAATGACTACAGAGATGAGGAGAGAGCAGAACCTTTACCTTTAAGAGAAAAAAGTAGTAAGCTAGATGAGATGCTTCATGATTGGTTTACATTGCCGTATGGAAAGAGGAATCCAAAAGTAAGGGAGAAGATATTTGTTGCCAGAACTAAGGTTTATGCTGAATATGAAAACTTTCCCTACTTTGCATTTACGAGAGCTATGACTATTGTAAGGATCAGGTTGGCGAGACTACCTAAATCTCTTAAGAAATCAAAACCACATAGCCCTATTAACTTGGAAGCAATGCTACATAGAGTTCCAAAATATTTAGAATTAAGAAAGCAGCCAAAACTAGAGTTGTGGTGTCCTTTAACAATGCAACCTCTAATTTTTATATGACCCTTGTATGGTATCAATGTTGATAGACTTGATAAGTTGTAGGAAGATCACCAAAGAGAAGTTTGGGAGAGAACTAGATGATTTTACTACACTTTTAAGAGTAATAGAAAGGGGAGGATGATAATTTGAGAGTTTAGGTCTCTAGCAAGGAAGTGCAATGCTTGAGGACAAGCATTAGTTTGGCAGGGGGTGGATGATGAGACTAAAATTTGCCTTTATTTTGTGGTGTTTAAGATACTTTGTTGATACTCTATTTATCTTTGTTAAAACACTTATGGACCTATGTTTACCAAACCTTTGATGAACCTATGGCATAGAAACTATGTCATCTTTTTCTAATATTATATCTAGTATGCAGTATTTCATATAGTTATCAAAATGTGTGTTCTTATGTTTGAATTTAATTTGATAAATGTTCTTATTTCAAACATGTTTTGTGTTGTAACTAACCTATTAATGGAGACTAAAAGATGATTGGAGGAATTCAACAGTTAGGTGTCAACAACATTCAAGGAGAAGTGAGCACTAAGGAGCAACCACAGTGGAGACAGTTGTAACGATTCTAGAAAAAACAACAGCGAGTAAGGAGGAGCTATGAAGATTCATTCCCTTCTCTACATTTACTCTATGGTGAGTGGATGTTAAGACTTTATTATTCCTTCCTTAATCTGTCATTTCTTCTTCCCACCTTTAGTTGTTCTTCCTATATTCTCATTTGTAGATTTAAAGCTAGGACATTTACTTTTCTATTATGGAATAAAGTGTTGATCTCCTATATATGTAGGAATCGACCCCAATGTGTTAAGTTTTTGACAAATTTTTAGCAAGTAAGAAGAAAAGTTATGAGAATAGACTATTAACTTTTACAGTTGTGTTTTACAATTATGTTTTATGTAATGAATATCTAAATGGAATGAAATAGTTTTCTTTGGCTTCTATCCTATGTTAGTAGTTTAGAGAATTTGACCAAGGGGACCCACTTGGGAGGTGGATTAGATTAGGATAGAATATATTTATTTTCAATAATTAGTAGCATCAAACTTTGTGAATGTTCTTGCAACATATGTGAGAACAATTTTAGTGGATGAGCCAAGTTGGTATATTTGTTATCTTTTCTATTGTATTTTCAGTTTTCATAGAGTTAAGTGTTTTACTTTCCTAAAGCACTAGTGTAAGTTTTTTTCCTTGCATTTTTACTTTCTTGTAGCATAAGCATAGTGACTCATTAAGAGACCTAGTGCACATGCTATGACGACCATTTCAAGTATATGTCCTTGGGTTGATGAGATTAAATGCACCTCATTGTGGGGAAAATAGTTCTTAGTTTGAATATATTATTCCTAAGCAAGGCCTAGTGCATGACTATGATACACCTATTGTGAGATAGTTCATTCTGCATCATGGAAAATTTAGAGTTTCCAAAATTAACTCCACATAACTATGCTATATGGTCCATTAAAATGTGGTGTCACTTAATGCATAAAGGAGTTTCTCAATATGTAGATGGTACCCTTCCTAAATGAACAAGTGATCAAGTATCTACCAGTGAAATCGTTGATTGACAAATAATGGATAGGGAAGCCCTAGGTGATATTTGTTTGGGGATTGTAAACAAGATCATATATCAGATTCATAAGTCTCATACATCTAAGGAAGCTTGGGATACCCTCCAAAACCTATACAGTAAAGTGTTTAAGGAAGATGCTTTCAAAATTGAAGATGATCTTGTCTCCTTAGATCCTAAGGCATTTGATTTTATAAAGGATTTTATCATAAAGGTGAATGAATTAAGAACAAAGCTTGATGATTGTGGGAGTTCTATTAAAGATGATAGGTTAATCTATCTCATTTATAATAAACTACCATCTAAGTACTCCACATTTGTTTCTACCTATAACACATCAAAGACTACATTAGGGTCCGCATATTAAAAAATTTCTTTTGATCATTATGCTAAACTATTGGATGAAGAAAAGAAGTTGAAACCAATGGGGATTCTCAATTCACCTAAGTCTAAGGCATTGTTGGCCAATGATGAGGATTCTCAAAATTTAGCTAGCCAATCTTCAAATAAAGGAAAGGGCAAGAATAAGAAGTGGAAGAATAAAAAATTAGAGGATGAAAAAAAGACAACACCATCATCAAATCAACAAGGCAAGTCTTCAAATTCAAATAAGAAGGGGGGCAATAATAAGGACAAGAAAAAGTGTTATTATTGCAAAAAGTTGGGTCATGAAGAACATGAGTGCTATCATAAGAAGATTGATGAGTTAATGAAAATCATAAAGAAACATAACGTTTGATTGCCTAATTCTTATAAGGAGAAAGGATATTCCTTAGATTCAAAGGGAAAAGGGCAAGCATTCATGGCAAGTTCAAGTTCTTCATTAGAATGGATTCTTGACTCAGTTGCCTCATATCATATGGGTTATTCAAAAGGAGATTTTTCTTTGTTGAAACAGTCTAAGGTACCACATATCTTTCTGGGAGATGATACAAAAAATGGAAGTTGAAGGGAAAGGAAATGTGGAGATGGAAAATAGAGAGTTTGAAAATGTTCTCTATATTCCATACCTAAATTCTAATCTTCTCTCAATTTACCAAATCACTCACCTTGGAGATGGTCACAAATTTGAGTTCCTTCCTAACTCAGTAAAGGTGCACAGTCTAAAAGATGATTCATTGGTTGTAGTGGGGAAAATTAATCATGAAAAAAGGTTGTATTCTTTCTCCCACTTTGTGCCCAAGTTTCCTTTTCAAGGCTTACAATTCACACATCCAATTATAGCATAAGTAGTTTGGTCATCTTTCCTTCTTCTATCTTCAACAAATTTTCTCAAACAATATGATCAAAGGTCTACCTATAATCAACTTTTCCCGAGGAGAATGTTCTACATGTTCAGTGGATATGCATCTAGAGGAGAAGTTACATAAGGGGAAGTCGTCAAGAGCACTACTTGTTCTTTAGTTGGTTCACATGGTACTAGTAGTTCATTTTGTAGTGACATTAGTTAGCCAAGGTCGCTACATACTTAATTTCATTGACAACTTTTCACAATATACATGGATCTACTTTCTTCATTAAAGAACAAAGTGTTGGATATGTTTCTAGCCTTCAAGACTCATGTTGAATAGAAATATAGGAAATCCATCAAGGTTCTAAGGATGGACAATGAAAACATATATGGGAACAAAAGACTTAAAGACTTTTGCAAACTTGAGGGTATTGATCTTCAGAATCAACCAACATTTAGTCCACACAAGATAGATGTTACAACACTGAGGTTATGAACTCTTAAGTCAATGGAAAGTTCCATGATACAAGCCAAGTCTCTACATCCCTCACTTGAAGTCAAAGCAATCAGAATTGCCAATCACATACCTAATAGGTCTCCTCATCATGCCTCAAATAGAAATACTTTTTTTGAGGTATGTTGTAGCAGAAAACTAGTTGTGACACACTTTAGAGTCTTTGGTTGTCCTACATGCGAAGAGATATCTTCTAAGGGATGCAAGCCACCATCACCTAGGCCTCGTACTCTCATCGAATATGAAGATAGTGTCATGGCTTATAGACTTATGGATCTTGAGACACATGAGACCTTTGTGGAGAAGGATGTACAGTTTGAGGAAAGTTCACCAAGCTTGTCCTCTAATCCTCTTTGCACATCATAAATTGTGGAAACTGATAGTGACACTAATGATAGTGCTCCAATAGTGACACTAATGATAGTGCTCCAATGCAGTGAGAAGTCATAACATTAGCACATTCCACATGCATATATTTTCACAATGATAGGTCTAGCAAAACAAGGTACACCTAGTGTTCTAGCTCCAACATTAGAGGATGACTACATAGCAGATATTGTAGGTTTTTTTGTGGAGTCACACATCACATATTTGGGAGACATCATTGATGATATACATCTTCTCTTTGATGGAGAAAATCCTTCTTCAGTTGTTGTGAGGGCTCACTCTAACCCTCATGTCCATTCTCTACATGATCGATCTTCATAGGTTGATATGATTTTTGATACTTATGTACAATAGTTATAGGAGGTCTCTTTATCATTTGAGGAGACAATAGATTCTTTGGGATAGGTTCTACATTCATCCTTGATAGGGATAGTTGAGAAGGTTTTAGAGACATCATCAATCATGGGACTCTTTCCACACATAGCAGAAGCATCTCACTTGTACCTATGGTATTGTTTCTTCCAAAGGGGAGGAACACTATTCAATAGTCCTGGATCAACTTCTACATCGGAGTGTCTATCACTGATCAACACTCTTCATTTTGGGGGGAGACTACCTTGTATCTCTTCTTCTTCTCTCTTGTGGGGGAGAGCTTTTTCTCTTTTGGGATAGTGTTCTTCTCACATTTCTCTATTGTATATACTTGATGTATGTCATCATGGGGGTGTCTTGATTACTCCATCCATCCATCCATCCATCTAGTTTTTTCATATCTCTTCTTGGAGGAGGGTTTTTTCCATGATTTTTTCCCTCTTTCTCCACTTTATGAGAGATTGCATTTCATTATGTACATGGGTACCTAACATGCCCTAGTAGTCGGGACCCATCATGCATTTCATTTTAGCTTTTGTAAGCTTTAGTGCATTCCCCTAAGTTTCACTTAAGAGGAGGTGTTGGTGTAAATAAGTATTTACTTATTACACTTTACTTAAGTTTACTTAGGTTAATGCATTATTTTATTATATTTCATTATTTTATTATTTATTTAGGTAAAACATTTAGGAGTTTTCGTACTCTTATGAGCTATCATGTTGATAACACTAGAGTCTGCATCATTAATTGAGTTTTCATGTAGACAACACAGTTATTCACACTTCTAATTTAGCACATGGTGCTACAACATTATTTTGCATGCTAAACTTTTGTAGGCTTATCCTCTCATCATCCCACTTACTCCTATGCTTAATGGAGGATAATCCATATCTAGTGGACATGTTCCTAGTTGTATGGCTTATCACGTTGTTGATTCCTATACATTCTAGAACCATTCCAAAGGCCTTTATATATATGCACTCCTAGTGTACTTCTAATCAATATTGAATGAACAAATTGTTATTTTGATCATACTCTCTTTAGTCTACTATTGTGCTTGTGCTTGAGTTCCTAGGTCTTGGATGAATTTTTCCCTAAGGAAAATTCTTACACTCCCTTTCTAGATTACCATTTTTTGTCTAACTTTCTGAAATGGGATTTTCTTTAGTACCTTTTTCTAGCTAGGTTCTTAGGTATTTGCATGGGAAGGTGCATTTTTTACAACCCATAAAGTAGTGAATTCTCCTTTATAAGTCAAGATGTGTATTTAAGAAGAAAATTTTAGATTGATCTGCATTGACCTTTTGTCTTGAGGCTTCTATGTATGTGTTAATTTATTTATAATTTATAATTTCTTCCATAGTATTTTTTTCTAGGGAGAATAGTATCATCTACAAATTGTTCATGTGTGATTCAGGTATTCCTTTTTTTTCTAAAACTCATTTAAGGGTAAGTGCAAGAAGTGTGGTCCCACTTTTGGGGAAAAAAGTGGAAGTGTTTTTCCTATTTTTGAAATTTATTGTCGATTAATGTCAAAATTTGACCCATTTAGAGATTGAATATAAAAAAACTTCAGCAATAAAAATTGTAGTGTTCAAAATTTACATTTTGAATATGTAATTTATTTGTATACCCATATGATAATTTTGTTGGTATGGATCTTTAAAAATGACTTTTTCAAAAGATATGTTTCAGGGTCATACCACACTCATGTACGAACACCATAATTTGACACAAATAAGTGAATTTTTATAAATCCTTTTAAACCAAGTTACCTAACACACCAAAGATTGATGATAATATTTTTCTTAAGTTTTCATTACATAATTATATTATTATTAAGTTTTAATTGGCTATAAAGGTAAATTTCAAAATCTCTTGTGTATGGACACCATAATTTGATCAAAATTTCACTTTCTCAAATTTTTTTTTTTAAAAAAAAAAACTTCAAAAGAATTGTATGCACATTGATGCCATATAAATTAATTTAAGAAAGATCATAAAATAAAAAGTTTACTAATTTTTAGTGAACCTTGCTATTTTACATTTAGGTACCACATTTGATTAAAAGGTAATGCACAAAATAGTAAATAAAATCATAACACTAAAATTTATATTTTTGAATTGAGGACTGTGAGAGCTCTAGTGAATTTTTGTTTCATTAAAAAAATTGATGCAAAAGACCCTCTAACAATTATGACAAGGCATGAATTTATTAGTTCAATGCCGTAGCCAAATCTTGAGAGGTCAAGGCATACGTTTTGCCTCACCAAGCCTATGTTAGAAATTCTTTAGAATAACTGAGAGGGGGGTGACTCAATTATTCATGGTCCAAATGTCTTAATAAAAAATTTCACTAAGTATAGTGAGCCCATTTAAACTAACCATGCATCCAACCTAAACATTCTTCTTAGCAAGTTACTAATAAATCAACATGCAGGAATAAGACATGAAAAATCAACACATAACACAATGATTTACGTAAAAACCTAATTTGGGAAAAATTACTAGTAACATGCTACCTTTTTTCTCACTCTTTTCAAGTGATGCCCTATGAGAGACCTGCCCTATTAAAGGCTACAACACACTATTAAATGTGACCCAGCTAAGGGATTTCAACCACCCTGTTAGGAGTGTGCTTGATTAAAAGACTTTAGAACATTCACTTGGAATGTCACCCTATTAAAATATTTCTCAATGGCTATTAGACCAACCTAAGTTCATAGGATTTTTCTCTAACTAATACAATTTCTAAAGAGTAACAATAAGGGCTGTCGATCTGATATAACTCACAACATAACTTGCAAATTTTAGAGATCAATTTAGTTCACAAATTTGCCTATCTTTTAGTCTTTACAGCTCTTACAGCTTGTCCCCCTTTCAAGCTTTGTCCTTTGAGTTTCCTTTCTCATTCTACCAATGTAATTACCTATGTGGTCACTTATCAAAGTAGAATCTGTGTACTCTATTCTTCCCTCTCAATGCCTTCTCCTTTACACCACACACTCTCTCCAATCTCCACTCTTTGCTTCTTGGCCTGAAACTCCTTAAGCAGGACTTTGGAATACTTTTTATGCTCTAATCTTCCCACTCTTACTTTGGGTTTGAATGGTTTAGGTAAGATATGATGTATCTTCCCCTTATCTTTTTTCTTCTAGAAACATCATGTGAAATCCACTTGTATTCACCTAAAAATGGGTAACCTAAAATTTTGTACCACTAGCTCAACATCCATATCTTCCATCTGGTTCATAAAATTCAAGGTAACAAACCTATTGGCTTAGATCTAATGAATCTTTGACTTTTCAAATAATGTAGTAGCTTAGTGCTATTAACTTTCTAATGCTCGGCACATACTATGTTACTCAACACAAACTGTGCTACTCGACACCCACTATGGATTCACTCAGCATCAACTAAGTTTTACTAATGCTTGACACCTATTACATTTTGTCTATCTCAATACCTGAACTTTCTTATCACCTACTATTTCACTCAGTGTACACTAGATTTTGCATTTTCTTGAAACTTTTTGATAATCTGCTTAGCATGAAATGACTTAATTAGCACCCACTAATGAATTTAGTCAAGCTTTGCAGATAGTTTTGTTATAACTTATTCGTCTAGAGTTTTTAAGTGTATTCGACCTCTGTATCTTCAAGTGTATTATTAATACATCATTTTACCATTTTCTTAACTGATCCTTGTACTTCATTACAAAATCATAACTCAACCTTTCCCTTAGGTCCTTTTGTTACATCTTATTGATTAAATCCTCTTCATCAATCAACTAAGTGATAATACTTAAATCTTATAAGCAATTTTCATTCCAAAAAATAGCAGGTTTGACATCAGTGACAAAAAAATATTGAAAACATGCTTTATCAACAATCTCCCTTCTTCAATAATGATCTTTTCAATTAGATTTCCATAGCCTATCCCAAACCAAAATCCAAGGAAGGAAAAAAACATTTTGTTGCATGTTGCAAGAAATGGGCACCCATTATTTGAAATTAAAAAATGGTTACTACTTTTGAAAATTAAAATCGATGTTTAAAATGCATTTAAAATCACTCAAAAAATTAAAATTGATTTTTTTAGAAATGGGTATTTTTTTTAAAATAAAAATTGGGTACCCATTTTTTTAAAATAAAAAATGGTTAATACCCATTTCCAAAAATTAGTTTTTTTATTTTTTCAAAATTGGGTACTCATTTTCTGAAAATAAAAAATGGGTGCCCAATTTTTAAATTTAGGACCGAGCCTAATACAAGTGCCCATTTTTTAAAAAATGAGTACCCATTTCTAAAAGAGCATGATTTCAATCGACATGCTTCTATGAAATTGAGACCCAACTTCTTTCTTCTACCCTTAATTTTAGATTTTGATTGAGCCTTTTTTATGGTTCTACCAAAGGATTATGCCATAGTTATGAATAGGAAGGGTGAAATTAGATCTCCTTATCTAATTCCTCTTGAAATGCTAAAGAAATTTTCTAGTATACCATTGATGAGAAGAAATTTTTTAGAGGTAACAATATAGTAAAAAAACAAGGTTTATCCATTGGTGTGAGAATCTAAAATCTTAAAGGATTTTGCATAGAAATCTCCAATTCACTTTAACATATGCTTTTTGAATGTCTAATTTCATGAACATGCATGCCTTTTTATTGTTTTGGCTTCAATTAATTAACTCTTGGATCATGATAGCTCCATCTAATATTGATCTATTAGGCACAAAACATGTGTTGACATTCAGTCAAATTTGTTATTAGACAACACTTATTTAGATTCTATATGGCTACTAATCTCATTGAACATTCTACAGTGTTTTCCATGCATTTCAGTAGCCACTGAACACTTTAGTTCAACTTGAGCATTCTAGTGGTTACCAAGTAAATTTAGCTAGTGTAAAGTCTAACAGTTCAACCTGAGCAATTCAATAGTTACTAAACTTTGTAGTTTCTATTGAGTTAGTAGTATATGTAAAGTTTAAAAAAGTGTTGATCGAGTTGTATGATGATTAATTTTTATTGAGTGCAGTCATGGTAAATAGGTAATTCAATTTATACCGAGTTACACAATATCTACCAAGTCACTAGTGCAGACAATGTTCAAGACTATATTGAAGTGATTAGTATGGACTGAGCTTCTACTTCTACCAAGTGCATGATGATGCTGAGTAATGACAGTGGACACTGTGTATCAGAACTTCATCCCTCCCCTCTCAGTAACCTAGCTAGTCTTGAATATTTCTAACAATTGGTATTAGAGCTTTGTGGTTCTTAGGATATAGTTTGACAGCTTGAGTAAAGATCAAGGACAATGGAGATTCAGACTTGACAAAAACCATTGACAATGAAAAGCTAGAACTAGAGATGGCCATAGCCCAACTCAAGAAAGAAAAGGAGAATCTTTCACAATCCCTAAATAGAAGGAAGGAACTTGCTAATCAAATGAATGACCATAAATATATTGAAGAGAGAATTGAATTTTTTTTCCCTTCAATTAGCTTAGACGAAGAAAATGATGGAATCAAATAACTCCTAGAAAAGAATGGTTCCCTACAAGAAGAGGTAAGGAAATTGAAAAGAAAGCAAGAAATTTAGTCAATAAGCTTATGTGAAATCTTGGAATAGAGAAATAAGGAAAAAAAAGAATTGGATGGAAGGAACAATGAAATTCAAAATCAATCCCTTCAACAAAAAGACCTTATTGATCAACTCTCCAATGCAAATGAAGAAATCACAAGCTTGAGATTTGAAAATGAAAGCATAAGGAATGACTAAACTCTGCAAGACAAATCAATGAAATATTGAAAATAATCTAAATTCTATAATGCAATTCAATGAAATGATAATGAAATCCCAAGTAGACATGGATCAATTGAATCAGCTAAATGAGCAAAATCTATATAGGCAAAATTGTAAAGCAAGAATTGGATATGAAGAAGAAGGTGAGTCCTCCAAGAAAGGTGCCCAAAATAATCAAAAACTTACTTGGAATCATTCTGGTAAGATAGGTCATACATCAAAAAAATGTTGGAGTAATGGAAAAGCTAAATTCAATAGAAAATGCTACAATTGCAATCAGCATGGTCATAGGGCTATGAATGCAAACAGAAACCAAAATTTGAGGGCAAGTGTCACAAATGAAGAAATAAGGTCACAAGGCATTTGAATGCAGATCTAAGTCATTCAATCTAGCAGAAAAAATTATAAAAGCAATATTTGATTGGGACTACAACACTTTGTGTAGATGTCATTACTATGGAGAATATGGACACATTGGCATGATTGTGTTAAACATCACATGAGAAGAAAAGATAACACCATAAGATGTTTCTCATGTACTAAACTTGGTCATATAGCTAAGAATTGCATGAATATAAGTAGAATTGAAGATGAAAAGAAAGTAAAAGTAGATAACATCAGGAAGTAGATGAGACATCAATGGATTCTTAAATCTATCAAGCATGCTAGTTCAAGCAATGATGGTCATATCACTCAAGAAGTGGGTGACTCCACCATTTCCAACTAAGTTCTTAAGGAACAACTGGAACTACATTGTCAAGATCACATCCTAATAGTTCCAATTGAAATGAAGAAAAGATCCAAATTAGTATTCAAGATATAGAAGGATCATTAAGTGAGATCGACAATAGCTATCACCGAGATGACTTCTCTACTAAGCAAGGTTGGGTCATGGACTCTACTGAGAAAAGTTGGGAGTTACGTGGACATGTTTGATTACCAAGTTATGAAGCCTTTACCAAGAAATCCAAATAAATAGTGGATGATAGCTTGGCAAGCACTATGTCATCACAACTACCATCATACCGAGCATTAATGGTGAAGTTTTATCAAAAATGTAGGAAATTGACTTCATTTTCACTGAGAATTCTAAGTGTTATTGCAAAGAAGAGATTTGTAGAGAAATCAAGTGACTTTAAGTAGAATTTGCAACTAAGTTCTTTGAAGTTTTTCATAGCACACCAAGTTATCATGGCATCAAGTAGTAGCAACAAGGCAAGGAAAGGGTCTGAGATGTTTCTTTGAGGAGTGGAATGGAAAGCCCCTAATTTCAAACTCATGTCAAAAATACGTGAAACCCTTGACCCGAATGGAGCATAGTCATAGACCCCACCAAAGGTACTTCTCATAAATGATATTCAAACTCATTTTAAATGTGCAATTCAGGATATTGGAACCCTAGAAATGGATGATGCCCTAGGTGAACTCTATGTTAATAGGATTCTCAAACTTGAACACAAACATTTGGAAGAAAAGGGTTTAACACATATTCCCCATCTATTCTAGAGTTTCCAAATAAAATGGATGAAAGACATCCTTAGCTGAGTTCACAATAGTTAATTATGGCTTGAGAAACTAGTAATAATCATGAAGAAGATGATTCATTGCATCATTGGTTTTCGTACGCTCACCAAGGCCAAGGTAACCAAAACCCTAGGTCAGATAGAGTTAGAAAGAAAACCCTCATCGAGTGGGACAATAAAGGTATGAAAATTAGTGGTGTGACTGATGCAAAGTTGAAATTCAATATCCATGTCATAGCACACAAGATCCATAGTTCTAGCTGACTAAATAGTGTGTCATGTGAAGCAATTGACCTAGCCTACAAGGTTGTGAAGAACAACTTGTCATATGACCTTGCAGATTTGTTGTTGAAACAATTCAACAAAAACATGGAAAGCATTAGAACCTCCAAGAACGAACCCCACAAATTTGGTTCATTGTTGACATATTTATTTTTCTATGTTCAAATTTATTTTCCCTTCAAAAGACATGATAGTATGGAGAAAAGATGTGACAGTTTTGTATCCAATTAATGAATATATTTTTGAAATGGGTGAAAATTTTGTTAGCATTATGGATAATTATTTTGAAGTCTTCAAGGAAAAGATGAATATCAAATTCAAGATACCAAATAAATTGGTAGAAGATTACAAGAATGATGTTTTTTTCATGGTAGACAATGATAGAGTCTACATTTAGGCAGTAAGACCCAAAGTTGTATGGGTAAAACCTCTTCCCTATGAGGTAAATATTGATGAAACCAAAGATATCATTGAATCCTTGGTGAATGAGTTAGTTGATCCAAAGGCGCCCTACTTTGGAACCTATGATGAGAAAAAGGAAGAATAGATCTTGAGATCAAGCTTCCTTAGGTGATTAACAAAGGTAAGAGGAGGATAGCCAAATTGAAATCATCCACACCTCTTATGTTTATTGAGGGAAAAAGAGAAGATGTTGAAGAAGCAAAGGATGAAGAGGAATCAAAAAAGGATGAATAGCTTGTAAAGAAGAAAGGTAAGGTGATTATCAGCAAGCCACTAAAGCCATCCATTGTAGTGTTTACCAAGAGATCCAGGAAGAAGGAAAATAAGCAAGGTAGTGATGTAATCTTCAACAGACCTCTACCTATATTTCAAGAGAGAATCAAGGTGCTAAGAGAAGGTGATGGTGTGCATAACTTTAAAGCTCTCAAGTATGAGACAACGACTCTACAGAGTAGAAAGAAGTTGGAGATTTGGTCATGGACAAGATAGGCCAATAGAAATACTGTCCAAACTAGCTGGCAACAAAAAATCCTATAGTTTTTTTGGAGAAGATCAAAGTAAGATGGGAAAATACCAAGTATATTATCAAAGACATTTTTGCACAAAACTTAAGATAGTTGGTACCTGCCTTGAAAAATGTAGAAGTAAACAAGGAATTGAAAGACAATGAGAACAAAATGACTCTTAAGTTCAATACTTGTCTAGTTTTGATGAAAGATATAGAGTATGTTGTAAGGAATGCAAAAAACACATGGAGAAATGTGTTTCATCTTCACAAACCGAGTAAGTATCTAGTGGAGATCAAAGATGATGATGATGATAGTAACAAAGATGAAGATAATGATGAAGACTCCACTCATTTTGTCATGGTTGATTATTAGGAGCTCATGAAGGATGATGAAGAAGAGAAAGAGGAAGAAGCTATAGAGGAAGCCAAGGAAGATGATGAGGAGACTGACCTAGTTAAGATAGTTGTAGCTATCATTCCCTAACTTCCTCACTCTCCAACTAAACTTGCAACATCATCAAGCTTAGAGATAACTTCAGCAAGTTTGATTGTGACCACAACTAACACATCAAATGTCCAATTACTCTTTGCTACCTCATAGCTTATCACATCACTGATAGAAGTGTTTCCCACTTCTTCTACCAAGCTACAACATCCTTTAGCCACTGAGTCAACATCAACAACCATGGATAAAGTATGTTCTACCATTTTGTGCTCTTCTACAATAAGTACAAATATTGATTCTAAAATTTTGGATACTCCTGTAAGTACTTCAATTTTGGATTTAGTACGCATACCAGTTAGTATTCCATTGGTTGGTACTATACAAATTTTTATTGCTAGTCCAACAATTTTCGCTATTGTTTCTATACTAGATTCTAAGGCATTAAGTACAAGGATAGTTGAACCTAAGGTTCAGTTGAGTACAATATTTTTGAGTAAAGGAAAGGAGAAAGAAGAGGATATAGATTTGGATGAGGAGATTGAAATTTCCAAATGGGACATTTACAATCTCATTGTAGATAAAATGCATATAGTTAATGAACTCCTCCAAAAGAAGGCAAAACAACAGAAACTTAGAGAGGACAGAGACAGAGAGTATAAAATCATAGATGATGCAAAGAACATTTTGACTAAGACTATAGGTGTTGAAGTTGATACTTGTCAACACATTTTGTAATAGTTAGAAGATGCAGTTAAAAAGTTCAATTAGGATACTAGTGGTCAAGAAAAATTGATTGAGAAAGTAGAGAAGAAATTTGATAATAAATTGCTTGAGCACATTGCTCAGCAAATAGCTATCTAACAACTGGAGCTTTCTTCAATTTTGACTAATCTTGAAACCTCTTGCACAAATGTAACATCACTTTCTCCAAAGTTGTGTGATGTTACTGAGTTCACAAAGGAAATAAAGAGAAAATTGACAAAGGTTAATTAGGATCTGAAGGCTAGTGCACAACAGTTAGAATTATTGAGAGAGGAAGCAAGGATTCGGTCTACACTATTATATATTTAGAATATGATCCTTCCTATCATGGATACAATGTACAAGCATATTGTCTATTCAAAAATATTGATCCATGGCAACAACTTCTCCATTGCAGATCACATGATCTAGCTATTTGCAAAAGTGCAAGATTGTCTACATATGTGCAAAGTTTTGCAAGAGAACTAGGATAAGACCTTAAACCTCATTCTCAAGTTACATTCAGATTTTCTTTCTCATTTTGGTGTCTCCAAGTAAATAAGTTGTGAATAATTCTTTGGCATTACTATCAAAAAGGGGGAGAAATACTTGTTATACTATGGGGAGAGACACTTAATATGTTAATATGCTATGGGGAGAAGTGTATTTAGCAAATAATTTGTAGATAAAGTATACTATATATACTTATAAAGACAAATCTTGAAAAAACTCAAAACAATATACCATACCAAGCTAGTGCCACATTGTATTGTATTTAAGTTTTGGCTAATAAGTATTTTTGTCACTAATGCCAAAGGGGAAGATTGTTGACATTCAATCAAGTTTGTTATTAGCAACAACAGTTATTTAGATTTTGTATGGCTATCAAGCTCATTGAATAGTCTACAGTGTTTTCCATGTATTTCAGTAGCCATCGAGCACTACAGTTCAACTTGAGCATTCTAGTGGTTACCAAGTAAATTCATCAATGTGAAGTCTAATACTTCAACTAGAGCAGTTCAATGGTTACTGAGCTTTGCAATTTCTACTAAGTTAGCAATATATGTAAAAAAAAGCAAGTGTTAAACAAGTTGTATTATGATCAGTGTTTACCAAGTGTAGTCATGGTAAATAGGTAATTTAGTTTATACTAAGTTACACTATATCTACTAAGTCACTAGTGCAGACCATGTTCAAGACTACATGATGCAGCGCAAGGTAGGAGAATCTGCAAAGGAGATGTCCTTGCCCCCATCAAATAACCACATGATAGAAACACAATAAAAATGCATGGTGTGTTGTCAAATTTGAACTCTTTATTCATAAAATGACTATTACATGCAATGTACTAGGCTATAACACCTTCCTAGTTATAGCCAAATACAATAACAATTTTACAAGATCCAACCCAAACACAAGCTAGTCCAGATCCACACTCTAGTAGAAACCTCCAAGACCTCAACTTGTTCTCACAAGCCACCAAGAAACCTCCTTGTTTCTAAATGACAGCCACTAGCTCTTCTCACAAACTCACAACTCCACTAGAATCCTATTGTAAACTACCTCACATTTGGCACTCTATCTACAAGCTCAAGAAAATTTAATCCTTTGCTTCCTCCTTCTCTCCAAGCTTCTACAAAGAAGAGATCACACCTTGAAGCTTGATTAGACATGCTCATATGCCTTGCTTAAATAGGCACTTATCAGCCAAGATGTTACCAACACAACAAATGTGGGATAAAAGGTAAATGCAGTTACCTTTCAACAAGTATTTAATTCCCACCCAAAGACAACTAAGCACCACCACATGGCCCAAGAAATATTAAATGTATGATTTAATAAAATGTCCACAAACTTCCAGAATTCCACCTACACACCTCAATAAAATGGAATGACAACCATTTTTATTTATTTTTCTATTTCTACCACCTATGCACCTCAAAAATAGAAATTCCTTTGTTTCTCTTTTCCCATTATATATATATATATATATATATATATTTCTCTAATTTCTGTCATTTTCTCTCTCCTCCAATTTTTTTCATGCAAGATGCTCCTTCATCAGACTCCCCAGGTAGGTAGAAAAGCATGTCCCGCACTTTGATGCCAAAAGAAAGATCTAGAACCATCTTCATCTTCACCAAAGGTTTTCACTTGATCAAGGACAAGAAAACCAACATGCAAATCATTAAGATTTGCATCACTCTATTGAACACCAGAATCTCAACCATCCAATTAGCATGCTCACTCCTAGGAACAATCTAAACATAATGGTTCATCAACAAATCATTAACAACATGAGCAACTAGAGAATCCACACTAACAACAACAAACTCCATATCAACAACAATATCTAACTTCTGAGCAACTTATGCCAAACTCACAACACTAGCGATCTCATTGCTCAAAACAAGACGCTCTACAATATAGAAGTTACCACCAAGAACAACTAGTTCATTCACAATTGAGTGCACTCCAATCTCCATCTCAAACTCAACCAAGTGATTATGAAAATCAAACTCCATCCCAATATCAAAAAGGTTAGGAATATCCCTAGTAACAACCTCTAGTTACTCTACACATTTGGTATCATGCTCCACAAATTGATTAACAAAACCAACTTTTTCCACCTCGACCTTGCTATGCCAACTTCATTCTTGAACAAGTTTCTTAACTAGCTAGACAACTCTCTTTCAGATTACTAGACTCCAACCCCACAAACATCTACAAAATGTCTTCTTCATTCTATCCTTATCTTGATTAATCAAACTAGTTTCAAATGGAGAAACCTCCTTCTTAGGTTGACCAACCAAACTAGCTTCAAACTGAGCAAATATCTTAGAAAACCTCGTCTCCACCACATCACAAAGATTCATAATCATCTCAGGGTCCAATCCTCTTGGATCCATCTTCCAATATCTTCATAAACCCTCTGCAATAAATCCTTCTTGTGATCCTTGTGAAACAACCAAATTTTTTGCAAGTCAAATCGTAACCTGCCACCTTACATGAACAATTAGGAACCACATCACAAGTCTAGGAGTAGAGATCTGTAATCCACAAACTCTCTATGATCATGACTCAACAAGATTAGTCTTTCATCTTCACATCCATTGATCCATCTATAAGCCTTCTATAACTACAAGCCAAAACCATAATCTACCACCTCCCAACCAAGACATCTAGGACTCCAAAAAGAAAATCCCACCACTAGATCAAGATCAACTCAGATCTACTTCTCCAACCCAAGTCCTGGTGCAAATTGCCTCAACTTTGGTGATATATCTACATGCTTAGGAACAACATAGTACAAGGTAGGAGAATTACCAAAGGAGATTTCCTAGCCCCTAACAAATAACCACATGACAGAAACACAATAAAAATGCATGGTGTTTTATCATATCTCAACTCTTGATTCATAAAATAATTGTTACATGCAATATATTAGGTTGTAATGGCTTCGTGGTTATGGCCAAATACAATAATAGCTCTACATGATCCCTCAAGATCCAACCCAAACACTAGCTATTCTAGATCCACACTCTGGTAGAAACCTCCAAGATCTCAACTTGTGCTCACAAACCACCAAGAAACCTCCTTATTTCTTAATCGCAGCCACTAGCTCTTCTCACAAACTCACAACACCACCACAATCCTACTATAAACTACCTCACATTCGAAACTTTTTCCACAAGCTCAAGAAAATTTGCTCCTTTTCTTCCTCCTACTCTCCAAGCTTCTACTAAGAAGAGATCACACCTTGAAGCTTGATTAGAAATGCTCATATTCCTTGCTTAAATAGGCACTTACCACCCAAGATGTTACCAACACAACCAATGTAGGATAAAAGGTAAATGCAACAACCTTTCAACAAGTATTTAATTCCCACCCAAAGACAACTAAGCACTACAACATGGCTCAACAAATATTAAATGCATGATTTAATAAAATGTCCACAAATTTTTAGAATTCCACCTACACACCTTGATAAAATGGAATGACAACCATTTTTATTTATTTTTCTATTTCAGCCACCTATGCACCTCAAAAATAGGAGTTTCTTTTTTTTTCTCTTTTTCCTTTTGAATTATTTTTCCTCTAATTTTTTTCATTTTCTCTCTCCTCCAATTTTTTCCATGCAAGATGCTCCTGCATCACTACATTGAAGTGATTAGTATAGACCAAGCTTCTACTTCTACTGAGTGCATGATAATTCCAAGTAATGATAGTGGAAGCTGTGTATCAAAACTTCACCAAGTCAGTCTTTAGAACCTAAGTATCTACATTTGGGCTGAATTTGTAATATTGGTGTTAACTTGTATAATGGATGAATTTGTAAATATATAAATTGGATTGATATATACGTAATGTATTGTATCATATCCAAGAATGGTGATGATGTCAATGTAATGTGAAAAGGAAGCATGCAAATGTGAATCAATAGCAGACAAAGTGTATTGTAAGGCCATATTAGTAAAGGAGTAGTAGAGTCATATCTATCACATGAAGGTGATTAGTACTTAAAGGAATCTCTATCAGCAATTCAGTTGTAAGTCAGAGATCTATCATTTCATCCTAACAGGTGAACCAACTTCAAATCCTTTAACAAGGTATAGACTTAATAGTCTTTTCTTAAATCTCTTTACCGAGTGCATACTTTATTGTATGTTTGTAAAACCTCTAACAAGGTGAACCTAGTAGTCCTGATTGCTCCTAATAAGGAAAATTATCAAAAGTGATTAATGTAAGCCTTAACTAGCCAACTTTATGTTGCAATATTGAAGTTTTTTTGGTATCATCCCCACCCTAGTTTCACTTTCTATTTGGAAGGTTTCTATGTGACCAAATTATTGTGTTCAAGTGTTATGAATGTATTATGTTTTTAGTTTCTCATGCATGCAAGTAGATCAAATTTGATGAATTAAATGGTAATTGGATTATTGCAAAAGGATCTGAATTTGTTAAAGATTTATGGTTACTAATTCACCCCTCCCCTCTTAGTAACCTAGCTAGTCTTAAATATTTCCAACATGTTTGTTCCTCAATGATTAAATTAGGGAATATTGTTTTGATTTTTTTAGGTAAAGCTTTAGAGAGAATATTATATATCACATGGCATGATGATATTGGTCAAAAGTCCCCAATTTCTTCATAGTTAGCTTTCTTAGGAATTAGGGCTAAATAAGTATTATTGATCTTTGTTGAATGAGGCCTAGAATTTCTTGTGACTTCAGTTGCTTTTCATAAGTTATTTCCTCATATATCCCAACATTTCTAAAAGAAGAAAGCTTGAAATCCATCAAGGCCTTGTGATTTAACAGACTAAAGATTGAAGAGGGCTACTTTGATTTCTTCATGTGTGGATGCCTTGTTTAGGAATATTTTTTCCGTAGTTGTTATTAATTTTGGGATTGAGCTTTTCATTATATTCTAAGATATGAGATTTGAATTTTTTTAATCCTTAAGAATGTTAGTGTAGTAATTTATAAATACTTCTACTATTTGGGAAGGACCTTCTACTATGTTACCTTCATTGTTCTTAATTTTTTTATTCTATTAATAATCCTATTATTAATAGTGGTATTATTAAAAAACTATACAATCACCTTCCGATAACCAAGTTTCTCTTGACTTCTCTTTCCAAAATATTTCTTCTTATATACTTGTTATTATCCATACCATTTTTTATAACTTCTTCATTGAGTTTCTTTAAATCTTCTTCTATCTCTAGTTTATCTTTGTAGATGTCAATGCTGAAGTATTTTTTGTCCCATCTTAAAATATTTTCTTTTAAAAGTTTTGATTTGGATACAAATCAAAGCATTCTCAATCCTTCAAAATTACTTTCTAGCCATCATGTTTTTATACTATTCATGAAATTATTGTTGAGAAACCACATTTTCCCATACTTGAAAGGGTTTCTTAAGGGTTTTAGTTGTTCTGATATCTGGGTATGTGTAGGGTCATGGTGGGCCAAAATATGGCCTTAAGTGATGATGAAAAATTAGGACATCAACATTAGTCAACTTGATGTGAAATCTTGAACTAGGTATGAATCTTTAAAAAAAAAAATTGTAAGAATACAATCTATAGTAAATTAAATGTATTTTCTAAAATATTACCCTTTTCTAATAAAAATATAATTTAATTGGTCAAAAATTTTAATTTCAATGCAAATGCATGATTTTTTTAAGGCAAAACTAAGTAGGTGTATGTCTAACTACCTTAATCACAATAACATGATTTTTTTTTTAAGATTCTAGATATAAGAAGTGGACTCATACTCAAATGTGATGCATTTGTTTTGTAATTTTATTCCAAGAAAATAATTAGTTTTAAATTTTCTTCTACAACATTTTTTGGAATAAAAAACCTTTTTTCTGACCAGCTTAACTCATTTAAAACTATACAAATATAAATTTATTTATTTTCCCCTCATTGTAGGAAAAGTATAGAATGTGATACATCTTTTAGATTATGAGAAGGTTATACTATTTTAAAGTTATAATGTTTATCAATCAATTCATAAATCAACACTTTATAAGTAATTCAATTAGAAAATAAATAACAATTTCTTACTAAATGCATAATTTGACACCAATTATATTGATGGAAAGATAATAATTTCCTGAAGAAACCCTTTTAATTTCATCAAATTTAGATGAAAAGTGATCTTTTTCATAACATCATTTTATGGCCAATCATGATCCTATACATACCAATCTCAAATTTGTCAGGATAATGATTGGAACCTACATTTGGTAATATTATGGTCTGAATAGTATAATTGAAAGTTCTAAGATCACCTCTAAACCTAAATTTGTCCAACCTTTCCATTATTTGACAAACATCCTTTCTTCTATTATACCACATGTAGACACCATTAGAAGGAGGAATATCTATTAGATTATCTCTCAAAAACTAATCTTTGAAGTCTTTCATTGCTTGGGACACCATTTTTAATCCTCCACTTTTTCCTTCAAATTCTAGTATGGTATTGAATGGTTATAGCATATAAAAGAACAAATTTCATTCCAAAATTTATGCTTACTTGTTGTAGGAGTTGAACCATATACATTTATTAGAATGAATTGAATATCATTTTTTAAACTATTAACTCTTCCCCCTATCCAATTATTATTTGATACTAATCTTCTTAAATCTAATTTTTTGGGTTCCTATATGATATACCTCCCGAGGCTCCTTCAGACTCAACAAAATCAATTTTCCATAGTCTAAGTTTCTTACTTACTTTTTCTCCCTCAATTTTACTTAATTTGGTTTCTTCGATTAGAATAAGTTCTTATTCAAATTAAGCTAAATTGCACTTAAGAAAGCTCTCCTTGTTACAGGAATTTAATCCCCAAACATTACATGTAGTTAGCCGCATTGCCTTGCAAGAAGAAACTTCCCCTTCCTAACTTTTAAGACTTCTTGGATCTTGTTTTGGTTTCCTACTTTTCCTATAGCTTCTCTTAGCTCAGATAGTGATTTTCTTCCTCTTTTCTTATTCCTTTCTCCACATTGTGGAGCCTCTATTCCTTTGATATTAAGTGCTAGACATAGTTTTCAATGTATTTTCTCACATTAATAGTGTTGTTCAAAATTGATTCATCATCTATCAGTTCCTCTATAAGTTCTTGAATAATGTGATCATTGATGTCTAATTTCTCATTATCTAAAGTTTTCTTTGATTTACCTATTTTTTGAGCTCTTCCTTCTATACTAATGTTAAAGTTTTAGTCAATTTGGGTGAATTTATCTGTTATATTTGTGTCTTTATCTTATATGAAATATGTAGTTTATTGTTATGTATGTATGTATGTATGTATGTATGTATGTATGTATCTATATATGTATATATATATATATATATATATATATATATATATATATATATATATATATATATGTATGTATATGTATATATATATATATATATATATCTGTATGTATGTATATGTATATATATATATGTATATGTATATATATGTATATGTATATGTATATATATGTATATGTATATGTATATATATATGTATATACATATACATATATATTATATATGTATATATATATGTATATATATATGTATATATATATGTGTATATATATATATACATATATATATACATATATACATATATACATATATATGTATATGTATATACATATATAAACATATATGTATGTATATACATGTATATACATATATATATATGTATATATATTATATATACATATATATATACATATGTATATATATATGTAGATATATATGTATATATATATATGTATATATATGTAGATATATATGTGATGACGGGCCACACCACCCGTACCAACTCACCACCAAAAATGCAATAATATGGAGACAAGAGAGATGATAAAATGCTTCATAAAACTTCCATTAATACTTGAAATTCATTAGAATATTCTCCAAATGGAAAAACTCCAAATTCTTACAATATAAGAGAGATTGCTCGCTACGAGCTTCTACAAGAAATTACATCCGAAGAGCTTCTACTTGAAGAGCTTCTATTTTCCAACTTCCATTAGAAGAGCTTCCATTTCTTGAACTTCTTGAACTTGATTACAAACAATTATAAGCCTTGCTTAAATAGGCACTTCTAACCCAAGACATTACAAACACAACCAATGTGGGATAAAAGGTAAATACAACTACTTTTAAATAAATATTAAATTCCCACCCAAATACAACTAAGCACCCGACAAATATTAAATGCATGATTTAAGGAACTTGCCACCTACACACCTCGATTAATGGAATGACAACTATTTTTATTATTTTCTATTTATGCCACCCATGCACCTTGAAAATAGAGATTCCTCTTTTCTCCACTTTTCCTATTTTTTATTTTAAATTATTTTCCTTCCATTTTCGTCACTTTCTCTCTCCTCTACAAATTTTTTTTTTCTCTTTTTTTTTTTTTTTTTTTTGTAATAATTTAATTTTTCCATGCAAGATGCTCCTGCATCAAACTCCCTTGGTAGATAGAAAAGTGTGTCCCACACTTTGATGTCAAAAGAGAGATATAAAACCATCTTCATCTTCACTAAAGGCTTCCACATTTTTATTTTTATTTTTTAAATTTTTTTCCTGATGCATGATGCTCCTGCATCCGACTCCCATGGTAGGAAAAATTTTGTGAATATGGATTCACAAAATGAAGTAGCCACTGTTGACAGATTTTTTTTTTCCTCTTCCTCCAACACATAGCTGGAACAAGTATCCGATGTCGATATATTTCCTTCTTTCTTCTTTTCCAACACCTAGCTGGAACAAGTGTTTGCTGCAAAAATCTCTCTTCCTCATCCAATCTTGTTGAATTAATCACACCTGTAATAAACCCAGCAACACCATACCAATCTTCCTTTGCATACCATACATCACGAACAAGATCCTCATGCAAACCATCATTAATATCTTTTAAACTCATATCAAAGACAACATCCCATGATTCATAAGAATTTACCTGTTTGACATCTTCATTTTCGCTTGCCTCTTTTATGTCGTCAACAATGCATGTAACTACTCCACCTGCTTGATCTCCAATGAAGGCACTATATTCTTCCTCCATTGTTGCAATCTTCAAATCATCTTGCTCTATTTCAGGTTGATAAATCTTGTCATCTTGATGCTCTTCCTCTTGTCTTTCATCTTCTTCAACTTTAGGTTCGCAAATGATTTCCTCTTCATCCGCTTGCTCTTCCACTAGATCATCTTTCTTTTCCACATCCAAGGAATTATCAACATCTCTTTTCTGGTGACATGCTCTTTGTTTCCGCAACTCAGCTTCTAATTCATTCACTTGCTTTTGCAAATCAACTAGCAATGATTGTTGATTTCTTGCTCTAAATTTCTCAAGTCGAGGAATCCTCAGAATCCATCCAATCACAAAAGTAATCTTCTTCTTTCTCTTCTCCATAATCAAGTCTTTAGAAGAAAAATCTCATCCAACACAAGAACCTCGTGCAAACTACCTCACAATCGGCGATCTGTCTACACAATCAAGAACTTCTTGAAAAACTTCAACCAACTCAAGGTCCTGGTGCAAACTACCTCACAGTCGGCGCTCTGTCTACACACTCAGGAAAACCCGCTCTGATACCACTGATGATGGACCACACCACCCGTACCAACTCACCACCAAAAATGCAATAATATGGAGACAAGAGAGATGATAAAATGCTTCATAAAACTTCCATTAATACTTGAAATTCATTAGAATATTCTCCAAATGGAAAAACTCCAAATTCTTACAATATAAGAGAGATTGCTCGCTACGAGCTTCTACAAGAAATTACATCCGAAGAGCTTCTACTTGAAGAGCTTCTATTTTCCAACTTCCATTAGAAGAGCTTCCATTTCTTGAACTTCTTGAACTTGATTACAAACAATTATAAGCCTTGCTTAAATAGGCACTTCTAACCCAAGACATTACAAACACAACCAATGTGGGATAAAAGGTAAATACAACTACTTTTAAATAAATATTAAATTCCCACACAAATACAACTAAGCACCCGACAAATATTAAATGCATGATTTAAGGAACTTGCCACCTACACACCTCGATTAATGGAATGACAACTATTTTTATTATTTTCTATTTATGCCACCCATGCACCTTGAAAATAGAGATTCCTCTTTTCTCCACTTTTCCTATTTTTTATTTTAAATTATTTTCCTTCCATTTTCGTCACTTTCTCTCTCCTCCACAAATTTTTTTTTTTCTCTTTTTTTTTTTTTTTTTTTTGTAATAATTTAATTTTTCCATGCAAGATGCTCCTGCATCATATATATATGTGTGTGTGTGTATACACACACACACACACACACACACACACACACACACACACACACACACACACACACACACACACACACACACACATATATATATATGTGAGGCCTCATCCCAACCCATCATAGCATAGTGATACATTACTATTATTTTGATATTCAGGACTCGAGATGTCAAGACATTATCTGATGCTTAAAACATATTTTATTATTTCATGTTCTGTGATGTTACTTTTAGATATATTTGATGATTGTAATTTAATGTTTCATGTATATGTATGTTGATGAAATTAGTAATGTAGGATTGAGACTTTGATTTAAGATATTTTAAATGGTTAATAATTAAGTAGGATGAAGAAACCCTTATTGATGTATTTTTCAATTTATGTGGATTTCTGATACGTATACATATATGTACATGCAATTTTACGGGACTACTGATGTGTGCAATGAGTGTGCAGATATTTTAGCCGAGGAACCCTATGGAGGAACATAATTGATCTCTGTGTGCTAATTTTGGAAACCTTGTTGTTCATGATTCACGTATTGTATTGTGAGATGTATGTATGAATCTTTCTATGTTCAATGAATGTTAGTGTTCGTAATTATGTTCTGTTAGTGTCGCTTGACACTCGTAAATTGTTTACGTTCTTCAGTGTGCTATTTAGGGTTAGTTGTTTAACCTTTGGACCCAAGTTGGTATAGTTGTTGTCAGTTGCTATTGGGTTCTTAATTGAGGTTAGTCTTCCTTTAATCCGGATTAGTGCTTAATCTACAATGTTAGAGTAGTTAGAAGGTCCTATTTTATTCCTAGATTTTGTTTGGCTCTAAACCTTTTTCCTAAGGCTTAAAACATTAAATTATTATACCCAAAGGGTATGGGTATGGGTTATGGGTCTTTTCCAACCCCTAAGCCCCTTTTATTGACTTTTGAGGCCACTCAAAAAGTCTCATTTTTCCTTTGTGCGAAAATTGCAAGTGGTTATCTTGAGTCACCTCACCTCACCTCCACTTAGTGTTTAACCCTAGTGTGGGTTGAGTTAGGAGTTTCTAGAATTTCTAGTGGGTGGAAGTAGTTATTGCTCCTTTTGGTGGTTGAGTTTGAGGCTTATTTAGAGGCCCTTCTTGGACTTGTGGAGGTTGTTACCAAATCTCTACATTTAGAGAGGAGTTTTGAAGATTGAAGGAAGGAAGTGGAAACTCTACTCAAACTTGTTCATTGCCATTACCTCAATGTGAAGGTAGGAATTTCTCATCTCTCTTGTACAGATTTTCATGTTTGTTTCATGCTTATGCTACCTTTTTGTCAAGTGAATGTTTGTATGATTGTGGGTATGTTGGGAAGATTTGAAAACCATGTTATTTTGGATGATTTCCTTTTATGCTTATGTTTGCAATTTTTTCAGATTTTTCTTGCATGGGTGTTTTGGTATTACTCACCCTTGGAGAGGGAAAAAGTGACCAATTTTGGGAAAGGTCTGTTTAGTTGGACTCCAACCAGTGTAGAGTCTCTTCTCAAGATGAGAAGAGGGAGAGAGGGTAGGGTGTTATGGGCCCCTACTTGTTAGCACAAACCTCGTATGAGTATGGCATGGTTAAATGGAAGAACGAAAGTTTTTGGTTAATAGCCCCATTTGGGCATCTGATTTGGTGTCGTGCTTGACTTCTCCTATTGGAAGAATCCACCTTTCTCTAGTGTTGATTCATTGTGGATCTTATTGTGAAAACCTTGTATGTATATGCATGTTTGAATTGTTCTTGGTCATGTTTTTGGTCACCTGATCAGATTCTGCTCCCTCCATGGTTCTAGAATGTGTTGCAGAAAAAATTATAAATCCCTTGATGAGGGTCACGACGAAAATTCAATTCAATTGTTGAAATTTGGGATTGATATCCTATTGTAAATTGTATTTTAAACTTTGTTGTAAATGGCAACGAAGCCGAGTTTTCTTCCTGGTTCTTTCCCGGCTGAGCCTTTGAATCAAGTTTACCAATAAAATTGGTGGTTGAGTATAATTGGTTATCATGTGATTTAATCATGATTTAAATTTAGATGGATGTATCTCAAAAATTGGATGGAATTGATGATGTTCAATTTGGTAAAATTTCAAGTTTTCTTTCATGTTGAAAATAAAAATTATGATCATGGATGTAGATTCAGGTTGCATGATTATTTGAATCAAACAATTCTTGCATTATTGATTTAAAACAGATAATTCATATTCTTGTATGTTAAGGTTGTAATTAGGCTTTATGGATTTTCATTTAAAAGAAATTATTGGCAAAGGTTGAATTATTCCAATTTAAGATTTATAGGAGATCAAATGATTTTGGTATAAATGTTTTAAATCTATTAAAAAAAAAATACACCTTGAAAATATATATATACTTGCCTTGTAATTTATATACTTAGAAAATTTTCAAAAAAAATACACTCTCAGGAGCAAAATTGCTCATTCGAAATTGTATGGGAGACCCTTTTAATTTGAAAGGGAACAACAGAGAATATGCCCTTAATTATCCTTTTCATTTAAATTTTGTAATAAAACAAAATAGAGTTAAGACATTATATACATGATAAAATTTCAAAGGAAATTCAAAATAAATATATATTATAACATCTCATCCTAATTATAATAATTCAAGATTTCCTTTGAAGATCTTCAACCATTTGAAAATCTTGATTTATACCTCCCTTTCAACCTATGTATCAAATCAATTCTCAAAATCATATGTCCTATCCTAGTCCATCTCACATTCTTTATTCTTCTACCTTTGACAAGGGAAATCCACCTCGTTATCCTTCAACCACGTAAAATTCCATTCATAGCCCACATGATTCCTCAAACATAAATGTCATTGCAAAAGAAATTGAGGAATTGAATAATTTTATCTTAAGCCTAGTAAATCAAAATAAAAAGTCCACCTTCCATGACATATGTCCTATCACCCCATGTTTCAAATACCATAATCCTCATGTCACATCCAACTTGAATCCTCCGTGTAATTACCCATATTTTGAGCTTAATTCCCAAAAATATCATGCCAATCCCCTACCCATACCTCCACCTTCACACATTCCTAATCCTCCAAAATCAACATCATCCCCACCTTGTAATAGGTTTATCTCACTAGAAACCCCAATCACCCAAAGTCATACATCCAATGCCATCTCAAGAGATTGTTCCAAAGCATGTCATTATAGATTCTTTTTCTCCTCTAAATATAAGCATTTCTCCATCTCATTATTCTCATATCCTTCAAGATCCATTTATCCCTCTTAGTCCATCTCATGAACCCGTTCCTAATCAAGATCAAGACATTCCATGCATGATGCACATTAATGATTCTATTCCATCTCAAGAGTTAGCATCCATAGATCCTCCACTTCATGAAGATTCTCTTTCCACTACTTCCACTCCATCCACTAATACTCTTCCATGTTAAAATCAAATCACTCCATATCATGGTTCCATTCCCTTCACTCCACTATATGATTCTATTTCATTATATGATCCAATCATTCATTCCATCCCACTACATGATCCTCCTTTAAGTCAAGATCAAAGTACTTCTTCATTTGCATTTCATGATCTCATTCCATTTAAAAATCCTATTATCCCTTATAATTCTAATCCTCCACATGATCCTGTCACACCCATTCATGAACCCCCTATACATGGACTCACATGTTGTATTGAAAATGATAAGTATCCCATTGAAGAAATATTGTCTCAAGATGTTGGTACACCTTCCACTCCTTCTGAACCTAAAATTCCTCCACCCAAACCTAAATATTCCCATCACCCATATTCCAAGTCCCTTTTAGGCCCTTATATCCATATTCCCATTCCTTTCTCATTTCCATCCATTTTGGGTCCTTATGTTCCAAAACCAAATCTTTTATCCCTTCCATCCATTTTTGGTCCTTACATACATCCATCCACCATATCCATATTTTCCACTTCATCCCCTCATATACCTATTAAAGATCAACAAAGATGCACATACTTGAATTCCTTCCAATGTTCACCCTCCATAATTTCATTCACTATATCTCCATACCATTTATCTTCATGCACCCATACCATGGCCAATGGAAGAAAATTAGATGCCAAAGATAAAGTGAATAAAGCCAAAAATCTACAAAAATCCAAGGATCAACATGTCCCCTCTAAAAGACATGTCCAAGAAAAGAAAATTATGATCCAAATGAAAGAACAAATTAGAAGGCCACAAAGGCTCAAAATAAAAAATTTAAAACTTATGTGGATTCCAAAGCTACTTAATAAAGTAATGAATCTCAAAGTAAACCACAAAATGGCATCCAATATTGCTAATTCAAAGGCTTCCTTCATCCATAAGTCCTCAAAGCTTCCATTTTCCAAATCCATTTTGGGTCCTGATGTACCCCAATCCACCATCCTAAATCCATCATCTCCTTCATCCTTTCCATCACCCTTCATGGTGTGAGTCAATGATGATCTTTCCACTTCTGTCATCCACTCATTCAAAAGTCTTCCAACCTAGCATCCATCAAACATGTCTTCTTCCCAAACACTCCACCCCCTTAGTCCAAACTATTTCATAAGTCCTTGACCTTTAATTACTAACCCACTTCATACTTATTTTCCCTATCCTACCAATATCTATGAGAAAATAGTCAAAATTCTTTGAAAATAAAAAAGAAAGAGAAATAAATATCAAGGGATACATTCCATATATCTAGATGCTTGAGTCCTCCCTTTATATCCATTGTCTTCCGAGTCCACTTATCTATCTATTCACTTATGCTCTTCTACTTGCACTCTATACTTGAGGCAAGCTCAATCCATACCACATTGCCTTACATATCTTCCATATTCTTATCTACTATTCATCATCCTAGTCTATCTTTGATCTTGACTATCATTTTCCTTCCATCCATCCATGTTCACTCGACATATCCCTTGCACATTATCCACACATTATTCTACATATTTCCATCCACTTTCATATCTTTGATCTTGACATCATATCCATATCTTGCATCCTATACTCCTTGTCATGTTCATTTATTCCATCCTCCATCCATACTCCTACATACTTCCATCCTTCTTCCATCCTTCTTTCATATGTCCCTAGTCTTGGTTATCGCATCCATTTCATTCATTTCATATCCCACATTTCTTTCATACTCTTCATATCATTATCCCTATTTCATACCCTCCCTCCCATATCCCTTATTCATTCCACTTTCAGGCCTATGGTCATGATAAATACTAGAGGAACAAAAAAAAAAATTTCATATATGCTTTGGAAATACATATGCCTTCCCTTCCTCCATACAATAGCCTCTGCACCATCTTTCCATTTCTGCACATCCTTTCCCACCATATTTCCTTTCATTTGCCTATCCTTTGTATGGGGCATTTTTTTTCACTCCTTTGAAACATGGTCCTCAGCTCCCCATTGTCCTATACCAGATCCTTTGGTCCCCCATATTATTCCTCCATTTAGATATCTCCACCCTTTTCATCCATTTACCATTCCTTGGATCTCCCTTGTTAGTTGTCCCAATCTAGTCATTCTCATCAATTCAATCAATTCATTTCTCCTCTAATATAATCATATTCCCTTCTTCTAATCCTTTCATACAAATCATTTTGTATAATATGTGACTTCATTTTTCCATCTATTTGCATATACTTTGATCAAATTTCTAGTCTTCCATTTAGTAGATTTTCCTCTAGAGAACATTTATCACTTGCTCTATCACATTCCCCTTCCATTCTAGTTCAATTCATCCATTATCTTCTCATATCTTATAAAAAATCTTCCATTTATCTCATGACACCGAGCTTCACATCAAACTAAGCTTATCAAAATAGTGATTGCAAACAAACTTACACAAATTCACATTGAGACTAAATGATCTGAGAACATTTTTCCTTTCACCACAATTTCTAGTGAACAATCACAAACATTTCAATATAATTCAATCAAACAATTAGTTTTAGCTTTACAGGATGCATCCTTCCTACATAGGCTTACCAAATTCACCATCAAAATAAAGTTAATGACAAGAACTGTAGATTGAATGATGACTTGGTCATAAGGTCTTTATGTTGGTTTTATCTTTGTGCATCATCGATAGTCTCCCCAACTGTGCCTCGATCTTCAATATATTGGTATCATTTGAATTACTTTACCTAATTACATGTCTCATTTTGTGATATAATCTATTTTCATGATTCTTTAGCACATCTATGTCAATTTCAAGTTATGGTTATGCATTGTTCATTGGGGGTAACAGGTTAGCACACTTTCCACCAAGATCCTTGACAAGCATTTGGGTGTGCCCAGACCTCTCTAGTGTGTATATGTCATATTTTCCATCATGACTATGAAGCCTACATCTATGTTCCTAAATTCTCTATTTTGTTGAGAATCTAGTCCATGCAAAGGAATCTTGTCATCTACACTTCTATAGCATTTGATGCATAACTCCTCTTGCAATATCAAACTAGGGTGTGCTCTCCCATATTAACTGAATCCCATGCATTCATGTAGTTAGGATACATTTAGATTAAATATTATCCAATTCACCGTACTTCATTCTGATCATACCAACAAGTCATGCAAGGCCTTCTTTTAAGCCTTTTTCCTTCCATTTTCCTTCCCATGTCTATTTTTGAAAAAATGGGGGAAAATATATTACTTTTTCACCCCATTTCCTTGAGGGGGCACCCTCCTCCCTTATCCTCATTATAGCACAACTCCAAAGACTCTTACTCTCTTTGGGGCAACCTATATTCTCTTTTATTTGATATAACATCGTTCTGACATCACATCAAAGAGGGGGAAAATGTAGACACTTACAATTGTCCTGAACATTATATTAATTTATTAATATTTTCCTTCACATTATAATTGACTATTTATTATATTTGTCATATTCTTCTACTTATTTAATTAAATAGGTTCATTTCCCTAATGTATTTAAATTTCATTTAAATACTTTCCCTCTAATGTATTAAATTCATTTAATGCATAGTGATCCATAAATCCCCTTTTAAATAAATTCTAATTTATTTAATTCCCTCCACTTTATTAAAAAAAATTAATCCTATGATTGAGTTAAATCCTGTTTGATTTAATCCTAATCTCATCCTAAAGCATAGACTACACCCATCACTCTCATCCTTCTAAGCCTACCCACTACTTAATCCCACTTATTTATCTTAAACACCTTTCTAAACACCTTTTAGCTCCTAAGTGTTTTCTCACACATGTGTGAGAAGCTCATGATCCAATAAAACTTGTACATCATTTACACCCCTTACACCTCTTACACCTTTGTCTTCCACTCCTTCCCCCAAGGTTTCTCACACATGTGTGAGCAAACCTTAAGCCTCTCAATCGTAAAGGCTAGTTTTAAATTTTTCATGGCTTTGTTCTTTAATCCATGCATCTCTCTTGTGGCATTTTTGTGGATGCCACATAGATGCCACCTCCCCAAGGCCTCTCTCAAACCTATAAATAGAGCCCTTGTCTCAACCATTTTTTCATCTCCTCCATATGCATTTTTATCATGCTAGCATAGTTCTAGAGATTTTAGAGATTTTATTCATCTTAGTATAGACTCATCACATTTTGCATATTCATTTATCAATCAAGGGATTCAATAGTTATGTTTAGGGAGAGCACACTCACATCCCTCCAATCTAAATCACACCAACATGGCCTCTTATGGGCACCCTTGTTGAGCTCCTTTGAGGTTGCATCAGGACTTTTAATTTGTGGTTGTATAAGCTATTAAACTTAAGCTTATTTTAGTTGTATTTCAATTTTCTTCTAATCTTTTGTATGTACATGCTACAACTAATGTTTTCTCATTTACAAGTGCTCCTGACTAGTTAGGTTTTCTTGTATGCAATCATCATTTTAATCATTTTCAAACAATGTAACACATACCTATTATACAATCAAATCAATTTATTATAACATATATAATTCCAAACTTACAAGATTCATATCCTTCTCCCTAAATGTTCATTATTCTAATTATTTATCCAAATAAAATAATGATGACATAAAAATAAAATTTATAAGCTTATAGTAAGTTTGATATTTTTATATATTATTATTTTTAATTATTATCTAATTTTATGTTTCTTCTCAAACATGAGAACTTTATATTATTTTTAATTTAATCTTATTATTTTTTAAATAAAAAGAAGTGTCTAATCAATTCATTTTGAATTAAGGTATGAAATTTCTGCACCCTTCACTATTTTAGTTCTTTTATTTTCTTTGTGTTTCATTATTTTTGTTCTTATATTTTATTTTTTCTTATTATAATTTATTATAAAACTAGTTATACAATTTAAATTTTAACCAAATTTTTAAACTGCCTATACATTTTCATCCCTAACAATGGGGGAGAAATGAAATTCCTTCGAATATAGCTTTGTTGTTTCTAAAACATAACCCAAGTTTGTAACTTTTAAAGAAAAGGCAAAAATAATTAAACAAACAATATGAATCTATCATTTTATATTTATAATGGCATTTGATTGAGTATCTATTAACATAAATTTAAATTTCTCTTAAAATATGAAACATTATGAAATAGAAGTAAAGTGAAAGGAAAAAATGACTTGAAATTATGATTCCTCAGCATATTTGGAAATTTCAATCATTTCGTCAGCCTCTCTTCATCTAGCTCACTCTATTAGAGAAGAATCAATAATAGGTTTTGATTGGAACAACGATATGAAGCTATATATGAAACTAGAATTGAATTGTTGCATCTATCACTATTGCATCCTCAAAGAAAAGGATTTTGACATTATTGATATAGCCAGTGTCAACAATATGTAGCCACCTTGTTTGAAATTGCATATGCTTGCTTTCAAGATGTTGTCATTATTGAACCCAAGTCACAACTAAGACTACCAAGCTAGTTCAAACTAAGCCTAATGGACCCGAGTCATAGATAGAAGAACCCGAGCTTGAAACTAAAATTGAAGAAGAAGATGATGGAACTCATTCAAAGACCAAAGAGCTTGTATTAGCAAGATATGTCAGAAGACATCATGTGCCTGATTAGATCATTGGAGATAAATTAGATAGAACAATGACAAGAAGCAAATTAAAAGGTACATGTTTACTTGCTAAATTTGAGCCTAGAAGTGTTAAATATGCTCTAGAAAATGAAATTTGGATTGAAGCAATGAATGAAGAGATAGAATAGATAGAGAAGAACAAAACTTGGACTCTTGTTCCTAGACCCAAGGTTAAAAATATAATTGGTACAAAATGGGTATTTAGAAATAAGTTGAATGAAGATGGAAAGCTATCAAGAAAAAAAGCAAGATTGGTATACAAAGGTTACTCTCAAAGAGAAGGTATTGACTATGGCGAAACTTTTGCTCCTATAGCAAGACTTGAAGGTGTTAGAACTTTACTAGCATATGCAACACATAGATGATTTAAAGAATATGAAATAGATGCTAAATCTGTATTCTTGAATGGAATCCTTGATGAGGAAGTTTACATTGAGCAACCAAAAGGTTTTGTAGATCCTAGCAAAGGAGACATGGTTTGTAAACTACAAAAAGATTTATATGGTCTCACGCAAGCTCCTAGAACTTGGTATGAAAGACTCCATAATTACTTGGTACAGATTGGTTTTCAAAGGAGTAATGATAATGGTAGTATGTATATCAAGGAAGGACTAGATCAGAAGATTGTGTTAGCAGAAATATTTGTTGATGATACTTTATTTATAGGAAATGATGATTTATGCAAAGCATTCTTAGAAGAAATGAACAAAAAATTTGAGATGTCCATGTTTGATGAAATAAAATTCCTTGTTGGATTGCAAATACAAAAAAACAATAATGGTATCTACATCATTCAATCTAAGTATATTAAAGAGATACTGAAGAAATTTGGAATAGAAGATTCAAAACTAGTTGGAACACTTATGTCTACTAGACATAATATTTCCAAAAATGATGATTGTAAAGAAGTAGATAAGACCACTTATAGATCATTGATTGGAAAATTGTAGTATGTATTTCACACAAGGCCTAATATTTCTCTAGTAGTTTGAATAGTGGAAAAATTCTTAGCAAATCCCAAAGAAAATCACATGATGACAATCAAGAGAATTGTGAGATGTCTGAAAGGTACTCAAGACTATGCTTTATGATACAAACTTGGAGGCAATTTGGACTTAAAAGTATTTACTAATGCTGACTAGGTAGGAAGTCTTGATGATAGAAAAAGCACTAGTGGTGGAGCATTCTTTCTCAGTAAAAGACTATTTAGTATCTTGGAAAAGAAAGAAGAAAAATTGTATTTCTCAATCCATAACATAGGAAAAATATGTAGTAGCAGTAGTCAATTTCTCTAACATTATTTGGCTCAAAAAATTGTTGGAAGGAATGAAGGTAGAAATCAAAGATCTAGTTGTTATATATTGTGATAACACCAGTGCAATCAACATATCAAAGAATTCAATAATGCATTCCAAAAACAAAGCATATTGCTATAAAATATAACTTCTTAAGAGAATTGGTGCAAGATAAAGAAGTTAGATTGGAATATAAGAATACAAAGGAACAGATTGCAAACATATTCACCAAGCCATTACCTAAGGATGCATTTTTGTATCTAAGAGGTAAGCTAGGGGTCATTCCACTATCTGATATTCACTAAATGAAGTTTAGTAAATGCATCAAGCATAACCTATTGAAGATCAATCAGTTGGTGTAGAATTGGCAAGGGCATATTACAGATGAATCAATACTCAAGGTACATTGGAATTTAAAGAGTTATTGTGTTTGGCATGTGTTTTCAAAGAGGGAGAAGTTTACTATCATATATTTGAGAAATTTTTGGGACCAAAATAAAGTTAACAACCAGAGAGGGAGAAATCCTCTAAAAGATAAAGTATGCTAAAAGAGGAAGAATGTTTTGAATGAACTTGGTAACAGCTATTGAAGATAGAAGTCAATAAAAAGGAAAATCTCATATTGACAGAGGGAGTTCTCAAATCCAAAATTTCATTTTTCTATGACATGTTGTGTTGCCATCAATGCTAAAGAGGGAGATTGTTGGATATAATTGATTAATTTGCATAGTCTTTTATTTTACACAAATGTCATAATCATTATCAGTGAGTGTATGCCAAGCTCACTTGGGTAGTGAAGATAGTTCTTAGTGTCTACCAAGTTCACTTGGGCATTGAAGGAAAAGTTGTAGAAAGCGAGTATTAACCAAGCTCACTCAGGTAACGAAGGAAAGTTGGATGGAACTAGTGCTAACTGAGCTCACTCATTTGCCAAAGGATTTTCGTAAGTTTATAGTGTTAACTGAGATTTTGTTAGTTAAAAAAGGAAATCACTTCAAAATTAGTTTCTACCGATCAGGGTCAGCTAACATTTTTCCATTTTTTTGTATTGAGTTTAATTGATCTATCTATTGATTCCAGCTGATTAAGGTGATAAATATTGATTATTGTAAGTTATATTTGAGCTGACTTGATAAATGGAAGATATAAGTATAAGGTCAAGTTGTGATTTCAACATGTGTAAACAAGTGTGCAAGTGAGTGCAAGAGAATGTGCAAATTATGGTGATGTGATTGAAAATCTATTGGTAAGAAGAAGAAGTGAATTTGAAGGATAAGTAGAATATCCTTGTAGTACAAAAAAGTCATATTCAATTAGGGAGGATCAAGTACAAGCTAGAAACATAGATCTAAAATCAGCAATTAAGTTGCATTCAAATCAGGTCATTTCATTCTTACTCTCTAACCATTGTAGCAATGATCTAAATCTCTTAATAGAGTTGACTTAATAACTATTTACAAATCCTCTGACAAGGTGGAAATTCCATTGAATTATTCTCAAGACCTCTAACTAGACCACTCCTAGTAGGTTGATTAAATCCTTTAACAAGGTCACACCTAGCGGTGTGTTTTGTAACCCTTAATAGGGTTGGCTCCTAATAGGGCTCACTTCAGAAGAGTGAAAATGAGTAACTAGTTGCTATTTGGGATTTTTTCCAAATTGGGTTTTCACATTAAATCCTAGTGTCAGATGTGTTCATGCTATTTTCTTTATGTGTTTGTAACTAATTTAAAGTAATGGTAATAAAAAATAAAATCTAATGGTTTGTATGTTAATCTTTTACTGAGTTGATTCAATTTCTTGTGAGTTACAACACTGTGTGTTTATCGAGCTTCAATAATATTCATTAATTTTTTTGAATTTTGTACTAACATCAAAAGGGATCTATGATTTGTCTTTTAGTAACTGATTTACCCCTCCCCTTTCAATTACTCCTCTTATATTTCCAAAAATTGATATCAGAGCTTTTGATGCTTGCAGAGAAGGTTTCAAGGACCTAAGCTAAAGATCAGGATGTCTTACAAAAGAGAGATTCCCAAGCTAAACAAAGACAATTTTGCAGCATGGCAAGGACTTGTGAGATTGCATCTAGCTACCATCAGTGATTCAGGATGCAAGTATCTTGATGTTGAATATAACACTCCCACTAGAACATTATTAGTTGAAGATATTGCTAAATAGAAGAATCATAATATCATGATGATTAATATTGCATCTTCTCTCAGTTATGCTAAAGTTGATGAGGTAAAAGATTGCAAAATTACTTAAAATATGTGGATCAAACTAAAAGAAATCTATGGAGGAGATGACAATGTAAGAAGAGCCAAAGCAGAAAGCCTTAGAGAATAGTTTGATCAAATGAGAATGAGAGAAGATGAAAACATTGAAAAATGTGTTTAAAGAATCAAGGCCATTGTAAGTGCAATCAAAGCATCTCGAGGAGACATCAAGGATGAATCTATTGTAAGTAAAGTGCTCAAAACTCTTCTTCCCATTTATGCAATTAGAGTATCTGCTATTCAAGAAATGAGACATGATCCAACTAATAAGATAGGGTTGGATGCTCTAGTTGGAAGATTAATAACTTTTGAGTTAGAAAATTATAATAACTATGTTCCTACTTCAAATAATGTTGAATTTGCATTAAAAGCTAAACTCTCACTCAAAGAAAAGGGTAAAAATTCAAAATCTAGTCAATCAGGAAGTGAATAATATGGATCATCAGAACAAAGTTCAAATGGTGATCTTCAAGTTATTGAAGCCTTGCTTACAAGAATATATTCCAAAGGAAGAGGGAAGTATAAAAGTAAAGTTCCCTTGATCTATTGACTTCGTGGTTAGCACCTCCTTCAAGGTTTGTGGCATGGCTTAATTGCCTCTTCTGGATCTAGGTAAATTTATTGTTTATGACATTCATTAATATCTTGAGCTTTTGGTGCAATAGAAAACATACCAACAATTGGTATCAGAGCCTTGGGTCATGAGTTCGAGTCTTTGGAGGTCTCCTTGATTCTGTTAATGTGGAACCCTTAATTGGTGCTAAGGGGGAGATTGTTGACTTGGAGGTCAGCACCTCCTTCAAGGTTTGCTACATGGCTTAACTACCTCTCATGGATTTGGATAAATCTAGTGTTTGTGACATTAGTTGACAACTTGAGCTGTTGGTGCAATGACAAACATATCAACATGAATATGCTTTTCTTGTGAAGAATTTGGTCACATTGCTGCTAGGTGTCCAAACAAGGAAATGGAGGATGAAAAGAAATGCAACAAGCATAAAGGCAAGAATGACTCCAAGAACTACAAGAACTTCAAGGAGAAAGATAAGAAATCGTGTTTCATATCTAAAGATTTTGATAACAATGAAGATAAAATGGTTTAGATTTTTGTGAAAGATGAATATGATGATGAAGGAGATAAGATGGAAATTATCTCTTATGTTAGTAGAAATCATATATGAATTATTGATAGTGGTTACTCACATCATATGACTAGTGACTAAACAAAATTTGAGCATATGGAATATTATGATGGAGGTAGTGTAAGATTTGGAAACAATGAACCTTGTAATATAAATGGAAAAGGATGTATCTTGTTAACTAAAGAGCTTCTGTGTGATAATGTTTATTGGGTTGAAGGAGTAAAGCATAATCTACTAAGTGTGGCATGATTGAATAACATTGGATTCATAGGTAGAATCACTGAGATAGGATAAAATAGAATTGATGAATATGCAGAAAAGAGTGAAGAAGAAAGAAAAAAGGAACCTGAAGACTACAAAAGATTCATTTAATATGAACTTAATAGCCTTCCTAATCTATCTAGAAAAAAAAAGATACTTCAAGTACCGAGTCCTCAAAAAATCTAATAGCTATTGATTTGTAGATAGTGCAACTTGAGCTACAAGGACCAGAGTCACAAATAGAGGCTATTGAGCTAGTTCAAAGTAAGCTTGATGGACCCAAATCACAGACAGAAGGACCCAAGCTTGAAACTAAAATTCAAGAAGAAGATGATGGAACTCATTCAAAGACCAAGGAACCTGTATTAGGAATATATGTCAGAAGACATCATGCACCTGATCAGATCATTTAACATAAATCAAATGGAACAGTGACAAGAAGAAAATTAAAAGGTACATGTTTACTTGCTAAATTTGAACCTATAAGGGTTAAAGATGCTCTAGAAAATGAAAGTTGGATTGAAGCAATGAATGAAGAGATAGAATAGATAGAGAAGAACAAAAATTGGATTCTTGCTCCTAAAGCCAAGGATAAAAATATAATTGGTACAAAATGGGTATTTAGAAATAAGTTGAATGAAGATGGAAAGGTATCAAGAAACAAAGAAAGATTGGCATGCAAAAGTTACTCTCAAGAAGAAGGTATTGACTATGGTGAAACTTTTTCTCCTGTAGTAAGACTTGAAGGTGTTAGAACTTTACTAGCATATGTAGCACATAGAGAATTTAAAGTATATCAAATGGATGTTAAATCTGTATTCTTGAATGGAATCCTTGATGAGGAAGTTTACATTGAGCAACTAAAATGTTTTATAGATCCTAGCAAAGGAGACATGGTTTGCAAACTACATAAAGCTTTATATGGTCTCAAGCAAACTCCCAGAACTTGGTATGAAAGACTCCATAATTATTTGTTACAGATTGGTTTTCAAATGACTAATGATAACAATAGTATGTATATCAAGGAAGGCCTAGATAAGAAGATTGTGTTAGTAGAAATATTTTTAGATGATACTTTATTTACAGGAAATGATGATTTATGCAAAGCATTCTTAGAAGAAATGAGCAAAGAATTTGAGATGTCCATGATTGGTGAAATAAAATTCTTTATTGGATTGCAAATACAATAGAACAAGAATGGTATCTACATCACACAATCAAAGTGTATCAAAGAGATACTGAAGAAATTTGGAATAGCAAATTCAAGACCAGTTGGAACACCTATGTCTACTGAACATAAGCTTTCCAAAAATGATGATTCCAAAGAAGTAGATAAGACCACTTACAGAACAATAATTGGAAAATTGTAATATGTATTTTACACAAGGCCTAATATTGCTCTAGTAGTTGGAATAGTGGCAAAATTCTCAACAAATCCCAAATAAAATTGTATGATGTCAATTAAGAGAATCATGAGGTATCTAAAATATACTCAAGACTATGGTTTGTGGTACAAACTTGGAGGTAATTTGGACTTAAAAGTATTTACTGATGCTAATTGGGCAGATAGTCTTGATGACAAAAAAAACACTAGTGGTGGAGCATTCTTTCTTGGTAAAAGACTAGTATCTTGGACAAGCAAAAAACAAAATTGTACATCTCAATCCACATCCGAGGAAAAATATGTAGCAACAATAGTCAATTTTTTTAACATTGTTTGGGTCAAACAACTATTGGAAGGAATGAAGGTAGAAATCAAAGATCCAATTGTTATATATTGTGATAACACTAGTGCAATCAACATATCAAAGAATCTAGTAATGCATTCCAAAAGAAAGCATATTGCCATAAAATATCAATTATTAAGAGAATTGGTGCAAGATAAAAAAAGTTAGATTGGAATATGTGAATACAAAGGAATAAATTGCAGACATATTCACCAAGCCATTACCTAAGGATGCATTTCTATATCTAAGAGGTAAGCTAAGGGTCATTCCCCTATTTGATATTCACTAAATGAAGTTTAGTAAATGCATCAACTAGAACCTATTGAAGATCAATCAATTGGTGCAAAATTGGTAAGGGTATAATGCAGATGAATCAGTACTCAAGGTAAATTGGAATTTATAGAGTTATTGTCTTTGTCATGTGTTGTCAAAGAGGGAGAAGTTTACTATCATATCTATGAGAAATATTTGGAACCATAATAAAGTTAGAAACCAAAGAGGGAGAAGTACTCTAAAAGATAAAGTATATCAAAAGAGGGAGAATGTTCTCAAATCCAAAATTTCATTGTGCTATGACATGTTGTGTTGCCATCATTTCCAAAGAGGGAAATTGTTGGATAAAATTGATTAATTATGCATTGACTTTGATGTTACACAAATTTCATAATCATTATCATTCAGTGTATGCCAAGCTCACTTAGGTAGTGAAGATAGTTCTCAGTGTCTACTGAGTTCACTCAGGTGTCAAAGGAAAAGTTGCAGAAAGTGAGTGTTTACCGAGCTCACTCGGGTAACAAAGGAAAGTTGGATGGAACAAGTGTTAACCAAGCTCACTCAGTTGCCAAATTTTTTTTGTAACTTTGTAGTGTTAACTGAGCTTCTGTTGGTTAATAAAGGAAATCACTTTAGAATTAGTTTCTATAGAGTAGGGTCAGCTAGCGAAGGATTTTTCTATTTTTTTGTATTGAGTTTAATTGATCTGTCTATTGATTCGAGCTTACTAAGGTGATAAATATTGACTAAATTGTAATTTATATTTGAGCCAAGTAGAAAAATAGAAGGTATAAGTATAAGTTCAAGTTGTGATTTCAAAGTATGTGAGAAAGTGTGCAAGTGAGTGCAAGTGAATGTGCATTTATGGTGATGTGATTGAAGATCTATTAGTAAGTAGAAGAAGAAAATTTAAAGGATAAGTAGAATATCCTTGTCATATAGAAAAGTCATATTTTATTAGGAAGGATCAAGTATAAGCCAAAAATAGAGATCTAAAATCAACAATTAAGTTGCATTCAAATCAGGTCATTTCATTGTTACTCTCTAACCATTGGAGTAGTGATCTAAATCTCTTAATAGATTTGGCTTAACAGCTATTTAGAAATCCTCTAACAAGGTGGAAATTCAATTGAAATTTCTCAAGACCTCTAACTAGGCCACTCCTAATAGGGTGATTAAATCCTTTAATAGGGTCACACCTAACAGTGTGTTTTGTAAACTTTAGCAGGGTTGGCTCCTAACAAGGCTCACTTTAGAAGAGTGAAAATCAGTAACTAGTTGCTATTGGTAGTTTTTTTCAAATTGGGTTTTCACATTAAATCCTACTTTCAAATGTGTTCATGTCATTTTCTTTATGTGTTTGCAACTAAGTTAAAGTAATGGAAATCATAGATAACATCTAATGGTTTAAATGTTAATATTTTACCGAGCTAATCCAATTACTACTGATTTACAACTCTATGTGTGTTTACTGAGCTTCAGTAGTATTCAGTTATTTGTTTGCATTTTATACTAACATCAAAAGATAATTAGGATTTATTATTGCAGGAACTAATTCTCCCCTTCCCCTCTCAATTACTCCTCTTACATTTCCAATAGTCTCAACCATTTGGAATCCAAATAGGGCCACAAATATCTAACCTGGATTCCTCCATTCAACTTTTATCATTGGTTTTATTGTATTGCTTGACTTTATTTTTTATTGTGAATTTGTACCTCTTGATAATCCACTTTGGTTGAAAAAGGACAAAGAATGATGTGTGTTTAGTCCTTTTATAATATCTTTTTTGTTTATTCCTCTTCTTGCACACAAGTATCTACATATTGTTTTCCATCTTTTAGAGTTGCTAAAGTATCATAGTTGTGGAAAATATTTTTTCATGTGACTAAGTGTAACTAGGAAAGTGGTTCATTCCAATTTCCAAGTGCAATTTGATGTGGATTATTATCTCACATTACTCCCTCCAATATGTTTGCTTGCCTCTTAATGCCTACAGGAGACATATATGTGTCTGATATGCCCGAATGTTGGTTTATTTGTTAATACTTGAAGTGCATGCCAATGCTTCCGATGTTAGATATTTTCTTTGGTGATATGTATAGCAGCAAGTGTTGCTGCCATTTTAGTTTGAGCTCATAAAATGTTCTATTGTCTAATTTTTTTCTGAGACTAGCTTGTGTTTTGATGGTATCTGACAATGTCGAAAAGTTAGAACATTCTAACACAAGTCTACTAGGAAGTTAAATTTATTATTTTGAACACAAATGAGCTTATGGGAAGAGATGAGCTTATGGGAATAGACCCTATCTCTTGTAAAAGAGTACATTGAATATATACATAGAGATTTGAAATGAGGTTGCAAATATATAGTTTGAAACATATGTGTGTTGCAACATATGAGTTGTGATTATAAGTTAGGAAGTCATTCCAATTAAACATTTTAGTATAAGATTCAAATTAGGATCTCTTGAGCCACAAATACCAACATGATTTTAAGTCATTTTATATATTGTACAACCTTCCATGTGTGGGAGTCTCAAATGAAAAGGATTGACAATGAAGAATTGAATTGCCATGTTAAGTTACTATTGAAGAGAAATAAGATTGCTTTACTATTGGAACATTGAAGGAAGTGAAATTGATTTCTACAATAGAAAAATGGTAAAAAAAGAAAATAGTTTCCTACACTCCAATGAGTGACTATATCTTTGACAGATACTTATATAGAGATAGTTTCTTATGTAATGCATATAGACCTTCATTGGAGAAACTTCTATCAAAGATGTGAAAATAACTATTCATTAGCTTTGAGTATTACATTTATCTAATCACTATATTCTCTCCCACTTATTTGTATTTCCATATACATTTACTATAAGATTTATATTCCTCAACCTTCCCTCTTATCTCTGAGGATGTTCTTACAAGAAAAAAGAAATAGGACATTAGGCATGCTACCTAATATGATTGTCCTTCTATAACAAGAGGGAGTTTGGCACATTCATTAGACAGGGAGAAGATAGATGATATGTTTCAATTTTATTATGAAAATTTTGGACATATTGGTTCAAAAGTAGTAAACTATGTTTAGATGTTTCTCTAGTAATTGAAAAATTGTAGTAGCCAAAGGGACTATGATTCATGGGATGAAGTTCCATGTGAACCAAGGATATCTAGACTATAACATTCCTAAATAGATGGATACTTTTTGAACTAGGGAGTATGAAAACTCATTAGAGGCAACCTTGGATAAAGATAGGCAGTAGATAGATGATATGTTTCAGATTCAGAGGGATTCTTGACACCTTATTGGAGATAACCATGACCAGGAGGTCAAAAGGTTAGTGTTTCTTCATGAAAAAGTTCCAAGTGATTATCACTTGTACTTGAAGAATTTATTGAAAGGTGATCATCTTAAAATAACTTAAATCATAACATAGATTTTATGTTAATGTTGAAATAGACCATGAAAGGATTTATCTTGTAAATCAACAACTAAGTGTAAGATGTCATAAATTGACAGTTTCTAAGTTGTTTGTATAGATATATGATAGGTTTTTGGTGAATATCTTGACTTGATATTTTGATAGGCCATTACCATATTGAGTACTTGGTGAATATCAGATGTCAATATTCTGGGAGATTATTACTCTTGATATCAGATGTGATATCATCACTCTATTTGAGTAAATTGTTGAGTTTCATATGTTGATATTCTGGAAGACTAATGCTCATGATATAAAATGTGATATCATAATGATGAATGTATTTTGATCAAAGATACTCTTATTCTGAGGTAATATATGATCATGGGTCTATCCTTCCTAGCTAAGAGGGAGTTTTAATGTGTAGTAGCTTTAGTTGACTAAATTGTATGTTATATATTTTGAGTAAGTGTTGTACTCAAATCATGAGAATATGCATCTTGTGAGACTTACAATTGAGTGTCTCGATGTCATTAAAGTGATTTTCTTTGAATTATCTGTATAGATTCATATTGGGTATGAGGTAAGTATGCATTTTGTGATACTAACAACTAAGAGATTAGATGTCATCATGTTCATTATTTTTGGGTTGTTTGTATAAATGTGCATACTAGGTATTTTAATAACTAAGATCTTAGATGACAATTGTTGATAATCTTTGGGTTATTCAAAATACTGACTGTCCTTTAACTTTGATTATCAAAATGTACTTATCCTTCTTGACTAAGAGGGAGTCTAAAAGTTTTAGACAATTTAGATGTATTTATCTTTTATATTTGTGTGTTGATCTTATATGATATATATATATATATACATATATACATATATATATACATATACATATACATATACATATATATACATATATACATATACATATACATATGTATATATATATATACATATACATATGTATATGTATATATATGTACATATGTATATGTATATATATATACATATACATATGTATATGTATATATATATACATGTACATATGTATATGTATATACATATGTATATGTATATATATATATACATATACATATGTATATGTATATATATATACATATACATATGTACATATATATATATATACATATGTATATGTATATGTATATGTATATATATATACATATACATATGTATATACATATACATATGTATATGTATATGTATATGTATATATATATATATATATATACATATACATATACATATATATACATATACATATACATATACATATGTATATGTATGTATACATATACATATGTATATGTATGTGTACATATACATATGTGTATGTATACATATACATATGTGTATATATATATATATACATATACATATGTATATGTATGTATACATATACATATGTATATGTATGTATACATATACATATGTATATGTATGTATACATATACATACATATATATATATATATATATATATTGTTGGCATTATATTGTATCTATTATTAGTGACAACATTCATTCATTCGATTCTAAATAATTATTGAGTTCATCACACAGTCTACAGTGTATACCGAGCATTCAATGATTATCTTGTAAGTTTATCACTTAAGAAGTCACACCAAGCATTCCTAAAGCTACAAAGTGTATGTGTAATCTAGCAGTGTTCATCGAGCTTCACAATGTTCACCGAGCTTCACAGTGTTCACCAAGCTTCACAGTATTTACCGAGCAATGGAAGTATAGTGTTTACAGAGTGAAATCTAGGTAAACAAAGGATTCAATTTTTACCGAGTGACACTATATCTACTGAATCTCCAATGGTTACTAAGTTCCAAGCTACATTGTGTGATTAGTATGGACCAAGCCTTCACTTCTACTAAGTGCATGATGATGCCAAGTAATACAGTGGATGCCAACTATCAAAAGGTTACCAAGTTAGCTTGAAGAACTCGAGTTTTCTACTGTTTGGCCAACTCAGTAATATTTTGTTCACTAGTGTTTTAGCCGACCTTGCAATTGTAATTATTGGAATGGTATATATGTAATGTGAATAAATGTGAATCAGCAGCAAAGCAGAGTATTCAGCAAGGTCTACAAGGAGCAGTAAAAGATTCATCAGTCAGAAGAGGTGACCTATACTTCAAGGATCTAATCAGCAATCAAGTTGTAAGTAGATCCACTGTTTCATCCTAACAGGTGAATCAGTTTTGTAAATCCTTTAATAGGGTAGACTTAACAGTCTTTGAATAAATCTCCTAACAGAGTGCATACTTTAGTGTATGTTTGTAAATCATCTAACAAGGTGGACCTAGCAGTCCTTTGTGCTCCTAATAGGGCAGATCACCAGAAGTGGACAAATGTAAGCCTTAACAGGCCAACTTTTTACTGCAATAATGAATTTTTGTGGGTATCATCCCCACCCCAGTTTTACTTTCTATTTGGAAGGTTTCTGGGTTACCAAATCTTTGTGCACATGTGTTGTGAATGTTTGATCTCTCATATATGCAGTAGATTAGATGAATGATTGGTGTATGGTATAAATGATTAAAGTGTTGAATTGTTTTAAAATTTTGAAGTTACTGATTCACCCCTCCCCTCTTAATAACTTGTCATATCTTGAATATTTCTAACTATATATATATATATGATATATATGATTATCGAATAGACATGTCCCATCAAGGAACATGTCAATTATTTTCCTATGCTTAATATAAATGTGAGAGGATGTTGCATTGAAAAATACATACCAAATACAATGGTAGTGCTTATTATATTTGCAATGATCTGAGAAAAATAACAGTTAATATCTTGGTTCTAAATGTTATGAGCTTGTTTAATGCCCCGCCCAGAGATCCTTGAAACAAGGATGAAATACAAGCCAAGAATTTTTTTTTACAAGTATGAATGCACATGACAACATCATATAGGGATCACAAAGATCGCAATGGAAGACTTCACCACAATCTCGGCAACCAACGGATCTCTGAACGCCACTACCAAGCTGACACAAGTAAACAAAAGCCAATAGCGACCACGCAAATGATGAGGGCTCAAAGAGACAACCACTCATCAACAAAACACCAAGCTAGGGTAAAATGCAGAATCCCTAAAATTTGGCTAAGCCTAAAATTTTGAAGCCCTGAAAATTGGCTAAGTCTAGATCTTTGAAACCCTAAAATTTTTTAGAATCTTAATCTTATCTTAGGGAGGTCTGAAACCTATCTCAAAAGATTCATTTCATATATTGAAATATATCTTAAGTATAAGGAATTACTTAAACAATATATTTTAAACCCCTAGGAAATCTATTTTGAACTAGGAAGGTGCAACAACCAAAAGGGTGTCCAAAACCAACTTCTGAACTTCCATCTGACAAGCCTAGATAGCCCCTATTTCTTGCATGAGAAAGTACATTGGTCCCGAGTTTTGCGCAAGAAAGTGTACCACTACACATGAGAAAGAGCATGGATCCGCATGAGGACTCCTAAGCATCATGCAAGGGCTTTCACTCTCGCAAAAGGATTCCCTACGTACCGTGTGAGGATTTAAATTATCGCGCAAGGAAGTGTATTCTCTCGCACGAGGAAATACATTTTCATGTGAGGAACTACCTTTCCACATGAGAAAACAAATCAACGCGACAACAAAATGCAAATGAAAAGCTTAAAAATAAGAAAACCTCCACACCAGGGAGTACCGGATCCACATGGATCGAGGAGCGAACACTCAAGTGCATAATCAACAAGATGCCAAGATCAAGAAGGAGATACATCTATCCATCTAAAACTATAGCAAAAAAGAACACACTAATAGCAACATCACAGTGAATAGAAGTAACATCGTAATGTACTGTTCAAATAAACAAACTAAGTATGTGATTCCTCCCAACTGTTAATAGCATCATAAGACCATCGTGGGTTGTAGCCATCCCCCGCATGTAACATCCCAAGCCACCAACCAAATTGTCTATACTATTGTAATAGGGATGTCACTACTAAAACATGCAACAATATAAGCATAAGGAAATCTAACATGCTAGTGGAAAAGCATAAGATAATCCTACAGTAGATAACATCACCTATCACATGCTAAACATCAATAAGAAATAGATATGCTACTACAACAATTCACATCATCTAATCATATTCTAAACATCATAATATGGGAATGCGTCAAGTAAGCTAACATCATCTAAACATGATATCCAAGCATTCCAATGAAAGCATACTTTGAAACCCGAAGTACCAAGTGAAAACATCCAACAATGGTCGCACTAGGACAAGACCGTCTGTGTACACCAATCCCTAGTAGTGGTGAAGGTAGCTGTGCCTCCCAACCATGTGGAACCCATAGATCCACACCTGCGATGCTAATGGAGATAATGATCCAACCATAAACACACAAAAAAAAATCCATGACTAACACTCACGCCAGACAGTATGATGGCTACAACCAAGAACCTAAGACAATGCAAGGAGTACAAGTCCTCGTCAGACACTCAAAAGGCTACTATGTAGGGATTGACATCATGGAGAGTCGTTTGGCATTGACAAGCCCAAGCTCGAATCGTGCATTTCAACTCCTCACAGAGGGCCCTACACACACATTTTATTATCTTAAGTTTTATTACCAGTAACACATTTTCTTTAATTATCACTTATTTAAAATTTCCTCTACCAACCCTATGGGCCTGAGGTCACTAGGTTGCAAGATAGAAGCCCCTTCCATATGCTACCCTACCCTACCCATGCTCATCCTATGACAAGTGCCCGTGGGCATGCATACTCCCATCCCAACCCCAATGATCAAAAATTCCAAAAAAGACATGGAAGGTCAAGACCCGCAAGTCCTCCAACATATGTACAAGCATGTACTCGTGTGTGGCGCACCACCATCATGAAGATCATAACACAAGGATAGGATGAGAATACAATCCAAAACAAAATAACCAACCAAAAAAAACTCAAGAGGATGGATTCTACATTAATCCCAAAGCCAATAAAACCATACATCATAAAATCACTCAATCGGCCTCAATCCAAGAGTATGGATTCTACATGAATCCCAATGATGCAACAAGACCAAACATCATGAACTCACTCAATCGGCCTCAATCTGAGAGTATGGATTCTACACGAATCCTAGCGCTCATGAAACAAAAGCAAAGGTCTAAAAGAAACAATAACACCAAGTATAAAAATCACTCAACCAAACACAATGTCGGGAGTTGGATGTAACATGCATCCCAATGCAACATAAAAGTGCAATAGTGATCTGACTAATATCCGAATAGATCATCAAGGTCCATGACCCACATTGTGTCAAGAAAACTCAAGAAAATAGGGTGGCATACAAAATGAGGTAAAAACCCCAAATTTTGAAAAAGTTGCAAAATTAAAACCCATTTGGCCTTTGGGCACAAAAACCCCAATAATCTAAAAATAATCAAATTCGGACACCGTATGCAAAAACAGCAAGCATAATAGCATAAAATTCCAAACCCTCATCTCAAAAAATAGGAAAATGTTCGTACCCACCCAATTGGGTAGAACTAACCTACAGAAATGGAGGGGAACACTAGTTCTCAGCCTCCAAACAAACAACTACCCAAAATAGAAGTAGAATGGAGCAGAAACAATAAAACGGGAAAGCCCTACCTCATAGCCAAAAGGGCAAAATGAGAATCTGAACCAAAAAATAAATATCCCGCTACAGTAGCTGAAAATCATGGCAATCCAAGGTTTCCCCGAGCTAGATCCAACGAGCTCAACCTCGTGACAATCCCATGCACGTAGCTCCCACAATGAACAAAACAGTAAATCCTCATCAAGAGGATTTTGGGTTTTACTCTCCAACTTTCCAATTTGAAAGTGAGAGGTGAGGAATTAAATTCCTCTTTGGATACTTATTCATTATTTGAGTGAATAATCGATTAGGGAAAATAACCAGCCAACCTATTTAAACCCCGAATCGACCCAAACAAAAATAGGCTATTCGTATAAATAGGAATTCATCTATTGCAAAGCTGCCAAAAATTAAAAAAAATCAATTAAAAAGCCTGAAAGCCCAAAAAAATAGAAATTTCTTAACAACTTTCGCGACAAAGTGAAACTCTAAATGTACAGATACGCTCACTGGTCAAATCACATAATGCAAATGAGTTCGGATTTAATAATCACTGAAAAGTTTAAATTAAACATTTAATTAAGGATACGTCGACCATACCAGGACGACATTGGTAAAATATGAAAGGCTGAATCACTAACTCCATGTGCCATTGCCAGGGATATAAATCCTACACACTAAACAACATGATCAAGTGCAATTGCATATAATAACATAGCCGAAGTAATAAATGCATTAAATCACCTAATTTAACCATTTATTAATTTATATAAAAATAATCTATTTACATCACTCACGTTCGCATAATGCATACAACGTCGGAATGAAGTAAATAACCATAGCATTAAATCCATCACATAACATAATCAGAGGTATGTCCAAATACTAGATAACTAGATATCATCACAAAACACACTGTCATCTCAAAATGGCATCATCATGCAATATGATTAACTAAACAACATAGAAGTCTAAAATATATGACATTGTAATCAAAGTATAACATCTGACCCTCAAGTCATCTCAAATGTAAAATATCACATAAGTAACAGATATCTCACAGATCAAAATATAACAAGGTAAATATCTGCAGCACAAAACCAAATAATCCAACAAAATGGCACTTAAAACACGTAAGCAAACACAATCATAAACATGACTAATCACTGCTACAAGAACCTAGTCCAATGTAGCATGGTAATAGTACATAGTGCAATCTCTACACACATCTCAAGGTAATCACAGAAGAACCTCATGATACCACATCGATCCTGGTAACCACTGGCACAAACCTCAGTGAACCATAAATCACATCATAACATAATCAAAGCAGCTGATGCAGAAACATAAATTCAAACACCTCGACGATGTAGACCACTCAAGGTCACAATCATGATCCATCACAACAAAAGATCAACAAGGTTGCATCCTTCAAGATAACTTACAGAAGTCAAATGAGAGAGGCGCTACATCATTCCCCCCCAAAGACTAGGCTTACTCCTGGAAGCTTGCAATTCAAGAAAAGAAACCAAACACACCAAGAAAAAAATCAAAAGTGAGCAATAGGAATGACTCAACAACTATCTACAAGTCAAATCCAAATCACTCCAACATTCTCAAACCATCACGTTAACCCCCAAATAGGTTAACCACAAGAGAATGGGTGTCACACTGACACAAGGTCCTCCAAAAAGGAACCTTCTATGCACTAGGAAAAACCCATCTATCCATAAAGTCAACAATACAAGGTAAGGAACAAGCCCCTCTACCTCGTCTACAGGTGCCCAACAAAACATGCACCTACCAAGTGACCACAAAACCAGGTCAAAACACTAAACACTTCAAACAAAAGATGGAATCATGGGGAAAAACCATCCCAAAATTCCCAAAAATACTATCATGTCACACATGATCATTCTGGAATCCACATAAACTCACCCTTAGAACAAAGAGGATGATAGTTTACCAACAAAATTACACATTCCAAAAGACTACTCACCACCACTAACTATCAAGCATAGAGCACAATGGCTCTCCAAGGTACAAAAGCTCAACTACCACTGGAAACTAGGGTAACATAACCCAAGCAGACAAGATATCACCTTCACACAAGGTTCAAAGACTTTCGTCAATGGACACAATCATGTAATGTCTGCATACCAACTCATAAGATGGTAACATGTGTCCAACAATACCATGTCCCTCCAACACCATGCTAGGAATACCACACCCAACCTACCGCTAAACTTAATCTCCAGCCTCAATTCAACAGTTAAAGAGAAAACTTGTCTAAGACAATCCACATGAAGATATAAGCTTAGGGAGAAGGATACTATAGAGTATTAGGACTGAGAGGGAGTAACTCTCAACCTTTGCACAAAATTAGCCCAAGATGCATTGGGGAACTCACAATTCCACCAACCATTAGCATACTCAACAGAAAACACTAATTGAGCTAGTGGCATAACCATGCTAGCCTACTCTCATAATAGAGAAAAGGATACAGAGGTGCACCCAAGACAACGTCCAAAAAGGAGAATCTAGACTCATCAAAGAACTAGGTCACTCCCAAAAGATAAGGCAACATCATCCTCAAACAAGGAAAGCTCACAAACCACAGTTCACCTCATAAGGGTGGGTCAGAGCAATAGGAAACACAAAAACCCAAGCACGAACTCCAACAAGTACCCAATAGATTATGAAGACCAAATAACTCTTCCATTATGAATAACATGAAAAGTTAAACTTCTACAATGGCCATAAATATGATATGTCCTAATTGAATTGGCCTCTACTCGATAAGGTTGCTTAGAACATCGACCAAAAACTCCAAAAGTGTGAAAGAACTTCTCAAATTTTCCCAGGAAAAAATTTGCATTAGCACAATCTCTCACAAAGTTTCTCACCCAAACCAAGTGAAAGAGTGCAATGAACCAGCTTCTTCCATGAAATTTCAAATTAGCACAAAAATTGCCTTCACTTTGGAGACCAAAACTTTCACATCAGGACTCGGATTGACTCTGCCCAAAAAGGATTAGAAAGATATTGACGAGGATGACAACAAGATGGAGCTTTGAGAGTCCTAAGATCAAGAGTTTGAGTCACCACTCAAGACAAAAAAACAAAGACAAGAAACAGATGAAATGTCCAAAACCACTGAAGAACACACATGCTCAAAACAACATAAGACATGGAATGAAAGGTAGATCACACACTAAAACCCATCATCACTAATCTTTCATAATTTCATTAATTAAACATAACATAAGCACTAATGCATAATGAAACTGAAAGATTTTCAAGCAAGGGTTCAAGAGTCACTTTCCATAAAACAAGTACATATCTTACAATTTCTATCTAGAATTAACATTACATTTACTCACCATTTAAACCATCCAATTACATTAACAACTTAAAATCTATCAGACACACTAGCATGTTCTCCATGATATTATCCCTTGTACATACTACTAGAGGTTCGAGATGAACATGGTAGAGTCACAACACACAACTGGGTAGTAGTTAAAACACATTCAAAATAATCATCATGAACCAAATAAAAAGCCCAAAAGGGGGAATTGTCAATTCCAACAGTAAATAACAAAAAGGAGCTCATTTCAACAATAATCCAAGTGTGACAACCACCACAAAGAGAGTGATAAATAAAATTTGATGACTATTCCAAGAGAGGAAAATATTGAAAACCAATGCTAGCCCAACAAATTGAAGAAAGTACCTCCAGCCAAATAAAATAAGGCATCAAACAAATCACATTATAGGTGATTACTGAGGATAGTCACACAAGAGGGATAGATCACCACACAATGCTAAGGAATACACCATCCCAACAGTGTTAGAGAACACACTCACACACATCAAGTAGTATACCATTAGTAAACTCATGCATATGCAGAAAATAATAATTTCCATGTAATGCAACATTTAGATATCCATCAAATTAATATAGTTTACATAAGCTTAAGAAGCAATCAGATTGGGGGCTTAAGTCATTAACCCAAGGATATAATGCAAACCTATTTCTTTGCAACAGATCACAATAAACACTCATTTCTCAATGAAAGGAACCATTTCATCACCATAATGATATAACCATAGAATCATAAGGAAGATTCATTTATTTACTTACAATCAGGAGAAAACAGGGAAACAATGCACCTTACTCCACAAGCAGAAACAAAAAGAGGCACTCAAAGCCAAAACATGGACACCATTCAGTGGTTCCATCCAAAAAGGTCACACATGCAACCAACCAAACAAAGGAACATTGATTCCACCAACAAAACCAAGAAGACTCACTTCCTTCTCCACACACTACTCTAGTCACATCTATAGGACAAGCAATTCCATCCCAAGTAGATAGTAAGCAACAAGGATCGTGAGTTCTCACCAAGACACTCGCACTTAGACAACACAACATCAACTACATGGGCAACATAAACACAGAGATCCCAATGTTTGAACATGGGCTCTGATACCAGATGTAATGCCCTGCCCGGAGATCCTTGGAAATAAGGATGAAATACAAGCTAATAATTTTTTTTACAAGTATGAATGCACATGACAACATCATACAGGGATAACAAAGATTGCAACAGAAGACTTCACCACAATCTCAACAACCAACGGATCTCCGAACGCCACTACCAAACTGACAAAAGCAAACAAAAGCCAATAGTGACCAAGCACATGATGAGGGCTCAAAGAGACAACCACTCATCAACAAAACACCAAGCTGGGGTAAAATGCAGAATCTTGAAATTTGGCTAATCCTAAAATCCTGAAGCCCTGAAAATTGGCTAAGTCTGGATTTCTGAAGCCCTAAAATTTTCTAGAATCCTAATCTTATCTTAGGGAGGTCTGAAACCTATCTCAAAAGATTGGTCGCATATATTTAAATATATCTTAAGTATAATTAACTTATACTGAAACAATATATTTTAAACCCCTAGGAAATCTATTTTGAACTAGGATGGTGTAACAACCAAAAGGGTGTCCAAAAAATACTTTCGAACTTCCATTTGACAAGCCTAGATAGCCCTTGTTTCTCACACAAGAAAGTACATTGGTCTTGAGTTTCGCATGAGAAAATGCACCTCTGCGCACGAGAAAGAGCATGGCTTTGCATGAGGACTCTAAGCATTATGTGAGGAAGTGTATTCTCTCGTGAGAGGAAATAGATTCTTGTGTGAGGAACTAACTTTCCACATGAGAAAACAAATCAGTGCGACAACAAAACACAAACCAAAAGCTTAAAAACAAGGAAACCTCCACACCGGAGAGTACCGAATCCACATAGATTGAGGAGTGAACACTCGAGTGCATAATCAACAAGATGCCAAGATCAAGAAGGAGATACATCTATCCATCTAAAACTATAACAGAAAAGAACATACTGAAAGAAACATCACAGTGAATAGAAGTAACATCGCAATGTACTAAACAAACAAACTAAGTACACGGTTCCTCCCAACCGTCAATAGCGTCATAAGATCATTGTGGGTCCTAGCCATCCCCCGCATGTAACATCCCAAGCCACTGACCAAATCGTCATTACTGTTGTAATAGGGACGTCACTACTAAAACATGCAACAATATAAGCATAAGAAAATCTAACATGCTAGTAGAAAAGCATAAGATAATCCTATAGTAGATAACATCACCTATCACATGCTAAACATCAATAAGCAATAGATATGCTACTATAACAATTCACATCATCTAATCATATGCTAAACATCATAATATGGGAATGCGTCAAGTAAACTAACATCATCTAAACATGGTATCCAAGCATTCCAATGAAAGCATAAATCACAAGAAAGCATACTCTGGAACCCGAAGTACCAAGTGAAAACATCCAATAATGGTCGCACTAGGACAAGACCATCTCTGTACACTGGTCCCTAGCAGTGGTGAAGGTAGCTATGCCTCCCAACCACGTCGAACCTGTAGGTCCACACCCACCATGCTGATGGAGATAATGATCCAACCACAAAGACACAAAAGAACATTCATGGCTAACACTTATGCCAGATAGTATGATGGTTGCAACCAAGAACCTAAGACAATGCAAGGAGTACAGGTCCTAGTTAGACACTCAAAAGGCTACTAAGTAGGGGCTGACATCATGGAGGGTTGCTTGGCATCGACAAGCCCAAGCTCGGATCGTGTGTTTCAACTCCTCAACAGAGGGCCCCGCACACACATTTTATTATGTTAAGTTTTATTACCAGTCACATATTTTCTTTAATTATCACTTATTTAAAACTTCCTCTGCCAACCCTATGGGACTAAGGTCACCAGGCTACGAGATAGAAGCCCCCTCCATATGCTACCCTACCCTACCCATGCTCATCCTACGACAAGTGCCCATGGGCATGCATACTCCAATCCCAACCCCAATGATCAAAACTTCTGAAAAAGACATGGAAGGTCGAGACCTGCAAGTCCTCCAACAAATGTACAAGCATGTACTCATGTGTGGCGCACCACCATAAAAAAGATCATAACACAAGGACAAGATGAGAACATAGTGCAAAAAAAATACCCAACCAAAAGGAACTCAAGAGGATGGATTCTACACGAATCCCAACGCCAATAAAACCATACATCATAAAATCACTCAACCGGCCTCAATTCGAGAGTATGGATTCTACACGAATCCTAGTGCTCATGAAACAAAAGAAAAGGTCTAAAAGAAACAATAACACTAGGTATAAAATCACTCAACCGAACACAATGTCAGGAGTATAGATGCAACACGCATCCTAATGCAACATAAAAGTGCAATAGTGGTCTGACTGATATTCGAATAGATCATCAAGGTCCATGACCCACATTGTGCCAAGAAAACTCGAGAAAATAGGGTGGCACACAAAATGAGGTAAAAACTCCAAATTTTGGAAAAACTACAAAATTAAAACCCATTTGGCCTTTGGGCACAAAAACCCCAAAAATCCAAAAATAATCAAATTCGGATAGTGTATGCAAAAATGGCCAGCATAATGGCGTAAAATCCCAAACCCTTATCTTGAAAAATAGGGAAATGTTCGTACCCACCCAACCGGGTAGAACTAACCTATAGAAACGGAGGGGAACACTAGTTCTTAGCCTCCAAACAAATAGCTACCAAAAACAAAAGCAGAAACAGAGTAGAAACAATAAAATAGGAAAGCCCTACCTCACAGCCAAAAGGGCAAAACAAGAATCTGAACCAAAAAATAAATATCTCGCAGAAGTAGCTAAAAATTGTGGCAATCCAAGGTTTCCTCGAGCTAGATCCAATAAGCTCAACATGGTGATGATCCCATGCCCGTAGCTCCCACAACAAACAAAATAGTAAATTCTCATGAAGAGGATTTTGGGTTTTACTCTCCAACTTTCCAATTTGAATGTGAGAAGTGAGGAATTAAATTCTTCTTTGGATAGTTATTCACTTTTCGGGTGAATAATCGATTAGGGCAAATAACCAACCAACCTAGTTAAACCCCAAATTGACCCAAATGAAAACAGGCTATTCCTATAAATAGGAATTCATCTATGGAAAAGCTGCCAAAAATAAAAATAAGTCAATTAAAAAGCCCAAAAACCCAAAAACACAAAAATTCCTTAACAACTTTTGCGACAAAGCGAAACTGTAAATGCATCGACATGCTCAATGGTCAAATCACATAATGCAAATGCATTTGGATTTAATAATCACCGAAAGGTTTAAATTAAACATTTAATTAAGGATACATCGACCATACCAAGATTACATTGGTAAAATATGAAAGGCCGAATCACTAACTCCATGTGCCACTGCCAGGGATATAAATTCTACACACTAAACAATAAGATCAAGTGCAATTACATATAATAACATAACCAAAGTAATAAATGCATTAAATCACCTAATTTAACCATTTATTAATTTATATTAAAATAATCTATTTACATCACTCACGTTCACATAACGCATACAACGCAGGAATGAAAGTAAATAACCATAGCATTAAATCCATCACACAATATAATCAGAGGTATGTCCAAATACCAGTTAACCTGATATCATCATAAAACACACAGTCATCTCAAAATGGCATCATTATGCAATATGATTAACTGAACAACATAGAAGTCTAAAATATATGACACTGAAATCAAAGTATAACACCTAACCCTTGGGTCATCTCAAATGTAAAATATCACATAAGTAATAGATATCTCACAAATCAAAATATAACAAGGCAAATGTCTGCAGCACAGAACCAAAGAATCCAACAAAAGGGCACTTAAAACACATAAGAAAACATAGTCATAAACATGACTAATCACTGCTACAGGAACCTAGTCCAGTGTAGCATGGTAATAGTACATAGTGCAATCTCTGGACACATCTCAAGGTAATTAGGGAACAACCTCATGATACCACATCGATCTTGGTAACCACTAGCATAAACCTCAGTGAACCATAAATCACATCATAACATAATCAAAGAAATTGATGCAGAAACATAAATCCAAACACCTCGACGGTGTAGACCACTCAGGGTCACAATCATGATCCATCACAGCAAAGATCAACAAGGTTGCATCCTTCAAGATGACTTATATAAGTCAAATGGGAGAGGCACTACAGCTTGCACCCCAAACTTCTCCCAATATTCTTTTGATATTGTCTCTACGTTTTCCTTTTATTTTAATTCTCCTTTTTTATTTGCATCTTCTTTGATGAATGATATTTTCTCCTTTATAAAAATTTCCACCTCAATCAAAATGACCTCTGAACTATTTTTCTCCATTCCTTCCTAGACTTTGTGATTATCTAGTTGGTCATTATTTTCATATGGATCCTTTATATTTTTATGATGTTTTCCAAAATTTGTATGACTTTTTAACCTCTTGTTCTCTTTTTCTAAAAGTGAGTCATCTCAATTGGACTAGAGCTTCTAGAAAAGATAAACCACTCTCCTTCATAGTATTTGAATTCTCTATAATCTTAGGTACTACAATTGAATTAGTCCTTTTAAAAATCGGTGTAGATTTTGACATGATTTTTTTCCTTTGAGTTGTATTAAAGAATAATTTTGTTTGTAGACATCTTTAGTTATAGGCCTCTCATAATTTGTGCATTTATCTTTCATTTTTGCCTCCATTTGTATGTTTATGTTTCCTATCTCATTTACAACTTGAGATTCAAAATGAGTAGCATTCTTCTTTTCCAAATTTTTCTCCTTTGTATTTATTATAATATTTTCTGTGCTCTTATCTTCTTTTGTGAACCTATTTTTCTTGCTTAAGGTACATACTTCAAATGTATCCTTTTCTTCTTGTTGAGAAACTTGTTGACCTTTTCTTTGATTTTTTTATGAGATATTTTTTGGTGGTTTTCTTCAATTAAGTAAGTTCTTTTGCATTGTAAAATTTGTTGACCTCTTCTATACTTCTTATACTCTTTGCTAGCCATGTTTCTCTTGTGTTTACTTCTAGTCTACTAGTTACTATAATTTTTTGTGTTGTTGATTTGGAAATTATCCTTATGGATTTCTTCCCATAGAATGATTTGATCACTGGTATCATTTTGGATTAGCATTATATCATGGGTCAACATTTTGTACAGGATCATAGGTTTCTTTTTACATCCTGTATAAACAATTTTTCCTAAATACATTATTTACATTGTTGAAATCTTTGCACATTTTCTTCAATAATAGAATTATTCCTCAAATGTATTCCTATATCTTCTTGAAAATCATTTCTTCCTACTCATAGTTTCTTGTTCTCATTATGATCTTGGTTCTAAAATAGATACTTAGAGGTTGTGTTAGTGGCTATGATTTCCCCCTCTTCTATTTCTTTTCTATTGTTACTACTTGTATTCCTCTTATTACAAACAATTGTGTTTTTCATAAATCCTTCCAATATTCCCTTATAATTTAATTGTTCTATATTTTTTGAACTATCTTTCTTTTTTAGGTTTTTACTTCTTGGTATCATTGGAAATATTTCTTTTAATAATGAATTTATTTCAATATGTTTAAAATTGATGGTTTAGTTTGATGATTTGTTTTAAGTGTCCTTCAAATCTTGTGAGTTTTAATTTGTAAATTGATCTATTAGTTATTAATTTAATTGACTTAAATTCATGAAATTCTATCTCTAAGTTTATAAGAAATTTAATGTCATTAGTATTTGAGAAATTTGCTTGTATACAAATGAGTTCTCTTATAGATGAACCAATGCATTTTATAATTTCAATATAATTTATCTCTGTAGGTAAGGATTAAATTGAAATCCATATAGGAGCATTTTGCTTCCTAGCCAAAGATTCACTAAAGTTTCCCATTTAACGAATTTTATAGAATAGCCTTTATATAAACAATAAGGAACTAAAAGGAAATAATCTCTAATGTAACTATTTAGAAAAAATATAAATTAAGCAATTTAAGACATAAGATATACTTACCTAGTCACCACAAATATCCTTAAGCCATCTAATCAAATTGGAATTTTTGATTCAAGACCACACCAGTGGGGATAGACACCCTGATCTTCACATTCCATCCGATATTTTTCACTATATATGTCATTGATGATGTGTGTTTTCAAAATTGATGTCTAAATGTTTTGAAGGGAAAACAACTCTATTGGGAAAAAATCTGAGCAACAATTCTACCTGATTGGAATGATGAAGCAAAGGGAGTATGCTAATGAGGAGGAACATAAGCATTAACATGGAAAAATCTATTCAAAGGAAAAGGTTTATTGATCGGTTGAGAAAGAGAGAAAGAAGAATTTCTTGCTGAAAGGGGAAGACCTCATGTGGGGATCTAATTAGATCCACAAATATTATCAGGTCTAGAAAAACTAGGGTTAGTAGATATAGGTTTGATTATGCTTTTGGATTTACTATTTTCCTATTGACCACTATGGTTCATTCACTCCTTTCTTGATCTATTTTTTGAGCTAGAATTTTAGGTTATTCCTAAGAGAGGAAGCCTTTGATGTCTATAGATTGGATTGTATCTTGCTTCCCCTAGGTATTTTTTGATCTTGTGATTGAAGATGTGATGAACCTTCTTGGATCTTCTTTGAATATTTGGCTTGGAGTAGAAATTATGCTAACACTTAATCAAGTCTTTTGTCGAGGAATCCACTAAAGAGGCAACCCCAATATTTTCTTGATAATGGGGCTTTTCTTTAACTTCGACATGGTCCTCCTAGACATTATAAATTTATTCAAAATAGGGAATGAGTAGTTAAGCATACTTGGGTTTATTGAAATAAGATTTTGTAATTTTTGTTGAACTCGCAAAGTTCCCATTTTCCACAAAACTCACCATCGCCAATGTATAAAATTACAATTAACTTTAAATTTAAGTAAAATAAAAAGTTTTAAAATATTTAAAATAGACTAAAAATATTAATTATTTTACTTTTAATTTTCCATATATAAATAAAATGATCATCTAAATATATCTCCTCATAAAAATTTTAGAATGAAAATTACATTTAAAAATATTAAAAAATTTAAAAATTTAAAATAATTATAAAAATTTAAAAAGTAAAGTAATTTAAAAAGCTAAAACCCAAACTAATTTCAAATTAAAATATAAAAAATAAAATAAAATTGATTTAAAAGAATAAAATCAGATTTAATTATTCTCAAATGAAAATATAGATTAGCTTGCTATTTATAAAATCATATATTAATTATTCTTACAACAAAATAGGAAAATAAGATAAATGCTTTTAAAATTTAAGGAAAACAAATAAATTTTTAAAAATGGGCAGTTATAAAGCTAAAGAGACAACGGATAATTGTTTCGACTTTCGAATCGGGATTTTTTAAAAGCAACCATATCCTCTCTCAGCAACCCGCTAGAGGATAATTATGCCGCCAGAAAACAGAAACAGATGTCGGATGTTTCAGCGGAAAACAAGGCTATCGTTTTGCGTTTCATATCACATAGACGTCAATCGCAATTATGATTGGCAGCACCTTCACACCAATGTCTATATAACAATGGCTTTCGTTCCTCAAAATCCAACTTCGTTTCATTTGTGAGAAACAAATTCCAAGCTTACATTTTTACAAAAAGATTAAAGAAAAATGGCAAATGTGACTGCAGGAAAGGTTATTACCTGCAAAGGTGAGTTGAAAGTTCAGGAATCCATCATTTCAATGTTATTTGGTTACATATTTGAAGAAAAATCAAAATTTGCAATATGTTTTTGTTTCCAAGCAGCCCTGGCATGGGCGGCAGGGGATACCCTGAAGATTGAACAAGTTGATGTGGCACCTCCGCAGGCGATGGAAGTGAGGATCAAAATCCATTACACTTCCCTTTGTGGCTCGGATGTTACTTTCTGGCAAGCAAAGGTTTAATTAGTACTATCAATAGCAAAATGCTGTTGCTTTGGCCTTGCAGATCATTCGTTCATTCTATACCAACGAGCTGAAACATTTTTAGTCTGAATCTAACTGCTACTTTTATTCTATTGTAAGGACAAATCTCTGTTTTTCCTCGCATTTTTGGACATGAAGCAGCTGGGTAGGTTCCCTTGCATTTGTATCTCATATCTCTAGTCTGGCAACGGCTAAACAACAAACTAAAGGGGACACTAGTTCTTTTATCAGTCGCCTTTGTATGCTCTATGCCTAATGTTTTAGTAGTCTGGCAGCGGTTAAACAGCAAACTAAAATATGTATCTTATCAAGGGACACTTAGTTCTTTTATCAATTGCCTTCATATGCTCTATGCTCAATGTTTTAGTTTGATTTTTACCCAATACCACTAAAACAGCAAAGTACAACTTGTATCTTATCAAGGGGACACTCGGCTTTTTTTATCAATTGCCTTTCTATGCTTTATGTGTTAGTTCGATATTCAACCAATCTCTCTAATATAACATGTCTAACATAATCCATGTATCTAATATATTCAATTTTATTTACCACTAATTATATACAAATATTTTAATTATTTTGAGTCATTTAGACTTATTTGAAAGGACTAATTAGTCTTGTTGGTTGTTCACTTCAGTAGACTTTTGTATTTGTGAATGACTAGTAGTAGAAAGTGTAGGGTTAGTCTAAGTGTACAATATCTAATTTTATCCAAAGTATTTTAAAATGTGCAACTGAGGTGAGGTTAGTTTATCTCGAAAATTCAATACCTATTATCCAATTTCATTCAAAGTCTTTTATCACTTATCTTAAATGTGCAACTTGGTCTAACTAGGTACCTAATATCAGATTTTAAATATAAAGCATTTTTTCAATGATCCAAATGTACAAGTGTGGTGAAATTGGTCAAGCCCATCAACCCAATACCCAATTTCATCCAAAGTCTTTCTCAAATTACCCAAATATGCAATTGAAGTGATAGTAGCCTAGCCAAGTACACAAAACCCTATCCATCCAAGGTCCTTTTATAGTTACCTAGATGTACACCTGAGGTAACGTTCATCTAGCCAAGTACCCAATCCCCAATTTTATCTAGAGTATTTCTCCAAATTCTCAAATGTGCAATTGAGATGAGCTTAGTCTACCCCATTTACCCAATTGTTGATTTCAACCAAAGTCCTCCAATTTCTCAAATGTGCATTGTAGGTGAGATTAGTCTATCTAAGTAGGCAACACCCAATTTCATCCAAAGTCTTTCTCCAATTACCATAATGTACAATTAGGGTGAGGTTAGTCTAACCCATCCCTGTAAGCATTTCCATCAAGTCTTCCTCCAATTATTCAAATATGTAGGTGATGTGAGGTTAGTCTAGCCCAAGTATCCAATGGCCAACTCATCCAAAGTCTTTCTTCATTTTACTTAAATGTGCAATTCAGGTAGCCTTAGACTAGTCTACACATCCAATATCCGATTCATCCAAAGCCTTTTCTCAAATGTACAAAAATGTGTAACTAATGTATGGTTAGTTTAACCCAAGTACCTAATACCAAATTTCAATCAAAGTCTCTCTTCAATTATCAAATGTGCAACTTAGGTGAGATCAACCTAGTCCATATACCCAATACTCAATTTTATCATAAATCTTTCTTTGATTGTGCACACATTGTAAGCGGGGTGAGAGTAGTCTAACCCATGTACCTGATTCTCAATTTCATCCAAAATCTTTCTCCAATTACCCAAATTCGCAACTAAGATGAAATTAAGTATCCTATACCCAACTCATCCAAAGTCTTTTACCAAAATTTGCAACTAAGGTGAGGTTAATCTACCCCAAATACCCAAACTCCAATTTCACACAAATACTACCACCAATTGATAGGACTGCTCATTTTATTTGGCAATTGTGAATGAATTTAAATTGGGCCCAGTTGGTAGACTTCTTACTCTATTTGGCAATTGTGAATGGCAGAGTGGTAGAAAGTGTGGGGGAAGGAGTAACCGATCTCAAGGAGGGCGACCATGTGTTGCATGTATTTACAGGGGAATGTGGAGATTGCAAGCACTGCAACTCAAATGAGAGCAATCTATGTGACTTGCTAAGGGTTGATCTGAACAAAGGAGTTATGATTACTGATGTCAAAACAAGGTTCTCAATCAAAGGACAACCCATCTATCACTTTGCAGGAACATCCACATTTAGTGAATACACCGTTATACACTCCGGTTGTGTTACCAAAATAAATCCCGCAGCTCCTCTAGACAAAGCCTGCATTCTAAGTTGTGGTGTCTCCATAGGTCCATTAACATTAATAGCTAATTAATATCTCAATTTGTTATTCAATGCATATTATATATGTAGTTAAACTTATTTTGCCTGAAATCAGGGATGGGGCTATATTAAATGTGGCCAAACCAAAGAAGGGATCCACTATAGCAGTATTTGGTCTTGGAGGAGTTGGGCTTGCGGTAAGCATAACATACATGTTTTGCACACAATAATTATTCTTTGATATGTAAGTAGAATTCTGGTTTAAAATGTCAAGATTTTTAACCACTGATGTTTTAAGTTCCTTTTATTTTCAATTATTGTCATTTGTAGGTGCAGTCTATAAGATTTCTACAATGTATATTTTGTTTTTGGATCTAATTGAATGAAAAAAAATTATCACCATCATATTCTATGATCTATCATCAAAATGAATCAACAGTTTGAATTATATTACATAATTCATCATCACAATATAAGACAACAAAAATATAGATTATATAATATGATTCCTAACGCCGATGCTAATTTTTTTTAACACACTCAATCTCAAAATAAATATACAATCATAAGTGCTTCAAATTTCTTAATTTAGTGTTGTTTATATCCTCTTAAGGCTACTGAAGGAGCAAGAATTGTTGAGGCTTCCCGAATTATAGGCCTTGATATAAATCCTCGAAGATTTGAGAAAGGTTTCTAAATGACACATTTACACATTTTATATTTACCCATATTGCAATTTCTCTTTCAACCATTGTTTGGTTTGCTTTTGTTTCAGCAAAGCAATTTGGAGTAACGAAATGTATAAACCCAAAAGACCACCAGAAACCTATTCAGCAGGTTTCTTAACCCCAATTTTGATTACATGTTTTCAATGAATACAAAGCTATAGTTTTTCAAGGAATGTATGGATTTCACCCTTGTTTAATATCAAAACATAAAAACATAAATGAATTTCTTTTGATCTCACAGGTGATTGCTGAAAGAACTAATGGTGGTGTAGACTATAGTATTGAATGCATTGGGAGTCAATCGATTCGATCATTCGATTCTTGTGATGATGTATATCCTCTTCCCCTGTTTCATATAAAATATTTTCCCTTTAGAGTTAAATAAGATGTTTATGTTGCACAAACTAACTTAAACTATGTGTGAATTTGAAGGGGTGGGGTGTGATGGTTTTAGTGGGAGTGCCTAATTCCGATTCAATCTTCTCCACAAGTCCTCTGAATTTTCTGAATGAGAAAACATTAAAGGGAACATTTTTTGGGAACTATAAGCCCAGATCAGATCTACCAGGGCTTGTGGAAAAATACATGAACAAGGTGAGACTTGTAGTTTCCGAATTTGTGTTCTTCCTGCTATAGTTGAGATAAATATTTCTGAAAAAAATGTTGCTTTTAATTTCAAAGATTTCTCTAAAGAATGTTTCTCTGAAAATGCGAGGTGCCTGTTTGTTTGTTTTTGGGGCAGGAGCTTGAACTGGAAAAGTTTATCACGCATGAAATAGACTTTGCAGATATCAACAAGGCATTTGAGTTGATGTCGCAAGGAGAAAGCCTGAGATGTATTATCAACGTGAATGCCTAGAGAGGGGAGAATACAATGAAGGTTTCGATTTCAATAGATCGTTGAACTGCCAAAATATAGTGTTTTGTGTTTTTTTGGTTTATATATATAGAACTTATTAAGAGTTTTAAAATGTTGTGACTATCATTTAAGTCTTGGTATTTACTTGTCTTAAATGTTGTAAAGGAATAGTGCTCATAAAACATTCATCTGATTTAAAGCCTAGCATCTTATAAGTTTTAATATATTGCTGACCATAAATGATGTGAAAAACAAGAAGTGTTCTTTAAATCTTTGAACAATTGGGCTTTGGGTTTCGGAGTAAACATTAGGTATTTTAATGATTTTGTTATTTATATGATATTTGTTTTAACTTCAATGTTAAAAGTTATATATTTAGAGTTTTAGTGATTATAATTATTTATTTGATATTTTTCTTAATTTGAATAATAATAGAACATCTTATTATTAAATAACATGTATTATAAATTAAACAAGTACCACGTAATGGCTTGTATTTGTAATAGATTATAATAGTTTTAATAAAATAAAATAATAAAATAAAAAATTGATAATATTAAATATAATTTTATTATATATATTTATATTTGATGAAAAATTTATATATAAATTCTAAATTTCAATTTAGAGAGATTAAAAAATTGTCATTCTATTAACATTTTTTTTCTAATTTATTACATAAATGTATTGATACTCTTATAACTTATAACTTAATTGTAGTTTTAGTATTTTATTATATTAATACATTAATATTTTATTTTACTATAGATAACTAAACATTTATAAAAGAAATAGTGTTAAGATGTAGAGATTTTGGCCATCAATAATCATATGTACTAGACTTTAGCCTAATAACAAAGTATTTTAAGAAAGATATTAACATTTATATTATATTTTTACCTTTTCATTTTTTATTATACCCTTTTTCACATTATTATATGATGAAATGTTATTTTTTAATATATACATTAGTTAACAATCATCTTTCTTAATATAATCAATGAAGGGTGATAAAACTAATATTTATTAATATTTACAAACCCAATACTATTTATTTCCATTATTTTTTTAAGTGAATGCTAAATTTTCAGAAAATGCTTCCAAAAAATCCTATAAGAGCCAATCAAGTTCAAGTAAAATGTTTTTTTTTAAATAGATATTAAAATCTCATATATAAACATTTCAAAAATCAAAACTTCAATTTAGAAGGGAAATTAATTAGACCTAATTGATTGAGATATAAAAAATTAATCACTAGATATGTAAAAGTGATTACAATAGTATGAGCCTACGACAAATGCAATGAGAGTTGAATTAGAGATACTAAACATTGTCCTAAATAGTCTACTTAAATAAAGAGAACACTTATAAAATAACAAAATCATAGGCTAAGAACAAATATAAAATCTTATAATTCATAAAATGTATAGAAATAAAAATGTTTAATGCAACGAAGAATCTAAAATTATCATTAATTTTCAAAAACAAATATCAAAACTACTATTGTAAAAATGTTATATTAATTATCATAAAATAGGTATTAAAAAATTATAAATATTTGTATTAAATGAAAATGCAATGAAATGTTATTGATGCTTAAAGAGAAGGAAATTTATATATTATAATATTATATTAAAATTCATTAACTTGGATGTAATCTAATAAAATAAAAATATATTAAAATCTTAATTTTCCATTGTTCTTTTTAAAGTTGGGAGAACCTCATCCCTTATCCAAAACCTTCAATTTTTTAATATTAGTAGGAATATATTAACACATCAATATGGTATTATGTAATATCCACATCAAATAGAAAATGATATAATTAACTTAATTTATTGTATAATTAAATTAATATATTAGATTATCTTACATTTAAAAAATAATAATAATAAAATTTTGTTAGCCTATTCTAACCTTCTAGGTACTTCTAGCCTAGTGTTTGGTATCATATATAATTATCATGGAGATTATTTTCTTGTGCAATTGCAATATGATTCGGAATTAAATGTTTTATGTCATTTTCTAGGTGAAGATCCTCCTTGTTTTGCCATTTACACTTTGGGAGTCACTCGTCACTTTTCCATTTAAAGAAATTTTGACATTTTGAAATTTCATAAAACTTGATCAGGTCCAAATTTGTGAAGTATTCAAGTATTTTCTTAAAGGTACATTTGATGTAACCTAAGATATACCTTGATAATTTGAAAACAAAAGTTCTTGCCAACTCATTATAGTTGATGGTGTTAATATGTGCGTGCGTGCATGTGCGTGCATGTGTGTGTGTGTGTGTGTGTGTGTGTGTGTGTGTGTGTGTGTGTGTGTGTGTGTGTGTGTGTGTGTGTGTGTGTGTGTGTGTGTGTGTGTGTGTGTGTGTCTATATATCTATATATGTATGTATGTATGTATGTATGTATGTATGTATGTATGTATATGTTGTGTGTGTGTATGTATATATGAATATACATGTATATATATTCATACATATATATAAAAATGCATATACATATACATATACACACACACACATATATATACATACATATATACATACATATACATATGCGTATATATGAATCTTAATCATTCTAGCGGAACCATTAGTTGAAGTCACCACACACTATCCATACATTACAAGAAGTGGCAAACACTCTCATTGTATATTAAGATGTGTGTATATTGTTAGTGCATTGCACATTGATGGTACATTACAAAGATGTTGTACACATTGGCACATTACAGTGGTATAAGAGTTGGTGGTCTTGCTAGCCTTCTGGGTAATATTGGATGCAAACATGATCTTATTTAATAGATAAGATGGGGGAATCAAGAACTTAAATGATGAAATTGATATAAGAGCTAACAAGAGGACATAGTAACAACTTAGTGATACCTTGGTGGAAGGAGAAGAATAAGTTGGTGAGAAATTGACACATGGTCACAACACCAAATTGCTTTGAGACACTTTAATTTTTTGTAGAAGGAAGGACAAATAGAAATCATAATGGGTATGATGATAATTCTATCAATAATATGCCCCTTGTATAACATTACCACACATGCCTAATGATGCTAAAAAGAATTCTTGAAAGGATTGAACAATTTAGAGAGTAAGCTCCTAGCTTCTTAGAGATGCTAGATTAGTTTAGGAAATATTTGTTTGATGTTTAATTTGGAGTAGACCTATCCTTCAAGGATTGTGTGAATTTATGAATGAGATATTCTACCATTAGAATAATAACATGAAGTGATCATGGGTTGTTGACATTCCACTTGATGTCATTATTCTAATGGTCATAGCTCTTAGAGGGGTGACCACTAGAATATTGATGTCAATATTGACTAAAAGGGTGATATGTGTTTGTGCCTTTACCCAAAGTAGTTCCACTATTTTTCCAAAAAGTGGACTTGACTTCTTATTGGTGTCTGAAAGTGGGTATCTACTTTTTGTATGGGCATGCTCTTGCTGATGTCTTCCAAAACCTATTGGGAGAAATAAATCATTGGGAGCATCTCAAAGTATTTTTTAAGGACTCAACCATATAAAATATCTTTTATGATTAATTTTGATTGTTAATCAAAAGATATAAACAATGTTAGAAGAATAAGGGGTATGCTCACCAAGATGGTGTACTATTTAGTAGACACCAAACAAAAAAAAACCAAAAACATCAATAACCTAATTAGGTTTTATGAAATTTCAAAAAGTGGCTAGGCTTGTTACCAAGATTTTAAAAAATACATTAAAAAAAAACCGGTTAGGTTTCTAGGATGAAAAATATCTTCAAAACCCCATTAGATTATTCAATACCCGATCAGATTTTGAAGAAATAAAAATAGGCTCCACTCTGGAAGCCATAACATTCACATTCAGAGTCTGATTGATTATGTTCAAAATGTATTGGAAAGATATTGAAGAAATCTACAACATAATGCAACTAAAATAGTAGTACAAAATATTTTATTTTATATCCATTAGAATCAATCATGGTATAATATATGTTGCCATTATTTTCCAAACATGGAGCAAATAGGTAGGTAAGAGTATTATCATAGTTTTTATCTTTCTCTCACCTCTCTCCCTTTCTCACTCCCTCTATCTCTTTCTCACACATAAAATCACTAACTCATTCACTCACTAACTCCTAATCTCTCTCTCTCTCTTACTAACTCTTAACCTCTCTCATTCTCACACCAACTCCTAACCTCTCTCTCTCTCTCTCTCTCTCTCTCTCTCTCTCTCTCTCTCTCTCTCTCTCTCTCTCTCACACACACACACACACACACACACACACACACACACACACACACACACAAACACACACACACACATTATTTCCTAAAATCTCTCTCTTATTAACTCATAATCTCTCTCTTAAAAACTCCTAATCTCTCTAACTATCTCACTAAATCCTAACCCCTCTCTCTATATAATGTTTAATCCATTACCATTATCTCTCTAATTAACACCTACCCCTTATCTGACTAAGCCCTACACAACATGTTAAGCACACATATATTGTATGTAAATAGTTATATCTAGAGAAATATAAAAATACATATACATACACACATTCTCTCTCTCTCTCTCTCTCTCTCTCTCTCTCTCTCTCTCTCTCTCTCTCTCTCTCTCTCTTTAACTCCTGATATTTTTTCTCTTACAAACTCCTAGCCTCTATCTAACTCATAATTCTCTCTCTCTCTCTCTCTCTCTCTCTCTCTCTCTCTCTCTCTCTCTCTCTCTCTCTCACACACACACACACACACACACACACACACACACACACACACATCCACACACGCGCGCGCATGCACACACACACACACACACTCATTATTTCTTAAAATCTCTCTCTTAATAACTCATAATCTCTCTCTTAATAACTCTTAATATCTCTAACTATTTCACTAAATCCTAACCCCTCTCTATATATATAATGTTTAATCCATAACCATTATCTCTCTAATTAACACCTAACCCCCTATCTAACTAAGCCCTACACAACATATTAAGCACACATATATTGTATGTAAATAGTTATATCTAGAGAAATATAAAAATACATATACATACTATCTCTCTCTCTCTCTCTCTCTCTCTCTCTCTCTCTCTCTCTCTCTCTCTCACACACACACACACACACACACACACACACATTATTTCCTAAAATCTCTCTCTTAATAACTCATAATCTCTCTCTTAATAACTTCTAATCTCTCTAACTATCACACTAAATCCTAGCCCTTCTCTCTATATAATGTTTAATCCATAACCTTTATCTCTCTAATTAAAACCTACCCCCTCTTTGACTAAGCCCTACACAACATATTAATCACACATATATTGTATGTAAATAGTTATATCTAGAGAAATATAAAAATACATATACATACTCTCTCTCTCTCTCTCTCTCTCTCTCACACACACACACACACACACACACACACACACACACACACACACACACACACACACCCACACACACATTCATTTATGTACATATATAATGTACATATTATTACACACACACACATACAATTTGTGCTTATGTATTGTAACTATATATAGTATATATTATATATTTAGATATGTGTGTGTGTGTGTGTGTGTGTGTGTGTGTGTGTGTGTGTACACGTATATGTCATGTATTTCTATACATTTTAAAAATAAATTATTGATTTTTTTTGTTTATACATATGATATATTCTATTCATATATTTAATATTTCCCTCAATATTAAATTTCTATGCATGCTTTTGATATATAATATATCATATGTTCATATACTCTATGCTTAGTGTGTTTGCATATTATGAGAGCATACAATTTAATGGTTCCTTACAATATTTTTTGCATCGCTTCTTTTTGCATGAGTATGTTTGTTTTCCTTATGAGGTTGTTAGTTTTTACTACTATCCTTTCTTGTGATTGTGTCTTATTTAGGTGTGTCTTGAATTTTCTTCGTATTTCTCATCCTCTCTTCTTTTCTAACATTGATTTAATTTGTATTTTTTAGTTTCTCTTTTTTTCTTTTTTTGGAATGTGATGCTTTTGGCCCCTTCTCCAACCACCTACTCTACTATTCTATTTTTCTAACCTTGGCGTGTGTGCATTCTCTCTTGCTTTGGTCCCTTTATCTTTTGAGTCAATCTTCATCTACAACTTACTTTGTTTTGCATCTCTTGCTCTTCATCATGATGATGGATCATGTAGTGTGATTCAAAATGTTGATGGTAAAAATCTTAACACAATCAAATCCAGAAACAAATCACTACAATACAATGAATCGTGAAAATTTGATCTCTTTACTACTTACTTTTTGATTCGAAAGTTATATGGTCACACTTGAAGAGATCTCCATCATTACTTAAATACATGAGAATGACAATTGCTATATTGTATTTTGTGAGTTATTTTCTTAGTTATGACCCACATATACATGCATGAGTTTGACATAGGGAAGTTTATGAATTAATATCCATTTAGTACTAGATTGGTAATTTTTAAGGTAAATTTTCCATTAAAGTTATTTATAAATAAGAAAAATTAAATTAAAAATTTGATTATTTTCATATACATTTAAAATTTATTTTGAAGTTCAATAGATCTAGAATACAAAGAAGGAAATATGGATCTAATATTAGTAATTACATTAATATCATATTCAGGAATACCTAAAGGTTAGATCATACAACTAATTTATTTATTTTTAGATAGTATTATAATTTTACATTTGAATGAAATAAAACACAAATAATTGATTCTAGATATTCAAATTCTTGAAAAAAGCTTCATGAAATTTTATCTATTGGCCTAGCTCAAGATTTTAAACAAATTGTGATCATACTTAAGATGCCATATGAGCAGGGTTTGTAGGAAAAATAGATTGAAATGTTAAAATTTTATAATTGAGACAAATGAAATGTCATTTTTCTTTCCATTGATGTTATAATCTATTTAGAAAAATGAAAGGTAGATATAAAAATATTGGAGTTTAGAACTATATTTTTGCAAGACTTCAAATAAAAATAATCTTGCAAGTTAGTGTTTTTTCTTAGATATGAGGCAAGCAATGTCGCAAAAGTTGTCTTTTATAATATGAAACATCTTTCCAAATAAACATTGGTAAATATTGTAGTGCCTACCCTCGTTCACATCTTTTCTAGACTCATTGTTGCTATTATTATCAGACTTTGATGGACTAGTATTATGTTGATGGATTAGTAGGTATTGTTTTGACACTATCAGACATTATGTTATGGATTCAGTTGTTATATGATGAGATCATTTAGACTTTACATTTCATGCATGTATGATGATCATTATATTGTTTTTTTTAGTTATTGTTGATGATTAGTTAGATGGTTATTATTTCATGTGTTTTATTATGGATACTTACCCCATACTTGTATGTGTATGGTGTGTGTGTGTTCTTATTGTATGGTGTTTCTAATGTGGTTAAGGAAGGGAGTCATAGTCACCTGCTTAGTCGGGATCTACACGATGCACCACTTCCTGCCATTGTATGTTTAGCATAGCACTATATATATTGTATGTACATGCATGGTTTTTCTGCAGGTCGCAGGTACCGGGTATCGACTTCCTTGAATTGCTAGGATGAGCGTACCCTATTATACTATCTCAATGATAAGAGAAGGGAGATAAGTTCTCAAGTCCAAATCCCTAACCTTAAAACCATTTGTCCCAGTGTGTTGGGACAAGTATCAGAGTTGAGCACCCACTGAATGTGTCGGATGACATATTTTGTGATTTTTAATCCTTTAGACTGGTTTTGTATGAATTGACCTATGATGGGTTTTCATATTTTGTTATGAAGGTCTATGGTGAATTTTCTGTTAATTAAATCTTAATAAATAGATTTAATTAATAAAATTAATTATTTGAGAAGATTAAATATCATGATTTTGATATTTTGATTATAATTAATTCAAGGAGAATTAATTGAGAGAAAAGAATTAAATAAAAAGAAAATTAGAAAATTATAATAAATAATAATTATAAAATACTAATAAAATTAATAAACAAATAATAATAAAAGTTATAAAAATTAAAATAAAAGTTATTAAATTAAAATGGGAGTTATAAATATTTAAATGGAAATTATTTTAAAAATAATTGGAATTATAAGCTTGCTTGGAAATTAATGCAGTTCTCCATTTTTCATGTGTCAACAACATGGGGGTTAGTGCATCAATTGATCACATGGTGTCTACAACCCTAGGGCTTATCAAAAAGCTTGGAAAATGGCCCATGCTTAGTTGGTGACATCTTCCAGCTAGTTCTAGAAGCATTCTAGGGTTTTCCTGAGAGCTCTTTATATTCGGGCATTCCTTAGAAGCTTGGACATAGCGTGGATAGTGTGGATAGCGTGCAGAACAATTGAAGCATTGGAGGATTCAAGAATTCTGAAGAAGGGGAGCTTGCTCAGCGGGTTATCTAAGGAAGAGCGAGTTAGCATCAGAATCCGGGTAGATTCTTGTGTTTTCACTTATGCTACTTCTGCATCTTGTTTTCCCCTGTCTTCTTCGTGTCTTCCATATGTCTCCTTTATGCATTTTGGACAATTAAAATTTATTTGAGGAATCTATATGCTTAGATCTAAAATGGCTTGGGCTAGGGTTACAATTCATGGACAAACTCATTAGAATTAGTTATTAGAAAATTTTGAAGAAAACAAGTTTCATAGAGAAACTTTGAAAATGAAAGCTTGTATTCATAAATTATCATTTTTACATATATACTGTGATTCTGTATATTATATATATATATATATATACATATACCTTTATATATATATATATACATATACCTTTTTATATATATATATATATATATATATTATATACATATGTATGTATATATATATATATATATATATATATATATATATATATATATATATATACATACATATGTATATAATATATATATATATATATATATATATATATATATACATACATATGTATATAATATATATATATATACATACATATGTATGTATATATATATATATATATATATATATATATATTATATACATATGTATGTATATATATATATATTATATACATATGTATGTATATATATATTATATACATATGTATATAATATATATATATATATATATATTCATGTGTGATAAAGTCGAATATCATTAATCAAAAACGTTTTGGAAAAAAATGTTAAACATTATTTACAAACCAAATCACACCACGCGGGCAAAAGCGTTTTTAAAAAAATGTTTAAATGATATAAAAATTTCTGACGGAGCCGTATAACCCCGCGGGTACGCAGAGGGCCTGCCATCGCAGGGACCGCGATGACAGGGGTACTCTGTACCCGCTGTCGGGTAGACCTGCGATAGCAGGTACCTTGTACCGCATGGCATCAAAGATTTGTCTAAGCATTTCAATTTTTTATAAAACATTTCATGTAATCGGTTATCAATATTTCAATTTTTATATATATTTTGATTTTTATTATTATATATGTATATATGTAATTTATAACAAGTAATTATTATATCAATAAAAGATGTGAGTTAGTAGAGATTTCAATAATTAATTTAATTAAACATTAGTTTTAATTAAGCTTAATTATTAGCATATACATAATCGAAGTTTTGATTATTGGAAATGTTATTTCTCAAACGAAGTTTTTATAAATAAAATATTATTGGATCAATTAGAAAATTGAATCTAATGGAGGAACTTTTATCTATCAAGTAAATACATGGGTTAGGTAAAACGTGAAATTTCTCCACTTGATATTAATTTTGGGAAAACGTAAACTGAGACATTTGAAATCTAAATTTGAAACTTAGGAAAACCAAAACATGTGTTTACATTGTGTATTGCTTATGTTAATGTTTTGGGTTTTGGGTTGACTAGTGTTGACCAGTTATAGGACGTCTACCAGAGGCTTGGGGGTTATGTGATTGTGATGTCATGATGATGTTTTATTTTTCGATCTTTATAAACCCAACCATGATTATGTGATGGAATGCTCTATGTATTGGTTGTGAATACTGATTGTTATAGTTGAGATTCTTATGTTTGAGAACCTTGACTTAACCATTATTTTTGGTCATCAATCAGTTATCCTTGGATATATTCTAGTCGCCATGATGGGACTAATATGTGGATTTATTCTTGATGATGTCATGTTGTGACATGTATGACTCAACCATTTTTGGAGTCTTCGATCAGTATGTTTGAGATATTCTTGGTTGCTTGTTGAGAACCAATGGATATGATGATCTATTTTGAGATATATTCTGGTTATTAAGAACCAATGGATACTTTGATTATAAGTGATAATTCAGTTGCCAATAGAGAGTTGTTGTAGTCATGATTTTCTATGGATATTGCTCATGGAGATTTGATGCTTTTATGCATATTTGATGATTTTATCATGGATGTTTGATGATTCTTATTATGGATATTTGATGATTTTATGGACTTTCTTTATGATTATGATACCATGAGCATTAGGGTAGGATATCTGCATGTAGTGTCGGGAAGTGGCTTGCAATGGGGGTCAGGGCCCTAAGAGGCTGCCAGGGTAACTGATTGTAAGTTGGATTAATAAGTGATAACATTCACACTTAATACTAATTGAATGAACCTAAAAGGATAAGAGTTATTGTTCTCTCCCATGCCTTGAGTGCTTGTATAGGCTAGGATGGGAGTAGAGAGAACGCATGGTTGTAATCTTGCATTCCATAGTATGCCTTGTCAGTATGAAAGGATACTAGTGGCCGCATGAGATCTGTATGGACCTGTGGAGTTTAGCTAACTGCCAAGGTAACTTGTATGAGATAAATGCGATGACACTTTCCCACTTTCATAGTAGGTTCCTACATGTCATTGTGTGCCTCTGGGAAGTAGATGTCTGTTTTGGTGATTGGAACCTTTGAGTTAGTATACTTTTAGGATTCCTGGACTTTAGAGACTTGTGCTATGTGGATTTGATAGCCTGTTTGGGACTTGGGATTATCTCCTCAGCATGGTGGGAGTGGACCACTTAGGTACCACGCGGTCAGGTGGTAGTGTATTTTCCACTCTTATCATTTGAGTTTCATTGAGACATCGTGGTTGATGCATCCTTCGTGATGGTGGATATGTATCCTTTCATTGATGATTAGCATATGCTAGATGATGTTATCTTATGCTTATGTTTGCATGTTAGATTACTTCTACATATGATGTGGTATTTACTAGGAGTGACATTCCTACTATGTTAATACCGATGATCTCTTCGGTGATTTGGGATGTTACGCATGGAGGGATGGCTAGGGCCCACGATGGTTTAATGATGCTATTAACGGTTGGGAGGAACCGTGCATTTATTTTATTTTGTTGATCTTTATGATGGATGTATATGACTTTTATGATGATGTATCATGAGTATCATGTGATTATCTTTACCTTGATGTATCATGGATTAGAATAGGATGATGTACCTTATTCTACATATGTATATTCTTTTAAGCCTTCATACCCTGTGACATGTACAGTGGATGAATGAGCAGTTGGAAATGTAATAATTGAACATTGGATTTATCATTATTTATTCATGTGGATGTTGTACTAGATGGATTCATGTAAGTACTCACGTTAAGGGATCTTAAAGAAGGTAACCTATTGCGCATATCATGTTTACTCTTTAGATGGTCATTTCTATTGCTTCCGTTATTGTGCATAAGTTTTATGTGGTATTTACTTTCATGAAAAAAAAAAAAAATGCTACCAACTTAGTGAAATACTAGGTTAATTCTTTGGATCCCTTGGCGGGGTGTTACATTTGGTATCAGAGCCCGAGTTTCTACATTGGGAGCTCTGGGTATTTCAGAACAACTAGAACGAGAATTAATAAGTATATCTTTTCAACTTGAGACAAGGTGAACTAAAACAATACTTGAACTGTTACTTGTATGTTTTTCATACTTCAACACTTAGTTGTCAAAACTGAAATTTTACTTAGACCTAAACATAGAACTGAACTTAGTCTATTGTAACATGTGTCTCTTGATTGTAATAGTACTCTGTACTCTTGCGAGATGGTATCTGGGACTAGATCTTCTGTTAGAGGTTGAGGTAGGGGCCATGGAAGAGGTCGTGGTCATGGCAGAACCGTCAGTGCCCATGAGTCTGCCCATGAGGGATCGATTCGTATAGAGAGTAGGGAAGAGCACTCTAATAGGCAGCAGGAAGAGAGCTGTAGAGAGGACCAAGATGAGTCTGAAGAGGTTGGTCAGAGACAATTGATGCAGACTATACTAGAATGTCTACCTCCTGTTCAAGAACAGCCTAAAGTACAATAGATAGAACAAGAACATAGACCCAGGTCTAGAAGTCCTTGGAAGGATCGTCAGAGGTCCATTGTGTCCACTCAGATGAAGGATCTTTCAAGATCCAAGGTTAAGCCTTTCAATGGGCAAGGTTCTGGTTATGTGGCTGAGCAGTGGCTTATTTCACTCAACAGGATTTTTGCTATGCAGGACTTTGACAACAATGTTAAGGCAAGATTTGTGATCACCAATTTAGAGAACTTTGGGGCCACTTGGTGGACAATTGAGGAGAAGAAGCTAGGGATCGATATGAGCAATGTCACTTGGGAACTATTTTTGAAGAGTTTCCATGAACGATTCCTACTAGAGGAATGGAAACAGCAAAGGGAAGATGAATTTCATAATCTCAAGCAGTACACTATGTCAGTGACCAAGTATGAGCGTAAGTTTGATGAGCTCATGTCTTTTTCAAGATTCAGTGAAAATTCAGCTCAGTTGACACAACATTTTATTAGGGGTTTGAACAATAGTATTGTTGGGGGTGTCAAAGTATTTGAGCTAAAAACCCTCAAAGATGCGGTACATCGAGCAATTCTTGTTGACCAAAGCGTCAACCTTGGTCAAGGTGGTTTTGTAGGGGCGCCAGTAGCATCAGGATCTAAAGGCAACTTCAATTCAGGTGGTAACAAGAAACCTTTCTTTTCTAAGGGAAAACATTTTCAACAACAGTCTCAACAGACGCAACAACAAAAGGGATCAAACTCTCAGGCTCAAGGTGGTGGCAAAGGTTCTAACTTTAAGAACAACCACAATACTCAACGCAATAAAAAAAATCAGCCCAATCAGCCAGCTCAGATTATTCAGTCGTTTTTCAGTAGGAACAGCCGACAGCAATCAAATGTACCACCTATGGGTAGAGGATCTGGCAAGAGTATAGAATGTTTTTCATGTGGACAGATTGGTCATTATGCAGCTCAGTGTCCACAGCGAGCACCTCATTTTTCAGTACCTAGGCCTACAGCTTCAGAGCCTACAGTTGGTGATGTAGGTAGAGCTCACAGAGTATTTGCAGCAGTTGATCACCGTCAGGCGGATCATCAGGGTACAGTGGTTGAGACCACAGGTGCTATTCGAGGTATATCTCTTTCAGTATTATTTGATTCAGGAGCTATAGACTCATTTATTTCACCATCTATAGTTTCTAAGTGTAAGCTGGATGCGGTAAAGCAAGATCATGGTTGGCAAGTGGAACTAGCCTCAGGTATCAAGGTCTCCACGAACTCTGTAGTTCATAAATGTGGGCTTAGCTTAGGAAGTTTTATACCTATAGTGGATCTTTGAGTTATACCCCTTGGTTCCTATGATGTAGTTTTGGGCATGGATTGGCTTGGAACTCATAAAGTCAGTATAGATTGTAGGAAGAAGGTTATTATGTGCCAAGATGACCAAGGGAATGATGTGAAGATAGTTGGGATACCAAGGCCTATATCTCTGCGGATGATTTCTGCTATGCAAATGAAGCGAAGTTTCTGTAAGGGATGTCAAATATTTGTTGTTATGGTAAATGATCTTGATGAGGAAGATCCTATGAGGAAGACTTTAGATCACCCAATTTCGCAAGAGTACGCAGATGTTTTTCCAAGTGAGATTCCAGGCATGCCTCCAAAGAGGGATATCGACTTTAGCATTGATCTAGTTCCCGGAGCGGAGCCTATCTCTAAAGCTCCTTATCGCATGACTACACAGGAACTGGGAGAGCTACGTCTTCAGTTAGAGGAACCTCTGGCCAAAGGGAGCATTCGACCTATTGTATCACCATGGGGAGCTCCAGTGCTCTTTGTGAAGAAGAAAGATGGTTCCTTGTGCCTTTGTATCGACTATAGACAGTTGAACAAGGTGACTATTAAGAATAGGTATCCTTTTCCTAGGATTGATGACTTATTCGATCAGATCAAGTGGGCTACAGTTTTCTCCAAGATTGATCTTAAGTCAGGATACCACCAGCTTCGCATTAAGGAAGCTGATATTCACAAGACCACTTTTCAAACTCGCTATGGGCATTATGAGTTCACAGTAGTACCTTTTGGGTTGACTAACGCTCCATCGGTGTTCATGAGTTTGATGAATGGTGTATTTTGTTCATATCTTGATAGGTTTGTACTTGTGTTTCTTGATGATATATTGATATACTCTAAGAATCAAAAGGAGCATGAGGAACACCTGCGGTTGGTATTGTAGTGTTTGAGAGACAACCAGCTTTATGCTAATGCAGCCAAGTGCGAATTCTTCAAATCGAAGATTCCATATTTAGGGCATGTCATCTCAGGTGATGGTATTTCAGTGGATCCTGCAAAGATTCAGGCGATAATAGATTGGCCGACACCAACTAACATGTCAGAGATTCGTAGTTTCATGGGCCTAGCAGGATATTATCACAGATTTGTCCAGAACTTCTCTAGGATAGCACATCCTACCACTTCTCTTCAGAGGAAAGGAAAGAAGTTTGTGTGGATAGACAAATGTGAGGAAGTGTTTCAGAAGCTCAAAGAACTTTTGACTAGTGCACCAATTTTAGCAGTACCTGATCTAGAGGGAGATTTCATGGTGTGTACAGATGCTTCTCTTGAAGGGATTGGGGTAGTGTTGATGCAAAATGGATGGGTGGTAGCATATGAATCAAGAAAGCTCAAGGATCATGAGTTAAATTATCCTACGCATGATCTTGAGTTAGTAGCAGTAGTTCATGCTTTGACAAGATGGAGACATTTCTTGTTGGGGCATAGATTCGAGTTACACAGCGATCATCGCAGTCTTCAGTATATTTTTACTCAGCCTAATTTGAATGCTCGCCAGAGATGATGGATGGATTTTCTATGTGAGTATGATTTTGAGGTTAAGTACATTCAGGGTAAGGAGAATGTGGTGGCAGATGCTTTGAGTCGTAGGAGACATGTGGTAGCATCTATGACTCTTAGTGTCGATTTGAGGAGTCAGATTCTTCAGGCACTTCCTACGGATTCATGGTATCAGGAAGTGTGCAGAGAGAGATTTAGGAAGACCCTTGGAAGGAAAGTTTGCAGGTTACGTTCGAGAACCAGATGGTCTTTTGAGACATTTGGGGAGGATTTATGTGCCATTATTGGATGAGCTTCACACCTTGATTCTAGCGAAAGCCCATCGTACACCATACTCAGCACATCCAGGTGTTAAGAAGATGCATGCTGATTTCAGACGTTTGTTCTTTTGGTCTGGAATGAAGCGAGATATTGCTAATTTTGTGGCTAGGTGTCTTGAGTGTCAGAGAGTCAAGGCAGAACATCAGCACCCGGCTAGACTTTTGCAGCCAAATCTTATTCCTTCTTGGAAGTGGGATATCATTTCCATGGATTTCATTGTAGGATTACCTATGACCGTTCGCCGTCATGATGCTATCATGGTCACCGTTGATCGGTTGACTAAGGTGGCACATTTCTCACCTATCAGGTCTTCCTACATAGCAACTTCTGTAGCTAATGTCTTCATGCGTGATATTGTGAGATTACATGGTATTCCTAGAAAGATCATTTCTAACAGGGATCCTGTATTCACATCTGCATTCTGGACATCGTTGCAGCATAAGCTTGGAGCGCAGTTAAACTTCAGTTCAGCATATCATCCAGAGACTGATGGTCAGACAGAGAGGGTGAATTAGGTTTTGGAGGATATGTTACGGATGTATGTGATGGATAGGTAGACATATTGGGAGGACTATCTCTATCTAGTGGAGTTTGCTTACAACAATGGGTATCACAGTTCTATTGGCATGGCACCTTTTCAGGCGTTATATGGTTGTCCTTGTCGTACACCATTGAGTTGGGACAACCTTGAGGATCGCATTCTGTTGGGTCCTGAGATGCTTCGTGATATGGAGCAACAGGTAGTGCGAATCCGCGAGCATTTGACTACGGCACAGGATAGATAGAAGAAGTATGCTGATGCTCATAGGACTGATAAGCAGTTTGCAGTGGGAGATAAGGTTTTCTTGAGAGTGCGACCGTGAAAGAGTCTGATCCATTACGGAAAGGGTTCTAAGCTAGCACCTCATTTTGTGGGACCATTTGAGATTCTAGAGAGGATTGGCCCGGTTGCTTACCGCCTTGCTCTACTGCCCAGCCTAGCTCGCATTCATGATGTTTTCTATGTTTCAATGCTTAGACAGTATATTCCTGATATTGTGCATGTTCTTGATTGGAATGTGCTGCAGGTAGAGGACGGGCAGCTGGCTTTGGAGCTAGTTCGTATTCTGGAGCAGCGGGAGATCACCCTCAGGGGTCGAACCATCGAGCAGGTAAGGGTCCAATGGGACCCTACTGATAATTTTTTAGCTACTTGGGAGGATGCAGTTAGATTACGGGAGTTATATCCCTACTTGTTTGTAGGCTTCCAGGAGTAAGCCTAATCCAAGGGGGGGTGGATGTAGTGCCTACCCTCGTTCACATCTTTTCTAGACTCATTGTTGCTATTATTATCAGACTTTGATGGACTAGTATTATGTTGATGGATTAGTAGGTATTGTTTTGACACTATCAGACATTATGTTATGGATTCAGTTGTAATATGATGAGATTATTTAGACTTTACATTTCATGTATGTATGATGATCATTATATTGTTTTTTTTAGTTATTGTTGATGATTAGTTAGATAGTTATTATTTCATGTGTTTTATTATGGATACTTACCCCATACTTGCATGTGTATGGTGTGCATGTGTTCTTATTGTATAGTGTTTCTGATGTGGTTAAGGGAGTCGTAGTCACCTGCTTAGTCAGGATCTACACGATGCACCACTTCCTGCCATTGCCTGTTTAGCTTAGCACTATATATATTGTATGTACATGCATGGTTTTTCTGTAGGTTACAGGTACCGGGTATCGACTTCCCTGAATTGCTAGGATGAGCGTACCCTATTATACTATCTCAATGATAAGAGAAGGGAGATAAGTTCTCAAGTCCAAATCCCAAACCTTAAAACCATTTGTCCTAGTGAGTTGGGACAAGTATCAGAGTTGAGCACCCACTGAATGTGTCGGATGACATATTTCGTGATTTTTAATCCTTTAGACTGGTTTTGTATGAATTGACCTATGATGGGTTTTCATATTTTGTTATGAAGGTCTATGGTGAATTTTCTGTTAATTAAATCTTAACAAATAGATTTAATTAATAAAATTAATTATTTGAGAAGATTAAATATCATGATTTTGATATTTTGATTATAATTAATTCAAGGAGAATTAATTGAGAGCAAAGAATTAAATAAAAAGAAAATTAAAAAATTAAAATAAATAATAATTATAAAATACTAATAAAATTAATAAACAAATAATAATAAAAGTTATAAAAATTAAAATAAAAGTTATTAAATTAAAATGGGAGCTATAAATATTTAAATGGAAATTATTTAAAAATAATTGGAATTATAAGCTTGCTTGGAAATTAATGCAGTTCTCCATTTTTCATGTGTCAACAACACGGGGGTTAGTGCATCAATTGAGCACATGGTGTCTACAACCCTAGGGCTTATCAAAAATCTTGGAAAATGGCCCATGCTTAGTTGGTGACATCTTCCAGCTGGTTCTAGAAGCATTCTAGGGTATTCCTGAGAGCTCTTTCTATTTGGGCATTCCTTAGAAGCTTGGACATAGCGTGGATAGTGTGGATAGCGTGCAGAACAATTGAAGCATTGGAGGATTCAGGAATTCTGAAGAAGGGGAGCTTGCTCAGCGGGTTATCTAAGGAAGAGCGAGTTAGCATCAGAATCCAGGTAGATTCTTGTGTTTTCACTTATGCTACTTCTGCATCTTGTTTTCTCCTGTCTTCTTCGTGTCTTCCATATGTCTTCATTATGCATTTTGGGCAATTAAAATTTATTTGAGGAATCTATATGCTTAGATCTAAAATGACCCGGGCTAGGGTTCCAATTCATGGACAAACTCATTAGAATTAGTTATTAGAAAATTTTGAAAAAAACAAGTTTCATAGAGAAACTTTGAAAATGGAAGCTTGTATTCATTAATTATCATTTTTACATATATACTGTGATTCTGTATATTATACACACACACACACACACACACACACACACACACACACACACACACACACACATATACATATACCTTTATATATATATATATATATATACATACATACATACATACATACATACATACATACATACATACATATATATATATATATATACATATTCATGTGTGATAAAGTCGAATATCATTAATCAAAAATGTTTTGGAAAAAAACGTTAAACATTATTTACAAACCAAATCGCACCACGCGGGCAGAAGCGTTTTTAAAAAAATGTTTAAATGATATAAAAAAATTTCGGTGGAGCCGTATCACCCCGCGGGTACACAGAGGGCCTGCCATCGCAGGGACGGCGATGACAGGGGTACTCTGTACCCGCTGTTGGACAGACCTACGATAGCAGGTACCTTGTATCGCACGGCATCAAAGATTTATCTAAGCATTTTGATTTTTTATAAAACATTTCATGAAATCGGTTATCAATATTTCAATTTTTATATATATTTTGATTTTTATTATTATATATGCATATATATATATATATATATATATATATATATATATATATATATATATATATATATATATATATATAAAAGTATATAAGTATATATGTATATATGTAATTTATAACAAGTAATTATTATATCAATAAAAGATGTGAGTTAGTAGAGATTTTAATAATTAATTTAATTAAACATTAGTTTTAATTAAGCTTAATTATTAGCATATACATAATCGAAGTTTTGATTATTGGAAATGTTATTTCTCAAACGAAGTTTTTAAAAATAAAATATTATTGGACCAATTAGAAAATTTAATCTAATGGAGGAACTTTTATCTATCAAGTAAATACATGGGTTAGGTAAAACGTGAAATTTCTCCACTTGATATTAATTTTGGGAAAACGTAAACTAAGACATTTGAAATCTAAATTTGAAACTTAGCAAAACCAAAACATGTGTTTACATTGTGTATTGCTTATGTTAATGTTTTGGATTTTGGGTTGACTAGTGTTGACCAGTTATAGGACGTCTACAAGAGGCTTGGGGGTTATGTGATTGTGATGTCATGATGATGTTTTATTTTTTGATCTTTATAAACCCAACCATGATTATGTGATGGAATGCTCTATGTATTGGTTGTTAATACTGATTGTTATAGTTGAGATTCTTATATTTGAGACCCTTGACTTAACCATTATTTTTGGTCATCGATCAGTTATCCTTGGATATATTCTAGTTGCCATGATGGGACTAATATGTGGATTTATTCTTGATGATGTCATGTTGTGACATGTATGACTCAACCATTTTTGGAGTCTTCGATCAGTATGTTTAAGATATTCTTGGTTGCTTGTTGAGAACCAATGGATATGATGATCTATTTTGAGATATACTCTGGTTATTAAGAACCAATGGATACTTTGATTATCAGTGATACTTCAGTTGCCAATAGAGAGCTGTTGTAGTCATGATTTTCTATGGATATTGCTCATGGAGATTTGATGCTTTTATGCATATTTGATGATTTTATCATGGATATTTGATGATTCTTATTATGGATATTTGATGATTTTGATGATTTTATGGAATTTCTTTATGATTATGATACCATGAGCATTAGGGTAGGATATCTGCATGTAGTGTCGGGAAGTGGCTTGCAAATGGGGTTGGGGCCCTAAGAGGCTGCCAGGGTAACTCATTGTAAGTTGGATTAATAAGTGATAACATTCACACTTAATACTAACTGAATGAACATAAAAAGATAAGAGTTACTATTCTCGCCCATGCCTTGAGTGCTTGTATAGGCTAGGATGGGAGTAGAGAGAACGCATGGTTGCGATCTTGCATTCCATAGTATGCCTTGTTAGTATGAAAGGATACTAGTGGCCGCATGAGATCTGTATGGACCCGTGGAGTTTAGCTAAATGCCAGGGTAACTTGTACGAGATAAATGCGATGACACTTTCCCGCTTGCATAGTAGGTTCCTACATGTCATTGTGTGCCTCTGGGAAGTAGATGTCTATTTTGGTGATTGGAACCTTTGAGTTAGTATACTTTTAGGATTCCTGGACTTTAGAGACTTGTGCTATGTGGATTTGATAGCCTGTTTGGGACTTGGGATTATCTCCTCAGCATGGTGGGAGTGGACCACTTAGGTACCACACAGTCGGGTGGTAGTGTATTTTCCACTCTTATCATTTGAGTTTAATTGAGACATTGTGGTTGATGCGTCCTTCATGATGGTGGATATGTATCCTTTCATTGATGATTAGCATATGCTAGATGATGTTATCTTATGCTTATGTTTGCATGTTAGATTACTTCTACATATGATGTGGTATTTACTAGGAGTGACATTCCTACTATGTTAATACCAATGATCTCTTCAGTGATTTGGGATGTTACGCACGGAGGGATGGCTAGGGCCCACGATGGTCTAATGATGCTATTAACGGTTGGGAGGAACCGTGCATTTAGTTTATTTTGTTGATCTTTATGATGGATGTATATGACTTTTATGATGATGTATCATGAGTATCATGTGATTATCTTTACCTTGATGTATCATGGATTAGAATAGGATGATGTACCTTATTCTACATATGTATATTCTTTTAAGCCTTCATACCCTGTGACATGTACAATGGATGAATGAGCAGTTGGAAATGTAATAATTGAACATTGGACTTATCATTATTTATTCATGTGGATGTTGTACTAGATGGATTCATGTAAGTACTCACGTTAAGGGATCTTAAAGAAGGTAACCTGTTGCGCATATCATGTTTACTCTTTAGATGATCGTTGCTATTGCTTCCGTTATTGTGCATAAGTTTTATGTGGTATTTACTTTCATGAAAAAAAATTTAAAAAAAAATGCTACCAACTTAGTGAAATACTAGGTTAATTCTTTGGATCCCTTGGCGGGGCGTTACAAATATATTGATTATCAATAGATATACTTCTACTTATACAAAATATTAAAAGTTAATACTTACAAATTAAACGAGGTACAATAATTATATTGAACAAACTTTAAATTTTTTAATATTAAATCTATTTTATATATAATCTAATATGCTAGAGAGCACCATTCAATTTGTATATTTTAATAATATTTTAAATATAAAACATTTGATTTAATATTTTTGTGCTTACAATATATTTATTTTGTAGGCTTAATAACCACATGTAAGAACTCAAATATGGACCAAACCTCTTCATTGTCTTGGTAGGAGAGAGGAGTCAACATGTGAGCAGGGCCCAAAGTTGATATGTTGGGTGAACATTTTAGACTAGTACATGAACAAAATAGACTTATAGTGATGCAGAGGCTGCCACGGATCCTCCTGTTGTTGCTACTAAAGATGGCTAGACTGTTTCTAGCCCACCCCCCAATCCCAAAGATGATTGGGGTTTTCATGACAGAGATGAACCACCACCTTCAGTTGGCACTGCTTTGGCCGCCTGAGGTTGCCTTTCTTATGGTTTTTTTTAATTAATAGTGTTTGATTTCGGTTGCGGTCATGTATTTTATTTGGCTTCGACCATGTGAACTCATTTGCAGGGTGATCTTGTATCCCTCAGCTCTTTTTTGTGAATTGTATTCTTAGTATATTTTTATTAATAGAAAATGACTATTCATCAAAAAAATTTAAAAAAATCCATCAATGTATATTTTGAAAAAAAGGGAAAATTTTCAAAAAACCCCCTCTCATGTGAGACCACCTCAACACACCATTAAACATGATCAAATACATTTCCATATTAGACTAATAAAATAAAATAATGAAAATTAAAAATTTAAGAACCCACATGACAATCTTAGTGATCCCCTAAAGTTAGGGTGCCCACCTTGGCCCTCCTCCACTAGAATTTTCCTTTATTTTGTCATATACTTCGAGGAAACTGAATCTGCCTTGAATTTCTTGAAGTGGCCGACAGACGTAGCAATCTACTTTCTTTCGGAGATGTAGTAGTCCATCTTTTTCAAATTATCTTTCTTTCCCTTCCCTCTGATGTTTCAACCATTAGGGTTGAAAAGCTTCTACAAATTTTCGTCCCCTATTTTTCCTGTACAGTACGGGGACTGAAGAAGTTATAGCCATTTTTCCTCCCTTGGCTTTAATAATACGGATCATGAACTGAACTAGTTTTAGGCATTTGATGACTTTATTTTCTCTGTGTGCACCGGGAACTGAATAAGTTCTAGCCATTTCTCTTCCCCTTTTTTGCATTGTCCAGACCAAAGCCTTTACAAGTTGCTTGAGGCATTTTCCCATCATTGTTTTACCTATATGCACCAGGTTTTGAATAAGTTCCAGCCATTTTCCTCCCCTGTTTTTTCCCATACAGCCTAGGGATTGAACAAATTTTAGGAATTTTTCCTACCCTTTTCCCCCCTCTCACACCGGAGACTGAAGAAGTTCTTGGAAAATTCCTTCCCTAATTTTTCTGTTTGCTTGTTTCGAGGAAAGGGCTCAACTTCCCTTCTTCATCGTACAGGTCACAATAATTTCAAGGAAAAGATTAAGCTTACCAGCAGTATGATCTATTTAATTCACTCTATGCCTCTTCCTCCCAAAAGGCTCATATTTTATTATGCGTACCGCGCTCAAATCCATACGCTCTTCTCTCTCTCCCTCTCTCTATTTTGAAAGTGTTGTTAGTGTGTTTGAACTGCAAGTAATTGCATCTCCTTCATCATCTCACAAGCAAAATCAAAAATCAAATGCTTTCAGTGAAATTGAACGACCTACTAGCAAAAGAGTGAAGGTTTTTGAATCCTCGAGATTGTTTGATGTATTCATCAATCATAGAGGCCCCAACGTCAAAGAGACTTTGGCAACAGAGCATTACAACTCTCTTAGGCAATTGGGAATAGAGGTGTTTCTTGATTCTCGAGAGAAGGAACTTGGAAAATAGTTTACATCTACTATTGAGACTGCCATCCACTTTGCTAAGGTACACATTGCCATCTTTTCCCCAGGATATGTAGAGTCAGCTTGGTGCTTGGCTGAGTTGGTTCTCATGATAGAAAGTAAGGCCAAAATTATTCCCGTGTTTTATGAAGTAAAGCCATGGGAACTTCACCACATTGAAAAGGGAGTATATGGTGGCGTGTTCATTAAATATGAAGAAAAGGGCAGGTACCTCCAGAAACTCAGCGAGTGGAAGGAAGCTCTTCAAACTGTTTCATTTATAGTTGGAGTAGAATTTCACAGGTAATCTTTCTGTGGTTTTGATACTTGTACTACTCTATATGATTCTGTTTTCCCTTCAAGTCCTACTTAATATTTTTGCATTGAATTCCGCTTTCATTTTATATAGTTTCAGCGACTACAAAACCACAATAGTGGTAGTAGAAAAAGAAGTACTACAAAGCAGGCGATGTTTGCATGTTGCAAAGTATCCAGTAGGGCTTAACAATCTTGAGGAAGACTTTGAGAGACGGTGTCTTGATGAACTTGTACAAGATTTTGAGAACTAGTGCGGCCTGGCAGAAAAGAAAAATACGCCTAATGTTGTTGGCATTTTTGGTATGGGTAGAGTTGGGAAGACAACTCTGGCTAAAGAGTTTTTTAATAGAAAACTTTCAAAATACTCTAGAGCAAGCTTTCTATTTGATGTACAAGAAGCGTCTGCGAGAGTTGAACTACCTCATCTACAAAGTAAGCTTGTTAAAGATCTTTTCCACAAAGAAAAAAGTTTTACAAGCATAGATGAAGGGACAAGCTATCTCAATAGTCTTCTACCAACAATCCCTTTGAACTTCCTAATAGTTGTAGATGACATCGATCATGTGGAGCAGTTAGAGGCTCTATTGATCATGGATACCTTAAATAAATCAGGTAATAGTCTTATTATTGTAACAACTAATGATGTTGGAGTGATGATCTCTACAGGGATTACTATTGGTTATCCTTTAAAAGGAATGGAAAGAAACAACGGGAGGCAACTCTTCTACCGGCATGCGATTGACCACTCTATTCCAAGTGTAGGATAGGAGGCTTTGGTTGAGCAATTTGTAGACGTTTGTGGCGGGTTACCTCTCTCTCTTTTGGTTCTAGGCTGGCTTGTTCAGGGTAGAGATGTCAAGTTTTGGGAGTTGAATGTTTTAAAAGCTAGAAGGATGTTGCCTCGAGATGTAAAATAGAGACTGAGAATAAGTTTTGACACATTGGAGGATGAATTAAAACAAGTTTTCATGGATATTGCTTGTTTCTTTTTGTGGGAACCAAAGCGTATAGCCGAAAGAATATTGGAGAGGTCAGAATGGGGCATTCAAACTGCATTACAAACACTAAAAGATAAATGCCTTATAGAAGAGATCAGTGATTATTACAGTATGCATGACCACCTGAGAGACTTGGGAAGAGAAATGGCACTTGAGCTTAGTCCTCCTCATCATATGTGGCGTCCTCAGGATCTGAAATCCATGGTAGACTCGTTACCCTTTCAAATTTGCAGTTGTAGTTAGTACTATAATATTCTAAATTTAAGTTGTTACTACATAAACTGACAACCGCACTGCTTTCTTCTATCTATGCAGGAATTAATGGGTTTGCAAAATATCCTCACCAAAACCAATACCAGGTGTTTCCATTCCATTGTCGACAATTCCTTGGGCTATCAAGTTGAATTCTTTTTAGGCCATTTAGATAGCTGTGTTGAGATGTCAGCTTCCTTACTATGGCTCAAGCTTGAGGTTCACTTTGACTATGATGACTACGGGGAGATGACACTACCGCCAAGCCTGCCCTCATTGCCCGCATGCATTCCTCTTTAACATTTGCAGCGTTTGAAAATCTCTGGCGGATCATTCAAAACATTGTGGGAGAATCACACAGAGGTGTTTCAATCTTCTCAGTCAAAATTGAAATACTTAGTAAAGTTTTATAGTGGAATGCATCAATCTTATGGTTGTATTCGGACTTCCTCTTTCAGGATTGAGAGCTTTATTAAAAAAATATTTGCACCTCTACAGCCAATTTGTATTCGGACTTCCTCTTTCAGGATTGAGAGCTTTATTAAAAAAATATTTGCACCTCTACAGCCAATGCCACGAACATGTCCATGTCCATACATCTATATGACTGTCCCTTCACCTGCATGAACATAAAAGGTAGACGACTCCTCCAGAGTGGAATAATTTTACGAATGATTTTGGTTTTTCAATAAAACAATTGGATTATATTTTGATTTCTCGTTTTTTAATAGTACTTATCTAATATTCTAGGTTACATAAATATTAAAATTAATTTATAATCAATAAGCTAAACAAAAAAATTTAAAATAAAGAATTCGCATTCCAAAGTTTATATCTTTAAATAAACACATGAATCATATTTTTTTAACATTAAAATTTGCAAACCTAAAAATGAAAAAATCGAAATATAATCAAATTATTTTCATTAAAAAATCAAAATCATTCATGATAAAATCATTCCACTATAGAGGAGTATCTCTCTAATAGTTTCTATCATGTTTACCAAGTGCATGTGAAAGGACAATCATTTAGATCTATGGACATGTTCATGGCACTGCTATAGGGGTGCAAATATTTGACTATTTAGTCAATCTCTTTGCTACCCCTAGAGTCACACTAGTTCCACCACCATCCAAACCACTAAGATTCAAATTTGAATGTTCTATTCCACTGAAAGGGATGTCTACCATTACTCAAATCTATGAGATACTAATTGCACTATTTCTATTTTTTAACAAGAGATGTAATGCATCATAGTTCTTGCGTAACACATAATGGTTGTAGAGGTGTAGATGAGTGAGAATAAGGTTAAATAGTTCTAAATTAACATTTTGAATGCATTAAATTTTGCCTAGAAATGCACTTGTCATCTGATAGGATGGCTCATATTTTGTTGTTAAATTCTCATCCTAGAAATGCACTTGTCATCTGATAGGATGGCTCATATTTTTTTGTTAAGTTCTCGTGTTATATTATTATATCTTTGGGCATTTAAGCCCAAGAATAAGAGGCCAAAGTCCCCAATATGGCACTAAGTACTTTATATCATACTATGATCAATACATATGCTTTAGACAAATTTGCACCTTCTACATTGACAACTTAAAATATGTGCAATGAGGAAAGATATCCATACCAATATTTGAATTATAGAACTTGAAGAAGTGATGAAGAATTTGGAGTATCACATTATATGTTTAAGCATGTTATGCATGCTATTAAAGAACCATAAGTAGTTGGAAAAACTCACCCAACTATGCATTATTCTCATCTTGATTATCAAATGGAAGTCACACTATTTTTAATCATCAGATAGAGATAAATAGCAGTATAGAACAATAACAACATAAACATATATGGAGAGGAAAAAAATAATAGATAATATAGAGGAGGGAGAAGAAGAGAGATAAACTAGTAAGATGGAGTGATACCAACATAAGTTGTGTGTGTGTGTGTGTGTGTTTGAGAGAGAGAGAGAGAGAGAGAGAGAGAGAGAGAGAATTAAATATAATTTTTTTTTTTAATAAAACAAATAGTCAAAATAAAATCATGGCAATAATATATATATATATATATTATATTTTAATTAATAAAACTAAGAATTTAATTTTTATATTAAAACTCACATTTGTATAAGAAAAAATGAAATGTATTGAAATATAAAAATATTTTATAAGTAAAACTAATTGTTTAATTTTACACAATTAGAGAAGGTTTACTATTTAATGTTTTGTATTTCCAAATTTTTCATAAAATTAAGTAATTTTTAATTATGAAATAATATCTATATAATTTAATATGTACATTTGTAAATAATAAATGGATGTGATACATATAAATTTGATGTTGATGAATAAGTATGATGTAATAAATAAGAAATAGAATATAACTATTTAATTTTAATACATAGTTTATAAAAACTTAATAATAATTTATATATCTTTTAGAATTGAATTATTTCTTTTTTGTGGTTATTTCCTTTAGTATGTTTTTTTGATGTAAAATATAATTATTAATTTAATATTAAAATATATATTTAAGTTTTAAATATATTTAAACTAAATGATAAATTATTTAAATAAACGATATTAATAATAATAAATGATATAATTTATAAATTGTAACACTTATCAATTATACATATTACAAACATTTTTATAAAATATAATTAAAAAATAATATTGCTTAATTTAATTTTATAAAAGTAAAATAATAGTAATAATTTAACTAGTTTTTTTTTTTTTTTTTTAAATTAGTAAACAACAAGGCCTTGATTAATTTTATTAAAATGAATAAATAGATTACAATAGCTTTACTCCATTCAAACAGGCACTGGTAGGAAAGAATGTAGAAGAAAACCTCTAGTCTAGCCCGGGACAGACATCCTATATTATTACATTTTGAAAGGGGCATACCCCAATAATTGCAACAAATATATACAATTTTTAAAATTACAACAGATGAGGGGACAAACCCCTTTAAAAATTAACATCATATTAGCTACATTTGTCTATAAAAATGTTGAGCTCTATCTGATTAGAAACAAACATCTCCTTTGCACAAGGATACCTTCCGCACCAAACAATCCTTCCTCTAATTGAGCTCTGTCAATCAACAAGGTTAGAAAACAAACTAAACAAAAAATAAAATTAATCTACCATCTCGGATATTCATGAGAAACTGTTTCCCAGTCTTAGGAAATCAATATTTACCAATAATATAAAAGCCCTATCTATACTTAATCAAGTTGGATAATCAAAATGTAATGACCACTAAAATAGCTCCTACAAAAATGAATTAACAAAAAACCTCTGTTACCTCTGGAATCTAACCACATTATCTACAAAATAATAATGTAAAGAACTAAGTGAAGACACCAAACTCCAACATAAAGTGCCATCCTTTAAATTAAACCATGCAAACTATCTAACCATATTCTGGGTTTGGAATAGAATAAAGAATTAAGAATATAGAAGCAGAGACATACTCTATCCAGGCTAAAACCTTTACATATTCTCAACCAAAACATTTTGAAATGATGAAAGTAATAGATCCATAGAAAATAGCCCAACAGCAATTATTATCTCAATTTAACGCTCCAAGATTGACAAAATACACTAAAAACTAACAGATGAAGTCAAACTATTGCTACAAGATTGATATCCAAAAAGCATAAAAAATACAACTGAATTCCAACTTAAAAAGATCTGAAGTCTCTATAATACAATAAAACTCCAGATTGCTAATTCGATAATGGATTAGTCTCCAATATCATTGCAATACCACTAATCTGACAATGAGAAACTAATCCAAGAATAACTCACAAATAATTTAACTATTTTTATTAAAAAATCAAAGTTTTAAATAAATTAGAAATTCAAATACAGAGATATAAAATATTGAAATTATATTGCTATTGAGAATTAATATTGATTTGACATGTTGCGTGAGGTGGAAGATAAAATGATTGAAAAAAAAATCTTATCAACTTGTCACAAATGTGGAAAAGATAAAGTTGTAATTAATGCATTCATTAATGCATGATGAAGTTGTTAGAAAATATGTGTATTTTTGTTGAAGAAAATTAATTTTCTCTCCCACCAAAAATAGTATGGACCAAAGAATGAATGAAAAATGTGATTTATAAAATAATGAAAAATTAGAAAAAGATATAAACATTTGAAGTTTCATACAATCTTTTAAATTCTTTGATTTGATTGGTCAATGTTAATGTCATATTGGCACTGACATGAATGCATATTTTGTTACACATTCCACAATCCAGTCCATACACTCTTCTCTTTCTCTTCCTATTTTTAAAGTCTTGTTAGGGTTTGAACTATAAGGGCCTATTTGGTAGCGGGAATTAGACTAGAATAGGCATTTGTGAATTCTTAAAATCTCAAATCTTTTGTTTGGGTGTGCTAGATCAGAATTGAGAATGGGAATATGTATTCCATTTTCGACCTAAAAATAAACATTTGTTATTCTACCTAAATAAGTAGAATTATAATAGCTATTCATATTCCAATTATACTATCCATTGGCCAAGATCGAGAAGATGAGATCAAGGAGAAATTACACGAGAATGTTCGAAGGTTATTTTACATATTATCCATGGCTTGCCACAGGACCATTGCCCAATGGAGAACTTTAACAAGGGCTGAAAAATGTTTGCAATCTCAGATGGTGGTGCCAATAGATATCGATGATAGATTGGGTTGCTGTGTCTGATTATAATATCCTTGTGATGTGCTCTGTCTCAGTCAAATCTGGTAGTCAATGTATACCGTAGATGGCTCAGGTTGGGGTCTGACAGTGTTGCAGATCACCAAGTCGACTTGAAGTGGGTGGGTGATGATCCCAAATGTGTTGGGCAAATAATGTGAGCACCAGATCTGTAGTGATCTCATGAGGGGACGATGACTGGGCACTCCAATTTGAATGTCGCACTCAATGTTGATTGAGCTGTGCAACTCAATATTGATGTGTTGGGGTTTGGGCTTCGATCTCGTAGCAAGTAGTTCAGCAATGACGATGCGCCAAATCAGATCGTGACTTGCAGAAGTTCTTGGTCGAGCGTTTGTCACAGGGTCATTGCCCAATGAAGATCTTTGATCGGCAAAAGGAACCAGAAAAAATGGAATGCAGATCGAAGTGATTTCACAGTCGGAAGAAAAACAAAATAGATCGCTAGTGGTCTTCTTGTTGATGAAATTGGCGTCATCTATAGGGCTCAAAATCTCGCCCTCATCTACTACACCTATGTTTCGTTGGTCATCTCCTATTCAAATTCGAATTTCAATTTTGTGTACCAAATAAAGAATAGGAATACACATTCTTATTTTCTATTTCAGAATAACAAATCCAGAATATATATTCCCATTCCTACAACCAAATGGACCCTAAATATAATGGTGTCTTCTTCATCATCTCACTAGCGAAATCAGGAATCAAATCCTTTTGTGAAATTGAACATGTTGGAGAAAAGGAAGGTTTCTAAATCCTTGAGATTATTTGATATCAAATCACAAAGGCTATAAATCATAGAGGCCCTAATGTCAAACAAACTTTGACAATTGAGCTTTACAACTCTCTTGGGAAACTAGGAATAGAGGTGTTTCTTGATTTAGAAGAGAAGGAACGTAGAGATTCATTTCCTTCTACCATTGAAACAACCATCTTCTCTGTAAAGGTATACATGGTTATCTTTTCCAAAAGATATGTAGAGTCCCCTTGTTGCCTAGTAGAGCTAGTTCTCGAGATAAGAAGTAAGGTTAAAATTATTCTTTTTTTTTCATAAAGTTGAGCCATGTGGACTCTGCTACATAGGAAAGGGGGCATACGTTGTTACATACATGAAATATGAAGAAATGGGGAGGTCGCTAGTGAAGATCAACGAGTCGAAGAAAGCCCTTCAAATTGTTTCATTTATAGATGGAGTAGAACTTCAAAGGTAATCCTTGTGTGGTTCATTAGTTTCACATTACATCGTTATGTTTTCCCTTAAAACCTAGTAACCATTTTCTCATTGAATTTTGGTTTCATTTTATAAAGCTCTAGAGACTATAGAACCATATTTGTAATAGTAGAAAAGGAAGTACTAGGGATATGATCTTTACACATCATAAAATATCACATAGTGATAGACAATCTCGTAGAAGATTTTGAAAGGCTCTATCATGATGACCTTGTACAAGAATTTTAAAATCAATGCATCATATAAGAAAGAGAAGATAACCCTAACTTTGCTAGTATTTTTGGCATGGGTGGATTGTGGAGAAAAACATCTTGCTAAAGAGTTGTTTAACAAAAAACATTCAAATTATTCTAGAGAAAGTATTTTGTTTGATGCCTACAAGGTCTTTATGACAAGTTTACTACCGAGTTTGCAAAGTTAGCTTCTCATAGATATCTTCGACAAAGACCCCAAAGACCCAAGTTTCATTTTAAGAAACATAAAGGAAGGAACAAGCTATCTCAGTGATCTCTATAGAGAAGCTACTCTTTAAACTTCCTAATAATTATAGATGACATCGATCCCATGGAGTAGTTAGATGCTCTGTTAATCGTGGATATCTTAAATAAATCAAGTAATAATCTGATTATATTCAAAAACTATGACGTTAGACTCAAGTAATAATCTGATTATATTCAAAAATTATGACGTTAGACTCTGTGGAGTGGTGATTGATTGGTTAGAATAATATCCTAGTAACACAAGGATTGGACACCCTTAAACAATGATTCATTGCTGAAATTCATCATGTTTCTACTTAAAACATCATGCTAGATTCATTTAATGTATCAATCCAAAAACGTAAATTTGAGATAGTGACTGCAAAGTTTATGCTTTAGTTCTTCTCAATAGTCATCACTACTAAGGTAAAAGAAGTTTCTACAGGAAATGTATACTAGAAACTGAACTTACAGACTCATTCTCATCTTGAAGGAAAAATATAACAGCAAATAAATAATGCTTTGGAAGTAAACCTATGATGTAGGATACAAGCAATGGTTTTTCTACCAGTGGCTGCAAGAACAATAGTACTTAACAACTCAAAGGAAACTTAATTGTATTCTACTTAAGCATGAATAAGGAATTCACCTTCCGTGTGGGCCTCCACAGAAGTATGAATGAATTATAACTCAGAGATTGAAGTGAAGAGCTGTCATATATTCATTCAATAAAACATGGACACAATCAATTCTCAGATTTGTAAGTTTGATAACATCAACGCCTCCTGTTACTCTTTGCAAATTTGTGCATTCGCATACAGACAGATTGACGAGTTTTGTTGGCAGAGCAATGTTCTGCAGTTTCTTACAAGCTTTAATTTCAATATTCTCTACATAGTTCAATCTGGAAAGACTTGGCAACTCCTCAAGCTCAGGACAACGAGTAATAATCTGTTCTCTAAGTTGAATAGGATCGTCACTTCTTGCTACTTTCTGTAAATCTTTGCAACTTGTTGATAATTGATACTGATGAGGGAAGATCTGCATGGAAAGATTTGGAACATCATTTGTAGGATTACTTTCAGTTCTAATATTTTTGAAAAGATGCATGAATGATATCTTTGGATAGTGTTTGGATTGTGTTCTTCCACAAGTAAAGCTGCATTTAAAGCAACACTTTTTAAAGATTTTTCTTTCTGATTTTTTGAGGATTACAAGGTATTGCCTGCTGCTGTATTTTTCTGTAGTATGTTGTCAAGATTTTTTAGAGTGCATTGGTTTATGACAGTAAATTAATGTGGTTTTGACGATGATATATGTTATTAGTAACAAATTGTCTGTCTTTGAAATTGGATTTCAATTAATTCAAGGAAAACAGGTCGTATTAGTTTCAGAATCTTGACAACTTAAATTTATGCGTCAATCTCGATAGTTTTGAATTAGGGATAGTGACATGTGGTGGAGATCTTGGCAACTCAGTCGGGAGAGACTTGGGATCAGCAGTTATACTGAAGTTATATTTATTATGCATGTAATTGAATATTAAATAATATATTCTAATTTTGAAGTTGAAATTAAAAAATTAATTAAAGAGTAAATTATTATTAAATGTTATAAATATTAAATTTAAATTTTAGTGTGTAAATAGTTGTAGTTGAAGTTAAAATATTAGTTAAAGAATAAGTTTTCTTTTTCCAAATATTAATAAAAAAAATTATTTAAGAATTAAATTTTAAATAATATATTAAAATTTCAAAATAGTTTAAATATTAAAATAAGTTTTTTTTTGATAAATATCAATATGTCTTTTTGAAATTTTGGTTTTATTGACTGTCACAACCTTCAACTTGATTTCCCTATCTATTACTTACAATAGTCAAAATGTGTTACCTTTCACAATGCATCACTTCACCTTTTCCTTGTACTAATTCAATAATCCAATTGATACCAATATAATTGTAACATCTCTTATCCTTCATCATGTAGTATCGCATTGTCTAATGTGATCACTTCAACAGAACCTTTCATCAATCTAATATCCTCTAACTCTTCTTGAGTGTTTTTCCCATACTTGCCACTTGGAATACTCAAACACTTCTTACCACTCAATCAATAAGGTTGTGGTCATGATTATGAAATAGAATAATCATGTAAATGCTATAAATGAGATCGCATCTCTCAATTTTACTTCTTCCTTGACCGATTGTGAGTTGGTTAAATGTTATCAACCTTTTTGCTATAGTCACCAAGGATAGTTTTTTTAACAAATTTATGGATGGTCCAGACCTACAAGGTAGGCCAACAAAGGCACAAAGTCTGCAAGATACCAACTAGTGAAGGCCACCACTAAAATGATTTAGGAACTCGATATGGGCCCATTCATGCCTGAAACCTCTTCAGCTTAGAGCCAAGGACCAAGGGGCATCCACACCCCCAAAATTGTTCAAGGCACAATTTTGACCTCATCCCTAATGATGTCAGAGCCTTGCACTCAACAAGACTTGATCCTTGGTGGGTTCTTTGTGAGCCATTCAACTTCATCAGTAGACTAAGGGCCCATTAACTCCAGCGATAAATCTAAGAAATCCCCCTTTATAAAAAAGTATAAAACTTTGGCAAATCCAACATTATTTCAAGGGGGGAACTTAATTTGTATTAGCGATTTTATTTTCCAAAGTAGGAAAAAATTTAATTTAATTAGTAATTTTATTGCAATCATATTGAAATTTTATAAAATATTGGCAAATCTTTCATTATTGAAGAAAATCAAAGCTATGATATGATGGTGTGCGTGCGGACTGGGTCGCAAACTAGGGCACCCGTGCCCTAGCTCTGTGTTGTTGCTTCATCTGTTTGTTGTGTTAGAGGGCGTTTGGGGGATTGAAGGGCATTGTTTTGGGGCAGTTCTTCCTGCTAAGCCGAGGTCTGGGTTGTGCTATAGGGGAAGAAACTTATTGCTACACGTGGGGATAGTTCTCTTCATCCTTGATGTTCTTTGCTATGCGTGGGCAATGGTCAGGGCCGTTTGGGATTTGTTTTCCCACGACTGATCTATTTGCTATTGTGAAGGACGGAGGTGTGTTAGGGTAGCGCTAAAGTTGGGTGGAGTTGATTTAAGGGTGGAGGGTTTACCCTTCCCATTCTTGGCTTACACAAATGACAGATGATAGGGGGGAAATAATGATGTTGAGCCCTTGAATGGATTTTAGAGTGGCTTTAGGCTCTAGGTTTTTAAATCAAGGGATGAAAACCTTTGATAACAATCTATTCACTCCGAACACTACGAATGCTGATTTGGGATCATCTATTGGTTCGAGGATCACGAAGACCAATGGTTGTCTTGAGAGGTGCAAGGAGAGGCCAAAATTGGTGGTCCCAGTGGAAATGATAGCAGATGGCGTTGAATATTACTCACATCATTCCCTTTATTGTAAGTTCTTAGGGATGAGGGTGTCATTGCAATTCTTGGAGGTTTGGGCTCAGAGGACCTGGGAGCCAGAAGGGGAGATGGAAATAATGTTGCTAGCGAATAGTTAATTCATGGTTACTTTCAACTGTATTGTCGATCGTAATAGGGTGTTTGAGGGAGGTCCCTATTTCCACAATAAGGTCGGGTTGCTTATCAAGCCGTGGCATGCCGACTTCAACCTTGCAGAGGAGCTACCTAATTGTGTCCTAGTATGGGTTCGCCTATCGAGGTTGCCGATTGAATGTTGTCGAGAGGATGTGCTACATCTTTTGGCCTCCATGCTTGGAAAAACTATAGGGACTTCTTCACGGACCTTGGGTAAAAAGGTAATGTCCTTTGCTCACATTTGTGTTGAAATTGATCTTAGTAGACCCTTACCAGATGCAATAGAGATGTGTGCAGGTTCTTATTCTTGGGTGCAGCAATTGGATTATGAAACTCTTATGTTTCGTTGCTGCCTTTGTCGAGAATATGGTCACTTGCAGTGAAGATGCCCAAGGAATCATCATCAGGAATCCCATTCGTCACAGCCTGAGATCAAGCCTCCTGAGGTTGATAAAGGGAAGCGCATTGCTTTTGTGGAGGCAGGGGCTTCTGATGGTTTTTTTCTAGTCAGGGCTCGAAATAGTAATAGGGGTCTGAAGAGGTCATTTAAAGAAAGGCAGGATGATACCACTAATAGGTTTGAGGTGTTGGATGAGCTTAGCCAATAGGAAGTGAACTGGAGTTTGATCAATTTGGATCAAGGGCTTGTGGACTTAGCTCAAGATGATCCTATTATTGAGTATACTATGGATCCTCGAGGGGAGGAGTGTTGACAATTGGATGTTGATCAGCAAAAGGGGACTTCTGAGATGCAAGAACCCCTGGCTATTGTTTCCACTTTAGGTATGGACTCTCCAGCTCTTGGACAACACATTGGTTCATGTTCAGCGGCAAAGAATAAGCCTCCCCCCAAGCTTGGTATTTTGCAGAAAGATATTAAGAAGGGTGGGACAAAAAAATTTGGTAAACTTGGTAAAAAAAAGGATATGGAAAAGATTAAATTGGCTGGCAAAAATTTGGTGGAGTCGGGGGCAGTTAAGCCCCTGGATGCTATTTTTTCAAGCCCCTTGAAATGATTGTTTTGTCATGGAATGTGAGGGGCTTGAATAGTGGCCCCAGACAAAAAGTTGTTCTTGAGTTAGTTAGAAGACAAGGTCCTAATGTTCTATTCCTGCAGGAAACCAAGTTATCTATGGAAAGTATGCAAGGTCTGAAATCTAGGGTGTGGAGAAGTGGGGAGTGCCAATGTATTGGTGCCCATGGTGCTTTCGGAGGTTTGGCTTGCTTATGGAATCCTAGAAAAATCCAGCCCCTTTGGTGGATTTCCTCCAAATCCTCTTTATCCATGGTTGCTACTGGCCTAGAGTGAGGTGAGGTCATTTTATTCTCCAATATCTATGTGCCTATCAATATCCAGGGTAAACATGCTTTGTGGTCCCACATCAGGCTGGTTCGTAGTATGCTGCCCTTTCACCCTTGGATTTTGGCTGGAGATTTCAATGCTATCTGTGAGTTGGCAGAGAAGCGGGGTGGTATTGGTAAATTGGAGCCTTCTGCACTGCTACTTCAAGACAATATCAAATCCCTGAATCTTGTGGATATTAAACCAAATAATGAGCAGTTTACCTGGAACATTCGGTGGAGTGGAAAGTTTTGTATTGCAGAAAGGTTAGATCGGTTCTTGGTTTCTTGTTATTGGATTGGTGGGATGTGGTCATCTTGTTCTAAGATTTTGGACTGGAGGGGTTCTGACCATTGGCCTTTCAAACTTACTTTAGAATCATCTCGGGTGCTACGGAAGTCTTCCTTTAGGTTCCAACTTATGTGGCTTCAGGACTGATCTTTGCATGATTTGGTCTCTGATTGGTGGAAGAAAGGTAGACCAGCCTATAGCACTTCAATGTATATTTTTGCCAAGCTGCTTCAGAATGTTAAATTTGAACTCAAGCGATGGAATCGTTTGCACTTTGGGAATTTATTTCATGAAAAGGCAGGAGCTCAGGCAGATTTAGATTGTATCACTAGTAGGATAAGAGAGGAAGGGGTAACAGATGAATTGCTTCAAGACGAGGCTCGGGCTATGAAATTGCTCAAAGAATGGGAACTGCATGAGGAATTGTACTGGAAATAGAAGGCACGAATTGAGTGGCTCCAGGAAGGGGACAAAAATACAGCCTTTTTCTTCAACTCTGTGAAAGCCAAGAGCCATGGTAACTCTATCATGGGATTGGTGAATGATAGGGGAGAGCTTCTTTCTTCCTCTCCTAAAATGTTTAGGGAGGCAATCCAGTACTTTGAATCCCTCTTTAGAGAGGATTCACAAGGAGGGTCTCCTTGAGGAAGCACAAGTTCTTTCATGAATCCCTGCTCTTGTGATCGAGGATATGAATCAGTAGCTCATGAGGGATATCTCGCTTGAGGAGCTTGAAGGGGTTGTTTTTAACATGAAGAGAGGGAAGGCACCTAGTCCAGATGGATTCCCTATAGAGTTCTTCCAAGAGTTCTAGGATATCATCTAATTTGATCTCTTGGCCATGGTTCACGAGTCTCAACATAATAAGCAAATGTTAAAGGCTCTAAATGCTACGTTCCTTGCTCTTATTCCCAAGCAAGATGGCGTTGATAGGGTGAGTCATTTTCGACCCATCTCATTATGCAATGTTATCTACAAAATCATTTCCAAACTTATTGCAAATAGGTTAAAGAAGGGGCTGGCTGATTTAATCTCTGAGGAGCAAAGTGGTTTTGTGGCTGGCAGACAAATTCTGGATGGGATTGTTATTGCATCTGAGGTCATCCATTCTATGGCCAGATCAAAAGAAAAAGAAATTTTTATCAAATTAGATATGGCGAAGGCATATGATAGAGTAAGGTGGTTCTTCCTACGGTGGGTTCTTAGTGCTTTTGGCTTTGCGGAAGATTGGATTGATTGGGTTTGGAGTTGTGTTACTTCAGTCTCTTTCTCGATGCTTATTAATGGGAGCCATTCTAAACTTTTTGGGGCTTCACAAGGGCTTTGTTAGGGAGACCCTCTCTCCCCTTATTTGTTTATTCTTTTGGTAGAGGGCCTAGGGAGATGGATTAAGCTAAATGTGGAGTTTGGTTTTATTCAACGCTGGAGGTGGGGAGGAGCGTTACCCACGCAAACTCACTTGCAATTTGTGGATGACACTCCTTTGATGGGGTTGGCTACAATGAGGGAGGCATCTAATCTCCGTAGGGTCTTGGATGTGTACTTGGCTGCTTCAGGTCAGCAGATTAATGAGGGAAAATCTTCCATCATCTTCTTCAATACTCCGGGTTCTATTCAACAGAGGATTGTCCACACTTTGAGGTTTCAGATTGGGAGTCTTCCTTTGAAGTATCTGGGTATCCCCATCTCTGAGTAGGCTTCCCAGGGAGTCTTGACAGGTTATTTTGGACAAATTTAGGGTGAAATTTAATCATTGGACTCACCGATGGTTATCCTTTGTTGGTCGTGTCCAGTTGATTAAGTTAGTTGTGCAAGCTCTGCCCATTTACAAATGTATGCTTCAGGTTGCTCCTAAGGGCTTTCTTAAGGACCTTGATTCTATAATGCACCAATTTCTTTGGGTGAGCTACTTGGAGTTCTCCAAATGGAGTTTGGTTAGATGGGAAGTGGTATGCAGTCCGAAACACCACGGGGGATTAGGCTTGAGGTAGTCAGCTTTGATTGGAGAGGCATTGGCTACCAAACTTTACTGGAGGTGGTGCAATAAGCAGGATAAGAGTTGGGCGATGGTTCTTTCTCAGAAGTATCTTTTGGGGATTCCTCATATTAATATTTCCAAGTACTCACTTGGAGGGAAGGGCTCTATGATATGGGATACTCTAAAGAAAGGGGCCAAGCTTATTAAGGATGGGTTGTTCTGGATTTGCAACAATGGGGCAGAGGCCCAATTCTAGTCCGACTCTTGGGATGGCTATCCCCTAATCATTTCTCAGTTCCCCAACCTAAGGTATCTTTTTCAGTGGTTTCGAGATGCCGAGTGCTCTCGCGTAAGTGATTTTAAGTCTTTTTTCCCCTACAAGTAGTTGGAAATGGCTAAATGGAAGTCTCCAGATGAGTGGCCAGTTGCTGATTTACAAGAGGAATGTGCTATGCTGCGTACTATCCTCTCTAGTAGAAGATGGTGTGCTCTCTGGGAGGCTGATGTTCTTGCCTGGTCTCCCAATTCTAAGGGGATCTATACAGTTGCCGCTAGATATAGCAGTTTGGTGTCTCATAGGATGGTTCTTCCTGAAGTGTAGTGGTGGAAGAAGGTCTGGAACAAGCTTTCTTGGCTAAAATGCAATTGTTTTATGTGGATGCTGGCCTAGAATAAGTGTTTGACTTGGGATAATATTCAGAAGAGAGGCTTTCACGACCCTTCTATTTGTGTCATGTGTGGGGCTAATGAGGAGGATTCTTCTCATTTGTTTTTTTGTTGCTCCTTTGCTCTGCAACTTTGGCATTTCTGGTGGGGAGTTTGGGCAGTTCCGTGTGTCCATGCTTCCTCTTTGATTGAGTTTTGGCAAAGGATGGGTTGTCCCCCTTCTATGGCTCCTTTTCTATAGGAGGTGTGGTTTGTGGGGCCTATCTTCTTATTTTGGCAGATTTGGCTTGAGCACAATCGTAGGATTTTTCGGGGAGAGCAAAGGCTTGTACAACAAATTTGGCAGAGGTTATTAGGCATGATTCAAGAGACAGTGGAGGCTAAGTGCGAAGTGGACTTTCCTTTGGGGAAATAAGATATGGAGTTGGTGGAGAGATTGGGGACATTGGGTTCTTCTTTGGTCTTGACCAAAGCTAAGAGGAGGCATCGTGAGAAGCAAAAAATTGATAGGGTTGGTAGATGGCAGCTGCCCCCCATGGGTATCTTGAAGATCAATACTGATGGTTCTTCAAGGGGTAATCCGAGTCTAGCTGGTATTGGTGGGATTGGTAGAGATGTTATGGGTTCAGTGATTTTTATCTTTTCCATCTATGATGGGATTCAGACCATTAACATGGTGGAGGGCTTGGCTATTCTTGTTGCTCTTGAGAAAGCTTTTGCTTTAGGACGGAGAAAAGTAGTTTGAGTCTAACTCCCAGGTTTTGATCAACATGCTTAATGAACGGAGAGTGACTGATGTTAATTGGCAATTGGCTAGGATTGTGCAACAAATTTTTCATATTAGTTCTTTGATGGACATGGTGACTTTTTCTTATATTCCAAGGGAGTGGAATAGGGCAGCTGATTGTTTGGCGAAATGGGCTTCTGAGCATGCTAATGGATGGAGAATTGAGGAATGGGATTTGGTTCCTCAAGAGCTATGTCTTGACTTAAGGAGCATTCTTGATGAGGATAGGGTGGAGAATGGTGACAGATGATGATTTTGGTTGTCTTTCCTCTATCTGGGTCTATTCTTTTGTTCTTTCTCGGGACCTTTGGTCCTTGATCTCTATCTATTAGTGTTTCTATTTTTTAATAAATTTTTTACCCCCTTTATTTATTTAAAAAAAAAAAAAAAATCAAAGCTATAGGCCCATAAGTACACATACCTAGAAAATATTATTTTATTGTTATTATTATATGAAGCCTAATTAATTATCGGACTTGAAGATTAAATTGAGCCTACTTTTAACGCTCCAATTTTCCTCCACATTATTGAATGGGTGTTTGAGAGAAATGTCCCCAAGATGGTGTCAAGGGGAAGAATCCATTGTAGGGTCTAGGGGCACCACCCTTGGTGCTCTCCCTGTCGCAATATAGGAAGGGTCAAGGGGAACCGCCCCCGTGGGGGTTTTTGAGAGCAATGCCCCTGAAAGCTAAAATGACATTTAATATTTTATTAAGGTTTTATAAGATAATATTATATCATATAACGTATAGAAATCCTATTTTTATAACCATTGGATGGTCCTTAATCAACAGCCCAAATCCTATTTTGGGCAAAACTTTTGAAGGATAACAAGTTTTAGAAAAAGTTCCCAAAATAAAGACACTTGTCTACAATAAAATCTATTTTAGGACAAACTTAGAAAGGATAACAAGTTTCAAGGAAACTCTTTGGAATAGAGACATGTGTCATATATATGCACTTAACATATAGCTTGACTTAAATTTCTACCACACAATGGCGAATATGACTATCGATTAAGGAAAGCCTTGGAAATTATAGGTGAAAATATTTGATGTATCATGTGAAAATATTAAATTGTATTAGCAAAGACATAGCTAAAATAAAAATAATTTTGCATCATTATTGGCAATTGGTCGAAACATGGGACCCAATTTTTATAAAGTGCAAGGACACGTGTAAGGAAACTTGCAACAAAGAATATAACCATTTCCACATAACTCATAATACATCTGAAATAAATAGGAAATTAAAATCCACATGCAAGAGAATAGACAACATACCCACAAAATCTGTGACACAAGATATACCTTGGAAAACCCTCATTGAGAAAAAAAACCTAGCCTCCAAAAGCATCCATCACCATGTATTATTTAGCAAAAACACCATTGTAATACAACCATAGAAGCTTTCAAAGCCATAGCCACAACCGAAAAAACTATGTAAACAAGCATGAATCCACACATCCCATGCCATGCTTCCAACCTTCACAAATGCTCCCTTGGCTAACCTATCAAACCTTGTCTTGCTTGACTCTTTCCCTTTTTGCCTTCTTCTCACTTTTCTCCCTCAACAACTACCCTTGTGAATGCTTATATAGTAGCAAGTCCCACAAAACTACCAAGTGGTATTACATAAACCATGTGCTAAAACCATGTGCTACCTAACCCCTTGGCCCCACATTTAATATTAAAAATTTAATTCTTTTCTCCAATATTACAATATAACTCATCAAGAATATTCTATGGGAATCTTTACATGTTGCATGTCTATCTAAGTGCAACATTACATAATAAAATAATATAATATAATATAACAATATTATAAAATGTGTGCAACACCCATTATCTCAACAATCTCCCACTTGTTGTATACATTGCATAGGGTCAATCTATAGCCACATAAATGAACAAGGAACAATCCATCCTAAACAAAGTACACCATGTGCTCTATCCTGTTACCTACAAAAAAATCAAAGTATCCAGCATCTCAAACATGAATGACCTCACCTCTGATTATGTCACTGCCACTAAACATATATAGAAGCCATTGCAAGAGAAAGCCACCCAACCCGTCGCATTAGAAGATCATAAAATCATGTACCAACTAAAATGAAAAGTACAAAAACTTGATGCAAAAGTAATCACATATATCCATAGTTGTCAAAATATCCATATCTGAAATAACACCCACATCAAGTGCCAAACCCATCCAACTATCCATACTTCCAAAGGTATACCAAGTGAATCTCATATCATCAATATATCCAGTCTATAACTTGTAATCACAAGCCTCAAGAGAAATACCTACCACATATATAGCAAGAAGCTCTCAGTGCAAAAGGTAATTCCAAATCTATAACCAATCCACTTACAACATCTCAAAAAAGTGAATTCATGTAGTCTTAAGGACATCCACAATACATTAACCAATAACTTGCAAGAACAATTCTCATAAATAATCTCCAACAATCTCCCAAGCTCTCCACAACCAAAAAAGGGAAGAGATAAACGAATATCCATGTCATCTCTCACATGAAATACATAAGCACAAACCAGTGCTCTCAATCTCCAACTAATCTCAAATTCAATATAAGAAAAATTGAACATCTAGGAAGATAACCAAGACCAAAGAGAAATCATGCAAATCATAACCTATATCATGTCCTTCTACACACACCTCTAGATATAAACTATGCAAGTATGATCTCATCTATAAAACCCCAACAATAAGCCACAATAACACCCAAACCATACCATATAACTAATCATGGATGTAAGCCCCTCTCACAAAAAGACCAAGCTCATAAACCATTCTCATTCCAAAGAATATGCCCAATATAAAACCATAGCTCAAGATCCATATCCATGAAAGACAAGCATAAACATAATGTATCTAATAGAAACAATGGGTTATACCTCTCAAATAGTGAACCCCCAAGTAGACCAAGAGTGGACAATGAGAATTCTCATCAAGATATTCAAGTCTCTAACCAAGACTCATCTAAGAAAAATCTCCTCTCAAGTCCATATCAAGTGAATGCCCCTCAAACTTCCTGTTGAAACCATCAACTGTCCCAACAAATACTTCTTTAATCCAAGAGAAATCAACATCACTATTGTCTCTAAGTATCCATGAGCACCTGTAACCAATCAATCCATGCCAACTCTAAACATAACATAGTAATATCATGAAGTATCCATCTTATTATCAATGTACTCAATATCAAGAAACTAAACCAAGATCAATGTCAAAGTTCCAACCATGGCCTCAGAAACATAAACATGACAACATGATCTAAAACATCTCAACCAAAGAGATAACATGCTCCATATGAACATATTATAACATGTCAAAAATCTAAAAACGTATCAAGAATATACCATGACATAAAAATAAAATCATCCTTACACCAAGGATAACATGTCAAATGAAAGCATAAACCACACCTTTACTAAGAACCCCGTTAGTTCTCAAGATGCAACCATCTCCACACACCATGAAGAAAACCATCTCCACATACCATGAAGATAACCAAGAACTCCATGAGTTCTCAAGATCTAACCATCTTCACACACCATGAAGATAACAAGTGCACTATGCAAATGTCAAAGATGCTTCTGTAGCAATAAGATCTAAGACAAATCTTCAACATTTGCAAACACTAAATATATATATCAATGCCAAAAATTTCCACTCAACCATGGTACCAAGTCACCCATGACATCATAAAATCCATCTCCTATATGAAGATCCTCTAGGTCTACACTCACACAACCAAAGTGTCAGTACTAAGAGAAACCAAGAAGATACAAACTAAAATAGGAACTAATCTTGCACTGTCACCTCATCACTATCACAAGCTCCCACTAAACTATGTATCCAAACTATCCATGACATCATGATGAAAAACCTTCCTCTAACCATGAGAGTCAACTGAGGCATCAAACTATCAAAGAACTCAAAGTACACATCATGATCTCCTCAGAAGAAACCAAATAACCATGATCCTCAATTAAGAAGATATACCACCATAGCCAAATTAGAAATCTAAACCAACGAATATCAAGGATGTACTTGTATATCCAATCATGTTGTGCCAAAATCTATCGCACCACGATCACAACCATGAACTGAGCATTAGACTCTCAATGTGTCCAACTTGTCAGCATAAAATAGTCAACCACAATCCTCCACCATAACTATACTTGATAACAACATCTCATCCATTCTACATGAAGAAAAAATTAGCAAATCATGTGACTTAGGGCATAGTCAACCCAAATTCAAGACACCAATCTAAATATGTATTACTAATAAAAGGTTAATGGGCAAAGACAATTCATAACCAAGCTATAAATGCAACATGTAGGTATAGACTGCTTATGACACTGCAGAACTTGTGGACCCAACAAGTCATCATACATATCCAAACCAAACACTGATAACCATATTACCATAAGACCAATATGAAATATGAATTGAGTATACAATGACATCAAATCTTAAATCTCCAAACATATAATGTCATAAACTCACCATGCTACCATAGTCAATATATACTATTTAGATTAATATATCACTAGAAAAACCATGTCAAACCTGCACCAAATTTGAACCAATGTGTAGAGCTTTCCAAGAGCTTTTTGTTGACTACTCAAAGTCCAAAATCTGATTCTATATGCCTAAGTTATGTCCTAATTTGTGCTCAAAATAAACAACATTTGACTTTCAAGCTCTTAAAACTTGAAAAAATGTCAAAATCATAGAACCAAACCTACACCAAATTGTAGTGCTCTAAATTAACTTTCTAACGCCTATAAGAAGTTTGAAATCCGATATCTTGAGAGAAAGTTATGGCCATTTTACTAAGACAATCTTTTTATCATTTTTGGTACGAATTTTTTTTTTGACAAAAATTTTGACAGGATTAAATTTGATAGCTATCACAAGATGAAATTAAGAAACCCTTTCATTTTCTCTAAACATGGCCAAACTAGGGCATATTATTTATCAAAATTTATGGAAATGTCAACTCAGATCCAATGATGAGGTCTATTTTTACCTAGGAAGTCATTTCTACAAGCTCCCCCTAAAACTCTCATTTAAATGAAACATAAAAAAAAACATTTATCCAACAATTTTATATGCCCAAAATCTACCAACATCTCATCATAACAGTAAACCCAAAATCCTCAGATCTGTAATATACAACTCATATATATTGCCCTCTCTTTTATCCTCTCATGCATTCCCATGTATTCAATCTAGGGTTACAATAATAAAACCTAGCTCTGATACCACTTGTAAGGAAACTTGCAACAAAGAATATAACCTTTTCCACATAACCCATAATAGATTTGAAATAAATATATAATTAAAATCTATATGCAAGAGAATAGACAACATACCCGCAAAAATTGTGACACAAGATATACCTTGGGAAACCCTCATTGAGGGAAAAAACCTAGCCTCCAAAAGCATCTATCACCATGTATTATTCAGAAAAAACACCATTGCAATACAACTATGGAAGCCTTCAAAGCCATAGCCACAACTGAGAAAAGTATGTGAACAAGCATGAATCCACACATCCCATGCCATGCTTCCAACCTTCACAAATGCTCCCTTGGCTAAGCTCTCAAGCCTTGTTCTGCTTGACTCTTTCCCTTTTTGCCTTCTTCTTCTCACTTTTCTCCCTCAACAACTACCCTTGTGAATGCTTATATATTAGCAAGGCCCACAAAACCACCAATTGGTATTACATAAACCATGTGCTACCTAAACCCTTGACCCCACATTTAATATTGGAAATTTAATTATTTTTCCTAATATTAAATAATTACATAAAATATTATCACAATATTACAATACAACACATCAAGAATATCTTATGGGAATCTTTACATGTTGCACGTCCATCTAGGTGCAACATTACATAATAAAATCAAATAATATAATATAACAATATTATGCAATGTGTGCAACACCCATTATCTCAACAACACAATGACCTCAAAAGTGAATTTTTTTTGCCAAATTTAGGGTCCCCGATGGATGAAATTCGCTAATTGGAAAATATTCACCAGTAAAGTTATCCCTGATAGTCATTGATCATCTCTTGTAATCACTAATTGTATAGTCACTGATCATTACTTATACTCTTCATTTACCAATCATCCTATTATGATGTACCAACTTAGTTATCACCCATGGGGCTATATGTCATAGTTACATAGTTTGATGTTGTTTCCATCAATGGTTGATCCATGTTAAGTCATCACATAACACTGGAAATCTCCCAATGTCCTTGATCACTGAGCCCTAGTATGTATTTCCAATAATCTCATCCTTACTTTAACTTTACTATAATGCCAATATAAAGAACCTATAAATCATAAGCAAGTAGCATGTCCTTCCACAAATACCTCAAAATTTTGGTTGCACCAAACTTATGACCTTCAAAATCCGAAGAGAAAAGCCACAAAACATCCAAAAATATTCAACCTCAAGAGATCAAACATAACATGATATCATGAATCTACATGGATGTAAGGCTCTCAAAAAAGTTCTAACTACTACATTTCCCATTTTAGGAAATCAGCCCACAACAATCTCCTACTATCATCATAAATGAAAATACACCTCAAGGAGATAACTATGTTATCTATCTCTCACAATGAATCCTCCAAAACAATCTAACTTCATCTCAAGGTCCATGGATATCAAAGAAAACATAAAGCACCTAAAAATACCATTGGGAAATAGCTTTCAAGTGATGAATTGTTGTGTACACCAAGAGTATGGAATGAGAATGCTCCTCCAAAATATGTAAGTCATCGTGACTTATCTAAGAAAAATCTCCTCATAGGTCTCTATTGAACTCATGTCCAACCAAGGTGTAGAATTCTTGAACTTTCTACCAAAATCTCATAAAGTGTTAACATTTCAACAACATGTCTCTCATATCAAGAGAACTCTTGCCTGGCCTAAGTCTAGACAAGTATCCATGTGCACCTTTAAATCAATAAATCTATGCCAAACTTGGAATGCAACATAACACTACTATGATGTATTAAGAAAATAATAAAGGTAATAAATAATAAGAAACTAAACCAATATCAATATCAAATCTCCAACCATGGAATTAGGAACATAAACATGACAACATGATGGTAAAATTACAAAGTTGTGTTACCTTTCAGGCTGACTTATCAAAATGACTGAATTTGAGTATTTCTATCTAAAAATAAATTTTGTTCAAACATATCATCTAGGTAAATTCACTTTGGCTAAGTTATATATGGTCTCACACTTTTCCAATTCGAAATGTCTATCAAATGCAAGTTTTATACTAGTTTGTATCTAATTACTAAAGAAATATAATTATTTTAGAAAAGTGGCATTTCAATAACTACTACTATTTTTTATGATTTTTTTTAATAACATATAAACACCATTTTATAGAGCTCAAAGTCAAGAATATTCTCATATAAAGTTTATAGTGTTTTAATTAGATATAGTATATTATAATTAAATTTTCTATACAAGCACGTATTTTAACACACAAAAATATGTCAATTTTGTGAAAGAAAAAATATTAAATCATATAAAAAGAATTTAAAATTTATATGATGTTCTAGAGGAGAGAGTCCTCTTCAAGAATATATAATTTATCTCCTAGGTAGAATAGTTTTGTTTTGAAAAATGTGGTGGGAGATGAAAACTATCAATTTTAGGCGAGTTGAAATTTGAATCATTATAAAAGAGAATTTAATATAGGTCTAAAGACAATTTTTATTATTGATTATTCTAGCTATATACGTTATATACAACATAGTTTGAGATCAAAGGGAAATAATTTTATTTCCATATAGTTTTGTGGTGGGAACTAGACCCCTAATTTTTAGTTTTTTTTAACAGTTAAAAAAATTATCTATAAAAATTAAGAAAATATATCAAGTCTTATTCAAAATAATTATTAAAAATTATAATCTTAAATTTCATCCATTTCTACACATTTCAATTGTTTACTTCATTTTGAAATTCAAAATAATAATACTAATTTTATGTCATTGAAGGTGAATAGTTATACTTTTGTTAGCCTTTTCCTTTACAAAAGGGTGACACAGTTTTGTGCTTTTACCCATGATCTAAACCATCTCCTCCTAAGAGATAACATGCTCCAAGTGTCCAATCCGACCTTAAGAAAAATATATTATGTCAAAACTCAAATGTCCAATCAAGAGTGTATCATGACATAACACAAACATACTTTAAACCAACATCACCTATCAAGAACCACAACCACCTCAACTAAAGACTCTAAGAGTCCTCTATGGCTCTAAAATGTTAACATATCTAATCATATAAAGATACCATATCTAACTAGTGAACACACAAATGTGAAATACCCTTCTATAGCAACAAAATCTAAGACATCCCATAACATTTGCAACACTAAAGAAGATCATCCATCACTATGTGATGAATTAATAGTCACTACTAAAGCTCCCACTGAAATGTGATATCAACCTCTCCAAACATGTGACACATAGTCTCCCAAATCTAAAAATCATCTAGGCCCACACATCAAACAAGGTGAAACCAATATTTCTAAACAAAAAATACACCATGCTATAGGACCCCATAATCAACTATCCAAATAATCACTTATCATCAAGACTTGGGATTTCTCCATATATTCTCTAGCCTCTCAAGAATCTTGACTGTAACACCCTCCCTATTGTATATTCATGTTTGTATATTTAGCAAAACATATTACATAGATTACTCTCAAGCCATCCACAATGATTCCACTTACTAGCTCTCTATGTATTAAATATAATTGCATGGTTCCTCACATTCATCCCTCATGCCCCTTTAAAGCTAGCAAATAGAAACAAGGTCCACATATTAGTGAACTTACATGAATCAAAAAAGACTCGAATTTAGTTCATTTTTTGAAGAAAAATTTAAATTTATTATTTTAACTATATAGAGATGATTTCTCATAAGAAAGAATTCTTTGTAGTCTAGAGGCCTCAAGGAGAAGCGAAAATTTTTAGTTTTGAATAGAGGAGCTATAACTCTTATTTGAGTTTCTAGGTAGGGTATGTGTAGGATCATGGTGTGCCAAAAAAAGTGGCGATCTGAAAAATATGTAGTTTTGAAATGCTTTCCAACTTTTTTTTCTTCCATCCTGATACCAAACCAAAAAAATAATACCTTTAGAAGAACAATTATATCTTCCGATACCAACCCTACATGGTCAACTTTAAAACATCCCGAAAAATGTGTTTTTGGCCTGTTCTTGTGTATTTTCTACTCCAAACATGTATATAATGACTTTTTTTCCACCCAAATTTGATGAAACAAAAAGGGTTTCTTAAGAATGTTTTTAGCTTTCCATAAATGTAATGTCTGTCAAATTATGATTTTAGTAAGTAATTATTACTTATTTTCTAATGGAGCTACATATAAAGTTTTGATTGACACACTGATTGAAAAATAACTATAACTTACAAATGATACAACATTTTTGAAATCCAAAAGATGCATCATATTTTATGCTTCTTCTACTATAAGGAAAAGAAAAGAAAACTTAAATTTATAGAGTTTTGAGTTAGTTAAGGTGGTCAGTCACAAGAGTTTTTAAATTTTGAAATTACTATAGTAGAAAATTCATAATTATTTATTTATTTAGAATAAAAATACTCAAAAATATGCATCACATCTAGGCATGAGTCTACTTCTTATATAAATAATCTTATTAAAAAATATTATTGTTTGATTTTGATTGAGATGGTCAGACATACATCTACTGATTTTTGTCTTGAACATTTTGTACTATTGCATTAAAACTGAAAATTTTGACCAATCAATTTTAATTTTTTTACAAATAAGGCCTTGTAGTTTAGAAACTAAATTCAATTTCCTCTCAATTTTTTGATAAAAAGTTCATAACAAGTTGAAAATTGCACGTCAAGTTGACATAACCCTAATTTTCTTATTTTTCATCGTGACTTAAGGTTATAGTTTGGTTGACCATGATCTTACACATATCCAGTACTTAATAAATCGGGTTATATAGATAAATATGCTTTGTAATCATTTTTTCTTTTAATAGATCTGGTGGTTCAAAACCAAAGAAAAATGAAGATACCGCTAATGTGAAGGTGTTTAGGGGTTGGAATGTATGGAAGTAATAAAAATTGATGCAAGAGTAGAAATAAATATTGCCCAACACTTGTAGATCATCATTAACCATATTTGATTTTATGAGGACTCATTTAAATTTGTTCTATAACATATCTTATTTATTCTCTTACTTCAAAAGAAAAAAGAAATATGGGATTAGTGGGATTGAGTTCCACCTATTAAGAGTTGTACTTAAGCCATAGTAGGGGAATTTTAAAAATGGTTTTAATATTAGTTGATGACTTTTTAAGTTTTATTATGTGCACTTATAAGGGAATAAGAAAAACAAAATCAGCATTTGGCACTAAGTCATTTAACCATCATGGCCAATTCCCCTAACCTAGAGGATGCAAGTTCACTCCAATTATTGTTTTGTATTGCTGCATATATATTTTATTTGTATATACCTTGATTCAAATTTCTCTTTCATCCTTTATAGAATAAATTTTTGGTGGACATTATGTATGAAACATTACATGTTTGTCCAAAAACAAATCTCTTTCAATTTTGTTTAGAGAATTGACCAAGAAATGCTAACTATTTAGCGTGTTCAACTACTCATTATTTAGACAACAAGTGACGTCTTCCTTCAGAAGATGACAAAGACTTCAAGGAATTTATACAAAAAAAAATTAATTCAGCATATCATTGTAAGGGAAACATGTTGTATATAATCTCATGGAGTTGAAATGCTATTATTGTTATGGATTAATAAATTCTCATTTTTGGAGAAAATTAATAAATTCTCAATTTTGAATGTAAAATATGCATGCACACATCATTCAACCAATTTTTTTCTCTTTTTTGTGTGTGGTAGACTAAATGGTTAATTAATATAAGGAATTGATTCTCATTAAAATACCAACCTTTCTAAATTAATAGGAATCCAATCTTAGCCAGTGTAAACTTGAATGTTACTTGCTCATATGGTTTTTTTTTTTTTTTTTTTAGTTGTTGGCTCTAGGATTGAAAGAACTAATGTCATTTCCTTGTGTAATAGTACCTAGTCATCTAATGGAATTCCCAAAGTGATATAAATTTATCTTTTGAATCTTTTCTCCATTTCTTGTGCTATCAAAGACCAATAATGATATGATCAACACTCTATCCATGATGTTCATTAGGAAGTTTGGTCATTCTAGTGATTAACCACTGTCACATTCTTTTCTTCAGTTACTATAATATTAGTGGGATGGGATTGGTTTTGTGGTAACAGCTCTAGAGATGGAATTCCATCATTATTATCATCATTATTTGTATTTTTGAATCATAGTAGTGTTGCTTCTTGTTTTGCTAGATCTTGATAAGAAGACTATGTCACTTCAAGTTTTGTAGCCTAAATATCTTTTGTAGAGGATATTGTTGGACATAGAAGAGAATGAATAAATCTAGGGAAATTGAAATTTGTTGACTCATCTCTTAAGGAAAATGTAGTTGTATCATGTGCTTGAGATGCCATCTCTAAGGTGGGAAATGAGCCCAACAATATCATCGGTTTATACTTTATATTCTTCATAAGTACAGTTGGAGTCAACTTTCAAAATTATCAGAAATAAATTTTAATTATTTAGTCACTGGTGGTTCATCAAATCAATCTATATTTTTGTATAGTCATCTTTTACTTATTAATATCAAACATGCATGTTATGCTTGTGTAGAAGTTCTCAAGATAGCACTATTTAATGAAATTTCATAAGTTGTGCTATATTAATATTGGCTATTTAATTCCATGATACAAGTTGCTTTGCTTTAGTTTTGATTGATGAGAATAAAGTGTTGGTTGGACCTATATGTTTTAGAAATTCACCAATTTTTGGCTTAATGACTAGTTGAAACATTGCATTTTTATAAGAAGTCGAATTGAATTTTTTTGTCACTATATATTTTCACATTTGTTCCTATATGTTTTAATTTGAAAAGACTGTGAACTTTTATTTTCATTTTTTATTTTATAATTTAATCCATTATATCTATAACATTAGTAATATAATTTTTTAGTTTTATTTTATTGGTACTAAATATCAATTGGGTTTGTACTTTTCTTACATGCAACTACATGGGTACTATTACAAGAAATAGTGACCTTCATTCTATCAGATAGCCAAACTCACAATGGATAAATGTCCAGGTAATTTTTTCTAGAAGTTGAGTTGTATTTCTCCCATATTTCTACTTTTGAGTTTATTGGCTTTGAGACAACCTCCCATATGAGAGATGCATAGGTTTTCTCAATATATTTATGATATTTTAAAGGTTAGATGGGATGAATCAAGCTTTGGAGAAAAAGAAAAATAGAGTTTCTATTTGGGAGATTGAGCTAATGGAAATTCCATCATTTATCTGTCCACCTTTTTTCAGGCCTAAACTTCCTTGCTAGCTAGGGATGCTTGGTAAAATCTAAACTTCCATTTGGTTTTGTTTTTAATTATGTACAAAAAAAACTTGGCACATTTGATTTTATAAGATAACAATATTGTGAGTTCCTTAGGTCATGCTTGGAAGGATAAAAAATTACTTATAGTGCATTCATGGGGTACTCTTTTTGTTTCTATCAAAGTCCTATCATTGTGTCTATAAAAAATGTAATAGTTAGCTAGTTTATGAACTATCTTTGTCCAATGTGAATCGAAAAATATATAATTATATTTTTGTTTTCAGTTACTATACATATGTATGCATTTTCTCTAAGTAGCTGCCCTTATTTGGTATGAATTGTAAAAGCATTTAATTCTATTTTTGTTTCAAATTACTATGCTTGTCTGTTAGCTTATTGTCGTTCCATAATAAATCTTATAAGTAGTTGGTTGATTAGTTGTGTTTGTAAAGTATGGATTATTCAAATATACTATTATGTTCTTGTTCAGGATACAATGCTTATGTATCAGTTAGTGTTTAAATTTTATTACACAAAGAGATGCAAATTTTTATTTGATGTTGAAGTTCACTAAGTCCTTTAACCTTCATTCAATGCTACAAAAAAGTATTTTTTATATCTAATATTCTTGAGATAGCTCATTGGTTGTATCTATTAGCCCTTTCTTTAATGGTATGGCTACATTACATGAGTGAAGACTACTTGTACTCAATGTTGATCTTAATCATCATTATTAGTGATTATTCTTTTATTCAATATCAATTGACTTATACATCTATGGTTTCATCCCTTTGACCAAACATTTCTAATTATTCACCTATTTAGTTTAATTGTCATTTGACCATTCACATGATGATTTTAAACGAGGATAAATGTACACTAATTATAAATAGAAAGTTAGTATAAATCAATAAAGAAATGATAATGAGGTTAACTCAAAAGATACAACAAAGATAATGTAGAAAGTTACACATTGAATGATTATTGTTTAAAGGGTTCTTGCTCATTGAAAGAGCATCTACTTTACAAGTAGGATGATGGTGTTTCAATTCCATCATGCCCTTTATAACCAAATATATTATTAAATATGTGACCAAATATACTATTGAATATGTTAGAGTAATTAAATATTTCCTAATTAACTCTAGTTTGCTTAAGCTAAACTTTAGGCATATAATAATTAATTCTTTTATTAATTATTATTATGTAACCTAGGTTAGACCTATTTAGGGGTTTGATCTCCTTTATAAAGACAATTTCTCTTTGTAAATATTGATTGTTTCACTTTTGATTATAGCAATTTCTCTTTTTTCTCATCAAGAATGTCTCACCTATGAATTTAGCAATTTCAACTTCCATAGATTTCTTGCTTCTCTCTTCTATGATAGGTGTTTGCATCCAGGTGATTCTTAGGAGCCATGGGGTTGATCTTTCATCAAATTCGAAATGGTATTAGAGCTTTAGATCTTCATGGCCTTGTTTCATTCTTGAGAGATTTGACATTAGTTTTTTCAGATTTGTGGCTTTCAGAGAATTTTGTATTGGATTTGGGGAGGACCTATTTTTCAAAGCACTTTGAGCCCAAATGCACATCACCATTGAGCTCAAAGCACTCAAAAAATCCTATTTTTATATAAAATACGTCCAATTTGAATGATGTTAAAATCTGAGACAAATGTTTTTTTGTACCTAGGTCATTTTAACCTGGGCATGCAAACCGAGGCAGATGTAATTTTTTTAAAATAAAAATTATAGGCATCGATTTTTCTTATTCAACATTTTTTTGTTTTTGCATGCATAGTGCATGCATTTGCCTTTGCAAAGTTGGGAGGCATTGGCAGTTCACTATAAAGAAAAGTATTTTTCAGGTACCGAGCCCACCAGCCCTACAACCCGTCCTTGGGCAGCACTTAACCCACACGTCCCCTGAGCCTTAGATGGTGCTATGATTTTGATTAGAAGTTGTCTTTTTCCATGTTAGCACATGCAACCAAGGATCATTTTGGGGCAATGGCTAACTAGGCAGGAGGATCGCCCTGCCTGGATGCCCAGCCCCATGCATCTGACGTCTGTCCTATTGATCCGTACTCTGACGGATCCCACAGTCCATGCGAATTAGTCCCAGTGCTCTATCCAAGGAAGAGGTCCCATCAATGACATGCCCCACCTCCCATTCGACACTTCTTCTTTTCTGACAATCTCGGTATCTGCGAGTTCACTCTACGGGATTATTTTTAAAACGAAAACTTAGAAATATTTTTTGTTTTATGATGAAAAGTGTTAATTTAGTGAAGGTTTTTAATATTTGTATGTGATTAATTATAATTATTAATTCTATTTTTCATTTGTATTAGTCTCCTTATTGTTTATTTTTTAAATTAAATAGATGGGTACAAATGTAGTTTTTTTTGAAAATTATAAAAAATTAAAAAAATTTAACAATAAATATTTTACATTTATTTTTCATGAATTATAAATTATTAAAAAAAAGTTATTTGTTATTTTATAAAATAATTAATGTATCGATATGTTAATTTGAACATAAATATTGTCAATTTGATTTTTAAAATTTTTATTGTGTTCAAATATAAGATTTATTCATTTAAATATATATATTTTTTTATGTTGGTTTATTAATATTAATTTATAAAAGATAATCTTTCTAAATATAAAAGTCAACTTAAAAATGATAATATAAAATATAGAAATAAATTGTATAATTTATATTAGGAACAACATTTTTAGGAATTAATATTAATTAATAGAATTTTTTAAAGTAATATAGAATTTTATCCAATAAAAAAAGTTCAAAAAAAGACATGAAATAAAATTACTAAAAGTATCCTCAAATTTTCAGCTTAAAACAATTTAATTTTTTAATATACATATTAATTCTCAACATTGTATTTTTTATATTAATTTTCATATATGAATACATGACTTTAATAAATTCTCTATTTATGCATATATAACTTAAATTTTTATATCTAAATGTTATTTCAATTTTAAATCTTGAACATATTTTTATTAATATGTATTCGTGTAATAGTAATGATAAGTAGGAGATAATTTCCACAGCAAGTCAAATTGTGATATGAATATCAAGATTTAATTGTGTGATTTTGGGTCATCGAGGTTGACTCAAAATCGCACAGTTAAATCCTGATATTTATATCACAATAGTAATGATGCTGAGTAAAAATTAATAATATAAAATATTTTTTATATTTTGACATTTATTATATCAAATTAAAATTAATATGAATATGTACTATATATCATGGAAAATCAAACTACTATCTTAAAAAAAAAATTAGTTTTTATTAATTAAATTATATAGAATTTAAAATGTAAGAAGTGAAGAACTATCTAAATAATTGCTTTGATTTTTACTTGACATTTATAAGACTATGTAAAAGATAGATTAAGTTATATTGTTTAATTAAATATACAAAATATATAAATAATAAAGTGATTGCATTTAAAAAGTTATGTTGATACTAAATGTTCAATTATATAGAATTTAAAACATAAGAAAATGAAAAATATAATTTTAAAAATTTTTTATTCACATTTACAAGATTATACATTACATTGTTATTAAATATACAAATAAATTGATTGTATTTAAAAAATTATGTTCATACTAAATGTTAAATTATATAGATTTTAAAATGTAAGACTTATATATTTATTAATATTATGAGATAAACAATAGTAAACAAATATTTTTTTAAAAATAATATTCAAATGAATAAAATCTTAAATTCTAAAAAAAAATATTTAAAAAATTAAAAAATTCAATTGAAAAAAATTATGTTCAAATTAAACTTTGATACATTAAATACTATTTACTTTTAAATGTTACTTTACATATTAATTATTATATTAAAGTTAATTTAACAAAATATAAATATTAAAACATTAAAAATAGAATTAACAATAAAGGTTTAACCTTTATAATTAATCACATATTTGAACAAATACTTAAATGAATAAATCTTATATTTCAACACAATAAAAAATTCAAAAATCAAATTGACAATATTTATATTCAAATTAACATATTGATAGATTAATTATTTTATAAAAAACAAATGTAAAACATTTACTGTTAAAATTTTTAATTTTTCATAATTTTCAAAAAAATTACATTTTACCTATCTATTTAATTTTAAAAAATTAACAATAGGGAGACTAATACAAATGAAAAATTGAATTAACAATGATAAATAATCACATACAAATATAAAAAACCTTCACTAAATTAACACATTTCATCATAAAACAAAAAATATTTCTAAGTTTTCGTTTAAAAACAATCCCGTAGAGTGAACTCGCTAGGATACCGAGATTGTCAGAAAAGAACAAGTGTCGAATGAGAGGTGGGGCACGTCATCGATGGGACCTCTTCCTTGGACAGACCGCTGGGACCAATTCGCATGGTGTGTGGGACCTGTCAGAGTACCGATCAGCAAACAGACGTCAGATGCATGGGGATGGGCATCCAGGCAGGGCGATCCTCCTGCCTGGTTAGCCGTTGCCTCATTTTGGAGCTTTCGTACGTTTTTGGAGGAGATATTATGAGCAATCATAGGTCACGTGGATCACTCAACTCCTACTACCGGTGACTCTTATTTCCAGTAGTTCCTTGGGCTGTGAGCTTCTCAACCTCTGATGTAGCCATTATTTTTGTGATCCCTGTATCGAGAAGACAAAGCCACTCCACCATGTACTTTGGTTTTTGAGCATTTCGGTTCTATTGTATTGGGGTTCTTGGCAGTTTCAGACATCCATGGTATTCTCAAGAAACACTCATGTGCACTTCTTTTGGGGGGAGATGTGGTTTTCATTTCTTTGCTGTGGAGGTTTCATTTTATTTTTGGTGAAAGTTTCTAGCATCACCCTCCTTTGCGTCTAAAAATGTGCTAGTTTCATAAAGTTTTTTGGACCTTTCACCCTCTGCCCAAGCTGCCATGTTGGCCTTCCACATACATTTTTAGGCACCCTTTTTCATTCACTCAGTGGAATGAAGTATTTTAGAGGCACCTCTAATTGTGCCGACCTTTTGTGATGCACGGCCTTGTTTTTTGGAAGTTGTGATTTGATTGAGTGCATGAGTTTTTCGCAATGATTTTTGGAGATTTTGGCACATTCATCAGATAATGCATGAGTTTTGGACACATTTTTTGGACTTGGTTGTTTAACATCCCTATTCAGTGATTTGATGTTGAACCACAATATAAGATTTGCATGGGCATTTCTTTTTTGAAAGGAGTTTTTTTTTTGTCTTTTGAAACATGGCATTTGATGGGTGATATTTTGGCTAATTAAAGTGTTTCTTTCCACTGTACTTTGAGGCATAGATTTTGGACTTCCACATGCACAATATTTTGTGTCTGTAATGGTGGTATTACCTTTTTTGTTTCATCATGATGTGTGGCATTTTAAATTTTATTTTTTGAAATAAAACTTTTTGACACACGGCATCTATTTATTGGCTGCTAGTTTTTTATTCTGACCCAGTCCTTGGTTCCAACTTGTTTCGGGTGATCATAATTTTTTTCCATTAGGGGTCATTTATAGGCACATTTTTTCTCAATGATCGTTTGACCATAAAATTTATGCTCATTACTTGCTGATGTCAGCATTGCATCAGCACTCATGTTGCTCCTTCAGGTTCTGTTTATACCTACCTTCATATGTTTGCCCATATCTTGAGCTTACAGATTCCATTTTTTACAAACGAGATATCATTGGAAAGCTGGTTCCAAGGCTCTCACAGTAGTACAAGTGATTTTTAGTTTTGATGCTTTTTATAGTATTTTTTGCTGTCAAGTCAGGAGTACAATTTTGCACTTCGAGAGACATATCTTGAGCATCCAACCTCCAATTTGATAATTCTTTATATTGTTGGAAAGGTCTTTCTAAGATTTTTCCAATGATTTTTTTAGTTTTTCTATATTTTGTGCCAGGCACATTCTATTCAATTTTTTTTTCATTTTTGCATTTTAGTGGATATCTTGGTTGTTTTAGGTCTGGGGATCAACCTCATTGCTTCAGGTGATTCATCATTGGTTGTACTATCTATTGTATTCACCTAATGTATTTTCTAGTCTATTTAGACATCATTTGTATGTATTCTTGTAAATACACTGACATAAAGTGTCATTTTGCATCCCTATTTTCCTTTTACAAGTTTTGCCTTATTTTTCTTGTTAATTCAAGCAGTGTCATCTAAGGAAACTCATACAGATTATTGTATTCTTGAGATTCACCATATCTTATGTCTTATTGCATATGCACTACTTTAATTAAAGTTTCATGGGGTTGATATTTTGCCTTTGTTTTTCATCTTCCTTTTTCCAGTGAGTTTCCCTTCTATAACATTAGCCTCATGACATCTATGTGATTGATCACCTCACTACACACATATGTACTCTTTTGTACATCTTGATCATGGTTCCTTGACATGTATTTCTTTTGGCCATCTTTTCCAGTTACTTATCACCTCACCCTTGTCTATATTAGGGGGGGTTCTTCTATTATTTCTCATGCTTCATTGGTTCAATGGAGTGAGCTATGTAGTCAATATTTTTTCCTATGTACTAGGCAGATGCAGTGGTTAGGTATCTATGCATTTCGATGAGATTGATCATTTACCATATAGACACTCTTCTTTTTGTCCCTACTTTGAATGTAACCTTCCATGTTTGATTAATTAACTCTTTAGGCTTTGGTGTTTCATGTCATCTATATCTTCAAGTTTAATTATTTGCCTTTGTGTGCCTCCTAATTCGATGGATATTATATTCTTCTCTACCTGGTCAGGTTCTATTTTGGTGGAGGTTCTTCATATCAACAATTACTTTTGACAAAGTTTTGCAACTTCTACATGCTTCAGTGGTGTTCTTCATAATCATCTGTTGTTCCTATCTTCTGAAACATTCCCTAGTTTGGAGGCTTCTTTGGTCTTTCACTAGTTTCTTTCAGCATGTTTTCCATCTCTTTTTGGAGTAAGGTTTTTCCCATGTGGTTCTCTCTATTTCTCCTCTTTTCAAATATTTGGTTGTGCTTGGGTACCTGTTAGTGAACAGATTGTCCTCCGAGAAAACATGTGCAAATCTAACCTTGAATGCCCAAGTGAAATGACAAATCAATACCAACAGTTGGATAGGTTATCATGGAATTGATAACCTTCCTTTCAATTTTATCGGGTACATCTCCCCATATGAGATATTCAATGAATTTAAATCTTCTGCACTTTTACCTAAAAGTACGAAAGGATCTCTCACAAATTCTTAGATTGTGAGGCATATATTATTTCTAACAACAAAGAGATCTTCAATTAATCTATAGGAATGAATAACACTAGAAATTTGTAGTAAGGACAGTAACCAAATACCCTGAACTGATAAATCAGAATTCACAAAGTAATGCTAATTTAACATGCCCGAACACAAAGTTTACAAGCTGAATTCAAGATGATAGACATACAGATATTGAATTTCTGCATGCACAAAGTCATTCAAAAACTAAAACATCCATACAATATCTATCAATTACTGTCTTTACAACATCTACCTATCTAAAACTCTAACCTTCTACACTCCCCTTGCGGCAGCATAAAATCTCCCTTCAGGAAAGAAAAATAAAACCCCCGGCTCAGCTCTTCAGTTCTGCAGCATCAAAGTCTCTAGCACCAAAAGAAGTGGAACCCCTTTCTTTGTCCCTGTAGTTGCAATAAATAATCACAAGACCCTGGCTATTCAATTTTGTAACTGAATCTTGAATTTCTCTTCTCTTCATGTGTTTACCCCCATGTCTCTATAACTTCTTCTTTTCTCCGGATTAACTTTCTTTATCGCACCATTTATATTTATAATGTTTTTCACAATTATAAACACAACTTTATAATAGGAAGATGTATCGTTAAAATCTAATAATGGGCCAGAGTGCTAAAACTAATCTCCCCTAGAAAATCCTCATCATGAGTCAACTAAAGCATATGCATGCATAAAGCTTCCAAATGTCGCATCTCCAAAAATGTGAGGGCACTGATGCAAGGCATGTTCAACTGCACCAAATTCCTCTTTGACGCATCCTTTACGGTGCATGGTCTCACGGTGGACAACACCTTGTCGAATCACCTATAATTCCTCAGTCTATAATATATTGCTGTGAAGAGTACTCACTTGAGGAAGGCAGCGAATGTATGGAGTCCATTCTGGCTGAGCTTTTGTTCTGCTAAAATCAATAAGACAAGCCGAGCATAGATGCTAGCATCTTTTCCCAAAGAAGTTTTGACTCGAGAACAATTCTATTTGAATTACTGCCCACGACTGTGTAAGGAAGGGATCTCTGCATACTTCTCTGCAATGGTTGATATGGAGAAAGCGTTATGGGCTGTGGCTCTGATCTTCATGTTAGCTCGGCTTTGAAACATCTTGACTAATGATTCTCATGCATGTTTATATATTGGGTTCAATGATTGCCTTGTACCTTTGTTTATTATGACTTGATAATACCGCCATCTTTACAATTGTTAATTTTCTGAAATGGGAGGGCCAGCGGGTCTCTGGATGCTCATGTTGATTATTACATATTTGCACAAGGGAGAAAGCCGTGGCCTGTATTATCCTCTCACAGTCTCCTTCGAAAATCCATGGCTTGCACATGTCGATTGAATATTCTTAATGCACCCGCGGCTTCTGCTCTTTATTATATTGCATGGATTCTCCATTGATCGCGCTTTCTCTTCCATTAGCCATCGGGCTACCTTTGCAACGATAACATGGGTCTTCACTTCGATCTTCTGCTCGAGCATCTACAATGAACAACAATTTCATAACTTACATATCAGGTTTAAACTTCTATCCACATTCGGCTTTTCTGTGATTTTGCACCCGACTGCTCTGTTTTCATTGTCCATTATTTCACCACTGCCTAATACATTCTGGATGGTTGCGAGTGGATAACACAACTTTTCCATTGGTCTCCATGCATATTCCACATTCTTCTTCACACTCCAAATCAAGTTCTGGGAGTTTGTTTCTTTCTTCATAAACACCTTTCTTATATTTTCCATGCAAATCTATCCCTTGAGATTATGCCTGGAGTTTCACAACATAATAGTTGTTCACCAGTCTTAAACTTTTTATAATTTTTGGTAGTACCAGATTTTTTTTAAAAATATCACGTCCCTGGTCAAACTTCGGTGTTCGCCTTTCTCTATATAGACGATCAATCTGAGAGAAACATCCAAACTCGTGATTGGCATTAGCAAAACTTCCTACTAAAGATGGTATTAAATTATTAAATAGTGTTTTTGGAGCTCCTGCAGAGAATGTATTTTGCTTGATCTCCTCAAACGTTTCATCAAGAGGCACATAGACTGTAGCAGGCTTCTCTATTCTGCTTTCACTAGAAGAGTCTGGCAGAAGTACTCCATTCCTTCTTAGAACTCAAGGTCTGATCTTTCATTCTATTTCATAATCGCACTGCTGAGAAAGGTCTTTGCATTCATAGTTGCTGTCGGGCCTCTTTCATAGATATTGCTACCGTTCAAAATGACAAGCGGTGCTCCCCAAAAGCTGCACTATCTAGTGACACGAGCACAAGCCCATATGTTTCCTTGATCTTCAATCCCACTTCCATATCAGTATCCATCGAGCATGAGCTTTCAGGTTTTAAATTTCCCTATGTGATACACAGTTTGGTTCAAAGTTCGATATCACCATTATTTACTTGAACTAAGTATGTTTTCAACTCGGGTGCTATGAGAATACTGGTGCGACATGCAAAACATCTTCAACACTAGCTCTAGGCAATCCACTTTTCTTTTCTTTTGTTGGATGCATATGACCATTACATATTATATATGTTTTGTGGGCATTTTGTATAATAACACTTATCTCTTATGAGAAAGGCATTTGGCTAATCATTTCAGACACACCCGTAGGCTTATATCTCTTTCTTCAATAACGATGACATGAGTGCTTTGACTCATCACTCATGGCTTATATGAGGCATTATATTCAGGTATCTCCACCTCTGAGTTTTCAACTGTATCTGGCTTCAACAGGTCAGCTAACATGTAATAATGGTCTAACGTTTGGGTGACAACTTCTATGTCCCTCCCATGTGCTCGTGATAGAGGGTAGGTGAAGAGGTGCTTGTCAACATTCTATCAAACTGCTTAAACCGTGGACTTGAAGTGCAGAATAGAACTCTGAAACTGCTGATCAACCTTGACTATTGAACTTTTGAAATTCTGAAAGGAACCTCAAAATCCAAATCAGATTCTAGTAATGGACTAAAAGTGGATTCTAAACCTATCTGAGTCAGCTGATTTGTACTATGAACTTGGGGTCTGAATGAACTCTTGAACCTATATCTTAAACTTTGAACCCTTAGGACCATTCTGAGCTTTTCTTGTGTTGAACCTGCAAAATAGGTATTTTGAACCACTAAACCTTTGAATGAACCTCTTAGAATAGGTCATTAAAACTTGCATGGGCAAATTGAACTGTTTTGAACCACTTTGAAATACTTTGAACTAAAGTTTGAAGTGGTTCAAGAAATTTGCACTTGAAGTTTTAAAATCGTATCCATATCTGGTACTAATAGTACTTCATCAAGCTTTTTTTTCAGGACTCAAATCTACTTTCTATAGTAGTTTCTAGGTTTTTAGCTAATCCCTAAGTTTTTCTTAAGGGGCGTGTTAGAGTAATTAGATATTTCCTAATTAGCTCTAGTTTTCTTAAGCTAAACATTAGGCATATAATAATTAATTCTTTTAATAATTACCATTATGCAATCTAGGTTAGACCTTTTTAAGGTTTTGATCTCCTTTATAAGGATAACCTCTCTTTGTAATTATTGATTGATTCATCTTTGGTTATAGCAATTTCTCTTTTTTCTCATCAAGAATGTCTCGTGTAAGGATCGGGCAATTCCAACCTCTATATATTTTTGTTCTCTCTTCTGTGATAGGTGATTGCATGCAGGTGATTCTTGGGAGCTATGGGGTTGATCCTTCATCAGCTTTACCATAATATGCTACTAAATATACTACTAAATATGTGACTAATTATGCTAAATATGTAATCAAATATATAACTAAATATACTACTAAATAGACCACTAAATATGTGACTAAATCAATGATCACAATTAGTAACGAAATAAGTGACTAAAATTGTTTAGTACTACCTTTAGTCACATTATAAATGACTAGATATTAACTATTGTTAGACACATGACTAAGTTTAGTCACTTATATAAAAAAAAGTAGTAGTTTTTTTAGTCACATATTGCTATTTTTATATTAGTGTCCCAATCCATTTCATGTGCCTAAGGTTGAGTATTTATTTTCCATTCAAGAAACTAAGAGTATGGTTGTTAGTATACACAATAAACTCCTTAGGCAAAAAATAGTGCCTCCATTTTTTCAATGCCTAGACCATTGCATATAATTCTAGATCATAAGAAGAATATTTCTTCTTTGCCTCATTCAACTTCTCATTGAAAAATGTAATGGGTCTACCTTCTTAACTAAGAACAACCCCTAGTGCAAACCCACTAGCATCACATTCTATTCTAAAAACTTTATTAAAATTTGGTAAAACAAGAATAGGATATTTGTATACCTTTTTCTTGAGTTCCTCAAAACTCTTATCTATTGCACTATTCCACTTTATTAAAATTTGGTAAAACAAGAATAAGATACTTGTATACCTTTTCTTGAGTTCCTCAAAACTCTTACCTATTGCACTATTCCACTCAAACTTAGTTTTACCCCCTCCTTTGATGGTGTCCAAATCGGTGCACAAATTTTGCTGAAGTTTGTTATGAACTTCCTAGAGAATGTGGTCAAGCCATGGAAACTTCAAACCTCTCTAGCAGCTGTTGGTGTTGGCCAATTAATGATGGCCTCCACTTTAGATGGATCTATTTTTAGATCTCCCTTGGATATCACAAATCCAAGATACACCAACTCTTGTTTCAAGAAGTCACACTTTTCCAAATTTATCTTCAACTGTTGTTCCTGTAGCCTTTGCAAAACTATCTTCAAATTCTGCAAATGCTCTTCCTTATTCTTGGTGTACACCAAAATGTCATCAAGTTAGACAAAAAAAAATTTCCTAATGAATTCCTCTGAAAATTCATTTATTAGTCACATAAACGTACTAGGAGCATTAGACAAACCAAATCGCTCAACCATCCATTCTTACAACCATTCATTAGTTTTAAAGGTCATCTTCTATTCATCTCCATCTCAAATTCTTATTTGATGGTACCCTTTTTTGAGATCCATTTTAGGAAAATAAGAAGCTCCCTCGAAACAATACAACAAATCTTCTATTCTAGGAATAGGAAATCTATATCTTATAGTTATCCTATTAATGGCCCTAGAATTGGTACACAGCTACCACTTACCATCCTTCTTTGGAGCAAGATCCAAGGGTATGACACATAGGCTAACTTTTCCTTACCAGCCCCTTGTCAAAAAAATCATGTACTTGTCTAGCAATCTCTTCATTTTGTTGCAGTTTCATCTTATATGTTGCCTTATTGGGTAGCATTTCTCTAGGAATAAGATCAATCTAGTGACTTATGTCACTCACTAGTGGTAGAGAATCAAGCATTACATCAGCAATGATGTCCTTGTATTAGTTCAACAACTCTTCAACTTCTTTTGGGCCTATTCTTATACTTTCCTTCTTCTTGTCTTTGTTAGGCTTAAGCACCAATGCAAAGCCTATTCCATCTTCTTCTTCAAGAGTATTAATGAAATCTCTCTCACAACACACTTGGTCCAACTTGACCAACCCTTTTTTCTTAAGCTTTAGAAGTTGTCCTATAGGTTATGCCATCCTTTTAGAAATTGTAAGAGCTCTTCCAACCATCACATGGTGTGCCTTACTATCAAATTGCCAAGGTCTTCCCAAGAAGAGGTCACATATTGTATCTTATCCTTATACCCCCCTATGTTGAACTCTACCCAAGTTTCTCATTCACAACTTCATGTCACCCCTTATTCAACCAACTAGCCTTGTACAAACAAGAATGTGGAAGTCTCTCCAACTTTAATTTGTTTACAACCTCAAGTGATATGAAATTATTTATGGAACTTGAATCAATTATCACCTTGCAAAACTTACCCTTTATCTTGCATTCAACTCAAAAAAGAACCCTCCTTTGGGTAGTACCTTCCTTTACTGATTCCTTAAGAAGTGTCCTTAACATGATACTTTCTCCCTCAGCCTTTATCATTGCCTACAATTTTCGTGAGTTCATACTCATAATATCTTCCTAAAAATAAGTGATCCTCCTCTCACCAATCTAAGAAGTGGATGCCTTTTGGGGACACTTACACTTTTGGTGTCCCAAGTGACCACAATTATAGCACTTCATTCATGAGAACTTGGATCCTCTGCTTGATCCATTAGATCACCTTCCACTATAGCCTCCTCTTCTACTTGAGTCACCTGCTTTCTCCATGGGGTTAGACTCACTTTGTGACCTTTGGCCTTGTCCTCTATTGCTGAAGTTTCTCCTACCTTGATCATTGCTTCCATTTCTCCCTCCTTATTGTTGATCACCCTTCCTCTTCAACTTTAAGAGAAAGCTTAAAATACTTCCCCACTGTATCTAGGGTCACGAGGCTAATCTCCTCCTGTATTTTCATCCTTAGGCCATTCAAGAAATTGGCCACTCTTTTTGGTTCTGCCTCTTATTTATTTTCCCTGAGAGTCATCCTATGGAATTCCTCTATATAGGGATTCATGTTTGTATCTCGTTGTTTCAAGATTTGCAGCTTCTTGAACAACTATAGCTCATGATCTGCAGGTAGAAATTATGCCTTGATTTTTTCCTTCATCACTTCCTATGAAGAAACCAGACTCTTGTTATTATGTATCCTTTCTCCTTGAACATAATTCCACCATGAGAGAGAAAATCCTCTCAAATTTCCTTTTGCAATCCTTATCCTATCATTCTTTTGAACTTCATTCAACTCAAAGTAATTAGTAATTGCTTCAATCCATTCAATCACTTCCTCACTGTTGAGACTACCTCCATATGTAGGTATCTTATCAATGACATCTCCAATTACCAAATTTAAAGCATCAATGAATGCCTTATAATCTATAGGTAGTTCCATTGGTGAATCATGGTATTGTTCACCCTCTTCATCTCCACTAGCACCTTCTTCCATCTCATTCTCCTTATCCCGATCACTAAAACCCTTGACCTCTCTCAACTTCTCTTCCAGTAGTTCCTCCACCATCTTCTTGATGGCATATGGAGTCATACTTTTCGGAAGCATGGTTTGAGACTCAACTTCACCCTACGATTCTTTTGTAGACATATATTTACCAACAGGACCTTGTCTCACTCTAATACCAATATGATGGGGAGCCTTCAAGAAGATGGTCTACAATAGTCATACTATGAAAAGGAATGAAGAAAAAACTGAGGAAATATACAAAAATTGTTGGAAATTCTTTAGAATAACTGAGAGGGGGGAATGAATCAGTTATTCAAGGTCCATATGTCCAAATAAAATATTTTCATCGAGTATTATAAGCCCATAAAAATAACCATGTATCCAAGCTAAACTTTCATCATAGAAAATTACTATAAAATCAACATGCAAGAATAAAACATAACATATCAACACATCACACAGTGATTTACATGGAAACCCAAAATAGAAAAAACCACCAATAACATGCTACTCCTTTTACACTCTTCTGAAGTGATGCCCTGTTAAAGGCTACAAACACATTGTTAAATGTGATCTAGTTAAAGGATTTCAATCACTCTATTAGAAGTGAGCTTGGTTAAAGGACTTTAGAAAATTCACTTGGAATGTCACCCTATTAAAGGATTTACAACATGGATGTTAAACCAACCTAAGTCCATAGGATTTATCCCTAACTAATACAATTTCTAGAGAGTAGCAATAAGGGATTTTGATCTGATACAACTCACAACATAACTTGTAGATTTCAGATCTCTATTCAGCTCTCCAATTTTCCTGGCATACAATCACATGAGCTCTGACAACTTGTCCTCCTTTCAAGCTTTGTCCTCTTGAGTCTCCATGCTTTTCATGCCAATGCAATCACTTTAGGGGTCATCAATCAAAGCAGAGTCTCTACACTCTCTTCCTCCTTCACAATGTCTTCCCCTTGAAACGATATACTCTATCTAACCAACCTTCTACTTCATGACCTATGACTCCTTAAATAGAAGTTTGGAATACTTTCCTTATCTTGAATTTTAGGGTTCAACAATGGATTAGGTAGGATACAATGTATCTACCCCTTATCTTGTCTTCATCTAGAAACTTCATGAACAATCCTCCTAAAATTGCCTAAAAATAGTTTATCTAGAATTTTATGCCATCAGCTCATCATCCTTATCTTCCACCTAGTTCATAAAATATGAGGTAACAAACTTGTCAACTCAGATCTGGCAATCTTTTGACTTTTCAAATAATTCAGCAACTCAACACTATTGATTTTGATACTCGGCACATACTGTGATACTCGGCACTAACTAAGTTTTATTGGTGCTTGACACTTACTCAACATCTACTTCTTACTCAGCACATGAACTTTACTTGACACCTTCTATTTCACTCGGCACACACTAGCTTTATCATTTGCTCAGCTCCAACTAAAAATTTTCTCGGCTTGAACTAACTTGCTCGACACCCACTACTGAATTTAGTCAAGCTTTGTAGACAACACTATTACAACTTTTCCTTCTAGATTTTCTTAGTGTAGAAAACCTCTATATGTATAAGTATAATGTCAAGACATCACTTCACCATTGTCTTAACTGATCCTTGTACTTCTTTACAAAACCATAACTTAACCTTTCGCTTAGGTGCTTTTGTTACATCTTGTTGATCAAATCCTCTTCATCAATCAACTAAGTGATAGTACTTGGATCTTATAAAAAATTGTCATTCTAGAAAATAGAAGGTTTGACATCAATGAAAAAATAATTATTGAAACAATATTTTAACAATAACTTCCTTTCTTTAATGATTTCTTTTCAATCAAATCTCAACAATCTCCCTCTTTAGCATTGATGGCAAACCAAACTGATCAACTAAGTTACCAAAATGCTAACTAGTTTAAAATAGTAAGTCAAATGCCAAAAAGAAAACTTGTTAACTTTCATATCTCCCTCTCTACTGATACATACTAACTCTTTGCTCTTCCTTTCATGTTTATGTCTCCCTCTATGTTGTTTCTCCCTTTGAACTTTTTTTACATCATTAATTCTCCCTTTTTGACAACAATGCCAAACACACGTTATTTTAACATCTTATCATGCAAGTGTATCAATTATAGAAACTTTAATTTCTCCCTCTATCACCTTGATTTTGACTAATTTGGAATTTCAGCGTTTGTGATTACTTCAGGCAAAAACTTAAAGTAAGTAACCTCTGCATCAATTTGTATCATATTAACAAGCAACTCATTTGATGCAACGCAAAATTCCTACTTCTCAAGTAGTCTTAGTTAGGGGAATTCCCCCTAACTTACCTCTAAGATATTCAAATGCAGCTTTAGGTAATAGTTTTGTGAAGATGTCAGCAATTTGTTCCTTTGAGCTAACATATTCCATCTTCACCTGTTTGTCTTCCACTAGTTCTCTTACATAGTGATACTTGATTGCAATATGCTTTGTTTTGGCATGCATCATAGGGTTCTTTGATATGTTGATGACACTTGTATTGTCACAATAGAGTACGAAAGGCTCAGTGATCTCTTCCTTCATACCTTTCAGCAAATGCTTGATCCAAGCAATATTTGTGCAGTTGATGGTAGCAGCAACATACTTAGCTTCAGCTGTGGACTATGATGTACAACTTTTCTTTTTACTTTTTCAAGTGATCAATCTTTTGCCTAAAAATAGTGCACCTCCATTGGTACTTTTCTTGTCATCTATATTGCCTCCCCAGTGTACATCAGTGTAGGCTTTCAAATCAAACTTTTTAGACCTTTTGTAGTATAAGCCTAAATCCTCTGTACCTTTTAGATAGCTCATTATTTTTTTTATGGCCATAAGATGATTTTCTCTTGGGTTTGAAGACAATCTTACCACTATCCCAATAGATAATGTAATATCTGGTCTACTGTACATCACGTACTATAAATTTCCAATCATGGATCTATACAATGTATGATTTACTTTAGATGAATTGTCATTCTTGGATAACTTGTGTCTTGTAACCATTGGTGTACTAATTGGTTTTGAATCCTCTAAACCAAATGTCTTGAGTATCTCCTTGATATATTTTGATTAAGTTACAAATATGCCCTATTTAAGTTGATATACTTGCAATCCAAAAAAGAATTTGATTTTCCCAAACATTGACATCTCAAACTCATGTTTCATCTTATCAGCAAAATCTTTGCATAAGGAATCTTTTCCTCCAAATATTATATCAACAACAAAGATTTTAGATATCAAAATGTCGTTACCTTTCTCTTCCTTGATATACAGGTTGCTATTGTCATTTTTTCTTTCAAATCCTATTTTCACAAGATATTTGTGAAGTCTTTCATACCATACTCTAGGTGCTTGCTTCAAACCAAAGAGTTCTTTATGCAGTTTGCACACCATATCCTTGTTGTTGTCATCAACAAATCCCTTTGATTTCTCAATGTAGACTTCCTCGTCCAGTATACCATTAAGAAAAGTAGACTTTACATCCATTTGGTAGACTTTAAATCCTTTGTAGGAAGCATATGCAAGTAAAGTTCTTACTCCTTCCATTCTTGCAATAGGAGCACATGTTTTCCCATAGTCTAGTCCTTCTTGTGCATAACCTTTACAAACTAATCTGGCCTTATTTCTTGTGATCTCGCCATTCTCATCTAGCTTGTTCCTAAATACCCATTTGGTACCAATCACATTCTTATCAGCTAGTCTTGGAACTAAAGTCCAAGTTTTGTTCTTCTTTATCTGATAAATCTCTTCTTCCATAGCTTTATACCAGTCATCATCTAGTAATGAATCTTTCACTATTCTAGGTTCAATCTTACTTAGCAGACATGATTCATTTCTTAGTTTGTTTCTTGTCATCAGTCTTGCTTCTTGGTCACCAATTATCTATTCAGTAGGGTGATGTCTTCTCACATACTTGTATAACCTTGGTTCTTTCCTTGTTTCCATGTTTGATCCTTCAGCTTCAAAATCATTATGCACTTCTCTTTCAGGCAATTCAACATCCCTTTCATGTGTACTAATTTTAGAATTAGAATGAGCATTATCTTTATTTTACAACTTGACTTCTGAATGCAGCTCGACATTCACTAGTTGTGACACAGCTAACATTGAAATTTGTTGGTGATTTCCATTTTGATTCACAACTTCTTCTCCAATAGGCATTCCTTCATAGTACTACACAAAGGTTCTATACTCTTTTGGTTTCTTGGATTCATCAGCTTGAATTTTTGTATGCTCGTCAAAATTTACATTTGCACTCTCCACAATTTTGTTAGTGTTAATATTCAAACATTTATATTGTTTACTTCTAATGGAGTATCCAAGGAATATGCCTTCATCACTCTTCGCATCAAACTTGCCATTTCTAGAATCTTTAAGAATATAACACTTACAACCAAGTACTTTGAAATATTTAACATTAGGTGAGTGACCATACCACAATTCAAAAGGTGTTGCATTTGTACCTTTCTTCACTTGTACTCGGTTCAAGGTGTAGACAACTGTACTTATAGCTTCTCTCCAATATTTTAGAGCAACATTCTTTTCCATTATCAATGTTCTGGCACAGTCAATCATTGATCTATTTCTTCTTTCTACAATTCCATTCTATGGGGGAGTTCTAGGTGCTGATGTTTGTCTTTTGATTCCTTTATCATTGCAAAATATCTCAAATTATTTTGATGTGAGCTCTCCTCGTTTGTCTGATCTCAGGCACTTCAAAATCTTCCTTGTTTCCTTTTTAACCCTAGCCAAATGCCACTTAAAATTTTGAGAGGCATTAAATTTTTTCTTTAAGAACATAGCAGTCATCATTCTAGAGTAGTCATCAACAAATAATATTATGTATTTGTCTCCTTTGTAGCTTTGCACTTCTATTGGACCACATAAATCAATATGGACTAGTTCAAGAAATTCCTTGGAGGTATAAGTTTTTCTTTTGAAACTTGATTTGATCATCTTTCCTAATTGACATTGTTTGCACATTGTATTGTCAGGCTTCTTCAATTTAGGTAGACCTCTTACTTTCTTCTTTTTGCTGATGTTTATCAAATTTTCAAAGTTAACATGACATAACCTTTTATGACATGGCCACACATCATCTAATCTTACAAAAAGACAGGTAGCATCATCCATATCTAGGTAAAATAGATTACCCCTAGTTTGATCTCCTTTTCCTATTATATTTCCATCAGTATCATAGATTTTGGTAGTTTTATTTTCAAACTCTACTTTACATCCCACATTACCTAACTGTGACACACTCAATAGATTGTAATTCAATTCTTCAACATAATATGCATTGTCACATGAAATTGTCTATGTAAGCTTAATGGAACCTTTTCCTTTGATTAGACATGGAGCATCATTTTCAAATCTAACACTATTGCCATCATACTGAGTAAAAGTGACAAACTTACTTTTGTCTGCTGTCATGTGATGTGAGCATCCATTGTCTATGATCCATTTGTCATTCTTGTTTACACAGGTTACCAACACTATTGGCTCATTTTCTTCTAACTCCTCTTTCATGGCTACATAGACTACCTCATCATCATTTTCATCAGAACTCTCTTCTTTAGTAATGTAGCACTTTTTGCCTTTGTCTTTGTAGTCTCTGTTATCATCCTCTCTTCTACTTTTGTACTTATTACCTTCTTTATAGTCCTTTTTCTATGAGCATCTTGTAGCAATATGTCCTACTTCATTACAATTGAAAAATATGATAGGGAGCTTACCTTTGAATTTTCCTTTGCCTCGGTAAAATCTTCTAGCCAACAATGCTCCCAATTGTTCCACATCTTCTTCATCTGTGCTACTACCACTGGATGCATATTTTCTCTTTCTTCCCTTCCTTCTTGGTTTCACTTCCTTTGTATCTTTTAGTAGTAGCTTGGATTTTAAAGAAGATTCAATGTTCTTAGGTTTTTAGTTATCAAAGTTAGACAACTCAAATGCAGTAATTCTTCCCACTATACCTTCAAAGGTTAGATTGTTTCTTGGTACACATTTTAACTCTTGGATGGATGACACTCTAATACCATAAATAGGGAGTAAGGTTCTTAATAATTTTCTATTAACAGTATCATCATCTATATTACCACCCAAACTTATTATTGCACTTACCACTTCCTTTATTCTAGAGGCATACTTAGCAGCATTCTCACCTTCTTCCATTCTCATGTCATCGAACTTTCCTCTGAGACTTTCTCTTTTGGCTCTTTGGACATTTTGATCTCCTCCATAAATATCTAACAAGGCTTTTCACATCTTGAATGCAGTGTCACATCCCTTGATTTTATCAAATTTAGCATAGTTGAGAGCAGAGGTAATCTCTAGCATTGCCTGATTGTGTTCTTGCTTTTTCTTCAAATCATCTGTAGTAGGAGCATCACTTGGGTCAACATGTTCTGTTGTAGTTGAGCTTTGTGCATGATCTCCTATGGATCTGAGATGTAGCTTCATTAAAAAAATTCATGCAATGAAGTTCTCTTTTTTGAGCTTGGGAACCTCTCTCTTGGACATCTTGATCTTTCTACTTTTGGTACATTTTAAACCAAATCAACAATTTGTCTCTGATAACAATTGTTGGAAATGCTTTAGAATAACTAAGAGGGAGGGGGGGGGGGAAGGTTTTGAATTAGTTATTCAAGTTCCATATGTCCAAATAAAACATTTTCACTAAGTATGATAAGCCCATAAAACTAACCATGCATCCAAGCTAAACTTTCATCATAGAAAATTACTGTAAAATCAACATGCAGGGATAAAAGATAACGGATCAACACATGATAGAGTGATTTATATGGAAACCCAATATTGGAAAAACCATCAATAAAATGTTACTCCTTTTTCACTCTTCTGAAGTGATGCCCTATGAAAGGCAGGCCCTGTTAAATGCTACAAACACACTGTTAAATGTGACCCAGTTAAAGGATTTCAATCACTCTGTTAGAAGTGAGCCTAGTTAAAGGACTTTAGAACATTCACTTGGAATGTCACCCTATTAAAAGATTTACAACATGACTGTTAAACCAACCTAAGTCCATAGGATTTATTCCTAATTGATACAATTGCTAGAGAGTAACAATAAGGGCTTTTGATTTGATACAACTCACAACATAACTTGCAGATTTTAGATCTCTATTCAGTTCTCCAATTTGCCTGGCATATAATCACAATAGCTCTATCAGCTTGTCCTCCTTTCAATATTTTTCCTCTTGAGTCTTCATGCTTGTCATGCCAATGCAATCACTTCAGTGGTCATCAATCAAAGCAGAGTCTCTATACTCTCTTCCTCCTTCACAATGTCTTCCCCTTGACACCATATACTCTATCTGACCAACCTTCTGCTTCATGACCTATGACTCCTTAAATAGAAGTCTAGAATACTTTTCCACTCTTGAATTTTAGGGTTCAAAAATGTATTAGGTAGGATACAATATAACTACCCCTTATCTTGTTTTCATCTAGAAACTTCATGAACAATCCTCCTGAAATTGCCTAAAAATTATTTATCTAGAATTTTGTGCCACCAGCTCATCATCCTTATCTTCCACCTGGTTCACAAAATTTGAGGTAACAAACTTGTTAGCTTAGATCTGGCGATCTTTTGACTTTTCAAATAATTTAGCAACTTGGCACTATTGGTTCTGATGCTCGGCACATATTGTGCTACTCGGTACTAACTAAGTTTTACTGGTGCTTGGCACATGAACTTTACTTGAAACCTTCTATTTCACTTGGCACACACTAGCTTTATCATTTTCTTGGCTTGAACTAACTTTCTTGGCACTCACTAATGAATTTAGTCATGCTTTGCAGACAATATTGTTACAACTTTTCCTTCTAGAGTTTCCTAGTGTAGACAACCTCTATATGTATAAGTATAACGTCAATACATCACTTCACCGTTGTCTTAACTGATCATTACACTTCATTACAAAACCATAACTCTACCTTTCTCTTAGGTGCATTTGTTACATCTTGTTGATCAAATCCTCTTCATCAATCAACTAAGTGATAGTACTTGGATCTTATAAGCAATTATCATTCCAGCAAATAGTAGGTTTGACATCAATGACAAAATAATTATTGAAACCATACTTTAACAATAATTTCCTTTCTTTAATGATCTCTTTTCAATCAAATTTCAACAACAGTGTCACGATTTGAATGACAAAACCTTCAAATACAAACAACACCCCAAAATCTTTGGTTCATCCACTCAATCACAGCAAGCACATAAAGATGTTGCTTCATTACGCATGTACTCCTTTCGATCATGGCTCATTCTTATAGATGGCCATAGAAAAAGTATGATACATCATTCCTACTCTCTCCACCATATGTTGGCCACTTTACAGGATGAAAGCATGAAGATGAGGTATGGTTTTTCAAAATGATGCCCAACAATCCTTAAATAATCTCAAATCCTAGTTACCTGGACTTCTCCTCACACACAAGAAAATGTTAAATTTTATTTTATCCAAAAGGAAATAATTAATCAATACAATCCTCCAAAATAATTACAATATTAAAGCATTTAAGTATAATAGGGGAAAACAGAGATCAAGGGAAATTGTAGAAAAAGTCACCGTTATTATTTTTCATTCATTCACCAAAAAATGAAATTGTTTTCAAAAACTCTCCAATTCCTTTGCCTCACCAACCATCAACTTGGAGGGTATATAATAACAATGACCAAGCAATTACTAACTATTTTTTTTTTTTTTTTCAAAATATTAGACCTATAGTCTTTACTAATGTTTGTTAAACATTATTCACTTACACACATTATTTATAAACCCATACAAACCCAAAAGATGCCTTTATAAGATGCCCCTAATACATAATCACACAATGTTCCTGGAATAAATGAGAAAACTTCCTCTTGCAGTTGCACCTGCAAATCACAACAAGAAACATTAACAAAAGATCCTATAGAAAATTGGAAGTCTTCCTATTGCTTAGAATGGCTCCTCTTGCAGTATTGACTAAGAACTAGAAGAGGAGGAGGTTTCTCACCATACACATCTATGTATTGGTCAACCAAGCATGCTAACAAAAGAGTTATTTCTCTTTATTTCTATTCATTCCTTTCTAAAAGATAACCAATAGTAATCTCTGCAAATATCATTGATGAGTCAAGTTTATAAGGTGTTTTATTTATGATTTTCTAAGTATAGACTTGAATATGGTATAGTTTTTCATAAACATGATACAGTCTTTAATGTTTATAAGTTTTAACTATATGTATATTTGATGCTTATGAAACTTAAAGATAATACTAAATATATATCTAGATTAATGAATGTCATGGTAAATTTGGCATATTTCTTCTCTAGCTTTAATGGGTAGACCTCCTTCAGTTGTGTGACAAGGCTACATTAAAATAGGGAAAACTTATTACGATCTATGCCTTGTATTCATGTTTTGGATTTTGTTCTATTAACCTTTTACAGGAAGAATAAGTCAAGCAAGGAGCGTGTACTAAAGGATGAGTGGGTCTTTCAAGGCGAGTGACTTGTTTTTGAGTTCATTATAGATCCACTCCTTCCATCACTTTGTGGTTACTGATTTAGTCCAAGACAATCTAGTTGCCAAGGGTTCTTATATTTTTGAAGCATTGAATGTGGCTTATCTTCTTGCATAAATGATGTTGTCACTCATGAAACTAAAAGTTGTTATGTTATGTAATGGAAGACCTAGTTTGTAGGTGTTCTATTTTTCCTAGTTTCCTTTAAATAAGCTGGAACTTATGTTTCCAGGCTAGTTAGATGTTCTGAGAAATTCATGTTGTAATCAAGTAGTAGAGGAAAGCATTTTGATATTCTATATTGTGTCCATGTTTTATTGAATGAATTTACTGTCCCAAGTCTCTTCAGGCTGAACTGCATGGAGAATATTGAGATTTAATATTGTGAGAAGCTACCAAAAATTACGATGCCAACAATACTCACAAATCTGTCTCTGCAGTCAGGAAATGGTGACCTTGTTAAACTTAGAGAGTTGATTACCACGTCTATCTAGACAGTGCTACGTTGGGATTGATTTTTGTGAAAAGCTGAAGAAAATATTAGGAATTGAAGAGCTTCCTGAATTACAATGGATGCGACTTGGTCATTGCAGCAATGCATTAATACATAATTGCATTCATAATTTGAAGGTAATGATATCAATACTTTTAAGACTATCATATATGTATGATGAGCGCTCTTTTACTTTGATCTTCACCTTTATTTCTGAATTTGTTTTTCAATCTGTAATTGAGAAGAAATACCCGGCATGAACTGAGAATGTTTTCTTCTCCATTTCAGAGCGTGCCGTCATGGGGAATGATGATGATTGGAAGAGCAGCAGATGGAGCAAAGTCATGTTTAAACAAAGATCTGTTTTGTGAAGCTAATTATATTGGCGCCGATGAAGTCATTGAATTTGGTGATTATGGAACTTCTGCCATATTTTTACCTAATACTAACGCAGCTACTTGGTTATTGTTGACGGCTCTACTTTAGTGGAGGATATAAACAAAAACTCACTTCCACTGTCTGCTAACTTGTATAGTACTAGCTTATATATACCTATATATATATATATATATATATATATATATAATATATATAATATATATATTACACCGAGAGTAATCGTTCTCGAGGCGCCTATTTTTATTTAATCCCAAGGTTATTTTATAATTGGGATTTATGAAAAAAATAGGCTCCTCGAGAACGATTACTCTCGACGTAATATATATATATATATATATATATATATATATATATATATATATATATATATATATATATATATATATATATATATATATATATATATATATATATATATATATATATATATATATATATATATATATATATATATATATAGGTATATATAAACTAGTAGCAGTCATGGTGCAACAAATAAATTATTTTTTAATTTGTCTTTTTTTGATATGGTTAGTATTGATTTATTTTTTTCTTTTTAAATTTAGTTGTATAAACTTACTATAAAATTGTAGTCATATAAACTTAGTATAAAATCATTCTTCAACATTTTTTTTTTTTTAATTCTATATATATTGTTTGTTTGCATCACTTTGATTCAATCTTATTTTACGGATATTATTAGGTAAATTGTTATATTTAAGAGTAGAGTTAGGGTTATGGTTAGGGTTAGAAATAGGGTTAGGGTTAGCATTAAGATTTAAATTAGGGTTAGGGTTACAATTAGAGCTAGAGTTAGGGTCAGGATTAGAGTTACAATTAGAGTTAGAGTTATGGTTAGGGCTAGGGCAAGGGCTATTTTAGGATTATGACTATTTTTAGGGTTAGAGTTAGGGTTAGGTTTAGAATTTGAGTTTTGAATCAGGGTTAAGGTTAGAGTTAGGGTTAAGGTTTTAATCAAGACTAAAGTAAAGGTTAGGGTTAGCATTAAGATTTAAATTAGGGTTAGGGTTAGGGTTAGGATTTTAATTAGAATTAGGGTTAGGGTTACAATTAGAGCCAGAGTTAGGGTCAGGATTAGAGTTACAAATAGAGTTAGAGTTGTGCTTAGGGTTATTTTAGGATTATGAATATTGTTAGGGTTAGAGTTAGGGTTAGGTTTAGAATTAGAGTTTTGAATTAGGGTTAAGGTTAGAGTTAGGGTTAGCATTTTTGTCAAGATTAAAGTAAGGGTTAAGTTAAAGTTAGAGTTTTGAGATAGGGTTAAGGTTAGAGTTAGAGTTTTGAGTCAGGGTTAAGGTTAGAGTTAGGGTTTTAGTGAAGATTAAACAAAGGGATACAGTATGGATTAGAGTCTAATTATTGTAGAGTTAGATTTATAGTTAGAGTTAGAGTTAGGGGTATGATTGGGTTAAGGATTAGGGTCTGTGTTAGTGTTAGGGTTAGAATTAAAGTTAGGGTTAGGGTTGGAGATAGGCGTATAGAAAGGGTTAGGGTTAGAGGTAGCTTTAGGGTTAAAATATTTTTTAGGGGTAGAGTTAAAGTCCAATTATGGTAGAGTTAGATTTAGGACCACAATTAGAGGTAGAGGTAGGCTTATAGTTAGGGTTAGGGTTAGGGTTGGAGTTACAAAGACATTTAATATTATGATTAGGGTTAAAATAATTGCTAGGGTTAGAGTTAAAGTCCAATTATGGTAGAGTTAGATTTAGGGCTACAATTAGAGGTAGGGGGAGGGTTACAATCAGGGTTAGGGTTAGGGTTAGAGTTTCAAAAAGATTAAATATTATGATTAGGGTTAATGTTAGAGTTAGGGTTAACATTAGAGTTTTGAGTCAACTTTAAGGATAGATTTAGGGTTAGGGCTAGGGCTAATATTAAAGTACAATTATGGTAGAGTTAGATTCGCAGTTAGAGTTTGGGGTACGGTAGGGTTTCGGTTATGGTTATGATTATGGTTGGAGTTAGAGAAAGGGGTAGAGAAAGGATTAGATTTAGGGTTATGGTTAGTGTTAGTTTTACATATTGAGTTAGGGATATGTATAGAGTTACATCAGGGTTAAGGTTAAGGTATGAGTTTGAGTCAAGGTTAAGTTTAGAGTTAAGGTTAGGGTTAGGGTTAGGGTTCCAGTCAGCATTAGAGTTAGGGTTAGGGTTAGGGTTATATTATAATTATGGTAGAGTTATATTTAGAGTTAGAGTTAGGGGTAGGGGTAGGGTCAGTGTTAGTGTTAGGATTAGAGTTAGGGTTAAGGTTAGGGTTAGGATTGGGGTTAGGGTTAGGGTTAGGGTTAGAGATAGGGTCAAGGTTAAGTTTAGCATTACAATTAGGGTTAGAGATAAGGGTACATAAAAGGTTAGGGTAGGGGTTAGGGTTAGGATTAGGTTTATGGTTAGAATCTGAGTTAGGGTTATAGTTTGAGTTAGAGGTAGACAAAGCATTAGAATTATGGTTAGGATTAGAGTTAGGGGAGAAGTAGGACTATGGTCAAAGTTACTGTTATTGTTATGTTTAGAATTACATTTAGGAGGGTAGCTTGTTCTCCTTACACATGCCTATTAGCATAATAGAACAATATAAGGATTAAAATGTTCCTTATGTAGTTTTATAACTTTATTAGCTACATTTATAAATATAGAATTAATTAATGTTAATTATGCTTAGCATGAATAGTGTACAATGAAGGAGTACTAAACATTATTGAGGTAATGATTACACTTAAAATGAGTATAAAATGAATATTATGCTTTAGAGTGGGTTAATAGTTACAAATAACACATCAATTTTAATAATAATTTAATGATCAACATATTAATGATATATCTCATGTAAAAGCTTTAATAATACAAAAACAAAGGTAAAAAAAAAGCATTTCAAATATTTGGAAGTATAGTTGAGAAGAATTTGAGATAAAAAGTTAAATCGTTTATTTATTATTTCGATACATAGATGGAAGGAGAACAATATCTCCCAGTACAATTATCTGGATAAAGTAATAAGTGAAGATTTGAAAAATGTGAAATCATCATATGGACCATGTGTATAGCTCTCCATAATGATGTAAGTACATCACATATTCTTTAGATATTAAAATTGTATTACGACCTTTGTTTGTAATATGATCATCATAGACCTCTTTCATCATGGATGGAAACATATCTACTTTTGCAGATGTGTTGCGTACATATTTGGCAACATCTTCCATCTCCATTATCTCTATCTCTTGTACATGATCAATAGATAAAGTTGCATTCTGAAGTGCTTCTACCATAGTTGTACAACACTGTTTAATTATGCGTGCACACTTCTGAAACTCTGTCTCAAAAAAATGATTTGACTGTATAGAAGAAGTTGGGCTAATGTCGACAATGCTTGATTGTCTATTAGAGGCTTCCATGCCTGAAAAAATTGAATCTGCAAGCCATCGTCATGAGAACAAACTTCAACTTTCATCCCATTATTGAAGTTCATGTTTTATTTATACCTTCAGCATTAACAGAATAAAAAAACCTTTAGCATTAACACAATAAAAAAATGAGTATTTCATTATTTCCTTATAAACATATAAATCAATCATCAATACAAAGTTAAATATTTGTAAAATGTTCATAATAAAATGCATGGTTACATAAATATAAACAAAGTAATATTTGTTATTCTATGAAGTATTTACATTCTAATGTGTCAGTATAAATATTAATGCCTAAAATTTAGTATTTATTCTTTTAAAATTGCATATAAAAAAGAAACATAAATTAAAATAAATATATGGTTATGCAACAAAATTAAAAGTATAAGTCTCATTTTTCTTATTTAAAAATAAATAAATTGGTATTTTAATAAAATATTTGGAAAATGGCGGCATTGCCATCCACTTTTCAAATGTTAATATGTAAAGATTAATTTTAATCTAAATGTAAATTACAAAACTATTATAATTGAAATAGTAATCTAATTCAGAATGATACTCTAAATCAATATACTACTCTTAATGAAAACATTAGAAATATGTTGAGATATAGTTAACATTATAATAAATTGCTTACTATTATAATATTTAAAAAATGGCGGCATTGCCTTCCATTCTTTAAAGATTGATGTCTAAAAGTTAATATTTATTATTTAAAAATTGCATGAAAAAAATAAGCATAAATTAAAATAAAATATATGGCTACTCTAATTTTCAAGTAACAAAATTAAAATTATAAAATTAAGTTTTTATATTTAAAAATAAATAAACTGGCATTTTAATAAAATATTTGAAAAATGGCGGCATTGCCATCCACTTTTCAAATATTAATATGTTATGATTAATTATAATCTAAATGTAAAGTACAAAACTATTTTAAGCAAAATAGTAATCTAATTCAGAATATTAATATACTAATCTTAATAAAAAACTATTATAAATCAAACTACTTTTGTAAATGAAAATAGTAATCATTAAATTTATAAATCACTTTTTTTAAAAATAAAATATATTGATATGGTGGCATTGCCATCCATATAAAATATTATGGAAAATAAATACAAGATTAATCTAAACAATACATTGAAAAATATGAAAAACAATAATGCATGAAACATGCAAATGTAATTTTGTATAGAACAATGTAAAAATTAAGAAATGTCATATAACAAATAAATTACAACTAAATGTAAATAATGTAACTACTATTCTAAATGGAGATAATAATCAAAATGCAAAATAAAACTTAATAGGGAATTATTTTTTAACAAAAAGCTTACGTTGCTTTTTGGATCTCCTTGTTGATCTTCAAATGTAAAATGCTTTTCTAAATGATGTATCTCCCTTTCTTCTTCCCAAAAAAGTTTGCTCTACCTCTCAAGAGCAATGAAAGCTTTACTCAAACCCTGTCTTCTGCAAATCTGTTCTTCTATGAATGAAGAGCAAAAATGAGAGAATATGAGTGTTTTATAATCAAAGAAAAAACTCTTCATCTCCCATGAAGAAACTATTCAATTTCCACTAAAGGAACTCTTCAAATTCCACATCTCCACTCCTCCACTCCTCTACAAAATTCAAATTAATTACTAAAAAATACCAATAAGACAATATTGCACAACGAAATTAAAAAAAAAATAGTGTGTCTACATGTCGTTATCTGTTTTTTTCAAAAAAAAAATATTTAAAAAAAAAAACATTAACCCGCCACGTTATCTGTTTCGTTGAAAAAAAATATTAAAAAATAAAATAAAATTGGGTGATAGGCCATCACCCCCGCCACCCCATGGGGCGTTGTTTTATGTGGTAGTAAGACTGCCTGTCAGCGGCAGTTACTACTGCCCCTGACATGCTGTCAGTGGCGCGTTGCCACTGACAGCATGTCAGGGGTGGCAGTAACTGCCGCTGATAGGGAGTCTTACTACCTTACTCCGCAGCCCACATCCGTCATTTTCTTTTTTATTGACATTGTAACTACCGTGTTGTGGCTGTAGAGAACGCCTCTCGGCGTAATTAAGGTGCGTCAAGGAGAATGGATAATTACGATGGTTTCATCTCTTGCTTCAGTATACTTTTATTTAGAGAATTCTTTTGAAGCTGTTTTAAGGAAGTATGGGATAATCAAGGAGAGGCTTCACATAAAGGTGAAGAACGACAAAGAACGGAAAGTTATGGGTGTGTATCATACAATTGCTGATAAATTACATCAAGGAGATTGAGATATAGGCCTCAAAGACGAGGCACTCATCTATAAGGATAGAAAAGTGTGTAAGTTTATATTATTTGTAAATCGACTCTTATTTTATGTTGTTTTATTCAATAAGGATTAAAGATTTCATTTTTCTTTAGAGTTTGAGTTGTCTTTTAATATTTTTGAGAGAGTATTGTTTATTTATTTTAAAATTAAAGTAACTTTAAAGATGAATTTTATTTTATAATAACAAAAGGTATAAAAGCTTTATTTTTTTTATCATATTCATTTTTATTTTGTAGTCTAGGCTTCAAAATTATTTTATCTAATGAGAACTTTTTTTTAACTTTTCAATTAATTTATTAATTCTTTTTAATTAATAGACAAATTGACAACTGACAATTTTAAGTGATGGTTTTAATAATAATCATTTAGTAGTTCTTGTTATCTTAATAACAATAAATATTTTTAAAATATTTTAATATGGCTCATTTTTCTCTAATAAAAAAATATTAACATGGCTCATTTCTTTTCAAACAAGCCTACGTTTTAAAACCAATAATTTTCTTTTATCTTTCACTCTTTTATTATGTGTAATGTATGTCTCTAAACAAAATTGAATCGTGTTCTCCTTTTCATCCTTTCAAATTATTTTCCTTTACTTTTTCTTGGTATTTGCAAAGAAACTAAAAAATTAAACCTACTGAAATAATGATTAAATATAGATCTACAATCTTTTATCTTTTCTTTCTAAATGCTCAAGTTCCAATTGAGTGAAAGAGTAATTGTAAGTTTGACATTGAGTGTTGGTTCTTTCAATCTTCATGATATGATATTTTGATATAGAAGATCATTTATGGAAGAATAATGAATGTGGGTGCTTAGGTGAGCTAAAAATGATTGCTGGATAAAATTTCATGACTATGTAAATTGGTAGACATGGACTTTGATTTATAATTGTTTTAGAAGAAAATTAAATATTTGAGATTAGATTCAAAGATTGAGGGATATAAATAGATGAAAAAATATGGTTTGAGGTAAAAATTCAAGTATCATTTATATATTTATAAATCCATTAGGAGAAATTGAGTCTTCTTACATGTGTAGGAATGACACATTAGGAGGAGAAAAATGAAATGTAACTTCTAATTTATTTCAAAGATATCAATGCATGTTTTTGAGTAGGTGGAAGGCTCTATAAAGGTTTCACAAAGTAAAAGAATAGAATTACCTATAATACATTTTCAAATATAAAAATTGGTCCAAACATGGACTTTGATTTATAGTTCTTTTAGAAGAAAATTAAATAGTTGAGATTAGATTCAAGATTGAGGGATTTAAATAGATTAAAAATATATAGTTTGAGGTAAAAATTTAAGTGTCATCTATAGATTTATAAATTCATTAGAAGAAACCGAGTCTTCTTAAATGTGTAAGAATGACACATTAGGAGGAGACAAAAGAAATGTACCTTCTTGTATATTTGAGAGACATAAATGCATGTTTTTGAGAAGTTGGAAGGCTCTATTAAGTTTTACAAGGTATAAAAGTAAAATTACCTATAATACCTTGTCAAAATCTCAAAGATAAAAGAGACTAAATGGACCATATTTTCAAGATAAAGGACCTCTAATACCTCATTGGGGCATTGGAATTAATAGGAACTTTGATACTTTGGGGTATCAACCTTGAAAGGGATTCATAAGGTTTAGATGTCGATAGAGTAATTGTTTGCTAGAACGATCAAACAAGGTAGGAAATATCATATACTGATTTCTATTTTTCTTCCATCTCATTAGGAAGGGTAAAGTACCCACTAGACTCAAAGGAAAATCAAGGGTTGAATGAGTGTAAGGTTTTAACCATTTTCTAAATAATAGATAGATAAGTTGAAATCAAAATCAAGGAAATGATAACAAGTAGGATTAAATAGGATGCAATGGGCATAATCTATACATATAGATAACAAATAGGTTGACACAAATTTTTTACATAGATTTGAGAACTAGAAAAAGCCACTAACCTATAGAATTTTTTATAGTAAATTATGTATGTCAAGGGTGATGCAAGAAAAATGCACTGGTAAGTTGTGGTGCCAAAAAGATGACACACAACTAAAATTTCAAATCGTCCATGACCCTTTAAGGTGGATGTATAGAGTGATTATTTGATAGTGGTAAGAAAATAATTAATTTTGTATGTACATATATTTTATTTCAATGTATAATAATTATTGATTCATATATATTTTATTTGTATCAACTCTAGTTAGAGAGGAGCCTAAACAAGAGGATGAGTGAGCGTATGAGGAAGACCCCATCATCCCCATCATCTCCCTCCACGCAAAAACTACAAACCTTCTAGGATTTCTTTCCTTACCCTCATGGGAAGGAGAAGATATAGGGATGGACATGCATGTATAGGAATTAGTGGACATATATTTTGGATTTTATGTTAGTGGACATATTTGACATACATTTAATGTATATATGACATTTTATATTTGATGTATGACATATATTTGATGCATCATTGATTATCATAATATATTATATGTTTGTTCATGTATGACATTATTGGTTAACATAATATATATCTTATTTTTCTTGTTTATGTTTTAAGTATTTCATGTATTTCATTTTAATGTAATTTGCATCCAAAATAAGGGTAGGAAACATTATAATAAGATTTGATAGTATCTTTTGACATGTGAATAAGGCTATGATGTTAATTTATATTTAAATTTTACAAGTTATGAGTACTTTTGATTATGAGTAACTTATTTGGAGTTTTTGTTGGGATAATAATAGTGAAACTTGAATTCTTATTACTGTTATACAATTAACATCAAAGCTTGACTCTTGAGTTGGATACATTATGTAAATGTCTAAGCTTGAATCTTATTGTCATCATAAACATTTGAAGAGTTTATATATGCTTTATCTTTAGAACATGAAAAGACTTGAAATAAAATTTTTAATTTATTCATGGAGTTTGATATCAATATTTCTTGCTTATCCATCTCTTCGAGAGCTTCACTCATGGAAACACATTATATATGCTCTTCTTATGATTCCTATAGCTATAGTTGCATTTTTTCTTGGATATCTTTTGTTTGTCATTATCCTGGTGTAGGGCACCTAACAACCCTTTTTTTTGGCTTTGTTAGTGTTGTTGTTGCTTTGAGGTTTGTTGTGACTCTAGCCAAGTCACAGTGGTGTGTTAGTGTACTTGGATCAATTTGGTTTGAATAAGTTGTGTTTAGGTATGTGAAAGCTAATAAAAACTAGGGGAGACACTAGGTGGTCAAAGTGGGTCAAAGTCTATATAATGATGTTGTGGAGGAGGACCCTTCAAACCTTGCTACTCATGAGGAGGGAAAATAGAGAAATTGGGAAAACAATTAGATGGTTCCACTATTCTTCCACTAGGAAAGGGAGTATTTATAGGAGGAAAAGGAATCAAGAAACTCATGAGAGGGAAACTTAGTGGAGATATTTTTGGAATATAATTCATGATGTGTAGAACATAATTTATCTATGGTTGGAATAGAGCTAGAACAATATTGTATGATATCAATGAGGTTGCACTCACTATTAGAGAGGCAATTGGGAAAGTGGATGTGCATTGAGGGAGAGTGATGTATTGTACTGTAGGAGGAACAAATTCTTGCACCCATGGATTCAAATTAGCAGTCATGGCTTTCTACAATTGTTGTGCCTCTAATATTCTTTAAAATAAAGATCTTTGTAAGGGAAATGATAGAATGAGAAATTTGATTTTGAAAGTTGTGGAAGGGAAAAATGTTTCGAAGTGGTCTTTTTGTGGTGGTCCACCTATTTTCATGTCAAGTCCTCAATAAACTAATGTTGCATATAAAATGTATGTTGAATCCATAGCTTCCTACATGGAGAAATAATCATGATGTTCAACTTCTTCTCTATAGTAATATAAACAGCAAATAGAAATGCAACACTATATGTGAAACACTTGAGCAGAAGAAGTATCAATTAGATAACTTAGAAGAATGTCAAAAAAATCTTCGTGAGAGGGGCCAAAGAGGAAACTCCATTAAACTTTGAATTTTTACCTTGGATTAAGTTAGTTCTTGTTTGTACAATACTCTTTGCTTCATTAAACTTTCCTTTAAGTGTTCAACTTCTTGTATCTTTTTCATTCTTCCAAGTATCAAGGCAAAATATTTAGTGAACCATACGATCAATTTTCTTTGGCATGCCCAAGAATATTTGAGTAGTCAACGGGATGTAAGGAGCTTGGGCCTAGGGTTTACCCAGCCACTTGGAGCTAATAGAGCAGATAGTTTGATCCCACGATGAACAGTTAGAGAGATTCACCAGTTAGTGACTTTTTACTAACCAACACTACAAGTTTCAACATCACCCAAGATGGGGCCGCAAAATCAAAATAGAATAAAATCTCCAAAAAGAGAGAAAGGTTATTCTAGGTGTCAACAATATGATCATGTAGCACCCAGAATTGCATCCATACCTCACACGAGCTTTGAGATATGCCTCATCAAAGATTGTTTTCCTATGGCATTTAGTGACTTTTAGGGTCAATTCTGTTCGGCATGCCTAAGATTGTTCAAGCATTCAATGGGATAGGAGGAGCTTGACACTAGAATTTATCCAACCACTTAGAGCTAATAGAGAATACAATTTGACCCCACAATGAATGATTAGAGAGATTCACTAGTTGGCAAATTTGTACTAGCCAAGACTACAAGTTTCAACATCACCCGAGACGGGGCCACAAAATCAAAATAAAATCCAATATCCAAATTGAAAGAGAGGTTATTGGGTTTTGACAACATGATCCTATAGCACCTATAATTACATCCATACCTTTCACAAGCTCTAAGATATGCCTTGTCAAAGATCGCTTCCTTATGGCATTTAGTGACTCTTAGGGTCAATTTTGTTTAGCATGCCCGAGAATGTTCAAGTGGTCAATAGGATGGGAGGAGCTATGGGCTAGAGTTTTCCTAGCCACTCGGAGCTAATAGAATAGAAATTTTGATCTCACAATGAAGGGTTAGAGAGATTCACCAATTAGCAACTTTATACTAGCCAACACTACAAGTTTCAACATCACCCAAGATGGGGCCACAAAATTAAAACATGATCCAATATCCAAAAAGAGAGAGAGCTTATAGGGTGTTGACATCACAATCTTGTAGCACTTTTAATTGCATCCATACCTCACACAAGATCTAGGATATGCCCTCGAAAAGAGCATTTCCCTATGGCATTTAGTTACTCTTAGGATTAGTTCTATTCGATGTGCCTTAGAATGTTCAAGTGGTCAAATAGATGGGTGGAGCTAGAGACTAGATTTTTCTTGGCCACTGAAAGCTAACCGAATAGAAATTTTGATCCCATGATGAAGGGTTAGAGAGATTCACCAATTAGCAACTTTATACTAGCTAACACTACAAGTTTCAGCATCACTTGAGATGGGGTTGCAAAATCAAAATGGAATCCAATCTCCAAAGAGAGAGAGCGAGAGAGAGAGAGAGAGAGAGAGAGAGAGAGAGAGAGAGAGAGAGAGAGAGAGAGAGAGAGGTTATTGTAGTGTCAAAAACATGATCCTAAAGCACCCATAATTGCATTCACACCTCACATGACCTTTGAGATATGCCCTGTCAAAGATCATTTCCCTATGGTATTTAGTGACTCTAAGGGTCAATTCTATTCGACATGCCTAAGAACGTTCGAGTGATCAATGGGATGGGAGGATCTTGAGACAAGAGGGACAAGGGTTTACCTAGCCACTCATAGCTAAGGGAGTAGACAGTTATATCCCACGATGAACGGTTATAGAGATTCACATGTTGGCGACTTTGTACTAGCCAACACTACAAGTTTCAACATCACTCAAGATGGGGCTGCAATATTAAAATGGAATCCAATCTCCAAAAAGAGAAAGAGGTTATTGTAGGTGTAGACAACATGATCTTGTAGCACCTAGAATTGCATCCATACCTTGCATGACCTTCGAGATATGCCCCATCAAAGATCACTACCCTATGGTATTTAGTGACTCTAAGGGTCAATTCTATTCAGCGTACTCAAGAACGTCTTAGAAGTCAATGGGATGGGAGGAGCTTGGGACAAGGGTTTACCTAGCCACTCAGAGCTAATGAAATAGATAGCTTGATTCCATGATGAATGAAGATTCATAAGCTAACAACTTTGTACTAGCCAACATTACAAGTTTCAACATCACTTAAGATGGGGCCAAAAAATCAAAATGGAATCCAATATCCAAAAAGAGAGAGAGGTTATTATAGGTGTCAATAGCACTATCCTATAGCACCTAGAATTGCATACATACCTTGCATGAGCTCTGAGATATGCCTTGTCAAAGATCACTGCCCTATGGAATTTAGTGACTCTTAAGGTCAATCCTATTCAACATGCCTAAGAATGTTCAAGTGGTCAAAAAGATGGGACAAGCTTGGAACTAAGGTTTACCCATCCATTTAGAGCTAGTAGAATAGATAGTTTGATCCCACAAAGAACAGTTAGAGAGATTCACCAGTTGGTAACTTTGTAAAAGCTAATACTACAAGTTTAAACATCACTTGGGATGGGGCTGCAAAATCAAAAAAAAATCCAATCTCCAAAAAGAGAGAGAAATTATTGTATATGTCAAAAATATGGTCTTGTAGCACCCAAAATTTGATCTATACCTCGCACGAGCTCCGAGATATGCCATGTCAAAGATCATTTCCCTATGGCATTTAGTGACTCTTATGGTTAATTCCATTTGGCATGCCTAAGAATGTTCAAGCGGTCAATGAGATGGGATGAACTTAGGACTAGGGTTTACCTGGCCACTCGGAGCTAATAGAGTAAACAGTTTGATCCCACAATGAATGGTTAAAGAGATTCACTAGTTGATGTCTTTGTATTGGTCAACACTAAAAGTTTCAGCATCACCCAAGATGGGGCTACAAAATCAAAATGGAATCCAATCTCCAAAAAGAGAGAGAAGTTACTATAGGTGTCAACAATACAATCCTATGGCACCCAAAATTGCATCCATACTTCACATGAGCTCTGAGATATGCCCCATCAAAGATTGTTGCCCTATAGCATTTATTGAGTCTTAAGGTTAATTTCATTCAGCATGCATGAGAAAATTTGAGTGGTCAATAGGATTGGAGGAGCTTGGGACTATGGTTTACCTAGATAGTTAGAGCTAACAGTATAGACAATTTGATCCCACAATGAACAGTTAGAGAGATTCACCTATTGGTGACTTTGTACTAGCCAACACTACAAGTTTCAACATTATGCGAGATGGGGCCACAAAGTCAAAATCAAATTAAATCTCCAAAAAGTGATAGATTTTATGGTAGGCTCAAAAACATGATCCTATAGCACCTGTAATTGCATCCAACCTCACACAAGCTCTAAGATATGCCTCGTTAAAGATCGTTGCCCTATGGCATTTAATGACTCTTAGGGTCAATTTCATTCAATGTGCTTGAGAATGTTTGAGTGGTCAATGGGATGGGAAAAGCTTGGGACTAAGGTTCACCTAGTCACTCAGAGCTAATGGAGAAGACAGTTTGATTCCATGATGAATTGTGAGAGAGATAGGAGCAAGATATGTATGTCTAGGCCACTTTGTGCAAGATATGAGCAAAAGTTACTAATTAGACAAAATTAGGTCTTTTTGAGTTTTTGGTCAAGATAGCCTAGGATTAGGTGTTTTTAGTTGTTCTTTAATAATTTGGAACCTTTTCCAATTCCTAGAAGTGAAATCTAGTAAAATTTGCAAAAGTGCACTTTTTGCACAAAATTGCAAAAGTTGTAAAAGTTTCTCAAAAATGCAACTTGGTTGGAAAGAAGTGTGAAATATGATTGGAAACCTTCTAACCTTACAAAATATTTTTCCCATTCTCATATACTTGAGCATTGTTAGTTAGAACTTCCCAAACCTCCATTTGCAACTTTTTGGAAAAATTGCAAAAGTTGCTCAAGCAACTTTTTGAGCAACTTTGCAACTTTTGATAATTTTTACTCTTTACATTTTTTGGTCAAATGGGTCCATCTAGGACTATTCTAGGACCCTAGTTAATATTCCTAGGACCTATTAGGTGACTAAATATCTTATTTTCCTATCCCTAACAACTTTTAACCTATTGAGCAACTTTTGACCAACTTAGGACCTAATGAGAATTTTTGGTTGTTTCATAAACACTTTAGGACTAGTTGCTCATTAGACACACACAACCTATATTACTATGTATATAATCCTTCCAAAAATGTTTGGACAGGAGTTTGCATGGTTGGACCTCTAATGAAGTTTAGGTGGCTATAGGTGCATGGAATGCATGCCTAAGGAGCAACAATAAGAGATCTATCCATCGGAGAGGGGTATTTTATGGTAGATTATTTCTACATATTCCTTGGAGATGATGAATCAACCTTTAGTTGATTGAAGTTGGCTTGGGAAGCCATACATTGAGAAAGCCCTAGGTTTGAGGGTTTGTAAGAGACCAATTTGGGGATTTCTTACTTGTAGAGGTTGGAGCATCAAATTGACATAATATTCCTTTGATTAAGTCCATTTGAGGAGATTGTTGATAGTCTAGAGCATTGGAAGCAAGGGCAGCAGTTGGTTTCTTTAGAAAGCCACCCAATTTTATGCTTAAAAATGGTGCCTAGTTGGAGGATCTATTTATTGGTCCAAAACAACCTATACTAAGGTTGAGATATGTTAAATAAGGCTGAAATGGGTATTTGAAAACCTATTTTATTTAAGAATTTCTTTTGCAAGTTTAGGAGAAATCTTAACATCGTTCTCGCTAGAGACCTAGTTTGGGGCAATTAGTTATATTAGGGAATTTGAGGAATTTGAGTGCCTCCCCATGCTCAAAACCTTCTAACCTTCCAAAATATGCTTCCCCATGTTCAAAACCTTCTAACATTTCAAAATGTGCTTCCCCATGCTCAAATAACCAATAATGGATAGTTACAACTTTCCAAACTATCATTCAAAAGTTGCTCAAACAACTTTTTGAGCAACTTTGCAACTTTTCAGCAATGTTTTCTCTTTACATCTTTTGATCAAATGGGTCCATCTAGGACCACTCTAGGACCCTAGTTAGGATTCCTAGGACCTATTAGGTAACCAAAACCTTAGTTTCCCAAATGTTACAACATTTTAGCTTAGGATTCCATGTTTTTGTAATTGCATTCAATCTAATGAACCAAATGGATCTACTCTACATTTTGATGTTTCAAGTATTGCCTTGTGGTCTAACTCGAAAACCTTCTAAAGAGTATTATTATATGATTTTCCAGTATATTTTATCAAGTGGACATTTGACTTGACAACAAGGTTCAAATAATGAAGAATCTCCCTCCTATTTATCAATCCTCAAATAACTAGAAGTTATGGTTCTTCATAGAATACCATCTAAGCCATGTGTCTGTTGGAATGTTCAAATGGGAAGAGTACTTCTGGGGGCTAGGGGGGGTGAATCAGAAGTATCACACTTTTAACTTTTTCAAATCCTTTAAAATAAATAACTGAAAGTAAATTGCATGCACGTAAACATATTAAACAAACATAAAGTAAACACATGCAAGTAAACACATGACACCAGAATTTGGTAACCTAGGAACCCTCCATGAATAAGAAAGGAAAATTGGGGTAGGGATGATACCCACAAAATTACTGTAACAATAATTGTTTGACCACTTCTGATGGTCTACCCTATGAATGGCTTGCCCTATTAGAGGCTTTACACTATGTCAATAGTGACCTGGCTAAAGCATTTAAAACACTTTACATGAAATGTCACCCTATTAAAGGATTTAGTCACCTCTTCAAAAGATCTACAAAAATAGTTGTTAAGCTAACCTATCAACATAGGATTTCCACTATCTAGTACAATTGCTAGAGAGTATTAGAAACCTTTAACCTGATTTCTTACAATCTTCAATTGTTTATTTTAGGCACTTGATTTGTTCATTCTGATGTGATTCTTGCTTGATCTAATATCTATTCATAGCCCTCGCCTTTTTCTGATCAATGGGATGTATAATTGCTTCTCAATTCACTAAGTGTTTGATGCCCCTATTGCTTGCCTTGTTCTGCAATTTTGCTATCTGCTTAGCAACTTCCTTAACTTCTACTCAATAACATGGAATTTTGGGGTCTAAGCCTTCTTATAAAGACTTCATAGACTTAGGGTTAGATATGGATCTACAATCCATATTGAATCTTGAATTCTCACTCATTCCTTGCATTTTCTCATTAGTTGCATGCCTTCTCCATTTTTCTTATTAGTTGCATGTTGATTGCATAGGAAATATAAAATATTTGTTCTTATCCTTATTATCCTTTGAAATCTTCCTATGTTGGCTCAAAAAAATGATTTACATCTAAGTTTGTGAAAGCACAAACTCATATGTTGATTCTATGTTACTTGGCACATGTTTGATCCTAGTTTCCTTGGCACCTATTACATTCCTTCTTGCTCGACACCTGTATAGTTCTGGCTCACTCAGTACATGAAGTGTTCTAACTTTCCTGGCATCAACTATGACTCAGAACCTATATATCACTTGATACTTGTATAAATCTTGGCATCTGAAGTCACTCAACACCTATTGGAATTCTAGCTTGGCACATGCTGTGGCTTGGCATACATAGTGTATTTAGCTTCAATGTAGAAAGTGGTTAAGTGTGTTGACACTTAGTTGTCAAAACCAATCTGAGACCAAAAATCTCCCCCTTTGACATGAGTGTCGAAAACACTTAACTAAACATTACTAGTCTGACCTTATTAGTACCCTATCCAATCTGTCCTGCATATGTACAAATTTCCAAAAATTTGTTCAAAATTTTGTAAGGAATAACATACCTTAAAATTCTTATAGCTCCCCTTGAGCTAATTGTGCCATTTCATTCTTGCAACCAAAATTATTGTGCTGATGTATCTGATACTCTTTATCTTTGCCCTGTTTTTGTTTCCTGAACTAGCTTGCTAAGCTATTCTATTTGTTTTGACTGTACTTGTAGATTATGTGCATATCTCCTTCAAAACATTATTTCTCCCCCATACTATTAAGTCTTATCTCCCTTTTTGGCTATCTACAATCTTTCCCTTTTTATTTTCCAAAAGAATGAATGAAAGAATGTAATTACTAGAATACTTAAAATACCTAGTGTTCTCCCCCTTAATCATATCTTCCTTATTGTTATTTCTCCCCCTGAACATTATATCTATCTCCTTTATTATTTCTCCCCCCTTTTTGACACTTATGTCAAAGGGTTCTAAGGAGTAATACCATATTTAGCCAAAAATGTGTTTTTTACCTCCATTATCATTTTTAAAGTTGCATCCCAATTCTCCAAAGAAATGTCTAGTGACTTATGTTGGATAGCAGTCTTTGCAGCAAGATGTACATGTCCATCTAATGTAGAAAGATTAGGATCTTTATTAAGATAGTTTCAACATAGACTTGTTCTTTGTGGAGGACCTCCAGATGTGGGGTAATGGAGGATTAAATCTACATTAATTAGGCCTTTATATTGGCCTCTTCATTTGTAACTGTATCTAATTCTCTTTGAGTGTGAAGTGATTGGACAAAATGCTTCTCACTTTGAGCTAGATCTCTTGGTAATTGTATGCTAAAAATATTTAGATTTCTCTCCAAGCTCATTATCCTTTGGCCTATCTCTTGTGTGAAATTGGAAAACTCACACAACTTTTGTAAAATGAGAAAATGTTCTCAAGTACAGTTTTGACCTTTTCAATCTTCTTGGCCAATTCTACCTACTCAAGTGCTATGCCACTTGTTATTTTCTCATTCACCTTCCCTTGAGACTTCCTTTCAGACCACTCCATAAGTTTGACATTTGTATCTTGGTCTTCACTTGTCACCTGGTCAACTATATCTGATAATTGTTCTATTATGGGCTTTGACTCATCTACTGACTACAAGCTAAAGGCATCCATAAAGATGTCATTTATCTCATGTAGTGCTTGCTTATGTTTATACTCTTTTTCTGAGTATTTCTTTCCTTTTTCTCCTATTTAATGCATCTTACATTTTTGTAATCTACTCCATGGTGATAGTATTTGAGTCATAAGCAGGTATGACTATGTCTTCATCTAGCTCAGGGTCTCCATTGTGAATTATCCTGGTCACCTTGGTTGAGGTTGAGCTTGGTGTTGATATTTGCAAAGGTATGGCTTTAGTGCTTAGCTTCTGAAGGGTTTTTGTAGGAGTGCCTATTTTTGGTAGTTCTACCAATGTCTAAATAGTAGCATCCTCCTCTTCCTTTGATGTATTCTCCTTCTCATCAGACTTCCCTTCTTCTGCACTTGGCTTCTGAATAGTATCACTTGCTGCTATTGAAATTGTTGGAGGTGGTGGTGGAAGCATTAGGATTTGAGTGCTAGTATCTATATAGATGAAAGGTGGTTCTTGTGCTTTCATCTTTTGCCTTTTTGGTTCTGCTACTACCTTTTTTAGCTCATCTACACTCACTAATATAGGTTTTGTGCATAATTTTACTTGTACAGTGGATTGGTGAAGGATCTTGGAGAGATCCTCTGCAGTTAAGAGATTGATGTTCTAAGCAGAAGTGTCAAGAACATCCTTGATAGTTATTATATTTTTAGGTGTGATGATTACATGGGGAGGGCTAGGGGGTGGCATTTGTGTGTCTTGCACACTTTTTTCCTCTTGCTACTATTGCTTAGCTATTGCCATGTCTTCTCCTTTTTGTGTTTCCTCTCATTTTGCTTTATCCTCCTCATCTTCCTTATCTACCTCCTCTTCTTCTCCTTTCTTTTCTTCATCTCCTTTCTCTTCTTCTTGCTTCTCTTCCACTTTCTTTTCCTCTATATTTTCCTTGGCACTGGCCTCTACCTTATTTTCTTCTTTATCCTTGTCATCAATTATTTTGTAGATTGTCTTCCATAATTGTGTGCACTTATTTACTACATCCTTAATATTATTTTGTAGGATGCTAAAGGCTCTATATTTAGGTGCAAATTTTGCACCATGTTTCTTATTAGCCTTTGTTATTTGACCTCTTGTCAAGTTAGGCATCACTTGTGCTAAGGTAGATTCGCTGATCTCCTTTTTCATTTTCAAACAATAATGCCATTTATTTTCAATTATCTCATATAATTCTCTAGGCATGGTATTTTCTAGGTCTAGAAGTGTGTTTTTGAATTCAACCATCATGGAATACATAGATTCCTCTATCTTTTTTTTCTCTTCTCTACTTAGCTTATTGAAATCAAGATTTTTCAAATCATTCAAATCTGCATTCTTAATGTTTTCAAAAATTTTATCTATGACAAATTTAGGAGGATGGATTACCACTCGGAATTGGCTAATATCCTCTGATTTTGTTCTCTTCTCATCAGTATCTGGCTATGCTACATATTTTCTTCTTTTCTTTGGCACTTCACCAGTCCGTTCATTGGCCTTCTTCTTCTCTTTTATTTGTTCCTTGGCCTTTTGAGTAGAGGCCCTTGTAGTAGCCCTTATTTCCAGTCCTAGCTTGGCTTGTGCAGGCTTGGTTACCTTCTTAGGTTTGGGCTAAGCTAGAGGCTGAGTTTTAGCCTTTCTCTTCTTTTGGTCAGCTTGTGTAGGTGCTTCCTCAACTTCTTCTTCCTTGGCACCTTCCTCATTATCTTCATCTAAGCCTTGTGTCAACTCCATTGTACCTTGCCCTTGTTCTTCTTCTTCACTCTCACCTTCTTCTTCTTCTTCCTCTTCAGCATGTGCTTCACCTTCAATATCTGCAAGAAATTTCTTCTTTATCTTCACTAATTTATCTTTCGTCTTAATTATAGAGGCTATCTTTAATTCAGTTTCAACTTTGGATTTCACAACATCATATGTGCCAAAATGAGGAGAGTCTTTATCAATCTCTTCTACAAACAATGTTGTGATTGTTGTTGAGGCTTCATCTACATCAAGTTCATATCCTAATGGCCTTAGCCATCTCACCCTTGGAATTTCTGCCTGAATGTATGCATAGTCAATGTCAACCAAAAAGCATATATCATTGATGTGTTTTTACACTAGGGAAACTAGTATTCTAACCCTTTGCTTCATGGATTTCTTAAAATCCTCAAAATAGCTTGTCATTTGGGCCTCAAAGTTGTCACCCATCTGATTGATGTACTCATTGATTTGTGTGATTGTAGATTTGTTTGAACTCCAATTTACCTTTCCAATAGAAGGAAACTCTTCCATGACATAGAAAAATATGCACACAAGAACTAAACCAAACTTACATTGAGCACCTTTTGACCTCCTTATTTCTCCTAGGTTCTCATTTATTTCCTACAACATCAGTTTTGCTAGATCATATGTATGATCTTTCTTCACAAACTTGTAAGCTACATCAACAACTATACATGGTACACTATTCAATTTGCTAGATTGGTAGAAATTGTGAGAAATCACTCTCACTGTAAAATCTAGAAGGGGATCAGTTATAGTATCAATTGTCATACCCCTCTTATTCCACTTAGCTCTTGTATTCATTTCAATGACTTCTTTAGATTCATTGTACAGGGTCTTAGGTCGATCTAGGATTGGGAAACTCATAACCCTATGTACTATATTCTTCGTAATCTTCATTGGTCCTATTTTTAGCCACAGACATCTGTTGTGAATTATGCTCAAGACAATTTGTATCCATTCTATTTTGAAACCTATAGGGTAAACTAGGGCATTTCTTAAACCCTTCTTCTCAACTATCTAAAACTCATCCTTCAAAATTTTGTTATCACATAGTTTGTCATAGGCTTGTAAAATTTCAAGGTCTCCTACTGCTCCTATTTTATAGTTGTAACACTTCCTTACATCATGTACCATGAAAACCTTGGGTGGAATTATGGATAATGCATCAGCAGGGTCATTTTTGTAGGCTACCTCAGAAATGGGTCTAAACTCAGGTTGTTTTACTTCATTATTGACTAGCTAGACCTCAGGACTTTCCTTTCCCTTAGGGTTCTTTGAACTAGAAGCCATTATACTAAACTAGGGTTTCAAATATATTAAAAACTTTAATACTATGTAGCTCAGCACTTGATAGATACCTTAGATCAATGAAATTTATGCTAAATCATGGTTGAAATCAGTGCAAAAGGCTTCAAGGTTGTTGTTTGATTGCTTCTACTCTCTTTTTGTCTTTGTTTTGTGTTTGAATGGCATAAAAATGATGAACTTTGACTTCTATTGGATTTCATTCACTCGGCTTCTATTGACATTTCTCAACTTGACATCAACCATCTACTTAGTCACTATTAACAACTCGACATCCATTGGAGCTTTACTCAGCATCTTCTAGGCATTTTTGCTCATGCTGATTTCTTTTTTACAGTACTTCTTTGTCTTAGGACTAATGTATGATATAACTTTGAATCATTCCCATACACCTATTCATGCTTAATTGGATGAGGTGTGATCACTTGACCTCTTGGGTGAAGTGATCCCTCCATTTGATGTGCTGCACTCATCTATCTTCTTCCAAGTCTTGTTCATTTGACCTTTGATTTGTTCAACATCTACCTTCTCTTTTCCTTTGTTGATTTCTAACTTGGGTGCCTTTGACTTTGTGGGGTAATACCTACTGATGTGACCAGTCTTCAAGCAATTGAAACATGTGGTTTGACTTAACCATCTACCGTAGTTCCCTCTTAAATGTGTCCTTATGCAATTTTAAGGAATGTGTGCATATTCCTAACAACAATGATAGCTATACCTAGTATTTTAATCCCAGTTGTAGTGGTGTGCATGGTTGTTTCTTTTTGTAGGCTAATTAGGTATCCACATAGGCTTTGATCTGCACTCAAATGCTCTATGTCCATACTTCTTGTAGTTGTAGCAGTGACCATCAAATCTTGGTGTCCTCATGGTCTTAGTTCTACATTCATGTGCTTGATGCCTTGCTTTTTGCACTTGTGACAAAATCTTACATTTTTAGGTTTATCATGCTAATGGGCATTCTTGCTCCTACATACATTAGAGGTATGTCCCTTTTTACCATAGAATGACAAGTAGATTTAGTGTTCTTAACTTTTTTACTTCTTTCTTCTGTAGTCTTGGATGATTCTCCTTGTTTAGTGCTTATGTAACCAAGTCCTGAAGTATCATTACTAGCCCTTGGTGATTTTAGTAACTGATCAGAGTACTTGATAGGCTCATTGGGTTTGTTGAAGCTTTCTGTTATCTCCTTCTCTCTCCTCAATTCATTTTGCATTCTCAAGGTGGAGATCTCAACGTCCTTCATGTTTAGCTCATGATAAGCATTCATCATCTGACTTAAGGTGTTAAGTTGCATGTTTGAGATTCTTTCAAACTCAATTATCTTTTCCTCCAATCTATTGGTAAGATTTCTCTTGTCATCTTCTATCATAGCATTTTCTTGAATGGCTATTTTCTTATAGTCAGTCACTTCACAAAGCATTATGGCTTGTGATTCTTGTTCAAGGTTGAATATTCTAATTTCTTCTGCTTGAGCTCTATTCTTCTCCATTAATTCAGATATTGTTGCATCAAATTCCTTGAAATCTCCATTGAAAGACACTTTTTTGGTGTCAATCTCCTTGTAGTGTATGTCATTTTCAGCTATAGCTATATCCTTCCTTCTTTTCAAGGACTTTCTCAATTCTTCTCTGGTTTCCTCCAATTTGTGTAGTGTGAGGTTCACATCAATCACCTAATTGTCTATGATCTTCCCAAGTTTGAAGACTTCCATTTTTAGATCTTTTCCTTAAGATGTTAGGCTTCTCCTTGTAAGAACCTTGCTCTGATACCAATTGTTGGAATGTTCAAAATGGGAAGAGTACTTCTTGGGGGGGGGTGAATTAGAAGTACCACACTTTTAAACTTTTCAAATCCTTTAAAACAAATAATTGAAAGTAAACTACATGCATGTAAACATATTAAACAAACATAAAGTAAACACATGACACCAGAATTTGGTAACCCAGAAACCCTCCAGGAATAAGAAGGTAAAACTAAGGTGGGGATGATACCCACAAAATTACTGTAGCAATAATTGTTTGACCACTTTTGATGGTCTGCACTATGAATGGCCTACCCTATTAAAGGCTTTACACTGTGTCAATAGTGACCTGGTTAAAGGATTTAAAACACTTTACATGAAGTGTCACCCTGTTAAAGGATTTAGTCATCTCTTCAAAGGATCTACAAAAATAGTTATTAAGCTAACCTATCAACATAGGATTTCCACTATCTAATACAATTGCTAGAGAGTGTTAGAAACTTTTGACTTGATTGTTTAAAATCTTCAATTGCTGATTTTAGGCACTTGATCTATTCATTATGATTTGATCCTTGCTTGATCTAATATCTGTTCATAGCCCTCATACTATTTTGACCAACTAGATGTATAATTGCTACTCAATTCACTAAGTCTTTGATGCCCCTGTTGCTTGCCCTATTCTGCAATTTTGCTATCTGCTTAGCAACTTCCTTAAATTCTATTCAGCAACATGAAATTGTGGGGTCTAAGCCTTCTTATAAAGACTTAGTAGACTTAGGTTTAGATATGGATCTATGATCCATATTGAATCTTGAATTCCCACTCATTCCTTGCATTTTTCTCATTGGTCGCATGCCTTCTCCATTTTTCTTATTGGTTGCATGTTGATTGCATAGGAAATATAAAATATTCATTCTTATCCTTATTATCCTTTGAAATCTTCCTATGTCAACTCAAAAAAAAGGTTTATATCTGAGTTTGTGAAAGCATAAACTCATATGTTGATTCTGTGTTACTTGGCACATACTAGACTACTGATACTCAGCACATGTTTGATTCTGGTTCGCTCAACACCTATTACATTCTATCTCCCTGGGCAACTCTATATTTTTGGCTCACTCAGTACATGAAGTGTTCTAACTTTCTCGGAATCAACTGTGACTTGGCTCCTATATCACATGGTACTTGTATAATGCTCAGCACCTGAAATCACTCGACACCTATTGGAATTTCTGCTTGACACATGTTGTGGCTTAGCACACATAGTGTACTCGACTTCAATGTAGAAAGAGGTTAAGAGTGTTGACACTTAGTTGTCAAAACCAATATAACACCACCAGTGTTGGTGACAAACATCACACCTATATGGTACTATAAACCTTCACCATCTATAATTGAGTGATACAAAAAAAAAATGGCCTAAACACAATGACACAAATAATAATTTTTCCTTTCTTCATTGTCTTTAGGTGCAATAACAAAAAAAAATGGCCTATAGTGATAAATGTACAAAATATGGCCATTAATTCAACAAATACTTAGGTAAAAGTTATAAAGTTACATATTGAATTTACAAATATATATATATATATATATATATATATATATATATATATATATATATATATATATATATATATATATATATATATATATATATATATATTATCAAGTTGCACTAGATCAGACAAGTGGTCAAAGTCAATGGATGAATCCATCTCTACCATTTCCTATGCTTGTGGGGGAGGATAGGTGTCAATTGGGTCCAAAACTTGTATATCCCATTTGTCCACCCATTCAGTCAACTCACACTCATCCCAATTTTCCTTTGCACATGATGGATAATAGCATGGCATTTTGTGTGTCTGGATACTCCATGAACTTGCATCGGAGCTTCTAAGAGAGTGCAACTCACTTTATCATGTTAGTGTGCAACAATCCTCATATGGTGCAATATTAGTGTTATCTAGATCAACCAAAAATATCTATGAATCGTAGACTCACCTTCATTGCTTAGACCCATTGCAATGTTACACCACTAGATGATGAATTTTGCATTTGTCAATGTTGCTCCATCTTTGTACTTTAATAATTCATGGGCTAAGGCTCTTTTTATGCCTGCGCTTGCACCATCATGCTCTTCCTTTCCATGACCAACCTTTGTAAAATTCCACATATAATGATTTTAGAAAACCTGTGCACCATGCTCAAATAATAGAACATCTATGCATTCTTGAATTGAGATGCACAATTGTTTGACCAAATAATATGTTGGCAATATGGTCTACCCCCTTTAGCCAAAAATCCATATAATAGTTTATAACAACCATGTACAAATTTCATAGAATGTGATTAATCATCGTTGATGTAAAAATGATGCTCCCTCAATATCTTCCTATAATCCTCTATACTTGTAGGTGAATGCATGAATTTTATGTGAACAAATATGGAAGCTTGCTAAGAAATATAATACTTTTCTTGCACCTCATTTTTTGGTTGTAGTGTGTAGTTCTCTATGATGTCTAGAACTGAAAAAATGTTATCCAATGAAAACTTATCCTTGCACACTTGAATTGAAAATCCATCCATCGAGCTCTATGTGTATGCTTTGCATACTCGTAAATAATCTTTTCATGAAAAATTTTCATGAGCTCATACACTAGAATATTTTCAATGATAAATCACATCTTTTACCCTATTTCCCATCTTTTAGAGTATATGTCACTGTCTTAAATTTTTTGTAATCTACTATTTCATTTCCAATTGCATGTGTACTATCCATATATTCATAAGTTGATAAAAGTTGCAAATAACCACAAAATAAGAATGTACCATCCAAGCATGACATCTTGTAAAATTGTTGACCATCCCCTATTTCACATTAAATGTTGAATATGAATTCCCTTGAAGATCTAGGTGGCTCATTCATGTCAAAATCCTACAAAACAAACTTAGAATGCAAAAAACACACATATATCCCTGAAAACATCAAAATGGTTAGAAAATTTAATATGTATCCTAGAATAACAAGTTGTGAGTGTGTGATTTATCTTCACATAAAAATATTTACCCATATTGAAAAATATTTGACTTATTCAAATTCGAGGATACATACCAATAAATTTTGCAAAAAATTATGTTTGAGTTGAGTCCAAAAAATGTTTCATATGTGGATCACAATTTTGGCTACTAATCATCCTTCTTACAATATCTCTTTGATTAGGAGAAACACACATGTTATTTGTCCAAAAATCTTCAATCAATTATTTCAAAGCTTCACTAATTTTGTATCCTTTCATGGTAGTCTACTGCTAAATGGCCATAACTTATTTCTTGTTGGATCTTCCAATCTCTCAGGCCTTAGCATGGCTCTCCTTATAGTACCTCTACTAATTTTTAATATTTATCTTTTCTTTCTCATGAGTTGAGCTTTCCTCGTTTGGGTACTTACTATTGTCAATGTAAGTATGTGTCTTGTGATATTACTATCTTTGGTGTGTGATTTAGAACCCACTTTGTCATATGTACTCATTATATTCTTTACAATACTTTTTTCATTTGAATCATCCATCATTCTTAGCCCAAGAATCTTCATGATGGGCCTAAATTTAAAATTCCTCATCATTCCAACAAATAATTAGCATTGACATGTAATATTTAATTTTTTTTGGACAAGTACGCTTACTAATCTTGTCAGGCATTAATTTCAAAATATTAGTATCAATATCAATAAACTATTTTGCTCTTCTAAAATGAATTTTAGAAGGTGCTATAATCTCTTCCATTCCCTCAAAATTTTGAACATCAACATAAGGTTGAGTGTTTTGTGTACATTGAACTGAAGATGATGTGTCTTAGCAATAATATGCAAAAGATGGAATATAACCACTTGATATGTTAATGGTGTGCCTTCAACATGACATGATGGAGTGTGCATATTGTCAAATGTGGAAATTACCATCTCTTCAACATGAGATGATGATATGAATCCAACATTAGAAGATTGTGTAGCTTAATAATTCAATTGTCTTGTTGAGCATAATAGTCTCATTCATTCTCTTTGTTTTTCCAATTCTTTCTCTTTGTTTCTTTGTATATGGGTTAGTAGCGACCTAAACTTTCCTTATAACTATTTTTTGGTGTTTTCATATAGTGTGTATGCACTATAAAGTGTGCATACCCTATAATGCGTACATACTATGTGAAAAATCCCTCTCTCCCTTTTCCACCTTGTCCCATCCCCTCTTCTCTCTCTCCCTCCCCTATCCAACCCTCTCCCATCCCCTACTATCACTCTCTCTCTCCCCTTATCTTTCCCTCTCCATTTCTCCTCTATCTCTCACTATCCCACCCTCTCCCATCCACTTCTCTCTCTCTCTCTCTCTCTCTATATATATATATATATATATATATATATACCCCCTCTCTCTATATATATGCCACCCCCTCCCATCTCCCCCTCTCTTTCTCACACACACATACATCCCCTACTCTCTCTCTCCCCTATCCCACCGTCTCTCTCTATACCCCACCCTCTCTCTCTCTCTCTCTCTCTCTCTCTCTCTCTCTCTCTCTCTCTCTCTCCCCCTCCTACTCTATATCTCTCCCTCTCCCATCCCCAACTCTCTGATGCAAGGGCATCAATGATGCAAAGCGAAGGATGATGGTCTTCAAACATAATGAAAATTGCAATTTTTAGAGGGCTAGGCACTTAGGCCTATAGAACAACCTTGAATGTTTCAAGGACTTGATTTATCAAGGCTATCTCAAAGGGTTCCTAAAGAATGGATTTAAATTTATTGTCTTTAATTTTCCTAGTTTCAAGGAACTCCAATACCCTCAATACAATCTTATGCTTCTACTTCACAAAATATCCTCAAACTGAACCCAAAAACTAAATACCCTACCTATTAGCCCTGGTGCAGACTGGGAATGGAAATAATTCTTTCTTTTCTCAGGACACTAAATAAGACAATGATATTTTTAGACACCCTTAATGGAGTTCAACAACATACCAAAAGCTTTTATACTATTGCTTTGGACAAACACCCCTATTCAGCATTGTTGCCTTGTTTTAATGCACGAAAATTGACTAATTTTTCAAAGTAACTATAGGTTAAGATCTACTAGAACTCTAAACTCCTAGACAATGGATTCTTATGTCTTTAATTTCTTAATCCAAAAGGAATTAGACCCCAGTGCTCTATAACATCAAAATCCCTAAATTGTGGCTCCAAACCCTTATTATCTAGGGATTTCTCAATCACCTGATTCTACACACTTCCAAACCAAATTGATGATAGATTCACCATCAAATGCACATTATACAACATTCCCACTCACAAAATATACACCTTGTTTGGGTAGAATGCTCACCACTATACTTAAGCATCCAATTCCAATGCTTTCCTCACTGTTCTTAAACTGTGATCACTTAAATCTTGCCTTAATTTTCATATGCACGATTAGTACTCTAGAATAAAAGTTAGAATTTTTCATCCCATGAATATAAGGCCTTTGGATTATTCATGGAATGACCTCCATTCTCTAAAACTCTACTGTAGTCATAAATTTAAAAAAAGAAAACTTGGTCAATAGCAACTGGCGCAACAGTGACTTCTAACACAATATGAATTTCATCGCTCAGCAACTGGAATGGATAAAGAACCCTAAAAAATATATGAATCCCCAAATTCAATTAATGCAAAAACTTCCAAGAACGAAGGGAATGTAGAAATATAAGAGTTTTTTCTTATTGCTCATTGTTGTAGACTTGTACACACCAATTTTTCCACACCTCTACCGTAACAAAGACTTCACATATATAAATTAACAACTTCCAAATAACCAATTCAACCAACTATCATCATTGGGTTGAAATGTCAAGGCTAAAACATAACAAATGAAAACTTCCCTCTTATTCCTAAACTAGTTGTTACCATTTAAATATTTGAATTTTAAATCAAAAAGCTTTATTTAAAAAATAAACCCCTTCCTAAAGACTTAATCTTTCAATTAATCTTGGGACTCTGCTTATACATTCCATCCTCATGATTTTCTTGGAGATTCTTGAAGGTCTTCATAATCCTTAACCTTGACTTGAATGTTTGAGGTGCTCTTGCACCATATACCCCACCATGAAAATATTTCTTGCCCCAAGGGTTGACTTGTCCTTGTGACCTATTGGTCCATGCTCCCTTCTACTGTAGAGGGATGAAATTGTCTCCCAAACTGACCTACTCCTTCATCAGAGTTCCTACAATCACACACCAAGGTTTAGATTTTAAAAAAAAATTGGTTTAGACTGTCCTCTTGCATGATAGTACTGCTTCTTAAATGCATGCCCTTTTGCCTCTTTGAGTGGGTCATGTTGTTGTTGACCTTCCTTATCTACAAATTTAGTCATTTTCCCAACCATTGGATGATTGATTTCCCCAACTTAAACATAGTATGGATCCCCAAGTCCTCTTGATTTAGGATTGTTTTTCCCTTTCTCTGTCAGCAACTTGATGCCTCTAACATTTTCTTCTTGTTGTACCATTATTTTGACTTGTATCAATCTGCCTTCTTGCCTACATTTCTTCTCTAAGACACATTAATATAGACTCCTTACGACTCCTTACCAAAAAGGATACAACTTATACTTCACCCTTCCTTGTTGAACTACATATGTATTTTCATAGCCATCATGCATAACTCTTCTTGAACATTGCCAAGATCATTCTACAATGAGATGCCCACAAGTCATGTGCATGACATCACACATTACCCTATCCCTATAACTTCCAACTAAAAATTCAACCATCACTTGATTCTTAACCAACAAATTCTAACTCTCAGTCATCTAGGTAGCATAATAAGGCGCAGCATGTGCAAAAAAATTCAATTTCAATTTCTTAACAACCTCATAAGATAATGCATTATTAATTTCCCCTAAATCACCTATAAACTTGCATACATTGCCTTGAATGAGATAATTTTATCTAAATATGCCTGGATCTTTTGGCATTTGATTGCTTCTTCCCATCAGCAAGCACTCTCCTTCTAGATGAATTTCAATGGGTTCTCTCTACTCATCTTTTCTTGATTCTTCATCAATCAAGTTCACTCTTCTTCCTCCCCCTTTGTCTTCCTTCCATTTAGGACACCTAAAGGACTGATGGCCTACTTTATTGCAATTGAAGCATCTTCTTATGAACACTCCACTTCCTCTTCGTCCACTTCTTCCACCTCTATAACCCCCTCTTGATTTTGAAAATGTTTTATCTTTATCCTTGTCATTGCTACTCTGAAAATCAGAGTTTGTTCTTCCACCTTTTCCCCTTGTAGAAGATCTTGATCTCAAGTTACTTTTCTTCTCTTGTCTCCTTTTTCTCTTCTCTTTAGCCTTCAAGGCTAACTAATAGCATTCATCAAATGACCTTAGGGTAGAAAGACTAAGTTCATCCTGGATGTTGAACCTCAGGCCCCCCATATATCTTACAATCTTTTCTTCCATCTCTTCCTCATGATCTACTCTAATATCAAGCTTGTGGAATTCCTTAGTGTACTTTTGTACATCCATCTCCCTTTTCCTAAAATCCCTCATTTTCTTGTATAATTGTACTCTATAATATCTTGGAATTTTTTTTACCTTCATCTTATCCATCATAGTATGCCAAGATGTGATCTTGGGTCTCCCATTCTTCCATCTATCTACTTGGGTACAATCCCACCACAAAAAAGTGTGTTCCTTTCACCTAGACTTTTATATCTTCACTTTGTCCTTCTCTTCTATCCCTTCACACTCAAAGAATTTTTCAATTGCAGCAAACCAATCTATCAATTCTTAATCATCCATCTTCCCTCCATGCATAGGTAAGTTTGTCCTTACCCTTACATCTCCACTCTTTATGATCTTCACTAGTTTAGCCATCCTTCTATCATCAAGGTCTAATGGTTCCCCTACTTGGGTTTCTTCTTCTTCTTCTTCTTCCACTAATACTTCATCATTCATAATGCTTTTATCCCTATTCTCCAATGCTTCTATCCTCTCCATCATGGTTCTCATCAATCTATCCTTCACATGGCTCTCCTTGTCTCTTTGATCTAGGGTTGCTTTAAGCTTCTTGTTATTAGCCAATTGTTCCTTCATAATGCTTGCCAAATCCATGTTGGTCATCCTAACTAGCAACTCTCCATCTTCTCTTTGAGCCATGGTTTCTTGATCAACTTAGTACAAAAATCTACTTAGGGCTACTCCTCTTAGGATAATTCAAATCTAAGGAGTTGTCTAAGGACTCAAGGACCAATCTTCACAAAACCAAGTACACTTCCACAAGACGTTTCCTACTTTGATACCAGTTGATGCAAAGGGAATGATGATGGTCTTCAAAACATAATGAAAATTACAATTTTTAGAGGGCTAGACACTTAGGCCTATTCAACAACCTTGAATTTTTCAAGAACTTGACTTATCAAGGCTATCTCAAAGGGTTTCTAAAGAATGGATTTGAGTTTATTGTCTTTAATTTTCATATTTTCAAGGAATTCTAGCACCCCCAATATAATCCTATGCTTCCACTTCACGAAATCTCCTCAAACTGAACCCAAAAACCCAATACGTTACTTATTAGCCCTGCTATAGACTGGGAATGAAAATAATTCTTTCTTTTCTCAAGACACTAAATAAGAAAATGATATTTATAGACACCCTTATTGGAGTTCAACAACATATGAAAAGATTTTATATTATTTCTTTGGACAAACACCCTTGTTCAGTACTATTTCCTTGTTTTAATGCACCAAAATTGACTAATTTTTCAAAGGAATTGTAGGTTAAAGATCTCCTAGCACTCCCAACTCCTGGATAGTGGATGTCTTCAACTAATTAATTCCAAAAGGAATTAGACCTTGGCACTATGCAACATCAAACCCCTAAATTATGGCTCCAAACCCTTGTTATCTAGGGCTTTCTCGATCACTCTATTCCACACACTTTCAAACCAAATTGATGATGGATTCACCATCAAATGCACATTGTTCAATGTTCTCACTCACAAAATATACCCCTTTTTTGGGTAGAATTCTCACTACTATACTTGAGCATCCAATTCTAATGCTTTCCTCACTGTTCTTAAACTATGATCACTTAAATCTTTCCTTAATCTACATATGCATGGTTATTACTCTAGAATACAAGTTAGAATTTGTCATCCCATGAATACAAGGCCTTTGGATTATTCATGGAATGAATTCCATTCTCTAAAACTCTGCTGTAGTTAAAAATTTAAATAAAGAACACTTGGTCAACAGTAACTGGCACAATAGTAACTTCTAACACAATATGAATTTCATTAGTTAGCAACTGGAATGGATAGAGAACTCTTCCAAATCATATGAATCCCCAAATTCAATTAATGCAAAAACTTCCGAGAATGAAGGGAATGCAAAATTTTAAGAGTTTTTTCTTATTTCTCACTGTTGCAAAGCCGTGCAGACTAGTTTTTCCACACCTCTTCCATAATAGAGACTTCACATATATAAATTAACAACTTCCAAATAACCAATTCAACCAATTATCATTGTTGAGTTGAAAGGTTAGGGCTAAAACATAACAAATCAAAACTTCACTCTTATTCCTAAACTAGTCGTTACCATTTAAATATTTGAATTTTAAATCAAAAAGCTTTATTTAAATAATAAACCCTTTCCTAAAGACTTAAACTCCCACACTAACCTATTCTAGAATTCTTAAACATAACTTAAGATTTGGAAATCATTGGTCCATTACAACCAACTATTAGTCCTTTTGAGAACATTAAAAAATTATTGAGGAATTTCATTATTTTAGTATCATTATAGGTACTTAAATCTTCCAATTGAGCTTGGGACTTTGCTTATAAATTCCATCCTCCTGATTTTCTTGGAGAGTCTTGCAGGTCTTCATAATCATTAACCTTCATTGGAATGTTTGAGGTGCTCCTGCACTAATCAAGCTTGGTTTTTTGTGGAGTTATGTTTTTTATGATTGAGGATATGCTGGAGACACATTGGGGACCCTTTTTTTATGTGTGCATAGAGATTGGAGTTATCATGTTGAAGTTAGAGCCATATTTCCTTGTTGCTGGAGTTGTATTTTCTAGTTTCTGCATGCCTATTGCAAGTGATGTAACTAATATTGTGTAATGATTCAAAGGCTAAAAATATAAGATATTGAAGAGGGCCTAGATTAATATCTATTGTAAGGATTTAAAGTATTAATTCGTTATGAATTGGGAGATATATCAATTCTCCTGAAGTATCAATTTTTGACAATTTTTGCAACGGATTTCTATTTGTGACTTTTAGGATGGATGCACAATTATCCTTAATGAATAAACCTTTTCTCACTTAAGTATTTGTAGAGGACCTAAATTCATACTTTGAGTTCAAAGGTCTGGTTCTAATTCAATTGGAGTGAGCATATATCACAATTTTTGTAGGTATCAATTTTTAGATAATTTCTCGTGAAATATGTGGAGTTTTCATCTTGCATGGTTTCACAGGATGAAATGGGATCTTGCTAAGATAGGGACATGTTATTGCTTCATGTTTGGACCTAAATATAACTTTTCATTTATTTTTGTTCATGTTAGTTACAGTTTTAGTTTACTCTTCCAAGGTGGACCTATGCTGTTATCAAATGCTTGACTAACCAACTTGTTGCTTAGCTAGTTATTTAAGGAGGGCTTGGGTAGTGTCTTAAGCATACTATTGAGAATAAGGGAGGGAAATTCAGTTTAGTGTGGGATATGTAGAGCAAGATTCAATTTGGAATCTAGAATGGGAGTTTGTGAGAAGAGCTAGTGGTTGCAGTTTAGAAACAAGGAGGTTGCTTGGTGGCTTGCAAGAACAAGTTGAGATCTTGGATTTTCTATCATTTGTTGTTGTGTTACAAATCTAGGAAAGCTAGAATTTGAGTTGGATCTTGATGGATCTAGGAGAAATATTGTAATTTATTTTTGTTTGACCATAACTGTAAAAGGCTTAAAACCTTGCATATTGCATGTAATTAGTTATTTTATGAATAAAGAGTTGTGAATCAGTATTAGATCTTGTGTTTTTGTTTTTATTCTATTGTGTGGTTATTTGTTGGGGGTTAGGATATCTCCATTTGAGATTCTCCTTCCTTTCACTACATCACTCTCATATCCTCTCCTCCCTCTCTCTCTCTCTCCCCCTATCCTCCCATCCTCAATCCCCTACTCTCTCTCTCTCCATTTCACCCTCTCCCATATTCTTCTCTCTCTCTTTGTCTCTCTCTCTCTATCTCTCCCCCTCCCTCCCTCCATCACCATCTCTCTCCCACCCTCTCTCTCTATCCCACCCTCTCCCATCGCATTCTCTCTCAAACTCTCTCTCTCTCTATCTCTCTCCCTCTCTCCCCCTCCCTACCTCCCTCCCTCCCTCACTCTCTCTCCTCCTATCATACCCCTCTCCCATCCCCTAGTCTCTCTATATCTCCCTCTCCCTCTCTCTTGCTCTTTATATATATATATATATATATATATATATATATTCATGTATCTATCTTCATCTTCATCTCCATATTTCTCTAGCTAAATATCTCTCCCACTCCTCTCTTTTACTCTATATTATCACACGCATCTCATTATCTCTCTCTCTCCCCCTCCCTCCCTCCCTCCCTCCTACCCTCTCCCATCTCATACTATCTCTCCCTCCCTCTCCCACCTCCTACTCTCTGATGCAACAAAATTGAGCTTGGATTTTTGTGGAGTTATGCTTTTTATGATTGGGGTTGTGTTGGAGGCACATTGGGGATAATTGTCCTATGTGTGCATATAGATTGGAATTATCATGTTGGAGTTAGAGTCATTTATTCTTGTTGCTAGAGTTGTATTTTCTAGTTTATGCATGCCTATTATGGGTGACATAACTAATTTTTTGCAATAATTAAGATGCTAAAAATTTGAGGGATTAAAAATGGCATAGAGTACTATCTGTGGTTAAGAGAACAATTCTTAATTCATTATAAGTTGGGAGATATGCTAATTCTCCTGGAGTATTAATTTCTGTCAATTTTCGTGATAGGTTTCTATGTGTGACTTTCAGGATGGATGCACATTTACCCTTAATGAATTAGCCTTTATGCACTTAAGGGGTTGTAGAGGACCTAAATTACTATATGCACTTAAGTGGTTGTATAGGACCTAAATTACTACTTTTTTTTAAAGCACAAGTTCTAATTCAACTGGAGTAAGGAGATATCATGATTTTTCTTGGGTATCAATTTTTGAATAGTTTCACGTGAAACATGTGGAGTTTTTGTCTTGCGTAGTTTCGTCGGATGTAATGGGATCTTGTTAATATAGGGACATGTTATTTGGTCATTTGTGGACATAAATATAACTTGTCATTTTTTTTTTTTCATGTTTGTTAGAGTTTTAGTTTACTCTTCCAAGGTGAAGCTATATTGTAATTAAATGTTTGACTAGCCAACTTGTGGCTTAGCTGGCTATTTAAGGAGGGCTTGGGTAGTTTCTTAAGCATAATATTGAGAATAAGGGATGGAAATTAAGTTTAGTTTGGGAGATGAAGAGAAATATTCTAGTTGGAATTTAGAATGGGAGTTTGTGAGAAGAGCTAGAGGCCACAGTTTAGAAACAAGGAGGTTGCTTGGTGGCTTGTGAGTATAAGTTGAGATCTTGGAGGTTTCTACAAGATTGTTATTGTGTTATATATTTGAACTAGTTAGGATTTGAGTTGGATCTTGAGGGATCTATGAGAGATATTTAAATTTCTTTGTATTTGGCCATAATTGGGAAGGCCTCACAACATGGCACATTGCATGTAATCAATTTTTTTATGAATAAAAAACTGCAAATTAGTATCATATCTTTTTTTTTTTTTTATATTCTATTGTGTGGTTATTTGCTGGGGGTTACGAAATCTCCATTAGGGATTCTCCTCTCTCTCTCTCTATATATATATATATATATATATATATATATATATATATATATATATATATATATATTTATATATATATCCCACCCTCTCTCATCCTACTCTCTCTCTCCACTTCTCCCTCTATCTCTCTCTATTCCACCTTTTCCCATCCCCTACTCTCTATCACTCCCTCTTCCTTCTCTCTCTCTCTCTATATATATATATATCTTGATATTCATCTCCATATTTCACTAGCTAAATCTCTCTCTCTCTCTCTCTCTCTCTCTCTCTCTCTCTCTCTCTCTCTCTCTCTCTCATGTGCGTGTGCCCCCCTTCCATCCCCTACTCTCTCTCTCACCCTCTCCCACCCCCTAGTCTCTGATGTAGGACAATCAAGATTGGAATTTTGTGGAGATATGATTTTAATTATTGGGGATGTGTTGGAGACACATTGGCGAACCTTTTCCTATACATGCATAGAGATTGGAGTTATCATGTTGAAGTTAGAGTCATTTTTCCTTGTTGCTAGAGTTGTATTTTCTGGTTTCTGTGTGCCTATTGTGGGTGGCATAACTAATTTTGTACAATTATTAAGAGGCTAAAAATTGTAATGATTGAATATGGAATAGAGTACTATCAATGGTCAAGATAATAAGTCTTAATTCATTATGAGTTGGGAGATATGCCAATTCTCTTGGAGTATCAATTTCTGTCAATTTTCATAATGAGTTTTTGTGTGTGACTTTCAGGATGGATGCAAAATTATCCTTAAAAAATCATCCTTTGCACACTTAAGTGGTGGTAGAGGACATAATGTACTAATTTAATTTCAAAGCACAAGTTCTAATTCAATCAAAGTGAGGAGATATTGCGATGTTTCTTGGGTATCAATTTTCAGATAGTTTCATGTGAAACGTGTGGAGTTTTTGTCTTGTACAATTTCGTATGATGAAATGGGATCTTGCTAAGATAGTGATAGGTAATTTCTTCATGTGTGGACCTAAATATAACTTTTTATTTGGTTTTGTTCATGTTTTTTAGATTTTTACTTTACTCTTCCAAGGTGGACCTATATTGTAATTAAATGCTTGACTAGCCGACTTGTGGCTCAGTTGGCTATTTAAGGATGGCTTGGGTAGTGTCTTAAGCATAATATTGAGAAGAAGGGAGGGAAATTTAGTTTAGTGTGGGAGCTAGAGAGAAAGATTTGATTTGGAATATGGTATGGGAGTTTGTGAGAAGAGCTAGTGGTTGTAGTTTAGAAACAAGGATGTTGCTTGGTGGCTTGCGAGCACAAGTTGAGATCTTGGAGGATTCTACTAGATTGTTGTTGTGTTACAGATCTGGGCTAGGTAGGATTTGAGTTGGATCTTGAGGGATCTAGGAGAAATATTGTGATTTCTTTGTATTTGTCCATTACTAGGAAGGCCTTATAGCCTGACACATTTTATGTAATCAGTTGTTTTATGAATAAAGAGTTACGAATTGGTAGTAGATCTTGTGTTTTTGTTTATATTCCACTGTGTGTTTATTTTTTGGGGGTTAGGACATCTCCATTTGGGATTCTCCTTCCTTGTACTACATCACTCTCACATCCCCTACTCTCTCTCTTCTGTTATCCTACCCTCTTCCATTCCTTACTCTCACTATTTCTAAATCTTTCTCTCTCTCCCAACCTCTCTCATCCCCTACTCTCTCTCTCCCCCCCCATATCCCACCGCCTCCCATCCCCTAGTCTCTTTCTATCTCTCTCTATTGCACCCTCTCATATCCCTTACTCTCTATCTCTCCATCTCCATCCCTCTCTCTCTCTCTCTTTATATATACTCATGTATCTATCTTGATATTCATCTCCATATTTCTCTACCTTAATCTCTCTCCCACTCCTCTCTTTTACTATATATTTCTCACACATCTCTCTCTATGTTTATATATATATATATATATATATATATATATTCATGTATCTATCTTGATCTTTATCTCCATATTTCTCTACCTTAATCTCTCTCCCACTCCTCTCTTTTACTATATATTTCTCAAACACATTTCTCTCTCCACCCTCTTTCTCTCTATCGCACCCTCTCCCCATCTCGTACTCTCTCTCTCTATATATATATAGCTAAATCTCTCTCCCACTCCTCTCTTTTACTATATATTTCTCACACACATCTATTTCTCTCTCTCTCTCCTCCTATCACACCCTCTCCCATCCCCTACTCTCCCTCTCTCTCTCTCTCCCCCCCCCCTCCCTCCCTCCCTATCAGCTATTTAAAAGCTTTGTATTCTACCAAGCCTAAGGCTTGGATTTTCCTTGGGGATCCAACCCAAAGGTTCATAGTCAGTAAATTGGTCTGAGACCTATTTTGCAGCAAGCATACAAAAAATGATTGATTTTTCTTGTGTGCTCTCCTTCAAGTTTCCTCATCATCCCTCTGTCTCTCTTTATTCTACCCTCTCCCATTCCCTACTCTCTCTCTCTCTCTCTCTCTATATATATATATATATATATATATCTTGATCTTCATCTCCATATTTCTCTAGCTAAATCTCTCTCCCACTCCTCTCTTTTACTATATATTTCTCACACACATCTCTTTCTCTCTCTCTCCTCCTATTACATCCTCTCCCATCCCCTACTCTCCCTCTCTCTCTCACCCTCTCTCACACTCTCCCATCCCCTTCTCTCTCTCTCTCTCTCTCTCTCTCTCTCTCTCTCTCTCTCCCACCCTCTCCCATCGCATACTCTCTCTCTCTCTCTCTATCATACCCTCTCCCATCCCATACTCTCTCTATTCTAGCTTCTCCTATCCTCTCTCTCTCTCTCTCTCTCTCTCTCTCTATTTATATATATTCATGTATCTATCTTGATCTTCATCTCCATATTTCTCTAGCTAAATCTCTCTCTCACTCTCTTTTACTATGTATTTCTCACACACATCTCTTTCTCTCTCTCTATCCTCCTATCACACCCTCTCCCATCCCCTATTATCCCTCTCTCCCTCTCCCTCTACCATCCTCTCTCTCTCTCTCTCTCTCTCTCTCTCTCTCTCTCTCTCTCTCTCTCTCTCTCTCTCTCTCTCCCCTATGCCACCCTCCCTCCCTATCAATTATTTAAAACCTTTATATTCTACCAAGCCTAAGGATTGGATTTTCCTTGGGAATCCAACCTAAAGGTTCAGAGTCTCTAAACTAGTCTGAGACCTATTTTGCAGCAAGCATAGAAAAAATGATTGATTTTTCTTATGTGATCTCCTTCAAGTGTCCTCATGGTTGAGCATCGATTTAAAAAGGTTACATGATATCATAGATCTATGTGTTAGCTATATAACCATATAATTTATTTCAAATTTGAACTAATTTAAGCCTTTCAACTATAATTTATTTGAATGTATGTTCATATTCTCTCAAAAACCAATATGCACTAATTGGGGTCTAGATTTTAGCTCGTTCATCAAATTTTGTAACAACTTAGTTTTTTAGAAACTAGACTCCATTCTACACACTTTGAAAAAAAGAAGTTTTGATTTTAGATTAGTTTTCAATCATAGCTAGGGAGGACACATAGATATTTCACATTTTGGGGATGTGTCCAATTAAAAATTTCATTAAAACAAATAGACATTATAAAATTACCCAAAAATTCTTGGATAAAATAAATAGTGTTAGGTAACTTTTGACTAGAGCAATTAAATAATTTCAAAAAAAAAGTTAAAATTTTAGGGAAGTTGCACTTTGCACTATGTTTTTTTTTTTTCTAGAAAAATAGTACCACTTTTTGTGGCCCCCTTTTTTGAGGTCCTAAAACTAAACACTTTGAAAAAAATTAGTAGTTTACAAACTAGATTCAAAAGACTACTACTTTTTCTTTGTCATATCTTAAAATTTTGAGCATAACTATCTTCAAATTCTTGCCAAAGTTTAGAAATTTTTTATTTTAGGGGGAAAAAATGGTGGCCACTTATACCCTCCTTTTGGCACCACAACATGGTGCACTTACCATGTAGTTAATAGTGAGTGAATGAAGTGACCTATGCTTGTGGGAGTTAATGTTCCTCTATCAAAATTTGACATAGAATACTAGATCTAAAATAGACTATTATACCTTCCTAAATTTGAAAATGAAGTTTTTCTACTTGTAACCTTCACACACACAAAAAGGAAAATATTGGGAGAAAGGATTTATCTTAGTCAAAATATTATATAGAAATTAACCTTGAAAATAAATTGAAAATGCATAAACGGAAGAAGCATGATATAAGTATCAGAAGCTTGATAAATGTGTATCATTAGAATAGATGAATCATCCATGAATATGTATGCAATTTGTCTTTATATTTTCTTTATATTTGATATAGGAGCTCAAAAACCCATGAAGACCTTTATATATGAAAAAATCTAGACATTACTCCATCTTCCATTTTTCTACTAGAGTTTACTTGATTACTCCTTAGATTGTTGATTACTCGAATCCTTATACTTGATCACCTTGATTGATTCCTTTTCCTTGGCTCAATTTATTCATGTCTAGAATACATGAGGTTGCCATGTATTTGTACCTTTCCAAGTCTATTCGGTTCTAAAGAGGTGAAGTAGAATAACTTAGGATTTGGAATCCCCCTAGAAATAAAATACCAAACTAAAAATCAAAATTTGAGGCTTGTCCTTTATCTCTTTTTCATAATTTGTGGATGTCATATATTAGATTTGATATCATCAATATCATCCACATTAATGTTCACAATATATAACTTTATTTTCTTCATGATGAACCTTGATCAATATCTTGTCAAGTCTGATATTCAGTGTAACACTCAACCCAGTAATCCTCAAGGTCAGGAATATGCTTGAATCTTGCAGCCAATTGGAGATTATTCTTTACAAAGCTCACATGATCAAACTAAGGCCTAATAACTTCATAATCTTTGAATTTTAACTTTCTTTAATGAAAGGCCTTAATGAGGTTCTTTGCATTATATCTTGATGCACACAAATAAGATCCTATCTCAATTTGAAAGGGTATCCCATCCTTTTTGGTAACAAAAGAGAGAGTTTTTATTTCAAGTTGTTTCCTTCAAAGCTTAATTAGCACGACCCTATCATAAGGATGCCTAGTTAGCTTGCAAGGAAAACCATCAAAACCAATAATTTAGATGTAGAAGAAAGAAGGGAATTATATAAAACAATAACCAAACCAAGTCACCACTTCAATGGCCTCTAGGGAAAACCTTCTTATAGGGAACTCGTGAAGCTCCCTACATATTCTAATAGTGAAAACATGATTTATCTTCATGAACTACTCTTAGCTTCTTTCTAGTTGAAGACAAGGATAAAATTCATACTCTTTGGTAGAATCATCAAAATATTCAGTATAGGGCAAGGTTGGCCATAAGTAATGTGTTTCTAGGGCATAAATAAGATAGGAACACATTTACAACTATTTAAAATTTTTAGTTGAGTTCATATAGCTTGTCAACTTATCACACAATATCAATGCCCAATCTAGGTATTTTCCTTTACCACATACAACATGGACTTAAAGAAATGATGTTAAATGAAATGTAATTCCTCCTTGTATCCCTTTAGTATTAACAATAGAACTAGTATATCTAAAAATTTTCTTTTCAAAGTAGTTCCAAATAAAGTCATAGGAAACATACTTGTTGAACTCCTTGGTGGTTGAAATCAAGTGCTCAAAATGTCACCTCACCTCAGAGTTCTCTTTTCATTATACATGGAGGTGGATGATCCAAAATCAATATCATAGAATTGATTTGTATCTAGCAACCCAAAAGCACTTTGCATCAAAGCTCTATCGAAAGTTAGCAACATAGAATCATCTAACATCTTTATCTATTTTGTCATGTGATCATATCAAGAAATACACTCTTGAACCAACTCATGGGCTTGAATGGCCATAGGGAATCGTGAAGCTCTAATCAAACTACTCCACTTGAGTATCTCTATGACTAGGTGAATTGGTTAGGAATTTAGTCGTTTGTGAAGATCAAATAGATTTTAGACATAGAAAGAAGTGTTTGTTAAATCCTTTAATTTTCTCAATAGGATAGGATACTCATTTTGCATCTTAGTTCTTAAGGCCATGAATTACATAAAATTAGAACATCTCACACATATAAATTATTAGTTTCATTACAAGGTATCATGAAAAAAGTGCCCATAAGATCTTTTATTTGACTTGAATATAACTGTTAAATTTTGAATCTCTCGTGTTACATAAGAGGGGCATAGAAAGATGAGAAAATCAAGCCATTTAGGATGATAAAATTTATATTTTCCATTATTATGGTAGGTAAATAACCTTATTTGAATTAAATGTAGCTATAAGATTGATTTATACCACCTAATTTCATAACCTTAACCTTTTTAAGCTTAAGCATAGCATAAATGGCACTTTTCCAATGCCTATATGTGTTCTAATTAATAAGCTCTAGAGACTTGGAGGAACAAAATATACTCCTTTAATGGGTTGAAGAAATGTCCAATTTCTCACCTTCCATGGCTCTCTTCTTCAATTTTTTGGGTGTATAGCTATTTGGTAACTTTTTGATACCTCAAAAACTTATCTTATTTACCTCCAATTGAGTGCACAACACTCTTAATTCTTTCCCAAAATTGAATGCTTCTTTCTAATTTCTCAATTTTTATCATTGTCTCAAGCGTAGCACATTTGAGACATCTTTGATGAATATATATTTTCAAAATGACCATTCTTTTTGTTACCTTTTCCCTATCTTGTACTCATTCATTGAGTGTGTGTTCAAAACCACACCTTTTCAATGGGGACTTTCTCTAGCTGAAGCTCACAATTCTGAACATATCCAAGGCCTAGGGTCAATTTAAATGGCTTAACTAAATCTTTGAAAGGATAATCCAACTATAATATGAATACTTCTAAGTATTACTAGAATGGTATGCTTTGTCATATATACCTTGATTATTATCCATATCTTTGATTTTGAAAAAATGGCTTACACTATATGTAAGTTGAGCATTAGAGATGATTTTCTACTCTCACTATTTTACTCTTCAAATACACTTAGTTAAATTATCTATATGCATGTACTCTCCCTCAGTTCCTTAGGATTCCAAAACTTCATATAAATATACATATATATATATATATGGTAGAACTTCTCCAAACTCTAATCTCAAAAAACAATAGGTACAGCTCTATAATGAACATTGCATAGCATCAAGGGGCAACTTCTAAAATGAGACTTTCTCCTACATATTGCTTCTCAAAAATGATCTAGCCTACATAATATCATCTAAATTTCTTCCTAGAGTGAAATTGATGCAAAATATAAAAAGAACTTATCTAATTTCACCCATATCAAAAAAAAATGTGCACAACTCCACTACAAAGAATGTATCGTAGCCCCAATGACCAATTTCATAAGGCCCTTAGCTTTATCAATAAAACTCCATAATTTTCCTCCAACATATTCACAATCTACCAAATATCTCCAAAATGAAAATTAGGTACACAGAACTAAGCATCTAACCTAATCGATGCATTTTAGACAACTATGTCTGTAGGTGTAGATGCTCAAAAATGGTTCACATCTATGGTTTCATCACTTCCTCATACTAAATCATCCCATTTTCTCATTCCATTAACTATGATCTTTTGGCCAACCTGATTGTGTCTCAATAGTGTCTATCATCATTCATATTCTCTTTCAAATCAATTGCACATAATTTTGGAACCATTTCAACATCATCAGAAACCATTTCAAATCGACTCAAAACTATTTCATATCATTTTGAAACCATTTCAAATCAACTCAAAATCACACAAAATCAATCTTAATCAACTTAGAATGTGTCAAAGATATCAAAGCAATCATCATCTATCCAATCCTAGGCATTGTTGTTCCTTTTAGTGCCTTTGAAACCTATCAATCTATCAAATCTTATCAATTAGACCTTAGCATTTTCATGGCTCTTAGTGCTAGGTCAAACTATCATTCATGTCATCTAATCTTTGACATTGTTGAGTCTTTAAAAGTTAGATCATGACATCATCAAACCATTTTAATAGTATTGACTGAGTCTGTCAATATTATTATGATCAACCCTATCAACCAAACTCGATCCTATAGCATTTTACAATGTCAGTTAAATGTTACATAATTTTGGTTCATGTCATGTGTCCTTGGCATGTTGTCAATTTTGATCGATCAAACAATTTGACCATGGATTTGGTCTATCCATCATCATTCTAGTCAATCTCCACTATCATCACATTTCATCAAAGGATATTGTCGCACTTATCAAATCAAACTGGCCAATCATCTATTAATTTTCTCTATAGGAGTAAATAACCCATAATTTAATCCTATGTCATTACTAATTATTCTTCTTGACTAACATCTTTAATTAATTGATATTTTATTAATTAATTGGTTCATCATTCTCAAATCATGGAAATTCTCAATTTCCTAAGTCATATTTTCCTCCATTAGTTTCATTTTCACTAATTTCTATTTGTGTGGAATAAAGGATTTTTAATTCAAATATTCCACATAGTATTGACATCATCATGACACTTGGGTGTGACACCTCGTGGATTCTCCTTTGACACTTGGTTAAGATATTTCATAAACCAATATTCTTATTCTCTTACACACATCCATATTTAGCTTCCTTTGTCATAGATTCTTGGCTTTAAGTGGGCTTGAGGTGTCATATGATGCATCATAGATTCTCTTCCCTCTTTAGCCAAGTTTGACTTCCAAGTGCCATACAATCCTACACTTGGCATCTTCTGTCATATGTGTCATGGATTCTCCAAGGAATCTCTTGCCATGTCACATATCCAAGGTGAAAATTCCAATGCTCTCATCCTTTGTGTTGATTATAAAATGATCATTCTTTCTCTCATTTCAGGTCCTTAGCTCTTTAGTATTTTTCCATTCCATCTCTCAAGCTTAAATCACATCGTAAAGTATTCTCATAGCATTATCATCACTATAGGCTTTTGCTTCAATATTGTGTACACTATTGGCCATTTGGAGCTGCATCATATGGAAAAGAAAGAAGGACATGGGAGCTACAAGTGAAGGATGAAGTTTTAAATTTGTTTTCTTGTTTTGATTCATTTGGCTTTCATGGTAGACTAGAGGGTGTTGACATATGATTATTGAGTTTTTGATTTTCTCATAATATGTTAGACAATAGCCCATTTTTTTGGTCCTACAATTGGTGAGCCCAATGTGAACATGCTTATCTAACTTGGGTTTTCTTGTCTTGTGCTTGTAGGTGCAAGGAAGGAGCTCATTTGGAAGGGTATAATGACCATATGCACTTCCTTATCACACCTAGATTAATTAGAGGATCTAGTATTATGGTTATATGCTTTCATTCTATGCATTTTGTTGGCTTTCTGTCCTAGGGTGCACTCTACTCTGTTAGGGCACATGTGGGACCCCTAGGAGAAAATTTTAGAGGCCTAAGAGCCAACATAACCCCTTTTTGATGTTCTTAAGTCACCAAATACACTTAGAACTTACCAACTACTCCCTTATGGGCCCAACCTGCACCATGTTCATAGTCTACACCATCTAGGCACACTTGGGTGTATAGGTTTTAGAATTTTTAGTTTTTGGCTCTTGCTTAGACACCATTTCCCACAACTTGCCACTAACCTCCCAACTACACCCAAGAACTACCAAGTGTGCCCTTCTAAGCCCCAAGTATACCATGGGTGTATTTAGCATTTTCTAAGCACACTTGGGGGCATTTTGGATCATTCTAGCCTTCTGGGGCATAGTTTTCTCTGTTAGAGTGCACTTGTTTCAAAGAAAGCACATATTTCAATTAGAATCTACAGCTAAGGTTTTCATTTGCTTCTAGGTTATAGGTTAGATGATTTTGTGTTACTAATGGTCTACTTTTAGGATGTGGTGATCATTAGATGAAGACATGATCATAACAAACTACTAATGCTTGTTTTGTAGGACATTGTGTGTTTGTCAAAACCATGTGTATGGAGTTATTAGAATAAATAAAACTTCATTTGGTGCTTATAATAAAGTTTTCTTTTCTACTTTTCATGTATATAGTGTTTAAAACCCTAAGAGTTACATGGACATATCCTCTCCCTTCACCATTCATGGATCTTGAGTGTAAGAGAAATCTATGTGACTTCTATAGGAAGCCTGCCTTGGACCAAGATACTTGATATTGGGTATGCCAGAGGACAACTTCAGAATGTTAACGGGCCAAAATCCAAGTTAATGTTCTAGCCACTATATAAAACTTGATTGCAGTGAAAGTGGTGTCAAAGGTATTGTTGAGTGATAGCTTTCCTCTAGTACCCTTGTGGTGCATGAAACCCTAGTTCTCAGGGCTACGAGACCTTCTGAGGAAGTTTATCATTCACTTGTTGAAATAAATACCCTTACTAAAAACTATGTTTTAGTGGCCAAAATCCTTTCTATCCACTGGCTCAAGGGGTCACCCATGCCCATGAAGACATCCGACAATTTTCTGTCCTTAGTAGAGACAATAGTCCCTTAGGAAGTCATGCCCCTTGGGAAGTGGATCTTGGTAGCCCTGAGAAGTGAGTGCGTTGTAAGGGGGAGCCTGTGGTGCCAAGATCCTAGGCTATTTTCTCTAGATAAGCACAACTTAACTTTAGTTCAAGTAGAAATTTAGTGGATACAGTCCTAAAGCCTAGTTTCTGGTGTGTTTGCTAACTTTTAACGATAGCTATTCTTGTCTTAGTGTGTCTTGTGTGTGTGTAAAACATTAATCAAGATAAAAACCAACTCTCAAATTTACACCTTAAACCTTGTCATAACATTACACATTGTCAAAAAGTTACAACCTTTGTCAAAAAATTTCAAACTTGGGTCCAATACATTCAAAACTTGGGAAACATGGAATACTACATCCCTAGAAGTGCTTGGCATACCTTAGGTTTCATCCCTGCATAGAACCACTTGCATTCACCCTAGTTTTGACCATCATACTTGCATTGTCTAGGCTTCATCTTGCATCTTCTAGTCCTCATTGTGCTACCTTCATCACCTTTTATATTGCACTCATTACGGTTTAGCCTAAATTCTTTGCATTCCAACCTGCAAATTTGCACTTTACATTGTCCATCTTGCATCTTTCCATACCTAACCATCATCTTGAACACTTTAACCATCGTTTTGGGTGTCATAAACATCATTCTAAACCTCCATTCTGGTCTTAACATTGTCCTCTATTGTTTAGCTCATTGTGACATCAATTTGGAAACCCTAGCACTTCAAATTGTCTTAGTTTCAGCCTAATTTAACAACTACCCTTGAAACTACCAACTACACCCAAACTGGCCCCAACTACACCATAGGCATAGTTGGTACTATTTGAGCACACTTGGCAGTCTAAGGACCAAGTTTGGGTTTCTAGACAACATTTTGAGACTTCAAAAGTGTCCTTAAGTACCTGGATAGGCCACCTATCTCAACATGCCCTAATTTGCATTTTGCACCTCCTAACCTTTATTTTCTTCACCTAGTAAATCATTCCTTGCATTTTAACCTTCATTCTACATATCCTAACCCATCATAACATCAACCCCAACATCCTACCTTCCTAGCATAGAAACTTGGCAACCACCCCACTCAGATTCGATAAACATTCAACCCATTTTCCCAACTGTGCCATGAAACTACCAACTGTGCCCAAACTAGCTCCAACTACACAATAGGCATAGTTGGTACTATTGGAGCACACTTTATGTCATCAGAGCATAGTTGGGCACTTGTATTACCATTTTAGGCCTTGAAATTGCATTTTAGGACCCCAAAATGGCATTTAGGAGCCTTTATAGGACCTCATTCTGCACATGACCCAAGACTGCATCTTGCACCCAAAACCTCATTTTTCATCTTAGGACATATCCATATTGCATATCTAATCATCCTAACCACCATATTGAGTCCCCTAAACATCATTTTGAACCCCAAAAACCTTTGAATTTAGTCAAAAATCCTAACGAAGTATGAGTCCTAGAATATCTCCTAGTGTTGATGGATGATGGATCTTGACTAGCCTTTTTATCTTTTCTTATCATTTTCTTTGGTCAAAATCTATCTATCTCTTGGTAGGTTTTCCCTTTTCATCTTTATCATTTTGATCTTTTTGTCTTTTATCACTTTTTGGTCAAGATCCAAAGTCCATTATCACAAGGTTAAACTCCTAGCCAAAATAATTTCTAAAGAGTTAACCTAAGTTCAAAACCTTGCATATACCTTTATCATTAGCATCATCATAATCTTAGTGTCTCTAAACATCATTTTGACTTACCCTAGTGGTATATCCCCTTCATCTTGCATTGTTCAAAACCTTAACATCATTTCCACTATCAAACCCTATCAACTTGTCTACTCACCAAATTGTCTTCTTGATCACTTACCCTCATTTTACATATCCCAAATGTCATTATCAAACCCTAGAGCACCATCCCTTACATAGTCCACCTTGTATACATCAACCTCTAGCATCATTATCAAGTCCAAAATCTAACCCTAACCTTCATTTTTCATACTATAGGGTCATTTTTATCTCCTCTAGTCAAACCTCCAAAATGTCACTTTGCATTTGCATTTTCATAGTTTCCCTAGGACATTTGCACTTGCATATCAAAACTGTACTTCATTTGGCACCTCCTTAGGTTTCATAACATCCTTAAACACCTAAAAATCCAAAAAACACTCATCTCTTGGATACCCACTTCTAGATTTTCAAGTTTTGACCTATGTTACCAACTACACCCCTATTTTATCAACTACACACTTCAGGTGCACAGTTGGTAGTTTCAAAGTGCACTTGGTAATTAGGGGTTTCACTCTAGATTCTAGAACCCTAATTTTTATTTCCATAGCCTTCATAGCATCCCAAAACCTTGAAAAATACTCAAATCATTCACATTTTGCATTTTAGGCATCCTAACACCTCTGTTTACCCATTGCATACCTCCTACTTACCAATTTCTTACCTTCAGGGCCCCAAGTGCACCAAGGGTGCACTTGGTATTATTTGAGTGAAATTGGTAGTTTAGGTGCACACTTTGGAGGCAAGGAGTCCATTTAGGTTTTCCTCCACTCCATCTACATCCTTAGGTATCATGCCAACACTCACAAGGACACAATTAGCTTAAAGACCTAAATAACTTTATCAACCTCTATTTTCTAAGGCACCAACACAACTGAAACCTCATTCAAGACAAAAGAAGAGCAAGAAAACCCAACAAAATTTTTATGAAGACCAAATTGAAGCATGACAACTATTACTTGCAGACACCTTAATCATGTATCCTCAAGGTCACCATAATCAAGAAATGATGTAGCAAACCATAAACAATTCACCTACCATGAGGCTTCCTTCAAACACTTCCCCTACACATGGGATGGTTCAATGGAGTCCTAACTTTGAACCCATATTCATGTCGATACCACCTAGAGGTGGAAGTGTACCAACCACACCCGAGGATGAACAAACACACTCCTTTGAATTGAGCAAACCCAATGCAAGTACCTTCAATTATAATACATCAAATGCACAACAAGATATTGTACAGCTAAGTGATGACTCTGATACTAACTATGCAATCAGTGATGAAGAAATGGCTAGGACATGTCAAGACAAAAATTTCCACAAAAATTTCAAACTTTTGGCAGCCCAAGACATTGTCAAATTCAACCCAAATGTGGAGGGACCTAAGTCCAAACATAAAACCAACACAATGATTAAAAACATACAACCCATGATCAGTTTTGACTTAGATAAGTGAAAACAACCTTTGGAGTTTTCAAATACAATAATGGCACCTATAAGGTCCCATCAAGACTCAACCATCAAAATTCTCCAAAGTACATTTGAACACATCAACATTAATCCCTTCTTTGATGAACCACAACCAATGAAAGGAAACAAGACTCTTCCTAAGTATCCCAAAAGGACATTAAAGCTTGATCTCAATTACATGGTCCAACAACAAGATGTGCCTAAAGGGACTTGTGCTCTAGGGATGCCAAACATACCTCCTTTGGAGGAAAATCAACAAAGTGCACCTTTGCTCCTAACTCTACCAAGTGTTATGACATCAAATGTTATGGAACCTCCCATGAGTAAACCATGTGAAACATCAAGTGCAACAATCCCTATTGACAAACAAAGGAAAAGTCTTATTGATATTACACCTATTCCCAAAAGGAACGTGCCTCATTGTCAAGTCAATATGATGTCCCAAGCAGAAACCTCTAACACACAAAGGTGCAAAAACAAAAATACAAACATGGTGATCAATTCTCAAGGAAATAACCAACTACCTTGATAACATCAACCTACAATAGTCCAAGGGCTTAATATTTCCAACACACATGTGAAATATCAATAGCAACATCAACCATAATAGTAACAACCTCAAGTGGTACAAGCATCCAACATCCCTAACACACAGTCCAACATAAATCCACTTGACTTGCATGCAATGTATCAACAATAATTCCAACAACATCAAGCCATGTTTGCTAAACAACAAGAGAAACTCAAACAATAGTTGGAATACCAAAGATGCCTTGAGCAACAAATTTCATACTAGCAACATTTTTTACAACAACAATATCTACCGCAACAACCTTAGCAAATACCTCTACAACAAAAATCACATACATGGTCTCACATACAACCAACTAAGGTATCCCAACAACAATCACAACAAATGGCATGACATCAACACATGGTACATCAATTTCAATTGATACCACAACAAGTTCCCTAGCATGTGTCACAATAGGGACCCTTTTGTCTTTGAGGTACCAATATACCTCCACCACCTAGTGACACATCACTGGACTCATTAGACACAAAAATGTCAGAACCGAGTAGACATAGTTCTCACACAACAAATGGTTTACTCATAGGCACAAAAGACTTGAAGGGAAAACTATCATACAAAACCCTAATGAAGAGCTATTACAAAAATTCAAACAACTTTCCAAACAAGTCAAGGCATTGGGAGTCCAAAAGAAATAGGCTCTATATATAGAAAGGGACATACATCCTAATCCATTTGAAAAAACTTTGTATATGCCTCCATTCCAAAAACATTTTGAGACTCCAAGTTTTGAAAAATACTGAGGAAAATGAAACCTTGTTCATCACATCCAAGAATTATGTGCCTCTTGTACCGAACTCAGTGATGAGCCCACTTACCTCATGAGATTGTCCCTCTATTCTCTAGGTGGGCCCACACTTGAATGGTACTCTAAACTTCCTGGTACTATCAAATCTTGGTTAGAGCTAGTAGACAAGTTCATCTCCCACTTTTCCTTTAACATTACGAATGAGGTGACACTTTCCAATTTGTGTTCAACCAAACAAAATATGGGAGAACCATTTATCACATTCCTACTTCATTAGAGAAGCTTAGTCAGTCAATGCTCACTAAACATTCCTAAAGAACAACAAGTTAACTTATGCATTGAAAAATTAGTCCCTAACTTAATGTATGAGGTCAAAATCAAGATTCCAAGCACCATTTCCAAACTGATGAAAAAAGGGGCTAGAATTGAAGATGCTCTTATTCATAAGGGAATCCTCAAGACAAACAAGGAAAACACAAACACCAACTCATCCAATGACAAGGCAAAAATTTTCTACAAAAATAAGAATGTGACTAATGATGGCATTGTGGATGCATATATAATTAGCACAACACAACCTTAACTAACTTTGAAAGGTGCAAACCCTACAAATTCACAAACTCCCAATCAAACATCACCTCCACAATAGAAAGCTGAGACTTCCATGTAGGATGAACTTCGATGACACCCTAGAACAAAAGATAGAAAATTCACACCATTGGGGATACCTTTTGAAACTGCACTTCAATAATTACTAAGTAATAACTTCCTGTAGTTACCCCCAATCAAAGATGAGTCACTGACTAAAGCTTCTTGGTGGGATGATAAAAAGTTTTGTGATTACCATTGCACTAAAGGGCATAAGATCTCATCATGTTTCAAACTAAAGCATGCAATACAAGACCTTATTGATGATGGTGTAATCATAGTTGGTCCATTACTACTAGCATCCAAATCTGATCACACTATTTTCAAAGATCCTTTGGGTAATCACGACAAAGAGAAACCTTCTAGTTCAAACTCAAAATCACAAGGTAATGTGAACTACATGCACACTAGATATGACTACACCATCAATTGCTTCAACGAATTTGATTCCTACATATCCACATTCCCCTTGAAGTTTGAAGACCGTCATTGCACTGTCACTACACGCTGTACCAAGATCACTCTACTTGGAGCCCCATCTAGACCTACACCCCTTAGTAGACCTGTTGCTCCTACTTCATCTGATTTTAGCCTTGTTGAACAACTCAGAAAGACCCCTACACAAATATCCATCTTGGACCTACTACACATGTTTCGCCAAAATTATAAGATCTTTAATAACGCCCTTAAAGGTTCAGTAGTCCTAGGTAACATTGATGTTTCCTAGTTCCAAGCCATGGTGGGGAACCTATTTGCATCACAACATATCACATTTTCACCTTGGTATATTCCTAAAGACAAACCCAACCACAATGAACCTCTTCACCTTTAAGTCTTTGTCCATAATGTTAAGGTTAGATGTGTCTTGATAGATGGAGGAGTAGGGCTGAACATCTACACTCTTAAGGTTGTCAAAGGTTTGGGTTATTCTGAGGACCATGTGGATCCCTCTCAAAGAATCGCAATAAAATCTTATGATGATGGTGAACACTTCTCTATGAGGGTCACCATCTTACCTATCAGAGTTGCTCCAACTACTAAGAATATTTTATTCTAGGTCCTATATATTGAAATTAATTGCAACATGATACTAGGACATCCTTGGCTTCATGCTATGAAAGAAGTTCCCTCTACATATCATCAATGTCTAAAGTTTTCCTATAACAATATGGGTTACCATCCCTAGTGATCTAGATCCATTATAATTTTTTGCTAATCTTAGAGATGTTACTGCATACCAAGTCCCAACAAATAATGAAGCACAACCCACAAATTCCTCTAAGTATGTGGATTCTAATATACTCCTCAGTAAGGCCAAGGAAAAGCTAAAGATTGAAGACAAAGTGTGTGAGACTACTTTCTATCTCAAGTATCCCACATTAGGGAGTTACTAATTTCTTCCCAATCTTATGGTAAATCACAACTATTGCAAGACCAACATTCTAAGATTAGTATGCAAAATGCCACAAATACATCTGCATGTATTGAGAAAGAAAAAGAACAAAAACTCACTTTGATATCTCCTAGAAAATATGGACCTAGGTTTACTATTGTGCACAAACAAGGCTATGATGGCTATAGTAGTCTTGGATATCAAAAACAATAAATAATTGAACCTATCACTACAAAAGGATGACCACCTAGTTTGGGGCTTGGATTCAAACCATAATGAATAGGTCCTCCAAGTACTACAATACCTACATGTAAGATTATGGATGTTTTGAATGATGAAAAGGAATCTGAGGATACCCATCTATAAACCAACAATCCTCTAGCTTCTGAGCATGACCTCAATGATACAATTAAATATAATTCCCATATCCATACCCTCAACCAAATTCCATTCAACACTGATGATGATATCCCCTCAAGTTATCCTAAACTATTGGATTGGGACCAACGTGGACCGCTAATCTTTGATCAATTTGACAATGATGATGTTCTTGGAACAAACTTTGAAATATATGAAGGCATTAAAATTAATGATCATCAAGAAGTAATATCTCCTAAAGGGAACACATTGGCATATATTGTGGGGTCAATTCCATCTTCTAGATGCAAAGAAAAAATGGCAAGAATAGGGTTCTTGGTGAAAATCAAAAGGTGCCATTAGATTATGAAAACTCAAAAGCTAAGTAACTCCCAAGGATACAAGATGAAAAAGATGATGCCATGAATATCAGTGTTCCAATGTTCAACATGCCACAAAGTCTTTTTGGGCAATCTCAATCAACATTCATATGGGAAATTTTTGGTCTCAATCCTCCAAATCCTTCCTTATATCCAGTTGTTTATCCCCAAATCCTACTACCTAGTTTGTCCAATAACCAAAATACAACCTCTATCTAACAAGCCTTTGAGCATGTCATCATCAGTGACATCCCACACAACATATCCATTGACCCATTTATCCTCAAATGTCTTGATTTGTAAGAGGAAAATATTATCTTACATATGGTACACAATGGTATGTCTCAAGGTCTCTCCAGTCAGACTTGGATCAAATCCTACATAGTTATGGTTAGTTTTGGGTCACAAGATTATCAGCTAGTAGCACCAACAATAGATTTCTTCTTAACATTCATGATTCTATCTAAAATTCTTTAAAAATGGCAAAAAGTCTTGAAAAATATCAAAAAAAGAGAGCAAAAAGTCATGAAAAAAAGAAAAAGAAAAAAGTGAGAAAAGTCATGAAAAAATGGATGCCTTAATGAAAGCCTAGCACATAGGCATCTTGGCATGAAAATTTGAGTCAAGAGAAAAAATTCACCCAAAAGTGAAAACCTGGCAAATAGGCACTTTGGGAAAGTACCATGGCAAAAACTTGGCAAATAGATGCCATCTATAATCAGTTGTTGGTCATCCATCTATCGGGATTCCATCTATTTTTTTCTCCTTTCATCATTCCCTAATCATATCCTTTGTATTGCAAGACATCCCTGGTCACTTGTCATGGCCCACAAACTTGTTAATATCCATTGTTATCTTACCTAAAGCATCACCAATTTGTATATACTCTATCATTGGCCTTTGTACATAGTTTACGTCTTGTTTGGGGGCATATTACCTACATGGTACACGAGTTTGAATTTGAATTGGGGGCATGTCCCTAAGCACTTTTTATCCATTGGATCAATCACAAAACAGATTAGAGCTAACACTTGCATATGCTTTTATGATCTTGAACAAATCCTAAAAATTCAAATAAGACCCTGAAAAAATTCAAATACGATCCTGAAAAAATCCTAAAAATTCAAATTGATCCTAAAAAATTCTAAAAACCATAAAATATCCTGAAAAAGCACTAAAAATCATAAAATGTCCTAAAATTTTTTGGAAAAATCATAAAATGTCCTGGAATAATCATTAAAAATCATAAAAGGTCCTTAAAAAATCACTAAAAATCATAAAATGTCCTGAAGAAAATCTTTAAAATCATAAAATTTCCTGAATAAGTGAGCCACACAAAAAAATCAAACATCCTCAAAAACCCTAAAAATCACAAAACCCATCAAAAAATTGTAATAAACCTTGTACATAATCACCCCTTTTTTGTGAACAATTGCAATTTCATAAACTAAAACTCAAAGCATTGCACTTCAATGGCAATCAGACCTATTTGAGCAATGTAAACCAATAGTCAATCCAACATGTCACTATGAACCTATCAACTAAATAAACAACTAGGACCATCACATGATCAACCTATAAGACACTATCTGAAGACCTCAAACACTAAAAAGTAAGTAATAATGGACAAGAATAGCTACTAGCTCATGTTGTTTAGTGAGTGATTTATTTTTGCTTTATTTTTTCTTCGATCATGTACCTATGCCACTTCATGATATAAACAGATCTATGAGAGTGGTTAGGATGGTTCATGGTCATCTTTTACCTTCTACCTATTAAAATGTACCTTTGACAGTCTGGAGCATGTATATATGCTTTCGGAAGGACATGGACATTTTCTATCTACATCGTGCTTGTTTACACAAAAGGTTGCATTCTGCGCTCTAGCCCTTTATGGCATGATGCATCACACTCCTTTTTCCATATCAAAATAAATCTCCATTTAACATATAGTGCACTCTACAAAAGAAAAACTCTTCTCATCATACTAACAATTCCTCATCTCATCTCCTCCAACTTCTATGTCTTCTTCACCTACTACCTTGCATCTCATTGTTGACAAATTGACCTACCATATGCATATCCTAGTCAATTTCTCAAGGGGGTACCCATATATATAATTCCTACTAGGGAATGTTGTTATGGCCTTCTCATTAGTATTCTTTGACACAATGCTCTAAATCACATTGTATCAAAGAGGGGAAAAATGTAGATGCTCAAAAATGGTTTGTATCTATAGTTTGATCAAAATGAAGATCCATTTGACATATAGAGATATTTTTAAAAGAAAAATTCACCTCACTCTATTTAGTCCTCATCTCATCTCTTAAGTCTTCTTTCATTCATATCTTCATTCACCACCATGATCATGTGTTCTGATACACCAAATCATCTTCATCTTGCATTCCTACATTATGGCATCATCCTACACTATTTGTCAACCTTCTAGGCTTTCCACCTAGTCCAGCCTTAGTTTGAACCTTGTTTGATCAATTTTGAACTAATTTTAACCACTTAAACCACCTTTGACTACATTTTAACATGTTTCTAACACCCCCCTAGGGTTACGCTAGTCCAACCCAAGTTTTAGGTCAATCTGGGACCATCTGGACCTTGTTTAGACTCCCAGAGCATCCTAGGGCGTACACCCAGGGTACACTTGGTCATACCAAGTGTTTCAAGTGTGCACTTGGGCATTCCAAATGTGGCCATGGCATATTTGGATGTGTTTTGAGCACGTTGGGGTGTTTGGATTCCCTAACTAGCCCTAGGACCCCTGTTTGATCCTGTTTGACCCTGTTTGACCCTGATAGACTCTTAGGTGCCTAAAAAGTAGGAAAAAGAATGGAAAAGAATGAAAATTTATAAAAGTACAAATATGGCCTCAATTTATTCATTGAAGGTCTAGTGTCTGCCTGTCATCGGAAGGTACGCATTGTTCACCATAGTGTTGCTCCCTGGGTAGCCGATCCATTCTCCTTGCACCAAAGCTCTTTTCTTCCAAAAGTGAAGGTATAAATAACTTTAATAAACCTCTCCAAGCCCTTATATAGTTTTTTTCTACCTAGATGGATGTGCAAGAAGCCATTTCTATGTTGGTCGCGATGCCCTTTTGCACTATGGAGCCCATAACTTTCATGTCTTAGCTCCAATTTTTGATCCGTCAGTTGCTATGGTTTTTTTTTCTCGTTGTCAATGAAATTGACCTATCATATGCCTATGTTGTTCAATTTCTTGATTGGGCACAAATATATACCACCATTACTAAGGCATGCTTCTATGGCTTTTTTGTTAGCATTCTTTTACACAATGCTCTAAATCACATTGTATCAAAGAGGGGCAAAATGTAGATGCTCAAAAATGGATCACATCTATGGTTTCATCACTTCTTCATACTAATTCATTCCATTTTCTCAATACACTAATTCTAATCTATTTGGCCAACTTGATCATATCTCAATAGTGTTTGTCATCATTCATACACTCTTTTACATAATTTTCATATCATTTCAAAATCATTTCGTATCAACTCAAAACCATTTCAAATCAACTCAAAATCACCCAAAATTACTCTGAATCATCACAAAAGATATCAAACATCCAAAATCAATCATCACCTATCCAATCTTAGGCATTTTTGTGGCTTTTAGTACCTTAGAAACCTATCAATCTATCAAATCTTATTAATTTGACCTTACTACTATCATGGCTCTCAGTGCTAGGTTAGACTATCATTCATGTCATCTGATCTTTGACATTATTGAGTCTTTCAATGTTTTTGAAATTAATAGTGAGCAAAAACAAGGGGGTCAACCCGTAACAGTCAAAAGGTTGGTAACCAGCACATTACCAGCCAGTAACAAAAATAGACAAATAGAATAGGAGTACCAGTAGGCAGAGACTTAAACCATAAACCAAAAATAAGCTAGAACCAAAAAGGAAACAACCTAGCTACCCAGGCCTAATAAAATCTTAAATACAATTGATTACCAACAAAACCATAACTGCCATAAAAGTATATAAAGTCTTTGGATCCTTAGATCCCCATAACTTAACAAAACTAAAAAAGACTTAGATTTCTTTTTTCCCTTTCCCCTTGCATGAAGTAGAATCTGGGCCCAGTCATCGGCAAGAAACTTGAAGAGTAATTTGTTGTCCTCCATGTCCAAGCCAGCTTCCTCCTTCTCCTGTGCTAGCAATTGGAGGGTAGTAGTAGCAGCATGAGTAACTTTAAGTCCAAACATGGAGAAGGTGAAAAACCCCTCCTCCAAATCTTTGACCCTTTTCTCCAAGTTTTTGTAGTGCTCTTCCACCACCTCAGTCTCCTCTTTATGCTCCTTAACCTTCTTTGCAACAACCTCCATCATTTTCTATCCCTATGGTTTATCTTGTAACACTCGTGGGTTAGAGGAAATCTTTGAATTTTCCTTAACAAGGGAAGAAATGGTAATTGGGGAATTAACCTTTTTGCTCATCTCCTCACAAAAAGTAATAGGTTTAAGTGAGAAGCTAGCTAAAACATGGGTTGTCTTAGTATTCCTTTCTTTTCCCTCTAACACTTGAGTTTGAGTATCATCCATCAAAATGTTCCTAAAATTGAAACCTTTTTCCCCCCCCTCATTACCTTCATCCTTTTTGGAGTTGGAAATATTTTCCTCCTCCCTTCTATCATTTTTATTTCTTGAGCTATCTTCTTCAACTTCCTCAATAGGGTATCTGATGGACTTCTACTTAACCCTAGCCTGGGACTTAGCTAACCTACCAGACCTTCTTCTTGCTTTCCCCCCAATATCCTCACCAGAATCCTCTCTGAGAACCTCAGCGACCTTATCAAATTTAATTTTCTTGTTTCCCTTTTGTTCTAGGGCTATGTCAGATTTTTTCTTTTTCTTAGTATCCTTGCTAGGAGATGGCCTAGGAGTATAGATTTTCATCCCTGTATTGGAGCTCGGGGGGGAATTCGGACTATGGCGGGGGTTTTGCACTACAACCTCTCTGGGGGGACACAAAGCTAAGTGTAACTGATACAAATAGAAAAGTAACCCCTAATGAATAATGGTGAAGTTTAAGCCTTTACTCTTTTTTTCCCTAATATCATTAATCATATCCTCAAGCAAATGTAGAAGGAAAAATGGAATGGAAATGAAATCCCTATTTCTAAAGTGATTCACCAAAGGAAAATGATAATAATAGAACACTCCAAACTTAGCTTCCAGTGTGAGATACTTCATCAGGACCAAACACACATCATCCCAAGGCTCAGGTAACTTATCCCTTTTAAACCCTCCTCTGTAGCGAATTAGCTCCTCATTCTCTGCGAAGAAGTTATTCATGCTAGCCTCATCTGAGACTTTAGTAACTTTCTTCCATTTTTTTCCCTTCATCGTGAGTCTTGTTGCCATGGAAATTACCTCCTCCATGACTTGAAATGTAATGTCATTAATTGTAACCTTCCTGTCGTTCCAATTATTCACAAATTGTAATGCATAATTTTCATCGTACCTAGCCATGGACATCATATAGGGCAAAAAAACCCCTATCTTTTAGAAGATACCAGGTCACCATCCTATCCTTGAAGTTCTCTAATCTCGTTGGTTCCAACCAATTTAGATCACCTCCCATTTCAATTCCTCCACTATCTGGCCTCTCTTCCTCAGAAATATGCATAAGAACTTTATCACTTTCAAATTCTCTGTGGCTACTCTCTTGCTTAAATCCTTTGAGGAAATAGGGATCAAAATTATAGACCCATTTATGATGTGTTCCAAAATCCTATAACATCTTATTATGAGATTCATGGGTATTAAAAAACCTAATTTTCTCTCCCCGTCGATTTCTGACATCCCAATCCATAATATCTATCATACTTCCTTTTGCAGAGTGATTCAAAGCTTGCAACGAGTTTCCATAATTACAAAAAGACAATTTCCTCAATTTGTAATTACTCAACTTCTCAATGGCATTATCAACTATTTTAATAATATTGACTATGTCTTTCAATATTATTATGATCAACCTTATCAATCAAACTCAATTCTGTAGCATTTACAATATCAGTTAAATGTTACATATCTTTAGTTCATGTCATGTGTCCTTGGCATATTATCAATTTCAATCAATTAATTCATGGTTTTGGTCTATCCGTCATCATCCTAGTTGATCCACATCATCCTCATATTTTCACCAAAGGATATTGTTGCACTTATTTAATCAAATTGGCCAATCATTTTACTAATTTTCTCTATAGGATTAAATAACCCATAATTTAATCCTATGTCATTTTACTAATTATTCTTCCTAACTAACCTCCTCAATTAATTGATATTTTAATAATTAGTTGGTTCATCATTCACAAACCATGGAAATTCTCAGTTTCCTAAGCCATATTTTGCTCCATTAATTCCATTTTCACTAATTTCTATTTGTGTGGAATAAAGGATTTTTAATTCAAATATTCCATATAATATTGACATCATCATGACATTTGGGTGTGACACCTCATGGATTCTCCTTTGACACTTGGCTAAGATATGTCACAATCCAATATTCTTATTCTCTTACACACATCCATATTTGGCTTCCTTTGTCATAGATTCTTGGCTTTAAGTGGGCTTGAGGTCTCATATGACACATTATAGATTCTCTTCCCTCTTTAGCCAAGTTTGACTTCCAACTGCCATACAATCCTACACTTGGCATCTTGTGTCATACACATCATGGATTCTCCAAGGAATCTTTTGCCATGTCACATATCCAAGGTGAAAATTCCAATGTTCTCATCCTTCGTGTTGATTATAAATGAGCATTCTTTCTCTCATTTCAGGTCCTTAGCTCTTTAGTATTTTTCCATTCCATCTCTCAAGCTTAAATCACATCTTCAAGTATTCTCATAGAATTATCATCACTATAGGCTTTTGCTTCAATATTGTGTGCACTATAGACCATTTGGAGCTACATTATATGTAGAAGAAAGAAGGACATGGGAGCTACAAGTGAAAGAGGGAGTTTTAAACTTGTTTTCTTATTTTGATTCATTTGGATTTCATGGTAGACTAGAGGGTTTTGACATTTGATTATTGAGTTTTTGATTTGCTCATAGTATGTTAGACATTAGCCCATTTTTCTAGTCCTATAGTAGGTATGTTGCCTAAAGTCATCAAGCAATGAGGGTGCTATTGGAATTCTTTAGAATAATTGAGAGGGGGGGGTGAATTGTTATCCAAGGTATAGATGTGCAAGTAAAACTTCTCATAATTTAGTGAACCCATATCCATAAAACATTTTCATCATGGATGCAACCATTAGATCATACAATCACTTAAACTTATAGGTTACTATCAAATCAGCTTTGCAAAAATATAAACATGAAACATACGAGATTCAATAACACATTTGACACAATGATTTAATGTGGAAACCTAATTTGGGAAAACCCACCAGTAACATGCTATGCATTCTCACTCTTTTGAAGTGATACCCAGTGAAAGGCTAGCCCTATTAAAGGTTACAATGCACACTATTAAATGTGACCTACTTAAAGGATTTCAATCACCCTATTAGGAGTGAGCCTTGTTAGAGAACTTTAGATCATTCACTTGGAATGTCACCCAGCTATAGGATTTACAAATGACTATTAGGTCAACCTTAATCCAAAGGATTTACCCTAGACTACTACAATGATTAGAAAGTAACAATAAGGCTTGATCTAATAACAAATTACAACACACACTTGCAAATTGCAAATCTTTCTTTTCAATCTTCCATTGTGCTTGGCTTTCATAGACTTTAGCTTTGATAGCTTGTTCACCCTTCAAGAATCCATACCCTTAAGCCTTCTTTCTTTGCTTACCAATGCAGACTCTTCTCTTAGGTCACTGAATGAAGCAATACACTAGACTTCTTGTTTTCTTTAGGTTCTCGCACATGACAACATTTTCTTCTAATCAACGATCTATGTAAATAGAAAATTTTTAAAAAAATCATTCATCTTCCATTATCCAGTTTAGGGTTAAGTTAGATTTGGTATGATTCAATGAATCTATCCATTATTTCATTTCATTCCCTTCTAGAAAATTCTCCTTCAATCTTCTTCGAATTTGTGTTAAAATGGTTCACCATGAATTCTATGCCACTAGCTCATCAAGCTTATCTTCCACATAGTTCACACAATCCAAGAAATTAAACTTTTTAGCTTAGATTCATCAAGTTCATGATCTTTCTCATAATCTTGACACTCGACATTAACTTGCTTCTGATGTGTTACCATGCTTTTAGCACCAACTATTTAAACCTTGAAAATTGGTCCCATAAAAAGAATCTCCAAATCATTCTAATGTTTTGGTTGCTTTTTGTTGCTAATGATGGTTTTTTAGATTTTGACTTGTATAGAAGGTGATATTTTAAAGTTATTTTGAAGTTGAATTTGAACCCCAAAGTTCAATTCAAGGTTTGAGTTCAAGTTCAGGTTCAAGAATTAGAGTTTCAGTTTATGATTCATGCTAGAATTCAAATTCAAGTATCACTTTCAAACTTCAAGCTCATTGGTTCAAAGGTACAATCATTAATACAACTTCATGGTTCATATTTCCATCATTCCAAAGCATTGATTCAAGTTCAAAGGTTAGGTTCTTTGGACATTTGGTCAAACACAAGGGAGATTTATTGCCAAAATTTTGATATAATGGGTAACGTGGTATATGGAATGAGAAATCTAATAGGGATATATTAGATATATTGGTTAAAGAGACAAGGAGGTTACAAATATCAACATGGAAACATGCACAGATCATATGAGCTCTTTAGATATATGTTAAATATACATGATGCAAGTTTTAGATTATCATCTACATATGTGCAGATAATTTGAAATATTGGTCTATTCAATTTGATACCATTAGGTCATACTAGAGTTCATGACAAAGCCTACATAGAGAATTCTACTAGCTTCAGTTGTACAAGATTGATACTAAATTTTAATATTCAGAATGATGATTCTCCTAACTCACCAAAGACAAGGGGTTAATTCATTAACAAAAGGGCAATTGTGATATGTTTAGTAAAATGGCAATTGGCAAGAATTTGGTTGTCACATTAATGGATAGATATTAATTATTAGTGCCAAGCTTAAGAATGGAATGCATACCAAACATTCAAACTGGGATGCATGACTCATATTCTAACCGTTCATTTATCTTATGAACACATGATGTGTTAATAGTTTGATACAAATAGCCTAACCCGAGCATGGTAGAAAGATTTTATACACCCAAAATTTAATATCATGGTATTAAAAAAAATCATAACCCCTCATGAAGTTCTTGGGTGTTAATAGTGTGAATTTCACTAATCATATTTCAAACACTTGATTGGAATAAGATGACACAAATATGGAAAATGTAGGTGGAGTTTGTCTTCATTGTGATGATGAAGCATAGGAGCCACCACTCATATGGGAAGATATTGATAAATCATAACCCCCAACTGAATCGAGGCCCTTGCTATCACCTTTCTATGATAGACCACAACATGCATCTTAGGTGAATGGTAAACTATTTTTTTTAATACCCAAAGCATTTAGTCTCTAGGCTTGGTGGACTATTTTGATATGTAAGTAGTGGCAATACAAGATGCCTTTGTAATCCATAAAGAGTCAATAGATGTTATTTCTAAGCACAGAAATATAAGGTTCTATTGATATATAGTTCTAAAGACCATGCCAAAATAGAGATCATGGTCACCATTAGAAGATGAAGGCTCTTCTATTACCAATTGTTGCAAAGTTTTTTTATAGGTTTGCTTGATAATATATTAAGTCTCTTGTTTAATGGTAGATTGTCTTCGATTACCCTATCTATGAATCTATAGTCAAGAAGGTACATCTACCATGAATAGAGAACATTCTAAAAGCTACTAGTAGATGAGTAGATTGCACAACCTTGGATTTACTAATAATCAAATCTCTTAATGCCACATGGAATGAAATAGAAAAGCATATTAGTTTAAAAATATAATGAGGATAAGAGTCACATCCCCAATGTCCAATGACACCTTCAGATGGGATATAGAAAGAATTATTTGTTTAGCAAGTCATGGGCCACCATCCCATACCAATTCAACAAAATTGCCTTGACAAGGTGTCAATCAATAAAGAGGATGATGCTCCAATCGAATAAATGATTCTCAATGGAGTGATAAGCTCACTACAGAATGAATATAGGATGAGATTGTGTTTGGAGTACTCGATAGCTAACATATATCCTTGATTGACTCCATGACCAATTGGATCCAAAATGGATAGCAAAATTAGATGACCCTCCTGATGCAAATGATAATCATCGGCAATAGAATGACATAATAAAAAAAAATTATATTACATGTCAAGTATGTATGTGTTATGTGTGCTTCATATAATAAACTCAAGCTAAGAATATAATGTTCTTAAAAACCAAACATTATAAGCTTTCCAAAATACTTACAGAAGGAGATGATGGACAAGAATTAATTTCAATAACTAAAAGAGAACCGACAGAGAAAGGATATAAATATGTTGATGAAAATCAAGCAAGAGGTTCTTCTTTTCTTGGAGGAGTCTATAAGTTTTGAAGCTGAGATTACAGAGAAGGAGTACAATTTGTAACAGGGGAAAGATATTTATTTTATGCCGATTGATTGTAATAAAGGGATGGAACAATATTATTATTGTTTTGTCATATTTCTAAAATAAAGAGGAATATACATGTGTTTGGTCTTGTGGTCATGTACATTTGTATTTCTGATTTGGAAGGATTCAGAGTCCTTTTATTTTTATTTTAGATGCAGTCCTGTATTACTATGTTGAATGTGATATGAATAGTCTTGTGGTCATGTAGTCACATTTTTGAATAAAGATATTTATAGCTTTCTTTCTCTCTCTTATGTAATATGAAAGATTGGTTAGGTATTCTTCTGGCTACCTATTCATCTTTCTCTTTCTATTCAATTTATAAATCTAAAAATTGCATTCATTCCATGTCTATGAATGAATTTCATAAAACCTTAAGTACCTTCGGGTTAAAGGTACATCCTATCATTTAAATTCATTGCAAATTTGCAAATGAGGGAGTTGTACCTCTTAATTCAAAGGAAAATTATCAATTAATGATAACTAATCCAACTATTAGTGTGTTTTGTTCTTCCTAATCAGGCATGTTGAGTCATTATTTGTGTTTTTGTCTAAAGGAAAAATCTGTTCACTAACATGATGCTTGGCACATACTACATTGCTTGACATCTACTATCACACTCAACACGAACTAAAGTTTACTAGCGCTTGGCATCAACTAAACTTTACTCGGCTTACATTGTATCACTCAATTTATACTAAAATATACTTTCCTTAGCTCCAACTAATTTTTTGGTCATCTTAAACTAACTTTTCTTGGCACCTACTATGTAGATTGCTAAGCTTGGCAAACATAGTTCATTTAACTTGTTCTTCTGAACTTAATCAATGTATCTATCCTTTACAACCTTAAGCATATTATCAATGCACTATAAAGTCATTGTCTTAACTGATCCTTGTACTCCTTTTCCATATCATAACTCAACCTTTCCTCTAGGTGCTATTGTTACCCTATTTGATCAAATCCTTTTTATCAATCAAAAAAATGATAGTACTTAGATCATATAAGCAATTTTCTTACCAGCAAGTAGAAGGTTTGACATTAGTGAGAAAACAATGATTGAAACACATATGCATATTTGTATCAATATATTTGCAGCAATCTCCCTCTTTGGCATTGATAACAAACCAAACTAACCAAACTTAATTAGTACAACCAAAAAAATACCAAAAATTAAATAATTCCTTGTATTGAAATCTATCCCTCTATTAGCAACTTTACATCTTCTGAATAGGTTACAAAATTATGTTATGATCAATAGACAATCAATCAATTCATCCTTATGACTCCCTCTAGATCACCTCTTATATCTCCTTTGACATTAACTCCTCTTTAGTAGGTATTCATGTTTCTTCTTTGGTTACTTTCATCTATCTCTTGGACAATAATATCTCCCTCAGTAGTCAAGATTTCTCCCTCATTTCTCCCTTAGTACGATTTCCCCCTCTTTGACAATAATGCCATAGACTTATCATCTTAATATGTAGATATGAACATTTTTAGTTTCTCCCTTGGTCACCTAGCTTGTGACTTATTTGTAACTCCATCTCTTTGATTACTTTAGGTACTAAAGTAAGATACACTTGATCAATGTATAACATATGTCAATCAACTTGTTTGACACATGACACTCCTCATGCTTCTTAGATAGCCTTTGATAGGGATATCTCCCCTATTTTACCTCTTAGATACTCATGAGAATCCTTAGGCAATTCTTTTGTGAAGATATCAGCCATTCACTATTTTGTGTTAACATATTCCATCTTCACCTCTTTATCTTGAACTAGCTATCTCAAATAATGATACTTGATTGTAATGTGCTTAGTCTTTTTATGCATCATAGGATTCTTTGATATATTTATAGAACTTGTATTATCACAATAAAGTATCATAGTTTCAGTTCTTTCCTCCTGCATACCTTTGAGTAGCTATTTGATCCATATAGTGTTTGTATAATTTATTGCAGCAACAACATATTTAGCTTTAGCAGTAGATTGAGAGATGAAGTTTTATTTCTTGCTAGTCCATGTAACTAGCCTTTTGCCTAATAAAAATGCTCATCTACTAGTGCTCTTTTTTTCATCAATATTTCCAACCTAATCAACACCAATATAGGCTCTTAATTCAAATTCCTCATTTTTCTTATAGTATAAACCATAGTCTTCTATTCCTTTTAGATATCTCACTATTCTCCTAACTTCCATCAAATGATCATCTCTTGGATCAACAAAGAATCTTGAAACTATCACAATAGATAATGCAATATCAGGTCTATTGTGTACTACATATTCTAATTTGTCAATCATAGACTTGTATAATGTTTGATTCACCTTAGTTGAATCATCATTCTTTGACAATTTATATTCTATCATCATAGGTGTCCTTACTAGCTTGGAATCCTCCAATCCAAAAGTTTTCAATATCTCCTTTACAAACTTTGAATGAGTAATGTACATACCATATTTTATCTAATGTACTTGCAAACCCATAAAGAACTTTATATATCCAAACATAGACATCTCAAATTTTTTCTTCATTTACCTTGCAAAATCCTTACATAAAGTATCTTGACCTCCAAATATGACATCATCAAAAAAAAATTAGATAGTTAAATAAATTTGTCTTTCTCTATCTTCAAGTATAGATTGTTGTTATCATCAATCCTCTCAAATCCAATCTACACAAGATAATTATGAAGCCTTTCATACCATGCTCTTGGTGCTTTCTTCAAACCATATAAACCTTTGTGTAGTCTACATACCATGTTTTTATTGTTAGCATCAACAAATCCTTCTCGTTGTTATATATATAAACCTCTTCCTCCAATATACCATCTAGAAATGTAGATTTAACATCCATTTGATAAACTTTAAAACCTTTGTATGCAAAGTAAGCAAGAAGAGTTATTACTCCTTCCAATCTTGTAACAAGGGGAAATGTTTCTCCATAGTCTATCCCTTCTTCTTATGCATATCCTTTACGAACTTATCTTGCCTTGTTCCTTGTGACTTCACGATTTTCATCTAACTTATTTCTATGTATCCACTTGGTACCAATCACATTTTTATCTTATGGTCTAGGAACTAGAGTCCATGTCTTATTTTTTTCAATTCGTTCAATCTCTTCTTTCATAGCTTTACTCTAGTTGGTATCCTCTAAGGCATCTTTCACTATTTTAGGTTCTTGCATGCTCAGAAAACGCATATCATTTCTTAACTTGTTCAGTTTCATTGGTATAGCATCTTCATCTCCAACAATTTGTGTAGCAAGGTGATGTCACTTGACATACTTAGACAATGTTGGTTCTACTCAATTTTCTTCACTTGGTCTCTCAACTTTTAAATCACCATGTACATCTCTATTAATAAAATCAACATCTCTTTCATGGACACTAATCTCAAAATTAGAATGTGCCTCAACCTCATTCTATAATTTGGTACCTGAATGTAGCTTGGTTCCTAAATGCAACTCAACATTCATAATATGTAACTCGACAATCACTAAAACTTGTTGTCGGTTTGAAACTTGATTTACATCATCTTCATCAATGGGCATACCTTCATAAAATTATACAAATGATTTGTATTCTTATGATTCCTTCATAGGTTCAGCCTCATGTACTTCTGAATATTCATCAAATTTCACATTTGCAATTTTCACAAATTTGTTAGTGTTAGTATTTAAACACTTATAAGATTTACTTCTTGTGGAATAACCAAAGAATATACCTTCTACATTTTTTTACATCTAGTTTACCATTCTTGAAATTCTAGAGAATATAACACTTCCTTCCAAATACCTTAAAATATTTTACATTGTGTGAGTATCCATAACATATTTCAAAAGGTGTTGAATAAGTACCTTTCTTGACTTGCACATGGTTCAAGGTATAGGCAATTGTACTTACAATTTCTCTCTTGTATTTTAAAGAAACATTTTCTCCATCATGAGTGTCCTAGCACAGTCCATTATAGACATGTTCTTCCTTTCAATAATTACATTTTGTGGAGGGATCCTAGGAGTGGATGTCTGTCTTTTGATTCCCTTATCATTGCAAAATATCTCAAACTCATTTGATGAAATTCTCCTCCTTTGTCAGATCTCAAGCATTTCAAACTTTTACTTGTTTCCTTCTCAACTCTTGCTAAGTACCACTTAAACATTTGGAAAGTATCAGATTTCAATTTTAGAAACATAACTATCATCATTCTAGAATAATCATCAACAAATAGCATAATGTAATTATCTCCTTTGTAGCTTTGCACTTCAATTGGTCCACACAAGTTAGTATGAATAATCTTTAATATTCCTTTAGAGGTATGAGGCTTACTCTTAAGACTTGAATTTGTCATTTTTCCTACCTGACATTGTTTGCAAATTATATTATTAGGTTTGTTCAACTTAGGCAAACCTCTAACTCTTCCCATGTTGCTATTACTAACCAAGTTATCAAAATTAACATGACATAATCTCTTGTGTCATAGCCACACATCATCAAATGCTACAATTAAGCAAGTGACATTCTCTATATCAAGGTAGAATAGATTACCTCTAGGTTGATCACCTTTTCCAATCAATTTTCCATTAGTAACATATATCTTAGCAATCTTATTCTAAAACTCAACCTTACAACCTGAATTATTCATTTGTTACACACTCAACAAGTTATAGTTAAGTCCTTCAACATAATAAGCATTTTCACATAAAATATTTTCTATGAGTTTGATAGAACCTTTTACTTTTATCAAACAGGATGCATCGTTACCGAACCTTACACTATTTCCATCATAATAATTCAAGGTAATGAACTTACTTTTATCTCTAGTCATGTGATGTGAACACCCATTGTCAATGATCCATTTGTCATTCTTGTTCACACAAGACACTAGTGTAGTTGCCTCATCCTCATCAAATTCATCTTTCATTACAACATACACCACTTCATCATCATGATCGTCAGATCCATCTTTTGTTTCATCTTCAGTAATGTAGCAAGACTTCTTGCCTTTGTCTTTGTAATATTTGCTGTCTTCATCTCTTCTTCTTTGGACATTTGGCAGCAATATGACCAACCTTATTGCAATTGAAACACATGATAGGTAAATTATCTTTGAACTTGCCTTTACCTCTATGAAATCTCCTTAATAGTAGTTCTTGAAGTCGATCTACATCTTCCTCATCTGTATCACTATCACTAGACTTAGAGTTTACCTTTTCCTTCTTCTTCTCGTTAGGTTCCTTTAATGGTAGCTTGGCTTTGAAAGAAGATTCAACATTGTCAAGTTTGTAATTATCAAAATTACATAGCTCAAAAGTAATGAACCTACCTACTAGACCTTCAAGAGTCAAATTAGTGCTCGATATACATCTTAATTCTTGTATTGCAAAAACTCTAATAGCATAAATGGGAAAAACTTTCTCAAGACTTTTCTTAGTATAGTCTCATCATCTATTTTACTAGTAGATCTACTTATTGCATTAGAAACATCTTTTATCCTAGAGAAGTATTGAGCAATATTCTCTCCTTCTTGCATTCTCATATCATCGACTTACCCCTAAGACTTTCAAATTTGGCTCTTAGAACATCTTTATCGCCTAAATAAATAGTGTGTAGAGCATCCCACATTTTCTTTGTAGTGTCATAATCCTTCATATCATCAAACTTGGCATAACTTAGGGTAGAGGAAATCTCCAACGTTGTCTTGTTATGTTCTTTCTTCTTTTTTAGATCTTTAATAGTTAGGGCTCTAGCAAGATCAACATGCTCTATGGTGATGGCAGATTATGCATGATCTCCAAGACATCCTAAGTGTAGCTTCATCAAACTTTGTCATGCAAGAAAGTTATCTCTATTAAGTTTCGGTACCTCTCTTTTTGACATCTTGATATATTTTCTTCTAATACTTTCAAACTAGTCATCTTAAGCAGATGGCTCAGATACTAATTGTTGGAATTCTTTAGAATAACTGAGAGGGGGCTAAATCAATTATCCAAGGTCTAGATGTACAATTAAAACTTCTCACAATTTAGTGAACCCATATCCATAAAAAAAATCCATCATGCATGCATCCATTAGATCATATAATCACTTAAAATTGTAGCTTACTATCGAATCAACTTTGCAAAAATATAAACATAAAATAGAAGATATTCAGTAACACATTTGACACAATGATTTAATGTGGAAATCCAATTTGGAAAAAACCACCAGTAACATTCGACTCATTCTCACTCTTTTGAAGTGATGCCCCATAATAGGCCAACCCTATTAAAGGTTACAATGCACATTGTTAAATGTGACCTAGTTAAACAATTTTAATCACCCTATTAGAAGTGAGCCTTGTTAGAGGACTTTAGATAATTCGCTTGGAATGTCACCCAATTAATGGATTTATAAATAAATATGTTAGAAATGTGTTAGAATAACTAAGAGGGGGGGTGAATCATTTATTCAAGATCCAAAATATCCTAATAAAACTTTTTCACCAAGTAAAGTGAGCCCATTAAACTATTCATGCATCAAAGCTTAAACTTTCCTACTTAGCAAGTTACTATAAAATCAACATGCAAGGACAAAAAATGAAGAATCAACACATAACACAGTGATTTACGTGGAAACCCAATTTGGGATAAACCACCAATAACATGCTACTCAATTCTCACTATTCTGAAGTGATGCCCTGTAAAAGGCCTACCCTGTTAAAGGCTATAGCACACTGTTAAATGTGACCTGGTTAAAAGATTTAACCACCCTATTAGAAGTGGCCCTAGTTAGAAGACTTTAGAACCTAGTTAGAAGACTTTAGAACATTCACTTGGAATGCCACCCTGTTAAAGGATTTACAAATGATTGTTAAACCAACCTAAGTTCATAGGATTTTACCCTTGCTGACACAATTTTTAGAGAGTAACAACAAGGGCTTTTCACCTAACACAACTCACAACTTAACTTGCAGATTTTAGGTCTTAATTTAGCTCATAATTTGTCTGGCTTTCAGTCTCTTCAGCTCTGATAGCTTGTCCTCCTTTCAAGATTTGTCTCCTTGAGTCTCCATGCTTAATATACCAGTGCAATCTCCTATATGGACACTTATCAAAGTAGAGTCTATGTGTTATGTTCTTCCTTCTTCTCGATGTCTTCTCCTTGACACCCTTCAACAACTTCTTGGCTTGTGACTCCTTAAATAGAATTCTAGAACATTTTTCCTATTCGAATCTTCTCACTTTTAATTTTAGATCAAATGGATTAGGTAGGATTCAGTGAATCTAACCTGTATCTTGTTTCTTCTAGAAACATCATGATAAATCCTCCTGAATTCACCCAAAAATGGTTTACCTAAAATTCTATGCCACCAACTCATCATCCTAATCTTCTATCTAGTTCAAAAAATTCAAGGTAACAAACTTGTTGGCTGAGATTTGGTGAATCTTTGACTTTTCAAATAATGTAGCAGCTCGACACTATTGAAATTCTAGTGCTCGATACATACTATGTTACTTGTCACCAACTACATGTTACTAATACTTGACACCTACTATTGATTCACTCAGCATCCACTAAGTTTTTCTGATGCTTGCCACCTATTACTTGCTTGGCATCTGAACTTGCTCGACTCCTTCTATATAACTTGGCACGCACTATATTATGTATTTTCTTGACACTAATTGAAATTTTGCTCAGCATGTACTTGCTTGCTCGACACTCACTAATGAACTTAGTCAAACTTTGTAGATAGCCTTATTACAACTTATACTTCTAAAGTTTTTAAGTGTGTCCAACCTCTGTATCTTCAAGTAGATTATCAATACATCATTTTATCATTGTCTTAACTGATTCTTGCACTTCATTACAAAACCATAACTCAACCTTTCTCTTAGGTACTTTTGTTACATCTTGTTTATTAAATCCTCTCCATCAATCAACTAAGTGATAGTACTTGGATCTTATAAGAAATTGTCATTCTATCAAATAATAGATTTGACATCAGTGACAAAACAATGACTGAAAACATTCTTTATCAACAATCTCCCTCTTTAGAAACAATCTTCCTTCTTCAAAAGTGATCTTTTCAATTGAATTTCCAACAATCTCCCTCTTTGGTATTGATGGAAAACCAAATTAATCAACCAAGTTATCCAAATTCTAACTAGGTTAAAACAATAAATCAAATGCCAAAAAGAAATTTTTTTACCATTGCTATTTTCATCAACTTTCACATCTCCCTCTTTGATTTACTATCCTAATTTCTTTGTTTCTGCTTTTCCTTCTCAGCTACTATTTCCTTTTTACTATTTCTTCTCCTTCTACTTGTCTGATCAGTTCTTGTATGACTCCCTCCTTTCTGTAGCTTACAACTTTGATCAATTTTTCTCTTCTCAACTACTATTTCTCCCTCTTACATTTTGTTTCTTTAAATGAGCCATTCCATTTCTCCCTCTACACATTATGAATTGATTAGTTTCTATTATTTCTCCCTCTTTGACAATAATGCCAAAGACATAATATTTCAACATCTTAACATGCAAATATAGAATTTGTAGGTATTCCAATTTCTCCCTCTCTCGCCTTGCTTCTAACTAATTTGGAACTTCAGCACTTTAGTTACTTTAAGTAGAAACCTAAAGTGAGTGTCCTTTACATCAATTTGTAATATTTTATCATTCAACTCATTTGATGCAGGACAATCTTGATGTTGCTCAGACAACCTTAGATAGGGTTATCACCCCTACCCTCTAAGATACTCAAATGCATCTTTAGGTAGTGCTTTTGTGAAGATATCAACAATTTGTTCCTTTGAGCTGACATATTCCATCCTTACTTGCTTGTCTTCTACCAATTCTCTTACATAGTGATACTTAATTACAATATGCTTTGTTTTAGAATGCATCACAGAATTCTTTGATATGTTGATGGCACGTGTGTTATCACAATAGAGTATCATAGGTTCAGTTACCTCTTCCTTCATTTCTTGCAACAAATGTTTGATCCATACAATATTGGTGCAATTGATAGCAACAGCAACATATTTAGCTTTTGTTATGGACTATGATGTACAACTTTTCTTTTTGTTGGTCCAGGTAAAAAATCTTTTACCTAAGAAAAGTGCTCCTCCACTGGTACGACTTTTTCTATCATCAATATTACCTCTCCAATTTGCCTTAGTGTAGGCTTTCAACTCAAACTTTTCACTCCTCTTGTAGTACAATTGAAAGTCATATTTTCCTTTTAGGTACCTCAATATTCTTTTTACTGCCATAAGATGATTTTCTATTGGATTTGCAAAAAATATTGCCACTATTCCAATAGCTAATGCAATTTCTAATCTACTATGCACAACATACTATAATTTTCTAATCATTGATATATACATTGTTTGATTTACTTAAGTTAACTCATCATTCTTGGATAACTTATGTCCTATTACCATTGGTGTATTGACTAGATTTGAATCTTCTAAGCCAAATTTCTTGAGTATCTCCTTGATATATTTTGACTTGGTCACAAATATTCCATACTTCAATTGATGTACTTACAATCCAACAAAGAATTTGATTTCTCCAAACATTGACATCTCAAACTCATGTTTCATTTGATTAGTGAAATCTTTGCATACGACATCTTTCCCTCCAAATATTATATCATCAACCAAGATTTTAGATATTTGAATATTTTTATCTTTTTCTACTTTGATATACAAGTTGTTTTTGTCATTTGTTCTCTCAAATCCAATTTTCACAAGATATTTGTGTAGTCTCTCATACCATGCTCTAGGTGCTTGCTTGAAACCATAGAGTGCTTTATGTAGTTTACAAACCAATATATACAAATCCCTTTGGTTGTTCTATGTAGACTTCCTCTTCTAATATACTATTCAAAAAGGCATATTTTACATCCATTTGGTAGACTTTGAAACCTTTGTAGGCAGCATATACAAGTAGTGTTCTCACTCCTTCCATCCTTGCAACAAGGGAAAATATTTCCCCATAGTCCAGTCCTTCTTCTTGTGCATGGCCTTTGTAGACTAGTTTGGCCTTATTTCTTGTGATCTTATCATTCTCATCTAGCTTGTTTCTAAATACCCATTTGGCACCAATCACATTTTTAATAGCTGGTCTTGGAACTAAGGTCCAGATTTTGTTCTTCTCTATCTGATCTATCTCTTCTTCCATAGCTTTATGCCGATTATCATCTTGTAGTGCATCTTTCACTATTTTGGGCTCAATATTTCTCAACAAACATGATTCATTCCTTATTATATTCCTTGTTATTGGTCTAGCATCCTTGTCTCCAATGATTTGTTCTACAGGGTGATGTCTTCTCACATACTTGGATAGTCTTGGTTTCGTCCTTCTTTCCATGTTTGATCTTTTAGTTTCAAAGTCACTGAGTACATTTATTTCAAATATCTCATCATCTCTTTCATATGTGCATTATCTTCATTTTCCAACTCAACTCCTAAATGCATCTTGACATTCACTAGTTGTGATTCGGCTAATACTAAAATTTGGTGTTGATTCCCAACTTGATTGGAAACTTCTTCTTCAATAGGCATTCCTTCATAGAAGTATACAAAGGATTTGTATTCTTCTAGTTTCTTAGTTTCATCAACCTAAGCTTCTACATGCTCATCAAAATTTACATTTGCACTCTCCACAATCTTGTTAGTGTTAGTATTCAAACACTTCTATGCCTTACTTCTAGTTGAGTATCCAAGAAATATGCCTTCATCACTCTTTGAATCAAACTTGTCATTTCTAGAATCTTTAATAATATAGAATTTACAACCAAATACTTTGAAATATTTCACATTGGGTGAGTGATCATACCATAATTCAAAAGGTGTTGCATTTGTACCTTTCTTGACTTGTATTCGATTTAAGATGCAGACAATTGTACTTACAACTTCTTTATAGTACTTCAGAGTAATATTTTTCTCCATCATTAATGTTTAGGCATAGTCTATCATTGATCTATTCCTTCTTTCTATAATGTCATTTTGAGGTGGAGTTATTGGTGCTGATGTTTGTCTTTTTATTCTTTTGTCATCGCAAGATGTCTCAAACTCTTTTAATGTGAACTCTCCTCCTCTGTCTGATCTTAAGCACTTCAAACTCTTTCCTATTTCTTTCTCTACACTGACCAAATACCACTTAAACATTTGAAATGCATCAAAAAAAAATTTTAAGAACATGGAGGTCATCATCCTAGAGTAGCCATCCACAAACAACATTATGTATATGTCTCCTTGATAGCTTTGCACTTCTATTGGGCCACATAAATTAGTATGCACTAACTCTAGTACTTCTTTGGAAGTGTAGTTTTTTCTTTTAAAATTTGATTTGGTCATCTTTCCTAGTTGACATGGTTTTCACATTGTATTTTTAGGCTTCTTCAGCTTAGCAAACCTCTCACTTTCTTCATTTTGCTGATGTTAATTAGTTATCAAAGTTGACATGACATAGCCTTTTATGCCATAACCACACATCATCAAATCTAACAAGAAAACAAGATGCATCTTCCATATCTAGGTAAAATAGATTACTCCTAGTTTATTCACCTTTTCCTATCAGATTTTCATCAATGTCATAGATTTTGGCAGATTTATTTCCAAATTCTACTTTGCAACCTATATTTCCTAATTGTGACACACTCAGTAGATTGTAGTTTAATCCTTCAACATAATATGCATTATCACATGGAATTTTCTTTGTAATTTTAATAGAACCTTTTCCTTTGATTTGACATGGAGCATTATTTTTAAATCTAACACTATTTCCATCGCATTGAGTAAAGGTAACAAACTTACTTTTGTCTCTTGTCATGTGATGTGAGCATCCACTATCTATGATCCATTTGTCATTCATGTTCACACAGGTTACCAATGTTATTGCTTCATTTTCATCTGACTCATCCTTCATGGGTACATAGACTACCTCATCATCATTTTCATCAAAATCCTCTTCTTCAACAACATAACACTTTTTGGCTTTATCTTTGTAATCTCTGGTATCATCTTCTCTTATGTTCTTGTTCTTGTTGCCTTCTTTGTAGTTCTTTTTCTATGTGCATCTTGCATCAATATGTCCTACTTCATTGCAATTAAAAAAAATGATAGGAAGCTTAATTTTGAATTTTCCTTTCCCTGTATCAAATTATTTGGCCAATAATGCTTCCAATTTTTCCACATCTTCTTCATCTTTGTTGTTGTCACTAGATGCATATTTTACCCTTTTTTTCTTCTTCTTTGGTTTCACCTCCTCAGTGTATTTTAATGATATCTTGATCTTGAAATTAGATTCTAGATTCTTAGGTCTATAGTTATCAAAGTTAGATGACTCAAATGCAGTGAGTCTTCCCACTATTCCTTTAAAAGTTAGCTGATTTCCTAGTACACACCTTAACTCTTGGATAGCTGAAACTCCAACAGCATAGATAGGGAGCATGGTTCTTAAGTATTTTCTATTAATAGTGTCATTTTCTAAATGACCACCCAAAATTCTTATTGCACTTACTACTTCTTTCATTCTAGAGGCATATTGAGCAGCATTCTCACCTTCTTTCATTTTCATGTCATCAAACTTTCCTTTGAGGCTTTCTCTTTTTTCTCTTTGAATATTTTGATCTCCATAGATATTAGTCAAGGCTTTCCACATTTTGAATGCAGTCACATCCCTTGATGTCATCAAATTTAGCATAGTTGAGGGTAGAGGCAATCTCCAACATTGCCTGATTGCACTCCTTTTTCTTCATATCTTTTGCAATGGGTACAGCTGGGTCAAAATGTTCTACTTCAATTGAGGTTTGTGCATGATCACTTATTGATCCAAGGTGCAACTTCATCAACTTTTTCCATCCATTGAAGTTATCTCTGTTGAGCTTGGGAACTTCTCTCTTTGACATCTTTGATCTTCCTGCTTCTAGTGCCTTTAAACTAAATTAGCAAATGACTCTGATACCAGTTGTTAGAAATGCTCTAGAATAATTGAGAGGGGGTAAATTAGTTATTCAAGGACCAAAATGTCCTAATAAAAAATTTTCACCAAGTAAAGCGAGCCCATGAAACTATTCATGCATCCAATCTTAAACTTTTGTACTTAGCAAATTACTATAAAAATCAACATGCAAGAACAACACATGAAGAATCAACAAATAACATAGTGATTTATGTGGAGATCCAATTTGGAAAAAACCACCAATAATAGGCTACTCAATTCTCACTCTTCTGAAGTGATGCCCTATAAAAGGACTACCTTATTAAAGGCTACAACACACTATTAAATGTGACCTGGTTAAAGGATTCAACCACCCTATTAGAAGTGGGCCTCATTAGAGGACTTTAGAACATTAACTTAGAATGTCACCCTATTAAAGGATTTACAAATGGTTGTTAAACTAACCTAAGTCCATAGGATTTTACCCTAGTTAACGTAATTGTTAGAGAGTATGAAATGTCCCTTTCTCTCATTTTATATGATATTTCAAGCCTCAAATCAGATCTTTAAAATCAAACAACCAATATTTCAAAGATCCACCAATTTTTCAATAAACCCCAAATTGGGTATGCCAGAAATAGTGCCAAAAGCTTCACAACTTCACCTATTATTAATAAATCTAAAAGTGGAAATTTTTATAGAAATTTGAGCAGCATAATAGCCTATAAAATAATATTTTCAGATCTGTATAACATGCACACAATAGCTCCCAAATGGAGGACAAAAACAATGCTCATCGAGCTCTCGAAAATAGCACAAAATAGTTCGAAATCACCACAAAAAATTAATAATCTATCACAGAAGTATAATCATATCAAAATACATATATTTAGATCTATTTTAACATTTAAAAGTCTGATATACAGTAGCAACCCAAACTGATATGAAATACTCAACCGGAAACACCAAACTCTTACAAAAAATACACTCGAAAAACCACAAATCTGCACTGTTCAGCACAAAGGTAAACTCTGCATGAGAATGCACATGGAATGGCTTCAAAATCTCATCCTTAGCCTTTCTAGAAACCTAAAAACTCCCATTATTGGGTCTCCTTCTCCACAAGTTTGGTAGCCTCTGAAGAATAACAAAGAAATGAGCAAAAATCAAGTTCTGGAATGAGCCCAAAATGCCTCCAAACCCTTTAAAAGAGAGCATAACCCTAACTCACATCCAAGAGAGGTTAATAAAATATAATTTAATAATAATTTTTATTTATTAGTCCATTGGTTTCCAAAGATTAGCCCCTTTTGCTGAAACTTCACCTTTTTGGAGCCTGCCTACCTTAGCAAAGTTTATTATTTTTAATTATTTGAAAAGGGGACATGACAAGTCCTCCCCTCCCAAATATTTCTTGTCCTCAAACAATGAAGGTTGGAATTCTCAAGAATATGTGCTCTTTCCCAAGTTGCATCCTCTAGTGGTAATCCTTTCCATTTGACCAAATGTTCTATGACGCTCCTATTTCTCAATCTTTTCTCTCTTGTATCCAAAATCTCTTCTGGTATCAAAACTAATTTTTCTTCATCATCAAGAGGTGGTAATTCTATAGATACTATGGTTTTCTAGTCTAGAACCTTCTTCAGGAAAGATACATGGAAAATATTATGTATTTTGTTGTTTGGTGGGAGCTCCAATTCATAAGCTACCTCTCCTACCTTCTTGATGATCTTATAAGACCCATAGAACCTTGGCTTGAGTTTCTCTACCCCACTCTTCTTCAAGGTGCTTTGCTTATATGGCTGCAACCTAACAAATACCAAATCTCCCACCTCAAAAGATCTTTCAATCCTTTTCCTATCAGTATATAATTTTTGTTGGTTCTGTGCATGTTGTAGATTATCCTTGAGGAACCTTATTATGTTTTGGCTTTGCTTGACGAAATCACTTGCTGTAGGTACTCTACTATCAGAAAGTATTAGATCAACAAAGGAAAGGGAATCATAACCATAAAGAGCATGAAAAGGAGGCATGCCAATAGACATGTGATTAGATGTATTTTAACAATACTCCCCTAGGTGTAACCATTTCACCCAAGCATGTTGTTAATTTGAAACATAGTTCCTCAAATATCCCTCTATCCATTTATTAACTATCTCTGTTTGTCCATTTGTTTGAGGGTGATAGCTAGTACTGGGAGTGAGTTTAGTTCCTGCCAAATGAAAGAGCTCCTTCCAAAAAGAGCTAAAGAATCTATTGTCCTGGTCACTAACAATTTTTCTAGACAAGCCATGTAATCTAAAATTTTCCTTGAAGAACAATTCGACCACTTATGATGCCTTGAAATCAGATGTGATAGGAAAGAAATGTGCATACTTAGTTAGTCTATCTACCACCACATATATGCAATCCTTACCTTGAACCTTGGACAACCCAGTGATGAAGTCCATGGAAATACTTTCCCATTTTTGTTCAGGAATAGAAAGTAGCTGCAACAACCCTGCAGGAAAATTTTGCTCACTCTTGCTTTGTTGGCATACCATACATTCCTTAATGTGTTTAAGGACATCCTCCTTCATACCCTTCCATGAAAACTACTCTCAAATTTTCTTGTATGTCTTGAAGTATCCCTGATGACAAGCCAAAGGTGTGTCATGAAAGGCCCTCAATATCCTCTCTTTAGTTTTTGATCCTAGCACTAAGAAGATTCTATTCTTGTAATAAATCAATTCATCAACAACCTTGTACCTGTTATCATCCACTAACTTATCCAAAATCTTAGTGGCAAAGGAATCTTTAGCATACTTTGAAATTATGGAGACTTTCCAATCAGTAGAGATAGATGTTAAGGAACATAAAGTGGGCTTTCTTGAGAGAGCATCAGCAACCACATTATTCTTTCCTTTCATGTATTCAATATCAAAATCATAAGCTTGCAATTTTCTTACCCATTTTTGTTGACAATCATTCAAATCCCTTTGTTTCAAGAAGAACTTGAGGCTATTATGGTCTGTCTTTACAATGAATCTCCCACATACCAAATATTGTCTAAACTTATGAAGTGCATGCATGATTGCCAACATTTTTTTATCATAGATGGAGTAACCTCTCTCTGATTGATTTAATTTTCTACTCTCAAATGCTATTGGATGTCCCCTTTGAGTTAGGACAACCCCTATACCTTCTCCAGAAGCATCACATTCAACAACAAAAGGTAAAGAGAAATCTAGAATTGCAAGCATAGGGCATGAATTCATTACCTCCTTAAGCTTATCAAATGTTTTTTGTGCCTCTTCTATCCAAACAAAAGCTCCTTTCTTTGACAAATCAGTCAAGGGGGCAGAAAGCTGAGAAAATCCCTTGGAAAATCTCCTATAGTAGCTACACAATCCGAAGAAACCTCTCAACTGTGTAAGATTAGTGGGTGGAGGCCAATCCAAAATTGCCTGAATTTTTTGTTGATCAAGATGTACTCCTTTAGAACTTATAATATGTCCCAAATATAGGATCTTTGTCAAACCAAACTCACATTCAAATATCTTAGCATAGAAGTATTGCTGCTCCAAGATTCCCAAAATAGTGTCTATGTGCTTTAGATGCTCTTCCCATGTTTTACTGTAAATCAAGATATCATCAAAAAATACCAAAACAAATTTTTGAAGATGTTAGCTGAATACCTTATTCATACAAGATTGGAATGTTGCAGGTGCATTAGTGAGGTCAAATGGCATAACAAGAAATTCAAAGTGCCCATAGTAACATTTGAAAGCAGTCTTTTCCACATCTTCACTCCTCATTCGAATTTGATGGTACCCTAATCTTAAGTCAATTTTTGAGAAGTATACGACACCATGTAACTCATCAATGAGTTTATCTATGTGTGGTATGGGATACCTATATTTTATGGTCTTCTTGTTTAGAGCCCTGTAGTCTATATACATTCTCATTGTACCATCCTTTTTCTTGACAAGTACCACAGATGATGCAAATGGACTAGAGCTAGGCCTTATGAATCCCATGTCCAAGACTTCTTTAATAGTTTTTTCAATTTCTTCCTTATAACCTCTTGGATGGTGATATGGGGTTGTTATAACTAGTTTGGCACCCTATTCTAACTCTATAACATGCTCAAAACCTCTATCTGGTGGTAATCCTAGAGGCAAGTCATTGAAAACTATACTATGCTATCAAGAATATTTTGAGTTTCAAAATGGAAATTACCTTGATTCTTTGGAGAGCTTTTTGGATGGATTATGACTCCTACTACCCATGCTACTTGTCCACTTTGAAAAGTCCTCTCCATCCTCTTTGCAGAGACCGCCTTAGGTGCTCCATTCGATAAGTCTCTTAATATGACTTTTTTCCCATTGGAATGAAATTTAAACTCCATAGTTTGATGGTTCATGTAATAGCCTCCAATAGAGTGCAACCATTGAACACCCAATACAAGATCTGTCTCCCCAATACCAACCACATAGAAGTCATCACATAACTCATAATCTCCTAAGGTCATCTTTAGTTGTTTCACCACCCGTGTGCAAGGCATAGTGAATCCATCAGCTACAGTAACATTGAATCCCTCAAAATCTTCTGCTTTAAGCCCTCTTTTCATGACAAATCCCTCAACAATAAAATTGTGAGTTGCCCCACTATCAAGAAGAACTATCAACCTTTGCCCTGTTAGTACCCCTTGAATTCGAAAGGGATGGTATCTTAGGACTCCTTATAATGTTGCTAAAGTGCCATCCTTGCTGATTTCTTTTTCTTTCTCTTCTTCTACCTCCTCCTTAGTGTCATGAAATTCCTCATGCTCATCTAAATCAGATTCTGAAGCGACTTCAATATAGTGCACTTGACCTTTTCCCAAACATCTGTGTCCTGGAACCCATGGTTATCTACAAGTAAAACAAATCTTTTTCCTTCGTAATTCACTCTTAGTCTCTTCATCTACCTTCTTTTTTGCCACATTTATCACATCTTTTGGTGGTAGTGTTGGGAAAGTCTTTTTCTGAACATTTCCCTTATGTTGCTAAAGATTTGGGGGTTTTTGATTAGTGACTGATTTCATAGGCATGCAAGTTTCAAGTTGCAAGCTTCTTTTGATAGATTCCTGTAAGGTTGAGGGTTAGAAAGCCTTAACCAAACCCTTAACAAAATCTTCTAAACCATCAAGAAAAAGATAAAAAATCTTCTTTTCACTCATATCAGGTACCATAATAGCCAATTTTTGAAACTCTTCTATATACTCATTAACTGATTTGGTTTGCTTCAACTTTGACAATTCTTTAAAGTACTCTTCATCATCCTTGAGGTTAAATCTATCTATCACTCTTTGACTAAAGTCATCAAATGTAGTTACCTGATCATGACCTTGAGTAGTCATTCTATGATACCACCAATCATAGGCTGCATCTTCCAAGTGTACACTTGCAAATTGAACAGCATCACTCTCCTTCATGGGGTTAAGTGTGAAGAAAGTCTGTAATTTTTGTAGCCATGCTCTAGCTGAAATTTTATTTGTTCTATCAAAAGTAAGTGCTGTAAACTTAATTATTTTATTTTTGAGCTCTCTTCCACTTATGTCATGCTCCCTCTTGTTCTCTTTCTTGGGCATCAAAGTGTTCATCATATCCACATATTCTCTAAAAGGAATCGAACTATGAAAGTCATCATCTAAGCCATTGTAAGTAGCTCTTAATGCAATCAAGTTACTTGTAACCTCTTCCACGAGATTAATGGTTGGATTTGGTACTAGTGGCTCATCTGCAAGCAAGAAAATAGTTTTGGTTGATTTAGATGGTGTGGATTTCAGATTTCTTGGCTCCTCTGAAGTGCTCCTTTTCTCATTAATAGATGCAACTCCTTGTAGTTTTTCTGTCAATATTCGCAAAGCCTCTCTAGTTTCTACCAAACTATCTACTATTTGCTTCTGAGTATTTTGGATGTCTTGGAAGAATTTTTTTGCCATCTCATTTGGATCAGCCATACTTTTCCCTTCCTTGGATTTTGTACTTTTACTTTCAACTAGAGGTTTGATCAAAAAAAAATTATTCTTTTCTCACTACAAATATCTTTTTCCTCTTTCACTTAGTTGCATACGACCATAAATTTTGACATGAAACTGATTAGAAGCAACATGAAACCACCAAATTCACCAATAACTAACATGAAAATGATTAGAAGTATCGTGCAACCATAAATTTTGACATGCAAGATCTGGGTAGTTGTCAAAACTGACATGCAAACTTCTACAAACCCTCAGGCTGGCAAGATCATAGCTCTGATACCACTGAAATGTCTCTTTCTCTTATTTTATATGATATTTCAAGCCTTAAATCAAATCTTTAAAATCAAACAAACAATATTTCAAAGATCCACCAATTTCTCAATAAATCCCAAATTGGGTATGCCAAAAATAGTGTCAAAAGTTTCACAGCTTCACCTATTATTAATAAATCTGAAAGTGAACATTTTTACAGAAATTTGAATAGTATAATAGCCTATAAAATGGTATTTTTATATCTTTATAACATGCACACAATAGCTCCCAAATGGACGACAAAAACAATGCTTATCGGGCTTCCGAAAATAGCACAAAATAGCCCGGAATCACCACAAAAAATTAATAATCTATCACAAAAGTATAATCATATCCAAATACATATATTCAGCTCTATTTTAAAATTTAAAAGTCTGATATACAGCAGCAACCCAAACTGATATGAAATACTCAACCAGAAACACCAAACTCTTACAAAAAACACACCCGAAAAACCACAAATCTGCACTGTTCAGCACAAAGGCAAACTCTGCATGAGCATGCACATGGAATGGCTTCAAACTCCCATCCTTAGCCTTCCTGTAAACCTGCAAACTCCCATTCTTGGGTCTCTTTCTCCATAGGTTTGGCATCCTCTAAAGAATAACAAAGAAATGAGCAAAAATCAAGTTCTGGAATGAGCCCAAAATGCCTCCAAACCCCTTAAAAGAGGGCATAACCCTAACTCACGTCCAAGAGGGGTTAATAAAATATAATTTAATAATAATTTTTATTTATTAGTCCATTGGTTTCCAAAGATTAGCCCCTTTTTCCGAAACTTCACCTTTTTGGAGCTTGCTTGCCTTAGCAAAGTTTATTATTTTTAATTATTTGAAAAGGGGACATGACATAGTAACAACAAGGGCTTTTGACCTAATACAACTCACAACCTAACTTGCAAATTTCAAATCTCAATTCAGCTCATAATTTTCTTGGCTTTTAGTCTTTTTAGCTCTGACAACTTGTCCTCCTTTCAAGCTTTGTCTCCTTGAGTCTCGATGCTTGATATACCAGTGCAATCTCCTATATGGCCACTTATTGAAGTAGTCTCTATGCTCTATTCTTCCTTCTTCTTGATTCCTTCTCCTTGACACCCTTCAACAACGTCAACCTAGCAACTCTAACTTCTTGGCTTTTGACTCCTTAAATAGAAGTCTAGAATACTTTTCTCACTTGAATTTTCCTACTTTTAATTTCAGATCAAAGGGATTAGGTAGGATTCATTGAATCTACCCCATATTTTGTTTCTTCTAAAAACATCATGAAGAATCCTCCCAAATTTTCTCAAAAATGGTTTACCTAAAATTTTGTGCCACCAGCTCACCATCCTTATCCTTCATCTAGTTTACAAAATTCAAGATAACAAACTTGTCATGCATAAAAAAAAATTCATCATGCACGCATCCATTAGATCATATAATCACTTAAACTTGTAGCTTACTATCAAATCAACTTTGTAGAAATATAAACATAAAACATAAGAGATTTAGTAACACATTTGACATAATGATTTAATGTGGAAACCCAATTTGGGAAGAACCACTAGTAACATGCTACTCATTCTCACTCTTCTAAATTGATTCCATGTGAAAGACCAACCCTATTAAAGGTTATAATGCACATTATTAAATTTGACCTAGTTAAATGATTTCAATCACCCTGTTAGGAGTGAACCTTGTTAGAGGACTTTAGATCATTCACTTGGAATGTCACTCAGTCAATGGATTTATAAATAACTATGTTAGAAATATTTTAGAATAACTGAGAGGGGGGTGAATTAGTTATTCAATGTCCAAAATTTCCTAATAAAACTTTTTCACCAAGTAAAGTGATCCCATTAAACTGTTCATGAATCCAAGATTAAACTTTCCTACTTAGCAAGTTACTGTAAAATCAACACGCAAGAACAAAACGTGAAGAATTAACACATAACACAGTGATTTACATGGAAACCCAATTTGGAAAAAACCACCATTAACATGCTACTCAATTCTCACTGTTCTAAAATGATGCCCTGTGAAAGGCATGCCTTGTTAAAGGCTACAAAACACTATTAAATGTGACTTGGTTAAAATATTTAACCGCCCTATTAGAAGTGGGCCTGGTTAGAGGACTTTAGAACATTCACATGGAATGTCATGCTATTAAAAGATTTACAAATGGTTGTTAAACTAACCTAAGTCCATAGGATTTTACCCTAGCTAACATAATTGTTAGAGAGTAATAACAAGGGCTTTTGACCTAATATAACTCACAACTTAACTTGCAAATTTTAGAGCTTAGTTTAGCTCACAATTTGTCTAGCTTTCAATCTCTTTAGCTCTAACAGCTTGTCCTCCTTTCAAGCTTTGTCTCATTGAGTCTCCATTCTCAATATACTAATGCAATCTCCTAAATGGCCACTTATAAAAGTAGAGTCTCTATGCTCTATTCTCCCTTCTTCTTAATGCTTTCTCCTTAACACCTTTTAACAACTTCAACCCATCAACTCTAGCTTCTTGGCTTGTGACTCCTTAAATAGAAGTCTAGAATACTTTTCCTACTCGAATCTTCCTACTTTTAATTTCAAATCGAATGGATTAGGTAGGATTTAATGAATCTACCCCATATCTTGTTTCTTCTAGAAACATTATGAAGAATCCTCCTGAATTTTTCAGAAATGGTTTACCTAAAATTTTGTGCCACTAGATCATCATCCTTATCCTCCATCTAGTTCACAAAATTCAAGGTAACAAACTTTTCATCTCAAATTTGGAAAATCTTTGACTTTTCAAATAATACAACAACTTGACACTATCCAAATTCTAGTGTTCGGAACATACTATGTTACTTGGCACCAACTATGTGTTACTGATGCTCAGAACCTACTATTTATTCACTCGGCATCTACTAAGTTTTTCTAATGCTCAACACTTATTACTTGCTTAGCTCCTTCTGTATCACTCGGTACACACTAGATTTTGCATTTTCTTATCACTAACTAAAAATCTACTTAGCGTGAATTAGCTTGCTCGACACTCACTAATGAATTTAGTCAAGCTTTACAGATAGCCTTGTTACAACTTATACTTCTAAAGTTTCTAAGTGTGGCCAACCTCTGTATCTTTAAGTATATTATCAATACATCATTTTACCATTGTCTTAACTGATCCTTGCACTTTATTATAAAACCATACTCAACCTTTCTCTTAGGTACTTTTGTTAGATCTTGTTGATTAAATCCTCTTCATCAATCAACTAAGTGATAGTACTTGGATCTTATAAGCAATTGTCATTCTAGCAAATAGCACATTTCATATCAATGACAAAACAATGATTGAAAACATTCTTTATCAACAATCTTCATCTTTACAAATAATCTTCCCTCTTCAACAATGATCTTTTCAATCAGATTTCCAACAAACTATTAGGTCAACCTTAATCCAAAGGATTTACCCTAGACTAGTACAATGATTAGAAAGTAATAGTAAGGATTGATCTGATAAAAACTTATAACACAATTGTGGATTATAGATCTTTGTTTTTAGTCTTTCATTATGCTTGGCTTTCACACACTTCAGCTTTAATAGCTTCTTCACTCTTCAAGCATCCATACCCTTAAGCCTTCTTGCTTTGTTTTCCAATGCAGACTCTTCTCTTAGGTCACTGAATGAAGCAATACCCTAGACTTCTTATCTTCTTTAGGTTCTCACACATGAAAACCTTTGCTTCTAACTAGCCATCTCTATAGATAGAAAAGTAAGATCTTTTGTCATTCATCCTCTATCATACATTTTAGGGTTAGGTTAGATTTAGTAGGATTTAATGAATCTACCCATCATTTCATTTCATTCCCTTCTAGAAAATTCTTCAATATTCTTTGAATTCTTCTCAAAATGGTTCACCATGAATTTTGTGCCACTAGCTCATCAAGCTTATCTTCCACACAGTTCACACAATCTAAGAAATCAAACTTGTCATCTTAGATTCATCAAATTCATGATCTTTCTCATGATCTTGACACTTGACATTAATTTTCTTCTGATGCTTAGCACATACTGCATTGCTTGGCATCCACTATCAAAACACTTAGCATGAACTAAAGTTTACTAGTGTTTGACATCAGCTAAACTTTACTCAGCTTACACTGTATCACTCAACTTACATTGAAACAGACTTTTCTCAGATCCAACTAATTTTTTGCTCAACTTATACTAACTTTGCTAGGCACCTACTCTGGAGATTATTAAGCTTGGCAGACATACTTTTTTTATCTTGTTCTTATGAACTTAATCAATGTATCCATGCTTTGAAACCTTAAGTATATTATGAATGCACTATAACATCATTGTCTTAATTGATCCTTGTACTCTTTTTCCATATCATAATTCAATCTTTTCTCTAGGTGCTATTGTTACCTCATTTGATCAAATCTTCTTCATCAATCAAAGAAATGATAGTATTGAGATCATATAAGCAACTATCTTACCAACAAGTAGTAGGTTTGAAATTAGTGACAAAATAAGGATTGAAACACATATTCATACTTGTATCAATCTATTTTCAGTGGGTGCTTATCTAAAATGCATATATTTTGATAAAATGGATTCATCTGATTAAACAAACGCTACAAGCTCTCAATAAAGACTTTAGGTAGGAAATCTCCTCCAACTTAGAGACCAAACTAACTTGTTTAAATATGCTTTTGACTAACTAGAAATGTGGCTCTATGATGGTCATGGTGCATTGAAAAGCCTAGTTTCTAAAATAGATGGTGAACAACATATTTGTGCTCCTTCAAGGGAAAATGGATGACCAATATCATCTCTACTAGCTTTGTGATCAAAATGCATCCTTTCAATGTTGTGGAAAATCTACAACTTATGTTGCACCATGAACGATAGATGTCTTACAACTTTCAATAGTAAGACAACAAAAAAATCATCATAAATAAGGATAAAGAGCTCCACTACGTACAGACCCAAAGCATAGGCTTTCCAAAACTGCCCAAAAGGTTGAAATTCTTAGTATACCTTCATTCAAAAAAGTTGGCCTCTAGTTCCTAAGAGCATGAATAACATCTTTATGAAGAGAATTCTGGCACATGTCACTTGGAACATGCATTTTGGTCAAATCTCCTTCATATGGATGTTGAATTTGATGTAATTTATTTTAGAGAAGATACTGTAGTAACTAGTCTTCTTCATACCAAGGAAAGTGCATGGCATGTCCCCTTCCAAACCTATAATTATCTAGCTTGACTGATATAAACTACTTGGTTAATACCCATATTGGTAAGCTTATAAAGGAAGATAAGAAAGAATGTTCCCTTAGGGCTAACTTAATTTTGATATAACTTAGTAGCCATGAATTGTGACCAAATTAGAAAGTTGAAAAAGAGAGAATGAAAGTCTATCAACATGACTGAAGGGATTATTGGATGCCAAGTTGGTTACCTGGTATCAAGATTTGAATAGGAGATATCTATTTAGAGGATAGAGAATTAGCTATACATTTCTATTATTCTGCAAGGAATAATACATAGATCAATTGGAGGTTCAATTCAGTGGTCTTGCCCCTGAAGTTGTTTGGACAATGGGTCCATCTACCATCTACAACTCCTAACAAGAATAGGGATTCAAAGTCTCCTAACATGGACTTATATGCATTGAATATTTTTCATTGGCTCCAAATAGACTCCATCCTCTAAAAAGGAACATTTATATTAGTACATCATTTTGTGGGTATCATCCCCACTCAAGTTTTCCCTCTAATCAAGGGTTTCCCTAGTTAACATATCTAGTGTTAGTATGTATGACTATCTTGTTATGGTTGCTAATTATTTTATTCATGTGCTTAATGATTAATAAGGTTCATAAATGTTTTAATAGTTGGGTAACTAGTTCACCCTGTTAAAGTGTAGCTTTAGTAGAAGGAAAGTACACTAGTATAAATTTGTGAATATATATATATATTCTTACTATTTTTATAAAATATACTTGATAAGATTTGGTACACACACACACACACACACACACACACACACACATATAATTATATTGCATATGTTAATATAATTATAATTTTTTAATTTTTTTATTGATAAATAGCCAAAGCCTAGAGTAATTATTGTTATTTATTATAATTAATTATTTGTATGTGTTAAGAAAATTTGAACCCAAGACCTCCCACATGAGAGGCTCACAAGTTACCATTTTGTTATAGGCTCTTGCCTAATATAATTATAATATTGATACATACATACATACATATATATACATATATATATATATATACACATATTTGTATACATACATATATATGTATATATATATGTGTGTGTGTGTGTGTGTGTATATATGTATATATATATAATGTTGCATGTGTTATTGATTTTCTTAATAAATTGATGACTTTTATTCAAAATGAAATCATGCCTTGTAGGAACATGAACCTATGGTCATGTCCCTATGGGATATGGGATATGAATTCCCTTGCACATATAAGTATTGTGATTTCTACCTAGATTAAATATCAATCACAGTGGTAATATTCTAATCTTTACCAGCAATTCAAGCTTGGACATTAATATAGATTGTTTACAAGAAACATTTTCAGAATACTTATAATAAGTTATAGATATATATACTTGCTCAATCTGGTATATATTCATCTATTATTATATATTCAATCTGGGTTGAATCATACATGTTTTAATTCAGACTTATTAGTATTTCAAATGCATTGTAATTTTCTCTATCAGAGATCCTTATTCCTTTACATGGTATCAGAGCCACCCTGATAGAGATATTTAGATTTGTAATAACTTCTATATCATAATCTATACAACCTTAATTCAAAATGGTGAATCGTGTAAGACTAGAAGATAGGCTTGAAGGAGCTTCAAATTTTGCATCATGGATAATTGGAGTAATGATTGTACTATGTGAAATGGAGTTAGAAAATTTAATAGAGGAAAATAAATCTATGCCAAAAAATGATCTAGCCAAAAAAACTTGGAAAAGACATAAGAACAAAGCCACGAAGATCATCATAGATTTAGTTAAAGATCACATTCTTCCATCCATAACAAATCTTAAGCAAGTCTTTGACATGTTCTCCACTATAAAGAATACTTTTGAAATTAATAACACAAGCAGCTTGCTAATGTTGAAGCAAGATCTATTATACATCAAGATATTCAATGAGAAACTATTACGTCCTATTTTCTAAGAATCTTGGAATTGAAAGATCTACTTGCAACCATTACAAATCAAGTAGATGCTTAAGAACTCAACATTATAGCCCTAAAAGGACTACCACTATCTTGGGATACATTTATTTGTGGACTAAGTTGTCAACCAGAACTTCCTAAGTTTGAACTACTCAAAAATGAATGCACTCAAGAAGAGTTAAGATTAATTACAAGAGGAATCATTTCAAATCAAGAGGGAGAAATTCAAGCTCTTCAAATCAGTACCAATAATAAGGAGAAAATAAAGGGAATTTATTAAAAATATATTGAATTTAACAAATCACATAAGAAAAGAGGTTGGTCCAAAGTACAATGCTTCAAATGTGAAAAATTTGGTCACACTCATAATGTTTGTTCAAAATGGGAGAAAATTTAAGCAGTCCTAACATAAGTTAATGATGAAAAGGATAGAAATCTTGCATTTTAAGTTTTTGAACAAAGAGATAAAGTGGATAAATTTAAATGAGAATCCCAAAGTGAGGAATCAAAGCGAGAGTGATACATTTCCAAAATTTGAATAGATAAATGACATATGCAATGTTGTACTTAGACCTAAAGATAAATCGATTATATGTAAATTCAATTTTTCTCATCAATATAAGCATATTGAATCATAGCTATGGTATTTTGAGATGTTCTCAAGTTGGTTTGCATAAGTACAAATGAGAAAATAGAAAATATTCTTACCAAACCTCTTGCTAAGGTTGAATTGGAATATTTCAAAGGAAAACTTGATATGATCAAATTGTAATTTTGAATATTGAACTTAAGTTTCAATTTTTATGTGTGTTTATGCTTCTAATTGAATAGTTTCATTAGATATGTAATGAAAGATATATGTATTCAGAAGGTAATCATAGTAAGGTGACAATCTTACAAATGATAGGCCTATTATCATGACATGTTATGTTATTGTTCTAGAAATTTAGAAATTCATTAATAAAAAAAGTATTATGATCATTTTTAATTGTTGGTCCAAAAATTTCAGAAATCATAATTTACAAGTTATATAGTGTTCATAACATTTTGATTATAGTCATTTGAAAAGCCATTGTTTCAGAGTGTTAAAGTTAAATAGTTTGTTACATGAATGGTTATCATTAATTGTGATATCATGTTACGAGTTCATGAGAATTTTTTATATATTTCATTTCTCCCTTGCTAAGAGGGAGTGTTAAATTGTAGCTTTAGTAGAAGTAATGTAAACTAGTATAAATTTGTGAATTATATATATATATATATATATATATATATATATATATATATATATATATATATATATATATATATATATATATATATATATATATATATATATATATATATATATATATATATATATATATATATATATATATATATATATATAATGTTTCATATGTTATTGGGTTTCTTAATAAACCAACGAACTTTATTCAAAATGAAATCATGCCCCATAGGAACAAGAACCTAGGGTCATGTCCCTACAGGATATGACTTCCCTTGCACATATAAGTATTGTGATCATTGCCTAGATTAAATATCAATCACAACAGTAATATTCTAATCTTCAGCAGTGATTCAAGCTTGGACATTAATATAGATTGTTTACAAGAAACATTTTCAGAGTACTTATAATAACATATAGATATACATACTTCCCCAATCTGGTATATATTCATCTATTATTATATATTCAATCTGGATTGAACCATACATGTTTTAGCTCAAACTTATTAGTATTTCAAATACATTGTAATATTCTCTATCAAAGATCCTTATTCCTTTACACAACCCCCCATAGTTATCTTGGTGGACTTTACTTTGTAAAAACTAGTATCAGAGCATCAATTCCTTGAAGAAAAATCCAAACTACTTTAAGATATCAATGGTGTGTCATTTTAGAAAAGAAATTCCTAAGTCAAATGGAGTTTGTTGGTGAGATATTAGAATTATGTATAGAACAAAACATTTGTGTTTCTAGATCCAGAGTCATTTTGTTGCATTAAAAGGATAAGCCTACTAATGCAAGAACAACTAAAGATAGATCTAGATCCAATGAGGACAATAAGATTGAAGAAGGAATTTCTTGTCGTACAAAAAGAGAGTCAGAAGGTATGAAAAATTTTGTTTTTTGGACATGCAATGAATTTGGTCATTTTTCACCTAGATGTCCTGAGAGAGTAAGGAAAACTAGAAAGGATTTTATTTATGATAATAATGAAGAATTTAAAGAAAGTGTGGAAAGATTCTTCAATGATAGCAATAATGAAGTTGACAAACTTAGATTGGTCAAGGAATAGGAAGTAATAGAAGAGATAGCTTTAGTGACTATTGTTGATCTAAAGGCTAACCATGAGAATTTTGAAGTTTTATTTGAGAATAAAATGACTTCTAGAATGATGTTCAAATTGTTGAACAAAGAAAAGAACTAATATCTAAACCAAGAAAAGAAGTGAGAATTGAAATAGCATCTTCCACCCTGAACAAGAATTTGACAAAGTACCACCAGGCTGAGAATCATATTATTGGAAGTAAAGACAAAGGAATTATGACAAGAAACAAAGTACATGAGGAATTATGTTTGATTTCTCAAGTTGAACCAAAGAGTGCAGATGAGGCATGTAATAATGATCGTTGGATTCAAGAAATGAAGGAAGAATTAGGTGAGACTATGAAGAATGAGACATGGGAGTTGGTTCTTAGACTTAAAGACAAGAATGTTATAAGAACTAAATGGATATTCAAGAATAAGATGAATGAACAAGGTGAAATTGTGAGGAATAAAGCAAGATTGGTATGAAAAGGATATTCACAGCAAGAAGGCATAGATGATGAAGAGATATTTTCCCCTATTGCTAGAATGAAAGTAGTATGAATGTTCTTGGCTTATACATAAAGTAAGAAGTTTAAAGCATATCAGATAGATGTAAAGTCAGCATTTCTGAATGGAGAACTTACAGAAGAAGTCTACATTGAGCAACCTGAAGGATTTCCTTTGACAAGGGAAAAGGATATGGTATGTAGATTAAAGAAAGAACTGTATGATCTAAAATAAGAACTTATAACTTGGTGTGCAAGGTAGGAAAAAAATTTGACAAAATTGAAAATTGCTAAACGTATGGAAGACAATAACTTATATTTGAAAAAAAATTAAGAATGGATTATTGATCATTGTAATATTTATTGATGACATAATCTTTGGAGGTAATGATGAAGCAAGTGATAAGTTTACTAATGAGATGAAGAGTGAGTTTGAGATGAGTATGATTGAAGAGATGAAATTTTTCTTAGGTCTATGGATTGTACAGAATAGTGATACTATTTTACTTTCATAAGAAAATAACTTAAAAGACTTGTTGAAAATATTTGGCTTGGTCACAAGTTATCTAGCAAAGATGAGACACCTACAGTTGAGAAAAATAAATATAGATCTATGATTGGAGGATTGCAATATTTGACTCAAACTAGACTAGATATAGCAAATGTAGTTGGGATAGTAGCAAGATTTCAAGCCAATCCTAAGAAATCACATTATTAAGAAGTAAAAATAATATTTAAATATTTTTATAGGGTACACCTAATTTTGGGCTATGGTATGATAGATCAAGTGATTTTACTTTGTGTGCATATATTGATGTGGATTGGGCAAGTAGTATGGATGCAAAAAAGAGCACTAATGGTGGAGAACTTTTCCTTGGAGGAAGATTCATTTCTTAGCTAAAAAAGAAATGGGATTGTATTTCACAGAGTACAACAAAAGCGAGTATGTAGTAGTAGCAAACAATTGTAATCAAATCATGTGGATGAGGAAGATGTTGAAGGACATTGGGATAGAATTTTAAGAACCTGTTATCATACATTGTTATAATATAACAATAGTGAGTATGTCTAAGAATCTTGTATTGCATTCTGAGACTAAGCATATATCTATTAAGAGTCATATTTTGAGAGAGAAATTTGCAAAGAAAGAAATCAGACTATGTAAGTACAAAAGAGAAGATTGCAGATATCTTTATGAAGAATTTTCCTAAAGATACATTTGAGTATTTGTGAGGTATGCTTGGGGTTATGCCCCTACCTACTTCTAATTAGATGATGTAGAAAGTGCATCAATCCAGTGGTACAAAGAAATATTATTTATCTAGATTGAATGTTGATGCTTCATGTATGAGGGAGTATCTATTATGAGTAGATTCATCAAGGACTCTTGGTAGTTTTTATTGAATAGTATCTTTGGACACTTAATCTGATTGAAGACTTGGAGGAGATGATTGACATAATGAATTCTTTTTCATTGATGTCAATGAGGGATAAGTATATATGAAAAAAAATTCCTATGAATGTGGGAAAAGTGACTCCTATGTATGGGAGAGAAGTTTTATAATGGATGAGAGTGATTGATTAAATGGAGAAGTTGTGAACAATTGATTTCCATCCATATAGGAATAAGGTAGAAGATAGAGTAGTGTCCTTATGAGTTTCAGATTTGATTGATGAAAAGGATTTGAAAACAAGAGAACATCAACAATAACAATGTTTGATTTTGTATTCTTGGAACTTAGATGTTTTTCATCTATGTTTCTATCGATGCCAAAAGGAGAGCTTGTTAGAATGAATGTTGATGGTATTACTTTGGAGCACTATCCTAATCATTGGAAAGATTTTTTATGATTGACATGCTACATTCATGCCTATGTTTGTCATTGATGTCAATATAGTATTGTTTTTGTGAAGACTAGAAGACAAGTAGACAAAGAATGAGGTTGTACGAACTATATATTGATGATTAGGTCAAGTGTGATTAAGAATGTGTTCTATAATGTATCCTATTGACATGGATAAGTGTGAATATAGAGAGTCAAAGACATGTAGAAGATATGCTTCATTTACGAAAGATAGTAAGAAGACAAAGTACCTGATAATTGGTTTTTGATGAATGATTTGTATCTCTTAATTGAGATAGAATCATGTCTAATGATAATGTTAGAGAGTGTGCAAGTGTTGAGGTCGCACATGTAGAAATTTGTAAAAACTGTGAGCCAACAATGATTTGTAATTATGAAAAGATGTAAAATTTTGTAATATCTTAATGAGGTCCTATTATAATTAATTGAGGAAGCCTCAAGGCCAACTCAAGGAATTTTTTTGAGGATATGGTATAAAGGAAGGTTATTTTCCTTTTGATCAAGTATGTAATTGTATATGATTAGTGCTTTCAAGTGTGTAATATGTGAATTATTTGATAAATTTGAGTAAGTGGTCCAAGGAATTATTAGATGTGAAGTTGATGATATGGTATCAAGATTTGAAGAGGAGAAGTTCATTCAGAGGACACAGAAGGAGATATACATTTCTATTATTGTGCAAGGAATAATATAGAGATCAGTTGTGCAATGAGTTCAATGGTCTTACCCCTAAATTTGTATCGACAGTGGGTCCATCTCCCTTCTACAACTCCTAATAGGGTTAGAATCTCTTAATAGGGACTCAAAGTCTCCTAATAGGGATTGATATGTACTGAATGTATTGCATTGGCTCCTAAAAAAGTCCATCCTCTAAGAAGGAACATAAATATATTAGTACATCACTGTGTGGGTACCATGCCCACCGGGGTTTTCCCTCTAATCAAGGGTTTCCCTAGTTAACATATCTAGTGTTAGTGTGTATGAGTGTCTTGTTATGGTTTTTGATTATTTTGTTCACATGCTTAAGGATTAATAAGGTTGATAAATATTTTAATAGTTGAATAACTTATTCACCGCTCCCCCTTCAGTTATCTTAGTGGGTGTTACTTTCTAATAGTATCAACATAGATTGAATAGAAAACATTTTTTATCTTATATGACCATTAATGGCTTCTAATTCAGCCAATCTACCTTGGGGAAAAAAATTATTTAAAATGAATAGAGCTTGAACTTACATTCATGCTCAAAAAATGTTTGTAAACTTTGGTTCTAGCTACGATTTCTGAATCTGAACTTGAATAACTTGTGTGAACCTCAATACATCACACAACATTTTATATAAAAATTTCTATATTCTTTATAGCTTCCTCTATAGTGGTTACTGTAGACACCTAAATTTGATTACACTATTTTAGTAATCCTATTTAGTTATCTAAAAAGGCATTATTAATTAAATTTTTATTTAATTAATCCTTTGTCATCTCCTAGTTGATTAATTTAATTAATCATCTATAGTCCTAATTGATAAATCAAATAATCTATTATTTATCAATTAAATTCTATTCTTCTATCTAATTCCAAAAATCCTCATTTATTAAGTAAATCTATTTGATAAATGAAATCCTCAAATTCAAAAACCCCTAACCTATCTCTAATCCTCCATTTAGCCTAATCCACCCCATCCACCTATACTAACCAAGCTTATCCACTAACTCACCCACCCTCATTAATGCCATCCACTTGCACATCTCTAAAATCCCTAATCTAATCCTAAACTCAAGACTAATCCACCCCCTAATGTTGTCACATTCCCTAAACAAGTTTAAGACTTTCCTAATCGAAACCAAAGTCTCCCCTCAAAAAACCCAATCACTAAGTCATGAGTGCTCTTAAAAAACATAAAAGACTCTTACAAGCCCACTCATGACTCTTACACCCATCTTCCACACTCTTCCCTCTTCCACACTCATTCCTCTTACATCCCTCTTACATACTCAACCCCAATCATCATGACTTTAACCAACCCTTTACCCTACCCTCTCACACTCATCCTCCTTGTGACAAGTGTCACCTTCCCATTAGTGCTAAACAAGCACAATCCATGTGCTCTCCTTTGAGTGCATCCTAGCCCTCCTTAAGCCTTCATCCATCCTTGCATCTAAGCCCTCCATCCCTCTACCCCTTAGCCTATAAATTGAATCCCATCCCAAGCCATTTCATCAACAATCTTTGAGCTAAAGTTACCATGCTATTTTGAGAACCAAAGCCATCAACCATACCATTATAATGCCAAATTGAGAGCTCTCAAAGCTACCAATTTGCCATTACCCATCTCAATTGAAGCAGCTTTTGAGCATCTTGAGCATACATCCACAGCAAAAGGACACATCTACAGAATCAAGAAAGCATGGAGTGTTTTCTCTTGTGAGGTTTGCACTTTTTGTTTGTTTTCTTTGTCTAAGCATATATGTGAATTTAGTTTTTGGTTTGTGAATGTTTACTTTATTTGTTAATGTTCTTTGCATACTAATTCTTGTTCTACATTTTGGCACGCCAAGTGGGACTCGAACCCACAACTGTTCTACCTTCTTGAAGGGGCATCATCTAAGTCTAGTCTCTCCTCTTCTTATCCGAGACTGGGGCAACCTTGTTGCTAAAACATCTTCCTCGTGTCATCTTCATTCAAACTTCTTTGAAATAGTGTTGTCTTAACACTATGTCAAAGAGGGGCAAAATGTAGACACCTAAATTTGATTACACTATTTTAGTAATCCTATTTAGTTATCTAAAAAGGCATTATTAATTAAATTTCTATTTAATTAATCCTTTGTCATCCCCTAGTTGATTAATTTAATTAATCATCTATAGTCCTAAATGATAAATCAAATAATCTATTATTTATCAATTAAATCCTATTCTTCTATCTAATTCCAAAAATCCCCATTTATTAAATAAATCTACTTGATAAATGAAATCCTCAAATTCAAAAACCCCTAACCTATCTCTAATCATCCATTTAGCCTAATCCACCCCATCCACCCATACTAACCAAGCTTATCCACTAACTCACCCACCCTCATTAATGCCATCCACTTGCACATCTCTAACATCCCTAATCCAATCCTAATCCCAAGACTAATCCAATCCTAAACCCAAGACTAATCCACCCCCTAATGTTGTCACATTCCCTAAACAAGTTTAAGACTTTCCTAATCCAAACCAAAGTCTCCCCTCAAAAAACCCAACCACTAAGTCATGAGTGCTCTTACAAAACATAAAAGACTGTTACAAGCCCACTCATGACTCTTACACCCATCTTCCACACTCTTCCCTCTTCCACACTCATTCCTCTTACATCCCTCTTACATACTCAACCCCACTCATCATGACTTTAACCAACCCTTTACCCTACCCTCTCACACTCATCCTCCTTGTGACAAGTGTCACCTTCCCATTAGTGCTAAACAAGCACAATCCATGTGCTCTCCTTTGAGTGCATCCTAGCCTTCCTTAAGCCTTCATCCATCCTTGCATCTAAGCCCTCCATCCCTCTACCCCTTAGCCTATAAATTGAATCCCATCCCAAGCCATTTCATCAACAATCTTTGAGCTAAAGTTACCATGCTATTTTGAGAACCAAAGCCATCAACCATACCATTATAATGCCAAATTGAGAGCTCACAAAGCTACCAATTTTCCCTTACCCATCTCAATTGAAGCAGCTTTTGAGCATCTTGAGCATACATCCACAACAAAAGGACACATCTACAGAATCAAGAAAGCATGGAGTGTTTACTCTTGTGAGGTTTGCACTTTTTGTTTGCTTTCTTTGTCTAAGCATATATGTGAATTTAGTTTTTGGTTTGTGAATGTTTACTTTATTTGTTAACGTTCTTTGCATACTAATTCTTGTTCTACATTTTGGCACGCCAGGTGGGACTCGAACCCACAACTGTTCTACCTTCTTGAGGGGGCATCATCTAAGTCTAGTCTCTCCTCTTCTTATCCCAGACTGGGGCAACCTTGTTGCTAAAACATCTTCCTCGTGTCATCTTCATTCAAACTTCTTTGAAATAGTGTTGTCTTAACACTATGTCAAAGAGGGGCAAAATGTAGACACCTAAATTTGATTACACTATTTTAGTAATCCTATTTAGTTATCTAAAAAGGAATTATTAATTAAATTTCTATTTAATTAATCCTTTGTCATCCCCTAGTTGATTAATTTAATTAATCATCTATTGTCCTAATTGATAAATCAAATAATCTATTATTTATCAATTAAATCCAATTCTTCTCTCTAATTCCAAAAATCCCCATTTATTAAATAAATCTATTTGATAAATGAAATCCTCAAATTCAAAAACCCCTAACCTATCTCTAATCCTCCATTTAGCCTAATCCACCCCATCCACCCATACTAACCAAGCTTATCCACTAACTCACCCACCCTCATTAATGCCATCCACTTGCACATCTCTAACATCCCTAATCTAATCCTAAACCCAAGACTAATCCACCTCCTAATGTTGTCACATTCCCTAAACAAGTTTAAGACTTTCCTAATCCAAACCAAAGTCTCCCCACAAAAAACCCAACCACTAAGTCATGAGTGCTCTTACAAAACATAAAAGACTCTTACAAGCCCACTCATGACTCTTACACCCATCTTCCACACTCTTCCCTCTTCCACACTCATTCCTCTTACATCCCTCTTACATACTCAACCCCACTCATCATGACTTTAACCAACCCTTTACCCTACCCTCTCACACTCATCCTCCTTGTGACAAGTGTCACCTTCCCATTAGTGCTAAACAATCACAATCCATGTGCTCTCCTTTGAGTGCATCCTAGCCCTCCTTAAGCCTTCATCCATCCTTGCATCTAAGCCCTCCATCCCTCTACCCCTTAGCCTATAAATTGAATCCCATCCCAAGCCATTTCATCAACAATCTTTGAGCTAAAGTTACCATGCTATTTTGAGAACCAAAGCCATCAACCATACCCTTATAATGCCAAATTGAGAGCTCACAAAGCTACCAATTTGCCATTACCCATCTCAATTGAAGTAGCTTTTGAACATCTTGAACATACACCCACAGCAAAAGGACACATCTACAGAATCAAGAAAGCATGGAGTGTTTTCTCTTGTGAGGTTTGCACTTTTTGTTTGCTTTCTTTGTCTAAGCATATATGTGAATTTAGTTTTTGGTTTGTGAATGTTTACTTTATTTGTTAATGTTCTTTGCATACTAATTCTTTTTCTACATTTTGGCACGCAGGTGGGACTCGAACCCACAATTGTTATACCTTCTTGAGGGTGCATCATCTAAGTCTAGTCTCTCCTCTTCTTATCCCAGACTGGGGCAACCTTGTTGCTAAAACATCTTCCTCATGTCATCTTCATTCAAACTTTTTTGAAATAGTATTGTCTTAACACTATGTCAAAGAGGGGCAAAATGTAGACACCTAAATTTGATTACACTATTTTAGTAATCCTATTTAGTTATCTAAAAAAGCATTATTAATTAAATTTCTATTTAATTAATCCTTTGTCATCCCCTAGTTGATTAATTTAATTAATCATCTATAGTCCTAATTGATAAATCAAACAATCTATTATTTATCAATTAAATCCTATTCTTCTATCTAATTCCAAAAATCCTCATTTATTAAATAAATCTATTTGATAAATGAAATCCTCAAATTCAAAAACCCCTAACCTATCTCTAATCCTCCATTTAGCCTAATCCACCCCATCCACCCATACTAACCAAGCTTATCCACTAACTCACCCACCCTCATTAATGCCATCCACTTGCACATCTCTAACATCCCTAATCTAATCCGAAACCCAAGACTAATCCACCCCCTAATGTTGTCACATTCCCTAAACAAGTTTAAGACTTTCCTAATCCAAACCAAAGTCTCCCCTCAAAAAACTCAACCACTAAGTCATGAGTGCTCTTACAAAACATAAAAGACTCTTACAAGCCCACTCATGACTCTTACACCTATCTTCCACACTCTTCTCTCTTCCACACTCATTCCTCTTACATCCCTCTTACATACTCAACCCCACTCATCATGACTTTAACCAACCCTTTACCCTACCCTCTCACACTCATCCTCCTTGTGACAAGTGTCACCTTCCCATTAGTGCTAAACAAGCACAATCCATGTACTCTCCTTTGAGTGCATCCTAGCCCTCCTTAAGCCTTCATCCATCCTTGCATCTAAGCCCTCCATCCCTCTACCCCTTAGCCTATAAATTGAATCCCATCCCAAGCCATTTCATCAACAATCTTTGAGCTAAAGTTACCATGCTATTTTGAGAACCAAAGCCATCAACCATACCCTTATAATGCCAAATTGAGAGCTCAAAAAGCTACCAATTTTCCATTACCCATCTCAATTGAAGCAGCTTTTGAGCATCTTGAGCATACATCTACAGCAAAAGGACACATCTACAGAATCAAGAAAGCATGGAGTGTTTTCTCTTGTGAGGTTTGCACTTTTTGTTTGCTTTCTTTGTCTAAGCATATATGTGAATTTAGTTTTTGGTTTGTGAATGTTTACTTTATTTGTTAATGTTCTTTGCATACTAATTCTTGTTCTACATTTTGGCACGCCAGGTGGGACTCGAACCCACAACTGTTCTACCTTCTTGAGGGGGCATCATCTAAGTCTAGTCTCTCCTCTTCTTATCCCAGACTGGGGCAACCTTGTTGCTAAAACATCTTCCTCGTGTCATCTTCATTCAAACTTCTTTGAAATAGTGTTGTCTTAACACTATGTCAAAGAGGGGCAAAATGTAGACACCTAAATTTGATTACACTATTTTAGTAATCCTATTTAGTTATCTAAAAAGGAATTATTAATTAAATTTCTATTTAATTAATCCTTTGTCATCCCCTAGTTGATTAATTTAATTAATCATCTATTGTCCTAATTGATAAATCAAATAATCTATTATTTATCAATTAAATCCTATTCTTCTCTATAATTCCAAAAATCCCCATTTATTAAATAAATCTATTTGATAAATGAAATCCTCAAATTCAAAAACCCCTAACCTATCTCTAATCCTCCATTTAGCCTAATCCACCCCATCCACCCATACTAACCAAGCTTATCCACTAACTCACCCACCCTCATTAATGCCATCCACTTGCACATCTCTAACATCCCTAATCTAATCCTAAACCCAAGACTAATCCACCTCCTAATGTTGTCACATTCCCTAAACAAGTTTAAGACTTTCCTAATCCAAACCAAAGTCTCCCCACAAAAAACCCAACCACTAAGTCATGAGTGCTCTTACAAAACATAAAAGACTCTTACAAGCCCACTCATGACTCTTACACCCATCTTCCACACCCTTCCCTCTTCCACACTCATTCCTCTTACATCCCTCTTACATACTCAACCCCACTCATCATGACTTTAACCAACCCTTTACCCTACCCTCTCACACTCATCCTCCTTGTGACAAGTGTCACGTTCCCATTAGTGCTAAATAATCACAATCCATGTGCTCTCCTTTGAGTGCATCCTAGCCCTCCTTAAGCCTTCATCCATCCTTGCATCTAAGCCCTCCATCCCTCTAACCCTTAGCCTATAAATTGAATCCCATCCCAAGCCATTTCATCAACAATCTTTGAGCTAAAGTTACCATGCTATTTTGAGAACCAAAGCCATCAACCATACCCTTATAATGCCAAATTGAGAGCTCACAAAGCTACCAATTTGCCATTACCCATCTCAATTGAAGTAGCTTTTGAACATCTTGAACATACACCCACAGCAAAAGGACACATCTACAGAATCAAGAAAGCATGGAGTGTTTTCTCTTGTGAGGTTTGCACTTTTTGTTTGCTTTCTTTGTCTAAGCATATATGTGAATTTAGTTTTTGGTTTGTGAATGTTTACTTTATTTGTTAATTTTCTTTGCATACTAATTCTTTTTCTACATTTTGGCACGCAGGTGGGACTCGAACCCACAATTGTTATACCTTCTTGAGGGTGCATCATCTAAGTCTAGTCTCTCCTCTTCTTATCCCAGACTGGGGCAACCTTGTTGCTAAAACATCTTCCTCATGTCATCTTCATTCAAACTTTTTTGAAATAGTATTGTCTTAACACTATGTCAAAGAGGGGCAAAATGTAGACACCTAAATTTGATTACACTATTTTAGTAATCCTATTTAGTTATCTAAAAAAGCATTATTAATTAAATTTCTATTTAATTAATCCTTTGTCATCCCCTAGTTGATTAATTTAATTAATCATCTATAGTCCTAATTGATAAATCAAACAATCTATTATTTATCAATTAAATCCTATTCTTCTATCTAATTCCAAAAATCCTCATTTATTAAATAAATCTATTTGATAAATGAAATCCTCAAATTCAAAAACCCCTAACCTATCTCTAATCCTCCATTTAGCCTAATCCACCCCATCCACCCATACTAACCAAGCTTATCCACTAACTCACCCACCCTCATTAATGCCATCCACTTGCACATCTCTAACATCCCTAATCTAATCCGAAACCCAAGACTAATCCACCCCCTAATGTTGTCACATTCCCTAAACAAGTTTAAGACTTTCCTAATCCAAACCAAAGTCTCCCCTCAAAAAACTCAACCACTAAGTCATGAGTGCTCTTACAAAACATAAAAGACTCTTACAAGCCCACTCATGACTCTTACACCTATCTTCCACACTCTTCTCTCTTCCACACTCATTCCTCTTACATCCCTCTTACATACTCAACCCCACTCATCATGACTTTAACCAACCCTTTACCCTACCCTCTCACACTCATCCTCCTTGTGACAAGTGTCACCTTCCCATTAGTGCTAAACAAGCACAATCCATGTACTCCCCTTTGAGTGCATCCTAGCCCTCCTTAAGCCTTCATCCATCCTTGCATCTAAGCCCTCCATCCCTCTACCCCTTAGCCTATAAATTGAATCCCATCCCAAGCCATTTCATCAACAATCTTTGAGCTAAAGTTACCATGCTATTTTGAGAACCAAAGCCATCAACCATACCCTTATAATGCCAAATTGAGAGCTCAAAAAGCTACCAATTTTCCATTACCCATCTCAATTGAAGCAGCTTTTGAGCATCTTGAGCATACATCTACAGCAAAAGGACACATCTACATAATCAAGAAAGCATGGAGTGTTTTCTCTTGTGAGGTTTGCACTTTTTGTTTGCTTTCTTTGTCTAAGCATATATGTGAATTTAGTTTTTGGTTTGTGAATGTTTACTTTATTTGTTAATGTTCTTTGCATACTAATTCTTGTTCTACATTTTGGCACGCCAGGTGGGACTCGAACCCACAATTGTTCTACCTTCTTGAGGGGGCATCATCTAAGTATAGTCTCTCCTCTTCTTATCCGAGACTGGGGCAACCTTGTTGCTAAAACATCTTCCTCGTGTCATCTTCATTCAAACTTCTTTGAAATAGTGTTGTCTTAACACTATGTCAAAGAGGGGCAAAATGTAGACACCTAAATTTGATTACACTATTTTATAAATTCTATTTAGTTATCTAAAAAGGCATTATTAATTAAATTTGTATTTAATTAATCCTTTGTCATCCCCTAGTTGATTAATTTAATTAATCATCTATAGTCCTAATTGATAAATCAAATAATCTATTATTTATCAATTAAATCCTATTCTTCTATCTAATTCCAAAAATCCTCATTTATTAAATAAATCTATTTGATAAATGAAATCGTCAAATTCAAAAACCCCTAACCTATCTCTAATCCTCCATTTAGCCTAATCCACCCCATCCACCCATACTAACCAAGCTTATCCACTAACTCACCCACCCTCATTAATGCCATCCACTTGCACATCTCTAACATCCCTAATCTAATTCTAAACCCAAGACTAATCCACCCCCTAATGTTGTCATATTCCCTAAACAAGTTTAAGACTTTCCTAATCCAAACCAAAGTCTCTCCTCAAAAAACCCAACCACTAAGTCATGAGTGTTCTTACAAAACATAAAAGACTCTTACAAGCCCACTCATGACTCTTACACCCATCTTCCACACTCTTCCCTCTTCCACACTCATTCCTCTTACATCCCTCTTACATACTCAACCCCACTCATCATGACTTTAACCAACCCTTTATCCTACCCTTCACACTCATCCTCCTTGTGACAAGTGTCACCTTCCCATTAGTGCTAAACAAGTACAATCCATGTGCTCTCCTTTGAGTGCATCCTAGCCCTCCTTAAGCCTTCATCCATCCTTGAATCTAAGCCCTCCATCCCTCTACCCCTTAGCCTATAAATTGAATCCCGTCCCAACCCATTTCATCAACAATCTTTGAGCTAAAGTTACCATGCTATTTTGAGAACCAAAGTCATCAACCATACCCTTATAATGCCAAATTAAGAGCTCACAAAGCTACCAATTTTCCATTACCCATCTCAATTGAAGCAGCTTTTGAGCATCTTGAGCATACATCCACAGCAAAAGGACACATCTATAGAATCAAGAAAGCATGGAGTGTTTTCTCTTGTGAGGTTTGCACTTTTTGTTTGCTTTCTTTGTCTAAGCATATATGTGAATTTAGTTTTTGGTTTGTGAATGTTTACTTTATTTGTTAATGTTCTTTGCATACTAATTCTTGTTCTACATTTTGGCACGCCAGGTGGGACTCGAACCCACAATTGTTCTACCTTCTTGAGGGGGCATCATCTAAGTCTAGTCTCTCCTCTTCTTATCCGAGACTGGGGCTGTATATGAGCAATGTTAGTATGCTAATAAAAACCAAATTTAAATAAAGCTTCTACAAACTAAACAAAATTCATAAACTTCAAGATAGACTAAGATGAAATCTCAATTGAGAATATGAGCCATTAATGGGCTCTCTCAATGAGAAGCTCTCTTGTTGAGTAGCTTTATCTAAATGGATAGGATGTATGCTCAATATGCTTCCAAAGGCTTCAATGGATGATTGTGGATTTTTAGTGTGGATAGATGGCTTTAGTATGGATTTGCCTCTCAAAATAGCATTATAACTTTACTTCATGGATTGTGTTATTTTGCAAAGGGGAAGGATCCAATTTATAGGCAAGAGGCTTGAGAGATTGAGGGCTAAGATGCAAGGATGGGAAAAAGCTTATGGAGGGCTTAGATTGCATGAGAGGAGAGCACATGGATTGTGCTTCCGTACAACCAATCAAGGAGTGACACATGTCACATGGTGAGAGGATGGAGAAAAGGGGAACGATGAGTCGACAAATGAGGCTCAAGGGATAAAATCTTTATAAAGACCTTCATAATGACTTGTAAGAGCAATAAAAGGGCTTGTAAGAGTCATTTATGACCTAGTGGACTTCATAAAGTTTTATGGTTGAGATATTTTGAGGGTGATGAGAGCAATTTTGACTTGGACTTGATTAGGAAGGTTTTAAGCTTGTTTAGGCTTGTGCAAATGATTAGAGGATGGATTAGGATGGTTTAGGATTAGCTTAGGGATAGGCAAGTGGATGGCATTTAATGAGGGTGGGTGAAGGAGGAGATATTTGTTAACTTTGGCTTGGGTTAGTAAGTTTTAACCCATGTTTAGGGAATGTGACAAGGTTAGGAGGGGATTAGGATTAGGTTTAAAGACATCTTCTAGAAGAGTCTAGACTTTGGATGAGGATAAAGACTTTCTAGAATAGTCTAGAATTTCCTAGGATGAGGATGACTTTCTAGAAGAGTCTAGAACTTCTTAGGATGAGGTTAAATTAGATTTTTAGGAAATAAATAAAGTTTTATTTATTTCAAGGGTTTGGGTTGAGGAGATATTTATTAAAACTTTTTTAATAAACATGAGGATTAATATTTAATCTTAATTAAATATTTTGAGTTGGGATTAGGGGTAGGAAATGATGGGATTAGCCTTTAATCGAAATTAAAGAAGGATTAGAAGATTTTGGAAGAGGTTATTGGTCATAAGGAAATTGGCCAAGTTTTGGGCAAAAAATAAATTTTTTATTTATTTTAGGATTTTTGGTCAATTTATTAATTAAATAATTAATAAATAAAGAAATAATGTTTAAATAAGATTTAAACATTTTTGGGAGGGATTCCTTAATTAAATATTTTTAATTAAGAAAAAGGGATTTAATGGCATAAAAATTAATTAGTTAATTAATGATGATGTCATCAGGGATTTTTTCAAAAAATAAAAATACTTTATTTTTTAAAATATTTTTAGGTGTCTACATTTTGCCCCTCTTTGATGTGATGCCGCAAGTGGCATGGCATCAAAGATAAGAAAATAAGATGCCCAAGGCTAGAGAAGAAGAGGAGAGAATGGACTGTGAGATGCCCCCTCAAGAAGGCAGTAGGGAGAGAAAGCAAGGCTCGGTGGCTTCTTGAAAAATACAAGAATCTGGGATGAGCAAGGAGACTCAGATTGGATTAAGAGAAGAGATTTAGTTAGCTCAAACTCTTACTATGGGAGAATGATAAAGGGAGAATCAGAGGCACAAGAGGAAGCAAGCTTAAGATCTCAGGGATTGTAGAGGATGAAGGAGCGGAGCGCTATAAAAAAGAATCTAGGATAGGGAGATGGATGAGGGGATTATAAAGCTGATGCAACAGGATTTCAAAGAGTTAGATTGGCGGAAGATGGGTTTCGGAGATCCCTAGGACTAGGATTGTGGATCTCGAAAGATGAGGCTTGGTGGGTTGATTTGGATTGGTGGATCCCTAAGACTAGGATTGTGGATCCCTAAAGCTAAGAGTGATGAGTGATTCAAAGAGATACTGATGCATAAGCTGGGGTAGGAGAGACAGATGCTGGATATGGATGGGGGATAATGGAGATGAAGGAAAACCATTGAAGCTTTTTGAGCGGGGGGGATACTTCAAAGAGAAGTACCACCATGTAGTTGAGCACTAGATTTGCTATAGGACTATTGGTTAATTGCCAAGGTTACCAAGAACATCAAAGCCTTTTCACCAACTGTCTAGAGGACTGACGAAATGACTCAAAAAAAAGACGCAAGGATTGCCCCAGTATCACACATGAATCCTAGAGGAAGCAGTGTGGAAACGACACTGGGTAACCCACAAACAAAAAAGAAAACAAGCAAAAGACATGATCAAGACCTTACGCTCTGATTGCCCCATTCATAGTATACCATGATATGGAAGATCGTGGCAACCTTGAGGAGGGAACAAGGAGATTGTTTGGAAAAGATATTTCAAGACCCAATAAGGAAGAGTCCAAATCAAAAGAAAGCGAAAATCCAAAAGAGAACCGTTTGCCAACGAGATGGGTAGGACGAGGTACTAACGGACCAAGATCAGACATGAGGAAAGCTATATCCTACAAGGACCTATCGGAGAGCACCTAAGCTGGTGGATTTGGATGAGTGATGCGTCTAGCAAGCTGAACTAAGAAAGATAACACTTTGGTGACAGGAAATCTAGCTAAAGGATGCATTGGGATAGCTAACCAAGGGTTGTACGATGTGTGCAAGATGTTGAGCAAGGATGATTTGACATGAAAATTGGATAGATACAATGGTACTAAGCTAAAGAGGATGGACAAGCTGACAAACCAAGATATTTACAAGCTGAAGCTGACCAAGATAGTTACAAGTAGGCAAAAGCTCAGGATGATAGGATAGCAGGATGGTTCAATGTTGTGCAAGATGCAAAAGCTAAGGGTGGGGTGATAGCGAAAGATATGGATTTGGCAGGATGCATCCAATGATGATGAGAAATTTTGTGACCAAGGATAGCTAGAGGAGTAGGATGAGATGGCTGGATAGGATGGTAGATAGCTAGAATTATGATGGATATAAAGAGATGACATTGGGTTTGCATGAGGATAGCCTAGAGCTAGATACCAATGACAAGGGAGGATGGACAAGACAAGATTTCCAAGGAATATAGTGCCCCCAATCAGAAGATAACATGTGGAAGGAGGTCTTATGATGGATGTGATAGGATTGAAGCTAGGATGGAAAAAGCTGAAGGGGCTAGGGAGATGGATGATAGCTGAGATAATTGGCTGAAGCTGCATAAGATTAGTGGATGGTGTGAGATGGAAGCTGGAGGATGGAGGATAGGTGGATAGATTGGAAGATGGAGGTGGATGTCAAGAGATGACCAAAAGCATGAGGGTGATAGGCTAAGCTGGGGATGGCAGGATTATGCATGATGCTTGTTTTGCCAAGTTTTCATCATGGTACTTGTCCAAGGTGCTTGAATTGCCAAGTTTTCACCAGTGGACGCTTTATTTTTCTTTACTTTTTTGACTTTTTGACTTTGGACTTAGCTGGAATGATTTTGGCTTTCTTCAGCTATTTTGGCTTTTTTGGGATTTTAAACTGGCTGTTGGAATGTTCAATTTTGTTTCTAGCTGTTGGTACACCGGATGTGTGATTTATGCAATAGATCGGATTAGATGGGATTGATGGTAGGAGATGGAGGGATGAAAATGCTAGAAAGGAGCATGAGATGGGGATGCTTGCAAGAGCAACATTGGCACATGTTGGAATGGGTGTGAAAAGAGCATATGGGGGATAGATGGTAGATGCGAGTGTGATGGAGGATTTGTGGAAGCGTGCTTGGGGATATAGGCACCCAAGATGGAGTTAGGAGATGGGGGACATGAGTCACTAGATGGGGGATTAGAAATGGTGGATGCCATTATGCATTGGGTTTCAACTTTTTTCTTGGGAATCCACATGGTTTTGGATTTTTTTTTCATAGGCTTTTGCATTGTTTTGCATTCTTTGATTGGATTTTGCCTTTTTGGAGTATGTCTTTTCGAATAGACATATGATTGCCTAGGATGTGGATTTTTAGCTTTATGCATTTTGAAGTTGGCATTCACATTGCTGTGGTAAGCTTTGGGAAGATGGTTAGGAGAAGCTTTGTGAGATGGAGAGGATATGAAAGAGCATGTAGGGGGATGATGATGGATGATGTGCCCTGATATGTGCCTTTGTTGATCTTGCATAGAAATGGATGGAATAGGATTTTTATGATGGCTGATAGGAGGATGGAGGATGGTAGATTTTGGGACATAGGGACCCAAAATGGATTTAGCGGATGAAGGGGGGATATGGTAGGTTGTTTTGGGTTGCAAAGATGGTGGAGGGGGGATGACATAAGATTTCTTGAAGGAGTGATGGGAGGCTGACATGGTGGGCTTGGAGATAGGCTTGGTTTGGGGGTGTGGTGTACCAACACCTTTAGATGGTGCGCCTTTGGATACATATCCAAGACCATGAAATCCTAGATTTTTTTGTACAATAATAGGCTCTCTGATTCTTTGCTCTTTTGGTCCTAAACCTTGACCTTGATAATGCCATTGATTGAGCATTTGAACAAGCTGAGGAAACTTTTTGCTTGCAGAAAATGGTAGAAGTGATTTATTAGGTGTATTGCAATGGGGAGATACTGTTCTTAATTCTTCTGCTGAGAGAGGGCCACCGTGGATGAATGTAAGTGAACCAAGAGGGTAGATTATAGATGGTGGAATAGCTTGGATAGGTGGTAAGATGGAAGCATGGAGCAGGGGAGATGGAAGGATAGGATCTTGATGTAGCTGGTGGGATGACAAGATATCTTGTAGTGGAGGAGATATGGCTCGAGGTTTTGGAGATGGAGGAGATGGTGACTGCACTATGGATGGAAGACATGGTACGATGATATCTTCATTTATGCTTTGGGGGATGTCAACATGCTTTTGGGCAGGATCTTGATAGGATTGGTTTGGAGTGGATGGTGCGATAGGAGGTGAAGGGATGGATTCTTCAAAGGTAGCGGATGGATAGATGGGAGATTCAGTAGTGGAGATGGGTGAGTTGAAGATGGATGCATAAGGGTCATTACGAGAGATTTGGGAAATTTTTGGAGGCGATGTGGATAGGATTTGGAGGGATTTGACAGGTGGTGGGATTTTGATGCTTGCGGGAAGTGGAAGGATTTTAAGCAATTTGATGGATGGTATGGGGATGATAGCTATGGGAGATGGAGGTGATATTATAGATGGGGAAGCTTCATCACTGACTACTTCACATGGTTGGATTAGATGACATGGCTTATCGACTGTTGGAGGCGAATTTTCTTGTATTTCCTCTAGGAGATTCCTTGGAGACTCGTGTGTCGAAGGTGGAGGTGGATTGACAGGAATAGCTAGTGTGATGGGGGTGGAAGATTGGAAGCTTGGTTGATGGGGTGATGGAGGGGAAGCTAGAATATCGGATGGCATGACTAGATAGTTTGGAATAACTCTTGGATTTTGGGGGATGCTTGGGGGAATGTTTCTAAGGCTTTCAATATACTCGTCATAGTCAAAAAGATTTTCATCATCATTGGAATAGGAGGTGGCGGGAGCAAGGACAATGCGACCAAACACATCATGATAGGATTGGTACTTCATGCTTTGATGATGAGTTTGATGGGGATGGGGTCTTACGTATGGATGAACACGGAAGCTCATGGTTGGATTTGGATTAAGCACAGATTTTGGATTAGCTGATGAAAGATTTCCTAGGGAGAGTCAAAGCTGTATGACAGACCTAAGGAGGATTGGCTGGAGATTTTTGGCTTTCTTGTGGGTGGAAGACTTCAAGGGTCGCTATCAAAAAGTGAAATTTTTTCTTTCCTATGTGCAATATTCGTGGTGATTGTGTCAACTTAAGGATAGACTAGTGATCCTATGGCATGACACAAGATTGACCACTTGTGGATCCCAACCTTTAGCTCAAGGTGATGAGGGATACAAGTGACAAAGCTGGATTACCCTAGACAATGCTCTGTCAAAGGGATAACCTTGGTGAGATTGGTTGATTGGTAGGATTGATTGGATAGCAAAATCTAGCAAAGTGACAACAACTCTTTAAAGGTTTGGGTGATTTTGGATTGGGTTGCTAGCTGGCTGGGGGGATGATTTGGATGGACTTTGCATTTGGGATTGTTCTAAGGCAAAGAACTAGATAGATTCGGTTGCATCGGGGGAGCTTGGATGATTTTATGATAAGGCAGTGACTACGCTAAGTATGCCTTGAGTTGGGAGATTTTTGTTTTTCTAAGATTTCGACCAAAATTGGCAAACATTCATTCAAAAGCTATGAACAAACAAGCAGACAAAAGTTTTGAGCAAGCACGTCAAACATACCAACATCTTAGGAAGCTTTCTACAAGGATGAAATTTGGTTTAGCTAGGGATTCCTCGATATACACAAGGTACGTGAGGCCCAAATCTGTAGATGAAACCAAAAAGATGTCACACAGCCGAGAGGAGCGGTAACCCACTTCTCCTCTTTCACTTCTCAAGGATATAAAGTTCCTTGAGGCTTAGCCCGAGTGACAAAATCTTGATCCCAAGAGAGCTCTCTTTTGATTCACCTTCCGATTCTTATACTCCACCAGAATGCTGGAGTTGAGGTCATCCAAGGGGTGATGAAATCCCCAAGCAGGCCTCCTAAAAAGCTAAAACAAGATTTTGGATCCTAATCTTATGCACCCAAGATGGCCTCGAAAGACGACAAGGGGAGAGAAGACTTGGATGACCTTGGGCTAAAAAACACGCTTGTTCCTTTACCAACTGACTCTTATGTGTGCTAATCTAGACTTTGCAAGCACTCATGTTTAAGAGACAATGTTCAATTCCAACTTGAAGCACCAACAAAAGTAAATCGATCGAAGAATGCAAACAATAAGAAGAGTTAGGGTCAACAAAAGAAAACTCGCATGCCCGGAGGCCCTCCACGTCAAGTATCGATTAATTTTCTTTAAAGCATTCAAGAGTTGGTGTGATTTTGTTTTAAGCCCAAAGCAAAGATGTGTGAGACTTGATTTTGTCAAGCGTGTGCTCGGAGGCCCTCCACGTCAATAGTTGTTCAATTTTAGTGCCCAAATGAAGTGTTTGATATTGCAATGGTTAATTGATCCTTAGAATTCAAGATTGGATTTGTTGTTTTAATCATGCATTCAAGAAAATTTTGATTTTAATCCATGGCATTCAAAAGTGATTTTAGCAACATGCATTCAAAGACAAGTGGTTAAACATTCAAGTGTTTTCTTTTGAGCATTCAAGATTGAGATTTTGTGTGTTGTTTTAAGAACTTTGAAGTGATTTGTTTTAACCTTTTATCATTCAAGATTGTTTTGGACTCAAAAGTGAAAATGACTCTTTGGACTTTGGTTTTCATTCAAAATTTTGTATTCTAGTTTGCATATTTTAAGCCCAAAAATGATATTCCTAGATTGTTTTGATGCATGAAAAACCTAAGAAACATTCAAGATTTTGCAATAAGACATTTGTTTGGAACAAATAACAAAGCTTTTAGGACAATTTTTGGCAACCATTTAGGACTCTTAGTTTTGATGAGATTTTTTTAAAAGAACTTTAGTGTGCACTTAGTGTTGATTTTGAACCTTTTGAAATGGAAACTTGAAGTTCTTTTTAAATTCCCAAAAATGAAGTGTTCCTAATTTTGCATGAATGCATCTAAAACTTTGATGTTGCAAGGATGCAAATGATTAGATTGGTTTAGTTTCACTTGTTAAAATATTTTTTTTTTTTGCAAATTTTTAATTTTTCAATGGATTTAAGTATGAAATGGGGGTTCATTTTAAGCACTAAAAAGAAGTGTGTATGATTTTGCTTCCTTAAAAAAAAAAAATAGCCAAGATCTCCCACAAGAAGAAGAAGAAGAAGTAGATGGAATAAGAAGAATATAGACAAGAAGAGGAAGAAAAATTTCAAGTTCTTTGTCCACCTATAAGCTTGAAAAATCTGCAAACACTATGAGATAGATTATGAGTTCCTTTGTCTTCTTCATGCTCATGTGGACCTACAAAACCAATTTCTACAATCCTACCAATCACAAAAACAAGTAAACTTAGCCAAAATCAGCAAATAACATATAAAACTTGACTAAAAAAGCTAATGAAGATGACCCATGCGGGGTCCCATCGGGCGTGCCAAAATGTATATGAGCAATGTTAGTATGCTAATAGAAACCAAATTTAAATAAAGCTTCTACAAACTAAACAAAATTCATAAACTTCAAGATAGACTAAGATGAACTCTCAATTGAGAATATGAGCCATTAATGGGCTCTCTCAATGAGAAGCTCTCTTGTTGAGTAGCTTTATCTAAATGGATAAGATGTATGCTCAATATGCTTCCAAAGGCTTCAATGGATGATTGTGGATTTTTGGTGTGGATAGATGGCTTTAGTATGGATTTAGCTCTCAAAATAGAATTATAACTTTACTTCATGGATTGTGTTATTTTGCAAAGGGGAAGGATCCAATTTATAGGCAAGAGGCTTGAGGGATTGAGGGCTAAGATGCAAGGATGGGAAAAAGCTTATGGAGGGCTTAGATTGCATGAGAGGAGAGCACATGGATTGTGCTTCCTTACAACCAATGAAGGAGTGACACATGTCACATGGTGAGAGGATGGAGAAAAGGGGAAGGATGAGTCAACAAATAAGGCTCAAGGGATAAAATCTTCATAAAGACCCTCATAATGACTTGTAAGAGCAATAAAAGGGCTTGTAAGAGTCATTTATGACCTAGTGGACTTCATAAAGTTTTATGGTTGAGATATTTTGAGGGTGATGAGAGCAATTTTGACTTGGACTTGATTAGGAAGGTTTTAAGCTTGTTTAGGCTTGCGCAAATGATTAGAGGATGGATTAGGATGGTTTAGGATTAGCTTAGGGATAGGCAAGTGGATGGCATTTAATGAGGGTGGGTGAAGGAGGAGATATTTGTTAACTTTGGCTTGGGTTAGTAAGTTTTAACCCATGTTTAGGGAATGTGACAAGGTTAGGAGGGGATTAGGATTAGGTTTAAAGACATCTTCTAGAAGAGTCTAGACTTTGGATGAGGATAAAGACTTTCTAGAATAGTCTAGAATTTCCTAGGATGAGGATGAAGACTTTCTAGAAGAGTCTAGAACTTCTTAGGATGAGGATAAATTAGATTTTTAGGAAATAAATAAAGTTTTATTTATTTCAAGGGTTTGGGTTGAGGAGATATTTATTAAAACTTTTTTAATAAACATGAGGATTAATATTTAATCTTAATTAAATATTTTGAGTTGGGATTAGGGGTAGGAAATGATGGGATTAGCCTTTAATCGAAATTAAAGAAGGATTAGAAGATTTTGGAAGAGGTTATTGGTCATAAGGAAATTGGCCAAGTTTTGGGCAAAAAATAAATTTTTTATTTATTTTAGGAATTTTGGTCAATTTATTAATTAAATAATTAATAAATAAAGAAATAATGTTTAAATAAGATTTAAAAATTTTTGGGAGGGATTCCTTAATTAAATATTTTTAATTAAGAAAAAGGAATTTAATGGCATAAAAATTAATTAATTAATTAATTAATTAATTAATTAATTAATTAATGATGATGTCATCAGAGATTTTTTCAAAAAATAAAAATACTTTATTTTTTAAAGGATTTTTAGGTGTCTACAGGGGCAACCTTGTTGCTAAAACATCTTCCTCGTGTCATCTTCATTCAAACTTCTTTGAAATAGTGTTGTCTTAACACTATGTCAAAGAGGGGCAAAATGTAGACATCTAAATTTGATTACACTATTTTAGTAATCCTATTTAGTTATCTAAAAAGACATTATTAATTAAATTTCTATTTAATTAATCCTTTGTCATCCCCTAGTTGATTAATTTAATTAATCATCTATAGTCCTAATTGATAAATCAAATAATCTATTATTTATCAATTAAATCCTATTCTTCTATCTAATTCCAAAAATCTCCATTTATTAAATAAATCTATTTGATAAATGAAATTCTCAAATTCAAAAACTCCTAACCTATCTCTAATCCTCCATTTAGCCTAATCCACCTGATCCACTCATACTAACCAATCTTATCCACTAACTCACCCACCCTCATTAATGCCATCCACTTGCGCATCTCTAACATCCCTAATCTAATCCTAAATCCAAGACTAATCCACCCCCTAATGTTGTCACATTCCCTAAACAAGTTTAAGACTTTCCTAATCCAAACCAAAGTCTCCCCTCAAAAAATCCAACCACTAAGTCATGAGTGCTCTTACAAAACATAAAAGACTCTTACAAGCCCACTCATGACTCTTACACCCATCTTCCACACTCTTCCCTCTTCCACACTCATTCCTCTTACATCCCTCTTACATACTCAACCCCACTCATCATGACTTTAACCAACCCTTTACCCTACCCTCTCACACTCATCCTCCTTGTGACAAGTGTCACCTTCCCATTAGTGCTAAACAAGCACAATCCATGTGCTCTCCTTTGAGTGCATCCTAGCCCTCCTTAAGCCTTCATCCATCCTTGCATCTAAGCCCTCCATCCCTCTACCCCTTAGCCTATAAATTGAATCCCATCCCAAGCCATTTCATCAACAATATTTGAGCTAAAGTTACCATGCTATACCAACTCACAACCAAAAATGCAACAAGATGGAGATAGAGAGATGACAAAAAAAAAAAAAAAATGCTTCATAAAGCATCCATTAATACTTGAAATCCACTAGAAGAGATTACATTTGAAGAGCTTACAATTCAAGAACTTCTATTTCTCCAACTTCCTTTAGAAGAGCTTCCATTCTTTGAACTTCTTGAACTTCTATTTTTTGAACTTGATTACAAATGATGATAGGCCTTTCTTAAATAGGCACTTCTAATCCAAGACATTACAAACACAACCAATGTGGGATAAAAGGTAAATACAACTACCTTTAAATAAATATTAAATTTCCATCCAAATACAACTAAGCACCCAACAAATATTAAATGCATGATTTAAGGAACTTTCCACAAACTTCTAAGATGCCACCTACACACCTCGATTAATGGAATGACAACTATTTTTATTATTTTCTATTTATGCCACCCATGCACCTTGAAAATAGAAATTTCCTTTTCCTTTCTTTTCTCCTTTTTATTTTGTTATTATTTCTCCTCTAATTTTCGTCACTTTCTCTCTCCTCCAGAATTTTTTTTTTTTTTTTTTTTCCTTTTTTTTTTCCTCTCTTTTTTTTTTTTTTCTAATAATTTAATTTTCTCATGTAAGATGCTCCTGCATCAGACTCCCTTGGTAGATAGAAAAGTGTGTCCCACACTTTGATGCCAAAAGAATGATATACCACCATCTTCATCTTCACCACAAGCTATGACCTCAATAGGGACAAGAAAAATCAAAATGCAAATCTTCCACATTTTTTTTTTTGCTGATGCATGATGCTCCTGCATCCGACTCCCATGGTAGGAAAAATTTTGTGAATATGGATTCACAAAATGAAGTAGCCACTGTTGACAGATTTTTTTCCTCTTCCTCCAACACATAGCTGGAACAAGTATCCGATGTCGATATATTTTCTTCTTTCTTCTTTTCCAACACCTAGCTTGAACAAGTGTTTGCTGTAGAAATCTCTCTTCCTCATCCAATCTTGTTGAATTAATCACACCTGTAATAAACCCAGCAACACCATACCAATCTTCCTTTGCATACCATACATCACGAACAAGATCCTCATGCAAACCATCATTAGTATCTTTCAAAATCACCTCAAATTTAGCATCATATAATTCATAAGAATTTACCTCTTTGACATATTCATCTTTGCTTGCTTCTTTCATGTTGTCAACAATGCATGTAACTACTCGACTTGCTTGATCTCCAATGAAGGCACTATATGTTTCCTCCATTGCTGCAATCTTCAAATCATCTTAATCTATTTTAGGTTCATAAATCTTGTCATCTTCATGCTCTTCCTCTTCTCTTTCATCTTCTTCAACTTTAGGTTCGCAAATCATTTCCTTTGCATCCTCTTGCTCTTCTTTTGTACCACATGTCTCATACTCCACTAGATCTTCTTTCTTTTCCGCATCCAAATAATTATCAACATATCTTTTTTGGTAATGTGCTCTTCTCGTCTGCAACTCAGCTTCCAATTCATTCACTTGCTTTTGCAAATCCAAAAATATTTCTTCTTGCATTCTCCTTCTAAATCTCTCAAGTCTAGGAATCCTCAGAATCCATCCAATCACAAAAGTCATCTTCTTCTTTCTCTTCTCCATAATCAAGTCTTCAAAAGACAAATCTCGTCCAAAACAAGAACCTCGTGCAAACTGCCTCACAGTCGGCGCTCTGTCTACACAATTAAGAACTTCTTCACAAACTTCACCCAACTCAAGGTCCTAGTGCAAACTGCCTCACGTTCGGCGATCTGTCCGCACACTCAAGAACTCCTGCTCTGATACCACTGATGACGGGCCACACCACCCGTACCAACTAACAACCAAAAATGCAACAAGATGGAGATAGAGAGATGACAAAAAAAAAAAAAAATGCTTCATAAAGCATCCATTAATACTTGAAATCCACTAGAAGAGATTACATTTGAAGAGCTTACAATTCAAGAACTTCTATTTCTCCAACTTCCTTTAGAAGAGCTTCCATTCCTTGAACTTCTTGAACTTCTATTTCTTGAACTTGATTACAAATGATGATAGGCCTTTCTTAAATAGGCACTTCTAATCCAAGACATTACAAACACAACCAATGTGGGATAAAAGGTAAATACAACTACCTTTAAATAAATATTAAATTCCCATCCAAATACAACTAAGCACCCAACAAATATTAAATGCATGATTTAAGGAACTTTTCACAAACTTCTAAGATGCCACCTACACACCTCGATTAATGGAATGACAACTATTTTTATTATTTTCTATTTATGCCACCCATGCACCTTGAAAATAGAAATTTCCTTTTCTTTTCTTTTCTCCTTTTTATTTTTTTATTATTTCTCCTCTAATTTTCGTCACTTTCTCTCTCCTCCAGAATTTTTTTTTTTTTTTTTCCTTTTTTTTTTCCTCTCTTTTTTTTTTTTTTTTTTCTAATAATTTAATTTTCTCATGTAAGATGCTCCTGCATCATTTGAGAACCAAAGCCATTAACCATACCCTTATAATGCCAAATTGAGAGCTCACAAAGCTACCAATTTTTCATTACCCATCTCAATTGAAGTAGCTTTTGAGCATCTTGAGCATACATCCACAGCAAAAGGACACATCTACATAATCAAGAAAGCATGGAGTGTTTTCTCTTGTGAGGTTTGCACTTTTTGTTTGCTTTCTTTGTCTAAGCATATATGTGAATTTAGTTTTTGGTTTGTGAATGTTTACTTTATTTGTTAATGTTCTTTGCATACTAATTCTTGTTCTACATTTTGGCACGCCAGGTGGGACTCGAACCCACAATTGTTCTACCTTCTTGAAGGGGCATCATCTAAGTCTAGTCTCTCCTCTTCTTATCCGAGACTAGGGAAACCTTGTTGCTAAAACATCTTCCTCGTGTCATCTTCATTCAAACTTCTTTGAAATAGTGTTGTCTTAACACTATGTCAAAGAGGGGCAAAATGTAGACACCTAAATTTGATTACACTATTTTAGTAATCCTATTTAGTTATCTAAAAAGGCATTATTAATTAAATTTCTATTTAATTAATCTTTTGTCATCCCCTAGTTGATTAATTTAATTAATCATCTATAGTCCTAATTGATAAATCAAATAATCTATTATTTATCAATTAAATCCTATTCTTCTATCTAATTCCAAAAATCCCCATTTATTAAATAAATCTATTTGATAAATGAAATCCTCAAATTCAAAAGCCTCTAACCTATCTCTAATCCTCCATTTAGCCTAATCCACCCCATCCACCCATACTAACCAAGCTTATCCACTAACTCACCCACCCTCATTAATGCCATCCACTTGCACATCTCTAACATCCCTAATATAATCCTAAACCCAAGACTAAAATAGCATTTTTACGCGTAGAAAAAATAGCAAAAAAAGTTTAAAAAAAAATTTCCATAGTTAAGCTCTCATTTTTTGAAGATTTTGGCTAACTAACTAAATTTATTTTTTTTGTCTCATTGCAGGTTGGAGCACATATGGAACCACTAACCATGTTTCTTGCAGGTTTTCATGTTGCTAAAAAATGAACTTGAATGCTTAACCATTTGTCTTTGAATGCATGTTGCTAAAAAATGAACTTGAATGGTTAAACACATTTCTCATTGAATGAATGTTGCTCAAAACACACTCTTGAATGCCATGGATTAAAATCAACTTTCTTTAGAATGCATGCTTAAAACAACAAATCCAATCTTGAATGCCAAGGATCAATTAACCATTGCAATATCAAACACTTCATTTGGAGCTTCTAAAATTGAACAAAACAAATCTCTTTTCCACATGCAATCTAGGTAAAGTTTGATTTTTGGACATTTAAGAAACTTTGTTAAGTTAAAATACAAATTTACAAAAATCAATTTGAGTAGTTCCTTGGACTCATCTCTTTTCTAATCACCCATCAAATATTAACCATTGGTTGCAATCTCAGTGCCATTTATGGGGATGGGTCTACTTGAAAAAGGTGTTAAATGTTCCACAATCTAACTCACTCACTTGATCTTTGAACATTTTCTTTAACTTTATCAAAATTCTTAAATGGCCAAAACTCTAGATTAAATCGATCACACTTCAAGTTTGGGCACTAAAATTGAACAACAACTGACATGGAGAGACTCCGGGCGCGCGCTTGAAATCGAATCTCACACACTTTTGTTTTGGGCTTAAAACAAACTCACACTCAATCTTGAATGCCTTAAAGAAAATTAATCGATACTTGACGTGGAGGGCCTCCGGGCACATGAGTTTGCTTTTGTTGACCCTAACTCTTCTTATTGTTTGCATTCTTTGATCGATTTACTTTTTTTGGTGCTTCAAGATGGAATTGAACATTGTCTCTTAAACATGAGTGCTTGCAAAGTCTAGATTAGCACACATAAGAGTCAGTTGGTAAAAGAACAAGCGTGTTTTTTAGCCCAAGGTCATCCAAGTCTTCTCTCCCCTTGTCGTCTTTCGAGGCCATCTTGGGTGCATAAGATTAGGATCCAAAACCTTGTTTCTTTTTAGGAGGCCTGCTTGGAGATTTCATCACCCCTTGGATGACCTCAACTCCAGCGTTTCGACGGAGTATAAGAATCGGGAGGTGAATCGAAAGACACCTCTCTTGGGATCAAGATTTTTTCATTCAGGCTAAGCCTCAAGGAACTTTATACCCTTGAGAAGTGAAAGAGGAGAAGTGGGTTACCGCTCCTCTCAGCTGTGTGACATCCTTTTGGTCTCATCTATGGATTTGGACCTCACGTACCTTGCGTATATCGAGGACTCCCTAGCTAAACCAATTGTCAGCCTTGCAGAAAACCATCTAAGATGTTAATGTGTTTGGAGTGACTGATCGAAACATTTGTAGAACATACACACTCCCTGGCACAAGTATCACATTCTGAGAACCACAAACTTCTATCTAGGTGTTCCTATCTATTGCTTGTTTTTATTTTACTTGTTGAATGAATGTTTGCCAAACTTTGTCAATCCTAGCTTAGGGCACACTTAGCGTAGTCACTGCCTATTTTGGAAGTTGAACAAGTTGAAGCAAAACAACTGAGATTTTTCCCAAAGCAAAGCAAATTCAGGAATCTATGTCGGAACAACCCAAACCCAAGTAGAAGTTTCACAAGGTCAAACTCAAGCCATCTCTAGCATACCAAGAACTTTCAGCCAAGAGAAAAGAAATAACACCAAGCCCATGAATTGCCAAACTCCACAAAGCAGAGGACAAAGCTACCGACGAAGCACTTCAAGAGGCCTGGTTAGAGCACACCATCAAATTTAGCCAACATCCAAGAGTTAATCCTACTTATGCCTTACCAACTAGGCATGATTTCTATAATTAGACACCCTTGTTTCTCCACATCTTCTTGGATAAGCTTCACTTTAGAGTCATCTTTGTAGAAAAGCCAGCCATCTTAGGTTATCCCCTTAAGCATTATTAGCTCATCCATCTCATTTAGAATCATACCATCTAGCCAGTAATCAAAAATCTACACATCTAAGCTTTCAAAATTGTTGTCACCTTGCTAAAAGTTTTCCATTCCTAAAATCTTCCAAATCCACTAATCTCACCAAGGTTATCCCTTTGACAGAGCTTTGTCTAGGGTAATCTAGCTTTGTCACTTGTTATCCCTCATCACCTTGAGCTAAAGGTTGGGATTCACAAGTGGTCAATCTCGTGTTCTTCCTAAAGGATCATCAGTCTATCCTTAAGTTGACACAATCACCACCAAGCTTGCACATAGGAAAGCAGACCTTTTGTGCTTTGACAACATATCTTTGAAGTTAGAATCCCCAACCCAATCCTCCTTAGGTTTTGTCATATAGCTTTTCCTCAACCTAGGAAATCATTTGCATAGAAAAGCCTTCCCCCTTTTGTATCCATCAGCATTATTGCATCTCATCCCTAGGAGCATTTTTCATGCCACCTGTCACTCACTTAGCCAAGAAGAAAGAAACAATGGAGCCCTATCATTTGGATCAAACAACCTCACCCCCCTTGAGCACTTAGCCATCCTTCAGCCCAGAGCAAGCTATGCCATCACCTACTGACATTGAAGCTTTCATGAACCAACCAGGAAATGCAATATTGGTAAACGCCATTATAGACAAAAACAAAGAGACAATCATGGCTAATTTTTGAAGGGACAATGTAGGAACCTTTGACTTCGGAAGACCCCCTCCATTATCAGATCCATCTCACCCATTGTTTGGGTAGCTGCCACCACCCATAGGCTCTTATGATCCAAATTATCCTCAATATATTCTAAAAGAAGAGCCTCCAGCCAATCCATATGACCCAACAGACCCAAACATACCATCATCCACCCAAGTTGAAATATCCATACCGCAAGCCAACCCAGCCACCACCACTCCATCCTTGGTTCATACCTCTCTGCTCCAAACCCCCTTTACTCAAAACACCTCACCGTTCACCCCCTTCACTATTGCTACTGCTCCCACACCTAGCCTTCCAAATCCACCCATCTCCCAAATCAGTGCTATCATCTTTGGCCAACCTCAGCAATATACAACAGGGATGCCACCCATGGGGCCAAGTAATCAACCTTTCATCCCCCCCAGCTTGTTCACCATAGCCCAAAGTACAATCCCATTATTTCCATTAAGTCTTGGGAGCTCAATACCACCAGCCACAAATCCACAAGCGACTACCTTCACTCCACAAAGCTATCAAAACCCACAAGCTACTGCCAATCTTCTACCAAGCTCCCAAGTGACCCCAGCTCCCACCACCACTCTACCAAGCTTCCAAATCCAGCCACAAAGCTATCAAACCCCATCAGTTTCATTCCCAAGATTTCAATTCCCACCACCTCCACCACCAACTAATCCATTACCTCCAATTACCACCTACTTTTCAATGCCACTTCTAGGAGGTAATCCACCACCCCAGCCAACCACCAATTATTTGCAGATACCATCCCAAATGGGGGCACAACCCACATATATTGGTCAAACCCCACAAGCCCTCTGATCCTTTCCCCAAGCCTCACAATAATCTTATACCTTACCTCCACAAAGCAATCCATTTATCCCACAGCCAGCTTATGTTCCTCAATCCCAACCTCAAATCCCATATCAACAGCAAGCATCGCAGCACATGCAGCAATATGTGCCACCTCCCCCTCAACAACCCGTCATCCACCATGCAGCTGCCCAAACAATGTACAATCCCTATCAGCAAATCCCTCACAGCCATCCATATTCAGTGGCCCCATCCAGCACATACCTACCTCAAGGCACTCCTACATTGGGGGCACCCCAACCATCACCTATCAATTCAGAGTGGGAGAAAATGAAGATAGCTCTGAAAGCCATCCAAGAAGGGAATGATCCAAAGACATTCAAGTTTGAGAATGTGTGTCCTTACCCATTTGACAGAGCCATTAGCATGACACCATTTCCCAAACACTTTGAGGTACCTAAATTTGACAAATTCAGAGGAAAAGGAGACCCTATCACACATATCAAAAAATTTTACATGCATTGCCAGGATGTGGCATACAATGATGTCTTCCTCTTGCGCCTTTTTCCCAAAAGCTTGGCTGGACCAGCTCTTGAATGGTTTTATAGAATCCCCTATGGCACAATTAAAAACTTTGCTGAATTATATGAGGCATTTGTAGCCCAATATGCCCATCTTGTTGAAACAGAGCTATCAATAGTTGATCTTGTCCACACCAAGCAAAAAGGTGGAGAAAGCCTTGCCGAATACCTACAAAGATGGAAAACCCTTACCACCCGCATATCCTGGACCTTGCCAGAACGCCATGTGGTGAAAATGTTTATTGATAATGCACATCCCAGTTTGGCTCACCACATGACCATGAACTGTTTGCAGACCTATAAGGATATCAAAGAGAAAGGAATGATTCTTGAGCACAGACTCATCAAAGATGGTGTGGTAAAGATTTACAAAGAGGCCAACCAAAATCAATCACATTCCAATGACAAGTCTAGGTATTGGAACAAAAACAAGCATATTGCAACAGATGGGGTTACTGACACCAGACATGTGAATATCGTTGGTCCTTCTCAAAACCAGTCTAACCCACCATATCAAACAAACAACCAACAAGCTACCAATTACCAACAATGAAATAACCAAAGCTATCAAAACCACAATACAAGACCCAACTTTCAAGGGTCTAACAATCAAGCTAATGCCATCAATGTAGCTGCAGGGAAAAAGCCCAGATTCCAACCTGCACCTAGAAACTATACACCCCTTGGTGAGCCATTGGATGTTATTTTTGAGAAATTGGCTAAGGAAAACCTCATCAAATTTCCTCCTACCCAAAAAATTGATCCAAGCCAATCCAAAGCTGCATGGTACAAGGACAATGAGTATTGCAAGTTCCATAGGGTAAACGGTCACTCCACCCTCAGATGCATGAAACTGAAAGACTATGTGCAAGACCTCATTGATCGGAAGGAAATCACTGTTGGTGCCCAAACCTCTCCCAATGCAGGCTTACAGATTTATCAAAATGCTTTTCCTCCACACAACAACAAAAATTCTGGAAAAACACCTATCCAAAACAACACCAACAACCGCCAGCCAAACCAACAGCATGGGAAGAACAATGACCACACTTCATCCTATATAGACTATGGTAGCCTTATAGGTTGTATATCTGAGAAAGAGCCTTCTGTCAATGTTATCAATATCTGAGGACCAGACAATGAGTGTGCGGTCACCACTCGAAGAGTGCGATTTAACATCGCAGGCCCACCAGTTTCATCAACACCATCAGCTCCATCAAAAAGCTGGTACAATATCTTGGAACACCTTGGGAACATGCCAGCCCAAATATCCATTTTAGACCTTCTCCGCACTAGTCCTGTGTACAAAGACATCCTTGACAGTGCTCTCATAGAATCCCATGTCCCTTCTGATATCAATGCTACTGATTTTCATAATCTTGTTGGACACCTTTCATCCTCATGTGCCCTATCTTTCAAACCCACCAACATACCCGCGGTTGAGCCAGATCACACCCTTCCACTTCGCATAGCCATCATGGTATCCAATTTTGCTGTGAAAAGAGTAATGATAGATAATGGATCAGCCTTGAACATTTGCACCCTAAAATTCATAAAACAAGCTGGGTATACTGAGGCAGATATGATCAGTGAGGTTATCACCATCAAAGCTTATGACAACTTGGAAAGGACCACAAAAGGGACTATTTTGCTACCAATCAAGGTTGGGCCAGTCATTCAAAAGACAGTTTTCCATGTTGTTGATCTAAACCTACCATTTAACATCCTCCTCGGTCGCCCATGGATTCATGCTATGAAGGCCGTTCCATCCACCTACCATCAGTGCATCAAATTTCCACATCAGGGCACTGAGGTAACCATCCATGCCAATCCAGAACCCTTTGCTTACTGCAATGCGGTTGAAGCTTCATATACAAACCATTGCCCTGGAATAGACATCGGCACAGCCATTGCCATCTCATCCCACACTTGTAATGACACAGAAACCATCCTTGCCTCCACCCTATCTACTGTAAAGATCAACAACAAAGGTTGTGGAGAATATAGTCTATCAGATGCCTTTGTTGTTGGAGCAATCCCACTTGATCCACATACCCGTGGACGGCCAACATATCACAAAGCTAAGGAGATTCCACCTCCTTGATACAAACAGTTTGGCCCAACCACCTTTCTGTCCTCAAAAACCCCTCTTCATGAGGAGCTCACTCCAGATATCAACAATTGGCTACATAAGGATGCACCTCCAAGAAATCAAGCATGCCTTGATCACTTCAGCCAGAAGTATCCCCAACAACATAAGCTCGTCACTGAAAAATGGAACTATCAAGGAGGTGGACTAGGACCAGAAGAAAGGGGCATGCAATGTCCCATCGAAGCACATGATTGGGAAATAAAGTTAGGTCTTGGCTTTGGCATACCCACAACTGGGGGCACCAACGAGAACGGTCACGCTTTTTCGAACATCCACTGCGACCTTGTCGAAATCGAAGACATTCTTGAGGAAGTTGAAAAGAGAGCCTACGAAGATATCCCAGACCAAATCTTCCTAGGAGACTCTATTCTCCGAGAACTATCCATCCATCTCATTGACCTACCACTTTCTCATCCACAACTCATAGATTGGGACCAACCAAGTGTCATACATATTGATGAGTTTGCATCAGAGGAAGCACTTCTAAGATTCATGGGAGCCGAAACTCCTCATAAGAAGACAAAGCCAGATTCTGCCTACATCTACAAGCTAGATCCCAAGGGGTATTTTGGAGAAAATCTCCAACCTAGTTTTGATACACCCAAAATTGGAACTAAGGTAAATCTGGGACTAGCTAAGGTAGCGAAGAGAACCCCTCAGCAAGAAAATCCAGAGCCACAAGCAAAACATGAGGATTTAGTATTGCCTCCTCAAGATAATCGACCAGAGGTGTCTTCTATTCTAATAGAGGATACTAGAGAAGTCAACATTGGTTCTTTAGAGATCCCTAGAATTGTTCACATTACTGCATCCCTATCACAAGACCAAGCTGACCTCCTCTTTGAGGTTTTATGAGAGAACATTGGCCGATTTGCATGGTCATATCAGGACATGCCAGGACTTGATCCAAAGCTTGTAGTTCATCATCTTGCAGTCGATCCAAAGATCAAGCCCGTCAGACAAAAGCTTAGAAAAATGCACCCCAAGGTGGCATTACTAGTCAAAGCTGAACTAGAAAGAATGTTAGCTGCTAAGGTTATCCGACCTATCGACTACTCAGAATGGATCTCCAACATGGTCCCTGTCACTAACCCTTCTGATGACATCAGAATCTGCACTGATATTAGAGATCTTAACAAAGCTTGTCCAAAGGATGATTTTCCCTTGCCCAACATAGATATGATTGTAGATCTTACAGCTGGACATGAAATTCTGTCCCTTATGGACGGATTTTCCGAGTATAATCAGATCAAGATTGCAGAAGAGGACCAGCATAAGACAACATTCACTACCCCTTGGGGAACCTTTTGCTACACCATGATGCCTTTTGGCCTAAAGAATGCTGGGGCTACCTATCAAAGAGCTATGACAGCCATTTTCCATGATCTTATCCATAGCATTTTGGAAGATTATGTGGACGATATCCTAGTCAAATCTCACACCTTCATGGATCATCTTGCTGACCTAGAAAAAGTCTTTGATAGGTTGGCCCAATATCATCTCATGCTAAATCCCAAGAAGTGTGTCTTTGGGGTCACATCTGGCAAGCTTCTAGGCTTCATAGTTTCTAAACAGAGTATAGAGATCGACCCCAAAAAGGTCAAGGCTATCTTAGACATGCCTCCTCCCCAGACACTGCGACAGTTTCACTCTGTTCAGGGAAAACTTCAATCTGTCTGGCGCTTCATCTCCCAACTTGGAGATAAGTGTACACCATTTTCACACTTGATAAAGAAGAATGAGAACTTCAAGTGGGATCTTTTATGTCAGCGCAGCTTCGATCAGCTCAAGCAGTATCTCACCAATCCCCCTATCTTGGTTCCACCAGTTCCTAGTCGTCCCTTGATCTTGTATATATCAGCAACACCTACTGCTCTAGGGGCACTTCTAGCACAACATGATGAATATAGAAGAGAGAGAGCCATCTACTATATCAGTAGAACCCTAGTTGGTTATGAACTCAATTAGACTCCTATGGAAAAAGCTTGTTTGGCAGTTGTTTTCTCAACTCAAAAGCTTCGCCACTACATGCTAAGTCATACCATCCAACTAGTCTCTAAGATTGATCCTCTCAAGTATATGCTCTCTAGAACAGCACTCACAGGTCGGCTAGCAAAATGGGTTATGCTACTAAGTGAGTTTGACATCCAGTATGTGGACATAAAGGCAATCAAAGGGCAAGCTATAGCAGATCACCTAGCTGATGCACCTCTAGTAGATGCATATCCTTTGCTCACAGAATTCCCAGACGAGCATATCTGCCTAATTGAAGAACAGCCCCCATGGAAGCTTTATTTTGATGGCTCATACACCTCTCATGGATCAGGGGCAGGAATATTATTAGTTACACCTCAAGGAGATTACATTCCAAAAGCCTTCAAGCTACAATTCCCTAGCACCAACAATATAGCAGAATATGAAGCTCTTGTAGCAGGATTAAAGATAGCTGCAGAATGGAATATCACTGAGTTACAAGTCTTTGGTGATTCCCAGCTCATCATCAAACAAGTCTTAAATGAATATCAAACCAAAGATAAAAAGCTATTACCCTACAAAGAGCTAGTTGATCAGCTGACCCAGCATTTTACAAAGCTTCAGTTTACACAAGTGCCTCGAATGCAGAACAAGGCAGCAGATGCCATGGCCACTAGCGGCTCACTCTTGCAAATTCCCCAAGAAGCTACGCAGTATGAGTTTTTAGTTGAGCAGCTCCTCACACCTGCCTATGCGAATGAGGATTCAAACCGTGTTTGTATCTTGGTTGGTCCCCAATCCCCTTGGTACCATGAAATTCACGCTTACCTTAACGATGGTATCATATCCCCTCACCTCACACGTACCCAACGCCAGAACCTCATCCGAAAATCATCCCGCTATGTTATCATAGCCAATACCCTATATCGTCGGGGTTATCACGATACTCTCTCTCGATGTTTAGATGAAAATGAGGCCGCGATGGCATTAAAAGAAGTACATTCTGGACTTTGCGGTGCCCACATGAGTGGTATTGTCCTAGCACGACAAATCCTTAGAGTAGGCTACTATTGGCCTACCATTGAAGAAGACTCTTGTGACTTTGTCAGAAAGTGTCTCCCATGTCAGTAGCATGCAAATCTTATGCACGCTCTAGCACAAGATCTACAGCCTATTGCACCACCTTGGCCTTTCGCTTGTTGGGGCCTTGATCTAGTTGGAACTATCACCCCTCTCTCATCTGATGGACATAAATAGATAATAACAACTACAAACTATTTCACTAAGTGGGTGGAAGTAGTCCCCCTAGTCTCAGCTACAGGAGTTCAGGTCTCCAAGTTCATCTTGTACCACATTGTTTGCCGCTTCGGCATCCCATCCACCATCTTCACTGACCACGGAGGTAACTTTGAAAATCTCAACATGGAAGAATTATGCACTTCCCTCCACATCCATCACCGCTTTTCTAGCCCATATTTCCCACAAGGTAACGGCTAGGCAGAGGCAACTAATAAAGCCCTCCTCAAAATCCTAAAGAAAGTTGTCAATGATTCCGGCTATGATTGGCACCTTCAAATAAATCTGGCTCTATGGGCCTATCGAACTTCCTTCCGTACATCCACAGGCACAACTCCATACTCCCTAGTCTATGGTGCCAAAGTGGTATTACCTATAGAAGTTGAACTTCCCTCACTACGCATATCTTTGCGAGGGCAAATCTCAAATGAAGAATACAGAGTAGCTCGACTCACCCAGCTAGATCTCTTAGACGAGAAGAGACAACAAGCCTATGACCATCTCATAGTCTATCAAACTCGTCTCAAAAGGAATTTCAATAAGAAGGTGCTCCCATGACACTTTCAGCCAGGTGACATGGTCCTCAAAGAAAATATGAAAGTCCAAGCAGATCGAGAAAAGAAAGGAAAGTTTGAACCTACATGGCTTGGTCCCTATGTGATTACTGCCTCCTTTGGCTCCGGAGCCTATCAATTATCTACACCAGAAGGAGAACTCTTGAATGATCCCACTAACATCATTCATCTCAAGAAGTTCTATGCTTGAAGATCCTTAGTATACCCAGCTTTTGAAAAATACAAAAAAAAAAAAAAAAATAGTAAAGAGAAATAAGCATCCAATGGTGAAAACTTGGCAATTCAAGCGCCTTGGATAGGTACCTTGGTAAAAACCTGGTAATTCAGGCGCCTTGTGTGCTAAAGACTAATCCATTATCTATCACTATCCTATCCCTCATCCATCCACCCACCATCCCATAAAACACCTGCTTGTTCCCTTGGTGTTCCAATCCAATATCCAAAATCTGATGGAGCTTGTCAATACCTCCTGTACAACTTGTAAATCTTGTACCAAAGCTTGTATTATACCTTGTAAATCTTGTACCATACCTTGTATATATCTGAATCTTGTCCAAAGCTTGTACCATATTCTAGCTTGTAAATAATCTTGTATCCTAGCTTGTATCCTATCACATGCACACATAGAATCCCATTTTTCTTAAGCTTTTCACAAACCATCTACCTATCCACCTATCAACTATTATAGACATCCCATCCTTCACAAACATTTCCATCTCACAAAAAACCAAAACATGAACAAACTTGTACATTTGTAACATATCTTGGTCTATCAGCTTGTACATCCTCTTTAGCTTAGTATCATTGTATCTATCCGGCTTTCGTGTTAGTTCATCCTTGGTCAACATCTTGCACACATCGCACACCTTGGTTAGATATTCCAATGCATCCTTTAGCTAGATCTCCTATCACCAAAGTGTTATCCTTCTTAGTTCAGCTTGCCAGACGCATCACTCATCCAGACCCATCAGCTTAGGTGCTCTGTGATAGATCCTTGTAGGATATAGTTGTCCTCATGTCTGATCTTGGTCCGTTAGTACCTCATCCTACCCATCTCATTGGCAAACAGTTCTCTTTTGGATTTTTGCTTTCTTTTGATTTGGGATCTTCCCTTTTGGGTCTTGAAATATCTTTTCCAAGCAATCTCCTTGTTCCCTCCTCAAGGTTGCCAAGATCTTCCATATCATGGTATGCTGCGAATGGGGCAATTAGAGCGTAAGGTCTTGATCAGGTCTTTTGCTTGTTTTCTTTTTCTGCTTTTGGGTTACCTAGTGTCGTTTCCACGCTGCTTCCTCTGGGATTCATGTGTGATACTGGGGCAATCCTTGCGTGTTTGTTTCGAGTCAGTTCATCAGTCCTCTAGACGGTTGGTGAAAAGGCCTTGATGTTCTTGGTAACCTTGACAATTAACCAACAGTCCTATAGCAAATCTAGTGCTCAACTACATGGTGGTACTTCTCTTTGAAGTATCCCCCCGCTCAAAAAGCTTCAATTGATTCCTTTCATCTCCATTATCCCCCATCCATATCCTACATCTGTTGCTCCTACCCCAGCTTATCCATCAGTATCTCTTTGAATCACTCCTCACGCTTAGCTTTAGGGATCCACAATCCTAGTCTTAGGGATCCACCAATTAGATCAATCCACCAAGCCTCATCTTTCGAGATCCACAATCCTAGTCCTAGGGATCTCCGAAATCCATCTTCCGCCAATCTGACTCTTTGAAATCCAGTTGCATCAGCTTTATCATTCTATCATCCATCTCCCTACCATGGATTCCTTTTATAGCGCTCCGCTCCTCCATCTCCCCCCCCCAATCCTGGAAAGTCTTAAGCTTGCTTTACTATTGTGCCTCTGATTTCCCTTTATCATTCTCTTGTAGTGAGAGTTTGAGCTAATTCAGCCCTTTCTCTTCGCCAACCTGCGTCTCAGCTCGTCTCAATTTCTTGTACTTTTCAAGAAGTCGTCAACCCTCATTTCTCTCCCTGCCACCTTCTTGAGGGGGCATCATCTAAGTCTAGTCTCTCCTCTTCTTATCCAAGACTGGGGTGACCTTGTTGCTAAAACATCTTCCTCATGTCATCTTCATTCAAACTTCTTTGAAATAGTGTTGTCTTAACACTATGTCAAAGAGGGGCAAAATGTAGACACCTAAATTTGATTACACTATTTTAGTAATCTTATTTAGTTATCTAAAAAGGCATTATTAATTAAATTTCTATTTAATTAATCTTTTGTCATCCCCTAGTTGATTAATTTAATTAATCATCTATAGTCCTAATTGATAAATCAAATAATCTATTATTTATCAATTAAATCCTATTCTTCTATCTAATTCCAAAAATCCCCATTTATTAAATAAATCTATTTGATAAATGAAATCCTCAAATTCAAAAACCCCTAACCTATCTCTAATCCTCCATTTAGCCTAATCCACCCCATCCACCCATACTAACCAAGCTTATCCACTAACTCACCCACCCTCATTAATGCCATCCACTTGCACATCTCTAACATCCCTAATCTAATCCTAAACCCAAGACTAATCCACCCCCTAATGTTGTCACATTCCCTAAACAAGTTTAAGACTTTCCTAATCCAAACCAAAGTCTCCCCTCAAAAAACCCAACCACTAAGTCATGAGTGCTCTTACAAAACATAAAAGACTCTTACAAGCCCACTCATGACTCTTACACCCATCTTCCACACTCTTCCCTCTTCCACACTCATTCCTCTTACATCCCTCTTACATACTCAACCCCACTCATCATGACTTTAACCAACCCTTTACCCTACCCTCTCACACTCATCCTCCTTGTGACAAGTGTCACCTTCCCATTAGTGCTAAACAAGCACAATCCATGTGCTCTCCTTTGAGTGCATCCTAGCCCTCCTTAAGCCTTCATCCATCCTTGCATCTAATCCCTCCATCCCTCTACCCCTTAGCCTATAAATTGAATCCCATCCCAAGCCATTTCATCAACAATCTTTGAGCTAAAGTTACCATGCTATTTTGAGAACCAAAGCCATCAACCATACCCTTATAATGCCAAATTGAGAGCTCACAAAGCTACCAATTTGCCATTACCCATCTCAATTGAAGCAGCTTTTGAGCATCTTGAGCATACATCCACAGCAAAAGGACACATCTACAGAATCAAGAAAGCATGGAGTGTTTTCTCTTGTGAGGTTTGCACTTTTTGTTTGCTTTCTTTGTCTAAGCATATATGTGAATTTAGTTTTTGGTTTGTGAATGTTTACTTTATTTGTTAATGTTCTTTGCATACTAATTCTTGTTCTACAGTTACAAAATTAGAAAGTTCAACTTTCCTTATAGCAATCTCGATTGACACTTTCTCCAAAACTTGTTTCTAAAATTTCTTTTCAGACGAGTGTAATAATTTCTCATTTTCCTCAATGTCATCATTGTTAACCTTCTCAACAATGTGAACTAACTAGTCTATCGGAGGTGTGTGCTCATTAATACCTTGTATATCAAATGTATCAACAAAAATATCCTTAATCTCACACAATACTTGCCTCTATTGATGTTCTCTTTTCATTTCTTCTTTCTTTGTCTTCCTGGCAATATATCTTGAAAAATTTGCATCTGATCAAGAATCATATGGTCAAAGATCAAACTTGGGAAATACTATTACCTCATCCAGTGTCACTAGCTTTCCAGGCAACTTGACCTTCTTCTTCATCTTCTTTTCCTTGGGTATGTTGGTGCTCGATAAAGTGATTTGTAATGATGTTACTTTAGTACTCAGCCTCAAAATCTCTTAGCCTATTGTAGAAATATTAACCATAGTGAACTCCTTCTAAGTAGATACCACCTATTGATTAGGTATACCAGATGTCTCTATTGTAGATAGTGTAGAAGGTTCTATTATTGGTGGTTGAACCAGTGCTTGAACTGCCACTTGCTCTTTTGGTTCTTGTGATTCCTTTGTCCTTTATTGCATAGCCTCATATATTCCCTCAACATGAGGTCTTGAGCTATCACTTGCAGACTTATCTTCTTTCTCTTACTCCTCTCTATCTTCTTTTTCAATGACAAGGTTTTCCTTAAGTGTTGAATGTAGAAGTGTAATTATTGTCTTGCCCTATTTTTTGGTACTTACACATTGTAGGCTATTTTCTTCAACTATGACTATTGAATTAACAGGTGTTGAATCCATTGTTGTTGCACTCTTAATCCTTGAATAATTATGATTTTTTATTAGAACTATATTGATGCATGGTAGAGGTGTACCTAATGTTACATTAATCAACGCTTCATTCTTGAGTTCTTCCTTGATTAAGACATTAATATTTGACTATGTTTCCTCAGGTATGTAATCAATGGTGACAAAATCTTGTTGTTCACTCTACTCTATGTTTCTCCTTATTTCTTCCTCTCATTTGTCTAACTTATTATCTAGTTCAACTATTTCTTCCTCCTTTTCTTCTTTTGTTGTTGAAGTTAACAACCCAAATGCATTCTTCCAAACCAATATGCTTTTGTACTACATCTTCAATTTTATTTTTCAAAATTTTATAAGTGCTTGTCTTGGGCACAAACTTCTTGGCATAATCCCTTAGGGATATATACATATTTTTCTTCCCTAAATCTAGCATAGTCTAGGATAATGTGGTTTCTCTTATTTTTCATTCAATAGACAATTCCCATTTCCATTTTGTATCCATTATATTGTACAATTCTTTAGGGATTACCTTGCCCAACTCTATAGGTGTATGTTTGAATTTTATCATCATATCTAAAAACTACTTTCTCAACCTTCTCTTTATCAAGCTTCTCTAAAAATTCATATTTAACACTTTTGAAACTTGAAATTCCTATTGAATTTATCATGTTATCAGATATCTTTTCAATGTCTTGAGGAGGTTTCCTAGGAACAATCTAAAATTCTTTCACATCATCTAATTCAATTCTTTCTCCTTCATTCTCTTTATCATTAGGCATACCTACAAGTTCCCTATTGTAATACCCTACCATGGAACCCAAAAGAAATTAACCTATTATGTCACCAAATTTGCCAAAAAAAAAAAAATCTAAAGGATTAAAAAAACAAGAGATAACATAGCGGAAGTAATAAATCACATATATATAAAGGAATACCATAACAATTACATCTCTTAAGGGTTCTACTACAAGGCGTGACATCTGGTATCAGAGCCTGAGTTTCTACATTGGGAGCTTTGGGTATATTGGAATGCCACTAGAAGACAACTAGTTAACTTAAAGGAAACTTAAAAAACTATATGTATATATTACAACTTGAACGCCTTCAACTTCATACTCGAATACTTAAACATAGAAAAAAGCAAAACTAGAATAACTATTGATTTGAACTTCAAACATGTATCTTAGGATTATGCTTTATAGTATTATGTTCTTGTTGATTTTGTTGGAATTTTTTTGTTCTTTCTTGTATGTTGTAGGAGGATAGTATCCACAACTAGATTGATTGTGAGAGGTTGTATCTCAAGCCAAGATGGAGGTCATGGGTGAGGCAAAGATATCATCTTGCATGCAACTAGTCATGACATTCCTATTTAGGAAGAGAATAGGGAGGAGAACAATGGACAACATCAGGTTGATTCAGAAGAGGTCAATTTGAGGAAGATGATGAGGATTATCCTAGAGTGTATGCCCCCTCCAAAGGGTGTTGATTAGGAGGAATCACATCATACTAGAAATGAGAAGAGGCAAAGATCTAGGAGTCCTCAGGGAGATCCCCATGGTGATAGATAGAGGTCAGCCAAGGCCATACAGATGAGGGACCTACAACATTCCAAGATCAAACCTTTCACCAAGGTAGGTACTTGTCATGTTGCAAAGTAGCGGTCAATTGCCTTGGACAAATGTTTTGTGATACAACACTTTGTCTCCAATGTCAAAGCAAGGTATGTCATCACACATTGGGAAGTCTTTGTGGCCACATGGTGGAATATTGAGGAAAAGAAGCTAGGTTTGGACATGAATATAATTACCTAGGAGTTGTTCCTTGAAAAATTTCATGCTCACTTCTTACCGAAATAGTGGCAAAAATAGAGGGCTGATGAGTTTCATAATTTGAGGTAGTATAGCATGGCAATGGTGGATAATGAGGGAAAGTTCTATGATCTCATGCCTTATGCAAGGATCAGTGACAATTCACCGCTGATGGTACAACACTTCATTTGGGGTCTAAATAACTATTTCATTGGGAGTGTAAAGGTATTCTAGACTAAGACTCTTAATGGTGTGGTACATCAAGCTATTCTTGTGGAGAAAAACATTACTTTAGGAAATGGTGGTTTTTTGGGGTACCTACATCAGTAGGGTCCAATGGCACACAAAACCAAGACACATGCATTAATAGGAAGCCTCCTTACTCCAAAGGTAATGACAGTTAGCAATGAAAGGGATCTTATCCTCTAGCATAGAGTGGTGGAAGTGGTTACAATTCTTGGAACTCCTAAAACTCTCGAGAAAATAGGCACAATCAATATAGTCAACCTACACAGAGAAACCACTCCTTTGCTAGTAGAGATAGCCATCAACAGTCTAGTGCACCTGTAGTAGGAAGAGGTTCTAGTAGAGGTATAGATTGTATCTCATATAGATAAATTGGGCATATTATAGCTAATTGTAATGCCCTGCCTGAAGATCCTTGGAACAAGGATAAAATACAAGCCAAGATTAAAAAACATTGAACAAGTATGAGTGCACATGACAACATCATACATGGATCATATAGATCACAACAAAATACTTAACCACCATCCCGAAAACAAATGAATCTCCAAATGCCACTATCTGAACTGACACACACACATCAAGAAACAAAAACCCTAAAAGACAATGGCACAAAGAATCTAAGATCTATCAAGGTATGGAAAATTAAGTGAACCCAAAGAGTACTAGAATCACCAAAAATCAATCCCTATAAAAACAGTGGAGATGACCCCTTTTTTTCACATAAGGACCACAAAGAAATAGATTCTGACACAAGATGTGCAACATGCCACATGAGGAAGTACTTTTTGTGCAAGGATGTACACCAAATGGCATGAGAAAGTACTTGGCCAAACAGCCAAGACACCCAAATTGATGTTGGGTTTTGTGTGAGAAAGTGCCAAATGCCACATGAGGAAACCCAACACACCATGTGAGATCTTGCATTCTCGTGTGAGAAAGTATGATTTCACATGAAACTCCAAGAAAAAATGCCAAAAAATAAAGAGGTAAAATGATAAGAAATAAAGTTCCTCCACACCACGGAGTACCAGTTCCACAGCTCAAGGCAAGGACACTTGAACAATAACTTAAAGACAAAAATTTAGGATCTAAATCTAATGATCAAAAAAGAAGTGAAGGGAAAGTAGAGAAGGTAAAATCATAGTGTACTAAAACAACATTATAATAAATAGAATGAACATCACAATGAATAGTACAACAAAACTAAGTACATGGTTCCTCCCAACCAGAATAGCATCATAAGACCATTATGGGCCCTAGCCATCTCCCACATGTAACATCCCAAACTAACAATTAGATCATTAGTATTATCATATAAGGATATCACTACTAACATGTGATACAACATAAGCATAAAGAAATCTAACATGCTAGAAGTAAAGCATAAGATAATCCTACCAATACAGATAACACCATCTATCATATGTTAATCATCATAATAAGGAAATGTGCCAATAATTAACATCATCTAAACATGATATACAAGTATTCTAGTGAAAGAATAAATCACAAGAAAGCATACTCCAGAACCCAAAGTACCAAATGAAAACATCTAGCAATGGTAGCACTAGGATAAAATACCATCTTTGTATATTGGTCCCCAGTAGTGGTATAGGTAGCTATGCCTCCTAACCATGCAGAACTTGTAGGCCCATTATCATCATGCTGATTGAGATAATGATCCAACAACAAACACACATAAAGCACAACATCCATGGCTAAAACTCATGCCAAATAGTATGATGATTGAAACCAAGAACATAGACAATGCATAAACAAAAAATCCTAGTCAAACACTCAATTACGTAGGGGTTGACATCATGGAGAGTTGCCTAGCATTGACAAGCCCAAGCTAGTATTAGTAGCTAGTCTCCCAAAGGGAAGACACACAATCTAGTTTTAATTATCTTAAATTTATTACCACCTATTATTTTCATTTAGTTATCACTTAATTAGAACTTCCTCTGCCAACCCTCTGGGCACAATGATCACTAGGCTATGAGATAGAAGCCCCCTCCATATGCTACCCTACCCTACCCATGCTCATCCAATGATGAGTTTCCATAGGCATGCAAATTCCTAATCCAAGCCTAATGATCATAACTTCTAAGAGTACCATGAAAGATCATGCCTCGCAAGTCACCCAAAAAATGTATGCACACGTACCCATGTGTGGCACACCACCATCATGAAGATTATAACACAAGGAATGGATGAGAACACAAAGCAAAAAGTCACTCGACAAAAAATGGACTCAAGAGGATAGATGCGACATGCATCCCAATGCAACATAAAAATGGCAACAAAGGTTCGGCTAACATCCAAAAATATAATCCAAGTCCATGACCAAACTCATGCCAAGAAAAGTTGAGAAAATAAGGTGGCACGTAAAATGAGGTAACCTCAAAAACTAGAAAACTTTGAAATTAAAACCCATTTTCTCCTTGGGTACAAAAGCCCCAAAAATCCAATAATATTTGGGTTTGGACACGTATGCAAAAACAACCAGCATAACAATGTGAAACCCCAAACCCCCATCCCAAAAATAGGGAAAAAGTTCATACCCAACCAACCAGGCAAAACCAACACATAGAAATGAAGGGGAACACTAGTTCTCAGCATTCTAACAAACTGCTACAAGAAACAAAAGCATAAATGAAGTAGAAACAAGAAAACTAGAAAGCCCTACCTGACAACAAAAGGTGCAGAAAGAAAAATCAGCCTAATAAAATAAATAACCCATTAATACTGGCAAAAGTGATGACAAAGAAAGGTCTCCCTAAGACAGATACAACGAAACTAACCTCACAAAGATCCCATGCTCATAGCTCTCATAACAAGTAGGAAACCAATCCTTCAAAAAGAGGATTTCAAAAAAGCTCTCCAATTTCTAAATTGTAAAATTGAAAAGTGAGAAAACAAATCCCTTTTTCAATACTTATTCAATTTTTCAGTGAATATTTGATTAGGTAAAATAGCCAATTAGACTAGCTAGACTCTAAATTGACCCAAATGAAAATAGGATATTCCTCATAATGGGAGTTCACTAAAGAAAAGTTGCCACAAATTTAATTTGAGAAGATTTAAAGCCTGAAAACCCAAAATCACATAAAATCACTTCATGACTTTCATGACAATGTGAACCTCTAAATAATAAATGTCTTTTGACTTAAATCATATAAATCTAAGATCAACAAATCAAAGAAAAATAATAATGATCGTAATAAGATAATAATAATTTTGGCTTATAAAAATAATGTAATAGTATTGGTATGATTGATTTACTAATGACTTAATTATAAATCATTATTCAATTTTGAGTTGTGTCGAATGTAAAAAAATTAAGTCTTGTAATTATTACTTTAATAGTGCCAGAATATTGAATATTTAATAATGACAATGCCATTTCAATAATAACAAGGGGCACAAGCGCCAAAGTTCTTGCCTTTATTAGTGTGGTGGATTGTGGGGTAGGAGTTGAGTGAAGTTTGTGAAGTTGTACATGGGTGAATGCACAAAGTTGGGTCGCAATTCTGCGGAAGTCAAATCTGCGAAATGAGACCTATTAGAAACGGGTACCCGATTTTAAGAAACATGCACCTATTTTTGGCTCAGGTGCCCGACCCTAAATTTAAAAAATAGGCACCCATTATTTTTAAAAATCGGACACCCATTTTTTATTTTCAAAAAATGGGTACCCATTTCTCAAAAACTAAAAAATTTGAATTTTTAAGAAACGAGCACCCATTTTTTAAAAGTAAAAAATGAGTACCAATTTTTTAAAAGTAAAAATCGGGTACCTATTTCTTAAAAATTCATTTTTAAAAGTTTTAAACGGAGTTTACATGTTGCTTTTAGCTTTTCAAAACGAGTACCCGTTTTTTGAAATTCAAATAATGGGTGCCCGTTTCTTACAAAATGAGGTGAGATTTTTTTTTCATACCTCGGATTTTGGTTTGGGACAGGCTTGGTGAGACCAAGCCTATGCCTTGGCCTCTCAAGATTTGGCTAAGGCATTGAACTGACAAATTCATGCCTTGCCATAATTTTTAGAGGGTCTTCTCGATCAATTTTTTTTGCGAAACAAAAACCCATTAGAGCTCTCACTGTCCTAATTTCATAAATATAAATTTTATAGAGTTATGATTTTATTTGCTATTTTTTTGTTATTTTTTAATCAAAGATGGTACCTAAATGTAAAATAGCAACGTTCACTAAAACTTTAATAACTTTTTTATTTTTTATTTTTTCTTAAATTAATTTATATGTCATCATCTACATTCAATTCTTTTGAAGTTATATATATATATTGAAAAAAGTGAAATTTTGATCAAATTATGGTGTCCGTACACGAGAGGTTTTAAAATTTTCCTTTATAGCCAATTAAAAATTAACTCCATTTAAAAAGATTCACAAAAATTCATTCATTTGTGTCAAATTATGGTGTCTGTACACAAGCGTGGTATGGTCCTGAAACAAGCATTTTGAAAAAGTGATTTTTAAAGATCCATACCAAAAAAATAATCTATCATATGGGTATACAAATAAATTACATATTCAGAAAGAAGATTCCAGGCACTACAATTTTTATTCTAAAGTTTTTTTATATTTAATCTCTAAATGGCTCAAATTTTGACATCAATTGAAAAAATATTTCAAAAACAGGAAAAACCCTTCCACTTTTTGGCCAAAAGTGAGACCCAACTTCTTGCACTGACCCACATTTAATAGTAAAATTTATAGTTCATAAACTTTGACATTAAACTAAATAAATTAAAGCTTTGATCATTTATTGTAGATGGAAAATAGAAATTTTTATGTCATTTTAAGAAATATTCAATTAATAAATATGTCTTTTGACTTAAATCATATAAATCTAAGATCAACAAATCAAAGAAAAATAATAATGATCATAATAACATAATAATAATTTTGGCTTATAAAAATAATGTAATAGTATTGGTATGATTGATTTACTCATGACTAAATTATAAATTATTATCCAATTTTGAGTTGTCTCAAATGTAAAACTAAGTCTTGTAATTATTGATTTAATAGTGCAAGAATATTGAACATTTAATAATGACGATGCCATTTCAATAACAAGGGGTGCAAGCACCAAAGTTCTTGCCTTTATTAGTGTGGTGGATTGTGGGGTAGGAGTTGAGTGAAGTTTGTGAAGTTGTACATTTAATAGTAAAATTTATAGTTCGTAAATTTTGACATTAAACTAAATAAATTAAAACTTTGATAATTTATTGTAGATGGAAAATGGAAATTTTTATGTCATTTTAAGAAATATTCAAATAATAAATATGTCTTTTGACTTAAATCATATAAATCTAAGATCAACAAATCAAAGAAAATTAATAATTATCGTAATAACATAATAATAATAATGTTGGCTTATAAAAATAATGTAATAGTATTGGTATGATTGATTTATTCATGACTCAATTATAGATCATTATTCAATTTTGATTTGTCTCGTGTAAAAAACTAAGTCTTGTAATTATTACTTTAATAGTGCTAGAATATTGAACATTTAATAATGATAATGCCATTTTAATAATAATTATACTTACTAAAAGCTTCAAAGCTTGATATATGTTTTTCAAAGTTAAATAGCAATGATATCTAAATTTCATATAATATATGTTTTAAAATTATAAAATAATATTAAAATCAAAATATATAAGTAAAAAAAAATTTAAATGACCTTATTATTCAAATTCCTCATTAAAAAAATTAACAAAATTTATAAATATTTTTATTAAAAATTTATGAAATAATTAGATTCTTAAAAATATACTTTTTTTATTTATTAATTTAATTACAATTTAGAATTAAAAAATAAATTTTTTAATTAGAATAAAATAAATTTAAATTTAAATTAATTTAGTTTCTTGGTTTTAAAAATCAGTTATAATTTAGGTAGCTCTACAAAAAAGCATTGACAAGTTATGATGTTGCTTTTAAAAAGCTTAATTAGAATAAGATTGGAAAATAGTAGCTATTAAAATATAGTGTAAACTTTTAAAAATAACATTTTACAAATCTTGCCACTCTGAAACTTGCCGCCCAACTTTGAGTTTGAATTTTGAAACTATGGTGAGCCCTAAGCCCTTGGATATGCCTCCTTGCCTGGATCTGCAAATGGTGCTTGCGTTATGCAAGGACTTGGTAGACATGAGGGATGGTTGTGGGTCCAAGGGGGATATTGGAATGACTTATGCCAACATTTTTGTCTTGGGAAGTGGTGGCCCTACTGGTTGTCCTTGAGAGGGTGGTCAGATGATGGCTAATGGGGCCCTGACAGGTTGGAAGTCGGATCCTCGAGATCTTTAGAGGGTAGTCAGATGATGGCTAATGGGGCCCTGACAGGTTGAAGAAATGCACTTGTGGGATACTTAGGGACTAATGTCCCATCAAAGGATCCCAAGATTTCCCATGGTTTAGATGGTCCAGTGATCTCCCTCCCTAATAGTTTTTTTGATAGTGTGACTTCTAGCCTCAAACTTTGTGTTGTTGGTAGATTCATTGCTTTTAGACCCACTATTGAGATGGTTCAAAAATGGGTGAGTCAAAAAAGAAAAATTAGAGGTAATGTGGGGGTTTCTGCAATGCCTAGTGGCCTCTTTTGTTTCAAATTTACATCGGAGGAAGATACCAATCTTATTCTCTCAAGTACCTAGTATTATGGGAAACATTGTCTTGTTTTGACAAAGTGGCATATGGGTTTTGATGCTAGTGTAGAGATAAATAAATTAGCCCCAGTCTAGGTTAGATTACCTGGACCGCCCCTTAAATTTTGGGATGAAAATATCCTAATATGGGTGGGGAATTCTTTTTCCCATTTTGTCACTGTGGATAAGGTAACTATGCAAAAATCATGTCTGGTTTATGCCAGGTTTAGTGTGAATGTAGCATTGAATCATGCACTCCCAGCTATGGTTACACTTAAGACCAAATGGGGAGAGAAAGTCTAGCCCATTAAATATGAGAATGCGGGCATGTTCTACCAGAAATGTGGTTAGTTTGGAGACCTTATTGTGGACTGCAAGGCCCAAATACAAAAGGACAAATAGAAGGAGGGTACTCCAGGGATTGTTATGGAAACTATGGGGGAACCTTCAATGGCCCCAAGACAAGAGGTGGAGACTACTGATACACAAACCATGGAGGTTCACCCCATGCTTTCCACTCCAGGAAAAGAGCATAATGCTATTGGGGAAGGGGAAGCTTTGGAAGACAAGAAGAAATTGGAGGAATGTCCCTTTAGAAAGGAATTAGAGGAACTATTGAGTTCAACCATGAGGTATTTAAGGAAGGAAATTTGTTGGAGGAAGGTGAAATAGAGGTCTGCCACCCTCTTCCTAGTGCACCAACAAATCTGGGAGGTAATAGCCTGCAAAATCTTATGGCCATAGAATGTGATACTCAAGTAAGAGTTTGTACCTCCTTAAAAATGGTTAAGGCCTTCTTAGTGGAGATTGAAGCTAAAGTTATGGAAAGCATTGATAAGGTTGATAAGGAATGTAGCCCTACCTCACCACAAGAGGGAGATAATGGGGGATGGAAGGTTTAAAAAAAGAAAAGGAGGTGGGTAGAAAGCTAGATGTGGGAGCTTGTGGGACTGCTGGAAGGCCGTCTAGTAGAGCAACCAGGACAAAGCAAGTAGCAAGGGATGTGGCCAGTGGTAAGCAACTTACACTAGAGACTATTACTAGAGGTAAGAAATGAAATTCCTTTCTTGGAATTTAAGGGGGTTAAATAACCCCCATAAGTAGTATGCTCTAAAAAAATGCATTTTTCAGGAAAAAGTAGACTATGTTCTAATACAAGAAACTAAAATGTCTAGTGCTAATTTTGATAAAATTGTTAGTCACATTTGGCTTGGTTTTGTGTACATGCATATGGAGGCTGATGGAGCTTTGGGAGCTATTGCTACTACATGGAACCCAAACTCTATGATGGGAGTTGAGGTTTGGAAGGATAGAAATTTCATAATAACTAATTTCCAATCTAGTATTCACTATTGGGGACTGGTCAATATCTATGCTTCTAATAACAAGCTAGGGAGAAAGCAAACATATGATAAATTGGATAGAATTACAAAAACTATGAAGGATAAGAAATTTATGTGTATGGGTAATTTTAATACTCGCCTGTACCACTCAAAGAAATTGGGTGGTAATAGGGACTTCCTGGAAAGCTTGCAACATCTAAATGATTTTATGAGCTAAATGATCTTTATAGATGTGGAACTGAGAGGGAAACCATATACTTGGACTAATAATAGAAAGGGAAAGGACCTTATCCAAGTTAGGCTAGATAAGTTATTGGTGACAGGGAACTAGAATCGACTCGATAATTCCCATCTGGAGAATCTCACTAGAACTGATTTGAATCATTCTCCCTTAATCTTTCAGTGGGAGGATGGTTTTAAGAGAGGGCTGAAACCTCTCAGATATGAAATAATGTAGCAGTCTCACCTAGAATTCAAAGAGAGAGTTCAAGAATGGTGGAATATAAGGATAGAAGGTACTACAATGTACAGACTGACCCAAAAACTGGATAACATAAGGAGAAATGTCAAGGGTTGGGCTAAGGACTCATTTGGTGATTTCTTTAAAATCAAAGGTGAGGTGGAGGAAAAACTTAAAAAACTCCAAGGAGAAATTGTTGAAGGTATCAACTTAGAAAGTGCAACTAAGGAAGAAGAGATATATAGAAAAAAGTGGAAGGATATTCTGTTGAGCAAGGAAATTTTTTGGAAACAAAGATCAAGAGTACAGTGGCTTATGAAGGGGGATAAAAACACTACTTTCTTTCACAAGTCTTCCTCTAACCATAAAGGAAGAAATACAATCAATAAGCTGGATGGTGAAGGGGGAAGGATTTATAAGGATCAAGAAGAAATGGGAAGACATGCAATGGAATACTTTTACAAGGCTTATGTTAAGGAAAATAAGGTTGGAAACATGGTGATCAGAAGAAGCTTGATTAATATGATACCACAGGTGTTGGTTATGATGGAAAACAATCACATTCTAGGAAACATCACAGAGGAGGAGGTGAAATGTATTGTGTTTTCTATGAAAGCTTATAAAGCCCCAGGTCTGGATGGGTTCCCCCTACATTTTTCCAGCATTTTTGGTAGGTAGTTAAACCTGAACTAGTTTGGGCTACTAGGGATTTTCTCAAAATTGGGAAGATGCTAAAGAGGATTAATAAGACTTTTATTTCTCTTGTTCCTTAAATTACCACACCACTAAGTCTATTGGATTTTAGGCCTATAAGTTTATGTAACACTGTTTATAAGATATTTGCTAAAGTCTTGGTTAATAGAATAAAGCCTTTCTTGGAAAAAATAATTAATAGTCCACAGAAATGATTTGTCCCAGGGTGACAAATTCTAGATGCGGTGATAACTACACATGAGGTTATTCACTCAATGGAGAAAAACAAATGACTAAGTATGACCTTCAAATTGGATATCTCCAAGACCTATGATAAGGTTAAATGGGATTTTCTCTATGATGTGCTTGAAAGAGTGAGGTTTAATAATAGGGTTATAAATCTGTGTAAGATGATGGTAGGCTCAATTCAATATTTTGTTCTCCTAAATGGTTCTCCTTGGGACAATTTTGGAGTGGAGAAAGGCCTAAGACAGGGTGACCCACTTTCTCCTTACCTTTTCATCATGGTTACAAAAGTCTTAGGGAGATCCTTCTCTAAACTAGCGAATCCTAGTTGTGTCAAAGGGGTCAGGCCTACTACTACTACTAAAATCAAAGTTCTTCTACAATTTGTAGATGACACATTCCTATTTGGAGAATCCTTGGTTATGGAGGTTGAAGCTTGGAAGACTATTTTGCACAATTATGAAGAAAGTCCAGGGCAACAAGTGAACTACCACAAGAGTAAGATTTATTTCTTTAATATGGATGCCCCATTACAAAAGGAGGATAAGGAATATTTTGGGTTGTCACTTTGTAAACCCGAATACTTATCTGGGATTACCATTAACCACTAAAGAAGTGACTAATGAATTTTGGAATATGATAGTGGACAGAATTCAAAGGAAACTCGCAGGATGGAAAGGGAAGATCTTAAGCAATGCTAGAAAATTGTAACTACTCTCAGCAGCTCTCTAGGGTATTCCCATTTAATTCTATCCCTTTTCAAAATTAACCAAGATATAGCGGAAAGAATTGACAGAATACAAAGGAATTTCCTTTGGTCAGGAAAAGAAGAGAAAAATAAATTGATTCTGGTCAATTGGGAAGAGGTGTGCAAGCCAAAGGAAAAGGAGGGGTTGGGAGTAAGAAGAATTCGTGACCTTAACAAGGCCCTTCTTATGAAGATGGGCTAGAGATTAGGTGGAGACAACACTGATTGGGGTAATATAATGAGATCTAAATACCTATCAAATTCCCCCTTCAATTGGAACCTATTCAACAATGATCTCCCAAGAGGATCTAAAATCTGGATGAATATTGTTAGGAGTAGAGGATTATTGAGAGAAGGGACAAGGTGGATAGTGGGGAATGGTCATAACATCAAATTTTGGGAAGACAATTGGATGGGAGGGAAACAGTTGGTCTTTAGCAGATTCAAAAGAGCAATGGAGTTACTTAAAGAAGACATGATAAGGAAGGTAGAAGACTATATTAATCAGGGGAGGAAGTGAAAGAAACTTTATAAAGATACTTACTTTTAGGAGGATATTCAGCTAATAAAGGAGTTGGAAGAGTTGTTGGGAACACAAAGACCCCCAAGTCTGTTCCAGGAGGACACTACAATTTGGGACTTAACTTCAAGTGGTAGTTTCATAGTCAAATCAACTTACAAACACCTCTTTAGCAAGGACCCCCATCCACCATGGTGGAGTAAGGTTTGGATTTGTAACCTCCTTCCTAAATTCAACTTTTTTTGGTGGACGGTTTAGCATGGAAAAATTTTAACCTTAGACAATCTAAAAAGAAGAGGATTTTATATAATAAACCATTGCTATCTTTGCAAGGAAAAGGAGGAGAGCATTTATCACCTATTCCTTGAATGCCCATATACTATATGGATATGGGCTAAGGTCTGGGAGAGATTTGGTCTAAACTGGGTTATGAAAGACAATATGAGTCAATTCATGGAGAACTGTTGCTATCCATTCTATTACCTAAGATTGATCTTCCTATGGAAAATTGTTCCACCATATATTTGTTGGCATATATGGAAAGAAAGAAATAAAAAAATATTTAGGGAGGAGGAAAAACTGGTGGAGCTAGTTTTTGAAATAATGGAGAAATTACTAAAGGAAAATATAAGGGTTGCCAAATGTAAAAAGGAAAAGGAAGAACCAAGTAGGCAAGAAGGACAAATTACAGAAAAATAGGGTTGTCATGAGGATTTTTTCCTTTTTCACAACTCAAAAATGTTGAGGAGATAGAAAACAAGATGGAAACCACCTACCCTTATACAATTTAAACTAAATTATGATGGTGCTACTAGAGGAGGTATTGGAGTGATAGGTGGAGTGTTGCATGATAGGAAGGGTGATGCACTATTAGTCTATGTTGGCAAGGTGGGAAATGGAAGTAATAATCTAGTGGAGGCTATGGCTTTGTTCTGTGGACTGCAGCTGATTAGTGAAATGCAACTTAAGGAAATAACAATAGAAGGGGACTCCAAATTAATCATTGATCTGGTTGATGGGGTGTCCCAACTAGGATGGAATATCTGAACTATCATTAAGGATATGAGGAATATTTTAGATGGGATGGAAAGAGTCCACTTGTAGTACATCTATAGGGAAGGAAATAAGGTGGCCAACATGGTGGCTTCCATGGGGTTTAAATCTACGGTAGTCATGTGCTGGAGGAATATGGAGAATCTTAACAAAGACATTAAGTCCTTGATAAGCAAGGAAAGAAGAGAGAGTATCATGTAATAATGTCTATAAAATTTAATGATGGGGCCAAATTTGGCAAGTGTTAAAATTAAGAATGGTTTTAGGGAAATAAGGAGATGTGGTTGTACAAATAGAAATATGAGTGAATGCAAATTAAGAGGAATGTCACTTCATCATTACGGTAACCCATCATGGAATTCAAATTTCTCCCCATTTAAAATTATGAATGATATCATTAATCAAATTGTCAAAGATTTTTGGGGTGTTAAAATAATGATACTATACAATCACAAATCCCATAATGAATTTGCATGGGATTTTGAAGCTTATCAAGCATGGCACTATAAAACCTTTTTGCTTATTGTTGAAAGACTCAGGGTCGATTGTAGGTGCAGTGCTTTCATAGACAAGGAGGTTCAGATGCACATCATTGAAGTGGGGGAAAAGGAAATTGGTGGGATAGATATGGGTGAGGACTTGAATAGGCTGGAGCCCACAAAAATGGAGAACTTCAAAGATAGGATGGACACCTAGTTTTTGTTGAAGGAGGGCGGCTTTCTACCCTACATGCAATCGATGGTGGGGTGTGATGAGAATTGTGCCCTCTAATTTTTCAATGGGTGGAATGACCGCAAGGTCACCATTGATGGAATCACTTTTCAAGTGAATGAGGTGATAGCCATGGCTACTATTCTTTCAATGAGAGGGAAGAAATGGAAGAAGGTCACTAAAACTATAGATGAGGCCAGTATGAATAGTTTTTTATAGATGATGAGGAACCAATGCACTATAGAGGAGGATTTAAGAGGGACAAACTGACAGCTCCATGGGATGATGTGTGTCTAGCTCTTATGAAATATCTAATGCTAGAGGGCAAGTTCAATGTTTGCTACTACTATCATTTCCCTTTATTAAATCATTTTAGGATTAGGGATTTTATTTCCATCTTATTTTTTCTGCTACATTCTCTTGAAGATATGGTTGATGATGTTAGCGAGAAAAGAAATAAAGGGCTAAACTTTATTGTTATCCACCAAGGCCTTATCTTTCACCTGCACCAATTCCATCTTGCCCTTTTCCCTCCTAGGGTGGTGGTGGTTGACAACCAGTGCCACCATCAAAATTCACCCTCGAGCACTAGTACTAGAACTAAAATTCATACCCCATGACCCTCCCCTAGCCATGAAAATAAGAAAAAGAAAAAACTTGATACGGTTGAAGAAAAAAAGGGTAGTAAAAAAAGTAAAATGGAAAAACCTATGGTGGTGGAAGAGGAGGACTCAGAGGAGGAGGCTAAGTGAAAGGCTAGGAGAAGGTCTAGGAGAATTACCCAATCCCAAGCAAGGCACAAACAAAATTCCAATAGGTTCAAGCTTGAGGAGGCTAAAGAAGAGAGTGCAAAAAATAATGAAGAAGAAGGGGAGGAGGAGGATTCAAAAGGAGAAGAAGAAGAGGAGGTAGAAAAAACTGTTAACTTGGTGGACAAGCCCAATTTTATGCCGATAATACTCAGGTGTTAGCTGGCAATGCTGCAACCACAGAGACTACCCATGTTTCTGTCAGCTTCACCCTTCAGCCCATTTCCTTCTATGAGGATAGCAACAAAGTGGACACTTCCCCCATCACTATCTCTTCCCTGGCCAAAGAAAAATTTAAGGTTTTTACTGACCCAAGGGTTTTGCAGAATGAGAACCAAGTGCAAAATGCTAAAAAGGAAGCTAAAAAGGTGGAAGTAGATAATAAGGAAGAGACCAAGGAGCAATTGGATGTGTGTGCCAAATTGGAAAAGAGGGTTAAAATCTTAGAAGAATGGTTCTTCCCCTTCTCTAAATTTTTCCTAAAGGTCACTCACGTTGTTGCCACTACTTTCCAACTACTAGCTCAATAGAAGGAGGACACTAGAATGGATATGGAGGATCATAAGCTCCTCTTTAAATTCCTTGCTGATGACTAGGCTCGAATTCTACTAGTTGTGAAGGGAAAGGAGAAAACTATGAATTAAATTTTTTAGTTTTTGGGGATCCTCGTATCCAAGTTTTTATGTTAATATGTTATTTCTAGTTTTGCTAGTTTCCAGCTATTGCTCAGACTTGGGTTGGCATGGTTATGTCAACAGTTTTTATGATGAACTCTCGTAGTTTGATAGACATTATAGACTGCTACTTTAGTTTAGATGATTTTTGTTCATAATTTTATTCTGGTTGGTTCATGCATAAGTATTACTGTGGCTAAGTGGAACTTTAGTTTTTTTTGTTAAGGTTCTCTGTTGATCTCTGCTAGTAATGTGTTGGTATTGTTAATGAGTTGGTTACCAGCTTTTTGGTTGTAAGGGCCAACCCCCTTGTTTTTGGTCATTTTTTATTTCAAAAATATTTTACAAAACAACAAAAAAAACATCAATGTAAAACTAACTAGTATAGATATCTTAAATAAATCTATCTAAAGAAATGTTGATAGATATCCACTACAAAATAGTTATAATTTAATTTATTACATCTAAAATTATTTATATTTCCTTTATCTCCATTTATTTTTTTTTTTACTAAAGTGGTATTTACTAAATTATTTTTAAAAGTATATTCTATTTATAATAAGATTTAAATTTTTGACATGTAGATTTAGATGGCTATCAAATTTAACCTAGAAGAATAAAAGTTAACATTAACACACTCACACCATCCCACTCCCCATTCTGCCATTGTAAAATGCCTATTGGCATTAACAATAAAATATATTTAAAATAAGAAATATAAAACATTTAACTCTAAATTTGAACTTGGTAAGGAAAATAGATAGGGATAATTAATATTGATTAGACATTCATTTGTGAGATGGAAGATAAAAATGATTGTTTTTTAAAAAAGTTAATCCACTTGTCACAAATGTGGAAAAGATAAAGTTGTAATTAATGCATTCATTAATAGAATTGTTAGAAAATATTTTTATTTTTTTCGGAGAAAATTGAATTTTTTCATTGCCAAAAATAGAATGGTCCAATAGAATGCATGAAAATTAGAAAAAGATATAAACATTTGAAGTTTCTTTTAATCTTTGAAATCCTATGCATTGATTGGTTAGTTAAATTTAAAAATGAATTAAATGAAAAGAATAGTATCATGACAAAGGTAGGAACTAATAATCATCAAAAGGTTTAATTTAAATAATTAAAATAAGGATACGTCAACCATATAGGGACGAAATTGATAAAATATGAATAACTGAATCACTAACTTCATATGCCACTACTAAGGATATAATTTCCACACACTAAAACATATGATCAAGTGCAATTGCATATAATAACATAGCCAAAATAATAAATGCATAAAATAACTAATTTAACCATTTATTCAATAATACTTAAAAATCCATTTATATCACTTATGTTCATATAAAGCATAAAGAGACAAGAATGAAGTAAATAACCATAGCATAAAATCCATCACATAACATAATCAGAAAAAATGTCCAAATACCAGATAATCAAATATCATCATAGATCTACTGTCATCTCAAAATGGCATCAACATGCAAATAAGATAAATTGAACATCATAGGAATAATCCATCCCTGATACTGAATCAAAGTATAACATCCAACCCTTAGGTCATCTCAAGGTCCATATAATAAGAGTATCAAGTATCTCTTGAATCAAATATAGACAAGGTATAGATTGCAAACATGAGAGGCACTATATCCTCCCCCACTAGCATAGGCTTACTCCTGGAAGCTAACAAAAAGATAGGGGTACAATTCCCTCAGTCATCTAGCATCCTCCCAAGTCGTAGAGGTCTCATCACTCAAGTCCCATTGAACCCTTACCTGCTTGATGTCTCGACCTCACAAGGTCAGTCTTCGATGTTGTAGGATATGAATGGGGTCCAAAGTAAGTTGTCTATCTGCTCCCTATAAAGTATCCCAATCAAGAACATAGGTCACATCTGGAATATAGTACCTCAAAATAGAAATATAAAAAACATTGTGGATGCATGATAGGCTATGTGGAAAATTCAATAAGCAAAAAAACCAACCCACTCAAGGATCTCAAATTTTTTGACAAAATGAGGCACCAACTTAGAGCCTTTCCCATAATGGATGGGGCTCTTCCTCAGTCACACTCTCAAAAACACCCAATCACCAATAGAAAAGTGACAATCCAACCTATGGGCATCTGCATACTTTTTTTGCCTATCTTAAGCAATAACCAGATACTCCCTATCCAAACAACTTGATGCTCCATATCTTGAAGCATCTCTGGACCCAAAAGAACTCAGTCCTCTAAGCGATCCCAACTCAAAGTGGTACAACATGGTCTACTGTACAAGGCTTGAAAAGGTGACATGTCAAGAGAACTATGATACTTGTTGTTGTATGAAAATTCAACAAGGTACAAATAGTCCTCCCACTTCACCTACCTATCCATCACATACATATGAAGCATATCCTCGAGAACCTAATTAACTCTCTAAGTTTGACCATCAATCTCTAGGTGACAAGCCAAACTAAAATTGAGTTGCACACCCAAAGCATGGTGGAGAGACATCCACAGTGTAGAAGTAAACATTGGATCTCTATCTAAAATAATTTGACAAGGGATCCCATCCAAACAAACAATATCTTCCAAGAAAACATGTGCTATAGATTAAGTTGTGTAGGATGCTCTCATGGGTGAAAAATGTACTACCTTGGACAAATTTTTCACTATCACCATAATACAATCATTTCTTTGTAATGGCATAGGCAACCTTGTGATAAAATCAATAGATAACTTATCCCACTTCCACTCCACTGCAAAAGACCCGTTAGATGCTGACGTTCTACCTCACCCTTTGGCACTCAAGGCATCTAGCAACAAAATTAGTAACATTGCATCTCATCCCTACCCAAAAGTACAATTGTTTGAGACTAGCATGCATCTTGTTGACACTGAGATGTGTGGAATATGGTGCATGATGTGTTTTCAACAAAACTAAAGTACAAAGATAACCCAACATGGGTACATAGATACACCCCAAGTGTCATAGTAGTCCATTAGACTCAATCATAAAACCTAAAAATCTCCCCTAAAGGTTATATCTAGACTCGATCTCTACCCTCACCTCTTGATACCAAGTGTCACTAAGCAAGGCCTCCAAGATATAGCCTCACAAATCCACTCCCAATGACATCACTAATACCTCATGTCACCTTCTACTCAAGGCATCCATAATAACATTCTATTTCCCCTTAATGTAATGAACATCAAAGTCATACTCATACAAGAACTCCATCCATCGATGCTGTCATGCATTCAAATTTGGATAAGTAAAGATATACTACAAGCTCCTATAATTGATATGCAACTCAAACCTATGTCCCAAAATAAAATACCTCTAATGGACAAGGGCATGCACTACAGCTGCAAGTTCCATATGATGAATGGGGTAGTTAAGCTTATGGTCTTTGAGTTTTCTAGACTCATTTGTAATCACTTGACCATCCTGCATCAAGACCACACTTGTGCCTTCCAATGAAGCATCTATACAAACTATGAAATCACCTACAGGATTGGGCACTACAAGAATTGGTGCACTTGTCAAACACTCCTTAAGAGCATTAAACATTGCCTCACACTATTCTAACCAAACATACTTACTCCCATTCCACTGAAGAGAAGTGATGGGATGAGCTACTCGTGAGAAATCCTTCACGAAGCAATAGTAGTAACCCACCAATCCCATAAAGCTACAAACTTCTTAGACATTAGTGGGTACTAGCCAATCCATGATAGCATGAATCTTCTTTGGATCCACTGTAATTCCATCACTAGTGATGATGTATCCCAAATACTTCACCTTTGAATGGAAGAACCCATATTTACTCAAGTTTCCATACAACTGATGGTCTCTCAAGCATTGGAACACCTAACATAAATGGACTCTATGCTCCTCCGTAGTCTTTGAATAGATCAATATGTCATCGAAGAATACAATGACACATTAATCAAGGTAAGTGCAAATTACACCATTCTTCAAACTCATAAACAATGATGGCACATTGGTTAACCCAAAGGGTACAACTATGAACTCATAATGCCCATACTATGTATGAAAAGTTGTTTGATCAATGTCAACCTCCTGAATACAAAGCTAATGGTATCCCAACTTTAGATTAATCTTTGACAACACTCATGTCCCCTTTATCTAATTGAACAAGTCATGTATTGGTGCAAAGCACCAACGCACTTAGTTTATATTTTGGTTTTCATGTTTTTTTTCACCTACTTAGGCTAGAATAAACAAACCTTGGATGAAAAGTCCATGGTTGTCAAAGAAAGACATCATTTTGTATGCTTAAGGCATGTTATGCAATTTATAAGAAAAAGTTTCTCATTAGAAAAATTTGGGTTTTTTAATATTTTTGTTCAAGAAATCCTAGGATTAAGTCAATTTATTTTGTTTCAGGTATGTTGAAACTTTTTCCAAGTCCTAGAAGTGGAATCAAGTGAAAAATATAAAAATTGCACTTTTTGTGCAAAGTTGCATTGTTGAAAGTTGTAAAAGTTGCTCAAAATTGCAACTTAGTGGGAAAAGGGTTATAACTATTAAAATCTTGGTTTCATTGCAATGTTCAAAATGGGAAGAGTACTTCTAAGAGGCAGGGGAGGGGCGGGGGGGGGATGAATTAGAAGTATCTCACTTTTAATATTTTCTAATCCTTTATATCAAATAACTAAAAATAAGATGCATGCATGTAAACATAATAAGTAAACATAAAGAAAACACATGCACATAACACACATAACACTAGATTTGGTAACCCAAAAACCCTCTAGGAATAAGAAGGTAAAATTGGGGTGGGAATGATACCCACAAAAATCACTGTAGCAATAATTGTTTGACCACATCTGATGGTTTTCCCTATGAAAGGCCTGCCCTGTTAAAGGCTTTACACTATGTCAATAGTGACATGGTTAGAGGATTTACAAACACTTTACATAAAGTGTCACCCTATTAAAGCATTTAGTCACCTCTTCAAAGGATCTATAAAGGAGTTGTTAAGCTAACCTATCAACATAGGATTTTCACTATCTAATACAATGGCTAGAGAGTACTAGAAACCTTTGACTTGATTTTTTACAATCTTCAATTGCTGATTTTAGGAACTTGATCTACTCCTTCTGATCTTGATCCTCTGAGATTTGATATCTAATTGCATCCCCTGTACTATTCTGATCAAATAAATATGTAGTTTTTTCTCTGTTCCTCTAAGTCTTTCTCACTTCACATTGAAATTTTGCTATAGTTTACCCATACACTATTCTCTTCCATACTTACAATGGGGTTTTTCATTCTCCTTTTAAAGGTTGTGAAGACTTAGGGTTAGTTATGGATCTATGATCCATATTGAATTTTAAGTTCTCTCTCATTCCTTGCATTTTTCTCATTGGTTGCATGTTGATCGCATAAGAAATGTAAAAGATTCGATCTTATCCTTGTTCTCCTTTGAAATCCTTCTATGTCAACTCCAAAAATAGTTTACATCTGATTTTGTGAGGGTGTAAACTCATATGTTGATTTTGTGTTACTTGGCACTTACTAGACTACTGGTGCTTGGCACATGTTTGATCCTGGATTGCTCGGTACCTATTACATTCTGTCTTGCTCAGCACATGTATAGCTTTTGCTCACTCGGCATATGAAGCATTCTGAATTGCTCGACATTAACTGTGACTCGGCACCTATATAATGCTCGGTACCTAAAGTCACTCAGTAGCTATTGGAAATCTGACTTGGCACCTACTCTGGCTCGGCATGCATAGTGTACTCAGCTTCAATGTAGAGAGTGTTTAAGTGTCTTGACACTCAAATGTCAAAACCATTCTAAGACCAACAATCTCCCCCTTTGACATGAGTTTCAAAAACACTTAACTAAACATTACTAATCTATCCTTAAGAGTACTTTATCCACAAAATTTCAAAATTTGTTCAAAATACCTTGTTATTCCCCCTGAGCTAATTGTGCCTTGACATTCTTGAAACCAAAATTTTGTGCTTATGTGTCAGATACTCTGTCTTTTGCCATGTTCCTGTATTTTCTACCTATGTTCTATATCTAATCTATTAGATCTATGAAATTCCTACATTCTGTATTAGATCTTATATGGAATAGAGCTATCTTCCATATGATTGCCAAAATTTTGTATCTCCCCCTAAGTTATATATTTATCAAAATATTATATCTCCCCTAAAACATATATCTCCCACTTTTTGACACGAATGTCAAAGGGTTCTAAGGAGTACTACCATACTTGGCCAAAAAGTTACTATTTACTTGCATTATTATTTTCAAAGCTGCATCCCAATTCTCCAAAGCAATAACAAGTGACTTGTGTTGGATGGCAATCTCTACAGCAAGGTGTACAAGTCCATCCAATGTAGAAAGATTTGGATCTTTCTTTGAAATAGTTTCAACATAGACTTGTTCTTTGTGGAGGATTTCCAAGTGTGGGGTGATACAGGATTGAATTTGCATCAATTTAGCCTTTATATAAGCTTCCACTATTGGGAATATAGCTAACTCCCCTTGAGTGTGAAGTGATTGTGCAAAATTCTTCTCACTTTGAGTTGGATCCTTTGGAAGTTGCATGTTAGAGATCTTCAAATTTCTTTCCAAACTCAATATCCTTTGGTTTGTTTCTTGTGTGAAGTTGGAAAAATCAAACAACTTTCTATATAATGAGAAAATGTTCTCAAGTATAGCTTTGACCTTATTTATTATTTTTGCCAACTCAACCTATTCAAGTGCTATACCACTTGATATATTTTCATTTACTTTCACTTGAAATTTTCTTTCTGACCATTCCATGAGTTTAGCATTAGTATCTTGGTCTTCATTGGTGACCTAGTCAACTATATCTGATAGTTGCTCTAATATGGGCTTTTCTTCATCTTGTAACTGCAAGATGAAGGCATCCATAAAGATGTCCTTAATGTCATATAATGCTTGCTTATATTTGTACTCTTTTTTGAGTATTTTCTACCTCTTCCTTCTATCTAATGCATCTTGCATTTCATTGATTTGTGACACTGTGATGGTCTTGGAGTCATAAGCAAGTATCACAATGTCTTCATCTAATTCAGGGTCTCCATAGTAAAGTACCCTAGCCACTCTGGTTGAGCTCAAGCCTAGAGTTGAAATTTGAAAAGGAATGGCATAAGTTCTTGTCTTTTGAAGGGTCTTTGCACGAGTGACAGTTTTTGGCAGTTCTACCAATGTTTGAATGGTGGCCTACTCCTTTTCTTTTGAGGTATCTTCCTTCTGATCTGACTTTCCTTCCACTGCATTCAACTTTTGTATGGTGTCACCTGCTATTATAGGTGGTGGGAGCATCAAAATTCTAGTCCTAGTAGTTTTGTAGGTGAAAGGTGGTTCCTTTGGTTTCACCTTTTCTCTTTGTGTTTTTGCTACTACCTTTTGTAGTTCATCTACACTCACCAATATAGGGCTTGTGCATAACTATGCCTATAGAGTGGATTGGTGAAGGATATTGGAGAGATCCTCTGTAGTTAGGGGATTGATGTTCTGAGTCGAATTGTCATCAACATCCTTAATAATTATAGTTTATGTAGGTGTAATGGTTACATGAGGAGGGCTAGGAGGCGGCATTTGTATGTCTTGCACACATTTTTCCTCTTCTTCTTGTTGTTTACCTGTTGCCATATCTTCTCCTTTTTGTGTTTCTTCCTCGTCACCTTTTTCTTTATCCTCCTCAACTTTCTTATCTTCCTCCTCTTTCTTCTTTTCTTCATCTACTCTAGTTGTTGCTCCCTCTTGCTTATCTTCCTCTCCTTTGTTCTCTTTTATTTTCTTCTCCTCTATCTTTTCTTTGGTACTAGTCTCTACCTTATTTTTGTCTTCTTCCTTATCATCAGTTATCTTGTAAATTATTTTCCACAATTGTGTGGATTTTTTCACTACATCCTCAATCATGTTTTGTAGGATGTTAAACGCTCTATACTTAGGTGAAAATTTTCCACCATATTTCTTATTAGCCTTTTTTATTTGACCCTTTGTCATGTTAGGCTTTACTTGAGCTAATGTTGATTGTCTAATCTCCTTCTCCATTTTCAAACAATAATGCCATTTATTTTCAACTATCTCATACAATTCCTTGGGTATGGTAGTGTCAAGTTCTAGAGGTGTGTTTTTGAATTTTTCCATCATGGCATACACAGATTCCTCTAATTTATTTTTCTCTTCTATACTAAGCTTATTAAAATCAATAGTCTTTAAATCATTTAAATCTGTATTCCTAATTTTTTCACAAAGTTTTTCTAAGGAAGATTTAGGAGGATGACTTACCACTCTAAATTGGTTGAGGTCCTTTAACTCTATTCTCTCCTCATCATCAATATCTAGCTATTCCACATACTTTATTTTTTTTTTTGGCTCTTAAGTAGGCTATTCACTGGCCTTCTTCTTCTCTTTTGATGCCTCTTTAGCCTTTTGTGTGGATGCCCTTGTAGTAGCCCTCATTACTAGTGATGGCTTAGCTTGAGATAGCTTAATGACCTTCTTGGGTTTGGGCAGAGCTGGAGGCTAAGTTTTAGCCTTTCTTTTATTTTTCTTGGCAGTTGTAGGTGCTTCATTGGCTTCTTCTTCCTGGGCACCTTCTTCCTTGTCTTCTCCTAAACCCTAGGTCAACTCTATTGGGCCTCGCTCTTGCTCTTCTTCTTCTTCTTCTTCACTTTCTCCTTCTACTTCTTATTCTTCTTCTTCACCACCTGCTTCTTCAATACTTGTTCCAAATTTCTTCTTTATCTTCTTTACTAATTTATCTTTCTTCTTGATAACAGTGTCTATCTTTAATTTAGTTTCAACCTTTGATTTGACAACATCATATGTGCCAAAGTGAGGAGCTTCCTAATCAATTTCTTCTACAAGAAATGTTGTAATTATTGTTGAGGTTTCATCTATGTCAAGTTCATATCTCAATGGCCTTAGCCATCTTACTCTTGGTATTGCTACCTAGATGTAGGTGTTGTCAATGTCAACCAAGAACCATATGTCATTTATGTTCTTTTCCACTAGGGAAACTGGTACTCTCACCGTTTTCTTAATGGATTTCTTGAAATCCTCAAAGTAGCTTTTCATTTGTGCCTCAAAATTGTCACCCATCTGATCAATAAACTCATTGATTTTTGTAATTGTAGTTTTGTTAGGGTTCCAATTCACCTTTCCAATAGAAGGAGACTCTTCTATAACATAAAAGAATATACACATAAGAACTGAACTAAATTTGCATTGAGCACCTTTTGATCTCCTTATTGCTCCTAGGTTTTCATTTATTTGCTGCAACATGAGTTCTAATAGATCATATGTGTGATCTTTCTTTACCAGTTTGTATGCTACATCAACAGCTATGCATGGCACACTATTTAATCTACTAGATTGATAGAATTTGTGGGATATTATTCTCACAGCAAAATCTAGAAGAGGATCAATGGCAGTATCAATAGTCATACCCCTCTTATTCCATTTGGCACCTATATTCCTCTCAATGATCTCTTTGGAATCATTGTTTAGGGTCTTAGGCCAATCTAGTGTTGGGAAACCTATAACCCTATTCACTATCCTTTTGGTAATCTTTACTAGTCCTATTTCCAACCACAAATATCCATTGTGAATTATACTCAAAACAATCCATATCCATTCATTTTTGAATCCAATAGGGTAAACTAGAGCATTGATCAAACCCTTCTCAACAATCTAGAACTTTTCTTTCAGAAACTTGTTTTCACATAGTTTATCATAGGCTTGGAATATTTCTATGTCACCTACTACACCTATCTTGCACCATGACAACTTTAGGTGGAATGATAGACAATGCATCAGTTGGGTCATTTTTGTAGATGACTTTAGGGATTGGCCTAAACTCAGGTTGTTTGACCTCATTGCTGACTAATTGAACCTCATGACCTTCCTTTCCTTTGGGATTTCTTGAACTAGAAACCATTTTACCAAACTAGGCTTTAAATGTATTAAAAACTTTAACCCTGTGTAGCTTAGCACTTCATAAATACCTTAGATTGTTGAAATGTACACTAAATTATTGTTGAGATCGATGCAAATGGTTTCAAGGTTGTTGTATGATCACTCTTGCACTCCTTTTGTATTTTCTCTATGTTCAAATGGCATGAAAATTAAAAAAAATTGACCTTATACCTATCAAAACCTAGCATTAAATGTTTGGTGCATACAGTTGTAAACTCAGCACTTGAAGGATTCAGCATGACTCAACTTCCATTGAATTTCATTTACTCAGCTTCCACTTGACTTCTATTTCACTCAACTTCCATTGGCATATCTCAACTTGGCATCGACCATCAACTCAATCACTATTAGAAACTCGACATCCATTGGAACTTTACTCGGCATCTAAGGATAGTTTGGTAGTAGTGGCAAAAACTTTAAATTTTGACTTGGCATCCTTGCTCATGCAGGTTTCTTCCTTGCAGTACTTCTTTGTCTTGGAACTGATGTATGATATGATTTTATATATCAATCCCAAAAACTCATTTTTTGCTTAGTTGGATGAAATGTGATCACTTGACCTCTTGAGTGAAGTGATCTCTCCATTTGATGTGTTGCACTCATCTTTCTTCTTCCAAGTCTTGTTCATTTTCCCTCTTATTTTTTCAACATCAACCTTCTCTTTTCCTTTGTTGACTTTTGTCTTGGGTGCTTTTTACTTTGTTTGGCAATTCCTGCTGATATAACTAGTTTTCAAGCAACTGAAACATGTAGTTTAACTTAACCATCTATTGTAATTCTCTCTAAAATGTGTACTCATACATTTTTCCAGAATGTGTCCATATTCCTAACAATCGTAATAGCTATACCTAGTGTTGTAATCCCTGTTTTAGTGATGACCATGATTTTTTTTCCTTTTGTAGGTTAATTAGGTGTCCACATAGGCTTTGATCTTCATTCAAATTCTCTATGTCTATACTTTTTGTATTTGTGGCAGTGACCTTCAAATCTTGGTGTCCTCATGGTCTTGGTTCTACAATCATGTGTTTGATGTCCTTTCTTTTGCACTTGTGACAAAAGCTTACTTTCTTAGGCCTATCATGCTAATGAAAATTCTTGGTCCTAAACACATTAGAGGTATGTCCCTTTTTACCATAGTAATGACAAGTAGGTTTAGTGTTCTTACCTTTGTTACTCCTTTCTTCTGCAGTCTTGGATGATTCTCCTTGTTCAGTGTTGATGTAACCAAGTCCTGAAGTATCATTGCTAGCCCTTGGTGATTTCAGCAATTGTTCAAAGTGCTTGATAGCTTCACTTGATTTCTTGAAGATCTCTACTATCTTTTTTTCGCTCTTTAACTCATTTTTCAATTGTTCATTCTGCATTCTTAGAGTGGAGATCTCAATGTCCTTCATGTTTAGCTCATGATGACCATTCATCATCTGAATTAAGGTGTCCAGTTGCATGTTTGAGATTCTTTCAAACTCATTTGTCTTCTCCTTCAGTCTATTGGTAATATTTCTCTTGTCATCCTCTATCATGGCCTTTTCTTCAATGGCTATCTTCTTTTGTTCAGTCACTTCACAAAGTATTATGGCTTGTGACTCTTCTTCAAGCTTGAGTAATCTAATTTCTTCATCTTGTACTTTGTTTTTCTCCATCAGTTCTACTATTGTTCCATCAAAATCTTTGGAATCTCCACTTGAAAACACTTGTGTGGTATCAATCTCCTTGTAGTGAATGTTATTTTTAGCTATGGCTATATCCTTCCTTCTGTTCAAGGACTTTCTCAATTCTTCTCTGGCTTATTCCAATTTATGTAGAGTGAGGTGTACATCAATCACTTGATTGTCTATGACCTTCCCAAGTTTGAAGATTTCCATCTTCAAACCTTTTCTTTAAGGTTTTAGGCTTCTCTTTGTGAGAACCTGTAGCTCTGATACCAATTGTTGGAATGCTCAAAATGGGAAGAGTACTTCTGAGGAGGGGGGGTGTGAGTCAAAAGTATCTCACTTATAATCTTTTCTAATCCTTTAAATCAAATAACTAAAAATAAGATGCATGCATGTAAACATATGCACATAACACACATAACACTAGATTTGGTAACCCCAAAACCCTCCAAGAATAAGAAGGTAAAACTGGGATGGGGATAATACCCACAAAAATGACTATAGCAATAATTGTTTGACCACTTTTGATGGTCTACCCTATTAAAGACTTTACACTGTCTCAATAGTGACCTGGTTAGAGGATTTACAAACACTTTACATGAAGTGTCACCCTATTAAAAGATTTAGTCACCTCTTCAAAGGATCTATGTGAGGCCTCGCCCCGGCCCATCATAGCATAGTGATACATTACTGTTATTTTGATATTCACGACTCAAGATGTCGAGACATTATGTAATGCTTAGAACATACTTTATTATTTCATGTTGTGTGATGTTACTTTCAGATATATTTGATGATTTTCATTTAATGTTTCATGTATATGTATATTGATGAAATCGGTAAATGTAGGATTGAGACTCTGATTTAAGAGATTTTAAATGATTAAGAATTAAGTACAATGAAGAAACCCTTATTGATGTATGTTTTAATTTATGTGAATTTTTGATACGTATACATTTATGTACATGTGAATTTTCAAGACTATTGATGTGTGCAATGAGTGTGCAGATATTTTAGCCGAGAAACCCTACGAAGGAATAGAACTGATCTTTATGTGCTCATTTTTGGAAACCTTGTTGTTCATAATTCACGTATTGTATTGTGAGATATATGTATGTATCTTCTTTGTTCAGTGAATGTTAATGTTCGTAATTATGTTCTTTTAGTGTCGCTTGACACTCGTAAACTGGTTATGTTCTTTAGCATGCTGCGTAGGGTTAATTGTTTAACCTTTGGACCAAGTTGGTTTAAGTTAGTGTCAGTTTTCTATTAGGTTCTTAATCAAGGTTAGTCATCCCTTAATCCGAATTAGTGTTTAATCTGCAAAGTTAGAGTAGTTGTTGGACCTATTTTATTCCTAAATTGTATTTGGCTCTTAACCTCTTTCGTAAGGCTTAAAATTTGATATTATTATACCCAAAGGGTATGGGTATGGGTTAGGGGTCTTTTCCAACCCCTAAGCCCCTTTTTTTGACTTTTGAGGTCACTCAAAAAGTCTCTTTTTGCCTTTGTGCGAAAATTGACCATAGTTATCTTGAGTTACCTCACCTCATCTCCACTTAGAGTTTAACCATAGTGTAGGTTGGGTTAGGAGCTTCTAGAATTGCTTGTGGGTGGGGGTAGTTATTGAGCCCTTGGTTGGTTGAGTTGGAGGCCTATTTAGAGGCCCTTCTTGGTCTTGTGGAGGTGGTTACCCAATCTCTACATTTAGAGAGGAGTTCTTGAAGATTGAAGGAAGGAAGTGGAAACTCTACTCAAACTTTCTCTTTACCATTACCTCTTTGTGAAAGTAGGAAATTCTCATCTCCCTTATTCAGTTTTTATGTTTTGTTTCATGTTCATGCTACCTTGTTGTTGTTTCACTGTTTGTATGGTTGTGGGTATGTTGGGAAGATTTGAAAACTATGTTATTTTGGTTGTTTTCCTTTCATGTTTATGTTTGCAATTTTGAGTTTTTTCCTTGCATGGGTGTTTTGGTATTGCTCACCCTTGGAGAGGGCAGAAGTGACCAATTTTGGAAAAGGTCTATTTAGTTGGACTCCAACCAGTGTAGAGTCTCTTCTCAGGATGAGAAGAGGGAGAAAGGGTAGGGTGTTATGGGCCACTAACCGTCAGCACAAACCTAGTATGAGTATGGCATTTTAAATGGAAGAACAGAAGTTCTTGGTTATTAGCCTCGATTGGGCATCTAAATTGGTGTTGTGCTTGGCTTCTCCTGCCTGGAAGAATCCACCTTTCCCTAGTGTTGATTCATTGTGGATCTTTTTGTGAAAACCTTGTATGAACATGCATGTGTTTGAAGTGTTCTTGGTCATGCTTTTGGGTCACCTGATTAGATTCTACTTCCTCCTTGGTTCTAGAAATGTATTGCAGAAAATATTATAAATCTCTTGATGAGGATCATGGAGAAAATTCTATTAAATTGTTAAAATTTGGATTTGAGATCCTATTGTAAATTGTATTTTAAACTTTGTTGTAATGGCAAAAAAGCTGAGTTTTCTTCCTGATTCTTTCCCGGCTGAGTCTTTGAATCAGGTTCGCCAATAAAATTGGTGTTTGAGTAAAATTGTTTATCTTGTGATTTTAATCGTAATTTCAAATTAGATGAATGCACATCAGGAATAAGAGGATATGATGATATGATTTTAATTAAGAAAATTTTTTTTCTTGTATTCCTTATATGATATATGTGAAAACTATGTTGAGGAAAGGATAATGGTTAAGGTTGATTTAGTTAAATCCAAGTTATTTAGGAGATCAAACTAATCAAGTATTATTGTGACACGATTATTAACACCATGTTTAAATCCATTCAATTCTACTCTCTTGTATAAGTGATGGAAGTATATTGATCAAAGTATGATTTGTGAATGCTCCTACATGAAATCTGGTGTGAATTAAATGACAAATTTAGTCCTTGGTTTAATCTATTTTTAGATGTGATAAGAAATTGTATTGAATCCTACTTCAATCAGCTAATAGATTTAAGAGATGCACTATTAGTTTTGTAAGCTATATGAAACTTTAGGAATTAAAATTCTAGAGTAACATTAGCAATATATTAGCTATCAAATTTTGATCCAACTTAAAGAAGATTAAATTCTTAAAGAAGATTAAATTAACTTTGCATACCATCCCTCAGAGATTCATTTGCAAAAAAACAAAAAAAAAAATTCCAAAATACCCACCTACAGGATGCTGGAAATTGTATGGTAGAGATAATTTATTCCCTTGTTGAAACAGAGAATATCCCTTTTGATTCAAAAATATATATATATTATATTTCTAATTTGAATAATATCTAAATTAGATATGAGCAATTAAAAGGATATCCTAGAAGACTATTCTCGCAATTTATACCCTTACCTATAAAACTTTATGACATCAAAGTATGCCATCTTCCTTGGGCATCATTTCTCATTATGCTTTTATTTCAAAGTTTTTTTTAAAAGTTTTTTTTTTGGACAAGTCGTGGGTGACATCACCCCTATTCTACCTTTCTAACTTCACACTTGGGAAGCGTTGGTTTTTTTATGGAGGCAAATGATTTTGTGGGGGGGACAAACCTTGTTGAGAAGACCCCTTGATCTGGCGCTACCAAGCGCTACCACCTTTCTTGCCTTTGGGGAACGCGTAGATCTCTTGTACAGTGTGCCCAACTTGGGGTTGGGTCAACTTGGCTAGTGGCCAAGTGGAGAGGGTTAGGTGGAGGGGAAACTTAGGAATGGGGGTAAGATAGTAGTAGGGTTAGTAGATAGGTTAGATTAGTGGCTTAAGTTATATTGTTTAAATTATTTATTTTTTGTTAAGTTTTTAGTTAGATTTAAATTAGTTTTAGTTATTTATGTTAGTTAGTTTATTGGGCATTTAATTTTGTATTTTATTAAATGTTTAAATAAGATAGTGGTAGATCTTAGATTAGATATTAATTAGTTTTAGTTAATGTTTTTTTTTAGTTAGCTATATTAGAATTAATTGTATTAGTTCAAAATTGACTTAGTAGGTAGTTTAATTAGTTTAAATTTGTAAGATATTTTTAGATTAATTAGTTTAGTTCTAAATGTAATTTAGTTAGTTTAAACATTAACGTTAATTTTGTTTGAGTATTAAGTAGTTTTAATTTTTAAAAGGTTAATTGGCTATTTTAAAAGTAAGTTTAAATGTGGATTTTATTTGACTAGATATCTTCAAATTTATCTAACTCGAAATCATTTACATTAAGGTATAAATAACTTTATCATTTTGTTGAGAAACTTATGTAATAACATAACTGTTGTCAATATCATATTAATAACGAAAAATAATAATTTATCAGTATAGAGAACCTTTACTTAAAACTATGATAAAACTTTTTAGAAATTTGATTGTTAAGATAATTAACCGATTTAGTGATGAAGGATAAATCAATGATTAATTTGTGTGTGAAAACTTTTTAAACTTAAGATGTATCGTAGAGATCCTATTCTTAAACTGTCATCAGAATCATTTCAAAACTTAGAGCAATTTAATTATTATTATTAAAAAAATAAAAATAAAAATTGTGTTTTTTGCCCTCGTAGTTTGGGCATGACAATCTACAAAGTAGTTGTTAAGCTAACCTATCAAGATAGGATTTTTACTATCTAATACAATGACTAGAGAGTATTAGAAACCTTTGACCTGATTGCTCACAATCTTCAATTGCTGATTTTAGGCACTTGATATGCTTATTTTGATCTTGATCCTCTGAGATCTGATATCTGATCCTATCCCATGTATTGTTCTGATCAACTGAATATGTAGTTGCAGCTCTATTCTTCTAAGTCTTTATCACTTCACATTGAAAGTTTTCTATAGTTTACCCATACACTATTCTCTTCCACACTTACAATGGGGTTTTTCATTCTCCTTTTAAAGGTTGTGAAGACTTAGGGTTAGGTATGGATCTATGATCCATATTGAATCTTAAGTTCCTACTCATTCCTTGCATTTTTCTCATTGGTTGCATGTCTTCTCCATTTTTCTAATTGGTTGCATGTTAATCGCATAGGAAATGCAAAAGATTTGATCTTATCCTTGTTCTCCTTTGAAATCCTTCTATGTAGGACCTAAAAAGGGTTTACATCTAATTTTTTGAGGGCATAAATTCATATGTTAATTCTGTGTTACTCAGCACATTCTAGACTACTAGTGCTCGGCACACGTTTGATCCTGGATTGCTTGGCACCTATTACATTTTGTCTTGCTCGGCACATGTATAGTTATGGCTCACTTGGCACATGAAGTATTCTAACTTGCTCGACATTAACTATGACTTAGCACCTATACATAACTTGGCATCTATATAATGCTCAACACCTGAATAATGCTTGGCACCTATTGGAAATTTGACTCGGCACCTACTATGGCTTGGCATGCATAGTGTACTCAGCTTCAATGTAGAGAGTGGTTAAGTATGTTGACACTCAAATTTCAAAACCATTCTAAGATGAATAGGTTCTAACCATTGAAATAGACATAGGAAAGATATATACCTCATTTTTGAGGTCTAGAGGGCATTAATGTATGGATTGGAAGAAGTTGCAAAGAAGGAAATTTAATTTTGGAGTCATTTTTACTGTTGTTTGCATGTTGCACAAATTGTATTGACTATTAGACTAGATCTGATGGATTTCTAATATAGATCTTTGAATGAACTTTCATTTTCTTCTAGTCTCATTTTTCTAAGTGTTTTCTTTCTCAAGTTATTGCATTTTTAGTAAAACTAGGTTTTTAGGACAGCATTTTGGTGCATACAGCAAAGATGGGCCTCTAATTGCAATTTCCTTGGTTGGAATTTCATGTCCACTTGAGAAATGGTAGTTAGTAGGGTCTTTTTAAATATTCCAAGGTTCCAAAATTAGAGGATGTGTTTTTTGATTTTTACAATCAAGCACTAGGTCAAGTACCATGAAGGATTTAACCTCTTGTAGTGTGTTGATTTGTGAATGGTAGGATTTTGCGACTTGGTGAAGGGTTGAGCATTTGGAAATAAGTTATTTTAGTGTTACTAATCATTCTTAAGGATTGATTTCATTTTCATGACCTTATTTCCTATTGGTTGCTTTGTAAACCAAGCCTAACTTGATCACTTAGGTCTGTGTTGCTTTGTGAAGGAAAAGGAATGTTGGAGTGGGGCTAGAACTTGATGCTTTGTGGTTTGAGGTAACTTTGAAAAGGGTATTCAAAAACCTAATTTTTTCTGGGTCTTTTTTGAAAATTTGTGAAGTTAGATCCAAAAAGTCATTTTAGGAGGGATAAATGGGGCTCACAAGGCTACTAGGCCAAATTGAGGTTTGAGGATTTGTGCAAGTATATTATTCAAAACTAGTGGTGTAGAATATGGAAAATAGGTGCCCTAAGATCATTTAATATCTTAGAATCATTGGAACAAATGTCTAGGGTGTTTTCTTAGTATTGACCTAGTTGTGGGAGATTGATGCAAAACCCATAAAGTGGGCAAGTTTGGTTCTTTGTCCTTGGATTCTTGCTGAATTTGGAGAGTGTGTTTCTTTCATCCATTGGAGGATTGGATTATGCTAAAACCTTTTAATAAGGTTGAATATTTGATAGCCAGTTGGTTGATTTCAAGAGTGGGAAGCTTATTTGAAGCTTCTTAGTTGTGCATCTACATCATCTATCCTTGGCAAAGGATAATAGTTCTTCACTGTCACCTTATTCAACTATTAGTATTCAATGTACAAATGAAAAGAACCATCCTTCTTCTTCAGGAAGATGACTAGTGCACCCCACAAGGATACACTAGGATGAATATGGACCTTGGCCAACAATTCCTATGACTGCAATCTAAGCTCACTCAACTCCTAAGTAGTCATGTGGTAAGGAGCTTATAAAATTGGCTCCATTCCTAGTACAAGATCAATCCAAAATTCAATGTCATGTTGTGGTGGTATACCTAAAATCTCATCGAGAAACACATATGCATACTCATGAAGGAGTGGATGATCATCAAGTGTCATTGTATAGCTCTTGGCTTCCTCAAGGTCACTAACAGACACAAGAAATGACTAACAACCCTTATGCACACTCTGCTTCATCTGATTAGCCGAGATCATTTGAAGTGAGACTAGTCTCTGAACTCCCAAAAGTTCCACCTACCCACTTGTATCATCAACACATTGTACCATCTTACAATGTTAATCAATATTTGCCTGATGGGTGGCTAACCAATACATGCCCAACACAATGTCATATGATCCTAAAGGTAGAATGAGTAGATATACTATGGTGGTGAAGGTACTCAAATTCATAATACAATAACTAACTAACAAGTCTATAGCCACTTTGGAACCCATGCCTTACTCAGCCTATCACCTATCAACCTAACGCACTGCCACTAGTCCACATCACTGAATAAGAGATGGTGATATGAAAGAATCTGAAGCACTAGAGTCAAATCAAACTAAAGTTGAAATACCATGCAATTTACATATATCCTTGACTATTATACCTTGGTGATCCACTTGATGATTTTCAAGCACCACAAAGACTCTATGATTCCTACTAGCATCTCCTACAGTAGGCTTAGGTCTTGTTGTGCCCTTACTAGGTCCTAAAGATGATTTAATGGAGCACTCAAAAGATTTATGACTAGGTTGGTTACAAGAGTTATAGTATCCTCCAAAGTTGGAACTTGTTCTATGACCACCCTGGGCAACACTAGGATAAGGTGAACTACCCTTGCTACAATTTTGTTTAACACTTTGAGGAGGAAGGTCCTATTGTAATTTCTATCCTCAGCTTTGGTTCTCTCCTTTCTTACCTAAGGTTCTAGAATCCTATCTTCCTTTACTCCAATAACTCCTCTTATTCTTACAACGTTGACCACCTTGAGTGTGTGTTGACTGGGCCTATCCCTTCCCTTAGGACTAAGTAAATAGATTCTCTTGTCCTGAATTTTGTGAATTCTAATTCTAAGAACCAAATTTACCACTAAAACCCCTAGCCACATTGCTCTCTATGATCCTTACCTTCTCCACAACATGTGCAACTGTCCTTGGCTAATGAGCATGAACATCTCCAATGATGGAGTCTCTAAGGCCTCTAACAAAATGCTGAGTGGTAAGTGCCTCATCATGCCTATAGTTGGAGTACTACTTCAACCCAAGGAATTTCTTCTCATATTGATCAACCATCATAAAGCCTTTTCTAAGCTCATGAAATCCATCAATGTGAGCCTCATGGTACTATGGTGACAAGAATTTCTCTTTGAACCTCTCCTCAAAGATCTCCCAAGTGAGATCTATGACACTGATCTAGAGCTTATCACACTCTAAATGCCACCAAATAGAACCATGTTCCCTTAGGTGCATGATTGTACAATGGGCTTTCATGTTGCTCACATAAGATAGTAAGGAGAAACAATGTTCCATATCAATTAACTAGGTCTTAGCCTTGAGTCATGTCCCCTAGCCATCAAACAACAGTGGTTTGGACCTCTGAAGTTTCGTTGTCAGTTTAATCTGAGTGAAATCATCATTATCATGACGAAGATGACCTCTCCATTAGTGCCTTCTACCACTAGGTGGTATTCAAGAATGTTTCTACTCATGCTCCTCCTCTCTATGCTCTGACTAATTAGATTCTCCATGATGAAATCCCTCTTCTTGATTATGATCTTGTTGGAACTCCTTAACATGAGGGCCCAACCAAGCAAGAATCTCCCATAGCACTGGCATCAATACCACCATGACATTCTGATTAGCATTACTCTATTCTCCCCCACTATCTTATCATTCTCCCTCATGTATTCTTACTCTTGAAAAACCCGTCGGTTATGACCCCAACCAAACCTATGTGTAGGAGGCATCACTATGGAAGTAACAAGCTAAAGTTAGAACATTGAGTCATAAGCATGAGTGTCAAAGATATGAACGAACAATATATCAAATAATCAAACATAATATAACAATACATAGTAGGGAAAAAAAAAACCATAGTGGAAGCATAACATAAAGATCCCAATGTTTCAACATGGGCTTTGATACTAGATGTAATGCCCCACCTAGAGATCCTTGGAACAAGGATGAAATACAAGCCAAAATTTTTTTAAAAATTGAACATGAGTGCACAGGACAACATCATACACAAATCACATGGATCACAACAGAAGACTTAACTACCATTGCAACAACCAACGAATCTCCAAATGCCACTACCCAAACTAACACACACACAATAGGAAACGGAAACCCAAAAATACAATAGCATAAAGAATCTAAGATCTGTCAAGGCATGGAAAATTAAGTAAACACAAAGGGTACTTGAATCACCAAAAATTGATCCATGTAAATGAGTAGAGATGCCTCCTATTTTTCACACAAGGACCACAAATAGATAGATTCTCACATGAAGATGTGCAACATCCCACGTGAGGACGTGCACCAAATGGTGTGAGAAAGTACTTAGCCAAATAGCCAAGACACCCAAACTAGTGTTGGGTTTCATGTGAGAAAGTGCCAAAGGCCACATAATGAAACCCAACACACCACATGAAATCTTGCGTTCTCATGTGAGAAAGTATGATTTCATGTGAGGCTCCAAGATAGCACGCTAGAAAACAAAAAGGTAAAAAACTAAGAAATAAAGTTACTCCACACTAGGGAGTACTAGATCCACATCTCAAAGCAAGGACACTCAAATAATAACTAAAAGATGGAAAGTCAGATCTAAATCTAAAGAGTAAACATAGAAGTGAAGGGAAAGTACAAGAGGTAACATCATAGTGTAGTAAAACAACATCGCAATAAATGGAAAGAACATCACAATGAATAGTATGACCAAACTAAGTATGTGGTTACTCCTAATCATAACAGCATCATAAGACCATCATGGGCCCTAGCCATCCCTCGCGTGTAACATCCCAAACTACTAATCAAATCATTGATATTATCATGTAAGGACATCACTACTAACACGTGCTACAACATAAGCATAAGAAAATCTAACATGCTAGAAGTAAACCATAAGATAATCCTACCAATATGGGTAACATCATCTATCATATGCTAATCATCATAATAGAGAAATGTGCCAATAACTATCATCATCTAAACATGATATACAAGCATTCCAATGAAAGCATAAATCACAAGAAAGCATACTTCGGAACCCAAAGTACCATGTGAAAAAATCTAGCAATGGTCGCACTAGAATAAAAGACCATCTCTATATATTGGTCCCTAGTAGTGGTATAGGTAGCTATACATCCCAACCACATGGAACCTGTAGGTCCACTCCTACCATGCTAATGGGGATAATGATCCAACCACAAACACACATAAAGTACAATGTCCATGGCTAATAGTCATACTAGACAGTATGATGATTAAAACCAAGAACATAGACAATGCATAAACTATAGGTCCTATTCAGCCACTCAATGGGCTACTAAGTAGGGACTGACATCATGGAGAGTCACATGGCATTGACAAGATCAAGCTAGTATTGCAACTACTCTCTCCAATAGAAGGTGCACAATCCAATTTTAATTATCTTAAATTTATTACAACCCAATATTTTCATTTAGCTATCACTTAATTAGAACTTCCTCTACGAACCCTTTGGGTGCAATGATCACAAGGCTACAAGATAGAAGCCCCCTTCATATACTACCCTACCCTAGCCATGCATATCCAATGATGAGTGCCTGTAGGCATGCAAATTCCCAACCCAACCCCAATGATCATAACTTTTGGAAGTACCACAAAATATAGGGCCTTGCAAGTCACCCAAAAAATGTATGCACATGTACTCATGTGTGACGAACCACCATCGCAAAGATCATAACACAAGGAATGGATGAGAACACAAAGCAGAAAGTCACTCAACCAAAAATACACTCAGGAGGACAAATGCAACATGCATCCCAATGCAACATAAAAGTGCAACAAAGGTCCAACTGACATCCAAATAGATAATCTAGGTCCATGACCAAACTCATACCTAAAAAAACTGAAGAAAATAGGGTGGCACACAAAATGAGGTAAAAACCCCAAAAACTAAAAAACTTCAAAATTAAAACCCATTTGGTCCTTGGGTACAAAAACTCCAAAAATCCAATAGTATTTGGCTTCAGATACCGTACGCAAAAATGGCTAGCATAATGGTGCGAAACTCCAAACTCCCATCCCAAAATAGGGAAAAAGTTCATACCCAACCAACAGGGCAGAACTAGCACATAGAAATGGAGGGAAACACTAGTTCTTAGCCTCCTAACAAATTGCTACTAGAAACAAAAGCTAAAACAAAGCAAAAACAAGAAAATTGGAAAGCCCTACTTGACAGAAAAAGGGGTAGAAACCAAAGTCAGCCTGATAAAATAAATAATGCTTTGATATTGTTGAAAGTGATGGCAAAGCAAGGTCTTCTCAAGCCTAATCCAATGAGATTGACCTCACGAAGATCCTACACTCATAGCTATCATAAGGAAAAGAAAAAGTAATCCTTTAGAAAGAAGATTTCAAAAAAGCTCTCTAATTTCTAAATTGCAAAATTGAAAAGTAAGAAAAGAAATCCCCTTTTCAATGCTTATTCACTTTTCGAGTGAATAGTCAATTAGGGAAAATAGTCAATGAGACTAGCTAGACTTTGAATTGACCCAGATCAAAATAGGTTATTCCTCATAATGGGAACTCATCTAAGGCAAAGCTACTAGAAATTAAAATTGACAAGATTTAAAGCCCAAAAATCCAAAATCACATAAAATCACTTACCAACTTTTGTGATAATACAAACCTCTAAATGCAAAGACACACTTACTAGTCTAATCACATAATGTAGATGAGTTTGGATTTAATAATAACCAAAAGGTTTAATTTAAATAATTAAAATAAGGATAAATTGGTAAAATATGAATAGTTGAATCAGTAACTCCATGTGCTACTGCTAGAGATATAATTCTTGCACACTAAAATACACAATCAAGTGCAATTGCATATAATAACATAGTCAAAGCAATAAATGCATTAAATAACTAATTTAACCATTTATTTAATTATACTTAAAAATCTACTTACATCACTCATGCTCACATAAATCATAAAGAGAATGAAGTAAATAACCATAGCATAAAATCCATCACAAAACATAATCAAAAAATATGTCCAAATATGAGATAATCAGATATCATTATAGACCTATTGTCATCTCAAAATGGCATCAACATGCAAATAAGATAAATTGAATAGCATAGTAGTAATGCATCCTTGATACTAAATCAAAGTATAGCATTTGATTGTCAAGTCATCCCAAGGTACATATAATAAGAGTATCAAGTATCTCTCAAATCAAAAATAGATAAGGTATAGACTACAAATAGGAGAGGCACTACACTAACTTCCCACAATTGTACATCTAAGTATTCAATATCAAGGCCAGTAGCATCTGAGCCTATAGTTGGTGATGTTGGGAGATCGCACAGAGTCTTTGTTGTGGTAGATCACCACCAGGAAGATCACCAAGGTACCATAGTTAAGACTATAGAGTGATTAGAGGTACAACCCTTTTCATCTTATTCAATTTCGGTGTTATAGATTTTTTCATATCATCTTCTATAGTTGTAAATGTGAGCTTGAGGTGGTTAATAAAGGCATAGGTTGGCAGGTGGAACTAGCTTCAAGAGGTAAGAGACCCATAGACTCTCTAGTGCAATAGTGTGAATTGAACCTAGGAGGATTCATTACTTCAGTAGACCTTCAAGTTATTCCCCTTTGTTTGTATGATGTAGTGTTGGGAATGGATAGGCTTGGCTCACATAGAGCTAGCATTAATTTTAGGAGGAAGACTATTAAATGCAAGGATGAATGGGGCAAGGATTCCAAGATTATAGGCATCTAGAGACACATATCCCTCTAGATGATCTCTAGTATGAAGCTAAAGTGAAGTATTTGTAAGGTTTATCAAGTGTTTGCCATTACTATGAGTGAACTTGAGGAGGAAGACCATAAAGGGAAGACCCTAGATTTCCCTATCCTACAAGAGTATATTAATGTTTTTCCCAATGAGATTTTAGGTGTGCCACCTAATAGGGACATTGATTTTTTCATTAAACTCATCCCAGGAGAAGAGCACATATCTAGATCTCCTTATTGGATGACCTCTCGAGAGTTGAGTCAATTGTGCCTATAGCTAGAGGCCCTTCTATCTAAAGGTTGTATTAGACTAAGTGTTTCTCCATGGGGAGTACCAATGCTCTTCGTGAAGAAGGATGGATCGCTATGCTTGTGCATTGATTATAGATAGTTGAAAAAGATAATGAATAAGAATAGGTACCCTTTACCAAGGATCGATGACTTGTTTAAACATATCAAGGGAGCCAAAGTGTCCTCTAAGATAGATCTAACATCAGGGTACCAATAGCTATGCATTTAGTATTTTCATATACATAAGACAACCTTTCGTACTTATTATGTAAACTATGTTTTATAGTGGCTCCATTTGGGTTGATGAATGCTCCATCAATATTCATGTGCTTGATGAATGGAGTATTTCATTCTTACCTAGAATTTTTTTACTTGTATCCTTGATGCAAGAGCATCCTGGGTTTCCTTGTAATCCTTCACTTTGGTTCATTCTACCAATCGCTGCCGAGTTCAAGTTGCTATTGAGTTGCTAATTTTTAGTTGATGTCGAGTACCAGTTTCTAGTTGATGTTGAGTGCCAGTTTTAGTATGTGTTGAGTTATCTAGTGTGTGTTGAGTTGTCTATGTTTTGGCCCTTAATGGGAGTTGACTCGCGTATTTAATTTTGATCATGAATTTAATGATAGGATCTTGTTTAGGGGTGAGTTTTGACCATCTTGAGGTCGGCCTTTCTATTATGTAATGTTCTAGAATATTTTGTAAGCCATTTTGGCAAGTATAAATAGAGTGTTTAGGCTTAGAGTTAGAGGATAGCTTTTGGAAAGAGGATTGTAGAGTAGAACTAAAAAGTCTGAATTTTCTATTGGATCTTTGAAGCAAAATGTATTTGTATTTCGTTGTAACCCAGAAGGCCTTACAGCTAGGCATGTATGTTGAATATTTGAAGAGTCAATGAAAGTGTTTGTTCTTCCTCTTTTGGTTGTTGATTCTATTTGTTATATTTCCATTGTGTTAACTCTTGTAGGGTGGTTGGGAGAGCTAGGTGTGCTATTGGCCCTAGTTTTCATTATCCTTCCTTGTGTCAGGTGCTATCAGATCTTGAGGTTCATCCTTATGAAGTTTGGATAGTGTAGAAACCTAAATGAATTTGGTTGTAGGGTTGCAAATCTATAGATTATTAGGAATAAGGTGTCTCAACCTTTTATAATTCCTATTCTTATTATTTGTTTTGTAAATTGTATTTCTTGCAAATAATGTTGATGTGTCGACATCTTGAATTGTGTGTAAGAAAATCATGGCTAAAATGGCTATGATGGATTCCTATGACACGTAAGAGCTATGTTAGGAAGATTCAATAATAGGTGAAGACATGTGGCAATTAAGATATTTGAGTACTATACACTCTACCCCAATAGTGGGGTTCGGGGAGTAGCCCTAATGTGAAGCGCATGTTATAAGCGCTTTTAGGGTTATGAAGAGATGTGATGTGAGAGAGTGTATTATTGGTATTGTGAGTTGCTATTGGATTCTTCTATTGTCAATATTGAGCTTGCACTACAAGTGTATTGTAACCTTTTTTTGAAGATAATACATTGTGTAGGTTTTGGAGGGGTCGGGTTGTTTTAATGAAAGATTTTTCCCCACCGAAAAATTGTTGTGTTATGTGTTTCTTTCTCTATCTAATTTTTGTATGAATGGTTGGCTGCAATATTGTTATTTACATGATATTGAATATGTAAGTGTAGAAGATTTTAATAGGATTTGCATCATACTTTCTTTATGAGATTAGTGTAGGAAGCTATTTTCGCACTTGAGTTTCCTTACATAGATCTGGCCTATAACTTGCAGAGGGTTACAATCTTGTAGGAACCTAATTTGTGAAAATGGTTCGAGGTAGAGGAAATGTTGATAATGCTATCTTGGATACTTTGAGATAGATTGTAGCTAGATTAGATGTTGTGGAGACAGGCTAGAGGAGAGGAGCACATCTTGATGATGTAAGTGATGATGAAGCAGTACCACCAAACCCTAATCTAGAAACTGAGGAAGATCAAGATGAAGCAAGATTGTTGAGAGTGTTTTCTAGAGCTAATGCAAAGCCTGTTGTGGAAGTTGTTCCTTATGATGAAAAGTTGGATACTAATGCTATGTTGGATTACATTTTTGATATGGAGAAGTTCTTTGAGTATGAAAACACTCCTGATTATAGGATGGTGAAAATTGTTGTTACTAGGTTGAAAGGTCATGCCTCACTATGGTGGGAGCATTTGCAAACTGATAGACAAAGGAGAGGAAACCAAAAGATTAGATCTTGGGTAAAGATGGTGAACAAGGTAAAGAACAAATTCCTTCCTACAAATTACCAAGTTAGTTTATTAAATAAGATGCAAAATGTAAGACAAAGAGTCATGAATGTGAAAGAGTATACTGATGAATTCTATAAATTGGACATCAGATCTAGACATGTGGATGATGATGTTGAGAAAATTGCAAGATACATAAATGGATTGAGATTTGGAATTCAAGATGAAATAAGTTTTGTGAAATTGGAAAGTGTGGAGGAAGCATATCAATATGCCTTGAAAGCTGAGGAGATCTTAATAAAGAAGCATGAATGAAGACAAAGAGGTAGAGGTAGATCTTATGGAGAATGTGGTAGATCTAACAATTTTATGCAAGACAAAGGCAAATCTGAATGGAACAATGATGATAGAAACAAAACTAAATGGAAAGGTGGTAATTCATACTGAGGAGGTACTAATTTTTACAGAGGAAGAGGTAATTCTTATTCTAGAGGTGGTTTCCATGGTAATTCTTTCAGATGTGGTAAAGAAGGGTATAGATCTTTTGAATGTAGATCTTCTAAAAGTGGGCAAGGTAACAGAAATGTTGTAATTCAAGGAGATGATGAGAATTCACCAAGTGGACCTAAAGCTGGAGAAAATCTGATGGTGAGAAGAACCTTATGTAATAAGGGAAGTGATGAGGAACTTGTTTTAAGGAGAAGTCTTTTCAAGACAAGATGTAAGATGGCTAGAAAATGTTGCAAAGTGATCATTGTTAATGGAAGTTCTACAAATTTGGCATCAAAAGAGCTAGTTACAAAGTTGCAATTATAGAGGCTAAAACATCTTAAACCCTATCATGTTTCATGGATCAAAGATGAGCATAAGATATTGGTAAGTGAACAATGCCTTGCAAATTTGAAGATTGAATATTACTTTGATGAAGTTTTGTGTGATATTATGCCAATAGATTGTTGGCATATTCTATTGGGAAGACCTTGGCAATATGATAGATATTCTATAAATGATGGAAGATTGAATCAATATACTCTTCGGGTGAATGGGAAGAAACAAATATTGTTTCCTTTAATTGAAAGTCTAGATGAGGTTAATTGCACTGCTATAAAAATTTGCATGGTGAATGGAAAACAATTTGAAAAGGAAATGAAGAATAATCAAGTTTGTTTTTCTATACTTCCTAGAAGATTAAGTGTTGGTAGTATGACTAAGTGACAGATGGTAGTAGTGACCAAGTACCAGTAGAAATTGTTGAATTACTAAATGAAGATAAAGATATTGTTGTTGGTGATATTCTTGATGGTTTACCTCTAGTAAGAAGCATAAGTCATTGTATGGATCTAATTCTTAGAGCTATTTTACCAAACAAAGCACCGTATAGATTGACACTAACAGAGAATGAAGAACTTAATAGACAAGTGCATGGATTGTTGGAGAAATGTTTGATAAGAGAAAGTTTGAGTCTATGTGTTGTACCTACTATGTTAGCACCTAAGAAGAATGGAGAATGGAGGATGTGTATTGATTCTAGAGCTATTAATAAGATAATAGTGAAATATAGGTTTCCTATGCCAAGGATGGATGGAATAATGGGTTGTTTGAGTGGAGTAAAATATTTTACCAAGATTGATTTGAAGAGTGTCTATCATCAGATCAGAATTAGAGAAGGTGATGAATGGAAGATTGCTTTCAAGACAAAAGATGGTTTGTACGAATGGTTGGTTATGCCTTTTGGTTTGATTAATGCACCTAGTGCTTTCATGAGGTTGATGAATGAAGTTTTGAAAAGACTTTTGGGTAAGTTTGTGATTGTTTATTTGGATGATATTCTGATATTCACTAAAACTAAGGAAGAACATCTTGAGCATATTAGACAAGTATTGCAGACATTGAAAAAGGAAAAGTTGTTGATTAATCTGAAAAAGTGTTCATTTATGCAACAGGAGATTGTGTATTTGGGATTTTTGATTTTAGTTTATGTATTGAAGATGGATCCTGAGAAGGTTAAAGCAATTTTGGAATGGCCTACACCTGAGAATGTGGGTGAGGTAAGATCATTTAATGGTTTGGCTAGTTTTTACAAAAAGTTTATAAAGAATTTTAGTGATGTTCGTAATAATCTGACTAAAAAAATAAGGGGAGATAAAAAGGAATTCAAGTGGACACATGGAGTTGATAAGAGTTTTGAGAATTTAAAACAAAAGGTTTTTGAATTACCTATATTGGCTTTGCCTAATTTTAACAAAGAATTTCAAGTTGAATGTGATGCAAGTGGTAGTGCAATAGGAGATGTATTAAGTCAAGAAGGTAAGCCTGTTACTTTCTTTAGTTAAAAGTTGAATGATGCTAAAAGGAAGCATTTTGTGTATGATCAAGAATTCTACGCTATTATTCAACCATTGAAGAAGTGGAGACATTATTTGATTCCTAAGGACTTTGTGTTGTATACTAATCATAAAGCGTTATAGTACTTCGAAAGTCAACCTAAATTGAATTAGAGACATATGAAGTGGGTTGAGTATTTGTAGAATTTTACATTTGTAATTAAGCACAAAAGTGGAGTTACTAAAAGAGTTGTTGATGCATTGAGTAAAAGACATTCTTTGTTGACTGAAATGAATGTTGAAGTTCTTAGTTTTGATGAAATGAAGGAGTTGTATGATACTGACCCTAAATTTTCTTAGGCATGGAGAGATTGCAAAGAACCAAATTTAATAGATCACATTAGTATTATGAATATTTCATTCAAGAAGGTATGTTGTTCAAAGGTAGTTAGTTGTGTATCCCTAGAAGTCCTATGAGAGTTAATCTAATTAAAGAAAAGCATAGTGGTGGATTGACTAGACATTTTGGAATTGACAAGACATTGAGTTTGCTAAAAGAGAAATACTATTGGCCACAAATGTATAAGGATGTTCAAAAATTTGTAAAGGGTTGTGGAGTTTGTCAAGTTGCAAAAGGAGTGAATCAAAATACTAGTTTGTATACACCCATTACTGTTCCTAAGAAACCTTGGAGTGACATTAGTATAGATTTTTTTCTTGGATTGCCTAAGATAGTGAAGGGGTATGATTCTATATTTGTTGTGGTGGATAGATTTTCTAAGATGGCCCATTCCATACCATGTAAGAAGACATCAGATGTTGAGCATGTTGTTGAACTTTTCTTTAAAGAGATTGTGAAATTGCATGAATTACAAAGAAGTATTATTTTTGACAAAGACAGTAAGTTTGTTGCTTATTTTTGGAAGACTTTGTGGAAGATTATGAGTACTGAGTTGAAGTTTAGTTCTACATTCCATCCACAAATAGATGGATAGATAGAGGTTGTGAATAAAAGCTTGGGTAGTTTTTGAGATGTTTAATTGGAGATAAGCCGAGTAATTGGGAAGTAGTGTTAGCACAAGCTAAGTTTGCATATGATAATTTTGTGAATAAGAGTACAGAGAAAAAACCATTTGAGATTATTACAAGAATGTATCCTAGAGGTATCAGATTTGAGAGATGTTACTGTTGAAGAAAAGAGAAGTGTTATAGGAGAAGAATTTGCTGATTTTATGGAGTCTTTGCATAAAGAAGTGAAGTTGAGGTTGGAACAAAGTAATTAGAAGTATAAGGAGAATGTTGATAAGTCTAGAAGACATCATGTTTTTGAAGTTGGTGATGAAGTGATGGTTCATTTAAAGAAAGGAAGATTTCTTGTTGGAACATACAGTAAGATGAAGATAAAGAAGTTTGGACATTATAAGATCTTGAAGAAGTTTGACAATGGGAATGCTTATGAAGTTGAGTTACCTAATGACATGGATATATCTCTTATATTTAATGTTGTTGATCTATATAAGTATCATGAGTCAGATGATGAAGTTGTTGTACCTGATGATTATCCTAAGAAGCAAATTGAAGAGGTTAAATATATATTGGATCAGAGAGTTAGTAAAAGTAAAAGAGGAAAAGACTACTCTGTATATTTGGTGAAGTGGAAGAATAGACCAGTTGAAGATGCTACATGGATTTCTCAATCTGAGTTAGATTTAGTTTAGGTTATGACACTTGCATGATTCAAGAGAATCATTTCTCCCAACCATGGTTGTCTAATGCAGGAGCATCCTGGGTTTCTTTGTAATCTTACACTTTTGTTCATTCTACCAGTTACTGTTGAGTTCCATTTGTTGTCGAGTTGCCAATTTCTAGCTGATGCTAAGTGCAAGTTTTTAGTTGTGCCTAGTGCCAATTTCTAGTTGATGACGAGTACCAGTTTCTTGTATATGTCGAGTTATCCAGTGTGTGCCAAGTTGTCTATGTTTTGGCCCTTAATGGGAGCTAACTTGTGTATTTAATTTTGATTGTGAATTTAATGATAGGATCTTGTTAAGGGATGAGTGTTGACCATCTTGAGGCTAGCCTTTCTATTATGTAATGTTCTAGAATATTTTGTAAGTCATTTTGGCAAGTATAAATAGAGTGTTTAGCCTTAGAGTTAGAGGAGCTTTTGGAAAGACGATTGTAGAGAAAAATTAGAAAGTGCAAATTTGTTGTTGGATCTTTGAATGTGAATGTATTTGTATTTGGCCGTAACCTAGAAGGCCTTACAACTGGGCATGTATGTTGAATATTTGAAAAATCAATGAAAGTGTTTGTTCTTACTCCTTGGTTGTTGATTCTATGTGCTAGATTTTTGTTGTGTTAACTCTTGCATGGTAGTTGGGAGAGCTGGTTGTGCCATTGGCCCTAGTTTTCTCTATCCTTCCTTGTGTTAGCCCTTGGATGACATATTGATATATTCTAGATCTTAGGAAGAGCATGAGGAACACCTATGCTTATTCCTTCAATGCCTTAGTGACAATTAGTTGTATGCCAATTCAATAAAGTGTGACTTCTTTCAATCTAAGGCATAGTACTTAGGACATGTTATTTCTGGAGATGGTATCTCAGTGAACCCTATGAAGATCTAGGCGATGGTAGATCGGCTTGCACCCACTACTATGTCTAAGATTCATAGCTTTATGGGTTTGGGAAAATATTACTATAGATTTTTTTAGAACTTTTCCATAGTTTCCTACCTCGTTACTTCCCTCTAGAGAAAGGGGAAGAAGTTTATTTTGATGAGAAATGTGAAGAAGCATTCTAGAAGCTCAAAGAGATTTTGAATAGCGCAATGATTCCAATAGTACCTAATTTAGTAGTTGATTTTATAGTGTCTATTGATGCTTCCATAGAAGGGATTGGAGCAATCCTTATGCAGAAGTGATGTATGATTTCCTATGAGTCTCACAAGCTCAAGGATCATGAGTTGAACTATCCCACACATGATCTTGAGCTAGCTATAGTTATTCATGCTCTAGTGAGATGGAGACACTTCTTGTTGGGGTATCATTTTGAGCTTCATAGTGATCATTACAGTTTACAGTATATATTCATGTAGCCTAATCTGAATTCTAAGAAGAGGTATTGGATGGAGTTTCTATGTGAGTATGACTTCAAGGTGAAACATATTCAAGCGAAGGAGAACATTGTAGCTAACACTTTGAGTCATAGGAGACATGAGACATTAGCATTGACTCAATAGGTGGTCCTATGACTATTTGTTTATCTTTTTTTCATTATCTCATTATAAACCTTGTAATCGCATTCACTTCATGTTGATGGACAAATGACAAAAATCTTTTGTTTTTAGGTTAAAGATATGTGTTGTTATTTACATTCATTGAATATCCTTTAATGAAGGAGTTGTACCTCTCAATTCTGAGGAGAGTTATCAATCAATGATAACTCATCCAACTATTAGTGCATTTTTTTCTTCTATTCAGGCATATCGAGTTGATATCTATATTTCTCTTTGAGGGACAAAATCTATTTACTAACAGTTTTTTGGTGACTCTGTTGGGGAGAGAAAGAAAAGTTCTAGTGCTTTCCTTTCATGAGATAACAAAAGGTTACCTCCCCAAAGGTGGAGGTAGGTGACTCTAATCTATTCAGAAAAAGAATTCTAGTATAAATATGGCCTTGATTGTGGCTCAACCATGGCAATTGCATTTTGGTCCTTTTGGTCTACCTCATCTCATGATTATGCCCACCAAATCAAAAAATACTTTCTTAAGTATGTCAAAGGGGGTGATCAAGATCTAGACAACCACATTTGAGCATTCAATATAGCCTATGGGGTTCTTGGTATTTTAGAAGAAGATGTTTATGTTCTTCTATTTGTTAAATCCCATATTGGTGATGCTGCTATTTGGTTTCAACATTTAGAAGATGGGTGCATTACTGGTTGGAGTGTGCTAGAAAGTAAAATTCCTTGTAAGATTTAAACCAATAGTCAATGTGGGCTTCCTATTATGCCAACTCTTCAAAATTCAGAAAGTAGAAGATGAAGAGATAAGAAGATTTGTGGATAGATTTAACAAAAATCTTGACAAAGATTATGCATCTTGACTAGCTCAGCCAAGCTAACTTGTTGTCAATCTTTCTTGTAGTGTTGCATCCAAAAGTCCATTTTCATCTCAAAAGGAGTAAGCTATGTGACCTTGAAATTGCTAAGCAAGAGGCCATTAGAATTGTGGATGATTTATTTTTATCTAGTTGTCTTCAACAAAACAACCTCACAAAAGTCTCATGTACAAATTTAAACTAAAAGATGAGCCTACAAGTGAAAAGTCTAAGCCCTCAGTTGATGGTTGTGATAAGCCTTCTTGGAAAAGAGTTTTCTTCCATGAACAATAACATCATTTGTAGGTAAAACTCAAACTGAAAAATTTTATTCTCAAATCAACAAAACCAGCACATTCTATTTCTGATTGTCAAATTATGAAAATCTTTGGTGCAAAAGATTTAGTAATGCCTCCTTTGTTTGAAAGCAATCCTCATGATACAATGGGATCATATAACCTACATGTTGAATATGATGATGAGGATTCTAAAAAAATTAACACCCAAAGAGAATAGCTCTTTTAATATGATAGGGTGTTGTGGTTCACACATTAAGAATAATAGCGAATAGATTTCCCAATCAGATGATTCTATGAATTGTTTGAATATGCCTCTTATAGAGGAAGAGCCAACTAAAAATAATGATCAAGAAAATATGATAGATCAACATGAGCAAGAAGAGACCCACAAAGAAGAAGGAAAAGGCATTTTTCAATTTGATGAGCAAGTGGAATGTGAATCTTTCTCATTTGATTGCATGCAATATCTTGGAGAATGGTTGCAACCTAGAGTATTGGAAGAGCACAAGAAGTCTTTGAAAGCTGTAGGTAATCACATAATGCAATCTTCATTGACATGCTTAGATACATCATCTTTTGAGCATGAATTTGTTGTTGAGAAATCCAATGAAAGTATCCTAGTAGAAGTTTCTTATTTTGAATTGGAGTCTTTTAAATTTAATACTTCTAACATATTTTAAGCTAGTGGTTTTGATCAAAGAAGTATGACAAATCAACATGACCAAGAAATGCATGGTGGTAATAAGGCTAAAATTGTAGAAAATTCCTTGCTTACTGATTATGAACATTTTTATTTTAATCTCTTGGAAATTAATGGAGCATTGTTACAACCTAAAGCACCAAAGGGTCTTGAGGAAGTTGAAGTCACAAGGGATTTGACAAAAAAGTAGCATTTCTAAAGTCTTTCTATGGTGCTATCCTTATCCAAAGAAAATCTCCTATGAAAGAGCTAGAAAAGGATCTATTTTTCAGCACCGTACAGTTCTCTCCTCAAATCACCTTTGGAGGAATCAATGCAATAATCAAAGGATCAAGGTATGGAAGAGTTTGTTGGAATTTTAAATATAGTTGTGAAAAATTCTATGCAATATGTTGGTTTCATATTTCACCGTGAAGAAGTCCATGTTATTCATGAGAACACTCTTGAATCTATGTTTATTTTTCCACCCCTACCTTGCCTTGTTAATGGGAAAAACCTTACACTTTGTTTGTTTTTAGTTTACCTTTTGAAAAATCTTCTTCCAGTCTATTCAAAGTTGGTTTGGAGAGGTTCATACTTTTTCCAGCCTATAAATGGTCATATTTAGTTCTTAGGTTATTTCCTCTCCATTGTAAATAACTATCTCCTTTTTGCAATTTTGGCTTGTTTGTTTCATGTTTTGTTTTGTTGTTGTTTCCCTTCAATAAAGCTGCATCATCTTTGAATCTTCCCCCTTTTCTTGAATCAATCCGTATTCTAAAAATTTCCATGAAATTAAGACCTTGCTGAGATGATTGGCAATACTCTATACTCATCCAGTTGCACTATCCAAGTTAGATTCAAGGTTCAATTTTAAATCTTAGCATGCAATTTCAAAGCTCGATTTAGAGTTTGAAGGTTCAAATGCATAGTTTGAGCTTTAGATTGAAGTTCAATTTCAGTATGAGTATGTATGACTGGGTTTTAGAGTTTCTCTTTGCATTGTATTTAGAAGTTAAGGTCTTGGGAAAAAAATTATAATGAGCAGCTTATATAGTAATGTTGCATTTATCTTTTGTGATGAGAGAAATAATGTGGAACCCTCATGAATATTTCTATTGTAAAACTTGTAATGTCTAATGGAATCATGGTTGAATGTAGTGTCGATGATAATGCTATGAGTGGTATCATTTTTGGTGTATATTATTTCCTAATAGCCACGACTATGATTGGTGCATGGAAATTGTTATTGGTTCTATAGTACCTTATTGCAAGACTTGTAGAGGCATTCAACATAGTGGGACCCATTGAGTTCTTGTGCAACTTCTAGAAAATATGAGGGAGGAGGTCAATGCACTTTATTTTATTAACATGAAGATAGGTGACTATTTTCTACTAAGGATTAATATGAAGTAGCCTACACTATAATTTTGATGATACTATTTTACAACAACATCTTTTTAGAGAAATAGGTTTAGGATGGATTCTCAAAGCTAAAAGGGTATTGTGCAGTACTACATGGTCAAGTTACAATTAAAATAAATAGATTTTGAAGGTACTTGATGATGGATATCTCCAACAACTCCACAGTTTTTAAAAAAAGGGATCCCTAAAGTGATAAGTGAAAATTAAAAGGAAAAATAAAAGCTTCATGATATTTTAGGGTTTCTAATTTGTATAAGTTTACTACAACATCACAACATATTAGAGGGCAACAATTGTTGAGGTGTGGTCTTAGAGAATGGGGTGATTGGGAGATGTGCCTAGAACATAATTTTTGATTTGGTCTTCAAAATTCCAAAGAAAATAAAATTAGAGGTTAGACTCCATAACCTTCTCTAGCATCCTAATGGCTCATGATTAAGTAGGAGCTTTGGAACAAAGCAAGAACATTCATCATAGCATAATCTATGAAGGTATTTGGTTAACTAAGTTAGGAAGAGAATTACAACTATCATCTGATTCAACTAATCATAGCCTTTAATCAGTTAATTTGAGGTGAAAATTTTCTACTTGATGATCTAGAAGTGAAACAACGTATCATTTTCTCATTACTGGTATTAAGAGGATCATGTAACATAAATTGAATCTTTAATGGCTGCCAAAGATCTCTTTCCTTCTAGATCAATCAACAACAATTCTTCTATGTCTATTGAGGAGATGGTTATTTGAATTGAAAAGCTCAAATAATGCATGTAGACAAAAGGATTGAATGATGAACTACCACGGGACCATGAAGACATCATGCTATTAGAATCTTCAAAATTGAAAATCCAGTTATGATTTCTTGTGCACATGGAGGAACTAAGCCCAAACAAACAAGACCAACGAGAATATGAAGTTGGTTGCATCTAATGCTAGATGTACCCCAGTCATAGTCACTCCTCATATTATTGAAATGAATTATTGTTGGCTTAGCACTCCCCAAATTAGTGTCATATAAGATGATAGAAGGACTTCCATGTTAGCTATTTAAGAGACCACAAATTGGTTAGTTCAAAAGAATAACCAATAGGACAATGATTATGTACCAATGATCATTTTTTATTTGGACACTACATGGACATGTGATAGCATGTTATGGTTATGGTTGCCTATGGAAGGAAGTTGCAAAAACATTGACGGTTCCTATTTCATATATATCTACAATGGAAATGTAGCATATTGAAGGGTACCATAGATGGATAGGAACTCGTGTATCAATTTGAGCCAGGAGGAGTTAGGGAACACTAAAAGGAGCATGGACACAAATAATAGAAAGGTGTATAGATTTTCTTGATTACCAAGTTTTGTTTTGTGCATTTGCATATGGTGGATTATCAAATTTTCTAGAAGGTGACAATCTATCATGTTCCATGGGTATAATAATTGCTAGAGAAATTGGTATGTTTGGATATAAGGCATCTATTCTCATGGACATTCTTGCTAAGAAGAAGAGGACTTTAGTACCTTGTCATATTCACTGGTATGACAACAATGCATATTATTCCAGAGTGGGTGGTTTCACACCATTGGAAATGAATACGATGGAACTTTAATTTCTATTTGCATTATGGTTTCACCTTTATATCACAATAAGCACTTTTAAGAATTGTTGTAGTCTTTCACAATGTAAGATCATGCTTTCCAATAGTTATCAAATAGAGAAACTAATATTGCAATATTGGTGTGGTTTGGGGGAGAACTCTATGCAAGAAAAGCCTCAAATGCCTCAGCAGCTCTTCATTGGTTTTTGGATCAAGCAACCTTGAGTACATAAAAGTAAGAGAAAAAAAAATGTGTAGGATTTCATGGAGAACCTCCATATTAAGAAGAGTCATCATTTAGATGAGATTGAAATACTTCCAAGTACCCTTTAGATTTCTCAGGAAGGGATCGACAAGTTCAAGGAAGAGAACTATGATCTGATTATTGTAAATATTAGTGTACAATACAAGTAGGAAGTTGCACTTTTGGAGATGTGGTCATCTTCACAATGATGAGACAGGATCTTGTAATGTTTTTAATGGATAATAGTGTTGGGCAAGTGACATTGATCAAGAACAAGCATTTAAACAAAGCTTCTCAAGGGGATGGTCACCTAAAAGAAGAAGATTACAAATTAAGATAATACTTGAAGAATTGGAATGAGTAAGAAGATGTCAGAGCAGGTTTTTCCAAGCATGAGAGTACAATGATAAATGACTCTACAACCCAACAGATAAAGCATTGGATAGCAGCAGACAAAGATTCTAGAGTTCTCTACATCCTAGCATAGAATACAAACCCCAAAGAGAGCCATTACTACCTAAGGTTTTGAAATCCTAAGTATTATCGCTCCCAAAAATTAAAAAATTAAAATACTTTCAAAGTAAGATCATTATAAATTATTTTGCATTATATTTAATTATTTAAATAATGAAATATTACTACATGCAGAATAATTAAATATCAAACTTTAAAAGTAATATGATCTTTCACATAATTAATTCCAAAAGAATTAATTATTACTATTGTAATGTGATCATGAAAGTAAAAAATGATAAATGGTAAGTTGATGGGGGTAAGGTAAATTGAAAAGAGAATTAATAATTATTGTAATATGAGATATTTGGAAAACTTGTATGGAGAAAATCTTGGGAAATAGGTTAAATTAGAAAAGAAATGTAAAATAATCAATTCTTTGATAAGAATTAATTATTATACTAATGTGCCCGAGAAGACAAAATTAGTTTGATAAGAAGTTGTGGTGGTTGCCAAACTTATTTGGAAAATTATTTAATGGGGGGAAATCAATTGTAAGGCATTCTTCTTTTTTGGTTCTCAAGTTCTATAGCTATAGGAGGAAGGAGAAGAATATTTTCTCGATGTAATAGGGAGTGTAGAGAGTTGATTTCTTTTGTTTTTTGCATCTAATTGTAATGGTAGGGACAAAATAATTTTGTAGTTATTTTTATTATATTTTATAAATTGAAAGGAACATTTGTATGTTAGATCTTGATGTTTGGATATTTATTTTTTGATAGAGCAAGATCATATGGTCTTTTCTATCATGTTTCAAATATATTCTTGTGTTGTTATCTTTTGCAAAATAATATGTTTGATTCTCTCTATTCTCTTCTAGTAACATGAAAGACTCAATAGGTGGTCCTATGGCCATCTATTTATCTTTCTTTCATTATCTCATTGTAAATCTTGTAATCACATTCACTCCATGTTGATGGATGAATGCTAAAAATTCTTTGTGTCTTCAAGTTAAAGATACGTGTTGTTATTTACATTCATTGAATATCCTTTCATGAGGGAGTTGTACCTCTCAATTTAGAGGAGACTTATCAACTAATGATAACTCATCCAACTATTAGTACATTGTGTTCTTCTATTTGTGCATATTGATTCATTATCTACATTTCTCTTTGAGGGGAAAAATCTATTTACTAACACCACTATTGAATGATCTTCATACATTGATTCTATCTAAAGCACATCATGCACTTTACTCAACACATCCAGGTGTCAAGAAGATGTGTGCAAACCTAAAATTACTATATTTTTGGATAGGGATGAAGCATGATATCACTGATTTTGTGGCTAGGTGTCTTGAGTGCTAGAGGGTTAAGACAGAGCACCAACACCTTGCAGGACTCTTATAGCCTAATATCATTCCTTCATGGAAGTGGGATATTATTTCTATGGACTTTATTCTAGGATTACCTATAACTTCTTTTTGACATGATGTTATCATGGTCATTGTTGACCAATTGACTAAGGTGGCACACTTCTCACTAATGAGCTCATTCTACATAGCAACTTTAGTAGCCAATGTCTTTATGCATGATATTGTGAGATTGCATGGTATCCCCCAGAATATCATTTTGGATATGGATCCTATATTCACATCTTTATTTAAGACATCCTTGCAGCATGATCTTGGAGCAAAATTGAACTTCAGCTCAACATATCACCCAGAGACAAATGGTCAAACTGAGAGAGTGAATCAAGTTTTGTTCTGCAGGATATGTTGAGGATCTACGTTATTAATGAATAGACTCTTTGGAAGAATTATCTATATCTAGTAGAATTTTCTTATAATAATGGTTATCAAAGTGTTGGGTAATAGTTTGTCTTCCTTAGTTTCTTGGTTTGTACCTTGACTCTTAATGTACCCAATAGTGATGGAAAAAAAAATAGCTAATGATAGAATAGGTCAATGTTGAGATCTATCAAAGACCCCTAAAATGAAAGGTAAAACTCCCTTATATTGCAAATATTTGTAATGAATTTCTTTTAGATTTTGGGGTATGCTCTCAACCAGAGAGTAGAAGAGGTATAACCAAATTGCCTACCACTTCAAATAATCTAGACCAGCTTCAGATTATGACTCACAAATTTTGTAGCTGCAAATTTATATGATTCATAGTTGATCTAATCTAATACCTAAAATGCAGTCTATTCTACCTTTGAATGCAAGACTATCTACCATTGCATAAGAGCAAAAAGTATGATTAACTTGACAATACTTATATTACCCAAATGATTGAGATTTGACAATACCTGGATTGCCCAAGTAACTAAGATTTGAGAATACTCAAATTATTTCCTACTTAGTCACCTTCATTAACCAAATCCTAGACTTCTCACATAGCAACACAATGCATATGAACTAACTTGCACAGAATAGAGGAAATGAAAGAATGTTGTGAATGAGGAAAGTAAAGCTTACAATTACTAAAAAGAAGGAAAAAAAACCCAGTTCATTTACAACCTTCTAGTTTTCATCAATAACATATTTCATTCCAAGCACCATACAGAACTTAAATGAAAAAACAAATTAAAATGTAGACTCGGAGTGCCACACAGTGGTCCCAACTACATGGGTTTGCCCACATAATAATTTTTTGATCTTATTTACTTCTCAAAAAGTTACATTTATAGGCCTCTTATGAACAGTCATTTACATTTCATGATTACATCACAGAGAATCTCTAAACAAATGAATACTAAAAATAGGATTTGGATGAGTCATCATCTATTACTGAGTCTAAGCCTACGAGGAGAATGCCAAAAATGACTACAATATTAGAATTTGACAAAGAGAAGAGATGACACTTGTCAAAGAGAGTATTAGAGCATTGGTTTTTCTTTGGGGTCACAACCTTAGCTCTGTATGCTCTCATTGCATCATTTACATTATCCAATTCATTGACACCTAAGATGATAATGTTATCAGCTTGAATCATAATTAGTTTTCATGCATCTCTGTCAACTCTTCAACTCTAGTGATCTTTGATTGGAGCTTCTTTGATGCACACCTTAGAATGGAATTTGTTGTTGAAAGATCCTAGATCTTCAACATATAGAAGCTTGATGGATCAGTGGCTTCTTCTAAAAATGCTATAAATTTAGCTTTCATTCACTCAATGTCGACCAATTGACCATTAGTAGTGACATATTATTTAGTATGCAACACCTTTAGATGTTCAAATATCTTATCTGTGACTTTCTAGACTAAATCATGTGCATCATTTAGCTTGTTTCTAGATCTTACTAAGCTATCAACTATGAATTCTAATTATTTCTTCCAATGAAACAATGGTTCTTGGTTTCTCTTAAGAATCCCATGGGTCATAGAAACATTAGTTTTCAGATCAATTACCTCCTCTAACAAGGCCAATTGCTTTGACAAATTCTCTGATGTTCTATACATTGTAGTTTGATGACTAGACACTGCTTCTCTCAATTTTTCAATGTCTAATAGTAGGTTTCCAAGGTTCTCAGTGAGAGGCAGACCTGGTACCTTCATTTGATCACTCCAAGCATGACCAATTTGACCAAATTGCCTTTCCTGTAGTAGCTTTAATAGTAGATTCTTATTCTCCTCTGCACTTGGGTCAAATGTACTTGTAGAGGTTCTTCCAAGTGCGTCCTTGATGTATTCCATCAATTCCTTATGTGAGGCTACAAGTACCTCCTTTCTTGCTCTTAATTCTTCCAATTGATCCTCAATATTTTCATTTGTTGATTTCCAAATGTTGACCATAGAATCATGCACTGGAATGCCTATGTCAACAGTTTTGATCTATATAGACAATTCATGAAACTTTCCCTCCTTCTGAGGTTCTATGATCTCCATTAGCATATGAATAGTAGAAGAATTAGTGGCCAATTCTGCTATAGTCTTTTATTTCTTCATCTTCTTTAATTGAGGCTAAGATGAAGTTTCTTGCATGGTAATGTCCTTGGATGGGGCAGCTTCCTCACATCGTCACGTCTTCCAATTAATAGTCTCTTCCAATCATTACTTAGTTGAAAGGAAATTGATTGCTAACTATAAGGTTGTGGGATCAAAGAGCTTCCTTGCCACTCGGGGTGTTACCTTGCTCCGAGTGGTAGTGGGGAAAGAAATTACCTTGGTAACTGAGAGGGCTAAAGTATTACCTTGTTGAGATGCCTCTTTCTCTTGACCATCCAAGGGATTATTGTCACCATCAAGATTGATGACTTGTACAGGGGAGGAAGGTTTGGCCACTAACTGCTCATGCTCCTTCTCTTTTTTCTTCTCATTAGCCCCAACCTTTCCTATCTTTGGCAAAGATTCATCGCCACAAGTTGGAGTAATCTAGACATTCTTTTCAGGATGTTGATCTCCCCTCCACTGGCAAACTGTGTTGGACCAGCTAATGTTGACATAGCAGGAGTCATGGATGTAACAGCAATCAACTAATTAGTTCTAGAGGCTACTCCACTAGTGGAGATTTTACTCTTAGTTCTTTTCTTCCTCACTCTAGTCTACTCAACTCACTTGCCCATCCTTTTGATGATTCCATGCATTAGGACTTCCATTGTGTCAAAAAGAGGACCTTTAGGTGGAGTTGACACAATGGGAGTTTTGTTGACTTGCTCATAGGTTGAAGGATGCATGTGGGAGCCATCATCTGCAAGATCAAAAACATCAACAATGTCATTATACGTTTTAATTTCATTTATCATTATCCTATACCAATCCCTCTCCTTGGTCTATACATGTCTATGAGTGTATCCATGCTTGAGATGATCTCTCACAAAGTTCACTAGGTCATACTGAGGCCTTATCGCCTCATAGTTAACTAGTTTATTCTTGTTCTTAAAAAATTTTGACTAGATTTCAGCCATCAAATCTAGAAGCACAAGAGTAAGATCCAACCACTATTGGGAAGGAGATCCCAACTATCTTCTTCACATTGAAACACAAGATGTTCACTTCCAGTATATGTCCACATAATTCAACAAGAACAACCTTGTCCTCAGGATACCTAGGAAGCCTTTTGGGAAAACCATCAAATGTGCCAATCCTTAAGTAGGAGAAGGTCAAGAATTTGATTAAACAAAATTTGAACTAGCTTGTAGCTGAAATAGCTTCAAGTGAAAACCTTCGCTAAGGGAAACCTTGCAATTCTTGGCACAACCTCATTGAAAAGGTGTCATTAACTTTTACATATTCTTTGAAGCTCCTCTGTAGTTGTAGGTGGGGATAGAACTAATACACCCTTGTGTTCTCATCACAATCTTTGATACTGGGAAGACGTAGCCAAAGGTGATGTGTGGCTAAGGCATATATCAAATATGAAGACATATAGAATTTCCCAAATACCTTAGCTGAATTTAGCCATGAAGCAAGCTCGTCACATATGATTTGAGCCTAGTCGATCTATTGTCCCTCAACACATATGGCTTGCACCAAGAAGAAGTGATGCTTGATGAAATCTAAGGTTTCCTCCTTTCCTTTGAAATCTCAGCAATAATACCAAGATGTCTACAATCTCTCTTTTTAAGTTAGTTCCAAAAATATCCTTGACATTTTACTCTTTTTCGAACAAGGTGTTTGGAACCAAGTTCTCTACATATCCTCTCTTCTCAGAGTTTTATTTTTTGTTGAAAATCAATGTAGAGGATGAGAAGTTGATGTCATAATATTCTTCTTTTTCTGGTATGCCTAATGCAGATTGCAACAATGCTTTATTTATAGATAGTAGAATGGATTTATTAGGTAGCAATTTTTCTGTCTCTAGATTTTATCTTTTTATACATTATTTTACTAGTTCTGGCACTTGCACAGCCATGGTGAATCAAGAAGCTTTAACCAATACACTTTCCTTCAATTTCTGGGTTATTGGGTGAATAGGCTAAGAATTGAGCCTTCTATAGAGATTGCCTAAATCATAAAATTTGAACAAAGTGTTTGCAAAGCTCTTCAATTCACTTTCCAAGCCAATCAGATGATCATACCCTCCTGCTCTTATTTCCATTTGCTTACAATTTCATAAAGGGGACAAACTGCTTGATAAATAGTCATTAAAGCAATGAAGAAGTATATTTGAGACAAATCTAATCATATAGATGTAGAAATCAAAATGTTGGCACCACATGAATTAAATAAATCACAACCAATGGTCATTATGGTAGGATTTGTAATAATTTTGATGGTTAATGGCTATTTAAAACTTTCCACTTCCCCTCATATGAACTTTCATAAATCTAATAATCATATCACTCACTTAAATCTCATTAGTACCAAAATTAGCCACTTATCAAATCAGTTGATTTTTAATTAATGGGACCTCCCTTCTTTAATTTGGAATCTGGAACAAGGACTCACACAAAAACTCCTTATATGTTGAGGAGAAAGCATAGACTTATCTTTCCACAAGCTTTCCTTTTTCTTTGATTCAGGATCATAGTGGAATTAATACTTCTTTGACATGTTGGGCACTTTTTTTCTTTGTTTTCCACTCAAGGCTTCCTTTCTTAATCTCACAACCTAATTTGGGAAAGCCATGGAATGGATTATTTGCTTCAATCATTTGAACACTTGATTTCTTTTATATCGAGGATGCACCTTTAAGAATGACTTCAATGGAAGCATCTTTCTAGCATCTCCACATTATTTCTTTATGTTATACTTTCAAAATTCTTTACTTTTCTTATCCTTTGAAAAGGAAGTTTTGATTATTTCCATTAGACAAATTTCACCTTTGCGACCCTTATTTTCTAAAGAGGAACAGTTATAAGCATTCTTCCTCCATTTTGGTCACTTTTCCATGTATGTCCTCAAGATGAATCGATGACTGTAGCTTACTTATTTAATAATACATATCAAGGGCCTGAATTAACTTCTTATAGTACCACATCCAGTCCCACTTAATGCATGAAATCTTCTAAATGAATCATGGTTCATCTTATCTTTGGAATCAAAATAGAATATGTTCATTTGTAGAGGATGAGCACCTAAAAACATGAAGTTTTGTCTCTCTGCATAGAAATGAATTATTACTTCGAATTCTTCATATGATAGTTTCTTAGTTGTATACCTTTGCTTCTCTTGGTCTTTTCACCATGAAACAAGTGGGTGCATATCTGCAGATGCTATTGTAATTTTGTTCTTTAGATTCTTGCTTGATGAAGTTTTTTAGAGGCAAGTCGCTCGCTGAATGGGTCAGAATCTATAAGAAACATGTCTTTTGAGGTAGGAATAGAATCATAGAAACAAGTAGGACTCTCTTCTCATCATGAGGATTCTCAAACAACAATAAGCCTAGACCTAGACTAACTATGACCTTAATGTAGTGGACTAACAAGAATCCTACATGGAGGTATAACGGGAAGTGGAGCAAGGGAAACCTAGAAAAGAAACAAAGGGAGAGCCTTAGTAAGATTAATGAGAAGAAAGCCACCTAGGGGTTGTCTATACAAGCAACTAAACATAATTTCAATGAAAACCATCAAACTAGAATGCTCAAAAGGGATATATTAAAATTCTAGCAACACATAGTTCTATTGGGAAGGCACCTTTTCAGACTTTGTATGGTCATCCTTATCATACATCATTAACTTGGGATAGTTTAGAGGATCACATCCTATTGGGTCTTGAGATGCTTTGAGATATGGAGCAAAAGGTAGTGTGCATCTGTGAGTATTTGTCTGCAACACAAGATAGACAAAAGAAGTATGTTGATGTTCATAAGACTACTAAGTAGTTTGTAGTGGGAGAGAAAGTTTTCTTGAGAGTGCATCCATGGAAGAGTCCAATCCATTATGGAATGGGTTCAAAACTAGCACCTCGGTTTATGGGGTCATTTGAGATTCTTGAGAGGACAGGTCCAGTTTCCTATCATCTTGCATTTCCATCTAGTTTAGCTTGTGTACATAATGTTTTTCATGTTTCTATTTTTGGATAGTATATTCTTGATGTGATACATGTTCTTGAGTGGAATTTGTTATAGGTTGAGGATGGATAGCTAACTTTGGAGCTAGTGTGCATTCTTCAGCAGTGAGATTTGACCCTTAGGGGTCAAACCATAGAGCAAGGACCCAATATGACCTACTGATGAGTCATCAGCTACATGGGAGGATGCATCTAAATTATAGGATTTATATCAGTACTTGTTTATAGGCTTCCAGAAGTAAGCCTAAGTCTAGGGGGGTGGATGTAGTACCTATCCCTAGTTTACTTTTTATGTTATATTGCCAAAAAAAATTATGCCAACTTTTATTGTTATGAGTTATGATTTAGTGGTACTTGGTTACCTGATTTGATGAATGTTGTTTCATACTTAGCTATTTATTTAATGAGCTACTTGATACTCAATTATTTCATGCATTCATGGTTATTCTTTCGATGATGATGCTTTGTATGTTCATATAGTGATTTCAATTATTTCATGATGATAGTTAGATGAATGATTTGTATACAATTTTTATGGTATCTTACCCCATACTTGCATGTTTATGGTGTACATGTATGTTATACTTCATGATTGACATTTTTGATGTGGTTAAGGGAGGGAGTGGTATTCATTTGCTAGTTAGGATCTGCGTGGTCTACCGTTCTCTTCCATTGCCTATTTAGTTTAGATATCTATATGCATATGTACATGTTTGACTTTTATGTAGATTGTAGGTACTGGGCATCAACTTCCCTAAATTGCCAGGATGAGCATGCCCTATCCCAATATCTCAAAAGTAAAGAGAGGAGATAGTTCTTGAGTCCAAATCCCAACCCTAAGCCAATTCTCCTAGAATATAGGACAAGTATTTGAGTTGTGTACCCTTTTGAATTCATCAAGTGACATGAATTCAAGATTTTGACCCTTGAGTTTGAATTTGTACTTTGTCTTTTAGATGGGTTTTCTTATTAAGTTTGTGGGTCTATTGTGATTTTCAATTATAATTAATTATTAAATAATTTAATTTAATGAAAAAATTATAAAGAAAAATAGATATTTTTTAATTATATTTAATTAATTGAGAAATTAATTAAATAGAAGAAATAAATTTAAAGATTTAATTAAAAATCCAAACTTAGCGTAATTATAATTATTCAATTGAATAATAATTATTCAAAAGTTTCATTTTAATAATAAACTCTAAATATTATTATTATTTAAATTGATAAATATACTACCTAAATACGTCTTATTATTTAATTAAAATAAAGTGAGAATAGTTTAAATAATTGTATTCTAATTTAAAAATAAAAATGTATGCGCATGGAATAAAATAAATTAAAATAATAAAAGAAAATGCTTTTGTATGTTTGTAAAACCAAAACCCTAAAAGGAGAAAATCCTTTATTAGGAGATTAGGGCTTATTTCTCCACACACAAGTTTGGAGGAGCAATTTTCAAAAAGGTTTTTGGGAGACAAGAATTTTTGCATTCTTCGAGCGTTCATTAGGCTTAGTATCAAATCGAGATAGGAATTCTATTGAGATTATCAATAAATCCTTTCGAATTACCTCTCTCTTGTTTGTACCTATTTATGGATCTTGATTTGGAAATTTGTGTTTTAAACCCTTAATTTTGAAGATCATTGTTCTTTGTTACTAAAACATCTGTGAACAAAAAAAAATTTGAAAACCCTCATGATAGGAATTATTTGTAGAAAACCAACAAGGGTTTTTTTGGATGTTTAAATTTTGATTTTAGAATCAATGTATTTTGTTTCTGAAAAAAAGGATCTACTAGAAAAATTCATCCTCCAGGCTTAGACATGCAAGTAATTGAAAATATATATATAAATATATAAATGTATATTTTTATAAATTATATTTATCAAAGAAAATTCAATAAAAATTTGGAGCAGGGGCAAGGAGATCATCTCCCACTCCTCATTTGCCAACAACAATGACTGTCCCTAAGGACAGGTACACTATCTTTGGCAATGCAACCATATTTTGGGGTTTAGAAATTTTTATTATTGTTGTTTTTTTAATTTTAAAATATTTAATAATTTGTTATTATTATTAAAATATATTTTAAAATTTGTATTATTATTAATTAGAATTGTCTATGTAACTTAATATAGAATTTTTAATTAATAGTAATGAAATTTTAATAATTGCTTAAATGGTATTAAATTTCATTTTGTTGGAGTTTGTATTATGTATTAAGGGAACTATTATTGGATTGATGGATTATTTGAAATATTAAGTAAATAGGATATTTTTGGGTGGAGCTAAATGCAAGACTTTTTTCCCACATAGATTGTCATTTGCCTAATATAAATATATACTTATTTGGCAAACATAAAAGATTAAGTCATTATTATGAAGCTCTTATTTAGATCAATTCCACCTAGAAACCCTATCTCAAATCGAAATTATGGAGAATTACTATTGAAAACTAGAATGATTAAATACACTTATTTTAATTAATTAATGAGATTTTATGTTCATGTCTAGGTTTGGGGTAAACCTAGTTTTGACCAATTAGGTATGTTTACCAAAGACTTGGGAAGTGATTGATTTATGATGTTGTTATGAAAAAATTATTTGGTCATGATAATTGTTGGAAATATAGGATAGTCTAGGTTATTGAGAAGGGAGGGGTGAATCAGGAACCAATAAAACTTATTCTTGTTTCACCAATTAATCCTTTATATATATTCTGATCTAGTTACATGCATGAAAAATTGAAAGCATTAAAACATTCATAACACTTTGACACAAGATATGGTGACCTAAGAACCTTCCAAATATAAAGTAAAACTAGGGTAGGGATGATACCCACAAGCTTTAGTATTGTAGTATAAAGTTGGCTAGTTAATGCTTACAATTGATCACTTCTGATAATCTATGATATTAGGAGCAATAAGGATTGTTAGGTCCACCTTGCTAAAGGATTTACAAAACATACAATGAAGTATGCACTCAGTAAAGAAATTTGTAAAAGATTGTTAAGTCTACCTTGTGAAAGGATTTAATTGTTCCACCTGTTAGGATGAACCAATGGTTGATCTCTGGTCTAAAACTTTGATTTGTTGTTTGAGATTCCTTTGGAGTGAAATGATCACCTTGTTGTGATAGATAAATCATTGTTACTCCTTATACTGCTTGTAGCCTTCTTAATTCACACTATATGTTCTTCTATATTTCATTCATTAATACATGTTTGGATGTGATACAATACATTACATATATACCAATCCAAATTAAAATTCATCAAAGTCAACTACAATACAAGTTTCACTAAAATACACAAAGTTGGCCCAACTGCTAGTACTTAGGTTCTGAAGAAAAGCTCAGTGAGGTTCTGATACTTGGTAACCATTTTCCACACTTGGCATCGTCATGCTCGCAGTAGACATAAAAGCTCGATTCATACTAATCACTTCCAAGTAGTCTAAATTTGGTTAGCACTAGTGACTCAGTAAACACTGTGAAACTCGAGATATAAATTGAATCACTTTGTTGATGTTGCAAGACTCGGTCAACACTAACATTGTGAACTTGGTATAAACTGAATCACTTGGTTGACACTTCCTAGCTCGGTCAACTTTGATTCACATCACTCATGCTACAAACTTAGTAAACACTAGAGACCATAGTTTGCACTATGCAACTCAGTAAATAATATGAAGCTCGATTTGCACTGATACTCATCAACTTGGTAGCTACTAACCATTTGACTAAGTGTGGATCACTAATAAAAAAAATTGACCATAATTTCAACAATTCCTCCCTTTGGCATTAGTGACAAAAAACACTTATCAATCAAAAACTAAATTCTCAAAATTTCAAGTTCAAAATAATCTTTAGTCTCCATCCTATGTCTTCAACTCGGTAACATACTCTATTTATGAGATTTTTCAAATTTTCTTTTGTAAGAGATGTTTTTTGATTAACTATACATGAATATAATGTTTCTCCCCCTTACATATATACATATTATACTTTATTACTATATATCGCATATCCTTATATCACATCTTGTCCCCCATTTTAACTTATCTCATCATCTCCCTCTTTTTGACATAAATGCCAAAGGTGTATGCTACATGGTAATGCCTAAATGTGATAAGAAGTCAAAATGTACCTTCAAAATCAATGTCATTTTTTTGTCCCAATTTTCCTGTAACACCTTGCTTGCATGTAATGCAATCTGTACTTCTATTGATAACTCCATCATGTGATCATCTATGGAGAAGTTATTATCATGGATGAGTTTTGGCATGTGCAATGTGTTTCTGCAATGCATCCATATTTGTGAGAATCATGCCTTGGATGTCTACAAGTGTGGCCCTGATCATGGCTTCTTCCCTTAATAATTTTGGTTACATATTAGTCAAAAATTTGATCTTTGAGTAGTAAGCAGAACTGTAGCTTGGGTCAAGTGACAATTGGTGTGCACTTGCCTTTATGTCTTCATCTATCTTAGATAGTTTATCTTTGATTTCATGAGTGAAGATAGATGTATCACATAACTTTTTGAATAATGAGATTAGATTATTTGTAGAGGTTTCTAATGAGCTCAGAATAGTAGACAATTCTACTTGAAATATTACAATTTTCTATGCAACTTGCTCCAATACTTTGTTCTCAAATTTCCTCTTTTCTTTTTGTAGCAACTTTTCTTCTCCATTCAAATCTTCATTGAATTTTTGAACAACTTTTGCTAACTGAACCAAAATAGGTTGTGTAGTATCAACCTCAGTACTTAGTGCATCTATAAGTATGTTCTTCACATCTTCAAGCACTTGAATTTCTCTACTCTTCTCTTCTCTAAGCTTCTGTTGCTTAGCTTTCTTCTGCAATAGTTCATGTTTGATGTTCATTTGATCAAGGATTTAGAGTAGAGATATCCCAATTCAAGATAACTATAACCTCATCAAGATCAATGTCTTCCTCTTTACCTTTATCTTTTCTTGGAACTTTAATACTTAGTTGAGGCTTGCTCTCAATTGTCTTTGTACTTATTATTTGCATACTTGCAATAGTAACCATAGTAGAAATAGAAGGGCTAGCAACAAAAGTAGATATTTCACTGACATTAGAAATACCTATTTTTTGTGTAGCCAAATATGATGATGGAGGAAGCACTAGCTGCTCGGTAGATGAAGTGTTGATTACTTCAGTCAATATGGTACTTAGTTGAATAGGAGCAGAGATTGGTTAGGTGCATGGTGTTGCAGTGGTTGCCACAACCAACTTGGCAGAAGCTTTATCATAGCTTGATGGCATTAAATCTTTTCTCGGAGAGTGAGGAAATGAGGCCATAACTGTTGCTGCAATCTTCTCTAGGTCAATTTCCTCAATACTCTGAGTCTTAGGGAGATTCTCCTTGGTAACTTCTTGTTCTTGCTCCTCATCATTCAAATTTACATTATCTACTTCTATATCTTCTTCATCATTATTGTCATTTTCTTCCTTGTCATCTCTATCATCTATGTCACTAACATGACCAACTAAATCACTCTGTTGATGAAGTTTGTAGATATTCTTCCATGTAGTTGTAGTTGTCTTCACTACATGTTCAATGTCATTAACCAATATCATGCAAGTGTTGAGTTTTAGAGTAATTTTTTCCTCATTTTTTTCATGGATTATTTCACCTTTTTATCACTAAAACTTGGCATGAGCTACCTCAAATTCTATTCAAATATATCTTTTGTAGTTTTCCTAGCATTTTTCCATCTAGGCTTGATTCTTTCCATAAGCTCATTGGGAATTTGTTGTGCAAGTTGATCAAGTGAGTATTTCATTTACCTAGTTTTGACATTATCATGTCTTCAACTTGCTTCTTCTCATCTACATTCCTAGTTTCATATCTAAGAGATTTGAATTTTTCCATGCCAGCTCCTACATCAATTTCTTTTAATTTTTCTTAAAATGTAGGGGGAGGTGTTAGAAATGCTTTAGAATAACTAAGAGGGGGGGTGAATCAATTATTCAACATCCAAATGTCCAATTAAAACCTTTTCCTTCAAAACTATTCTTTCATCCAAGCTTAAACTTTTCCTAATTAGCAAGTTATTGTAAATCAATATGCAAGCATCATACATGAAAATCAACACATAACACAGTGATTTAGATGAAAACCCAATTTGGGAAAACCACTCATAACATGCTACTCAATTCTCGCTCTTCTAAAGTGATGTGATGCTAAAGGCTACAACACATTGTTAAATATGACCTAGCTAAAGGATTTAACCACCTTGTTAGAAGTGGGCCTGCTTGGAGGACTTTGAACATTCACTTGGAATGCCATCCTGTTAAAGGATTTACAAATGGTTATTAAACCAACCTAAGTCCATAAGACTTTCACCCTAACTAATACAATGGCTAGAGAGTAACAATAAGGGGTTTGACTTGATTAAAATTCACAACTTATCTTATAAATTTTAGATCTTTGTTTAACTCTTCACATTGCCTAGTTTTTAGTCTCTGTAGCTCTTTATAGCCTGACCTCCTTACAAGCTTTGTCTCCTTGAGTATTCATGCTAGATGTACCAGTGCAATCTTTTCTATGACCACTAATCGAAGCAAAGTCTATGTGCTCTATTCTTCCTTCTCCTTGATGCCTTCTTCTTGACACCCTTCAACCACTTCGCTATTTGGCACACTAGTAGCTCTTGCTTCTTGAATTGTAACTCTTTAAATAGAAGTCTGGAAATGCTTTTCCTACTGATTCTTCCCTCCTTTACTTTCAATTTGAAAGGATTAGGTAGGATTCATTGAATATAACCCACATCTTGTTCCTTCTAAAAAAATCTTGAAGAATCCTCTTAAATTTTCTCAAAAATGGTTTATATGGTGAATCTTTGACCTTTTCAATAATGCAGTAGCTTGGAACTATTGAAATTCTGGTGCTCAACACATACTATGTTACTCGGCATCAACTATGTTTTACTGATGCTTGGTACCTACTCAATTTTTCTAATGCTTGGCACCTATTACATTGTTTGCCACCTGAACACACTCAAATCCTTCTATATCACTCGACACATACTAAATTTTTCATTTGCTCAGAACTAACTAAGAATTTTTTTGGCTTCAACTAGCTTGCTCGGCACTCACTAATGAACTTAGTTAGGCTTTGCAGTCAACCTTGTCATAACTTATTCCTCTAATGTTTCTAAGTATGGCTAACCTCTATATCTTCAAGTATATTATCAATACATCATTTAACCATTGTCTTAACTAATCCCTGCATTTGATTACAAAACCATAACTCAACCTTTCCCTTAGGTGCTTTTGTTACATCTTATTGATTAAATCCTCTTCATCAATCAACTAAGTGATAGTACTTGGATCTTATAAGCAATTGTCATTCCAGCAAATAGTAGGTTTGAGATCAATGACAAAACAATGATTGAAAACATTCTTTTAACAACAATTTTCCTTCTTTGCAATCAATCTTCTTCATTCTTCAAAAATTATCTTTTCAATCAAATTTCCAACAGGAGGTCTTTTGAAAATAATTTTCTCTACATCTTCTTCACCTAATTTTAGTCTGTTTCTTGATCTTGATGTGCTTCTTGTGAATACTATAGTAGATGACTTGGTAGGTCTAGTTATGATAACCTTACCCTTCTTCTTGATTGGCTCTTCTTATTTAGATTTTGTTTCTGCTTCATCTTCTTCCACATCATCTCCTTTTCCTTTTGTCAATAGGAGAGTAGAACTTGCTTTACTTAGTTTTGATATCCTCTTCTTTCCCTTGTTGACTACTTTAGGAAGCTTAATTTCAACTTCTATTCTAGCTTTAGCTTCATCAAAAGTACCAAAATATGTGGCCTTGGAATCCAAAAGCTCATTCAACAGTGCCTGAATGATATCCTTAGTGTCATCAATGTTAACCCCATAGCTTAGATCCTTAACCCAACCCACTCTAAACTTGACTACTTGAATGTACACTTTGTCCTAGTCTACCATGAAACAAACATCATCCTTGTAATCTTCTACAAGTTTCTTAGGAATTCTAAATCTACTATTTATCTTTTCCTTGAATGAATCAAAGTAATCGTCCATGATACTAACAACATTCTCACCCATCTCTACTATATATTCATTAATCTGATATAGTACTAGTACATCTTTTCTCCATATGACTGAACCTTTTAAAGGAAAAGAAACTTTTACACAAAGAAGAATAAACAAGTCAAGAGTGAACCAAACTTACACAAGTTGTTCTTTGAAGTCCTGATGCTCTCCATTTTCTTTTTGAATTTATTTATCATTAGCTCACCAAGATCGAAGGATATGTTGTTCTTCACCACCTTGAGAGCCAGATCAACTACCTCACATGACACAATTTTGAGATGACTAGAGTTATAGATCTTATGATCTATCACATGAATTCCAAATTTCAACTCCATGTCAGTCACACTATTGATCTTCATGCCTCTTCCATCCCACTCAACAAGATTTTTTCTTTCCAATTCTACCCGACTTAGGGTTTTGGTAGTCTTTTCCTTGTTCAACATTGGGAGCCTTGTGATTTGATGACTCATTTTCTTTGTTATTTGAATAGGTTACTCCAACCATAGATGCCCATTGTGTACATGGCTAAGGATAAATCTTATCCATTTTATCTAAAAGTCTCAAGGCATATGCAAAATATGTGTTAAACCCTTGGTCTCCAAATGTTGATGCTCAAGTTTCAACGCACCATTCACGCATAACTTTTCCAAAGTCTCATCCATCTCTAGGGTTCCAATATATTGTATCGAACAATGAAAATATAAATGAATATCGTTAACAATTAATACCTTTGGTAGAATTTGTGACTAAGCTACAATTGGATCAAGTGCTTTTGCAATTGCTAGACTCAACTTGAAGTCTGGTGCCTTCCAATCAACTCCTCGAACCAACATCTTGGATCCCTTCTTATTTTTGCTGCTAGAGGATGCCATGCTTAGTAGGATTTATGAAAACATGAAAATATTTAACAAAAAATACATAGATCACTTGGAAGCACAAAAGTTTCCCTTTGCAAATAGCTCTTTGAAAATTCATAGTGATAAGTGAATTTGATTCCCTTCCTTTTAACAAATTTTCACTTTCTAATCACCATAAATGCTTGGTATGATTGGTTATTTTGTGACAGATTGTCTTCCACTTGGTTTGACCTTAGTGCTCAGTAGAGCCATTCATAACTGAGCCATTCATAACTCAGTGTCCACAAAATGTTTTAGTCTATCCTGACCTTTCTTGGCGGGATCTTGTAACCTGACCTAGCTCGGTAACATCTATATTTTCCTTAGACACTTCCCTTTACATCTTGAATGTTGATATGGATCTTTCCTTGTAGCTAGCTAGAGTTGATGTAAGATGTCTACTTTAGATTCTTAGTTCCAGTCATCCCTATGGGAGATCAAGTAGAAATGCTTGAGTCACCCAATTCTTGAGTGAAATATGCTTCATGGCTTGAACTTGCATTCTTAAAATATTTTAGAATCCATCGTTGCCTCATCTACTTTCTAATTTTGTTAGCTTTGGCTTGCTTTTCATCTTTAATCCCTCCAATTTTCATAGAGTTCTTGGCAAGATGTCCAAGTTTTGTACAAATAAAACATCTTCTAGTGGCATCTCTTTTCCTCATGTGATGTTTCACACAATTTTCTCCAATGTGCCTAGATTCTCCATAGTAGTGGCATCTACACCATGTGTTGTAGTCCCAACCAAATATAGCTTTCACAATCTATTCTCTAGGTTCAATATTTTGGTATTGCATTCAGAAGATTTGTGCCCATGCTTCTTTTATTTGTGGCATTTACCTTCAAATTTAGGTTTCTCTTTGCATTAATTAGCTCTATGATCATGCTTATTGCAATTGTAACATTTTTCATTGAATTTTTCTTTACCATTACTCCAAAATTTGTTTGATGTATGACCTAACTTACTACAGTGATTTTTAAGTAGGCTTTTTATTCTTTTGAGTTCCTTTCTTGGATGATTCACCTTCTCCTGTGTATCTTATTCCTACTTTTCCTTTCTGTCTGTATTGACTTTGTTCATTCAACTAATTCATGTCTGTTTTAAATTTCATCATCCTCTCATTGGTTTTCTTTTTTCTGTTTAGATAATTTTGTAATCTTTCATTCTCTAATCTTAGATTTATGATTTCTTCATTTGCATTAGTAAGTTGATCAATGAAGTCTTCCTATTGAAGGGATAGATACTGAATTCCATTGTTCTTTCCTTCTATCTCTTCTTTGCCTTTGTCTTTTTCTTCCATGACATTACACAATCTGACTAACTAAATTTCTTGTTCACTTTTCAATTTTCTAACTTCTTGAAGATTGCAATTCTTTTCTAATAGGTCTCTACTTGCCTCATTAGCTTCAGCTGAATTTTTTTCTAGATAGATATCTTCAATTCTTTCTTCAATGCAGAATTTGTCATTTATTTGTACTACAAGATCTTTTCTTCTTTTCAAAGATTGAGAGATTTGCTCATTTTCTTTCTTAAGTTGCCAAAAAGCCAATTCCAAATCCATCTTTTCATTTTCAATAGTCTTATCTAGCTTGAATACCTCTATTGTCTCTAATCTTTGCTCAAGTTGTTAAACTTCTTCTTTGAGAACCATGGAGCTCTGATACCAATTGTTGGAAATATAGGATAGGCTAGGTTACTAAGAGGGAAGGGATGAATTAGGAACCAATAAAACTTATTCTTATTTCACCAATTAATCCTTCATATATATTCTAATCTAATTGCATGCATTGAAAATTGAAAGCATTAAAATATTCATAACACTTTGACACAAGATATGGTGACCTAGAAACCTTCTAAATAGAAAGTGAAATTGGAATGGGGATGATACCCATAAGCTTCAGTACTGTAGTATAAATTTGGTCAGTTAAGGCTTACAATTGATCACTTCTAATGGTCTTCCCTATTAGGATAAATAAGGACTACTAGGTCCACCTTGCTAAAGGATTTACAAAACATACAATGAAGTATGCACTCGATAAAGAGATTTGCAAAAGACTGTTAAGTCTACCTTGTGAAAGGATTTAATTGTTCCACCTGTTAGGATGAACTAGTAGCTAATCTCTAATCTACAAATCTAATTTGCTAGTTGAGATTCCTTTGGAGTGTAATGATCACCTTGTTGTCATAGATAAATCTTTGTTGCTCCTTATACTACTTGTAGCTTTCTTAATTCGCACTATATGTTCTTCTATATTCCATTCGTTGATACATGTTTGGATGTGATACAATATATTACATATATACCAATCCAAATTACAATTCATCAAAGTTGGCTACAATACAAGTTTCACCAAAATACACAAAGTCAGCCCAACTGCTGGTACTTGAGTTCTGATGAAAAACTCAGTGAGGTTCTAATACTAAGCAACCATTATCAACACTCAACATCATCATGCTCTTGGTATACATAGAAGCTCAGTTCATACTAAACACTTCCAAGTAGTCTAAAATCGGTAAGCATTGGTGACCCAGTGAATGGTGTGAAACTCAGCATATAAACTGAATCACTTGGTTGATGCTACAAGACTCAATCAACACTAACACTATGAGCTCGGTATAAACTAAATCACTTGGTGGACACTTCCTAGCTCATTCAACACTTGATTTAAATCACTAATATTGCAAACTCAACAAACACTGGAGACCACAATTTGCACTATTCAACTCAGTAAATACTATGAAGCTTGGTTTGCACTAATGCTCATCAACTTAGCAGATACTGCTTGGTGTGAACTGAATATTGATTCTGGAGCTCAATAGCAACTATAGAACTACAAGATAAGCTCGATAGCTACTAACTATTTGACTAAGTATGAGATACTAATAAAAAAATTGACCATAATTTCAACAACTTTTTATTCCCAACCATTGTGATGCATTCACGTATTGACATAGTGCAATACAATCACGCAGTGGAAACATAACAACAACAAGAAATAATAATGCTAGATTTGAAACCAAATTAAAATTCTTGATTCATAAATATATAATTGATTGCATGCAATGTGCCAGGCTGTAAGGCCTTCCCAATTATGGCCAAATACAAAGCATGTAATAGTTCTGCAAGATCCCTCAAGATCCAAATCAATCCCTAGCTAGTCCAGATCCACGCTTTGGTAGAAACCTCCAAGGAAGATCTCAACTTGTGCTCACAAGCCCACCAAGCAATCTCCTTGTTTTCCAAGCCATAGCTACTAGCTCTTCTCCAAATTTTCTCTTCCAAGCTCCTTTACTTCTCCATGATGGATGAATGATCCAAGTATAGACTACCTCACATTCGGTGCTTTGTCCACACATTCACAACCTCATCACAATCCTGTTGTAAACTGCCTCACATTCAGCGCTCTACTTACGGACTCAGGAAAACTCGCTCTTCAGCTACTTCCCACACCCAATCCTCTTTTGAGTGAATGAATAATGACTAAAGACTTCCCCACAACCCCTACTTATACCAATATAAGCCACAATTTGGCCAAAAACACAAATTAAATGCAAATACATAAATTAAATGCCAAAGTCGGCCTCCTACAACAATTAAATTCCCAAAATTGATTTCTTAGTAAAATCATGATATCTCCTACCTCCGGATGAATTAGAACTCGTGCTTCAAACCATAGTTAGAAATCTAGGCCCTCTTGAATCCCTAAAATTTTCATCATTTAATTTATTATAGAAAATTATTTATTTGGCCTGCAACAAGCACAAAATTCCTAAGCAAGGCCAAACTCCTCCTAGACCATGTCGAGCAACCAAAGACCATGCTGAGCTCCAAGACCATGCCGAGCTCCAAAGACCATACCGAGAAACCAAAGACCATGTCAAGTAACAAAGACCATGCTGAGCAACCAAGACCATGTCAAGCTCCAAGACCATGTCGAGCTCCAAAGACCATGCCGAGCTCCAATCCTTTGCTAACAGAGTACCAATCCAAACATCCTCCAAAGAAACTACTGAGCCTCCTCCCATGAACTCCAAAGTAGTCACCAAGTAAATCCAAGATGCTCCTATATTAGACTCCCCAAGTAAATAGAAAAGTGTGTCCCACACTTTGATGCTCAAAGAAAGAGAAATAACCAACTTCATCTTCACCAAAGGTTTCCACTCCAACAAGGATAAGAAAACCAATTTGCACATCATCCTCATCCACATCATTCTATCAAACACCAGAATCTCAGCCAACCAATCATCATGCTCACTCCTAGGAACAAACTTAATATAATGCTTCATCATCAAACCCCCATCCATATCAACAACTAGTGAATCCATACTAGCAGTAACCAACTCCACATCAATGAAAATATGAAGATCTCCATCAACACATGCCAAACTCTCAACACCAACCATCTCATTGCTCACAACAAGATGCTCTGCAACACACAACTCACCACCAATAGAAACCATGTCATCCATGACCAAGCACTCTACAATTTCCATGTCAGACTCAACTAACTGATCATGAAAACCAACCTCTATCCCAGCATCAACAAGGTTACAAATATCTTCAACAACAACTTCCAGCTATTCTACAGGTTTTGTAGCAGACTCCAAAAAGTAATCAAAAAAACCAAACTCTCCCACCTTGACCTTGTTATGCCATCTTCTCTCACATACAAGTTCTTAACTAGCCAAATGAATCTCTTTCAGATCGGTAGACTCCAACTCCACAAATAGCTATGGAATTCCTTCCTTACCCTATCCTTAACACAATCAGCCAAGCTAGCTTCAAATTGAGCAATCATCTTAGAAAACTTCCTCTCCACCACATCACGGAGATTTGCAAGCATCTCAGGGTCCAATCCTCTCAGAGCCATCTCCCAAGATCTTTGAAAACCCTCTGCAACAAATCCTTCACATGCTCCTTGTGACAACCTAAATTGTTTGCAAGTCAAATTGCAACCCGCCACCTCACACGAACATTTAGGAACCCCATCACAAGTCTAGGGCCACGGATCTACAATCTATAACTCTCTACAATCATGCCTCAACAAGATCAGCTTTCCATCTTTGTATCCATCGATCCATCTATAAGCCCTCTATAATTGCAAGTTAGAACCATGATTTGCCACCTCACAACCAAAATATCTACGACTCCAAAAATTAAATCCACCATCAGATCAAGATCAATTCACATCCACTTCTCCAACCCAAGTATTGGCGCAAACTACCTCAGCTTTAGCAATCTGTCTACACACTCAGGAATGACTGTGCACTGATACCACCTAACATAGTGCAATACAACCATGTAGTGGAAACACAACAACAAGGAGAAATAATAATGCTAGATTTGATACCAAATTACAATTCTTGATTCATAAATATATAATTGATTGCATGCAATGTGTCAGGCTATAAGGCCTTCCCAGTTATGGCCAAATACAAAGCAATTAATAGTTTTGCAAGATCCCTTCATATCCAAATCAATCCCTAGCTAGTCTAGATCCACGCTCTAGTAGAAACCTCCAAGGAAGATCTCAACTTGTGCTCGCACACCCACCAAGCAATCTCCTTGTTTTCCAAGCTATAGCTACCATCTCTTCTCCAAATTCGCTCTTCGAAGCTCCTCTACTTCTCCATGATGGATGAATGATCCAAGTATAGACTACCTCACATTTAGTGCTCTATCCAAACATTCACAACCTCATCACAATCCTGTTGTAAACTGCCTCACATTCGATGCTCTACTTACAAACTCAGGAAAACTCGCTCTTCAGCTACTTCCCACACCCACTCCTCTTTTGAGTGAATGAATAATGACTAAAGACTTCCCCACAACCCCTACTTGTACCAATCTGAGCCACAAGTTAGCCCAAAACACAAATTAAATGCAAATACATAAATTAAATGCCAAATTTCCAAAATTGATGTCTTAGTAAAATCATGATATCTCCTAGCTCTAGATGAATTATAACTTGCACTTCAAACCATGGTTAGAAATCTAGGCCCTCTTCAATCCCTAAAATTTTTATCCTTTAATTCATTATAGTAAATTATTTATTTGGCCTACAACAAGCACCAAATTCTTAAGCAAGGCCAATCTCCTCCCAAACTATGTCGAGCAACCAAAGAACGTGCTAAGTAACCAAGACCATGTCGAGCAGCCAAGACCATGCCAAGCTTCAAGACCATACCGAGCTCCAAAGACCATATTGAGCTCCAAAGACCATACCGAGCAACCAAAGACCATGTCGAGCTCCAATCCTTTGTTGACCGAGTACCAGTCCAAACACCCTCCAAAGAAACTATTGAGCCTCCTCCCATGAACTCCAAAGTAGTCACCAAGTAAATCCAAGATGCTCCTACATCACGTATTAATGTGATGAGGTTTTTTATCAGTTATTTATTAGTGCTTTCTAGTTGCTTGTATAGGACTAAGGTGAATAGTATGATTTCCTTTGCATAACCTATGAGGTTTCGATCAGTTATCTTTTGGTGTTTTCCAATTTCTTGTATAGGACTAAGGTGAATATTGTGGTTTTACAAGATATACTTTTTATGAGCTTAGGGTAGGTTATCTATGTGTATGTTGGGAAGTGGCTTGCAATGGAGGTCGGAGCCCTAAAGAGCTTTCTTGGGTAACCCATTGTAAGTTGTATTAATAAGTGGTAGCATTTCATTAAATGTGTTAAAATGAATTAACAAGAGTTAATGTTTACCTTGCCCATGCCTTGAGTGCAAGTATAGGCTAGGATGGGAGTAGAGATGAAACTTGGTTGCAACATTGCCTCGTTAGTATGCCTTGTCTATAAGAAAGGATACTGATGTTGCATAGAATCACTAGGGGGCTAATGTCTAGAGAGGTTGTCATGGTAACCCTAGAGTTGGCACATGTGATGACACTTGCCCACATGCATATTAGGTTTCCTATGTGTCTTTGTTGCCTCTAGGAATAAATTTTATTTGTGTACTTGGTACCTTTGAAATAGATTGATATCAGGATTTTCTTGAACTAGATTCTTCTTATGAATTTTGGATTTTTTGTATGGGACTTGATTTTATCTCCTTGGCATGGTGGCAGTGGACCATTTAGGTTCCATGAGGTCAGGTGGAAGTATTTCTTATACCATTGAGATTCCAATAGTTGGATGTTGTTGTTGGATGTACTTGTGCAATTTTTTCATTCTTTTTATCTTGTGATTTTGTTCTATGGTCATATGTTGATTAACTATACTTTGATTATTCAAGATCTTATGAGATGTTGTATCTTATCATGATGTATACTCTTTTAGCATTTCATACCCTATGATTTGTGCAAAGAATGATTATGTATTTTGGTTATGCCATGAAGCATCTTATGTACTTGTATATTATTTCAATTTATTTTGTATTTATGGTTATTCTATGATGTAGAATTTGTTATGTAGCAAAATTAATCTTAATAAAACTTATGTATGGGATTCAATATCATGGAACCCTTATGAGATGTAATTGTTGATGTATTGCTTTGTAAGTATATGAGTTATTGCTTCTGCTATGTTATCTCTTATTTGTTAGGATTAACCACAGACATAAATAATAGTTACATGCAAATATAACCATTATTAGAAAAATAATAAAGCACACAAATGAGAGAACAAGACACAAGATTTAACAAGGTTCACCCAATCCCTAGGCTACATCCACCAATAGCAAGACCAATATTATTATTATCCAGTGAATACAATTATAGCTCAAAAATGTAGCAATAAGCTACAATATCACCATACATTATGAAATCCCTGACCCTAATCCATTTTATACAAGCTTTTGTCACTTATAAAATTAGGGTTAGCATAAGTCATATAATAGAAAATTAGCAATCAATGCCTTTTATAATATAATGTCATTTTTGGCTTCAAGGGCATTGCCCCCCAAAGCCCTCGTGAGGACGTTGCCCCTTGACCCTACCCGATACTAAGACAGGGAGCACACCTAGGGCACTACCCCAAGACCTCGCAAGGGCATTGCCCCTTGACGCTACCTTAGGTCACTACCCTCAAACCCTCATACAAATAATCTGGGGGGAAATTGTGTTGAGTAAAATGCCAAGTCTGATTAGGCTCCACATCACAACAATCTCCCACTTGGAGACTGATCAACCTCAACAACAATAACATTAATTTTTTAATCCTTTAAAAAAATTGGAAAACTTATTGATGTAATAGGTTACTTTCTTTTGGGTTCCCTAGAAGGGCATTACAGCTCCTCAGTTTCTTCTTATGAGCTTGCTCGGTCCCTTTAGTTACTAGTTTCCTCTTTGATGGGGACTTGCACTTAACTGGCTTTGTGGTCTTTACCATCCCTTTATTTGGCTCGGAAGCTATAGGAGACATCTTATATACTTGCCTAGTTATTCTTCTCTAAGTTGTAGAGGAGGGAAGTGTAACCCCTTTCTTTAGATTCATCTTGACCTTAGGATCTATAATTACTATTTTCTTATGTTTTGGTGTCTAAGGCTCGGCAACTACCAGTTATTTTCCTTTAGATTCTTCTTCTTCTTCTTCTTTAGTTTCCTCACCTTCCCCTTTGCCTTCTTTGATCTACATGGGTGCCTCTCCAAGTTTTACTTCAAGATCTACAATCATTTTCTTTATTTTACTATCCATCTTTGGCACTCTTGTTTGCATAAGCATCTTGATTTTGGTTGTTTCACATGTGTTAAATGGCTCAACATTCTGATCAGTTTCCTCTAACAACAAGGTTATCATTTTTGCAGATATCTCATTAATATTCACTTCATATTGCATAGGCCTTAGCCATGCAATCCTTGGCAAAAACAACTTGGGCATAGTTGTAGTTAGTATGTATCATGAAGAAAATGTGATTAGAGTATTGATCAACAACTGCCTTAGGGATTCTCATCCTATTCTTCATTTTTCCTTTAAATGTATCAAAATATCCATCAAAAATAGTTTCAAAGTTCTCTCCTAATTCCTCATTGTAACCATTGGTTTTCTCGATTAGATGTCTATATTTATTCCACACAATGTCTCTTATGGTTGGAAATTAATTTTGTACATAAAAGAATATGCACAACAATAGTGAGCCAAACTTACATGAAGTGTTCTTAGCCTTCCTAATGGCTCCAAGACTTTCTACTAACTAGATCAATTGTAGCTCAGCTAGGTTGTAGCATGATCTTTCACAATTTTGTAGCCCAAGTATACTTCTATGTATGGTACATTGTTTAGTTAGCTAGATTAATAGAATTTGTGTGCAATCACTCAAATCAAAAAATCAATGATAGGATCTGCAATGCCATCAATACACATTCCTCTACCATTCCATTTGGCATTTTTCTTTCTTCCTTCACTTTCCTGGCTAGGCATCACAGGGTCTTTACATGATCTAGGGTAGGGTACCTAGTCACTTGATGAACAATTACCTTTGTTATCTTGGTTGGCCCATTCTCTGGAGCTACATCTTCATATCATGTACCTTGCTCAAAATGATTTTTTTTCATTCAACCTTGAAAACCTTGGGAAACTCTAAGTCATGGGTAAGCCCTTTCTCAATAATAATTATGTTCTTTGCTTTCAATACTTCATTCTCATACATCTTTTAATAAGAATTCCTTAATTCAAAGTTTCCAATTTCTCCAATCTTACACATATAGCATGAACATAGGTCTTGTACCATGATAAGGAAGAATAGATGATAATGTGCCAAATGTGTCTCCAATCATTGTAATTTCCAGATATGTCTTAAATTTTGGTAGGGGCATGTATCATTCCTCACAATATGTGCATTGATGTCTTTCAAAGCTTCCTTTCCACTTCTAGATGTAGATGATGACATAGAAAACTAGGGTTTTGAAAGAATACAAAAATTTCATGAAATAATTGAGCTTGGTTTGCAAACTTTACTTCTCACAATTGTCGATGGTGTGTTATTAAATCACATAAATTTTGCACAAATTACTCTATCAATCGCTTTTGAATTTATATGTAGGTTCTTTGATAGATGGGTAATTAAAAATGATCTACCTTGATTAAAGGGTTTGAGCTTACAACTAAGTAAGAACTCTATTAGGAGATTTGAATAGGCATGTCAGGACCACTCAATATAAGATATTTTCCCTAATTCACTTGCTAGAATGTATCAATACCTAATCCTTTAATTAACACTCTAATGCTAGATTATAGATCTGCTCTTTCCAATTTTGATTTGATATCCTTATCTAAAAAATATGTTTTCTCCTTCACTACTAGGTTTCTTTATTTGATCTATGATTCTAATCATCAAACATAGCCTCTTTCGCATATGTACTTATCTCTTTGATCTCTCATTTGTCTCTCTTGTTATATGTTGATTTAGGGTTTAGACTCCCCTTAAATAACCATCTAGAGAAGGTTCTAGATCATAATCAACAATATAGAATGCTCCCTTTTTCCACTTAGTCCTTCCATTTTTTTGATTGGTTACTATTGTCACAAAAGTTTTCACCCTTGCCTGAAGTTTGACCTAAAGGAAACCTTGTAAAACATGGAAATAATCTCCAATTTGTGGGACTTGAACAATGAGATTGAGTATCTAGAGAAGGTCGGCTACCTTACAATCAAGGTTCACCTAACTACTACTTGAGCAGAAAAGAGAGAAGGAGATGTAGGAAAGTAAATTGTTGAAAGGGAAAGGGGGTGATGCACCTAATTCAAATGGTTGCAATTCTACCCTTATATGCATAATACATAAATAAAAAGCCCAAATACATAGTTTTTAACTCTATTCTACTCCCAAAAATTCACTGTAAGGTCAGAAACTAATAAAACATTGAAAGGAAGAAATATTCACAATACAACCCTTATTAGCAAATTAAACACAACATGCAGAATCAAAGGAAATATAAAAGAAACATTCAAGGAGAGGCAAGATACATGCATGGACTAATGAATGGAAAGAAGAGGTAAGAAACCAGCTATTTCATTAATGAAAGGCAAGGAATATGGTTGTAGAGCATAAGGCTACTACAAGTAAACATAATAAAACAGAGAAGAACCCCTAAAACATATTTACAACTACCTTTTATAGAGTTTAGGCATAACTCTGATATTTACATTGAGTTCAAACCTCAACCAAGTGGATCTGAGATTGTAGAGGAGAGTAATAATTGAGAATCAGAAAGAAAATCTGATGAGATGCACATCCCTATGCAAAAAATTTGATCTTACATGCAAATCTAGCCCTGAACAGATAAAAGCGATGGTCATAACTACTATGGCTAGGTAGATGGATTACCATGGTGGAAGTAGAATGAAATATGCATTTATCAAGTATGGAGAACACTCAAAACGTGGTTGCAAGTGATCAAAGGACATATTCACTATCAATGAGCAACTTGATTTTGTGTTCACAACAGTGCTAGGTTAGTTGTGCATCATTTAACAGTCAACCCTACTATGTGGCCTCATATCTTTGAAACATTCTACCACCTCACTTTCTTTTCTAACAACTATGTTGACTTGTGGCAATGCACTTTCCTCGAATCACTTCTTCACAACTCTTTTTCTTCATTGACTATTTGGCCATGTGAAATGATGAACACTTCATTTTATGCCTTATCATTCCTTCATAGTTGTCTATTATTTTCATTCACTAACTGTTGTGACCTTGTGATGACCACTACACTAATCGTTCTCATCTTCACAGTAGTTGATGACTTGACATTTATTTTGCCTGGGATGTTGTGATGTCTTTATCATTAACCATGTTGCCTCTTCCCAACCACCAAATACAAAGCTTTCTATGACCATGCGACATTGTGACCACTATTATGGATGATTGTCATCTCACTTTGCACCTTTGCAACAAAAAACTTTAACTATAGAGGAAACCTTGTGATGTTAAATACTTTTGTCTTAACACTTCTTTGTTTGCAGCCTCATAGCCATGAAACTTAAATTAATACTTTTTTCCATGATCTCAGTCCCCCCATATTTTTTCAAACTTCTAAGATTAGGGTTGAGTCAATGTATTGTGATGTATGTTTCTAGATTTCCCTTAAACAACTTCTCTTCTCATATATCCCTTCATGTGCACCAAGGTGGGTATTCAAAATGCAATCTAATGCATTCATTCATATTAGGTGATTAGGAAAGGGAGGGTAAGTTTATGCATTTCCCAAATGAGAGGGCAGTTGTTCTAAAAACCTAACTCTATGATCAAGTGTTTTATTAAAGACATAATATAGGTAGAATGGAGAAATTACTAGCATATTTAGAGAAAATGGCAGCAAAAATATGAGGATCAAGGCTAAAGGACGATATGCAGATCGTGAGAATAAGTTAGAAGCAAGATTAGTTTACTTCGATGTAGAGTGATCACTGAAAGATGCAAAAATAGAAAAGAACATGGTCAAAGGTGGCAAAAAACTAAAGTTGAAATTGAATCAATGGTCCAAAACACATCTAAATGTCCATCTCATTGATTTGAATAGTCAAGTCACCTTGGAAAAAAGTCATGACTATCAAATGAAGGCTAGATCGATGAATGGTACTTTAAGATGGAATTATTAAGTGTTCAACCATGTATCTCCTATCAGGTGTCAGATCTTAAAAGATCTGTTCTTTTCATTATGTCACTTTCCAATGTTGCATGACGAATAGTCATGGCAAGATAGCAATGAGATGACACCTACTTGTGGGATGCCACCAAAGTAGGACCTTCTTTGAGTCATGCGTAGTAATTAAAGAACACAATGAGGATCGTAGATCTCAAGAAAGATCTATGACTATCATTTTATTGCCATGTAAAGTTGCTCGATTGTTAATTATGGTGACATAGCGATAGAGAAACAAGTGTCTCAAGGGGCCCATCACATTTTGCAATCATCAGATTCTCCAAGAAAAGAAATAGTGTCACCTATTTTCCATGATGTACATAGTTGGAAGGTGGACCCACACTACAAACCAAAGAAGAGATCTTTGTGCAACTGTTAGATCCTAAAAACATCAACACCTTTTGTTACTTTGCTTCCAAAAGATACAAGGAAAATAACCATAGCAACATAACGATGATTCAACATGTGTACACAGGTGGACCCACAAAGAAATTCATAAAACAAAATTGCTAGGTTTTAATTGTGATCATTAGTTTAAGGTCGATGGCCAAAATTCAAAATCATTGTGACCATTGAGATACAAATTATATGGATTTGGTGCCAACAACAAAATATGAAGGAAACAAAGAGTTTAATAGGGTTTTTTGAAGTCGTATGAAGGTAAAATTCACCAAGTATTCTTAAAGGTTCCATGGGATTAGGATCATCACTGGGAAAAATGTCACTCATTCATACTATGTTACAGATTGGATGCTTTCATATTTTATTCCTATTATGTGACTATTGCTCTGCCAGAACTGAGGAATGATAGAAAAATATAAATGTATTTTCTTTTGATAATACAATGGCTGGAAAACTTGATAGTGAATTGGCTCTATAATTCCATTTACCCTATTTGCTCTTCATGTTTTGTTGCCCATTCAATATATTAGTTCTGTATTAAGAGTTGAAGGACGATTACATGTGATTCTGTGATCACCTCATGGATTCCATTTCACCATGGTATTTATAGTATAAGTAATTCAATTTACTTTTTATATGTGGTTCTTCTTCTCCTCTTGTTTGTTCTATGGTATGTTAAAAGTAGCTTCTTTGGGAATTGAAAGATAAATGTGAATGAATCTATTAGCAACTTGTTGAATTCCATTTCACCTAAGTCTAATAGTTAAAGAAATTGCATTTTCCCTCATTTGCATCTCCTCTTCCTTTCCTATTTTGCATTCTAGATGATTAATTTTCATTTAGAATAGGAGTAAAGGTCAAAAAATATCAAGACAATCTACTATAGTCATTCCATTGGGTGTGATAGGTTGTCCTAATCCACATTGCCTAAATTATTTGTGTCTACAAGCAATTTGGTTAACCTTTACTCTCTTATGTTAAGAGCTTAGTTTTTCATTAACTCTATTCTAATAAAGACATATTCATTGCACCTCATTGAAAATCCTAAGGTAATTGTACCTTGTAATTCAAAGGGCAGTGATAGATTACATACATTAATCATTTTGTTTCTCCAAAATATTGGGCATTAAAAGAGTTAGGTTATAAAATCTAATAGGAGAACAAATTGTTAACCAACAAGATTTAACCTCGTGAATGAGTGAACAAAGTGTTTTTCTATTTTTTCATTTAAATTACAAGTTAACATTAACTCTGTGTGATGTTGCGATCAACATAGACCTTGATTATCTTGACTAAAGCTGTTGACTTTTGCACCTTCACAACTTGAAACATTGAAGCTTATCTGATTGCTTTTGATGGAGTGATATCGATTTAATTTATCTCCTTTTATTTGAAAAGACACTCCTTCAAAATTGATTACATTAACCTACCTCTTAACCCTATGAAGATGCAAACAAAGCATTTCTCTTCCTCTCCACTTCAACCCTAGGTTAAACTTAACTGCATGTAAGGTTTTGAAGAACTAGACCTTGACTGTTGTGGTAACCTCCTGCACTGTTGTAACGTGAATTTACTTTTAGCATTACTATTATGACCATACATTGAATGTAGCCTTGTAGCTTCAGAAGCTCTCATGGTTTTCCCTTGCAATCTTACAATCACCTTGAAGTCAAAACCCTTTGTACTCTTGTAAGCCTAGAAATTGGCTTTTACAATCCTACAATGTATTACTTTTTGCATGATCATGAATTCCTTTCAATTCTTCCATGATCTTCCTATCAACATCTTCTCATAAGATTAGAACATCAACTATAATGTCCTCTTATATTTACAATCTTATGCCCAGCGGTTTACAAACCTTTTCATAACATCGCCAGCATGCACATAAACTCTTATGATCTTATAATTATAGCCTTGCATAACATCAAGACTCAACTTTTCTTGTCTTACAATCCTATGATCATGGTCAACTAACATTTTTCATGACTTTGGAAGCTTCCTCTTAATCATTAACTTTACCTTTTGATCATACACTAGCTACTATCTCCCCTTTGTTGTGGCTTCAAAAACCTTCAGTGTCTACTTTATGATCTTATGATCAACTATCCTTCATAGCTTCGGAAGCTATCATGGTTTGTTCTTGTGATCTTATGCTCACTACCTTTTTCATGGTTGGAAGACTTTATTGACATGTGCTCCATTCTTTATGTTTATGCATCTCAGCTTTTCCTACTTATGATCTTATGATGATACATTGTTGGGACAATCGTGAGATCAGAAGCCTTATAAAAAAACCTCTTATCATGCCATGATAACACTAACTATCATAGCCTCATAAGACGCATAAATTACCTTCATGATCTTTCACCTTATCATAAGATCATAACCCCTTCATATCCTCAACACTTTTTGTCTTATGATCTTACGATCATCATTTCTTTTGTATGGTCGAGATTCCTTTATTGAACCTTTACAATCATACACCCCTTAGCTTGTTGTAATATCGTATCACTTGCCATCTATCATGAACACTTACAATGACACTATATGAGATGATTGTAAGATCACAGACCTCAAAACACACACCCATGTCGCTATGATGTATGGGATATTGTAAAATTGGGAGACTCAACATTTAGCTTTATGATCCTCTGCTAGCCTTTACTTCGTAACATTGGAAAGGGGAAAATCAAGTCTTATGACTAGACGCTAAAGACCCTCATCATAAGATTGTAACATTGAAGAAAATGACATACGATCATAACATTGAAGGGGATAACTAGGTATTGGTAGGTCTTGGTCATTTAGTGCACAATGCAAACCTTGGTGCCATGAATAGATATCTCTAACCAGATTTCAACGATGGCAACTAGGAAATAAGCGCGGTGGGGGGGTGCGGGGGGATGAAAATGGCTAACAGTTGCACTAACTTCATAGGGATTGATGTTCTCCAAAAAAATGTGTAAATAATTCCTTAGTTGTCACCACATTAAATCGTGTATAGAAGTCAGCCAAAATGGTTTTGTGAAGTGTTTGTGTCATTACAAACATATATACCAAAATAGGTTTACTCAACACTTGAATACCCTTACACTTGGTCATGACTAGTATGCATGTTGTCACTTAACTTCTAAATGCTTGGCACTATGTGACTTGGCATGAACTAACTCTATTTAGCTTAGCATCTGCTAACTTCTAACTTACTTGACATAAACAAGTACTTGGTACATACTGGGGTGCTCGAAAAACTAAGACTTTCTCAGCTCAAATTGAAATGTAAACAAGTCTAGTATCATTTGACCTCCATTGAGTAGCTCAATCATAGTGATGACCAACCAACTCTACCTAGGAAATGACTAATTGTTTGGCACTAATAGACAACATGGCTTGGAGATCAAAAGTGGCTTACATTTCTTAGAGAGAAATTTGAAGCTTTTGATAAATTCAAGATATTTAAGAGAAAAGTTGAGACTGAATTTGGTTTAAAGATTAAATGTTTGAGATCTAATAGAGGAGGAGAGTTTATGTCAAATGAGTTTAACAATTTTTGTGAAGATAATGGCATAAAGAGATAGCTTTTTGCACCCAAGACACTTGAACATAACGAGATGGAATAAAGGAAAAATAGATCAATATTATGGGTAAAAAAAGAAATTTTGCTTGAAAATAATGTATCTAAAATATTTTGAAGAGAAATTGTAAATACGATAGGATACACTATGAATAAAGCATAGATTAGACAAGCCACTCGTAAGAAACCTTATGAACTTTGGCTTGGACATGCATCTTCTATGAAGTAGTTTAGAATCTTTGGAAATAATACTACATTAAAAGAGATGATGATATTGAAAAGTTTGATTCAAGTAGTGATGAAGTTATGTTTCTTGGATATTCACTAAAAAGAAAAACCTACATATGTTCTAATCAGAGATCTAAGACAATTATTAAGAGTGCTAATGTGAAAGTTAATGAAAAGTTTAGAATTCAAGAAATGATACTTAATTATAATTCTGAGGAAGAGACTAATCCAAGAACTAACAAGGAAAATGTCAACAAGGAATTATTTTATGAGACAAACACTAACTTGGAGACTGAAATTCATAGAGAAGAATAGAGAAAAGAACCTAGAGAAAAAATCAGAGTTGAGATAGTAACACCTAACATACGCTTGGAAAAGAATCACCCAGTTGAAGATATAATTGGAGGTAAGAATAGAGGAGTCATGAAAAAAAAAAAGGTACATGAAGAACTATGTTTAATTTCTCAAGTTGAACCTAAGCATGTCGATGAAGCTTGTAAAGATGATTATTGGATAAAAGTTATGAAAGAAGAAATAGAGAAGATTGAAAAGAACAAAACATAAGAATTGGTTCCTAGACCTGAGGATAAGAATCTTGTTGGAACTAAATGGGTATTTAGAAACAAGATGAATAAACAAGGTGAGGTTGTAAGAAAAAGAAATATCGGTATATAAAGGTTACTCACAGCTTGAGAAGGAATTGATTTTGAAGAAACATTTGCACCTATTACTAAATTAGAAGCAGTAAGAATATTTTTGGCATATGCAGCTAACAAGAACTTTAAGGTTTATCAAATGGATGTCAAGTTAGCTTTTCTAAATGGAGAATTAGAAGAAGAGGTAATTTTTGAGCAACATGATGGTTTTCCTTCAAAAAATAAAGAGGATATGGTTTGTAGATGAAAAAGACACTGTATAGACTAAAACAAGTGCCTAGGGCATGGTATGCAGGATTGGATAAGTATTTGACAAGTTTAAGATTTGTCAAAGGTAATGCTGAAAGTAAATTTTATTTTAGAAAGAATGACATTGGCTTAATAATCGTTGAAGTATTTGTGGATGACATTATTTTTGGAGGAAATAATGAAGCAAGTGAGGCATTTTTCATAAAACATGAAGAAGGAATTTGAGATGAGTATGATTGGTGAGATGAAATACTTATTGGGATTATAGATTGTACAAAATAATTATGGCATTTTTTATCACAAACAAATTATCTTAAATATTTATTGAAAAGGTTTGGATTAGAAATTTGTAAATCTATTGGAACATTTATGGTAACTAGGTGTAAATCATTTAGCAAAGATGAATCACCTAGTGTTGAATAGAAAATGTGTTGGAAATTTGATTGAAAAGATCATTGTGAGAAGAAGATTAAAGATCAAAGAGGGAGACTATTGTTAACAGAATCTTTTCAATCATTGTTTTGTCATTAATGTCAAACCTGCTATTTGTAGGAATGACATTTTCTTATAAGATCCAAGTACTATCACTTATTTGATTGATGCAGAGGATTTGATCAATAAGATGTAACAAGAGTACCTAAGTGAAAGGTTGAGTTATGATATTGTAATGAAGTGCAAGGATTAGTTAAGACACTGGTTAGATGATGTATTGATAACATACTTGAAGATACAAAGGTTGGTCAGAACTAGAAACATTAGAAAAATAAGTTGTAACAAGGTTGATTGCAAAGCTTAAACTATGTTCATTAGTGGGTGTCGAGCAAGTTAATTGAAGCCAAGAAAATTCTTAGTTGGAGCTGAGCAAAAGGAAAATCTAGTGTGTGCCAACTGAAGTTCAAGTGTCGAGAAAAGTATTAGGTGCCAAGCATCAAAAAAATTTGGTGTCAACTGAACTTCAAGTGTTGAACATCAGTAAAGATGCAATTGATGCCGAGTAACAAAGTATGTGTCAAGCATCAGGATTTTAATAGTGCCAAGCTACTGCATTATTTTAAATGACAAAGATTCACCAAAACTGAGCTGACAAAGTTGTTGCCTTGAATTTTGTGAACCAGTTAGAGGATAATGATGATCAGCTGGTGGCATAGAATTCTATATAAACTATTTTTGGGTGAAGTCAAAAGGATTATTCAAGAAGTTTCTAGAGGAAACAAAATATGGGTTAGATACAATGAATCCTACCTAATCCATATGAATTGAAATCAAAGTATGGAATAATTGAGTGGGAAAAGGAGATCCAGACTTCTATTTAAGGATTCACAGACCAAGAAGTAAGTGCTACTACAAAAGTTCCAAATTCAGAAGTAGTTGAAAGAGTGTCAAGGCAAAGGCATCTAGCAGAAGGAAGAGCACAAACACTCTGCTTCAAAAAGTGGTAAAGAAGAGATGAATGCACTGGTACAATGAGCATGGACACTCAAGGAGACTAAGCTTGAAAAGAAGGAAATTTTTCAAGAGTTGTAGAGATTGAAGGCCAGGCAATGTGAAGAGCTGAATAGTGATCTAAGATCTGCAAGTTAAGTTGTATGTTGTAATCAATTCAAACACTTTCTAATACTCTCTAAAAATTGTATTAGATATGGAAATCCTATGGACTTAGGTGGCCTAACAGCCATTTGTAAATCCTTTAATAGGGTGGCATTCCAAGTGAATGTTTTGAAGTCCTCTAACAAGGCCCACTTCTAACAGGGTGGATAAATCCTCTAACAAGGTTACATTTAACAGTGTGTTGAAAGCTTTTAACAGGGCAGGTAATGCAGGAGCATCCAGAGGTATAAGGGAAATCTTGTGTCATCATAAAAAAAATGTACTTAGACTTAGTTTCTGTTTCATGTGTTTTCATTTCTAGATATCAATTTGGGTCAAATAAAAGTTCCAACTCTCACAGCTCCACTATTAGTGTTTTGGGTTAGAGTTTTTAATCACCTTGGGATATGTGTAAATGCCAAAAAAATAGGAGTATGTAATTGAGCCATCATTTTAGTGAACTAGAAGGCGTAAATTGGTTGGATGATTGTAATTGTAATTTAGAGCATTCCAGAAAAAGAATCAGGATAAAAGGCCCCATGGTTTGAAAGTTATCGCAATTTTTCAATTTTTGGAGACATCCTAAGAATGATTCAAAGTTAGGTTAGGGGCATTAAATGATCACAAATAGGGCCAAAAAATGAGGGACAAGAAAAGCTCATCCAAAGGGCCATGGAGCACTTTGAGAGCTTTCCAAAAACGTAAACGGTTCATCAATCGGAGCTACGGTTCAAAAGTTATGCCTCCTGGAAGTTCAGTTATTGTTTCTGGATTCTTCTAATTTTGTGCCGACTTCTAATGCAACTTCTAGAGCCTTCTATTTGGTCGGTAGATGCCTACTAGCACTTTCTAGAATGTATTCCTAATCCTTAACCCTCTAGGGTCTATTTAAGAACATTTTTGGCATTGTAAAAGGCAGTTCGGAGTGGAGTTTGAGAGAAGGTACTAGGAGAGGAATTTATCTCCAGATTTATGCTATTGTAAGCCCTTAGGGCATGTTTTGGAGTTTGTTTCTCTACACTAAGTGTACTAGCATATTTTCACAATTAGTAAAATTTTCCCTTTCCTGTTGTGTCCATTCTGTACTTGGGTTGTGTCCCCATCAAGTGGTGTCAGAGCGAGTTTTTCTAAGTGTGTAGATAGAGCACCAACTGTGAGGTAGTTTGCACTAGGACTGTGTGGTTGTGGGTTTGAGTTAAGAAGATGCCTCCATGAAGAGAGTGTGGTGGAAGGGCCAGAGCTATTAATCCTAAGGAGGTTAGAGCCCTCCAAAGGCAGGTACAAGCATTGTAGAAGGAGCTCCTTAGAGGAACAAATGTTACTGCAAGTCATGAAAGTGAGGACAACAATGAAGAAGAAGAAATTGGACCAAAAGGGGAAGTTGATGGGGAAGTTCTGAATCAGGCAGAGGACAGGCTTTAGGGCCATTACTAAGTTTGGGAAAAGACCTACAATTGATGTGGGTGTATTTTTAGGAAATCTAAAATTAGATGAGTTGATCGATTGGATCAATGAACTGGAAGAGTACTTTGAGTATGAGGATATGAGAGATCCAGATAGGTTAAGTTTGCAAAGGCCAAACTGAAAGGCCATGCCAAAATTTGGTGGCAAGAGGTTCAATTGGAAAGAAATAGAAGAGGAAAGGAGAAGATCATAAGGTGGGATCATATGGTGGACAAATTGAAGAAGCAATTCATTCATATTGATTATGAGCTTGATTTGTTTAAGAAGATGCATGGGTTAAAGCAAGAAGAAAAATCAGTCCAAGAATATACAGATGAGTTTTACCGACTTCTGATTAGAGTAGGGCATGCAAAAGAAAATAAGGAGAAGGTTGCTCGTTATATCATTGGGTTGCAACCTAGCATCCAGGAGGAATGAAGTCTGGTAAGAATGACCAGCATTGAAGAGGCATACTAGTTTTTCCTACGAGTTGAAGAGAAGCTAAATAAGAGGTTTGAAGGGAGAAAAAGAGGGTGTGGTCAAGGAGGAAGGGGTAGTGGTAGGTCATATGGAGGCCGAAATGAAATCCAAAAGAAAAATGAAGATGTGGGTACTAGCAGAAACCAGAGGAATGAGGGTTTCAACCGCTCCCATGATCAAGACTTTGGAAATCAGAGAGGAAGAGGAAGAGGACATGGACAAGGAAGAGGAGGCTTCCATGGTACCTATTTGCATTGCAATGAAGAAGTTTATTGTGCCTTTGAATGCCCTCAACGGTAAGGAAGGACAGATAGGAGAGCTGAGGGTCAAGCTAGGGTTGCTTATGTGGATGAGGATGCACAATCATCACATTCAGAGGATGCAAAAAGAGGAGAGACTCTAGTAAATGATAGGGTCCTACTAAGTGGTGAGATTGAACCAGGACAAAGATGGAGTCTATTATGTACCAGGTGCAAGTGCGAGGATAAATGTTGCGATGTGATCATTGTTGGCGGTAGCACTGACAACTTGGTGTCAGAAGAGATGGTCTCTGAGCTAAAGCTCGAGAGGGAGAAACACCCCTAGCCCTATCAAATTGCTTGGGTGAAAGATGATCATAAGGTCCTGGTAACTGACCAGTGTTTAGTGAAATTCAAAATTGGAAGTTACCATGATGAAGTTCTTTGTGATGTTATTCCAATGAATGTTTGTCATCTATTGTTGGGAAGACCATGGCAGTTTGATAGGCATGTAGTACATGATGGTCATGCAAACACATACTCTCTAACAAAGGATGGAGTTCACCACAAACTGAAGCCCATGAAAAAGGAAGGCGAACAGGTATGTAGTAGTGCTAGGATTTTTCTTGTTGATGGAAGGAAGTTTTTAGATGGCATGAAACATCAGTGTATGTGCTATGCTTTGATTCCTAGGAAAGATAAAAAAGGTAGTAGTGAAATACCACTTGAAGTTTCAAATTTACTAAGTGAGTTTGGAGATATCATCTCTGATAATGTTCCAGAAGGATTGCCACCGATAAGGAAAATCAGTCATCAAATAGATTTAATTTCAAGAGCTAGTTTTCCTAACAAGGCTGCTCATAGGATGACTCCTACTGAAACTGAGGAGCTAAATAGATAGGTTCAGGAGCTATTAAGGAAGGGCTTGATTTGGGAGAGCCTGAGTCCATGTGTAGTACCTGCAATACTGGCACCAAAGAAAGATGGAGAGTGGAGGATGTGTATAGACTCTCGAGCTATAAATAGGATAACCATCAAGTATCGGTTTCTTTTGCCGAGAATGGATGATCTTATGGACTGCTTGAGTGGAGCTCAGTACTTCACAAAGATAGATCTTAAGAGTGACTATCATCAAATAAAAATACGAGAAGGAGATGAGTGGAAAATAGCTTTCAAGGCCAAAGATGGTCTTTATGAGTGGTTAGTCATGCCCTTTGGATTGACGAATGCCCCAAGCACCTTCATGCGGCTTATGAATGAGGTACTTAAAAAGTTCTTGGGAAAATTTGTTATTGTCTATTTGGATGATATTTTAATTTTCAACAAGACTTTGGAAGAACATTTATTGCATATTCGTAGTGTCCTTGAAAGGTTAAGGGAAGAGAAACTATTAATTAATCTGAAGAAGTGTATCTTTGCAAAAAGGTAGTTAGTCTACTTGGGGTTTGTTATATCACCTGAAGGTCTCAAAATGGATCCAAAAAAGGTTAAAGCCATCTTGGAATGGCCTACTCCAAGGCCTGCTACTGAGGTAAGATCATTTCATGGTCTGGTTAATTTTTACAGGAAGTTCATTAAGAATTTCGGTGGCATATGTGCACTTCTGGCTGACACAATAAGAGGGGATAGAAAAGAGTTCAAATAGACTGTGGCAGCTGTGAGAAGTTTTGAAATACTAAACAAGAAGGTGATAGAACAACCTTTGTTGGTACTCCCAAATTTTAGAAAGGTGTTCCAGGTGCATTGTGACACTAGTGGCAATGCTATTGGGGTTGTATTAAGCCAAGAAGGTAAGCCTATTGCATATTTTAGTGAAAATTTGAAAGATGTGAAAAAGAAGTATTTTGTTTATGATCAAGAGTTCTATGCAATAGTTCAGGCCTTAAATAAATGGAGGCATTATTTATTTCCAAAGGAATTTGTTTTGTATACTGATCATCAGGCATTACAGTACCTAAATAGCCAAGGTAAATTGAATCAGAGGCATATGAAGTGGGTAGACTTCTTGTAGATCTATACATTTGTGTTGAAGCATAGAAGTGGAAAATCTAATAGGGTTGCAGATGCATCAAGTAGGAAGCAGTTGTTGCTAATAGTAATGTAGGTTGAAGTAGTTGGGTTTCATGAACTCAAGAATCTGTACCCTAAGGATCTTGATTTTGCTGAAGCGTGGAAAGCTTGTAAAGAGCCTATTGTTATAGACAAAACTAAGTGGTTAGACTATCTAATTCAGGATGCAACATTATTCAAGGGCAGTCAATTATGCATTCCAAAGAGTTCCATGAGGGAAAATCTGATTAAGGAGAAACACAGTGGAGGGATGGTAGGGCATTTTGGTCAAGATAAGACCATTGCCATTCTTAGAGAACATTATTTTTAGCCTCAAATTTCACAGGATGTGAAGAAGTTTGTACAGAGTTGTCAGATTTGTCAAGTTGCCAAGGGATTTAGTCACAATACTACGCTATATCAGCCATTGCCTATTCCATCAAAGCCATGGGAGGACATAAGTATGGGTTTTGTCCTTGGATTGTCGAGGACACAAAGGGGTAATGACTCGATATTTGTGGTGGTTGATAGGTTCTGCAAAATGGCACATTTCATTCCATGCCACAAAACTCATGATGTTGTCCATATTGCAGACTTGTTTTTTAGAGAGGTGGTAAGACTACATGGTCTCCCAAGGAGTATAGTTTCTGACAGAGATACTAAGTTTTTGGGGTATTGCTGGAGAACATTGTGGAAGAAGTTGAGAACAGAATTGAAATTCAGTTCCACACATCACCCGCAGACTGACGGCCAAACAGAAGTGGTAAATAGAAGTCTGGGCAATTTGCTGAGATGTTTAGTTGGGGATAAGCCCAAGGGGTGGTATTTGATTCTACCACAAGAAGAATTTTCTTACAATAACTCTGTAAATAGGAGTACTGGTAAATCACCATTCCAAATTGTATATGGGAGTATCCCAAGGACTGCACCAGAATTGAGGAAGATAGAACAAGGGGAGAGGACAAGTGTTGAAGCTAAAGAATTTTCTTAACATATCAAGCGTCTACATGAGGAGGTTCAAGCACACATTACCAAGATGAATCAAGAGTATAAAGCTAGGGCTGATCAAAGGATAAGACATAAGGAATTCCAAGTAGGGGATCTAGTCATGGTACACTTACGAAAAGAAAGATTTCCAGTCAGTACTTACAACAAGTTGAAAATGAATAAATTTGGCCCTCGCAAAATTTTGAAGAAACATGACTTAGGAAATGCATATGAGGTGGAGTTGCCAGATGGTATTCGCATTTCTCCTATTTTCAACATTGCAGACTTAACAGAATATCATGATGATGGTGCAGATGAGGAGTCGATGTTAGAGCTGTATGCACCCAAAAATGGTCGCCTAGACTATGGGCCCCCATTATTCAATTTATCAATTTATCAAATTTTCTGAATCAATGGTTTGTAATATTTTATTAAATCAATTCAAATCAATTTCCTTGATCAAATTCAATTTATTTCATTTCTAAGATTGATCATTTTATTCCAAGTCTTATTTAATTAAAAAGAAAATCTTCTCTTTTAATTTAATTAAATATCTTCTATTTAATTAAAAAAAACTTGCTCCCTTTTAATTAAATAAAAATCCCACTTAAATATCTCTTTTGATGAAAAAAGGAAATAAAATAAATTCTTTTTATTTAATTTCTCTACACCTAAAAATGTGATCTAAGTGGGATTTATCTTTCCACTTTCTCCTCAACCACTCCTCTTTTCTAATTGGTGGAATCTTGTCTCACATGGATCACCACTTTCTTCTCAACCACTCCTCTTTTCTCATTGGTGGAATTTTGTCTCACATGGATCAAGCTCTATTATCCCATATTGGTTGTGAGAAGCCTCTCACCTCCATAATTTCCTTTATAAGGGAGAGCCCACTCCTCATGTTAGAGACCCATGATTATGCTATCGTTATGCTGCAGGTTTGAAGACCAATTTTTGAAAGAGTTTGAATACAAAAGCTTTTTGTGGAGAACTTCTATTTTCTTGTCTTTTTCTCTCTTGCACCCATCATGGGCTTTTAGCTTAGATTTTGAATTTATAGAATAGATTTTGCTTTCATAGATTAGATCTTATTTTCATGCATATTTGAAGATCATGGAGACTAGCATTCTTGTTTTTCCTTTTTGAATCTCTCATCTCATGGTGTACTTGCATGGGCACAAATATAGGTCAAACTAAGGGCCTCCATTGCAAACCCTTGCACTCTATGAGTAGAGAGCTATGGATAGATTTGTGAGGGCTCATTCTTGATTTTTTTTACATGTAATGACTCATAGAAGTGTGACAACATTTTAGCACACAAGAGCCATGTCCAATTCCTGCTTATAAGGAGGAGATAGAAGACATTCTAGATCATCGTGTGGGCAAGAGTACCAGAAATAGGTAGTATGAAGAGTATCCGGTCAAGTGAAAGGACGGTCGATTGAGGACTCAACTTGGATATCAGCAGCTAAGGTTTCCCATTTGGAATTTCTTCTACCATTCATAAAGTGACAAGGTCACTTTTCAATCTACCATGGGTGTCTAATGCAAGAGCATCCAGAGGTATAAGGGCAATCCTGTGTAATCCAAAAAAATGTAATTAGACTTAGTTTATGTTTCATGTGTTTTTATTTATGGATACCCATTTGGGTCAAATAAAAGTTTCAACTCTCACAGTTCCACTATTAGTGTTCTGGGTTAGAGTTTTTAATCAGCTTGGGATACGTGTAAATGTCAAAAAAATAGGAGTATGTAATTGAGCCATCATTTTTGTGAACTAAAAGGTTTAAAATGGTTGGATGATTGTAATTTTAATTTAGAGCATTCCAGAAAAAGAATCAGGTCAAAAGGCCCCACGGTTTGAAAGTTATCACAGTTTTTTGATTTCTGGAGACATCCTCAGAATGCTTCAAAGTCAAGTTAGGGGCATTAAATGACCTTGAAAAGGGTTGAAAAATGGGAGACGAGAAAAGCTCCTCCATAGGGCTATGGAGCGCTTTGAGAGCTTTTTGAAAATTTAAATGGTTCATCAATTGGAGCTACGGTTCAAAAGTTATGCCTCCCAGAAGTTCGATTACCGTTTCTAGATTCTTCTAATTTTGTGCCGACTTCTAATGTGACTACTAGAGCCTTCTATTTTGTCGGTGGATGCCTACTAGCACTTTCTAGAATGTATTCATAATCCTTAACCCTCTAGGGTCTATTTAAAAATATTTATGGCATTGTAAAAGGCAGTTCAGAGTGGAGTTTGAGAGAAGGTACTGGGAGAGGAATTTATCTCCAGATTTATGCTATTATAAGCCCTTAGTGCATGTTTTGGAGTTTGTTTCTCTGCACTAAGTGTACTGGCATATTTTCATAGTTAATAAAATTTTCCTTTTCCTGTTGTGTCCATTTTTATACTTGGGTTGTGTCCCCATCAGTAGGCCTTTCATAGGACATCACTTCAGAAGAGTGAGAATTGAGTAGCATGTTACTGGTGGTTTTTCCCAAATTGGGTTTCTACATTAATCACTATGTTAAGTGTTGATCATTTATGTGTTATGCTTGCATGTTGATTTACAGTAACTTGTTGATTAGGAAAGTTAATGCTTGGATGAATGAATGGTTGAATGGGCTCACAAAACTTAGTGAAAAAGTTTGAAATGGACATGTTGGACCTTGAATAACTAATTCACCCCCCACTCTTAGTTATTCTAAAGTATTTCTAACAATTGGTATCAGAACCATCTGCTAATTTATTTTCAAGGTACTAGAAGTAGGAAGATCAAGATGTACAAGAGAGAAGTTTCCAAGATCAATAAAGACAACTTTGTAGAATGGCAGAGTTTGATGAAATTACACTTTGGATCAATAGGTGACTATGTACAAACTTGAATTGGAACAAAACATGTAAGTCCAACTAGACCTCTTACTACAGATGATTTGAGCAAAAGGAAGGAGCATAATCAAGCAATGTTGGAGATTGCCTCTGCACGCAGCTATGCAAAATATGATGACATAAAAGATTGTGACACTACATTAAAGATGTGGGAAGCCCTAATAGATATCTATGGAGCATATCAAAATTTCCAGAGAGCAAAGAGAGAAAGTCTCAGAGGAAAGTTTGATGACATGAAAATGGAGGAAGGTGAGAATGCTGCTCAATATGCTACTAGAATGAAAGAAGTGGTAAGTATAATAAGAAGTCTAGGCAATAAATTGGAAGAAGAAACTGTCAACAAAAAATACTTAAGAACTCTGCTCCCTATCTATGTTATTAGAGTTCCAGTCATCCAAGAGCTAAGGTGTGTACAAGGAAACACACTAACCTTTGAAGGTATAATGGGAAGACTTACTGCATTTGAATTGTCCAACTTTGACAACTACAGACCTGAGAATCTTGAATCTACTTTCAAGGCCAATTTGACAATAAAAGACACTAAAGAGGAGACATCAAACAAGAAAAGAAGAAAAGGAAAACATGCATATAGTGGTAGCAGCATAGATGAGGAAGATGTGGAACAGTTAGAAGCACTACTGGCTAGGAGATTCCATAGAGGAAAAGGAAAATTCAAAGGTAAGCTCCCTATCATATATTTTAATTGCAATGAAGTTGGTCATATTGCTACAAGATGTACACAAAAGAAGAACTACAAAGAAGGAAACAAGTACAAAAATAAGAGAGAAGATGATAGCAAAGACTACAAGGAAAAAGGCAAAAGATGCTACATTGTTGAAGAAGATTTTGATAAGAATGATGATGAAGTAGTCTATGTGGCCATGAAGGACGAATCAGCTAAAGATGAAGATGAAGCAAGAGCATTGGTTACTTGTGTGAACAAGAATGACAAGTGGATCATAGACAATGGATGTTCACATCACATGATAGGAGATAAAAGTAAGTTGATCACCTTTACTCCATATGATAGAAATAGTGTTAGATTTGGTAATGATGCTCCTTGTCAAATAAAAGAAAAAGGCTCTATTAAACTTACAAAGAAAATTTTATGTGATAATGCATACTATGTTGAAGGACTAAACTAAAACTTGTTGAGTGTATCACAATTAGGCAATATAGGTTGCAAAGTAGAATTTTGAAACAAAACTGCCAAGATCTATGACACTGATGGAAATTTGATAGGAAAAGGTGAACAAATTAGGAGTAATCTATTTTACTTAGATATAGAAGATGTAACTTGTCTTGTTGTTAGACGTGATGATGTGTGGTCGTGGCATAAAAAACTGTGTCATATTAACTTTGACAATCTGATTAGCATCAGCAAAAAGAAGAAGATCAGAGGGTTGCCTAAATTGAAGAAACTTGAAAACACAATGTGTAAACAATGTCAACTAGGGAAAATGACTAAGTCTAGTTTCAAAAGAAAAAGATACACTTTCAAAGAAGTACTAAGTTAGTCCATATGGACTTATGTGATCCAATAAAAGTGCAAAGCTACCTAGGAGACAGATACATAATGTTATTTGTAGATGACTATTCAAGGATAATGATTGCTATATTCTTGAAGCAAAAATCTAATGCATTTCAAATGTTCAACTGCTATTTGGCCAAAGTTGAAAAATAAATAGGTAAGAGTCTAAAGTGCCTAAGATCAAACAAAGGAGATGATTTTACATCAAAAGAATTTGAAGTATTTAGCAATGATAAAGGTATCAAAAGGCAAACATCAGCACCAAGAACTTCACCACATAATGGTATTGTTGAAAGAAGGAATAGATTAGTAATAGACTATGCAAGAACCTTGATGATGGAGAAAAATGTTTTTCTAAAGTACTAGAGAGAAGCTATAAGCATTGCAGTCTACACATTGAATAGAGTCCAAGTCAAAGAAGGTACAAATGCAACACCTTTTGAATTGTGGTATGGTCACTCACCTAATGTAAAATATTTCAAATTCTTTAGTTGTAAATGCTATATTTTTAAAGATACTAGAAATGGCAAGTTTCATGTAAAAAGTAATGAAGGCATATTCCTTGGATACCCCACTAGAAGCAAAGCATATAAGTGTTTGAATACTAACACTAACAAGATTGTGGAGAGTGCAAATATAAATTTTGATGAGCATGTAGAAATTTAGGTTGATGGAACTAAGCAATCGGAGGATTATAGATCCTTTGTATACTTCTATGAAGGAATGACTATTAAAGACAATGTTGCCAATCAAGTTGGGAATCAACAACAAACTTCAATATCAGCTAAGTCATAGCCAGTGAATGTTGAGCTGCATTCAGAAGCCAAGTTGCAAAATGAAGAAAATGTACATTATGACTTTAAAATTAGTGCACATGAGAGAAATGGTGAAGTATTAGATGAAGAAGAACAAAATGACTCTGAACCAGAAAGAGCAAACATGGAAAAAAGGATAGAACCAAGGTTAGCCATGTTTGTAAGAAGAGATCACCTTATAGATCAAATCATTGGTGACAAGGATGAAAGACCAATGACAAGGAATAGACTAAGAAATGAATCATGTCTGCTGAGCAAGGTTGAGCCTAAAACAGTGATGGATTTACTACAAGATGATGACTAGTATAAAGCTATGGAAGAAGAGATAGATTAGATTGAGAAGAACAAAACCTGGACCCTAATTCCTAGACCAGCTGATAAGAATGTAATTGGTACCAAATGGGTGTTTAGAAACACATTTGATGAGAATGGTGAGATAACAAGAAATAAAGCTAGATTAGTTTGCAAAGGCTATGCACAAGAAGAAGGATTGTATTATGGGAAAACATTTGCCCCTATTGCAAGAATGGAAGGAGTAAGAACACTGCTTACATATGATGCATACAAAGGTTTCAAAATCTACCAAATGGATTTCAAGTCTATTTTTCTGAATGGTATACTGGAAGAGGAAGTCTACATAGAACAACGTGAGGGATTTTTTCATGACAAGAACAAGGATATGGTTTGCAAATTGCACAAGGCACTCTATGGTCTAAAGAAAGCACCTAAAGCATGGTATAAGAGACTAAATAAATATCTTGCGAAGGTAGGATTTGAGAGAACAGATGACAACAGCAACTTGTATATCAAGGCAGAAAAAGGTAAAGATATTTTCATATCTAAAATCTTTGTTGATGATATAATATTTGGAGGAAAAGATGCTCCATGCAAATATTTTGTTGATCAAATGAAATAGGAGTTTGAGATGTCAATGTTTGGAGAAATCAAATTCTTTTTTAGTTTGAAAGTACATCAATTGAAGAATGGCATATTTGTGACCCAACCCAAATACATCAAGGAGATACTCAAGACATTTGGATTAGAAGATTACAAAACAATTAGCACACCAATGGCAATAGGACATAAGTTATCCAAGAATGATGAGTCAGCTAAAGTAAATCAGATATTGTATAGATCAATGATTAGAAACTGCAATATGTTGTACATAGTAGACTAGACATTGCATTAGCTGTTGGAATAGTGGAAAGATTTTTTGCAAATCTAAGAGAAAATCATCTAATGGCAGTGAAGAGAATACTGAAGTATCTAAAAGGAACTGATGACTTTGGTTTGTACTACAAGAAAAATGAAAATTTTGAAGAGCCTACACTGGTGCAGATTAGGGAGGCAACATTGATGACAGGAAAAGCACCAGTGGAGGAGCACTTTTCTTGGAAAAAAGATTGATTACATGGACCAGCAAAAAGAAAAGTTGTACCTCACAGTCTACAGAAAAAGCTAAATATGTTGCAACTGCTATCAATTGCACCAATATTGTATGGATCAAACATTTTTTGCAAGGCATGAAGGAAGAGGTAAATGAGCGTGTGATACTTTATTGCAATAATACAAGTTCTATCAACATATAAAAGAACCCTATAATGCATGCTAAAACTAAGTGCATTGCAATCAAGTATCACTATGTAAGAGATTTGGTGGAAGAAAAACAAGCGAAGATGGAATATGTAAGCTCAAAAGAACAAATTGCTAACATCTTCACAAAAGCATTAACTAAAGATGCTTTTGAGTATCTTAGAGATAAGTTAGAGGTGATACCCCTAGCCAAGGCTACTTAAGAATAAGCAAGACTACCCTGCATCAAATGAGTTGACTGCTGAAATATTACATATTGATGTAGAGAATACCTTTTTTAGGATTCATGCCTAAAGTAATCGAAGTGTTGAAGTTCCAAATTAGTTACAAGCAAAGTGACAAAGGGAGAAATTGAATGAATCTGCAAATGCTACACTTGCATGGTAAGATGCCAATATGTCTTTGGCATTGTTGTCAAAGAGGGAGAAATACAAAAAACTCATCAACGGCATTTGATCAAAAGTATGAGGGAGAAATGTCAAGAAAATGCAGAAACTAATCAAATGAAGATTGAGGGAGACAATGAAGAAATTATTAGAATAGAGAAAGAATAGCAAAAGAAGAGCAATGCATATAGAGAGTGAAAACAAAGGAAGATGATACATTAGCTAAGAGGGAGAAGCCGAAATGAAGCAATCAGGATAAGAGAGGGAGATGTGAAAATTGATGGTAACACAATTACTTTTTTTTGCATTTGACTTACTATTCTAACCTAGTTTACATTTGGTTAAATAATTTAGTTTAATGGTTTATCAGTTTGGTTTGCCATCAATGCCAAAGAGGGTGATTGTTGGAAATCTAATTGAAAAGATCATTGTGAGAAGAAGATAACAAATCAAAGAGGGAGACTTTTGTTAACAGAATGTTTTCAATCATTGTTTCATCATTGATGTCAAACCTACTATTTGTAGGAATGAAATTTTTTGATAAGATCCAAGTATTATCACTTAGTTGATTGATGAAGAGAATTTGATCAACAAGATGTAACAAGAGTACCTACGAGAAAGGTTGAGTTATGATATTGTAATTAAGTGCAAGGATCAGTTAAGACAATGGTTAGATGATGTATTGATAGCATACTTGAAGATATAGGGGTTGGTCACAACTAGAAACATTAGAAGAATAAGTTGTAAAAAGGTTGACTGTAAAGCTTAAACTAAGTTCATTACTGGGTGTTGAGAAAGCTAGTTGAAGCCAAGAAAATTCTTAGTTGGAGCCAAGAAAAAGGAAAATCTAGTGTGTGCTAAGTGAAGTTCAAGTGTCGAGCAAAGTATTAAGTGCTGAGCATCAGAAAATCTTGGTGCCAAGTGAACTTCAGTTGTTGAGCATCAGTAAAAATGTAGTTGATGCGGAGTAACATAGTATGTGTTGAGCATCAGGATTCCAATAGAGCCGAGTTGTTAAATGATGAAGATTTTCCAAAACTAAGCTGACAAAGTTGTTGCCTTGAATTTTGTGAACTAGTTGAAGGATAAGGATGATGAGTTGGTGGCACAGAATTCTATGTAAATCATTTTTGGGTGAAATCAAAAGGACTATTCAAGAAGTTTTTAGAGGAAACAAAATATGGGTTGGATAGAATGAATCCTACCTAATCCATATGAATTGAAATCAAAGGATGTAAGAATCGAGCGAAAAAAGGAGTTTCAGACTTCTATTTAAGGAGTCATAGACCAAGAAGAAAATGTTGCTACAAAAGTGCCAAATTGAGAAGTGGTTGAAAGGGTGTCAAGGCGAAGGCATCTAGGAGAAGGAAGAGAATAGAGGCGTTGCTTCAACAAGTGGTAAAGAAGAGATGATTGCACTAGTACAATGAGCATGGAGACTCAAGGAAACTAAGCTTGAAAGGAGGGAAAGTTGTCAAGAGTTGCAAAAATTGAAGGCTAGGCAACGTGAAGAGCTGAAAAGTGATCTGAGATTTGCATGTTAAGTTGTATGTTGTAATCAGGTCAAAGACTTTCTAATACTCTCTAGCAATTGTATTAGATATGAAAATCCTATGGACTTAGGTTGGCCTAAGAGCCATTTGTAAATCTTTTAATAGGGTGGCATTCCAAGTGAATGTTCTAAAGTCCTCTAACAAGGCCCACTTCTAACAGGGTGGATAAATCCTCTAACAAGGTCAAATTTAACAGTGTGTTGTAAGCCTTTAACAGGGTAGGTCTTTTACAGGGCATCATTTCAGAAGAGTAAGAATTGAGTAGCATGTTACTAATGGTTTTTTCCAAATTGGGTTTCCATATTACTCATTGTGTTATGTGTTGATCTTTTATGTGTTATGCTTGCATGTTCATTTAGAGTAACTTGTTGATTAGGAAAGTTAATGCTTGGATGAATGAATGGCTAAATGGGCTCACAACACTTACTGAAAAAGTTTGAATTGAACATGTTTGACCTTGAATAACTAATTCACACCCCCCACCCCCCCCCCCCCCCCCCCCCCCGCCCTCCCCTCTCAGTTATTCTAAATCATCTCTAATAATTGGTATCGGAGCCATCTGTTAATTTAGTTTCAAGGTACTAGAAGTAGGAAGATCAAGATGTCCAAGAGAGAAGTTCCCAAGCTCAACAAAGACAACTTTGTTGCATGGCAGAGTCTAATGAAATTGTACCTTGGATCAATAGGTGACTATGCACAAACCTCAATTGGAATAGAACATGTAAATCTAGCTGGACCTCTTACTGCAGATGATTTGAGTAAAAGGAAGGAGCACAATCAAGCAATGTTGGAGATTGCCTCTGCACTCAACTATGCAAAATATGATGACATCAAAGATTGCGACATTGCATTCAAGATGTAGATATCTATGGAGGAGATCAAAATGTTCAGAGAGCAAAGAGAGAAATTCTCAGAGGAAAGTTTGATATCATGAAAATGGAGGAAGGTGAGAATGTTGCTCAATATTCTGCTAGAATAAAAGAAGTGGTAAGTACAATAAGAATTCTAGGCGATCAATTGGAAGAAGAAACTATCAATAGAAAATACTTAAGAACTCAGCTCCCTATCTATGCTATTAGAGTTTCAGTCATCCAAGAGCTAAGGTGTGTACAAGGAAACACACTAGCCTTTGAAGGTATAGTGGGAAGACTTACTGCATTTGAATTGTCCAACTTTGACAACTACAAACCTAAGAACCTTGGATCTTCTTTCAACGCCAAGTTGACAATAAAAAGCCACTAAGGAGGAGACATCAAACAAGAAGAGAAGAAAAGGAAAACATGCATCTAGTGATAGCAACACATATGAGAAAGATTTGGAATAGTTAGAAGCACTACTAGCTAGGAGATTCCATAGAGGAAAAGGAAAATTCAAAGGTAAGCTCCCTATCATATGTTTTAATTGCAATGAAGTAGGTCATATTGTTGCAAGATGTACATAGAAGAAGAACTATAAAGAAGGAAACAAGTACAAAAACAAGAGAGAAGATGATAGCAAAGAATACAATGAAAAAGGCAAAAGATGCTACATTGTTGAAAAAGATTATGATGAGAATGATGATAAAGTAGTCTATGTAACTATGAATGATGAATCAGATAAAGATGAAGATGAAGCAACAACATTGGTTACCTTTGTGAACAAGAATGACAAGTGGATCATAGACAGTGGATGCTCACATCACATGATAGGAGATAAAAGTAAGTTCATTACCTTTACTCGATATGATAGAAATCTTATGGACTTAGGTTAGTTTAACAGTCATTTGTAAATCCTTTAATAGGGTGGCATTCCAAGTGAATGTTCTAAAGTCCTCTAACAATGCCCACTTCTATGAGGCTGGATAAATCCTCTAACAAGGTCACATTTAACAGTGTGTTGTAAGCCTTTAACAGGGTAGGCCTTTCACAGGGCATCAGTTCAGAGAGTGAGAATTGAGTAGCATGTTACTGGTGGTTTTTTCCAAATTGGGTTTCCACGTTAATCACTATGTTATGTGTTGATCTTTTATGTGTTATGCTTGCATGTTTATTTATAGTAGCTTGCTGATTAGGAAAGTTAATGCTTGGATGAATGAATAGTTGAATGGGCTCACAACACTTAGTGAAAAAGTTTGAATTGGACATGTCAAACCTTGAATAATTGATTCACCCCCTCCCCCTCTCAGTTATTCTAAATCATTTCTAACAAAATCTACGCATCTATCATTGGTGGATTGCAATATTTGACACAAACTACACCTAATATAGCTAATTTAGTTAGAATTGTGGAAAGATTTCATGTAGATCCTAAAGAGACACATTATCTAGTAGTAAAATGAATTTTCAGATATTCAAAATGCTCACCTGATTATGGATTATGGTATGACAGGTAACATAATTTTACTCTATGTCCATACATCTATGTGGATTGGGAAGGAAGTTAGGATGATATAAAAAGCACTAGTAGTGGAGCATTCTTCTTGGGAGGAAGATTGGTTTCTTGGATGAAAAAGAAATAGGATTGCATTTCATAGAGTACACTAGAAGTAGAGTACGTAACAATAGAAGAGAATTGTAATTGGATTATTTAAATGAAGAAAATGTTAAAATACATTGAGATTGAGTTTAGAGATAATTTCATCACACATTGTGATAACTAAAGTACCATGAGTATGTCAAAGAATATAGTTTCACATTCAAAGACAAAGCATATATCTATTAAGTATCACTTTTCTCAAGCATATATCTATTATCACTTTTTGAGAAAAAAAAGTTGTAGAGAAAGAGATCATATTGGAGTATGCTAGCACAAAGTAGCAAATAGAAAACATATTTATGAAATTTTTAGCAAAGGATGCATATGAGTACTTAAGAGGTATGCTTGGGGTTATGGCCCAACCTACTTTTGAGTAGTTGACATGAAGATTGCATCATTCTAGTGGGAGCAGAACATTGTTTCTTTATCAGGATTGAATGCTTGATGCTTCTCTTATGGGGGAGTATCTCTATATGAGATGAGTCACAAAGGACTGTTGGTACTAGTATTTAAAATTTTCTTTGGACACTTGATCTTATTACAAATCATACTTAGAGAATTGACATAATGATACCTTTGTCATTAATTTCAATGGAGGAGAGAATAACACATTAAAAAAATCCTTTGATATGTATCTTAGGGAGAAAATAAAACATGAAAAATATCCTATGGAAGATTATCTTTTGGGGAGAGATGGGTACATATACCTGATACATTTTATGGGGGAGATGTATGTGCTTAAGGGATATATACATGTTGATTGATGAATAGAATTCTATTGATGGGGAGGATTTGAAAGATGTTGATGTATAAGGGAAATTAATACCTTCCTTTTGTATGTTGATTAATGGCATTCATGGCCATCATGAATGGGAAAGTAGATGCAAGAGAGATATATTTGGTATTCACAGAACTTACATATTTTTCATATATGTTGTCATCAATGCCAAAGGAGGAGATTGTCAGTATGAATGCTCATGGTATTCCTATGGGGGAGTATCCTAGCAATATTGGAGACATGATTAAAGCGATTATATGTTGTATTCATGACAAAGTTTTTTATTGATGTCAAAATACTTATTATTCTATGAAGACTGAAAAAATAGTAGACAAGGACTGGCTTCACACAATTATTGGATCAAAGAATAGATTATGCACTCTTCAGATTATGTTCTAGAGTATGTGTAAAAGCTACAGTTAAGAGAGTATGAAAATATGAAGACTGGACAAAGTTATGAAGATTTTAGTGAAAGTATCTTTTATATAGTGTTTCTGGAAAGTGGGTAGTGATGTTTAGATTTTATCTCCTAATAGAGATGGGACCTGGTTGAGTGACATGACAGAGAGGTTGAAGACATGATGAAAATTTCTTGTTTAAACATGCATAATTAGACAATCAGGTAGTGTAAAGTTCTGAAGATTGTGAGCCAACAGGTTACTTGTAATTGTGAAAAGATGTGATGTAATATCTTAAGTTGGTCCTATATTATTATTGTAAATTGATAAATCCTCAAGCCATACTCAATAATTTTTTTAAAGACTTGGTATAAAGGAAAGATGATTTCCTTGAATGAAAAGTGTGATTTGTTGTCATATCTATGTGATGTATTGGTGAGCTTGAATGCGAACATTTTTTGGATCAAAGAAGAGATTCGTGTAGTTGAGGCACAAAGAGATTACAAGAAACTACATTTGGAAATAGAAGTTATTTTTGGGTAGTTTTTGATGTACACTTGTATTATTTAGCAATGATAGTACAATATTTGTTTGGACAGTGTGTTCATATGTCTTCCTTTCAACTCCTACCAGGGTTGGTACAACTCCTAAAAGGGTTCAAATCTCCTACGAGGAATTCAAAGTCTCCTAAAAGGGACTCATATCCATTGATTATATTTAATTGACTCCTAACATGGTCCATCCTTTCACAAGGAACATTTATATTAGTACATCATCTTATGGGCATCATTCCCACCAGGCTTCTCCCTCTTATCAATGGTTTCCCTAGCTAACACCTCTAGTGTTATTGTGTATGGTTATATTTCTATGGTTTCTGCATCTATTATTTGCATGCCTCAAAATAAAAGAAGCTCGAGTTTTTTTAATTGCATAACTGATTCATCCCCCACCTCCCCCACTCAATTATCTTGGTAGACTTTACTTTCTAACAATAGCAATCTGATAATGGCAACAAACTAGTAATTTAATTTTTTTTAAACTCCAAACTAAGATGATTCAAACATTCCAAACTAAGAAAATTCCTAAATTTGCATTAATCATTGTGTTAGAACAACAATCTATCACTCAAAAAATAGAAACAGACCTTAGAGAATCCCTAATTCTCTAAAGAAAAAGATGGAAAGTTGGAAAATATCGATACACCAATCCAAATTTATCTTAGATTGTGACTCAATGTCTCAATATGTAGTAATAATCAAGTTGGAGGTCAAACATAATAGCAAAGTCATCATAATTATTCTAAAATTCTTCTAAGGATAAAGTATGATTATTTTTAAGACATGTCAATATAGTCCTAATTGTTGACTGATGGAGGTATAAAAAAGATAAACTAGATACTGAGAGGGAGGGTGAATCAGAATCTTAAACACTTGAAACTTTTCACCAATTCATTCACATCTATCAATAAAATTGTGCATGTAAAACTTGTAATGTAAATATGTTGTCACACATAAATCTGATCAATCACATGCATGAAAAGAAACACAACACAATATGTGTTACCTAGAAACCCTCTAAGGTGAGGGTAAAACTCGAGTCAGGATGACACTCACAAATCTTCACTATTGTGGTAAGCAAGTTAGCCAATTAAGGTTACAATGTTTGATCATAAGATATGATCAACCCTATGAGGAGTTTGTCATGTTAAAGGCTTAAGATATTTTTAGGTCTCAACTTGTTAGAGGATTTAACACTTACAAAAAACTAAAGACTCTATTAGGAGATTTACAAAGATCTATTAAGAACCACTCTATTAAGATATTTACCCCAATTCAAGTTGATTAAAATTGATTCAGTACCTGACTCTCAGTTTTCTTTGTAAGCTAATTTTGAATCTTCTCCTTGCTAACTAGTCCTCTCCTCTAATTTGATATTACTTGTCTTTCCCTTTCACTTCACTTATATGACTAGGTTACTTTCTCTATTAGATGATAATAGAACCCTTAACTGACTTATGATCTCGGTCCTTCACTTTACTCCTTATTTGCATGTATGCACTTCTCCATTCTTTCTCTCACTCTTTCTCACAGATGCATACATATAGATTTAGGTTAAGATCTTTGCTATTTAAAGAGTTTCATAAAGAGTTGTATAGATTCTTCCATAATAGCATCTCCATCTGTATTGTTGAACATACAACATAGGGATCTATGGTCCACATCATGTAAATGTTTTGTAACAACCTCTGTAAGTATTAAATGTTTTTTAACAACCTCTAAAAATATCAAATGTTCCTTCCCATTTGGCCAGATAATTGTTCTGCCTCAAACTCTGTTCAATTCCTAACTTTTATGTAAACACTACATTGCTTAGTCTTTATTGTTTCCTGATGCTCAACATTGTTTTCGTTCAGTCTGTATTACTCTTCTAATGCTTGACATGTATTGTGCTCTACCCACACTATGTGACTTAGCACTTTTATGCTTGATACTGGCTCAATCACTAATGAGGTCAGCTCATATAGAAAATTCTCTATCACCATAAATTTACTCAGCTCCTATAGAGCTTGGTACATACTTGCTTATGTGCCTGACTTGGCCTATGTAGAGTAGCTCGGTCATAGTGATAAATGTTGGACTCTTCCTTTTAAATGAATAAGTGGTTGACACTAATACACAACAATGGTTAGAGATACCAACAATCTCCCCCTTTGACATTAGTGGAAAAGACACTTTGTCATATTCACATTGTTACAATACAACCTGATAAATAAGCTCTCCCTCTAAGTCTCGTGGAGATGAATAATAAATAAACAATGTACAAATGAATAAAGAATCCATTTCACCTTTATTAAATCTATATTTCTCCCTATGACATCTCATTCTCCCTTTGACATCTCATTCCCCCTTGTTTTTGAACACTAATATCACAGGGGCTGGGGTGGAATGGGTGAAAGTAATCCCTATTTTTCAATGAATTCCTTATGAACTCTAGTAATCATGGATAATGCATGATCCCATGTGGTTCTTGTTGCCTCCAAAATAGTAATCTGCAACTATAATCTTGCATCCAAATCAATTAAACTATTAGCCACTAAAATATTATGATCTTCTATGATAGGATCCTAGGATGTTTTTAGTTCTCTCTGCATGACCTCCAAATGAGCTATCATCATTGCCTAAATAGATATCAATTTGGATCTCATATTGTTGTCAAATACCTTAAGCTCAACCAATGTCAATAGATTATTGCAATGATCAATTCTTGATCTTGGTGACTTTGAAATAATGTTGTTGGATCTCTTCATCTTAGCCTAAATTTTATTTATTTGTGCCTACATATTGTTAGTGAATCTTGGCACATCTGACAAAATTGTGTACAAATGTTGTACCTTCTAAATTAGTTCAATCATAGCTTGTACCTACTCTTCTAGTTTCACTTTCTTCTTGGTAATGGTTATGGAGACTTTGTCCACAACCTTAGTTTCAAATCTTCTAGCAAACCAATCCATTAGCTTCTCATTTGATTCCATACTTCCAGTATTCACTTGATCAACTATATTTACAAGCTAGTTGATGATTGGTGCATCTTCTTCAAAATTCTAAATGTCAAAAGCATCAATAAAAATATGTTTTACATCATATAGTACATGTTTTTTTCTTTTTCTCTCTTCTTATCTCTTCGTGTCTCTTCTTCTTTGCCAAAACTTCTTGCAGCAAGATTTTGTTCTCAAAGGTGAGATTTTCTAGGTCCAATTGTGGCATCTCAATTATTTCATCCATACTAACCTTAATATCTACTGAACATCTTTAATTGCTTTACTCTTTCTACCAAGTGAAGGAGTGTTGTTGCTCGGCACTAACTTGGGAGTTGGTGAAGGGTGTCACCACTCAGTCTTTCTTATGCATCTTTGTTTGAGACAACAATAGTTGCACTTAGTTTAGCTTTATTTGATTCTTTTCCTTCTTCACTATGAGGTACTGATATAATCTTATTATTTACACTTGTTTCTTTCTCTTCACCATTTATCTCTGAACTTGTGAGCCTTTACTACTCAGCCTCTGGAGTGGTAGGGGTGTCAGCATGTATAGGGGACATGTTGCCTTGTGGACTTGGCACACCTAAAATTTCTCCACTGTTGTAATCATCTTCGATGTTTACAGTGTCTATCTTTGCTCTCTTTGTTGATAACCCAAAATTACTCTTCTACAACAACTCACTTTGTTGTTGCACAACTTCCTCTTTATTTAGTAAAATAATAAATCTTCTATATTTTGGAACAAATATGCTCCTATACTACTCCAAAAATGTGCCTTATCTCTCTTGGGATAAATCAAGCATTATTCTAACTAATGCCTCAGTCCTTATCATTTTCTCTTCCTTCTCTTCTTGTTCCCATCTTCTCTTCAATGTATGATATAGATCTTAAGGTATTTGTTTCTTTATTTCACTAGGAGCTAGTTTGAAATTTGAGATCATTTCTACCATAGCCTCCTTAATTTTATTTCTATCATCATTATCTAGTGTATCATATTTTACAAATCTAAAACTAGATAAATGTAGGAAGCTCCTTACGTCTACACATACCTCATCAATAGACTCAGATTTTTTCTTTGGTGGTCCTTTGAACAATCTTCTTCTTTTGGTTCTGGGGGCACTAGGATTGATAGTATTTGCTACTTTATGTTTTATAATATGCTCGGCACTAGCAGTTGTCCTGATCCTTTGCTTGTTTGGTTGTGGAGGTGTCATTGTTAGTTTCTTCTTTGTTCCTCAAGACTTCTTTCCGGGTGGCATAACAAAAACTAGGGCTTTCCCCTTGTCACCTTCTTCTTTCTCTTCCTCATCATCACTGTCTTTTACTTCATCTTATGTCAATTTTAATGGTTCTTTTCCCTTGCCTAGGGTGTCCAGTTTAGCTTCTAGGTCTTCAATCATTTTCTTTCGTTTCTTCTCCATGGAAGCTATCTTGATATTTACAATCATTCTTGCTTTGGCTTCTTCATATCTTCCAAAAGCTTCATCCTTGGCATCTATCTCTTCTTTCAGTAGTGCATCAATGTTTGCACTCACTACATCACTATCTATCTTGTACTCAAAACTTTGTAATCAAGCCTTCCTTGGCTTCACGACCTGTACAAAAGTGTTATCTATATCCACAAGAAAAACATGTCATTATAATAATTTTTTATCAACACTTCAGGTATCCTCATTCTCCTTTTCATCCTTTTCTTGAATTCATCAAAATAAGCATTCATTACATTCTCAAAATTTCTCCTAATTGAGTAACATACTAATTTATTTTTCTTATCATTGGTTTATCTTACTTCCATACTAGGAAAATACTTTTGGATATAGAAGAATATACAAATAATGAGGGATCCAAACTTACACATTGAATTCTTCTTTTTTCTTATCGATAACATATTTTCTAAAAGTTGTAGTCTTTGTAGCTCGGCAAGATCATACTCATGATCTTTCACTACTATCTTTCATGCTTGATCCACATCCATACAAGGCACACTATTCAATCTACTCAATCGATAGAATTAGTGAGCTATGACCCTTGCTGCAAATTCAATTTGTGGATGAGAGATGTTTGTAATGGACAAACCATTTCCATTCCACTCGGCTCCTATGTTTGCCTCTATTTCTTCATGGCTCAAACATCGCATGGTTTTCTTCTTGTCTAGGGTTGGATAGCATGTGACCTTATGAATCATTTTCTTTGTGAATTCCATTGGTCCATTCTATAGCCAATACTTCATGTCATGAATTCTGCTCAAAATAACTAAATCCACTCAATTTTAAAATTTATTGAGAATTTTAGGGCATGAGTTAACCATTTTCTCAAAACAATTTAAAAATTATCCTTCAAGATTCCTTCATTGTACAACCTCTCATAAGCTTTTCTGATTTCATAATCTCCTACTTCTCCAATTTTACACTTATAAAACCATCCGACATCATGGATCATTATGATTTTAGGTGGTATCGAGGATAGAGCACCCATTGAGTCTCCTTTTGTAGAAATATTTGGAATAGCATGAAACTTTGGTGGAGGACAAGTGTCACACTTCACTAGTTAGATCCTACTAACCTATTGACTTATTCCAATAGTTGATGAAGTTTCTATATTCATAGTTAGGGTTTGAAGTTCATTCTTCTCTGGATACTCAACATAGTTTAGATCCTCACTCATTCAAGATTCTTCATCCAAATCACTCTTGAAATCTTTGCTAGTTGCTAAAATCTCCAAATCACTCTATGCTCTCAAAAATCTGAATGCAAGATATATGATAATGTCTTCAAATTTTGTTATATACCTTTTTTTGATCAATTTAGGGTCTCCATTAATGTTGTGTACTTAGGTGAGTGGAAGCTAGTTGTCTCAGTCAATATTGATTTCTTTCAACTAGATCTTTGTATTACAGCTCAGTCTCTTCCATATCACTCGGTCTCTACCATTCATCCTCTTAAGTGCTTGGTCTATGTTGCAATGCTCAGTCAACATAGACAATTTTACTGACACTCGACAACCTTTCACAAATTTATTCTTATGCATCTTCACATATGAAAATATGAACTTTTGGCACATTTTCATGTAAGGAACTAATGTATGATATATCAATTAAGTATACAGTTCCATACATACCTCTCTTGTTTAGTTTGAAATGACTTTTCACCTTCTCCATTGGATTGGGTGACTGTTGCTTCATTTGCTCCAATATTTCCATCTTCTACTTTCTTTTTCCATTTTTGGCTCATCTCTTTCTTGATCTTCTCAATGTCCACTTTGCCTTTGCCTTTATCTTTTGTCTAATTTGTTGAATGTACTTGACTTGAGTCCTACAATTCTTGCTTAGATGTCCAAACTTGTGACATTTGGAACATGCATTATTAGGTACATAATTCTTCCTTTGATTTGTCCAATATAGGTTTTGTTTGTGAACTACATTCATATGCTCTATGTCCATACTTCTGATAGTTATAACAGTATCCTTCAAATTTAGGTGTAGCAGTTGTATTCATTAGTCTTGACCTACACTCATGTATTTGATGTCCTTGTTTCTTGCAGTAAAAATAGTAACCAGTAAGCTTAGGTTTAGAATTTTGCATACCATGTTTGTTTTGACAGATATTTACAGTATGACCAAGTTTTCCATAGTGATAGCATGTTGGTTTGTCCTTTGACTTTGCATTCCTCAGTTCTCCATTTCTGGATGATTCTGCTTTCTTAGTGCATGAATGTATTGACCCATTGGAATAGCTTGATGATTTCATAAGTTATTCAAATTACTTCATTGCCTCTTTTGGTTTGTTGAATCTCTCCATGGATTCTTTCTCAATTTTCAATTCATTCTTTAGTATGTTCTTGTATGATTTGAAATTTGAAATTTCCACATCCTTGTGATTCAATTCATGATTTGCAAGGATTAGTTGATTCATCATGTCCAATTGAGATTTTTTATCTTTTTCACATCTGATATCATTCCTTCAAGTTTTGTAGCCATTAACCTTTGTCTTCTTCAGCCATGGTCCATTCTTCTTCAACTTTCTTCTTTGTTCAATCACTTCACATAGTCTGATTGATTAGATTTCATGTTCTCTTTTCAATCATCTTATTTATTTACTTAGTAGTTTATTCTTGTCAAGTAGATCTGTACATGCTTTGTCACTTGGATTGATTGATTCAAATAGTCCTTTAGTTTCAACTTCTTCATAGGAAAATTGTTTTATCTGGATGGCAATTTCCTTTCTCCTTTCTAGGGAATCCTTTAGATCTTGTCTTTCCTTCTCAAGTTTCTACAATATGAGTCGGATATCAATAAGCTAATTTTCAATAACCTTATCTAGTTTGAATGACTTCGTCTCCAAGATCTAATCTCCAAGATATTAAGCTTCTCTCAAATAACTAAGCTCTGGTACCAATTGTTGACTAAAGGAGGTATAAATAGGATAAACTAGATACTAAGAGGGAGGGGTGAATCGAAATCTTAAACACTTTAAAACTTTTCATCAATTCATTCACATCTATCAATAAACTTGGGCATGTAAAACTTGTAATTTAAATATATTGTCACACATTAATCTGAGTAATCACACGCATGAAAATAAATAGATAACACAATTTTTTTTACCCAAAAACCCTCCAAGGTGAAGGTAAAACTCAGGTGGGGATAACAACCACAATTCTTCACTACTATAATAATAATGTTAACCAGTTAAGGTTACAATGTTTGATCATAACATATGATCTAACTTGTGAGGAATTTGTCATGTTAAAGGCTTAAGACTACTAGGTCACACCTTGTTAGAGGATTTAACACTTACAACAAAGTAAGGACTTTGTTAGGAGATTTACAAAGATCTATTAAGACCATTTTGTTAAGAGATTTACCCTGACTCAAGTTAATTAAAACTGATTCAGTACCTAACTCTCAGTTTTCTCTGTAAGTTGATTTCAAGTTTTCTCCTTGCCAACTGATCATGTCCTCTAGTCTAATATTACTTGTCTTTCCCTTTCACTTTACTGCTATCACTAGGTCACTTGCTCTGTTAGATGATAATATAACCCTTCACTAACTTCTGATCTTGATCCTTCACTTTACTCCTTGTTTGCATGTATACACTTCTCCATTCTTTCTCTCTATTAAAAAAATGATTTGATTATTATAACTTGAAAATTCATAAATTTATTTGTGTGTGTGCGCGCGCGCACGTGCGTGCATGCGTGCGTGTGTGTGTGTGTGTGTGTTGAGTTAGTATCTCTTTTGTAATAATATTGAATAACCTATGTTATCCTTCAAAAGAGAAATACTTCTTATTATATATATAACATATACTAAATGGTTGTGACCCCACACAATGGATACAATAGAATGTTTGACTTGGTAAAGATCAATGCACGTCAAGATAGGATGAAGTGTTAATAGTAAAATGCATAACAAGTACATATGCTAATAACAACACTAATACATAGTGCAAAACAAGGAAAGAGAACCATAGTCAAACAAACATGACATGTCAAAATCAGACCTCTACTCAAGTCAATATGAGACTACCATGGTCAATGTGAGATGAGGGACAAAGTACATGTCATCATTAATATTATCATATGAATAATAGACATATATCAGGTCGAATAGAGGTAAAATATAAAGTTATATATATATATATATATATATATATATATATAATGGGAGAATACATATATATGTTCATTTGAAATATTCATTTGAAAAATATTTTAAATAGGTGTAATGTATAGATATCTCCTTTAGAACTATAGATATATATGATGAATGCATATTATCATTATCTATAATAATTAATCAAGAAGTTGTTAGAAGAATTTGAATATTAAGATTATCTGACCGAAGCTATAAAAATATTAACACTCCCTCTTAGTTAGGAAGAATAAATATAAGACAAGATATAACCTCAACATCAACAAATGAGATATCTTTGATCAAAAGTTATTCATCATTAACTAACTCAAACATCATAAGAGGTTCATCAAGATAGGAAGCCATGGTCTCTTTAAGGAACTTAATCCACCATGCAAAATATCTTATATTGTGATAGGCCTAAACATCATAAGATGTTCATCATAATAGAAGGCTATGGTCTTTTTAAGGAACTTAATCCACCATGCAAAATATCTTCTATTGTGATCTACTTAGACATCATTAGATGTCTATCATAATAGAAGGCCATGGTCTGTTTAAGAAATTTAATTCACCATGTAATAATATCTTCTATAATAATAGAAATTAAGTTATTGTAAGATCATCACCTTTCAATAACTTCTACAATTACAAGTGATAATCTATTGGAAGTCGTCACTTCTTCATGACTTAAAAATGATTCATTAGTACAATTTATCAAAATATTCTAAGATTCTTCTCAATGATTACAACATACCAAGTTTTATCTTGAACTCCCTCTTAAGCCAATATTTCATTAACTCATTTAGAAAGGAGCATTTTCTAAATTCAAATTTGGTTTACTGACTTCAGCGAAAGATGCTTGATGTTTGATTCCTTCAGGACTATTGGCGTACAGATTTATCCTTTAATAGAAGAAATAATCAAGAACTTCTATGCCTGAATTTACAAGACAAATACAATTTCCCAATAGTTGAGGAATCTTAACTTCTTCAATTCCTCTCTGAATTTTGGTAAGGTTGAGCTCCATTGTTAGATATTCAATCAAAACATTCTTTTAAATGAGCATTACTGTTAACTAGATAGTAAGGCTTCCCATCTATTCTTGGATAGAGGGATAATCAAATAAACAACAACTAAATAAACAAGAAAGGATAAAATGGAGAGAGCACACAGTTTCTCTATCAATCACTTCTCGGAAGATATATAAAATAGATACTTATCTAACATACACACAATGTAATTATCCAACACCGGAAAGAAATTTTAACAATTCGGTATTGATTCAATACTAAATCAACAGTGAGCAATCCAAAGTAGATAATCTTCGAATAATCAGATCTTTCCCCATTCCAAAAAGAACAATCTTGTTTAGGTACAATGCAGGAAAACTTAAAACATTTGCATAGCTATTAAAACTTAGATCTAAAATTTCACAGTATGATATCCATCAAAAACTACCAACTCCTAACACTACTAAGTTTCTAGTTTAAATAAAGTGATGTCTGAGAATCTCCATCAAAACCCGATTCTTGGATAGTTCAAAAATAGTTAAAATAACCAAGTCTTTAACACATGCGTAGACCCTTGGAGCAATTGATTTAAAACTTGAAAATGAAAAGAGCATAAAGTAAAGATTCCCTAGAGAGAATCATTATCATGCTTCTTCAGCAGCTCTTCTTCTTCCTCATCGTCATCTTGAGCAGGAGGTCCTTGCGCCAATTTCCAAACTTTGCATGCATCGATGAATTCTGACATGGCATTCTTGTTTGGGCTCTTTATGCTCTATAGGTGATTCTTCCACATGTCCCTATCCTGTTTGATTCTAGTAACATTGTCCAAGTATTTCAAAAACTGTTGGCTACACATGTTAATCATAGTTTCAACTTTAGCAAGCTTGGTAAGGTTTGCCACAGTCAAGTCGGCTCCATTTTAATCACCTATTGTGGTTCTTCATACTGCTTAACTAGGGTTTCTACATTTGAACCTCCTTCTTTGAAAGGCACTAGGGGAGTTGAACTGATAGTCTGCAGGTCTTTTTTCAAATCATCTTGAATTGTTTTGAATTCCTTCTCAAAAGACTAAATTTGGGAAATGGTTGAGCCATAATTAGAGACCCACCAAGCTATGTTCTTTTGTAATATATAGATCAGCCTTGCATCAACCATCTGCAACAGATTTTCCTCTAGGAATTTATTAGGACCATACTCCTCTACATCTGCTAGTTGCATAACCATAGCGGACAATCTTTTAGATTTCGCTTTCCATATTGTCATCTGAATATGAGCCTCACCTATCACTACTTCAGCAAGGGCAAATATCTTATGCAAGTCTCATACACACTTAGTAAGAATATTTATCACACAATCAATCCAATTATGGATGAAAAAGATTATGTCCTTCCCCTTCCTCAAATCATCCATTAGTTGTTTATTTTCAGGTGCATTGGGATCAAATGTGAGTCGAGATGAACTATCGATTGTAGCACTTTTCCCTTTCAATGATCTTATGTACTTTGCCATCATATGGATTTATGCCTTTGGTCTCTTCTTCTCAACACCATCCTTTTGTGATTGCAAAATAATTTGTTTTGTGAATGATTCCACCCAATGTTCCTTTTTTCTCGGTTAATCACCCCCAGATTGCTATGAGAAATCTCAAAGTTACTCAAGTCTAATGTACCAGTATCATCATTTAGGTTATAAGTCGCCACCTTAGCAATGTTGTTACCCGTTTCTTAGTCAAACACTATCTTGGCTAAACTTTTACTACTTTTGGATTTTGCAGCTCTAGTAGTGTATTTACTCACAATGTCATTGATGGGGAAGCAAATAGGGACTAAGCTCCTTTTCTTATTAACTGAGGCCACTAGCCAATTGGGTGTTGAATCCGAAGACTTTTGAGGTTCCTTGTCTTTAACTGGAGTGTTCAAGTTCTCTATCCTCTGTGGATAAGTTCTTATTGTCATCTGAACCCATTGAAGGTTATCAATCAAGATGCCACCAGAATCCTTTTCAAGCTTGCTATCAACCTGAATAGCTTCACTTCACCCAACAGGCATTGTCGTATTGCTTCTTCTCTTAGAATAGGCTTTTTCACCAGAGGGAGATTATTGCTTTGCACCTTTTTCATCCTTGTGGATCTCCTATTACCTACAGATTTGAAATGAACATCAGAACATGAATCAATTGATTGCTCAACACGTTGTGTTTTTTTCATTATTAACCAAGAATTGGTTATCTCAAACACTGTCTTTGTTCTCTCAAGAATGTTGTCCTCTTCTTCAGACTCCCAATCAATAATTTTTTTGCTAGAAATTTAAGATTATGTTATTTGAGTGCCTATTAAATCTGATTTATCTTCTTTTATACCAAAGACGTCAATATCCAAATTTAAATGAAAAAGTCTAATTTGGGAAATGGTGAGTGTGCTATATTCTCTCCTCCAAACTTCTAGCTCATCTACATAATCTTCCTAATAGTCTTCAATATTAGGATAATGCAAAAATTTCACACGAGAATCAAATAGGTTATGAGCTATCCCTTTTCTATCAAAGTTGTGTCTAGCATGATAGGAGCCAAGATGGAAATTGATTTAATCCGAACTTATGCACATAGCATCCTCCATACTCTTATAGGTTAGCTTACCTATCTTGAGCAAAAAATGACATCAGAAGCTTAATGAGTTGAAAATTTATTTATGACTGAGACAAGTTGCCGAGATACTTCAGCCAATATGAAACAATCAAGGGAAAACCTAGGGAGCCTCAAAGGTTCCTCATCAAAACCACCTATCCTCGCATAGGTAAACTTGTGAAGTTGGATATAAATGCTACCAAAGGTTTGGACAAATTTTAGAGATTCAAAAGAAAACCTACAGTGAGGAGAACCTTTCATTTTGAAACACAACTTCCTTGAAAAAGTGCCTTGAATTTTCCTAAAACTTTCCAAAACTTTATCTCTATGCAACACAGAGTAATAGTTATATATTGTGATGTTTTCCGCCTAGGCCTCATGAGGTAAATACTGCAAATCTTGTGTACTAACTAGCATATATGTCAAGTAGGAAGACGTAAAAATATTTATTCATACTTAAAGCTCCTCTAAGCTGACTTCTTAGAGAACTAGTGATCATTTCAGCCCTGTCTAAAAATTGAGATCCTTTCAAAACAATTTGAATATAAAAATGCATCCATTCCTCAAAAGACAACATGTCTAGGAACCACAAATTCAATGCAACAAGACCATAACATCGTGAACCTAAGGAGTCATTTGACCTTTCTTGAGAATCTTGGGAAACCTAGAACCACCTTTATAAGGAGTTACAGTCCAGCTCTTTGCAATGGCATTTCTATAAGCATTCACCTTTGTTGAAAATCTAGCCCACAACAAAGCAAGAGTCAAATTTGCAAATCTAGACCAAAAATAGTTTGAAGTGATGAACCAATTGAACCTTTTGAACTTAGTTCAAATGGTACAAAGGGTACAAGAGGTTCAAGACATATCAAAGAAAAATAGATCACTAACAATTGCCTTACCAAATTATTTACAAAGGAAACCTGGGGGTTGGACTTGATCAACAATAGGCTTGGAGGAAGAAGGAACTGAAAGGATGAGGTTTGCCAATGAATGATTGAAATTTAATCATACCTCAAATTACATTTGACTATTGGTAGAACTGATGGTTCAACATAAACATTTGAAAACAAGAGTGAAACAAGAATTAAAATGGTGACTGAAAAGTCATGAACTAACAAGGACATATTGTTGTAGTGTGCCCATAGTTGTTGCATCTATAACATTGTACTTTGGAATAGTCTCATTGTCTCCTATGTGAATATTTTCCCTTTCTTCTTTTTAATTTAGTGGTGAGAGGTTGAAAGTCTTCATTCGTGGATTCATTACTAATTCCTCTGGATTTTAGATTACATTCTTCTTGAATGCAATTGGCCTTTAGTCAATCAAATTTAGGGAGCTTGGAATGAGTGCATACTCCTTGCCTAAAATTTTCCCATGAAGTAGGGAGTCCATTTAATGTTCCCATAGTTAACTCCTTACTATCATAAATGTGACCAATCATCAAGAGTTGGTTTCTTAAGTCTGATATCCGCATAAGGTATGAGGTAATGGTTTCTCCTTTATTCATTTTTATAGTAGCAAGTTGATTCTTCAGAGTAAGATGCCTACTAGTGTTGTTGATTTCAAACATATCTTCTAGAGCTCTTATCAGATCATATGCAGAGTCCAACTTGGTGATAATAGGCAGTTAGTCATTTTTCACTCCATCTACCAATAGCTCCATCGCTTGTGTTGTCCTTTTCCCATTGATTATTTTCATTGTCTTTTTTAGGTTTGGAGAACTCATAATAGTAAATAAATCATGTTTTTTCAGAACTAGCATCATTCATAATTTCCATGCTTCAAAATCTAAAACACTTTCAAATCTATCTTCAAGTCTCATGTCATTTACCATATTGCAATAAGGTGTTTTAATAAATTATGAAAATCCTTAATAATCTGATCCAATCTTTTCTTTAAACTTGCTCTGATACCATATTAAAAAAATGGTCTAACTATTATAACTTGAAAATTCTTAAATTTATTTCTATAGATGTGTTGAGTTAATATCTCTTTTGCAATAATATTGAATAACCTATGTCTTCCTTCAAATTAGAAAAACTTCTTCTTCTTCTTCTTCTTATTATTATTATTATTATTATACACACACACACATACTAAATGGTTGTGACCTCGAACAAACCAACACACCTGATGGATATGATACAATGTTTGACTTGGTAAAGATCAATGTACAAAAAAATATCTTGAAACGTTAACAATAAAATGCATAACAAGTACATACACTAATACATAGTGCAAAACAAGGAAAGAGAACCACTATCAAACAAATGTCACATGTCAAAATCAAACCTCTGCTCACATCAATATGAGACTACCATGTGATGTAGAGCATCTTAAAAATCAACCAATTAGTGGGATCCATGTTGATCCCTTCAAAATCCATTAAATAAACTCCATAATTAGAGGCATCTTACAAGGTAAAACAAAGCATTTTCTAACACAAAAATATCAACCTTTCCTTCATTCTCATATCCTGATTTCTATATCTGATTCCATTGTTCATAACTTTCAATATTCAATGTTTCTTTCCAAACCCTTTGGAAGAATTGTTCAAAATTAGGAATACTAAAACATATCCAAAGATTATCTAAAAAAACCAATCAAAATAGCAATAGTTGAAGACACCAAAATTCTCCAAAATGATTCTTTCTTCTCATTATTCTCATTCATTTGATTTGGAACAACCATTACAAAGCTTTTATAGTACTTTTTATAGTTGAGAACTTCCCAACCAACTTTTGAACCAACTTGTTACATTCTTTAACCCTTTTTACACTTTTTGCAAAGTTTTAAAGTTGCAACATTTAAGCAACTTTTACATTTTAGAAATTTTGACCTAACAACTTTGTTCCAACCTTACAAACATGTCATGATGGAATATTAATCACCATTTACAATATTTTTTCCCTTCCTTGGGTTTACAAACATATTTTGACCTCTTGACCAATTCATGACCTTATTAGGACAACTAGGGCAAATTGACAACTTTTACAATTTATGACAAAATGGCTTCATAGCCTTTACATCTTGACTCAAGTACAACATAAATGACTCAAATGGATTTAAATATCTCAAATAAGGAATTTTAGCTTTCTCATGTTCTTGTACTTTATGTGCTCCTGTACCACCATGGTCGATGTGACATGAGGGACAAAGTACATACATGTCATCATTAATATGCTCATATGAATGATAGACAAATATTGGGTTGAATAGAGGCATATATATAGGGGAGAGGACCTGATACTTGAACAGGTATAAATAGTTGTGAATGTCATTAAGATTATCTGGGCCAACTATAGTATCAGTATAGCCTATTAATTGAACAATAAGATACTAATTTTGTTGTATGAAATTTATCAATATTTACTTCAAAATAAATCACTAAAAAATGTTCTTGGCTAGATCATTGATTTACTATATTTAAAACCACTTCTAGACAAAAAAAATTTCATTGTATGTTTTATATAAAACCCATTTAAATGTTACTTTTCATAAGTCAAACTACTGTGTACACAATATCAAGATATATGCAATAAATGTTATATTTAAAATGGTACAAAACCTACAAAATAGTTGTCCAAACTCATGGACAAGATGTCAACTCCTTACTTGATGTCTAATTGATTACTACTGTATTGTTGTTCAACTACCAACACATATACAAATGTACATAGATAAACTTTTCTTTAACAATTCATCCCATCTCTGACAAAATCTGAAACCAAAATGATAGAATTGGAGTCTTCGATCAACAAAGCTAGAGAATTTTGTAAGCAAAGCTAGAGTATTTTACAAGCAAAGTTGGAGTACATGCAATAAGTTGGAGTGCCTGCAATGGTAAAGATGGATTTGTTTGAGCTCTCCAATCCATTCAAATCAAACAATTAATGCAACATAATTCAAAATCTATTTTTGAAAACCACAAAGTTAAATGCAAGCCAATCAAATTACAGAGTTTGAAAGCCATAGATCAACAATTTCCATAAGTCTTAGAAAAAGGCCAGAGTTTGTAAGCCACAGATCAACCATTTTCAAATTTCAAATTCTAATTGTTGGGAGGGAAAAAGTTCTAGGTATTAATATGACATGTGGTGAAATAATTCTTTTACAAATGTGTTTGCATTCTCTGTGATTGCATTGAACTTAGTTGCTTAGGATCAGTTTCTCACAATATTAGAGGGCCCAGTAGCATCAGTTTCTCACAATATCAGAGGAAGGGCCCAATAGACCATCCAACCATCCAAGTATTTTAATTCTACCATTCTTTTAAGGTATGTTGTTACAATCCATCATATAATGTATGTTGTTCTTCTTTCCAATGATTATTCATATAATAGTATGTTGTTATTTATAGGAATGATTGAAAAAATAATAGCTTACAACATTTGAAAAAAATAACAGCATACTATACTATTTTTGTCATAATCTACTATATAATAGTATGGTTTTATTTATAGATTTGATTCTACAAAATAAGAACATACAACATTTGAAAAAAATAATAGCATACTATAGAAATCTATATAGTCCATCATAAAATGTTTGCATCATAATATGTTGTTATTCTTTTCAAATGTTATAGTAAGTTCCAATGTAAAAATAACAATGTACTATAACAGAAATAAGATCAAAGTCATTTTTAAAGTATGTTGTTATTCTTTTCAAATGTTGTAGTAGTTGAACATAATCTATCACAATCCATCAAATAATGTATGCTATTATTCTTTCCCAATGTTTCCATCATCTAATGTATGTTGTTGTTCTATTTAGGCATTATGGCAACAGGAAAGAGAAGAAGCAAAAGAATTGTCTGAAAATTTAGACCTCTTTATCCAAGAGGTGTTAAATTGCATGTTATTGACTCTGATGATGGGGATAGTTCAGCCAAGCCAACTCCTAATAACACAATTCATAACTCTGAATGCCAAAAGAATAAGAAAAGATTCCAAGGAAAGCAATGGACAGAAGAGGATATGGAACATGTAATTGAAGATGTTGAAGATGATTATTTTCCAATAAGAGGAGCAGCTAAGAAGTGGGGAATCCATGTTAGTAGCTTATCTTATGGGCTAGCAAGACTCGCAACAACAAAAACCAAGGGACCATCGACGATTCTCTCCTTGGAATAAGAGCTAGAAGTTGTTGAGTGGTGTAAGGATTTAGCTCAACTTGGTTGTGGATTGGAGGTGATTCAACTGAAGTCACATGTAGCTCACATTTGCCAAACAAGGCCAAATCCATTCAAAAATGGATTACCTAGTAGATCATGGTGGGTTGGATTTCGCAAATGCCATCCAAATTTGACAATAAAGACTGCATAAGGTCTAGATAGGGATAGAGCAGTGATGTTATGACCAAGTATTGTGGCAGATTTTTATAATAATTTGTCAACATTGTATGATGCTAACCATTATGAACCAACACACATTTGGAACTCTGATGAAATAGGAGTGTAAGCAAGTAGAAACTATGGGATGAAAGTGATTACAAAGTTGGGAAGTAGAAGTGTGCCTCAAATCTTATCTAAAAGTAGAGAATGGATTATAGTACTATGTTGTATCAATGTTGCAGGTCACATCATACTAGGATTTTATCTTTTTAAAGCAAAAAGAAGACTTGAAAATTGCATTGCTAATTGTGAAGTTGGAGTTTGTATGGTAGCACAAGAACATGCTTGGATGACAAAAGAATTATTCTTAAATTGGCTCCATCATTTTGCTAGATCTGTTCCAGGTAGTGCTTCACCCAAGAATAGGCATCTCCTTATTTTTGATGGACATGGAAGCCATGTTGCCTTTGCTATAATCCAAGAGGTAAGATCCTTAGGCATAGATCTTCTTACATTTCCTACTCACACTAGTCATCGACTACAACCTTTGGATGTAAATGTATTTTCTCCATTCAAGTCATATTTCAAATGTGAGAGGTCAAAATGGATGTCTAAACATCCACACATTGACATAAGGAGAATGGAATTAGAAGAACTAGCAAGCAAAGCTTTCAAACTTGCCCTTGTACCTGATAATATCACAGCTAGCTTTCGGAGGACTGGAATTTGGCCATTGAATAGTGATGCTCTTTGTAATGACATGAAACCAAGCGAAACATTCAATGTGGAAGATGAAAATTTTGTTGAAGGAATTGCAAGCATTTTAAGGCTAGCTAGTTATGATGATGATGATGTCATTGAAAATTGTGTGGCACAAATGGCAAACAACAACAAGATGATTCATTTGAAAGCCAAAATCCACCAGCAAATGTTGTTCTCTCAACTCAATTTGAAACTAGCATGCATGATGATATGAGTTTGCCAACACAATTTCATCCACCTGATTGGGTTAAAGAAGGAGCAAAGGAATTGGGAGCACAGATTGAGTTTCAAAATGAAGACATTTCATTATCTATTCCTTCTCCACTTTCAATGCCAAGAGAAGAGGTGGTTCATTATTATGCTGAAGCAAAAATTTGGGAAACTACAAATCATAATGAGGATGAAGTTGGATACACTGAACATAATCTAGAAGCTTCAAATTTAGAAAATATTGAAGATGAAGGTGAACTAGCTGAACATAATCTAGATGCATTGAAGGGATCTCTAGCTTTGGAGATAGAAGATGAATAAATGTTGTGTAGTCAGAGGTCATTAAGACATTTTTTGAAGCTACCAATTGAAAGAGTCACAAAGAGATCTATGCCATCTAATAATGCTACTCTTAGATTGGGAATAAAATCTCAAATACTTACATCTAATGAGTACATAATGTTGCAAGAGCAACAAGAAGCAAGGAAAGTTGAACTTCAAGAGCTGAAAGAAAGGAAGAAACAACAGTTGGAGGAAAAGAAAATAATACAAACTGAGCTGAGAAAAAGGAAAGATGACTAGAAACTTGAAAGACAAACAATAAAGCAACAGAAGAAAGAGGAAAAGTTGCAGCAACAAAAGGAGAGGGAGTTCAAGAAGAAAGAAAAGGTAGATTATAGAAAAGGTAGGCTGGCAAAACAAAAAAAGAACAAAGGAATTGAAAATATATCCCCTATGCAACTTGATTATAACTTTAGTGTTTCATAACCAAATACAAACAGAGCGGGCTACAACAGTACTTCAAAAAACCCCTTGCTTAAGCATCATCAAATTTTGAGGGATATGTACAACATTCTATCCCCTACCTATGCTACCCTCGACAACATCCAAGCTATTGTTAGCCAAAGCCCCCCTCATTCTCCAATCAAGCAATTCCCAATTGGTCAATTGTTAGATGAAATTATGTTTGAGTGTATGACTCTCATCACCCCACAAGTTGATTCAGCTAGTCCAGAAAATCCTAAAGTAGATAGTACTGAGGAGGAACTTGAACCCTTCCCTGGCTTTATGGTGAACTAATGATCCTATAGACATTTTCATATGGAGTACCTCTATATTCAAAAGCTAGTCATTTTGTTATAGTAGAACTTCTATTTTCATAAGCTAGTCATTTTGTTATATACTACAAACTGGTCCTCTTCTACAATAGTAGTCCAATCTTATTTTCCAATGACAAGTTTGGCATTTTGTAATGTTATATTGACTAGAACTTCTCTCCTACCTCCTCTACTATTTCCAACTATGTAATTTCTTCTGGCATGCTTATGTTCCAACTAGTAGAAGCTGAAAAACGTTGTAGTGCCTACATATATAATCTGAAAACTATTATATTACTTGATTAGTCTTCAAATATGAATGTTGGTGTTATATTCTTCAAGCTTTAGTTTGGTATTCTTCAATGGCATTTTAGGTTTTCTAACATTACATATGAAGAATTAATGAAAATATCACCATGTTTTGTCTCCTATATTATTTTCTTCAGGATATATGATATGGTATGTCAAGGACAAATAGATACTTTCACCATGAGTTTGTCATTGTTGTGTAAAGTATAGATTTGATTCTTTTCCAAGATAAGAGTATATTTAGTTTGTATGTTACAATTGCTTGAAGACAATCGTATTAATTCCATAAGAATGGTGCATGGTCTGGTAGAATTGAGTGTTTGTGTATGGCATTGGCATTTAGAATATTATGCATTAATGTTGTTTGGCTCATTTGACATATGACTTTCTAACCAAGGATATAATGCACTGGTCTTCTAAGGAATTCTCAAGCAATTTGCCATTGGTCTAAAATACCTGTTGATAGGAGAGCGCAAATCTTAAGGAGCCATCTTAAACATCTGTTGGAACCACCAACAAAAATTTCAACTCTGCTAGTGATTTACACAAATGTTTGAAAAGAATAGTTCAGAGTGTCTTGACTGCAAGGTTTTGTGATTTTTCTCTCCTATCATATTTTTGCAAAAAGTAGGATACAAGATGGTTCTCCCTGGTAATGATCTTGCCCCTGTATTACAACCTAACTTGAATTGGCCTAAGAAAGGCTCTACAATATGGAAGAATGGAACCAATTATGCTCGAATGTCCAACTGTTTGAAGAAGACATTGTTTTCAAGAATCCTATACTACTTATGCAGACTGAAAGGCATCTTGATTTTGTTCTCACAATTCTCATCAATCAACAAGAGGTAGTTTTTTAACAATGCACTCAAGCACATTGAAGACCGCCCAAACATGAGACCTAAAGCTAAGTTTTAAGTAACATTTTAGTTTATTGTTGTTTAAGGAAGCACATTACTATTGTAAAAGGAAGCACACACAAAGAATGTGTGATACGAAATACTAATGGAAATATGGTCATTTCCTTTTAACATCCAACAATATGTTTAGAGACTTTGTTTAATAAAATTCATGGTGATCGCTTCCATCCAAACATGATCCTTAGGTGCATTTTTAAGTTAATGAAACATTTCAACAAACAAATGCAGAGACTACCAACATGAAATTATGAATTTTGATGCCCTAGAACTAATAAAAGACAATGTACAATACATGGTTCTTTAATAAGTTTAGATACCAAAGAGAGCAAAACATTTAATTCAAGTTGCGGATTTTTCACAAATTCGATAGTTAAACTATATCTTGAAACTAAAAAATCCATGAAATCATGCAAAAAATAATAATCTATGACCACCCATCAACTTTAAAATCTGGAGTATTAATTGCAGAAAGGAACGATTGGGTCATTTGCCCAGTAAGGTCCGATAAAGACCTTACCTACTCGAAATATGCCAAATCCCTGAGAATTTTGTGTGTCCATAGACACATTTGTAAAAATCTCCATCCCTCTCCTCTATTTTGCAATTTACTATGAAGCTTCCATGAATTTGCCCTGTCCCAAATACAACAATCGGTCAATAATGTGCATCAATATCAATTGCTATTACATATGTAATATGGCCTACCTAAACTATATAGAGTAGGGTTTATTATAGAACCAGAAGAATGAGCGAATGGGGTACTCTGTAGGGGGAAGGAATGATGGATGTCGAAGGAATGGTGGAGGGAGTTGTTTGAGTGGAGATGGCAGTTGAAGATTGACCAGATGAGATGATAGGAATCATTTGGGATAACAATGGAGGGAATGGTTTAGATGATGATGAAGGTGTTTGAGGTGGGGAGGTGCCTAAAATTTTATGGGGGCCACCATGAGAGGCCTATCAAAACTCTAAGCGAGGTGATGAAGATACATCAACACTTGAAGGTGTTGAATGCATCTGGGAGGGATCAACATCCGGAAGTGTTGTCAAAAATATCAGGCTGAGGAATGCTATAACTAAAAGAGAAATTTAAAAATAAACAAAAAATCTGCTAACCCTATGCTGGATTGAAGAGTCTGCATACCCAAGCCATATTCTGAAAAGGGAGGGGATTGAAGAGTCCACATGCGTTGGATTTTTTGTTCTGTTTCATCGATGCCATGAGGGAGGGGCCGAAGGGCCGATGGACCTAGCAGGAGTGATGGTGAGGAGGCCCTATAAATCATGAGCGAGCAAAGCGTTCACAAAGTATAAACCCTTGCCGCATTCTGAAAACAATTAGGGCATATAAAAATCATGTTGAACAAATGTAGCTTCCTCATTGAATCTAACTCAACTATGACGAGTGGCGACAGCTTCATCAAGAAAGGCCATGGAATGACTTATAGCAGCGGCTGATAAAGAAGCCATGGCTGGAAATGATGAGTGGTGGCAATTACGCTGCTAGGTATTGATAAAAATGATTTTAGGGTTAGGTCCAATGCCATAAAAAATGAGGTTAAATGTAATTATTTATTAGTTTATGAAAGGTTAATTTATTACAATATTTGTTTAATGATTAGAAAGGTTGTGATTAAATAAAGCATATAATCATCTAAATATTAACGTTCTAATTTGCTTTTAATGAATATTTTATGTTCATATTAAACTTATATATAAAAAAAATGTAGCATGATAAAATGTGCAAGTATTGGGGTAGAGCAATCCAAATATCGAGGGTGGGAATTGACTAGGATAGGTAGGGGGTTCGAAAAATGAGATTATGAACACTTTTTAGTATGAGGCATACAAACGATATCAATTTTGATGGCAAGAAGTCGAAACCTTAGTTATAAGTAATTAACTAGCTGATGAAGATGTTAAAAAAAAATATCAACCATTTTTTCCATCGTTACGACACCTTTTAACAGTGTCGAAGTTAGGGTGCATGACTATTGGGCCCTCTCCCCTATATAGATATATCCTTTAGAAGTATAGATATATATGATGAATGGATATTATCATTATCTATAATATTTAATCAAGAAGTTATTAGAAATTTTTTAATATTAAGATTTATCTTATCGAAGCTATAAAAACATTAACACTCTCGCTCTTTCTCGCACCTGCATACATATAGATCTAGGTTAAGATCTTCGCTAATTAAAGAGTTTCGTAAAGAGTTTTCTAGATTCTTCCATAATAGCCTCTTCATTTGAATCATTGAACATACAACATAGGGATCTATGATCCATGTCATGTAAATGATTTGTAACAACCTCTGTAAGTATTAAATGTTTTGTAACAACCTCTAAAAAAATTAAATGTTCCTTCCAAGTCGGCTTGATAATCATTTTGTCTCAAACTTTGTTTGATTCCTATTTTATGTAAACTTTGCATTGCTTGGTCTTTACTATTTCTTGATGCTCAACATTGTTGTTGCTCAATCTGTATTACTCTTATGATGCTCAACATGTATTGTGCTCGGCACACACTATGTGACTCAGCACTTCTATGCTTGATACTAGCTTGGTCACTGATAAGCTCAGCGCATATAGAAAATGCTCTATGACCATAAACTTACTAGACTCCTATAGATCTTGGTACATACTTACATATGTGCATGACTCGATCCATATAGAGTAGTTCAGTCATAGTGATGACAATCTGACTCTACCTTGCAAATGACTAAGTGGTTGACACTAATAGACAACAATGGTTAGAGATACCAACAATAATCTAAATTTATCTTAGATTGTGACTCAATGTCTCAATCTAGTAAGAATCAAGTTGGATAATAGCAAAGTCATCATCATTATTCTGAAATTCTTGTAAGGATAAGATATGGTAAGTTTTAAGACATGTCAAAATAGTGCTAACACCTTATCAAATTTACCTTAGATCATGATTTAGGTCCCCCAAATGAAGTAGGGATTATATTGCAAACTCGTCACGACAAAAAACTTGCCCTATCATTATGAGGAAATTTAGACATTTGAAAGTTACCTTCTTTGGATTATATTGGTATTCAAACCTTGTTTTCTTTGCATAAGAATGACTCATAAATTCTCAACAATAGTCCTTATAGTGATTGGGTGAATTGACAAATTACGAGCATTTTGTGAAAAAAATTGCCCCTATACTTAGTATTTTTAAACCTTGGTCTAAAGAAAATTTTGTGTTTTAGACTTTGAATGACCTTAGAATCGGCTCCAAAACACTATGACAATGTTTGCAATAGGTCCCATATTAGTTTGTAGTCAAATAAAAAATTCAGATTTAGACAAACATAAGTTTTAGAAGTCGTCCTCAAACATTTGTTGATAAGTTACTCATCTTAGTCCTCTAGTGTCTAAACTTAATTGCAAATGATGAGTTTTTGACCAAGGAATGCTCATAAAACAAGATTGGGCGAGTTTAGAGACTTACTCATCTTATATGTCATTTTCAAGAAATGTCATCCTTGATTTATGAACCCTTAGATTTTGTTTTGAAAATGGATATTTTTAGCCTCTCTTTAAATTTGGATTGGTCTTGGAAAACTCTATTGGAAGGATTTAATGGGAAATATGATACTAAGAGGGGATGAATTGGGATCTTCAAACTTTTACTTGCAAAACATATTACTAATTTCACACCTAATTCATTGCATATCTTAGATCTAACATCAAACTGTAATGTTAAAATGAAATCAAAATATAACATCCATAAAAATCTTAACACATACACAAATGATTTGGTAACCCAAAAACACTTCAATGTCAAGGTAAAACTGCGTTTGGGATGAAACCCACAAATCTTTACTGTTGCAACAATAAAGTTAACCTGTTAGGGTTACAATGTTGATCATAATATATGATCTACTCCCGGTCAAGGGTCTTCCCTATTAAAAGCTTTAAGATTGTTAGCTCTTACCCTATTAAAGGATTTTATACTCACAATTAAGTAAGCACTCTGGTAGGAGATTCGCATAGATCTGTTAGGATCACTCGGTAAAGAGATTTGGCTTGACTCAATCTGTTAGAACTAATTCAGTACCTGACCCTCATTTTTCTCTGAAAGCTGATTTTGGATCTCCTCTCTCCAATATCTCAATCTGATCTCTTAATCTAATATCTATGTTGTATCTTTCACTGCTTAGGTTGTTATGTCTAGTCTCCTTTCAGACTTAGCCTTCCTTGCTTTGTTCTATCCTTATTCGCTCCTTCTCTTGCTTGTCCATACATATTTGCACACACATTCCTTTTCCACATACTTTCCACTGATCGTAGGGTTAGAACCCTTGTTAAATAGATAGTCTTCGAAAGTTCTAGATCAAAATCAACAATTCATAATTCATCCCTTTTGTTGTTTACCTTATGATTTTCTAATTGGTTGACTTGCTTTCCTCAAGATCAATACCTTCTACAATGACATGTAGACTTCATCTTAACTATCTCTAGAATCATTAAATTTTGTATAAAAGTCAGCCAAAATGATTTACATAATTTTCTGTGCAATTACAAACTCATATGTCAGAATTGGTTTACTCGACATTTGAATGTTCTGATACTCAGTCATAACTAACATTCCTGCATTCACTCGGCTTCTACACACTCGATCCTTTATGTTTGCTTGGCAAAAACTATCTGTCAACTTGCTTGGTCTCAACTATGTATGCCTAGCGTATATATGCGCTCGGTCTCAATTGGGGTGCTCAACAACCTTTGAATTGTGTGGCATGTAAAGAAAAATAAACAAGTTCTGATGTACTCAACCTTTACGAGATGACTCGGTCAGAGTGATGACCAACCAACATTGCCTAGTAAATGACTAAGTGTTTGGACAATAATAGGCAACTCAGGCTTATAGATCAACAAATTCAAGAATCACTCCTCTTTAATTTGCAATCCTCCTTGGGCAGGTTTGGACACTTATGAATTTCTCAAAATTACGAAAGAGAAATTGCACCTCCTTGGTGTACTTAAAACTTTGGTCTCCAAATATCTCACTTGTAGCCCATCTTTTATTCTTGAATCAATCATAAAACCTACAAATTCCTCCTTATGCCCCCACCATGGATCTTGGACAAACTTGGATACTTGCAAAATTTTCTAAAATAGCTTGCCCTTTCTTCTTTCAACTTTGACTACTTAGTCGATCCTTTGTTTTTACATGGTTGTAGCCTCTCTCTTTTAACGAGATTTTGGCTTTTCTTTTCACCCACACAAGCAATGCGGGAAAAAAAGTTTTTTTCCTTCTAGAGGCTTGTAGAATTTTATTATATTATTTTCCTTTTATTTATTTATTTTATTATTTTATTTCATTTCACCAAAGGGAAAATTGACCAGCTTAGGGACTCCATATTCCTTCAAATTTTCCTTGTCCCCCTTTAAATAATCTTTCTTGTCTATAGAAGGGAAAATTTACCCACATAGGGCCTAATATAACCTAAAACCTAACATTTTCTCTTAACAAAAGTGGTCCTCAAAGGAAAAATAACCCAAGTATAGACATTCTTAACACTTATAAAAGTTTGTTGACTAGCTCTCAAAGCTGGGAAATTTGATCTTAATATGGATAATTCTTGAACTTAGAAATAATTCACTCTCCATACTTCTCTTTTAGGGGAAACATGCCATGTTTGGACATTTTTTACACTTCAAAAAACAATCATCACTCCTTATTCCCTCCAAGTAAAAATAACCTTAGTATGGACAATTTACAGACTTAGAAAACCAAATTTGGAATCCATACTTCCCACCCAAGGAAAAAAATGACCTTAGTGATGTAACACCCCAACCTTGCTTCCAAACCCCAAGCTTTCTCAAGGCTTCCTTAGGTCATTCACCTAACCCACTAGGGCTTCTACACACCCTATGCTTCCTAGGACCTTGCTCAAGAGATCCTATTCCTTCAGTTGGAGGCACACCAACAAAGTAACATCATTGCTCACTAGCCTTCCCTAGTCCACCATCAACCCTCAAGTCCACCTAGACCTCCAAGGGTGCTAACTAGTCATCTATGGTTTCTTTGGACTCCTTCTAATATCCAAGATCCCAAATAATTCTGATTTAATGGGCACATTCAACCCACAAGGCTTCAAACACCAAAATGCTCCAAAAAGGCTACTAAGAATTAGCCCTCCTAAATGGCCGGCAACAAGATTTATTGAAAAACTTCTTAACAATCTTGCAAACAAATTATATTTATGAATACCCTTTTTGGAGAACCTCAAGATTTTGTAATTTTCCAACCCTCAAACTGTCCATACAACCAAAGTACAAAATTTGGCTAAAATGAGGGTTTCAAAGGCTTTATCGCTGTTGTGATAGAAAACCACCTTAGACACCTTTCCAAGACCTCTCCTTTGGACTGGAGCAAGGTTAGACCTCCTCCTTAATTTTTGTGTGGCCGGATTGAGGCGTTTGAACTCTCAATCCCCTCCATAGCTTGTTTTTCCGATTGTGATCCCTAGCCAAGTTGCATTTGGCTTGCCTAGGGCATCACTTTAAAAGTGCTTGCTGCTGTTTTCAAGGGCCCTCCTTCACGGTACATAATGTACATGGACCTTAGTTCCAAATCCCAAAATACCAGAGGCTTCCAATGGTGGGAAGTGGCCCTAAAATCTCATTTTTCAATGCAGCCCTGTTCAAGACAGCAAACTGTCTAAAACAAAAATATTTTTTTAAACCACAACAAAATGATTGGAATGATAAAAAAATTTACACAAAGATTTAAAACAACATTTCAGAACTTTTCCCACACAAATATCAGGACATACAATCCACTTCTATTGAAAAATGCTTCAAATGCATAAAATGGCAACAAAACCATGTGCAAAGTCCGTACAAAAGCAAAATTCATCAAACCAACTTGTCCAAGTTGTACAAATCCGTCGATTTGACCTCTTATAGGCTCCCTCATGTAGTGGCCCTCCTCAAGTCTGCTCTCAAAAAATGTTGATGAAAGCTCAAGGAATTTCATCAAACAATTCACATGCAAGGGACGTATGACTGATATAGTATTTCAGCTGGCTTTAAATGACTCTTTTCCAATTTGCATCAATGAGAATCTTGTGCTAGAAGACTCCAAATGGACTGCACAATGGCCTAACATGAATGTGCTACTAATTTTGACAATATTCAGTGCATATATATGATCTAAGCATGAGAAATGAACACCTACAGCCAACTGGCATTTTTACAAACAGTTGGTATGCAAACTAACTAGCTGATAAATAATGATATTAAATTGCTTAAATGACACCAGCAACTATTATCTTTTTAATTGCAATGAAAATTACAATGCTCATGAAATATGGCCAAGACTTTGGCATTTACATGGATTACAAAATGATAACGCTGGTATAATGCACACTTACAGTCGAAAGTTTATAACACCCTAAAAAGCAATACGAACAAAAGAACCTGGTTGTAAATGGTTGTAATAATTTCTTTCAATGCTGCCCCTTCTGCTTTGCTTTTTTCGAACTGCTTTTTCGGCCTGTTTTTTCGGCTCTTCTTTTTCGAGCTGATTTTTCGTACCCACTTTTTCAATCTGTTTTTTCGGTTCCGCTTTTCCGGACTGCTTTTTTGTATCTGGTTTTTCGGATTGCTACTATGTTGAATCTCAAGACCATATCTTTCAATGGCATCAAGATTTCCAGCTTGAAGGGATTTCGTCCTTCAAACTATTGAGATATAATCTCCAGAAAATTTTCCAATTTCTTTGATATTTCCAAGCATGAATAAATAAGAGCTATCCTCTTTCTTTTAATCCCTTCCTCACTTGCTCCACGCTTCCGTCTTGCCAATGTGGGATAATACATGACTTTTAATATTACTTCTTTTTTTTCTTTTTACAAAGTCCATGTATGTACTCAAAAGGGGGACTCTTGATTTTTATAAAGTGACTTTATGAAACATTATAATATTTAATTTAAATAGTGACTTTACCGTTGTAACTTCAAACGTTAAAATAATATACCAAATAAACTCGAAATCCCACATATAATAGCTCATTAGAAAGAGCCCAACAAAACGCATCTCATCCTGTCATTGAAAATTGAAGGCACTGCATCCCCCTATTGGCTTACTAAAAATAGTAAGTCTTCCTGACAACCCAACAAACGAACTCTGTTTGGCCTGTAATTAAATTTGACTAGGCCAAATAACCTCGGGATCTCTTTTGAAGTCCTGGTTAGCCCTCGGGACATACAAGAATGGGCTAACGACAACATACCTCCAAAATGGCTAAGTGGGGGACATTACACCTCATGTGCACTCAACCAATTTTGATGGTTATGGCCTTCAAACCAACCAATATGACAAAGTTGTCAAAATTGCAAGAAAAAGTTGCAATGTTGTCATGACAACATTGACAACTTTTGAGCAACTTTTGCTCTAGAGGGAATTAGACCCTCTAACTTGCTCCAAGGACCACATAGACATATTAAATGACATATATGAACTCCAAAAACCTATTCAACCCTTTAAAAGCCTATTTTGGTCACTTTCTCACATTTTGGAACTAAATCACCTAGTGAGCAACTTTAGGTCTATAGACCCATTTTGGATCCTTCTAGCTTAACCAACCTTACCTAAGGACTAGTCTAGTCCTATTATTGCAATAGTGATGTGGCTAGCATCACTACAAGCGAAAAACAAGGAAATACCTAGGTTTCATGCTTAGCCTACCTAGGTGCTCCTGCACCATCCTCCCCTCCAACAAAGAACTCAAGGTGGATCAGTTTGCAACAGATCTAGAGGTATGCCAACCTTCTTGAACTCTATCTCAGCAACCCATATAGCCTCTGAAATTGGTTTTTCCTTCCATTTGATGAGGTGTTCCATGTACACCTTGTGCCTTGTAGTCTTCTTTACCCTTGAATCTAGTAACTTTTCTGCCTCAAGCTTGGTTACCTTAGGTGTTGCTGTAGGTTTAGTGTCTTCTTGGATACCTGGACTAATCTGAGGTAAGGTACCTTTGAACTCCACCAACTCTTGCACATTGAATATAGGGGATATGCCTAGATCACTTGGGAGCTCTATCTTATAGACATTTGCTCCATATTTAGCCAATATCTTGCAAGGCCCTACCCTCTTCATCTATAGCTTAGTAGGAATACCTTTTTGAAGCCTTGCTTTGTTCAAATGGACCATCACATAGTCCCCAACAGCAAACTAAACATCCTTCTTCTTTTCATCCACCTTGGCTTTGAGCTTTAGAGTGTTGTCTTGAATAGTCTTCTTGACTTTCTCCTGAATCTCCTTCATGGTTTGTACAAAGTCTTCAGCTTGACCACTAATCTGATCCATGTTTCCAAGACACCTTAGTTCACACACACCTCTTGGATGCATGCCATAAACAATTTCAAAAGGACTCTTTCCGGTAGTCCTATTCTTGCTATCATTGTAGGCATATTCCGCTTGTTAGATGATAGCATCCCAAGTCTAACCATACTCCTTAGTTAGGCACCTAAGAAAGTTACCTAAAGTCCTATTAACCACCTCAATTTGACCATCAGTTTGAGGATGGTAAGCTGAACCAAAAGACATGTTAGTGCCAAGCTTTTTCCATAAAGTCTTCCAAAAGTGACTCATGAATTTCAAATCTCGATCCGACACAATGCTTAATGGAAGTCCATGAATCCTTGCAACCTCTTTGAAAAAAAAATGAGCTATATGACTTGCATCATTAGTTGTCTTACATGGAATGAAATGCCTCATTTTACTGAATCTATCAACAACAACATAGATGCTATCATATCCTTGCTTAGTTTTAGGCAAACCTACAACAAAATCCATACTTACACAATCTCATGGCCGGTTGGGAATTGGTAGAGGCTAATAAAGACCTACATTGCTCATTCCGCCTTTTGCCTTCATACACACCATGCATTGCTCCACATACTTGGTTACATCTTTGACCAATTTAGGCCAATAATAGAACCTTTGCACTAGTTCTATTGTCATGCTGATACCAAAATGCCCACTCAAGCTGCCATTATGCTTCTCTTGTATTAGGTTCTCTCTCATGGAACCTCTTGGAACACACAACTGATTACCCTTGAAAAGTAATCCATTTTGCAATGTGAATTTTGAAAATTTGCTACGGCAGTGATTCTCAAAATCAGTACATACCTTGTATGCATCAGCAAAGTCACTGTCTTCTTTATAGAGGTCCTTAAAACACTCTATTCCAATGCTTTGGAGCTGAATCTCTTGAACAGTCAAGACTCTTCTACTTAAGGCATCAACAACCTTATTCAATTGCCCCTTTTTATGCTTTATGGTGAAGATAAAAGCTTGCAAATACTCCATCCATTTCAAGTGCCTGTTACTTAGCTTCTCTTGTGTATTAATATAACTAAGGGCTTGGTTATCAGTAAAAACAACAAACTCTTTAGGCAGCAAATAGTGTCTCCACTTCCTAAGACACTGGACTAAGGCATACAATTCTAGATCATAATGATGAGTATTTCTTCTTGGCTTCATTTAGCTTCTCACTATAGAAGGCAACTGGTCTACCTTCTTGACTCAACACCCCACCCACTGCTAGGCCACTTGCATCACACTCTAAGGTGAACAATTTTTCAAAGCTAGGCAATTATAGGATGGGTTGAGTGACTACTTGCTTCTTCAACATATCAAAGGACTTTTCAGCTTCTAAGGTCCACCTAAACTTAGACTTAACTCCCCCCTTTATGGTATCAAGGGTGCACAAATACCGCTGAAATTTCTAATGAATTTCTTATAAAATTGGGACAATCCATGGAAGCTTCTTACCTCAGTGGTAGTGGTAGGTGTAGGCCAACTTAGGATAGCAGCAACTTTCTCCTTGTCCATCTTCAAGGTTCCTTTAGACACCACAAAGCCTAGATACACCAACTCTTGCTTGAAGAAGTCACACTTCTCAAGGTTGATAGCTAGCTTCTCCTCATTAAGCCTCTTCAAAACCACTTCTAAATGCTTGACATGTTCCTCTTTGATCTTTCTGTAGATGAGGATATCATCCAAGTACACCACCACAAATCTACCTATGAAGTCTTTGAGCACTTCATTCATGAGCCTAATTATAATGAATGTGCTAGGGGCATTGGAAAGACCAAATGGCATCACAAGCCATTCATAAAGACCATCAGTAGTCTTAAATGTTGTCTTCCATTCATCTCCCTCCTTTATTCTGATTTGGTGATACCCACTTTTCAAGTCCAACTTAGTGAAATACATAGCACCTCCTAGACAATCCATCAGATCTTCAATTCTTGGAATAGGAAACCTATACCTGATTGTAATGCGGTTAATGGCCCTTGAGTCAGTACACAACCTCCATTTTCCTCCCTTCTTGGATGCCAAAACCACTGGGACTGCACAAGGACTTATGCTCTTTTGGATCAGACCTTGGTCCATCAACTCTTGGACTTGTCTTGCCACTTCAAGGTTTTGATCTAGAGTGAGCTTATAGGCTGCCTTATTAGGCAAAGATGCACCTGGTACAAAGTCAATTTGATGACTTATAACCCTCCTAGGAGGTAGGGTAGCTGGGGTAACATCACTCACTATATCCTTATACTTTTCAAGCAAAGTTTGGACTTCAACCGGTAAGGGTTCCTTGACTGATTTTTCTTCATTACTGGACTTCAGTATCACTGCAAATCCTTCGCTCTCCTTATGCTTAAGGTCTTTTACAAACTCTTTCTCTCCACATAGCAGCACACTAGGTAATTGGGACTATGGTTCTTCCCCTTCCAACAAAGACTGAATTTTGAAAGTCTTGGCTCCTTTTTTGAATGTTATGGCATTAGCCCTGCCATCATACACCACCTCCCTATCAAATTGCCATGGCCTCCCTAGCAAAAGATGACAAGCATCCATTGGCAAAATATCACACAATAATCGGTCTTTATATCCTGCAATTGAGAAGTCCACCCGTGCTTGCTCATTCACTAGGATGCTTTGCCCTTTGTTAAGCCATGTGACCTTGTAAGGGTTGTCATGAGTTATCTTCTTCAGTTTGAGCTTTGTAACAGCCTCCTCTGATATTACATTATCAGTTGATCCGGAATCAACCACCACCTTGCATACTTTTCCTAGGATCTTGCACTTGATCCTAAACAATGCCCTCCTATGTCTAGGCTCATTAGGAGCTAGTTGCTTGATCAGCACCCTCCTAAACATGAGGTTCTCACTTTTTTCAAACTCAATATGGTCCATATCAGCATCCTCGCAACTTGTATTATCTTCTTGTGCATATGCTAGCCTTTTATCTTGGCTTGAGGAAGAGGGTTTGTCCGGGCACCTATAGGCAGGATGGCCTAGTTGACCACAATTGTAACACTTCATTGTTGCAAAGTAAGAGCTGCTCCTACCTCCTCTACCCCTACTTGATCCTCCTTGATTGCCTCTCCCTCTATTATAACCACCTCTTGAAGAGTGGTCACTAGTTTGCTCCATGGGTTTGCTTTCTCCTTGGTTCTTTTGATCACTACCTTTGCCTTGGTAGCCTCCTCTTTGATTTTTCTGATTTCTGCCTTTGCCTCTATCTTTGAAGTTAGAATCTCCTTTCCTCTTGTTCTTTTCTTCTACCTTCAAAGCTAGTTGATGACATCTTTGGACAATGGTAGGGGCCCATAAGCTAAGCTCCTCTTGAATGTTCCACTTCAAGCCACCGAGATACCTTGCCACGAGTGACTCCTCTTCTTGCTTCTTGGATCTCAAACACAACCTCTGAAATTCTTCAGTATAGAAGGTCACATCAAGATCTTTTTGCTTCAGTCCTTGCCTTTTTTTATGGAGTTGGATTTCAAAGTCTTTAGGTAGGAAGTTCTCCTTGATTTTGCTTGCCATAGCACTCCAATTTACAATTGGATTCTTGCCCATGCTGACTCCTTCATCTTGTAAATACTCCCACCATGTTAACACTGAGCCTCTAAGCCTTGACTTAGCCACCTTAACCTTTTGTGCCTCTGAGATACCCTCACACTCAAAGTGGTTCTCCATACCCTCTAACCAATCCATAACTGCATCAATATCCATCTTACCACTAAAAAGTGGAACTCCTTCCAAGGCTTTACCTCCCAAGGCTATTGCCTTCAAGAGAGGTTCTTCTTACAAGATAGGATCGGGTTCAGGTATGATGTCTTCCTCTGCTACCTTCTTACCCTTCCCATCTTCTTCTTCTTCCCTTTTCTTGGCTTCCTCTGCAACTGCATCCAGTTTTAGCTTCACCCCTTCCAGTGCTTCTTCAAGAAGTTGATTTCTTTTCCTTTGCTCATCAACCTCTTTAGCTAACTCCACGTTAGTCACCATCATGGATTCTCCTACTGATTCTTCAGTAGCTTCAGACATCCACTACTTTTTTCCAACTCTTTAACTCGCTCTAATACCACTCTGATGTAACACCCCAACCTTGCTTCCAAACCCCAAGCTTTCTCGGGACTTCCTTAGGTCATTCACCTAACCCACTAGGGCTTCTACACACCCTATGCTTCCTAGGACCTTGCTCAAGAGATCCTATTCCTTCAATTGGAGGCACACCAACAAAGTAACATCATTGCTCACTAGCCTTCCCCAGTCCACCATCAACCCTCATGTCCACCTAGACCTCCAAGGGTGCTAGCTAGTCATCTATGGTTTCTTTGGACTCCTTCTAACATCCAAGATCCCAAATAATTCTGATTTAATGGGCACATTCAACCCACATGGCTTCAAACACCAAAATGCTCCAAAAAGGCTACTAGGAATTAGCCCTCCTAAATAGCTGGCAACAAGATTTCTTGGAAAACTTCTTAACAATCATACAAACAAATTATATTTATGGATACCCTTTTCGAAGTACCTCAAGATTCTGTAATTTTCCAACCCTCAAACTGTCCGTACAACCAAAGTACAAAATTTGGCTAAAATGAGAGTTTCAAAGGCTTTATCGATGTTGTGATAGAAAACCACCTTAGACACCTTTCCAAGACCTCTCCTTTGGACTGGAGCAAGGTTAGACCTTCTCCTTAATCGCTGTGTGGCCGGATTGAGGCATTTGAACTCTCAATCCTCTCCATAGCTTGTTTTTCGACTATGATCCCTAGCCAAGTTGCATTTGGCTTGCCTAGGGCATCACTTTAAAAGTGCTTGCTGCTATTTTCAAGGGCCCTCCTTCCTGGTACATAATGTAAATGGACCTTAGTTCCAAATCCCAAAATACCAGAGGTTTCCAATGGTGGGAAGTGGCCCTAAGATCCCATTTTTCAATGCAGCCCTGTTCAGGACAGCAAACTGTCTAAAACAAAAATATTTTTTTAAACCACAACAAAATGATTGAAATGATCAAAACAAATTTACACAAAGATTTAAAACAACATTTCAGAACTTTTCCCACACAAATATCAGGCCATAGAATCCACTTCTATTGAAAAATGCTTCAAATGCATAAAACCGACAACAAAACCATGTTCAAAGTCCGTACAAATCCAAAATTCATCAAACCAACTTGTCCAACCTGTACAAATCCGTCCATTTGACCTCACTCAACCAATTTTGATGGTTATGGCCTTCAAACCAACCAATATGACAAAGTTGTCAAAATTGCAAGAAAAAGTTGCAATGTTGTCATGACAACATTGACAACTTTTGAGCAACTTTTGCTCTAGAGGGAATTAGACCCTCTAACTTGCTCCAAGGACCACATAGACATATTAAATGACATATATGAACTCCAAAAACCTATTCAACCCTTTAAAGCCTATTTTGGTCACTTTCTCACATTTTGGACCTAAATCACCTAGTGAGCAACTTTAGCCCTGTAGACCCATTTTGGATCCTTCTAGCTTAACCAACCTTACCTAAGGACTAGTCTAGTCCTATTATTGCACTAGTGATGTGGCTAGCATCACTACAAACCAAAAACAAGGAAATACCTAGGTTTCACGCTTAGCCTACCTAGGTGCTCCTGCACCACTTAGTCTGGACAATTTACAGACTTAGAAAGCCAGATTTGGAATCCATACTTCCCACCCAGGGAAAAAAATGACCCTAGGCTGGACAACTTTCAAGCTTAAAAAAATTTCAAGCTCGCCCTTGGAGGAAAGTCTCCCCTAGTCTTCATTTTTTAGATACTTAAAAATTTATGAGCAAAAATCATCCAAAGTGGTTGATATCCATGCATGTTTAGATTCTGACCTTCAATACTTTGCTTTTTGTTTTCTTAAAATACAAAAGTAAGAAGGGAAATTCATCTTGAGTCCAGATTTTGATCAAAATAAGTAGGGAAATTCGTGTTAAGTCTAGGTTTGGATAAAACAAAAAGTAGGGAATTTCGTGATAAGTCTAGATTTTGATCAAAATTCGTAGGGAATTTCATATGAAGTCCAAAATTTGATCAAAATAAGTAGGGAATTTCATTATAAGCCTAGATTTTGATAAAAATATAAATGGAAATTCATCCTAAGTCCATATTTTGATCAAAATACAAAGGGAAATTCATCATAAGTATTGATTTTGTGAGTTTTTCTAAAGAAAATTTATTTTTTCCTTAGGATTTTGTCTATTTAAGTGTGGAAAATCATTTTTGTAAGGATTTTAAGGCCCTTATGCATGAAATATGCCTTTTATATGGTATATTGGACTAATTGACCAGCCGAAATTTAATACACTTGGGATTTTACAATCAATCCATTATAATATGACCCCAACAAACTTTAATTTTAATGTTCTTGCTTTAAAATCAAAACTTGGCCACTTGATTTTTTTTGTCACCCCTTGGTCTTTAAAGCTCTAAAGCGTCCAAATTAATGCCAAGATTTTCCAAATCTAATTATTATGAGCAAAAAGGGGGGGTCCCCATTTGCAATGGGTTGATTGTAAGAAAATGTCACAACAATGTGTTGATTGTGAACATTGATGCTAATAGTTTAGAATGTGATTGTTATATTTATCGTTTGTAACTTATCCATTGATTTTATTTTAGTCCAATTTGAACTAAAATATGATTGGTGGAATTGTGTGAGGTTTTTCATTGGTTGCAAACTTGCAGGACCCAAAGTGCAATATAGTTTTGTTAGTGAGAGATAGGTAGTTGTGGTCCATGCTTTGTGTCAATGCATTCATTCTAGCTTGTTTATGCACCTTTGAGATATTTGGGTGTCTCTACTTCAAAGGGGAAAAAGAATTGAAATGTTATATTTGTTTTTTTAGCATTACTAATCTTTGGAGATGGAAAAACCTCTTTTCAGCTACTCATGTAGTCCTTAAATCTATGATTCAATCAAGAGAAATCATAAAACTCAGAGTAACTACCTATTTGAAGATGAGTTAAAATTTAACTAAGTTTTACAATGATAGAGCGCAAAAGTTAACTGTAATTACAATAAATGGCCTACGTCACTTTTATAATTAGGACAACTTGACGTGTACAATTTCGAAAGACAAAAGAAATTATTAGTTTTGTTAAAGGGAAAGCTTGTCTTCCTCGAATCCACTAATCTTCCATTTGATAGCTACCTATTTGCAGATAATTTAGGATTTACCTAGCTTTTACAATGATAGAGCCCAAAAAATAAGTTACATAAGTTAACACCAGGTGTGTGGACAGCAACATAAATTCTTTAGCCCATATTTCATCATCATTAGCCTACAAATCCTAATATTTTATAAATCTGATTGTATCCAAATCTGCTTATATTCAAAGTCCTTTTTTGATTTATTTTGTTGCAGATCAAGGAATCATTACCTGAATTTGTTTAGGTGGAAGAATTTTTTTATGAAATGCCAATTGGGGATCGAAGATTTCTTGATGAAGATTCAGCTATAATCATTGTTCGCCTACAACTTCTAATATTTTATAAATCTGATTGTATCCAAATCTGTTTATATTCACAAAGTCCTTTTTTGGTTTATTTTGTTACAGATCATGTAATCATTACCTGAATTTGTTTAGGTGGAAGAAAAGTTTTTTTGAAATGTCAATTGGGGAACGAAGATCTCCTGATGAAGATTCAGCTATAAACATCAGGCCATTAGAACCCGGGAAATATTGTCCCAAGTTATGCCTTAGTAATATAAGTTTTGGAGTAGAGGAAGCCTGTGGCGCAAACAGTGTCTTGATGGGCATTCACAAAACTTTTAAACAGGTGGAACTTGTACATTTTGTCTTTGAAATATCTGAGTCTTAGAAACTTGAGGTTATTTTAATATTGTCATCTGCTTTAGAAGGGTGCATGCTGAGATCCTTGGCTCTTGAACTACATGAGTTGGAAGAGAAGGGTGTTGAAGCTTTTGCATCTCTTGAACTCTCAGAAAAAGCTTGAAAATTTGAAATATATAGATACCAACATTTTTGGAGAAGCTTCTACAGTCATTTGTGAGCTTTTTCCATCTCTTGAAAGGTCCTGAAAGGATTAAGTGTTCGCATTTCTATCACAATGACTCAGAAGATGATGCAACAGAGGTCCTTTCAGTGCTTGTTAAGAAATATATTGCTCTGGAGGATTACGAATTCTCAGGAAGTGAAATAGGTGCCTGCGGTGCTAGTGCTTTAGTAGGAGCTCTGAGCAAGGGCAGCAGGTTGAAAACGCTCAATTTAGCAGATAACATGTTTGGGACAACCGGTGGTGTTGCTCTGAGCCAAGTCATCCGTGGACACCTAGGGTTCACAGAAGTATATTTTAATGCGAAGGAGAAATTTTCATTGTCGAAGGCTTCAAGGATGCCACTCCACCTCTAAGAGTTCTTAAGACTCTAGGAAATGGTATCACTCCAAAAGCACAACTTGCTGACGAAGTTCAATGCAGATTAAACAAACTCAAGGACGATCAATCAATTATAATATGCAAAGCAATTTCGGTAGGTCATGAGTGGCTTGAACTACTTGATTTGATCACTGCTGCTATCACTAGAACTGGGGCTAAGGCTATTACAAACAAACCTGATTTCAGTATTCTTTTTGTTTATGGGAACTTCACTACAAAAAAAGGAACTAAGACTGTCAAAGATGTGCTGAGAAAAGGTACCAAGCGTGAATCTGTACTTGGAGTGCTATATCGATATAAATATGCTGGTCACATGATGTATCAATATAAAGATAAGAGTCTGAGTGATAGTGACACCGAGTTACAGGACAAATTTCAGAAACTGAAGATGAGGTATGACACTGACACTGACACTGACCTGACACCAAGTTACAGCGGTATAGCCTTTACGAGTAATAGCACTGCAGCAGGCTCTGATAACAAAGTAATTTGGAAAAATCTTCAAACACAAGGTTCATTCTTCCTCAACAGAACTCTAGCTTTTTCGCTTCTAATAATCTCGTGCCATACGTCTTTTGTTTCCTTGAGCATATAACCACTGTGCCCTTTCGTCTGATGCACTGAAGTAAATAGCACTGAGTATATTTGTGCACTAGGTAAAATTATCACACATTTCCCAAAATGTTGCTTTCATTGATTTCAATGTTTGTTATTTAGTGTGTATCAACTACAGTTGAATTTTATTTTAAATGGAATTCACATAACTCTACGCAAAGTCTAAATAAATAACACGTTAAGTCCAGATGAATCAATTGATTTCACATACTAAATGTTCAACAAGGAGGGCAGATTTCAAGTGTACAATATGAATGGCCAGTCAGAGAGAGCATGAGTTTTGCACTTATCCTCCATGACAGACACCACAATGACTAGATTACATATCATGATGGTCTGAACAAAAACAAAATAGTAAACAATCAACGACCACGGATACAGGAAAATTGTTGTGTTGGGCAGTCCCAGAGTTAGTAGTGCATTGGTTGACATCACAAAAAATATGAAAACCAGTGCATTTGGAGCAAGCACTCTCATAACAATGAAGAAAGAAATATGTGATCAGCATTCTCTGCTCCAGAGGGTGGATATTAGATAATACTTCTAGCTGCCTTCTGTGGAAGGTAAGAAACCATCTGTATAGATGCTAGTCACTGTGTGGGCTATGGTGGCTTTGGTCAAGAAAAATATTTCAATGAAAGGGAAATATAATATGGAGGAAATTGTAGCCTGTGAGAGTGTGAGATATGAAAGAGAAATAAAATTAAAGTGAAATTCTTTTAATCTTCAGTGAAGAGTGCACGAATCCCACATTTATCCTCCACTGTAGAAACCACACTGGCCAGATTACAGATCATCATGGCCCGAACAACTACAAATCAATGTGTCCCATCTATTTCTCAACCGTTGTGAACCAATTATTTCAATCATTCAGCTTATGTAGTACAACCACACACCTATCTGAATTGTTGTTTTCAGTCTATCAATGCAAATGCAAATATATATTGTACCTATCTAGGAAAAAATAGTTTGGAAGATATGTCGACTAGCCTCACTTTCTAAAAAACATCAAAACATAGCCATTTGGTGATGAATCACCAATACCATAGAAGTCCCTGCATCTCTCTCATACTAATACATCAGAAATAATTTTTATAAATTGAATTCAGTGTTCAGGAACTTGCATTTTTCATTTGAATGCCCTGAAAGAAAATTCTCCAGTCGAGATAGTTGCCATTGTAGTGCATGGCTTAATGGGGTTTATATTACCTACTGTAAGCACTTCTCAAGTAGCTCCCAAATGTGACAGGGAACTGAAGTACCTTTGGTGGGTTGTGCCAAAATGTGAGACAAGGTCAATGTGCATTTTGTGGATGTGACTTGAATGTAAGTAGTATCAAGAATGGTCCTGAGCAGTGGACTAGAAAGCCGAGTCTACAGGAACCAATTTTTTCTCAAGTTTGGAGAGCCAACAAAGTAGGCAGACTTGAGGACTCTATTTCATAATGCAGGTTCCAAAGAAGTAGGTTGACTGGCAAGGATGGGTTTTCAAGCATGATAATGAGGTCAAGAGCCAAAGTTAGCATGTTTCTACTGCAAGATCCAGGTGAATGAGGGTGCAGAGCTTCTTTACCACTGATCTTGGCCAGCTTGTAAAATCCGATGGCACAAACAGTTGAACTATAAATAATGAAAACATAATGGAATCCCCTTGCAAACTTTAGAAATAGTTGTGCTTGGCTTGATCGTGACATTTGAAAACATCACCTAATGCTTCCCTTTATATACATAACACTGTGTGCTGACCAGTAAGGCTGGTAAATAAGAAGTCTGTGTGAGTGAAAGGGAAGAGCTACTGAGTTATCTGTGGGGTCTTAAGTGTGACTAGGATGTGTGTGATTTATGTATCTTTTGATTGCCCTAGATGTCAAGATCCCACTGTAAGGTGTCTGATATATGTGTGATTTGTTAATTTTCTCGACGCCCTAGGCTGCAACAGAGTCACTTCCATCAGCACTTGAATTAATAGAGAAATATGATGGTCTACGATCCCAAATTACATTAGATTTTGAGTATAATAAGGAATTCAATGGAAATCACTTAAAATCTCAGCTCCAATACACAAATAATGATATAAACTGTCTGATTTAACTTGTTAACGCAACAGATTTATTTACCTGGACCAAAATGACCTAAATTTGGGATAGAGTTCTCAACTAACACAGACATCAATTTCTCATTGATTCATCAAATTCTGGATTACAATGTAAAGTGAGAGGATCCTTTTCTTTGCAGGTATAGTTCTAGATTTTGCCTCTTTAGTGGTTAGGTACTCAAGTGCAGACTGTGAGATCTAAAACATGACATTATTTATCAGTAGTCTTCTGCAGAAGCACCCAGCCAGATGTGTGATATGAGATATAACTCTTCCAACGTGAAATGATGCCCACTAATACGAATAGAATTATGCTGAGCAAACATTTACTCAAGGACTCGCCCAGCTTAGTTGTCTAAGTAAAATATTCCTGTATTGACCTAGAATTAGTTGGATGACGGATACTTAGCCCACACCATGCATTAGGGCTTCTCTCCTCACTTAGTAATCAATAATGACTAGTGCCTACCTGCAAATGATGTGCCAATCTGTTCTTCAGAATGTGTTAGGGATTGAGTCAACTTGAAGAGGGCAGATTGTGTGGAGAAAACACAGCACCCAAAAATCCTGAAAATTGGATGCAAAATGCCAATTAGTCCACCTGTGATTCCCAATCCGAAATCGCCAATGAAAGGAGAGGTTAGGGATTAGGTCCTATCCTCTTGTTTAGACAATTTAAGAGGGGTTCCATCCTCCTGAATCATAGGTTGCAGCCAAGGGGTTATTCCTTGATGCAACTTTGTCTGTAAAAGGTCCAATTCCAAGAGAAAAAGGAAATTTTATGCCTTGCGTCAAATAAATCCTTCACCACAGTTTATCATGCAATTTGGCGCACATGAGACCCAAAAGTGGCCCCAAATTTGAAATTTATCTATGATAATTATATTATTTATTATACAGGTTAGTGCTAAGGAACACTGCACTTTTGATTATTAATAATATTAGAGATTTCTCACAAAAAGGGACATTATAGTCTTTTCCATTGGAAAAGTCATCATTGATGTCAAATAAGAAGCAATATTGTCATAAGGAATATACCAAAATGGATTTCCAGCTTACAAAAGAGAAAGCTCTCCGTATTATCTTTATAGATGAGGTTGATGTTAAAGAATGAAGAAAGGAGATATATGCGCTTATAAAGAACAATCCTATAATGATAAAATATGATAATTTAAAATACAAACAAAATGTTAAAATACTTCATTAATGGCATCAATTCGTATTAAGGAGGCACACATGATTGAGAGAGTGCCTTAGCATAAATGGTTGTTAAGCAATAAACAGCAGCGACAACATTTTTTAAAGGCAGTGTTTTGATTAGTAGCAAAGATTAATGTAGCACTATACATAAGAGAAACAATTAAGGAGAAGTCTGAAAGGCAGTGATAACATGACAATAATTGTTAAAGGCTATGATCATTCAAAAGAGATGCCTTTCTAGATGGAGGCGTGAAGATATAAATGACATTTGAAAATCATTGTTAGAGTGAGCAGTATGTGCAAGTTTAACAAGACATACATGTTGATGTCAATTTTGTACCACTACATAACATATAGCAATTGAATACTTGATATAGAATACCAAACACTCAATCCCTCTCTTGAAAAGTAAATACTCATGAAGAACATGAGAAAACTCCAAGATTTCTTACACTTGTGGATACTAACTCAGTTATATTAATGTGATTTGCTGGTTAATCGCGTAGGCAGGCTTATGTTATTCATTCAAAGATAACTTGGTGGTACGTCGTTTTGCTTGACTTGTTCCTTTTCTTCTTGATCACTTTCACTTTCAACTACTCCTACCACTAATTGCTTACCGTTCTACTACTACTCCTATGAATGAAGAAATTAGTAAATGGATGAGGATCCTGTTGGTTCTCAAAACCGCAAATTGGAATCCTACGAGCCTTGCCTGCTCGATGCTAGGATATCCAACCGGTTAAGGCCAACTTGACGAGATCGATCAATGTAATCCAAATCCCCTGCACTTCAAGCCCTGCAAAACCGAGGCAGGTGTACCTGATCTTGGACAACAACCTTAAATCCAAGATGCTTATAGCAGATTAGTTAGAACGTGAATACAACAAAAGCTTTCAAAATGGCAAAGAATTGTTGAAAACTTCAAACTTTGCAATTTGTGAATAAATGATTGTATAAGTGTGATAATGTTTTAAATAAAGAATAAATGCAACAAATGAATATATTAATTCCTCAAAGGAAAGAAACGAAACAGTTGCCAACATATGGATTATAAATCAGGAGTAAAAGTCCAGTGCTTAATTAAATGGGCAATCAGGGTCAATATTATAAGTTAAGACGTACAACTTTATAAAGTTTAATATATTTAAACTATAAACAAATTTAATAATTTTGACACGATGGATCAATTATATAAACACAATTTAAACTAGTCTAAAATGCACTTTAACTCCTGCGGAGACAAATTAGACATAAATACGAAAACATTTAAATATTTCACAATATTTATGTTTATCTAATTTAAAATGCAATAATGACCCAGTCCACTTATTCGAATATTAAAATATTTATAGAAAATAATAAAAAACATTTATAAAGGACACAACTTATTAAAAATAAATTAGAACTCCAAAAATTTCAAGTAAATAATAATGCCGGAAATAGAATCACAATAAAGACATTCCTTACAGATGATCCATCTATTGCGAATATATCCGGATCACACAAAATCCACCCAATAACTCAAATCCAGGGGCTTAGTTCGAAAATTCATCTCTCCGCCAATCAAAGAATACGATATATCATAAGTGCATAACATAAATATAAATTTTTCCTTTTGTATATGGAAGATAGATTGCTTTTTAAAAATGAATTGACCATATACTTATAGACTATGAAAAGGTGCGAGTTAAATAACACCATCACTCCAACACCTGATCCTTATAACTACCCGATAATGTAAAAGAATTAAGGATATAAAATGTCCTTAATATAATTTTACATATATGATAAAACCCTAAGCACATACGATATATCACATAAGCGATGATAACACCTGTATATCTCTTCTTCGAATTCAATGTTTTCCTCATATGCATTGGATGTTGAACTCTATCATCCATCTGTTACATATTCAAGAAAATATCCCGCGGGTATGCACTCTCCTGGTGTTTGGATAGTGGTCGCATAAAGGTTCTTCTTCCATTATTTTAGATATCTGCGATTTCACTAGCGCAGCACTTGAGAATCAATTTCACCATTTGCGTCTACAAATAGTCCGATGTGTCCTCAATATGACTACGTCTGGAGCCTGGTCGATGTTCAGGAAGTGCGATGAAGGTTCCTGAAATCTCATACAAGCCCTCGTTTCACATGTATTCTCTTTGCTTTGATGGTAACTCAACCGTCCATATCTCGGCACTCCAATAGTTCCAACAAAATCCAATTCATCTTTAGGTCTTTTGCCAACCTCCCCACTTTCACTCGCGTATGTGCTTCCTAACCCTGCAATAGGCACGCCAAACATTAGATATGACCAAAATTAGAGAAAAATACATCTTGCCTACCTCAAATAGATTGCAAAATGATGAATACACCCGTCTCCTTGCTTTTACAAGTTGGATACATCCTACAGTGTTCCTCAGATCAAACTCCTCAGTACCACACACTTCAAGCCTGCAAGCCTGTTCTCTTCATCATTGTCAAACAATCTATGCAAGAACTCCTTCGGCACGATTCTGAAAACAAAGCTACAGACCAATGGATCCATTTATTTAGCTGCTCAAATAATCATTACTAGATATATAGAATTTTTGAAGGACAGAGCTAAACTTGATGGGAAAGCCTGAAATGCATTAGTACTAAGAACATGCTAGAAGGAAAGAACTGAGACAAAAACATATTCATGTTCCTGTGAATGGAATTGCCCTTGATGCAATAGATCGATGCTTCTCACACCACAGTTGATTTTTGCATTCTGTATCACTTGCAATACACACATTGAATTGAGAATGAATAGATCCTAAGCAAAATAACAACACCTGTAATACTTGTTTCTAAAAGATCAGAATTTCCAATTCTACCTGTACTGAAAATCCTGTGTCTGCACTTTCAATTGCAACTCGATAACCACAACTTTATAACACCACTTGCTTCAACGTCACTGCTTGACTTCTAATTATTTGCTCCTCTAATGAAATGGATTCCTGTTGTTCGTGTTTGGGGAATGAATTTATGTATTTCGATTTCAATTTATGCTCTCTTCTTGCATTGATTGAATGCCCTTATCAGACCCATTAACTATCACTGAATATATTGAATGTGGCATAGACTTAAATACAAGTGTATGCTGTCCAGGTGCTCATTACGTTGTTATAACGTTCCTTCATCTTTCTTATGCTTGTAATGAGCTTTATATGTTGCTCAGGCATAACAACTTTAACAGCCTCAAGACCACATTTTCGTATCAGCATTTCAAGCAGCAACTTGATCTTTGCTTTGAATGGAGTTTTTGAGTCATCTGACCAAAGCAGTAAACCCTTTACAATACACTTGATATGCTTTTGCAATTCCTCTCGTTAGTCCCAATGTTGCTTTGATAACTTCTTTGTTATTACTTTGCAAAAGCATATACACGGATGGAAGTAAGTTGGGCACTGTCAAACAGAGATTAGAGAACTCATAAATCAGTCTTGCTAGCCTAGTTATTGCTGCACTCATCATATGTGATGTACTGCCAGCCAGACACCCAAGCACCATGTTAAAGACTGATGCAGCTTCTCCTTTGAACCTCCATTCTCGGAGTCCTCCAGATAGTAACCAAGCTCGAGTTCCTGTCTTTTTATTTGACTCCTTTATAGCAAGGAGTATTTCAGTAAGGAAATGCTCAACACCTTTATTTTTCTTCTCTTCAGCAGTCATTGAAATATGAATAATTAAGTAGTACAAACAATCAAGCCAATGTCACCTTGCAGAAAAATGGCAAGATGCCATTGTCGTGACCAGAAGATCAAATATCTCAACAAAATTATTTGTAAAAAAATCTGTGTTCCCTCAAAATGTTCGCAAAAACCTTATAGGCTTTCTTCTAGACCATTCCCTCATTATCCTGCAACACTGGCTTTGTTGCAATAAATAGCATACTAACATATTCAGCATCTAAACCTTCAAGAAGAGATACTGCAAGATTCAAAAGTTGAGCCCTTGTTGAGGTGACATTGTCAACACCATTTGAACAATCCATCGGCATGGAAGATGATGTTCTTGCTTGCACAGATCTAGCTGCTTCTTGTGTTACTTTGAAAGGCTTTTGCATAGCAGTGATAAAGAAGTCTTTGATTAGGGACTTATCAGATATAGAAGCGATGTCAATAATGGTAGACCAAATAAATGGCTAAAATTCTTGAATTTTAGGGCTCCATCAGATCCAACCAAATGAAAGCTTGCTAACGGCACTACCTCCATTGGTGCAATGATTCTAAGGGATACTCTTAGGATTTTCACACTAACACCTATCTTCCAACCCAACTTGAAGTACAACCAGAAAGATGAAATGCAAGTAGAACTTGGGAGTGATCGGACTAGGTTACCACACAAGGCTTCCTAACTAGTTGCTAGGATGCTAGTGGCCTAGTATATAGATCCCTATCAAACATTCACCAACATCATCATACAACTAGCTATCTACTTCTACTCTAACAACATGAAATGAAATCCTACTTTAATTTGATAGATGAGAAGAAACATGCAAATACACCAAAATGATCATGTATATCCACCATGCAAACCACAACAATGAATAAAGAACAATTTTGATAGTATTTTGGCAACAATTCTCCAACGTAACTCTCCTTTACAAATGAAAACAAAATGGCCTTATATAGAGGCTCAAAATTACAATAAGTGGCCAAGATTAAACCTTACAAACCCTAATTAGGGTTACCATCATTCAACCAATTACATGAGGGCACCAACTTTGTGGGCCAATGAGAAAATTACAATAATTTGTCAGCCAATGAGAACATAGGACACTTGGCATGATCTGATTGCATGCACAAGAAATTGCCACCTCATCAAACTTATCTTATAAATTTATTTAATCTTTTAGATGAGGTGAAGCCTTGGATGCTTGAGCTCATCCTTAGAAACTTTCTCATCACCACTTGAACTTGCTTGTACCTAATGTCCTGACCTTGAAAGGGTGAGGTCTCCATGCTCTTGGGGTAATCTTGCCTTGGCCTCGGTGGCTTGCCCAGATGTGAACCTCCTTGCAATTTGAGAGTCTTGCTCTTGGCCACCACCCTGAAATTGAACTTGACCTCTTTCAACCTTTCGTCTCACTTTCCTCCTTCATTATCCTTGCCTTCTTTAACCTTCCTAGTCTTTTCTAACCTTCCTATTCGAATTTGGTTTGCATGAATAGCCAAGCCTTGCCTAGCCTCAAATATTTTCAAATCACTTCCTCCAAATTTGCTCTTCCTTGAAATTCACTCTTCCTTGAGATTGACTCTTCAATTTTCACGGCCTCTAAATCAAATAAAAGAGGTAGGACCCCATATAGAATTGCTTTTGATTTTGCACTGTCCTAAGTTGCAACTCTAAATTTTCATTTATAATTCTAGCCCAATCAAATTTTGTCTTTCCATTTTCAATTTCATCAATAAAATAGTACATCCAATTCTCGAATTGCATACCTTGAGCCATGCACATGATTCAGCTGAGAAGCACAATAAGGTCGCCATACTCTGATTTGAAATTTGACTTGGTAAGCTTTGACGACTTGGTAACTCCCTTCTTGTCTTCGTGTAACTTTTAGATGAATGAAGTAGGCATCCTAATTATCCTAAAAGAACTTGGTTGTTTGATCCATCATTACCACTGTCATGCCTTTATGCTGAGAAATATTGAATACTTTTTCGATCACTTGTCCGCTGAGGTTAGCCAACACTCTCTTCCCTTCATCAAAAACAATGGACTTGGTCACAATATCAAATCGGGATGCACACTCCATTACCTATTCTGGACAAGGCAAGGTAGGAGGAAAAGCCGCCGCGTGTACAATTTCACTCTTGTAGATCTTCTTCGCCATGGGGGATTGTCCTTCCTTCAATCTATCCTTCAACTGTACCATGTTCACCATGCCGATATTGGTGTCACTTATTCACCTCACTTTCGAGAAGGTGGTCTTAGGCATCATGTCTTCCTTGTCTTTTTTGGTATTCATTCCCTTTGGATTCTTGCTTGTACTAACATCCACCATCCTAAACACTTATTTCTACCCCTTCATTCTAAATGATATGGACTACACTTATCAATCTCCAAACTTCTTTCTATCAATGAAATCTAGCTTATTTCTGCCTCTCCAAATCCTATCTCTACACTTATCAATCTCCAAACTTCAATCCTAGGGGTAGGACTACCACTTATTTCTGCCTCTTCGTTACCTTAGGATAGACTATACTTATATCTCCCAACTTCAATCCTAGGGTGGTCTAGCTTATTTCTGCCTCTCCAAGTGTCCTATCATGAAATCTACACTTATATCTCCCAACTTCAGCCTATCAATGAAATGATGAAGTGGTGGATGAAAAGTGCAAGAAGAAGATAAGGGAAACGAACCAAGCAAGAACAAGGAATAAAATCCGCCTTTAAAACCAATCTTCACCTCAAAAGATAAACGAAAAATCTTAGCTTAAATCTGTCTTCTACCAACAATTAGGCATCTTCAAATTCAGATCTGATCTCAGAAATTTCAGTCCTCCTTGCAAAATGTGATGCCCTAGTGAATGAATTCCTTGCAAAAATCTACTCCTTTCATCAAATTTCAACCTCCTTGCCAAAATCGCCCAACTTTAAGGAAAATCGCTGCCCTAGGGCAAAAAAGTCTGCTCCAAATCAGAATTTTGACCTCCTAAATTTGCCCACAATTGCAAAAACTCAGATCTCAAATCGCCTTGCCTCTCCACCAAACAAAATCGCCATGGCTGGAGGAAGAATTGCTGCACTAGGTGGAAAATCAGACCCCAAAAATCGCTGCCAATCTTGCAAAAATTAGATCTTCTCCAAATTCGCCTTAGGGCAGAAATCGCCCATCTCCAAGGTAGAGATTGTTGCTCAAAAAAAATCAGACCACCAAAAATCGCTGACAAGGAGAAATTCACCCAGCTGGAGGAAAATCGCTCAACCAAGCAAGAGGAGTGGAAATGAATGAGGAATTAAGAAGGGAGTAGCCCCTTCTTATATCCTCCTATTGACCTCCAGAGTATGCCAACCTACCTAGAGGGAAACAAAAACTTAAGTTAGACCCCCCAAAATGGCCCCATTTTAAATAAAACATGTAAATAAGTAAGCCCCATAGTGAAATTGACCCTTTTAATTGTCAGTTTGACCCAGAATTGCAAAATACAAATAAGGTAAACCTAGGAGATGTCAAAATTTTCATTTAACAACATTTTGGCAATTAAAATATCATTAAAATCGAATCTAAAAACCAAAAAATCAATTTTCAATTCCAAATTACCAATTTCCTTTAACATTTCTAAAATCCTCTAAGCAAAATTTCAACCAAATTATTAAGATTTTGCAATTTAATCAAATTTCAATTTTGCAATACACTTTCAATTTTTTAACAAAATAAATCCTTTTCGTGGCAATCAAAATTCAAACTCTAAATTCAATTTCACCTTCAAAAATTCCTTTTCACCAAAAAAATTCAAGATTTTCCAAAACAACTAAGTCCACAAATTTATTTTGAAAATGCTCAAGCTTATACAATTATATCAAATTTTCAAAAATCCATCTAAGTCCAAAATTTGCAAATTTGTCCTGCCAAATATTATTTTAACCATCGAAAAAATGTTGTTGCTGAATTTTGTTTGCCCTAAGAACAAAATTACATGTTCCGGAAAATCAAGTTTAGCGCCAGGTAAAAATAAACCAAATCCCTCCTAGAGATCAAGACGTCCAAGGTGTAAAATTACCAATTTGAAACATCTGGACAACTTTGAAAATTCACTAAGGCAAACAAAGACTTACAACACCCACGAAAATTGCCAACGCCTGCTCGAAAAAGGGGGGGTCCCCAAAGTTTTGGGGCGATGGTGTGAAAACTTCACAACATCTAGCATCAACCCAAAGAAATGTTCCTAAACATTTCAAGAATAAAGTAACTTAGAACAGAGAATCTCAGGACGACCTATCCAAAAATCCACTTAAGGACAAGCACTCAACAAAGGAAAGAACTCTCAAGTTGAACCTAAGCACCTTGACCATAAGTTACTCACGTGTGTGAAAATGATGTATTCCCCGCTCAACAAGAACTTGATAATCTCTCAAATGCATTAAACTTAGCTATTGTAATATACTTACTTCAAAAGCAACCTAGATAGAGCCCTGCTGCTAGTCAAGCGTCTATAGCCCTGACGAAGTTATCGTTGTGGCACCACAATCATGGTTCTACCTTTAGTGATTACTTTTATAGCACCGGTAGAGATGATTGCACACCCTTGAGCCAAATTTCATCTTTATTTTCACTTTGACTTTGCCTTTTCTTTTGCATAAATTCTCATATTTCTCTTTTGTCATGATATTCTCTTTTTTCTCAATCTTTTGTTTGGCTTGCAAGCAATGAAGCCTGCAAAGGGTTTGGAAGACCACAATGGCACTAAAGTAGGTGTATGATTCTCAGTAAGTTCAACTTCTCTTCAAAACACCAAGAGCTCGAAGCAATTACGTGTGAGTAGAATGTTGTAACCATGCCAAAAGTAACTTAAGAACCTCTATTGAGTTTGACCAAAATTTAGTACAAGTCCTACCATAGACTAATGACTAAGCACACCCTTTAATCTCTAAACCTTGTCAAATGTATCCAAGAAATGAACAAGACAGACTCTGTTTTGTCACCGAAGATGCAAAATCTACACACCTCACCCATGAGTGATAACATGGACCCCCTTTGCACTTACAAAGCTCCTAAACCAAAACTGCTCTCCAACTGAGGGAAGGCAAAAAATCTAAAGTCAAATGACTTGCTGCAAATTGAATTCGAGCTCCCTCACAACACCTAAACTAAACAACTGAAAGAAAACTACTCTAACCAACTAAAAGGGAAACTACTCTAACCTTTGGGACAAATGGTCCAAAACAAACTCCACTCTAACTATGTACAAGACTCTAAAGGGACAACACTAACTGATCTAATATATACATTGTATCTAACAATGTTTTTCAGTATGTTCAAAAGTAACAAGGTTTGGGTGATAGTTCTCAATCTCGCAAACTCATCCTTATACTCTGAAAAAAAATTGGTCACCTCAAACTCAACCTCAAGAAAATTATAATGCAAGATCAACAATTGACGAAATTCATTAGGACCATGATCAAACCACAAACAAGTTTTCTCTCCAAAATTTCCAAAATCAAAATAACAACTTTTACAACTTTGAACATTAAGAGTTGGGAAAGAAACAACCTGGCATGATTCAAATTCAAATGGAACCTGCAAATTCTCCATGGCCTCAGGAGGTCAAAGTTGGTGGTGGACCATCCCAATAGCATCACCACCAAACCCGTAAGTGATCAAGGCAAGGTCAGTCGTGAAGGCCTTGAAACATCTTCCTAGGGGGCTTGTCCTTATGAAACATGAACCATGCATCCTTGTGAATCTCCTCAAGTGTATCCTCAAAAATCAAGGATTCCTTGATATTCACCCCATCAAACACCTCTCCAAATTGCTCGAACACAATATCCAACTATAGCATCAACCCAAACTGTTCTTTGTTTTCCCTTTCTATGGGAGCAACTTGATCACCACTTAACAATCCTTGCATATCCTCACCAATAGGAGCTTCATCATCTAGTATGTAATTCCCATTCGAACTCTCTTTAGGAACATCTTGCAATTCTTTATATAAACTCTCACCAAACTTAGCACCTTCAAGACTGATAGGAGAACCATCATACATCTTTGTGAGCTGCCCATCAACTTCCATTTCAAGTGGCAAATTTTTCGAGCTCAAAGTTGATGGTGAATCATGCCACATGCAACAACTTGATCAGCTTGAAAGGCTTTGGGCAGTGACTCCTTTTGTATTTCTTCCATAGGATCTTCAAGCATCCCCCCAAAGAATGTAGTGGAGATAACGCCTTGTATTGGTTTATCAAATTTTTCCTCATATTTGAACTCTCTTGTGATATCTTGTAATTCCGTGTTCAACTCACCCACTTGATTATCTTCCTCTTTAAGGATATTCGAAACTTCTTGCAACCCATCCTCAAGAGTCACCCCTTGAATTATGCATGAAGGCTCACCAAAAAATTCGTTTTCGTCCACCTTTCGATGTTCCATTTGTAGTTCTTCATGTGCCCTCACATATTGACCTTTTCCTAGCACCCTTTCTCTCTCTTGGATAAATTCAATTGTTTCCTCGATTTTCTTGTCAACCTCTCCACCTTGTGATATAAATTGTAAAGGTTCATCCACTTGGTTATCTTGAACATTAGAATCAACCATATCATCTTGATATATCTTGCCCTCTTCATTCTTTGGTGTCCAACTTAAAAGCTGAAAGAAATCCTTACCACCCCCCACTGATATTTCCTCATACCAACCCAATCGAAACTTAACCAAGTCAATGGTGTCTTGGCAAGATGGGCAAGTAGATTTTGAATGTGAGAGACTGTGTACACTGCACCAAGAACTTCTTCCATATATGTTTTTTGGTTCCCTATTGATATCTTCTTTGAAAACAAGAAAATCTTCCTCCAAATTGACAAGGATCACAAGCTCATGTACTTGTGAAAAAGAAAATTTTCCTCTTAATGCCAAGTCCACTCTCAAGAGAAACACCAAACAATTCATCTCCTCATGATATGTAGTACCATGTATCCTACACTTCCCTAATGCTGCAAGTTGAGACAAATCCCATGGAGGTAACCTTTTGTTCAAATCAAACCAAATGGAAAGAACGTTTGCTTGCCTATCCATAGAGAAACCTTTCTTTTTTTAAATTTTTTTATGTATTTTATTTATTTTATTTGTTTAGATTTTCACATTAAAAAAGATCTCTCATCTCAAATCTAACTTTGAAAGCTCATTCCTCCTCAATCTCTGCTCTGAATTTCCAAGTTGATCCAAGAATGAAAGTCATTCATGCCCTCCTTCTAGCGCCAAATAATGTTGATGGCACGACGATGGAGGGTATGTCCACCAATAACACTCAGATTTTCCCAAGAATGAATTTAAGTTCAAGCCCTCCTTCTAGCACCAAATAATGTTGATGTCAGTTTTGTACCACTACATAACATAAAACAATTGAATACTTGATATAGAATACCAAACACTCAATCCCTGTCTTGAAAAGAAAATACTCATGAAGAACATGAGAAAACTCCAAGGTTCCTTACACTTGTGGATACTAACTCAGTTATATTAATGTGATTTGCTGGTTAATCACGTAAGCGGGCTTACATTATTTATTCGAAGACAACTTGGAGGTACTTCGCTTTGCTTGACTTGTTCCTTTTCTCCCTGATCACTTTCACTTTCAAAAACACCTACCACTACTTGCCTATTGTTCTACTATTACTCCTATGAATGAAGAAATTAGTAAATGGACGAGGATCCAACCAAATGAAAGCTTGCCAGCGGCGCTACCTCCATTGGTGCAATTGTTCTAAGGGATACTCTTAGGATTTTCACACTAACACCTATCTTCCAACCCAACTTGAAGTACAACCAGAAAGATGAAATGCAAGTAGAACTTGGGAGTAATTAGACTAGATTACCACTCAAGGCTTCCTAACCAGCCACTAGGATGCTAGTGGCCTAGTATATAGATCCCTATCAAACATTCACTAACATCATCATACAACTAGCCATCTACTTCTACACTCTAACAACATGAAATGAAATCCTCCTTTAATTTGAGACATGAGAAGAAACATGCAAATATACCAAAATGATCACGTATATCCACCATGCAAGCCACAACAATGAATAAAGAACAATTTTGATAGTATTTTGGCAACAATTCTCCAACGTAACTCTCCTTTACAAATGAAAACAAAATGGCCTTATATAGAGGCTCAAAATTACAATAAGTGGCCAAGATTAAACCTTACAAACCCTAATTAGGGTTACCATCATTCAACTAATTACATGAGGGCACCAACTTTGTGGGCCAATGAGAAAATTACAATAATTTGTCAGCCAATGAGAACATAGGACACTTGGCATGATCTGATTGCATGCACAGGAAATTGCCACCTCATCAACCTTATCTTATAAATTTATTTAATCTTTGAGATGAGTTGAAGCCTTGGATGCTTGAGCTCGTCCTTAGAAACTTTCTCATCACCACTTGAACTTGCTTGTACCTGATGTCCTGACCTTGAAACGTTGAGGTCTCCATGCACTTGGGGTAATCTTGCCTAGACATGAACCTCCTTGCAATTTGAGAGTCTTACTCTTGGCCACCACCCTGAAATCAAACTTAACCTCTTTCAACCTTTCGTCTCACTTTCCTCCTTCATTATCCTTTCCTTCCTTAACCTTCCGGGCCTTTTCTAACCTTCCTATTCAAATTTGGTTTGCATGAATAGCCAAGCCTCCAACAATACCTCACAAAGGGGGGGTCCCCAAAGGTTTGGGGCGATGGTGTGAAAACCTCACAACAATACCTGATATCAGCAAGCCAATGAGAAGGCGAATGTGGATTGAAAGGCATATATCATTTACACGAAGCAAATGAAGACAAAAGTTTAGGAAGATTATTTGCAAATTAAATGAGGTGATTCTGAGGGGTTATGATAGATATGTTAGTTAAAGACATGACTATTCAAATGGTTGTATCTATTTCAAAGAGTTGCATCCATTCATAGAATTATATCTTAAGGCAGATCATCCAAGTGGATATAAATTACAAATAAGATAAATAATATAATAATGTATACACAGAAGACTAGATCATTGAAAAGAAGCAGATATAAGGCATATGTTTATCATGAGGCTTTAAAAGTGTTGAATAAGAAGATATAAAAGGGTGTACTAGGAAAAGAGTATGAAGTGGTGTGCTATTTAGTAAGAGTTTTCTTTTTTCCAAATAGACTTCTCCCATTATGACATCATTGAAAATATAAAAGGTATTTGAGAAGTGATCAAATAGGTCTTAACACAACAAACAAGCATACCAAATGCACCAGCAAATAAAAATAAAATTATAAGAGAGTAAATGCAAAAATCAAGGATAGAGGAGAGAATGTACAAGAGATTTCAAGATAGAATTGAGAAGAGTTCTGAGGCAAAAGAATTTATGGCAAGCTTGCGAAGACAAGTACATAAAATTTTAAAGAAGTTTATTTAGAAAAGATCTAAGAGCAGATTATGACTATGAGATATATGTGACATACATCTAAAAGAGATCAATTGTCCATCATTTGTTGAAGAAGAGACATTCAAAAGGTGGAATCATGTGTCGGAAGTTGATGCTTCCTAAAGGAGACACTGGTGTCTCTCTAGTAGGTTGGTGCCTTCAAATTCAGAAGTGGAAGTTGGTGCTCACAAATATAATGGTGCATTGGTTTCTACGAATCTTTGCTATGGGAATTGGAATCTCTTGTAATTTGTCACCTACAAAGTTGTAAGAATGATTCTTTTAAAAGCATACAGTGCTGTGGTTTTCTCCCCTAAGGGTTTCCACGTAAATCATGGTTTTTAACTTCTGTAATTGTTGCAGCTAATGTTGTTACTATGAAAATGATATGCTTATGATATTAAGGTTGAAAAAGTAAAAGTTTTTTGTTACACTGAATCATTCTCACACCCCCCGACCCCCAATGCCCTCCCAAATCCCCCCACCCTATTCATCACTTTCTTCCCCAAAATGCATACCTTAAAGCAATGATAAATTAAGGAGCTTGACTTGTATCATGTCAACATCATGAATCTCGTTAGCTTTTCTACACCTATCACCTTGAAACAACTTAAAGCAAATAAAGTCATCGGTGCATCAATACCATTGAGTCACAAAGAGGAATCATGTTGCGCTGCTCAAACATCTAAAAAGTAGTGAAAAAAGAATGCAATGTAAGGACTTATTCATTAAACATTTACAAATCATCAAGGAGTGACCAATTACGCCCAACTTCAGTCCATTAGGATAGTTAAGCATTATGATTGATTACACCTCTTTTTCTTTTTTTTTTTATGATCAAAAAAGGTAGAAATGTGCAAACTAGGTAAATGGATGCAAAATTGACAATAATCAGCATAATGAAAAATACATATAAAATTGTGAATCAGAATATGAACTTAAATATGGAAATGAGATACAGAAAGGAAACTATTGCAGAAATCTGGGCTCAAATATTCCGCTCGATAGAGTCATGTTCCCAAGACCTAGGAGCTTCTCTTTTCTCCTTGGACGGACTGTCTTGCCAGACGGGGTTATTAACACGCAGTGTAGGGGCTTCTTTCGGCTCTATGATATTTATGTGAACATAGTTGGTTACCGGCAGATTTCCTGGGATAAAAAGTATCATATTCATTCTAAGCAAGGAACATCATTCCCATAGCTATCTTTTCTCTCCCACGGAGGAGATTGGGTAGCAAAAAAAATTTCGAAAGGTAGTCTAACCAGCACTTCATGTGCCTTGCGGGACTAAGGGGGAAACTAATAAGAAAAAGTAGTTATTGCATGGAATCAGCAGGCAAGCGGAAGCCATGGAAGAGTCAGCTAACGGCAAATATGGAAAAGAATTCAAAGGTTTTGGCATCGGGGATTCGCATTGCAGGCCCCTCCGATTCCAATAGCAAGAAGCAGAAGACCAAGGAGGAACTCACTTATCTCACCGTCCAGTTCGAGAGTCTTAGTGGAAGCGAATGCCGGAGGTGGTGGCAGGAGACCTCGGAGGCAGACTAGATTAAGTAGATTCTGATGCGGGCACAAGTACATTGGGCCATCCAGCTTCCCATTTTCTCCATCCATTTGTTCGAATCAGTATTGCGTACCATGATAAAGACATATAGCCCGCGGAGCAAAACAAGTACATTCATGTACAAGCAGCAGCAGATGACGGTGTCCTTTAAACCTAGGGATTCACTAGGGTTTTCGCCATCCCTGGCCCAGATGGTAAGAAAGTGGAGATCAAGAACCATAAACTCTCACGGGAATGGAAGGAGCATTGGATAGATCTAGTGCGCCGAGATCTCACACCCGTGGAGAGGGATGCAGCGGTTCAGGGGTCAAAGTGCAGAGGGCTTCGCAGCAACTTTATTCGGGAGGGTCACTGGCGGTGCATCATGGACGTCATCAAGAGCAGGTTGACAGGTGCCACTTGAGCTTCATATATAGCATTGCCGCAGGTTGTGTTTATGAATGGTATCATGCAGGGAGTGGTATATGATTGGGCCTCAGTCCTGGCTGACAAGATGGAGGAATTTATGACCCTTCAACAGAGAACTTTTTTTATGCCGCACCATACCATCGGGCTGTTTCTGGAGGCTGCAGCCATCCAGATTCCACTGGATGATTTTGAGGCTCCTCCAAGGGGCAAGTTGGCAAACGGGGAGCCTCCCATATTCTATTGGCGACAATTGGATACAAGAGGATCAGCAGCAGGCCATAAGAAAGTACTCCGCAGACTGGATGCTTCCGGAGAGATAGATAGCGGACGGGAGGGCACTTCCGTGAGTGACGGGGCTGAGTCTATGGAAGAAGAGGAGAGCACTTCGGCGGAAGTTGGCGGTGAGGTAGCGGGTAGTGGGCCCACATTCTTTACCCCTCCTCAACTGTCAACTTCGGTGCACTTGACTACCTTTTCAACAGTCATTCCGCCGTTTGGCCAACGCCATGCCCCGGTCCTCATGACTCCTCCAGCGGAGGCAGATGTCCCACGGATAATGACAGAGATGGTCCCACGAACAGCGACAGAAGTTCTCCCACAAATAGCGACACATGTTGTCCCGTGAACAGTCGCCGAGATATTGCCAACGGTTGTAGCGGAGGTGATTCCAGTTGTACCAGCGGAGCAAGTTTCACAATCAGATGTCGTTACCATCGCAGTCTCACAGAGAGCATAGTTGCCACCGCCGGAGCCTGAGCCTCAGGTTCGGTTGGATGTCATTGATTGTGATGCAGTTGTCACTGTTTCGTCATCTTTGTTAGTAGAGGCCAAGTCAGCCCAGCCAGTACAACAGGAGAACATGGAGCTCGCGCAGTCAGACCAACCGGAGGTGATGGATAGAGCTAGCATATTTTTGAGGCAGTAGTTCCGACTCACTCCGGCTAAGCGGGGTTCGTCCATTCAGTCTCCAAGGCGTTCAAGATCATCACCGGCAGTACCAGAGCCTCAGCTTCAGGAGGAGGGAATGCCACATGCCGTGGTTGCGCCAACAGAAAAGGAGGCGGCACCGGATGTGGGCATGGCTCCCACCGATGAGGAGGAGAAGAGTGATGCGAAATGGTCATTGGAGGATTTCGCCAAGGAGGATTACGGGTCGGATGAGGACAGGTGTCGGGATTACCTCAGGACTATGAAGTCTGCGTTGAAGAAGGGACGCGATGTGGCAATTCAAGCTCTAATCCGGCGGAGGGAGTGGCATTTGATTAGAGCATATATCCGTGGGATCTGTCCTCGACGATTTCAGACTTGTTTTGTAGACAGTGATTGGCCGGCAGTGGAGACAACTGAGATGTTGGCAGATTGGGCTACTGAGCAGGAGTTGGGACCTAGTGACACCCCTCTGATGATGCTGGCACATGAGATTGTGGGATTGTACAAGGATGTTTACTATGCCTGTCAGCGTGCGGAGGCGGACAGGGTTGCAGCAGAGAGATCATTGGCAGCTGAGAGAGAGGAGGCTAGAGAGAAGCTAGCCGCCGACTTGGCCGACCAGCAGGCAGCATGGGCCGCAAAGCGGGCGGCACTACTGGCAGATATGGCAGCAGTGGTGCAGGAGAGGGACGTGGCTAGGCAAGGTACAGAAGCGGCTATCCGAGATAAGGATGCGGCTGAGCATGAGATGCAGTTAGCTAGGAGGCAGGCTATGGATGTTGCGCTTCTTCTAAAGGAGGCCGTCGAGGTTAATTCTCAAATTCAGACAGATCTCCGCATCAGGACAGAGCAGGTGTATGAGTTATGTCGCCAGCAACACTTTTCTGGGACGCCCCCTTCTCTCTCGTATTTCTTTTGTTGTCTGTAAGTTGTCTCCTAATTTTGTTAATCGTCAGGAGACCACTGTTCTTTTTGGGGGGGATGGTGTCAGCCGACTGGATGGTCCCGGCAGTGTTTTTGTAGCCGACGGAATGACTGTCGTCGGTGTTTTGTAATTTGTAGCCGATGGGTAAATAGTTTGTAGCGGACATAATGTTTGTGGCCGACGGACTCCTTCGGGAAGATTCGGCGGATAGTATTTATATCCCGTCTGGGATCATTGTAAATCATCTTCTATTACTGATCTTATGAAGCATAATGTATGTCTGGCATATGCGAATATAATTCCGCTATTCTGTTCCATTGTCTGTATGTGTTCATTTATTTTACCTGTACGGTAAACATTGTTTGAACAAGTCATAAAAAAATAGCAAACCCATGGAAAAGAGAAACATGAATTTGTTTTGGAAAAAAAGAAGAAAAACTCTAATATAAAACATCACAATGTTTGAGAAAAAATACAAAGTCTACATTTGTTTTTGGAGGAAAAAATTTAATAAACCCATCACAAGTTCTTGTGAAAAAAATTCGATTTTGTGGAAAAATATCAAAAACCCGTCATGACGTTTTTGTGGAAAATTTCAGAAAACTCATCATGATCTTTAATGAGGAAAAATAAAAAACAATCATAACTTTTTGTGAAAAAAACCAAAAAACCAAAAATAGAATACAATGATTTTTAGGACAAAATTATGCAGAACCCTCTAAGATTTTTCTTTTGGAAAAAGCAACTCTCATGCCTTTTTTTTGTGGGAAGAAAATGCAAACCCTCCATGCAAGATTATTTGTGGAAACAAATCAGAAAACCCTCCCTCATGAGCAAACCCAAAAACTCTCAAATGCAGCCAAAAGAACTCCAAATAACAAGTTCTAAGATAGAAAACCCTTGCAGTCAATAGAAAAATCTTTGAAATAAATTACAATTTTAAATATCCTCAAATTCGAAACGCTGAATTTTTATAAGAAAATCAGAAAAATAACTTCTAAAAATTTATAATTGTTTTTTAGGATTCTACATCACTTTTCATCAGAAATTGTAAAAAACTTCTGGAATTTAGTTCTAGATATTAAACAACAAAACAATAACCCATAGGCACTGATACTATTAACTCATTGAATGAAAACATTAGAATGGAGATGAAGGCTCCTTAAATAAGAAGCCAGAAAGACAATGTTTCTAAACAATCATTAACTAACTGAAATAGAAATTGTTAATGTTTTTATAGCTTCGTTGGATAAAATTTAAAGTATAAATATAACGAACAACTTTTTGATTAAATATTATAGATATATACATCTGCAGATATAATATAATAGATATGAATCAGTAAAAGTGAAAACTCTATTATCGACTGCCATATTATGAGTTAGTTAAGGTATATAACTGCAGACCGATTATATTATAATCTACGGTGGTGACTATTGAGTCATGCACAATAGACATGACTCATACTTGAGTCATGCCGATTGGTCGTGACTCATAGTCACCGTATCAACACTCAAATATATGGTTTCCTCCGCTGATTGAAACATACAACGAACACATAACTTAAACCAGTCTTCAAGTGTGTATCAGTAACGGTATCACATACATACATACATACATACATACATACATACATACATACATATATATATATATATATATATATCTCTGCAGTTCGTGGTCATTATATTTGTTATAAGTTCTGATCTTAATACAATGACATCGTTATTTGAAAGGACATAAATCAGATTCTTATTTGAAGAAAGAAATCTGGATAGTATTTCTATAACAATCTGAATACACTAACAGAAATATACTAAACTATCTAGCTGGCTAGATGCCTTGACATAAATAAAAATTATGAGGTAAATAATATGATATTATGTAAGATCCCGGATTTTTAAAGGACAATTTACAGTATTGTTCTAAGTTCAATTTCTAACTCTGAATATATGAACCAGAATCAACTCCAGATAGGTTTTAACAAAATCAAGATACAGATTTATATACCAAGTACAATAAGTTCCGAATCTGTACTGAATTGATAATAGATTTAATCAAATTGCTGAGGAATACATATTACCTCAAAATGTGTACCTAGAAAATTACACTAATAAATATTGGAAGTGCTTGTTTAGACAAGATTGATGTCTGCCCTTCTATGTTACGGTTTCTTTAGACATGGTGAATGAGCTTGTCTCTGCCGCAAACCCAGGAACACATATTTTATCCGATACCAATACTCCAATACCATCAGATATATCCTGGAAGGCCTTTGCAAATGTTCTGTAACTATCTGATGATTCTCATTTAATTGTAAAATGTCGTTTAACGAGACTTAAACTTTTGGACATTCAATCAATCCTCAAGTTATTTCGATTCACTGACTTAATCATTACACAGTCACTAATTGGGTTTTGGCAATCATGGAATACCTTCGTTTGTTTGACTGATGAAGAACTAATTGCACCCGTTAGAACCTCCCCAAGCAGCAAACTATCAAATTGTATCCATGTGGATATGGCCTTCCACACTTGAGGTTCTTACTTCTTCTGCTCATATATTCTGCACCAACTGTCAAACAGGAAAATTCCTTTTAAATGGCACCAACCTCTTTAACTTTTGTTCATCAGCTCTACACATAAACGGCGGCAGAATTCTTCTACTATAATTCATCAATCTTAGTTGTCATGGAATATATCTTACTAATCCATCTCCACTAGGCCAGACGTTTATGTCCTGATGAAAGGAAGAGTTACACAAATATATCTTTTGGTCACTGACCAGCTTTAATGATATGCTCGACTCTGCCCCCTCCTCATTGTCCATGAGCAATATTTATCTTGGAAGAATTGGGTGGAAGTTCCGTGAACTTTCAAAACTGATTAACTGGAATTTAATTAATTCAGAAAATTAACAATAGTGAAATGGTATTACTAATAAAAATAATTAATTAATTTATATTAGTTTTTAAATTGTGGACTAATATATAATAATTAATATTTACTCCTATTCCTTTGTCTTTATAGAGATAATTCTGCAGGAACATTACAAATCTCCCCTCCCTCTTGTTGCTTGCCCACAAGCAACTGTAAATTAGGATGTTGAAGCACTTGCTCGCCTGCCCATGTAGCATCATCTAATGGCAAGTTCTTCCATTGAATCAAATATTCCTTGATGGAGCAGTTACGCAAACACCTTTCACGTACATCCAAAATTTTGTGTGAAATGGTTTCCAATTTTCCCTCTGAATCCAAAGATGGTAATTCTTCTAAAAGTGTCACCTGTTTGCCCAAAGCTTTCTTAAGGCATGAAATGTGAAAGATATTGTGTATACGGCTACCCTCTAGAAGATGTAGTTCATAAGCAATAGTACCAAGTTTTCTGACAATCTGATAAGGTCCATAGAAGCGAGGTTTCAAATTTTCAGCACCACTGCATTTGAAAGAAGACTGTCAATAAGGTTGTAGCCTGAGATACACCAATTCACCTTCATTAAAACTGAGCTCTGTATGTTTCCTATCTACATAAAATTTTTGTTTATTCTAGGTAGATTGTAAGTTATCCTTAATGGCCCATTTGGCTACAAGAATTGCCGAATGCGGCATTCATCTACACTAGAATAAGCTCTCTTCTAGTATTTGTGCATTCTTAAAATAAGTTTTGGAATATCATTTGGACCTGTTTGGTCGACCTAGAAGAGGAGTAGAAATACGCATATCCTATGTTTGGTTGCAACAATTGAAATAGGAATTGGAATAAGTTTTGTTTTAAATTTTTAATAATTAAATTATTATTTTTAGTTTGGTAATATTTTAAATAAACAAAAATTTTTTATTTATAAAAAATCATTTTTTATTAATTTTTTAAAAAGGCAAAATATTTTAATTAGCATTTATTTTATTTTTTAAATTGACTTTATAAGTGAAAGATATACCACAACCTTTGAAATTCATTGAAATTCAAAGGACATATTATAGTGTATGTTATAAATTTAATTCTAAATTAAATCAAATTATTTTAATGAGTATAAGATCAAAACTAAAATCAATTTATTTTTAAATGTATTAAAGAAAAAAAATACAAATAAGTCGAGATCATTAATATGATATTTAAATGATCTTTCAACATAGTTTCAATTATTATACTAAACACAAGATTTATTTGTAAAGATAATTTTATGAAAGTTTAGAAAAGATATCAAATCTAATATTAGTCTTTTTTTGTCATTTAAAAAAAAACACATATTAAACATCAAATAATGTTGACCTAGTTTATATCTTATGATGGACAGAGAAATACATTTGAGTGGCAAAATACAATCAAACGGCAAAGTCCCAGACTCGACAACCCATCAAAATGGATTTGTTAAAAACTAGAATAAGAATAAGCTATTCTTATTCCATCTTTTTTTAAGAATTCCGCTATGCTCATTTTGGGGTCAAATTAGGATAGGCGGATTCTAATTCCAATTTTGTATTTTGTAAACAAACATCAAATTGGCAAATGTGGGTATTTAGATTTTCCTATTCCTGCCCAATTCCTGCAACCAAACCTAAGTGCTTTTAGAATATCTTGACTGTCCTGAAGCCAGTTCTGAGCTTTGGGTATATGACTATTGTCAAAAGCAAGATCGACAAAAGAGACAATATCATATCCATACAAAGGCTTGAATGGAGTCATACCAATAGACGTATGGTATGTCGTGTTGTAACAATATTCCCCTAAGTACAACCATCTGATCCAAGCCTTTTGATGCCCAGTCACATAATTACAAAGGTAACCTTCAACCCATTTGTTCACAATGTCTATTTGCAGATGATGGTGCTATGATTCAACTCTGTACCTATTAACTTGAATAGCTCTTCCTAGAAAATGCTCAAAAATCTGTTGTCTTTGTCGTTGATGATGTTCTTTGGCAAACCATGTAAGTGGAACACTTCCTTGAAAAATAATTCAGCAACTTGAACCACGGTGAACTCGGTAGTGATAGCAAAACAATGGGAAAATTTTATCAGTGTATCAACCACAACAAAAATACAATCTTTACCTTGTACTCAAGGCAAACCAGTAATGAAATCCATAGAAGTACTTTCCCATTTTTGTTCTAGAATGGGTAAAGACTGAAGTAGTCTGGTTGGATAGGAATGCTCAACTTTATTTTGCTGAAATGTGATACATTCCTTCACATAACATAAGACATTATTTTTTAGTCCTTTCCATGTGAACCGTTCATGTATTTGCCGATAAGTTTTGAAATAACCAGGATGTCCTGCCAAAGGGAGATCATGAACTACCTGCATAATTTTTAATTTTAATTTAGAACCAGGTACAAGAAAGATTATATCTTTGTAGTATATAATATCATTCATGATCTTATATTTGTCATCATATACATTCTCATCCATTAAATCACATGCAAATGCACTCTTAGAGTATTCCACTAACAATAGAGATTTTCAATCAGCAGTTACCCCCAATATAGCATTTATTTCTGGTTTCCTGGATAATGAATCAGCAACTACATTATTCTTACCTTTATGTAATGTCCCCATTTTTTCCAGCATTGGAGTTTAAGGGATTAGCCTATTATTGTGATCCTCGTAGGCTAATTATTGTGGATAGAGGGTCTTCTAAGGCAATGGCTTGGCTTGGGAGGGTCTTGTCTTCTCCACATTTCAATAAGCTAGAGGCTGGTCTTTGTTTGGCTTAGATTGGACTTTGTTTGAGCTTAATTTTGGTGTACTTACTATTTGTGGTAAGTTGGGTGTTCATTGAGATGGACCCTTTCTATTTTTGGAAAGTGCATTTGGTCATATGGAGAAATAATAGGTATGACTCTTATTTCAAATGGCATATTTAAATGATGAGTATTTTGGAAGTTATTATATTTTTTGTAGCCAAATTATTATTAATTTATTAAATGGCTTATTATAAAGTTATAATTTAACTTTATAATTTCACTTAAGTTAAGAGTTGAGTTATCATTGGAAAGAGCCATTTATTAATTAGTTAAGCCAAGAGAAGTGAAAGAATCTAATGGAAGCTTCTAATTAATGTTGTGTGGTGAAGCTTCTTGAGTGAAGTTACATTTTGGCAAGAAGCTAAGTTGCCGGTTCGCAGTTCGGTTCCGGGTTCGGGTTCGGGTTCGAGAACCGGTTCGCTGGTTCGACAAAATTTTGAAAAGGGGTTTGGGTTCGTTAGTACAAAAACATGTAAAAAAAAATATTTTTTTTAAAAATATATATATATATATATATATACATATATATATATACATACATATATATATATACATATATGTATATATATATATATATATATATATATATATATATAAACACAGTTGAACAACAAAAAACTTTAAAACAGCATAAACAATATAGCAGCAAACCACAGCGATCATTGGAACCCCTAGCGACTAGATCTCTTCCCTTTCATTTAAAAAATTCATAACTGTATCTGATTAGTTTATGCAGATCAACAGTAAGTTTTAATAAAAATTTCTTCTTTTCATAAATTTATTTACCAAACTCTTATTATGATTAACATAATCGATTGAACGTGGTTAAAAACTAATTAGATCTAGCTTGCAGAAGGTAAATCCCTTTGACCAGCTGAATATTCTTCAATCTCTTTGGGCACAATCTCCCAAGCACTGATCAACAACAGTAAACTGGAAAAAGACCATTCATGGAGGCCTCTGGATAACACAATCTGACGTCCCAAATTCAATATTCTTTAATACAATTTTTAATATACCTAGAGGAGAAATAATCAGCCAAACAGTGATAGACAATGTGGTAAGTAGCTGCCCCACCTAACCATATTCATGTGACCGTAACTTTCTTTTGCAGGGCAACATTTCCCAATAAAACGTTGTTGATTGTTTAGTGTTTGAAAAATTCATATTGCTACTCAAATAGACCCTGAAATTCCTCGAAATTGGTCATGGTGGTCGCCACATGTTGAGCATCTTCTCTTGTGGGTGTCTCAAATTTAGTAGCATTTTGATTCAAATAGAAAGTATTTTACAGCTAGGGATTACTCAACACTAAAAAACTGTGGCATTGTAATGCCTACCAACCCAGACCCAAGATGTATCAACATAAATTAAATTAAAACATGCTGTAATGTGGAAAATTTATATGTGGTTCTCCTGGGTTCGAACCCTGGTCTGAAATTTTATATGTGGTTCTCTTGGGTTCGAACCCTGGTTCGAACCAGATCGAACCAGGCCTCCAAAAACGAACCCAGGTCGAACCGGACCAAAACCACGAACCGGTTCAAACCGGTACGTGGTCCGGAGGGGGGGGAGGTACCCGTGCAACTTAGGCAAGAAGTAATAAAAAACTAGCCCAAAGAAAAAAAGAAGAATTAACTATCCTTGCCAACTCCACATTTGTCATCCTTGTGGACAAGTCTCCTTCTCCTTCAGACATGGTTCCTAATCTCCTTGACAAGATGGATCAACTCAAGTGCTTCTCCTCAAAGGACACTTCAACTCTAAGGGCTAACTAAGGATCGAAACTATCAAAGTTCTTAAGACCACTCTCCCAACTTCTGAAGGATTCTTACTAGGGCTCTGATACCACTTGATGCAGAGTAAGGGTGGTGTATGGATGGCCCAACTACAAGTTCATAAATTTGTGAAAGTTAACTAGAGTTTCCCAAGGCCTTTAGTACTCCAATGTCCTCAAAACCTAAAAACTAGAACTCCTCAGCAAAGTTCCAAGTGCTAGGGTTAACATATTTTTGATAGCAATAACTTGGATTTAAGGATTCTTAGGGTTCAAGACTATTCCAACCTCTCCAAGCCTTCTAAACTCTTCAAATTGCCTTCTAAGCCTAGTTGTCCCTATTAGGCCTCCAGTGATAAAGATCCTTGATTTCCTCCAAACTTTTCCAAAGCCCAAACTTAATGGGTTTTCAGATACCCATTTGACCATTCTTCAACATATCAAAAGGTTACCTAGGGTTCTTTTGGACCAAACCTTACTATTACTATATTGTGGCTCAAAAATGCCTAAAAAATGAGCAATTTAACAAAGGAACTATGAGTTATTTTCACTTCCCAGTCTCCCCACTTTAGACAATCTCTTCTTAGGTCATGAATGTCATATTTCCAAGAGGAATTAGATTCAAAGTGTCTGCAACACCAACAGCTCCAAATTGCTTCCCCAAACCCTCCAAAACCAGGGCTTTCTAATTCGATGTTGTCCCCACACTCCTGGGATCAAACAAAGGTGGTTTCACCTTGTCGTCAACATGCTCAATCACTTTCAATCATTAAACAATATCCTCTAATGGCTAGAACTCCTACTGCTGCTCCATACCTATATTTCCATTCACCATTCACACTTCCTTCTTGGGTGATCACCATTAAACAAACTCTCATCTACACATGTCAATGTTAGAACATCATTGTTCAAGTCAGGGATGAGTCACTCCATGAGAATCAGCAATTTCATTCATGGAATGATCATCCTATCATTAGTTCTTGTCAAAAATTAGGAAGAAAGAACACTATTCCTAATGCTGTCCGCACTAATATGCAAGACCAGGGATCAACAAGTGACTTCAAAACATTTACAACGGATTCACACAAGGTATAATGTCCAACAATGGTCAAAACATCACTTGATCACAAAACAAAATGGAAAACCTCAAGATTGTATCAACGAAAATGGAATTTCTATTGATCTTTCATGCACAATCCGTACAAAATGAATGTTCCATAATGTTGCCTCTGTACAATGCCTCCAACTGAACTTATTTATCTTCCTAACAACTACCCCAACTGATTGGGATTGGTTTCCAAGCTTGGTTATGCTTTAAACTCCCTAAAACTACTTTCCCTCCAAAAGTGAACTAACTATTGGAATTCAAAGATTTGAATTTTCCAACTTACAATTTATTGCTTAAACAACTACTTAACTTTGCCAACTTGCCTATAAGGTCCTCTAGACCAAATTAACAAACCTTAAATCTTTCTAGGACTCTTAAAGACTTTATTTGAATTCATATGTCCTTTCTACCCTTAATTCATTATCAAAGATCCCAACGTCCTTAATAGGTCCTTTAGGACTCATTACTTCTTTACCATCCTCAATGCCCCCTAAGGCCATGATTGGCTTCAATACATGCCAATTTATTGGTTCATGGTCTTCTTTGCCTCTGTACCACCTTTTATCTTCCATAAGGACCTTTGCATGTGTTGATGCTCCTACGTCAACTCATTGTTTGGGGTCAGAATAAAGTATATAGCTTATATTTTCTCCATTAAATTATGTGTGTTTGTGTGTGTGTGTGTGTCTGTGTATTATTTCATCATGCTATTGAATTCTATCTATATTTCTACCTACATATACATATATCTATACGTGTGTAATTTTTGAGAGTATGTATAATTTCTTTTTATCATTATATTCTCTCTAGATATGCACACATATATTTATATTTACATATAAGTGTAATTCATAGACATTATCAGAGTATCATGGTGGCATTATATATATATATATTGTTGTGAAGTTTTCGCACCATCGCCCCAAAAATTTGGGGACCCCCTTTTTTTTCGATCGCCTTGGCGATAAATAATTTTTGAAGTTGTCCAAAAAATTTCGGTCTTAGAAAATTTTGAGTCTCGGGCGCCTTCAAGGCCGGGGGGAGAAAGGTTAGATTTATTTTCACCCAATTTCAACTTGATTTTCCAGGGTAGACAATTTCATCCTTAGGCCAAACAAATTTTAAAGAGCAACACTTGGCAGGGTAGAATTGTGAATTTTGTATTTAGATGTTTTCTTTTGAAAATTTGGATATAATTGTGTAAATTTGGATAATTTTCAAAAAAATGAAAATTTTGTTAAATTTGGTCTTTTGGAAAATCTTCAATTTTTGGTGAAGAGAGATTAATTTTGTGATGATGAAATCAAATTCCAACATCGATTTTTAGGCTCTAAGAGAAATGATTTATTTGTGTTAAAATGCTAAAATTGCTTAAGCTAAATTGATTGGAATTAAAATTGCAAAATTTGGCCTTAAATGGATTAAATTGCCTTGAAAACTTTTTAGTCTTTAATGAAATTAGTAATTTAATATTGAAAAAATAGCTTTTGGCTAGCCAAAATCCAATTTTAATGACGTATTAATTACTAAATCTTCGTTAAATGAAAATATTTAACACCTCTAAGGCATTATTTATTTTCTTTTTGCAATTTTGGTCCAAATGGCAATTTAAAAAAAATTTCATCATCGCAAAGTTAATTTTGGTTAAGCATTAATTGTTGGGCCAGATTTGGAATTAATTTTTGTTTTTTTCTTTCTCCCAAGGTCCATGTCGGCCAGCTAGGGAGGGTTTGTGGAGTTGGCTATAAGAGGAAACTCCTTCCTCTTCTTTCCTCACTTCTCATCTTCTCTTCCTTGCTTTTGGGCAATTTTTATTTGAGGGCAGATTTCTCCATTGTTGGGCGAATTTTCTTCTTGGAGCAACTCTTTGGTATTGGACGATTTTCCTTGCAAGGCAGTTTTTTTCTCCATTTTTGGCGATTTTGTCTTGAGGGCAGATTTCTCTTCCACTGGCGATTTCTTCCTTGGGCAGATTTGGCCCTTGCTTTTGGGCGATTTTTTTGTTGAAAGGCAGATTTTTCAAGGTGTTGGCATTTTTTTTGCAAATTCTGATTTTTTGCAAGGAGCTACGAGTTTTGCCCTAGGTTGGGCAATTTTATTTGGAAGTGAATTACATGGTAAAATTCTGATTTGGAAGGGATTTGAAGTTCTTGATGTACGATCCTAAATTCTGAAAAGTCACTGTCCAGCTATTGGTTAAGGTGAATTTTAATCATTTAGAGTTGAAAGGGGTCCTTAAGTTGACATCCTTCTTTCCTTCTATTCTGAGGATTGCTTCCCTTGGTTCTGCTAGCCTTTTGGTCCCCCACTCTACCATCCCGTAATAGGGCGACAAGATGGAGGATGTTAGTGCAAGTAAGAATCCCAAGCGGACAAACACTACGAAAGACAAAGAGGATATGATGCCCAAAACACCTTTCTTCTCAAAAATGACTGAATAACTGACACCAATATCGGTACAATAGACATGATACGGATGAAGGGTAGAGTAAAGGAAGGACAATTCCCCTTGGCAAAGAAGATACAAAAGGCGGTTGCACATCACAACCCAAGTGTCGACACTTTTATTTCAACCATAATGAGCGATGTTGGGATGGCACTTGATTTTGAGGACATCAAAGGAGGGGATATCAATGAGACAGGGTTTGGATCGAGATTGGATGAGTTACGAAAGGTTGCTATCAAAAAGAAGCATTTGGGTGCCCTTTCCTCTCTCAATGCTTTTATTGGATTTGCGAAAGAATATGAGAAAGATCATGAGAAGACACTACAAGCAGCAAACAACATGGTGAAATCAGTTGAACTCAAGATAAAGCACACACCTTGTCCTCCTTTAGAGGAAGTTAACGAAAGGCTAGCTAAGTTCATTGCCTTAGCTAAGAAAATGAAAGAAAAGGGAAGAGTTATATTAGAAGATCGTTTAATGTAAGCCCAAGTGGCAAATTTCTCTTTCTTTTAGAATAGGACAAGTGTCTATTTCTAATTGGCCACCATTTTGGTGCCTTCTCATTAGTTGCCACTTTTAGACTTTTTTCATTGGTCCATTGACGAGGTGGCGGCTTCTCATTGGCCGATGGGGTGGCAACTCTAATTAGGGTTTTGAGGATCCAATCTAGATCGTTGATCTTGCTTTGATCTCCACCGTCCGTTGCATTTTTGGCCCCTATATAAGGCCATTAGCACTCATTTATAAGGGGGTCGGAGGAATTGTTGCTAAGATAATACCAAAATCGCTCTCTTTTTCATTGTTGTGACTTGCATCGTGATTAAAAACATTGAGTGTTTTTGCATGGTTTCTACTTCCACATAGTTAGATTTCTTTTCAAGTTGTTAAAGTTGGTTGCATTTCAAATTGTTTAAGCAAGAGTCAAGTAGATGGATAGTTGTATGGTAGCATTGGTAGATGTTTGATAGGGATCAATACTAGACCACTAGCATCCTAGCGGCTGGTTGGGAAGCCTTGTGTGGTAAACTAGTTCATTTTCCTTTGAATCATTGCATCTGTGGAGGTGGGGCTACTGGTTAGCCTTCATTAGATTCAATCCCAATCCATTTGTTAACCTTCCATTCATAGGAGTAGGAGTAGAATAGTAAGTAGCTGGGTAGTCAAAGTTTAGAGAAGTCAGTCAAGTATCATAACACACCCATTCACCCACCACCACCATAGCTTTCCCACCAACATCATCATTGGCAAACACATCCTACATCATCACCACCATCAACATTATCTGCCACTCACATATTTCCCAAACCCATCATCATCTCCATCATTCCACCAAAGCCCAAGTCATCCTTGAATGAATAACGTAAGGCCACCTACGTGATTACTAGCAAATCACATCAATAAAACTGAGCGAGTATCCACAAGTGTAAGGAACATTGGAGTTATTCTCAAATCTCATGAGTATTAACTTTTCAAGAGAGGAATTGTGTGTTTGATACTCTGTATTAGATATTCAATTACTAATATGTTATGTAAGTGATACAAAACTCGCATCAACATATATATAGTTCAGCACATCCGCAATCTAAAATATGAAAGAGAGGCAATAGTTCTTTTTATGATATTAAAGGTTTAATATTTCTCTTGTTATAAAAATTGACCAAGTAGCTCATGACTGTCCAAGGTATACTCCGTTGCCTAGCCATTTAAGCCTTCATCAAGGTAGTTAGAGCACATACCTGATGGTATGACGATGGACTAAATTGGTGCCCCATTCCTTGAATCTCGTTTAGCAATGCTTCCCCCCCTTCGTTTACTCCTGCAAATCAGAAAAATGCATATTCCACAATAATAACATGTTCCTCCAATTTAAATTGAAAAATCAAGAAAAACAAAATAACTAATAACTATCACAATAGCTAACCACCACTAACCATTATCTTAAAAATATAAGCATTCATTTTTCTCGAAATAACAATAATCAACTAACATGTCATTTTCACATAAATCAATTTATTCATAACTTCTATTTCATAAAATCATGATATCCGAGAGTTTCTAACTAACAACTACATAGGCTATAATATTTAAAGATCAAAAATTTGGGATGTAACACAAGGGCCTAAAAAGAAGTTATGAATTGTAAGGGGTTACAATTTATGACACTACTTTAGCCCCCATTTTAGTGGGAATATCATACTCAAGGTAATGTAGAGATGAAAATAAAGTGGCTAAAAGCAAAAACAAGCTAGGAATAGGATGACACTAAGTTTGAGGGATGATCAAGCTCCCAAATATATGATTCTATCAATCCACGCAAAAAAAATCAAATATACACAAAGAAAAGAAAATTAGTACTTAAGCAAACAAATCCTTCCAAGTCAACTGGTTGAAGAGACCTCGATGTCAAAAATGTCCTCATCATTGGCACTTGTTATTGGATATCTAACTTGTTAAGCGAGGCATTCCTTGCCATAACCAGTTCACTTAAACTTCAAGTTGCTTAGCCACATAAGATATAATCTCCATGTGAATGTTCCCAAGTACTTCTACCACCTCCCCTCTTGAATCGCGTCCAAATTTCAACAGGTAAGGTCACTACTCTATCACACCATCGTTTGATTCAATTGCTAGTTAAGATAATTATGAATGTTCAGTTTCCATATGTTTGATGGTTGAATTTTTTGCATCAAGAAAGTTAAAGGGGAGTGTTGATGTTAGTTTTTGTACCACTACATAACATATTAGCAATTGAATACTTGATATGGAATATCAAACACACAATTTCTCTCTTGAAAAGTTAATACTCATGAAGACATGAGAATAACTCCAATGTTCCTTACACCTGTGGATACTAACTCAGTATATCGATGTGATTTTCTAGTAATCACGTAGGCGGCCTTACGTTGTTCATTCAAGGATAATTTGGGTTTTGGTGTGATGGTGATGATGATGGTTTTGTATGAGTGTCAGATGATGTTGATTGCGTGGTGATGGTGGAGGGTGTGTCTGCCAACGATGCTTTGATTTAACTTCTCTTCTAACTTTCTAAGAATGAACTCCAATTACTCAACTACCTACTGCTCTACTCCTACTATGATTGGAAAGATTAGCAAATGGATGGGGATCGAATCTGATGAAAGTTTACCAGCGGCTATACCTCCATAGATGCAATGATTCAAGGAAAAAGGAACTAGTTTACCACGCAAGGCTCCATGCTAGTGGCCTAGTTATAGATCCCTATCAAACATCCACTAATACTGCCATGCAACTATCCATCTACTTTTCTCTTTACTTAACAACTTGAAATGAAATCTATTTTAACAACTTCAAAGAAAATCTTATTCTAACTATTGGAAGTAGAAACCATGCAACAATACCAAGAGTTCTTAATCACCATGCAAGTCACAACAATGAGAAAGAAAAGGGATTTTGGCATTATCTTAGCAACAATTTTCTCCGACCCTTTACAAATGAGAGCAAATGGCCTTATATAGAGGCCCAAAATTACAACTGACGGTAGAGATAAAGAGGCAAAACCAATGATCTAGATTGGATCCTAGAAATCCTAATTAGGGTTGCCACCCCATCTACCAATGAGAATAGGCCACCTCATCAATGGACCAATGCAAAAAAGGAAAAGTGGCAACCAATGAGAAGGCACCAAAATGGTAGCCAATTAGAATCAGACACCTACCCTACCCAAAAAGAAGGAGAAATTGCCACTTGGGCTTACATCAAATGATCTTCTAATATAGTTCTACCCTTTTCCTTCATCTTTTTAGCCAAAGCAATGAACTTGGATAGCTTGTGGTTGACTTCCTTCATGGGAGGACAAAGTGGATGCTTCATCTTGAGCTCAGTTTAATTCATCATATTGCTTGTTGCTTGTAGTGTTTTCTCATGATCCTTCTCATATTCTTTTACATATCCGATAAAGGCATTGAGGGAGGCGAGGGTGCCCAAATGTTTCTTCTTGATGGCAACCTTCCCCAACTCATCCAACCTCAATCCAAACTCTGTCTCATTGATGTTCTCCTCTCTGATATCTTCAAAATCAAGCGCAGCCCCAACATCGCTCAACATGGTTGAAATGGAAGTGTCAACACCTGGGCTGTGTTGTGCAATCTCACTCTGTACCTCTTCAAGTATTCTCAATCTGATAGTCAAGGCAACAAACCAAGACTCCACCGTATGCAATCCTCCTTCATCTATCAACTTGGCTCTTTCTAAATATTTCTCTGGTAGCTCAATGAATGTCTGTAGCCTGGGAATAGCTAAATCCTTGACTGGAAGGAAATCCTTCCACTCGTCTTCAAACAATCTAAATTTATCTCTAGTAGCCACTAATGACTTGAATGTCGAGATAAAGGAAGGCAAGAAATTTTGCCTGTCTTGGATTGTATCACGGATCCAATCCTTGACTTCATGCAGCTGAGCTGATATTTCTTCTGTAATGCTCCCACTATCTTGAGGAAGGGCTACCTGGTGCAACTGTTGGATAGGTTGGCAATCTCTCCAATATCTATTTTTGGCCTCCAACTTTACAATCCTTTTGTTTGCCTTCCTCAACATTTCTCTAATTGAAACCATGCCTTCCTGGATCTCCTCACATTCCATGTCATCCGTGATTCTTCCCAAGTTATGTTCAACTATCTCATATTCCTGAACTTCAATCTCATCCAATGCCTTGTTAACTGTTGGTATAGCAATCTAAATTGTTTGGTGACCATCATTGTCACTCCTGATTACCTTCACCACCGTTTTTGCAATTTGCTTCTAGTTCTCGCTATCACCCTTTTCTACTAACCCTTGGATATCTTCAACCATTCGGGCAATCACTACCTCACCTCTTGGCATAAGCATTTGCCTTAACCATAGTGGTGTGGTGCATCTCCCCAAATCTGGATTTGGTTCAATTAGCAAAGCATCACCAATGGCCTCGGGCGCCTAACTTATTTCCTCAATATCAATCAGCCCATCTTCTTCTCCACTAGTAGCTGCCATGTCATCACCATGTTGGTTCTCTGAGAGAGGAGAGTACTCGGTGCTATCACTGTAACCACTTGATTCTGAATTAGAGCTGACCTCTACCGCGGCCCCTTGTCCACTTGTGTTATCTTCTTGGCCTCTAGCCTCAATTATGCTTTCCCTTGATGGTGCTGCATTCTGTCTCTTCACCGGAGGTTCCTAATGTTCTTTACTTTTCTCAACCTCCAAATTTCTCTTCTTGCTCTTAACTATTCTTTGTTGCTGGCTATTGCCTCCACCTTTCTGTCTGATCGACTCCGCTGAACCTTCTTCCTCTAGCTTCATCTTTTCATAAGTAAGGTGTAGCATTTGACTTTGTAATTTCCTTAACTTCCCATTATACCACGACTCAGTGTGCAAATCAACTACTCTTGTAACTGCCTCCAAGGAAGGATCCTGGTGATCATTCTAATCCACTGGATTCAATTCTGTTCCATCTACTGTATCATAATCTTCTCTCAACACAATTTCATCATCTTCCAGTTGATCGAGAATTTCAAGGCCTCTCCATCCAATTGCCCTCATCATGTTGACTGACAATCTTGAGAAAGCTAGCCTTCTCACATGGAAGTCATCTCGTGCATTGGCCTAGAAATCTTCTATAGTAGGGACATGTTTAAATGCATTTCCGTGAGATGCCTTGATAAGACTATTAGGATTGAATCCTTGCCTTGCTCTGTACCATCCTAGATGATACCATTCCAATTCTTTCTCTGCGCTGCAAAAGCGATAGGATTAGGGCAACTATCATTGCCAATTCCAAATGAGAAGGTAATCTCTGTCTCACCCTTAAGTTTCATTATCATGTCATAATGCTCAAGTTGCCTAGCCTATTCCATCAAAAGTACCTTGTCGGGTGGGTACCTTGGAAGCCCCTTGGGACAAACTGTGCTTACTACTACTCTAATGTATGTGAATTGCGGAAACTGGATGAACCAACTCCCATATTTCTTAATCTTTGCTTCTGCTTTCGATGAGAGCCTCTTAGTAGGTGTCCCTTGTAATACCCTTACTATCTTCATGGCAAAGGCATCACAAAACATTTTATAGTCTTTGTTGTTGTGCAAATGAAGCTGTGGATAGCATTCATGCTCCAAACGTTGCCCCGACCCATTGCCAATTACTCGTAAGGCCTTGAGTCCCAAATTTTCATACCACCTTGCAATCAAATAGAACAGATAGGACGCCATATAGAATTGCTTTTGATTTTGCACAGTCCTAAGTTGCAATTCTAGATTCTCACTTATGATCCTAGCCCAATAAAATCTTCTTTTTCCTTTTTCAATTTCATCAATAAAGAAGTACATCTAGTTTTCGAATTGCATACGTTGAGCTAGACCCATGATCCGGCTGAGAAGCACAATGAGGTCGTCATACTCCGATTTGAAGTCTGACACAATGAGCCTTGATGATCTGGTAACTCCTTTCTTTCCCTCGTGTAGCCAATTCTACTTTAGATGAATGAAATAGGCCTCCTGATTATCTTGAAATGACTTAGCTACCTGGTCCATCATTACCACTGTCATGCCTTTATACTGAGGGATATTAAATACTTCTTCGACCACTTGTCCACCAATATTGGCCAACACTCTCTCCTCTTCACCAAAAAATGGACTTAGAAATAATATCAAACCGGGATGCACATTCCATTAACAATTCTGGACAAGGCAAGGTAGAAGGGAAAGTCGCCGCATGTACAATTCTGCTCTTGTAGATCTTCTTTGCCATAGGGGACCGTACTTCCTTCAATCTGTCATTCAACTGTATCATGTTCACTGTACAGATATTGATATCACTTATTCGCTTCACTTTCGAGAAGAAGGTAGTCTTAGGCATCATGTCTTCCTTGTCTTTTTTGGTATTTGTTCCCTTAGGGTTCTTGCTTGAACTAACATCTACCATCCTAAACACTTATTTTTGCCCCTTCGTTCTAAATGATATGGACTACACTTATCAATCTCCAACCTTCTTTCTGTCAATGGAATCTAGCTTATTTCTGCCTCACCAAATCCTATCTCTACACTTATCAATCTCCAACCTTCACCCTAGGGGTGGGACTACCACTTATTTTTGCCTATTCCTTACCTTTGGATGGACTACACTTATATCTCCCAACTTCAACCTAGGGTGGTCTAGCTTATTTCTACCTCGCCAAGTGTCCTATCATGAAATCTACACTTATCAATCTCCAACCTTCAGCCTATACATGGAATGATGAAGTGGTGGATGACGAATGCAAGAAGAATATAAGGGAAACGAACCAAGCAAGAACAAGGAATAGAATCCGCCTTTAACAATCTTCACTTCTAGAATGAATTGAATTTTCTTTTACCAATAATTGGGCCCTCTTTAAGTTTGGATCAGATTTTGAGAATTAAAGCCTTCCTTGCAAATAATGATGCCCTAGCAAAAAATTAGAATTTTGCCCTTTTGAAAACACCCATACATGTGCCAAAAATCGGATCTTGGATCATGTATTTCTTCACCAACAAAAAAATCACCCAACTTTTAGGGCAAAAAATCGCAGCCTTTAGAGAAAATCAGACCTCCACAATAAATTGCCTAGGGCAAGAAATTCAGATCTGCCACAAGAAGTCACCTAGGGCAGAAATCGCAGCCCTCATGGAAAAAAATCAGATTGCCAACGATGAAAATCTGCCCTTGCAAAAAATGCCAAAATCTGGAAAATATCGCCCAAGGAAAGAAAATTCGCTGCCATCTAGAAAATCCGCCCAAGCATGGAAGAGAAGGATGGAATGAATGAGGAGGTAAGAGGGGGGGAGCCCCTCTTATACCACAACCACTTGCTCCCTCTAGCTGGCCGACTTGTCCCTGGAGGAGAAGAAAATTAAATTAGCCCACAAACATGGCCTAGATTTAAATGTTATCATTAAAATTGCCTCCTCCATAGTGAAACTTGCACATTTAATTGCTGGTTAGGACCAAAAATTGCAAAATAAAATTACGAAATCTTAGGAGATGCCAAAATTATCATTTAAAAGTGCTTTTAGCAATTAAAATATCATTAAGTCAACTCTAGCAAGCCAAAATCGATTTTTAATCTTAATTTACCAATTTCTTTCAATAGTTAAAAATCTTCTAGGCAATATTTCATTCAATTTAATGCAAATTTTGCAATTAAGTCCACTTTCAATTTTGCAATGCAATTTCAATTTTTTACCAAAAATAAACCATTTTTCTAGCATTCAAAATTGATTTTCCAATTTAATTTCACTATCACAAAATTTTCTTTTTCACCAAAAATCTTTGAAACAATTAAATCAAAAAAATCCATTTTGAAAATGTTCAAGTCTATACAATTATTTCCAATTTCCAAAATCTGTCTAAGTACAAAATTTGCAATTTTATCCTGCTAAGTATTGTTCTAACCATCGAAAAAATGATGCTTTGAAATTTGCTTAGCCTAAGGATAAAATTACAAGCTTCGGAAAATCAAGTTGGCATCGGGTGAAAAAAGAAATCCAACCACATCCCTCCTTGCCCGAAGGCGTCCAAGGTGTAAATTGTTCAAATTTGAAACCTCTGGACCTAAAAATTGCTAAGGCAACCGAAAAAAGGGGGTCCCCAAAATTTTGGGGTGATGGTGTGGAAACCTCACAATAGGGAGTTGCATGATCAGCTATTAATCTTTAAATGGATTGCCAAAATCAACGTCCATGGGTAGGAAAAAAAGATGAGAAATCAAGTGTTGAACTAGGAACCTCCTCGACTCCTACAACCTCTACATTCCAAGTTTCTTCTCCCACATAGGAAATAACCAACAAATAGAATGTTTTGATTCCACAATCCTTCTACCAACAATGAGACATCTAAATACCCTAGATCAACATATTAATAATCAACTTCTCTTCTAGAACCTCTTCTTCCTCTAACCTCGAGCTACAACTCCAACAAGGAAGAGAAAACTAGCCTGAGCTTTCACTATAAGTCAAAAGAAATGAAAACTAACTTTTCCCCTATTAAGGAAACTAACAAAAGAAAATCCACCCCAACTACTACACAGGTAGGGAAAAGAGAAATGTTTCTACCAAAACTCTTAGGCTGTCACATCATCTAAAGAAGATCAAAACAATCACCAAGACTACCCCTCCTAAGAAGAGAATATTGCTAGTTGAATAAAAAGAAAGCCATGAGAGGGAAGACTATTTGTATGGCATGAACACCCAACTCAATCTGTGGAATATTCATTTTTGAAAGTAATGAGGAACATTCAAATGAAAAACCTATTCTAGATTGTCTAGACCTGTAGGAAGAGATCCAACGCCTCTTTTCATGCAGCAAGAGGCTTGTCTTAGAGAAGGATAGTCATAGGCAGAACATGGACAAGACATGTAGCAAGCAATAGGGTAAGAGAAATTAGAAATCATGACCACTACAGAAATTAAAGAATATGATAAGGAGGGATTGAACAATGGTAATGTATCATAGCTCTCCTACCTTCTCTTGGCCAACCAAGTTGTGGACACAAGTGTTGTAGCTGCAGCTGTGAGAAGAAAAATAGGAGAAAAATAAAATGCAACAAAACTTGATATAGAGATTAAGAAAACGAGTGACAAAATAAACCAACTAAAAGGAAAATTTGGGCCTATGGATCTCATGATGCCCAAAATTATCCTATGCAGTTACAAGTGTGTACAGGCTTTTTTAAAGAGAGCAGTTTTTAAGTTTCCAATTTTTTGTAAATGTGTGATTTTCCATTCTCCCGAGTTAACATTTTGATTTCTTTGATATTTTCTAAACATCTACCATAACTACATAATTCCATCTATGAATTTATGTAGTTTCCAAAGACATCATTTTCATCTTTGATCCCTTGTATTCCTTTCAAGAATGGACAATATCTTGCCTACACCTTTATGTTTGTTTCTTCCTAAGGGGAGGACCATTGTATGACATTCACAGTGTTAATTTTAGAACAAGAATTGCATAAAACAATGAACAACTAAATTAAAAAACACAAGAACACCAGAGATAACTTGGGAAAACCCACCTACTCAAGGGAAAAAACTGACCACACCAAAAAGTTCTCCTTAATTGAATAATAATAACAGAGTCCAAGAATACAGTTCACAAACTCCTGAGCTTTCATGCTGCTAAAAAATTCACAGAACTCCCTTTACAAAATAATGAACTTGCTACAACACTCAGAATGAATGCTACAGAAATAATAATGAACAACCTTCACACTATCTCCAACAACAGAATAATCATATGCTCTACAAATAATATTCAATACCAAATGCTACAGCTTCAACACTTGTAACAGAACACACAGAAATGTCCTCCAAGAATACGTATCATAGATCAAATCAATGCTACAAAATGGTCACCCACGCTCGTAAGTCAAGGTGCACTATTATAGTCACTTCCTTTCAAAAACAATAATCATAGGAAATGACTGCTTCAACAGCCAAGCACAATCATACACTCTCAAATGATAATAACCAAAACCTAGTGAATGACCACATACTTCTGAACATCAGAATCACATTACATTTACATAACTTGCAATACTCAAAATTCCCTCAAACAAGAATGAAAGCCATCGCATCTCTAATTCCTGTGTGCATGAATCGATGACAGTTCCCAAGGTGTGTTACTTCATTTTCTTTATTGATGTCAATGAATGACATCAAAGGGTGGAACCTGATGTGTGTATGAATCATTCAGCATAGACGATGACAATAGTCACAAACATCTTTAGTTACAATAACGGAGATGCTATATATTAGTTGTCTGGCTCAGCAACTATAGCAGTTAAGAATCTTTGTTGCCTCTATCATAACATACCTTTCAGCCAATGAACATGATAAGAGACAAATTCTGGTGATAGGATAAGGGAATCAATAGAGAAACAATTGTCTCCAACGAAACCAATGAAACATGGCATGAAAGAGAAGAACCAAGATACCGATGTTGTCAAAACAGGTATGCAGATAGCTCCTGCAGCTACCCAAATTTAACACTCCCTCCTAACAAAGGAAATATCTTTTCCAGATTTTTCAAGTCATGAAGTCTCTCAACATGACAGTCACAATGGTTACACCCATTGTGAAGAAAATTAAAACTTTATCAGCAACTCTCTCAACGTGATAGCATCATGAAGTCACTCAACATGTTCTTCATGGCTACTCCCATGTGTGAAATAAACACAAGCTCCTATCATAGGGTCACTCAACGCGATGTTGTCATGGAGTCTCTCAACATGACATCCACTATGGCTACACCCATGAGTGGAAAGAGAAACAAGGACTTTCACCTCAAATTTCATTGTGTCGGAGAAAAATCCATTACAAGGGCTTTCACCTCAGAATTCTCCATCTCAGAGAAAAATGCATTACAAGGGCTTTCACCTCAATTTTTTCTGTCTCAAAGAAAAATGCATTACAAGGGCTTTCATCTCAAATTTATTAGTCTCAAAGAAATATGCATTATAGCACATAATAAGAACTGAATGTTCAGACTCCCTCTTAGCAAAGCAAGGGCAACATTCTCACAACTTTAATTATCACAATAAATTACAATTTGCTCTAATGTTTGACCAAACAATAAGCTTTCAAAGCCACACTGCTTCTTGAGCTTGCTAATCCTCTGCAAAGGACTTAGCAATCTCCAGCTGTCACTCAAGCTCCCTTTGAATCTTCAAGCACTTGCATCAACCTCCTAACCTCCTCGTTCAAAGATTGCTAGAAATGCTTTCCTTAGAGAAATTGTACGCAACACACAACTCTATTAACTTTTGGCATGCTAAAGTCTAAGACTGTCCTCCTCAATCTCATCCGAGATCGCCCTATACTGAAAGTTTGCAAAGCTACAAATGTCAAATCTAGATTGATTGTAAAATAATGTTCTCTGCAACACTGCAACCCACTTAGTTGACATCTTCACTTCATATTCTCTACAATGAATAGCAATTATGTTCAATTCTCTGAAACACTGGTGTTTGCATTTTTTAAGCTTCAATATGAGAATATTAAGGCAACTTGCCTTCATAAACAGTAGAATAAGTAGACACAATTAAATATTCATAATATTGAATATATCATAAACTAAAAGAACAATGCTAAACTTAAACTATTCAGCATTAAAGAGTAAGTCTTTAAATATGCAATAACTTGAATATTGTGCTAATAAAATACTTATCTCATTGATTGTTTAATCCACCAAATCGTTCTTTCTTGATCTTGGTACCTAAAATAAAAACCCAATTGACACTAGAATCCTTATGAGGCGAAGCACCATCAACATTTTCAACAGCAACTTGATGTTTTGGTCTTGCTAAACAATCTCTGGCAAAGTGACCATACTTGTCACATCTGAAACATTGAATTCTAGAGAGAGACTTCTTTTTCTTCAGTTCAAGAGTTGAATCTGAATTCCTATCTCTACTCCTCTTGAAATTTTCTTCTCTCTTCTATTCCTTTCCATTTAAATGTATGAACAGCAAGAACATGATCATCTTCATGATGAGATTTCCATCCATTTCCTCTTGCTTCTAACCTGATTTCCTCTTCAATCCAGTCATCTCTCAGACAATCAAACTTGGGTAATTCATCCCTTCCACTAATGCCTTAAATAAAAGACTCCCAAGAAAGAGGAAGACCATTCATGGCCAGCATTACCAGGTCTTTATCTTCAATTGAATCTCCAATGTCATTAAGTTGATTTTTCAATCTTGTAATTTTCATGAAGAAGGAGATAAACAATTCTTCTCTAGCTGATTTATATGGAATAGTTGACGTCTCAAGGCCAGAGCTCTACTGATATTATTGAATTCATACAAGCTTTGAAGAATCCCAAACATTTATTTAGCAGAACTCAATTTGGATATAATAGGCACCTGATGATCCTTTACAAAATCAATCATTATCTTCTTTACCATAATGTTATTCTTCTTCCATTGAGATTCCTTGGCATTATTATTTAGCTCAGGCACATCCTCATTCACATAGCTCAGAAGATCATTTTCTTCTATTGCAATTAGAACTTTGAATTTCAATGATGTGAAATCCCATGCACCATCCAGCTATCTTCAATCTTGAGTCCATTTACCATTTTGAAACCTGAAAGAATCAAACTAAAAGAGAAGAAAAGAATACTTCAATGCTTAAATAAATTTGGTTCTAGATCTGTTCTTAAACCCACTCTGATACCATGTTAATTTTAGAACTAGAATTGCACAAGAACACTAGAGATACCCTGGGAAAACCCTTCTGCTTGAGGGAAAAACCCAGCCACACCAAAAATTTATCCTTTATTGAATAATAATAACATAGTCCAAGAATACAACTCACAAACTCGTGAGCTTTCACACCACTAAAGAATTCATAGAACTCCCTTTACAAAATAATAAGCTTTCTACAACGCTCAGAATGAATGCCATAGAAATAATAATGAACAAACTTCACACTATCCCCAAAAGAAAATAATCATATGCTCTACAAAACAATAATATTCAACAGCAAATGCTACAGCTTCAACACTTGTAGTAAAACACACAAATGCGTCCTCCAAGAATACCTATCACAGAGAGCATCAAACCAATGCTACAGAATGATCACCCACACTCGTAAGTCAAGGGGAAGTATTACAATCACTTCCTTTTAAAAGTAATAGTCACAAAAAATGATCGGTTCAATAGCCAAGTAAAGTCATAGACTCAAACATTAATGACCAAAACCCAATGAATGACCAGATGCTTTTGACCATCAGAATCACGCTACATTTGCATAACCTGCATACTCAGAATTTCATAGGACAAGAATGAAAGACACTACATCTCTAATTCTCGTGTACATGACCTGACAGAAGTTCCCAAGATGTGCCGTTTCATTTTCCTTAGTGACGTCAATGAATGACATCAAAGGATGGAATCTGACGTGTATGAACAGTTCAGCATAGAGGCTGACAATAGCCACGGACATCATCAATTACAATAATGGAGATGTTATATATTAGTTGTCCGACTTAGCAGCCATGTACACATGTGGCTCTTCAATTGAAAGCAGTTAATACTCTTTGCTGCCTCTGTCGTAAAATACCTTTCAGCCAACCAACATGATAGGAGACAAATTCTGTTGATAAATGACCGTCTCCAAGGAAACGAATAAAACACGGCTTGAAAGAGAAGAACCAAGATGCTGATGTCATCGACATAAGAATGTAGATAGCTCCTGCAACTACCTAACCTCAACACAGAGATCAACATTCATAATCAAGCACCTGACATTGACATGAGACCGCATTTTTAAAGCAGGCTTATAGCTCTCTCTTCTTGTCTCTTTATTTGGGGAGGCTTCTCTTGTACAAGTTTTTACACTTCCCAGTTTGTTGAGGGACATATAGTGCTCATGGTATTTAACATGAAAACATATTCATTGAGACACATTCATCTTACCTCTTGAGCTATGCTTTTGGCAGGGGTTTTGGTGCATTATTTCACTTTTATATTTAGTTAATTAATTTATTGCATTATATGCATCTAGTAGAGGCTAAACTTGCTTAGATAGATATCTAATTAGGTAGTTACACACCCACTCACATTCACACACATTTGCACATGCACATGCACACACACACACACACACACACACACATAAATGCACATGCACACGTGCGCACACAAACAACTTTTGGGATAACGTAGCGATGCCTTCAACATCTATACGGAGGATGGAACTTGAAGGACCTAATTATCGAAGAAGTGCTGCTAAGTGGCATACAAAGGGGAGGGTCTTCTATTACCCAAACATTGGGGAACAATTTTGTTTAATTTTCACTTATTATATGCAATTATAGGTTACTTTATAAATTTTGAATATTTTCTTTGAAGTTGGTGGCAAGATTGAGCTGTAAAATTTTGAAATCTTCAATTTGAATTTGAGTACAGTTGGACCTCATTTGATACCATTGATATGAAATGAAACAAATTGACACAAAATTGCCTCAATGAAATCAACAGAATGTATAGATAGTTATGAGATGATTGACTTGAATGCCATTAATCCATGCATTGACTGGACTGTCCTAGATGGGGTCCTATGTTTATAGAAGATAAGATTGTAGAATTTGAGAGGCAAGGAGAGAAAGGTGCAGCAGAAGTACAAGTACAAGCAAGTGGAATTGGACTGGACAACATAATTTTTAAGGATCGTGGTGATCCTAAGAAGGAATCATTACCTTCTAGTTTGAGGTTGGAGGTGCAACCAATTGTGCATAGGATCCCAACCATTAGTTGGATTTATATAGGGAGAAAGAGAAATATAAGTTCTAAATTGCATGGAATTGTGATTTTTGACAATGATTTTCTATACTCATTGGACTCATAGCATACTATTGGTTTCTGTATTGACAAGATGAAAGATGAAAGGACATTATATTCTTTCTTAATTTAAATTTAATAAAATATACTTCTCCAACACTCTACAGGTTTGCTTCAAATGTTTTGTAAAATTCTTTCTGAATTTAAATTTAATATTCAACACTTCTCCAACACTGAAGATTTGTTTCAAATGATTTGTAACTGTAATTTGCATGAAATTTACATTTCTCAACAAGTATTATTTTAATTTGCTTAGCTTCGCCTTGTTTCTGAATCCAAGAAAAAATTGGGTTTATCAAGTTTCATGCTTTGAAACTATGATTTGTATTGTATAGCTGTTTGAATTCTTGTGTATTATAACTGTTACAGGACATTTAATTTTCCCTTAATAACATGCATCAGCATAGAGCACATCAAAGAAAGCATTAAATACCCATGCATAATCTTTTTTGAGCATTTTCTTTGTAGATCTCTAAATCATGGTGTATTTGCACAAGTTGAGGGTATCTTGATGCAGTACCTGTCATAGCTTCTATGTGATTGTTCTGAGTGTAATTTTCCAGCCATTTATGAGAAAATGTGGACTGATTATGTTTTATATATAGATTCTATTGAGCCTTAACAACAAGAAGCACTCGATAATTCTTGCATCTCACAATTCACCTTCAGTCTCCAACACTGATCTGGAACACGCAGTGATGGGGAGGCTACTTTTGTGCATCTTGTGGAAAGCTTAGATGAAAGTGTAAGGAAAAGACAAAAAAACTAAATGCTATATTTTCTTCTGCAGCTCATCTCCTGTATCATCTGATGTCTATTGCAGATTAACTTGGAAAGGGATTAAAAGTAAAACCAGTACATAGGAGAGAAAAATCAGGGACAATTTGTAAAAAGGAATGACAAGACAAAAAAAATTAGGCTTCTGCATGTGCCTATCAAAACGATTTATTCTGGAAGTTGGTAGGCAAGCCATACTTTCTGCTGAACATCAGCAACCTTGCTCTACAAATGACAACATGAATCTAGTATTTTGCCTCTGCAAGGAGGAACCGAAGTACTTGACCTCTCTGTAAATAATGCATTTTTTCCCCTTGAGGGGTATTGTTATGTTTTTGGCAAAGCATGTTCACCAACTTACTGAACATGTCAGGATACATTTGTTACATCCCAATTTTTGCCCTGTAAATTTTCAACTGATTATAGCCGTTGAACCCAATTTATTTCATGTGAATTTGTATCAGTTAACTAAAGCCGTTTCCTTCATGTTCATGTGAAATCAAATCAGTTAATTATAGCCATTGTTTTAATATGTTAAGTTGTAGCCATTTCCTTCATGTTCATGTGAAATCGAATCAGTTAATTATAGCCGTTGTTTTAATATGTTAAGTTATAGCCGTTTCCTTCATGTTCATATGAAATTGAGTTAGTTAAATCTAGCTGTTGTGTTAATTTATTTATGATCATGTGAAATGGAGTCAATTAATTCTAGCCGTTGTATATACATGATGAATAAGTCAGTTATTATGATGAAATTCCTAACGGTCACTTGATGATTTTATTTAACAAACTATGATACTTGAATTGATTATCTAGCGAGAATGTTGTTTAAATGTTCACAGGATGAAGACCAGAGAGAGAGGGGAAGCATTAGGAAACAAGGTCATCGGAAGGGGATGGTCATAGGGTTCAGTCATCAGGAATGACAGGTCTGACCTAAAAACCGCCCTGGCAAGGTTATTAGAATTTGGCAATTTATTTTTATGGTGGAACCACATGAGCTATAAGTAAAAACAATATAAATATAAAAAATAAACAAAGTTCTTACCTTTAAGAAATTATTAAATAATAATATCATTTTAATATTATTTTATTCTCTCAATTAAGATCATAGATAAATAATTATAAAGTGGCATCATTACATTAAAATCATTAATCATACCACCTTACAACTACGTACCTATAATCTCAATCAAGAAAATAAGATAATATAAATAATATTAATTATTTAATTAAACTCTTCATCTCCTTTCTTTTTTAATTTTTCCTCCTTTTCTTTATTTCTTTTTAAACCGATTGAATAAAGAATTTATATTTGATCTTGTAATGGATGGAAGCCAAAAGGTCTGGCTCGTATCTTGATTTACAAAACCATCAAGCTTGATCGGCATTCATATTTTTCTTGTCTTGGCGTCCATTATTTACCTTCAGTTCTTTAAGCCATTTGCATTCGAGATTGTCCCAACTAGTAATCAACACAATCGCAGTAGAAGGAGTGAGTTTAATGTAATGTCCCCATTTTGGTTGACATCGTTTTGCGTGCCAAATCAGTCTATCACGGACTCTCGTAGACTGGTGGTTGTGATGAGAGGGTTATTCTGGCGTTTATTTGAGGATTGGATGGCTTATTATGCTCTTGGAGATATTATTTTATCATTACTTTTTGATAGGCGGCCTACATGTTATAATTTTAAGTTGAGTTGCACTTTTTATTTTATAAAGTTATTTAATTATAAAAGTGCATTATAATGAGTTTTTATAATGGATGCTTCTAGAAGTTCTTAGTAACTTCTTAGAAAAGTGAATATATAGAGGGCTTGGCCTCTCTTTTGCATGGACGGGATTTGATAATTCAACTACATTCTCTTTGAGCATTTGTGGCACCATCCAGGTCTACAAATATTCAACATAATCCTTGAGAACAATAACTCTCAAGAGATTGCATAACTGAGGAAGTGAAAGACCTTCTGAAGGGTTGCACTTTGGAAGTGGTATTCAGCCATTTCAAGTTGAGCTTAATTTGTATACTCAGACTACCTGAGGATTTGATTTCTTCGAAAAAAGTAGAACCGAAAAAAAACGCAGGCCAAAAAAGCAAAGCGGAAAAGCAAATCCGAAAAAAAAAAGCAAGTAGAAAAGCACAGAATCGAAAAAGCAAGTCCGAAAAAAGCAGATACGAAAAAGCAGATCTGAAAAAACAATTCAAAAAAGCATTTCAAGTTCAGCTTCATTGAGTTTTCAGACTAGGGTTGAAAGTGAACATCTCTGGAGTCATTTTGGTGAAAAGATTGCATCATATTTGTTAGAAGGGTTTTGTAAAGTCTGCGACAATATTTATGCACAAATCTGATGCAGAACTGGTCATTTTCAAAGATCAGATTGGGAGCATATTTGGAGTCATAAATTCATCATACCTAGTTTGAAATTCAAGTTGCCAATTTCTTTGCATTCCTAAGACCTGGGCGATTCAGACTATGCTTGATTTAGCACCATTTGGAGAAGGAAACAATTTATACTAAAATCAAATAGGGCCGTACAGGTACGGCTGTACTTGCAGACCGTACAATTGTTGGATTTGGGATAGATTAAAGTTGCAGCCTGATCACTGTATCTTCAGCATATAGACAACATTGTTGTATCATTCCCAGGTTCTTTTAATTACAATTATCTGAATATATGTTGTATATGAGAGTTTAATGGATAAAGTCACTACTGTATATGCGAAATGCATTTCTAAATGTCAATTGTTGTTCATGTGACAAGAAAGACTATGAATTTTGTCTCCGTTTGTACCCAGCTGCATAGGACATTGGTATATCTTGGATAGTGACACAAAAAGCATGTTTAATCCTTTGTAATCAGTCATGACAATGCACCGTTAATTTAGTAGAAGACCATAAATTACTGGTAATCTGAAGTTGTAATTGATTGTAAGAGCAGCAACATTTTAATTGAATGCGTATATACAATTCCACCCTACTCCATGCTACCCAAACAGTGCCAATATATATATAATTCCACGGTCCACCCTACTCCATGATACCCAAACAGTGCCTATATATATATATATATATATATATATATATATATATATATATATAATTTAACAAATATTTTTTTCAGCATTTTATATCTCAGCAGTGTAGTTGATTGCTTGCCAAGTGTTTGATGAAATTGCTTAGCACATATTCAGTATGTTACATTGCACAGTTCAGACTACATGCTAAGTGTTTGACATAATTGCATAGTTCAGTGTTAGTAGTTTTTAGTGACCTTTGAGTAAGGGTCATTACATTTAACCTTGTGTTGATGTAAATAAGTATTTACTATTTACACTTACTTAAGTTTACTTAGGTTAAGGAATTATTTAATTATTTTGCATTATTTTATTATTTATTTTTGTGAGACACTTAGGAGCAGAAGTACGCAACTCTAATTATGCACATGGTGTCTACAACACTGGAGTTTGCATCATTCACTGAGTTGTCATGTAGACAACACAGTTAATCGCACTCATAATTTAGCATATGTTGTCTACACCACTGATTTGCGTGCTATACCATTGTAGGCTTATCCTCACATCATCACACTTACTTCCGTGCTTAATAGAGGATAACCCATATCTGGTGGACATGTGCTTGGTTGTATGACTTATCATAATGCTGACTTCTATGCATTCTAGAAGCTCTCCTAAGGCCTTTATATACAGGCACTCCTAGTGTACTCTTGATATGGCAGATATGACATATTGAATGAATATATCATCATATTCTGATCATACTCTTTTTGGTCTACTATTGTGCTTGTGTTTGTGTTCCTTGGTCTTGGGTGAATTCTATCTTAAGCCAAATTCTTACATGATATCAGAGCTTGGGGAGATTCTCTACACATAGCTGTTCAAGACCATTCATGCTTCAGCACCTTGACCCGAATCCGAAGCATCCGCAGAAATTGAGAGCGTCTAGAGCTAGATTTGACCTCACCGTTGCGTCCGGAATGTCGATTCGATGAAGATCGATTGTAAATTTTCCCATACTGGGCTAAAGTTGATCGTGAGGCAAAAAAAAATTTATGGTCATTTTCAGATCTATTTAATTGTTTTTTCAGATCTGAATTTTAATCTCTGCAATTATTATTTTCAGATTTTATTTTTTGCAAAACTATTTTGCCCTTTCGAGCTAGTTGTAGATAAATTTTTTTGCAAAACCGGGCTGTCAGATCCCAGCTCTGCAATTTTGGAATTTTTAATATTCGCAGAGTATTATTTAATCTAGCAGGCATCTGCAATTATTTATTCTGCAGGCTTCATTATTAAATCGGGATTTCATCAAATTGGGCCGGCCACATAAATCCCGACCCACACTTCAGGCAAGAGGCTCGCATCTCTAGCGGCATATTCCGCACACCCACCGACGCCCTTGGCTTTAGTGAATCCAACGTGGGTTTCAACATTTAAACACCCGCAAGGTTTAAAATCCCATGAATGTAGGACTATTCCCTTTAAACTAACGACAAAATTGCATACTCCGGTCACCGCAAGTTGAAAAATTGGCATGACATTTGGGAAATTTGAGCGGCAACGAAAACGCGACCTGCATTTAATCCGGCCCCTGCCATATCATTTTCTGGTGGTCCCAAAATCCATACCGCGGTCGTTGTTTAAAGTTCCGGCAGCCCTACGCAGTGCCACATGGGCAAATCTAAATCAGCACACGCGGCTTCTAACTATGCCATGAACAGCGCCAACGTAGCACCCAATCAGCATTGACACGTGCCCTGTCATCGAATACAGTCAGCGAACACGCGGACAGAGTACTGACACATTGAATCTGCCAAATCATCCTGCCGAGTCAGCTAATTGCCCACGTCAATGAATCTAGCTGGACGCCACATCAACAATGACTGGACAAACACATCAGTGCCACGTCATTTTTTGCCTCCTGTCCGTGCTATCTGTATAGTTCCATATGGTCCGCACAAATCCTTACGGCTGACGTCGTCACTGGGCTTGGAGTTGCGGATGTCATCAAATTCACAACCCTAAATTTGACAGCCATCTGACAGTCATTCTAGGCCAATCTTGAAACTCCTATGACGGCCGTATGACTGTCAAATTTAACCCCATCTTTTGCTGATGCAACCCCTCTCCAGTTTGATTTTTAATTTTGCAGTCCAACTTTGAGAGGCCATATCTCAGTCATCTAGACTCCAACTCAGGTGTATTTTTTTTTTAATTGAGTAGAATTTCCTAAACTTTTCAGTGGTGCAACATTTTCTTGGTTTTGGTGCACGGATTTGTCAAAAAATGCATTTTTTGGCGACTGTACCTGCATAATCCTAAATTTTGCAACTTCAAACGCTCTGTATGGGCACATCTGGAGTCGAAAACAGGTTACGTTTTAATTGAAAGTGTGTTATTTTTCGTCTACTTTCCAGATCTGCAGTCAAATTGTAGTGTTGTGTGGACAAAAGTGTCACTTTCAGTAATAGGGTCTTTCTTGGCTTTGTATTGCTTCAGAATTGTAGCACATTGTAAAGTTCCAAATTTGTAATCCATTAAGAGGTTGTAACAAGAAAAATCAAAAGTCCACGAAGGCCAAAATTGGCAAGTGGCCATTGTAATCGCACTCCTGATAAAGTGCCAAAAGCATCTCTTTTGGGGGGGTTCCTTGATTTAGTGGAAAACGAGGGTGTTCTTGGTATTGTGTTCTCTCTTTTCTGCACTTTTTCTTCATTTTCTACGTTATTGGCAATTTTAAGTTTTCTAAATTAACTCCTCATAACTATGCTACATGGTCCATCAAATGTGGTATCACTTAATGCATAATGGAGTTTCACAATATGTAGATGGTACTTTTCCTAAACCAGCAGGTTAGGTGATATATGTTTGGGGGTTGATGACAAGATCATATATCAAATTAAAAGTGTTCTACATCCAAGAAAGCTTGGGATACCCTCGAAAACCTTTATGGTAAAGTGTCTGAAGAGGATGTTTTCAAAATTGGAGATGAGCTTGTCTCCTTAGATCCTAAGTCATGATTCTATACAAGATTTCATCATCAAGGTGAATGAACTAAGGACAAAGCTTACCGATCGTGGGAGTTCTATCAAAGATGACAAGTTGATCTATCTCATTCATAACAAGCTGCCATCAGAGTATTCCTCATTTGTATCTTATTTTAACACCTCTAAGACTACCTTAGGGTTTGCCTATAAGAAAGTCACTTTTGATGAATATGTTGATCTGTTGGATACTGAAGAAAAGAAATTGAAATCAATGGGGATTCTCAAATCACCTAATTCTAAAGCATTGTTGGCCAACAATGAGGGTTCTCAAAATTCAGCTAGATAGTCTTCAAATAAATGAAAGGGTAAGAAGAAGAAGTGGAAGAATAAATTAGAGGATGCGAACACCACAATCCAATCAACAAGGCAAGTCCTTGAACTCCAATAAGAAGGGGCACAACAATAAGGAGAAGAAAAAGTGTACCTATTGCAAGAAATCGAGTCATGAAGAGCATGAGTGTTATTTTAAAAAGATTGATGAGTTGACCAACATCATGAAGAAACATACTGTTCCATTGCCTAATGCTTATAAGGATAAAGGGTCTTCTTCAGATTCCAAGGGCAAAAGGCAAGCACTCATGGCGAATTCAAATTCTTCAAAGGAATGGATATTTGACTCAGGTGCCTCATATCATATGGGTTCTTTAAAGGAGGATTTTTCTTCAATGAAGTAGTCAAAGGTACCGCACATCTTCATGGGAGATGATAGAAAAATGGAAATTGAAGGAAAAGGAAACATGGAGATGGAAAATGGAGAGTTTCAAGATGTTCTCTATGTTCCAAACCTAAGTTCAAATCTCCTATCAATCTACCAAATCACTCACCTCAAAGATGGACATAGAGTTGAGTTCCTTCTAGACTCAATAAAGGTGCACAGTCTAAAAGATGACTCATTGGTTGCAGTGGGGAAAGTGAACCATAACAAAAGATTGTATTCTTTCTCCCTTTTTGTGCCCAAGTCTCCTTCAAAGGCCTTGTTATCACAATCAAATTCTCAAATGCAATTATGGCATCAGTGGTTTGGTCATCTTGACTTCCGCTACCTTCAACAACTTTGCACAAATAGAATGGTCAAAGGTCTACCCCAAATCAACTTTTCTAAGGATGAATGTTCAATAGATTCAGTGGATATGCATCCAGAGGGGAAGTTACAGAAAGGAAAGTCTTCAAGAGCACCATGTGTTCTCCAGATGGTTCACATGGTATTAGCAGGTCCTTTTGCATTCAGCCAAGGTTGCTGTATACGTACCTTCGTTGATGACTTTTCAAGATACACTTGGGTCTATTTTCTTCATAGTAAGAATTAAGTGTTGGACAAGTTTCTAGCCTTCAAGACTCATGTAGAAAAGGAATCCAAGAAAGCCATCAAAGTTCTCTCAATGGACAATGGAAGCATGTATGTGAATAGAAGACTTATAGACTTTTGCATACTTGAGGACATTGATCTTCGGACTCTGCCAGCATTCAGTCCGTATAAGACAGATGTTGCAGCATTGAGGATCTGAACTCTTAACTCTATGGCAAGTTGCATGATACAAGCCAAGTCTCCAGATCCATCATTAGAAGTCGAAGCAATCAGTAGTGCCACTCACATTCTTGATCAATTTCCTCATCCAGCCTTAGATGGAAAAACTCCTTTTGAGGCATGGTGCGGCAGAAAACCTATTGTGACACACTTCAGAGTCTTTAGTTGTCCTGCATGGGCAAACAGATCTTCCAGGGGATGCAAGGCATAGTCACCTCGGCCTTGTACTTTCATTGGTTATGAAGACAATGTGAAGGCATACAGACTTCTGGATCCCGAGACCCATTAGATTTTTGTGGTGAAGGATGTACACTTTGAGGAAAGTTCACCCAGCTTGTCCTCTAATCCTCTCCGCACATCATACAGAGTGGAAACTGATAGTGACACTAGCGATAGTGTTTCAACAAATTCAGACACGTGGGGTTCTATCAACAATTGCCATGAGAGGTCACTACATCAGTTCAGTCCACATGCATACATAGCCACAGTGATAGGTCCAGCACAGCAGGGTACATCCAGTCTTCCAGGTCCAGCTTCAGTGATAGATTTGGGGGACAGTATTGATGATCTACCTCTTCTTCTTGATGCAATAGCTTCTTCTTCAGTTGTCACGAGGGCTCCATTCGACTCTCTCGTTCATTCTCTACATGATCAATCATTATAGGTTGAAGTGATTGTGGATAATTATGATTAGCAGTTGCAGAAGGGTTCTTCATGAGTTGCAGAGACAGATAGTTCTTTGAGACAGGGTCTTCAGCCAGATGAGTAGGTTTCAGAGACATCACTTATCTATGGGATTCTTTCCACACACAACGGAAGCATGTCATTTGTACCTTTAGCATTATTTCTTCCTAAGGGAAGGAACACCATTCTGCAGTCTTAGATCAACTTCTTCATTGGAGTAGTCACTGGCAGGCATTCTTCTTGTGGGGGACGGGGGGGGAGCCTATCCTGTCTCTCTTCCTCTTCTCATCATTCTCTTATGTATATATTGGATGTATGATGTAATAGGGGGGACTTGATTACTCCATCAATCCATACATCGTTTTATCTCTCTTTTTGGGGGAGGGTTTTTCCCATGAGAGTTTTCCTCTTTCTCCGCTCTATGAGAGATTGCATATCATTATGTACATGGGTACCTAACATGGCCTAGTAGCCGAAACCCATTATGCACTTCATTTTAGATTCGTAAGCTTAAGGGCATTCTCCTAAGTTGCACTTAAAGGGGGGTGTTGGTGTAAATAAGTATCTACTATTTACACTTACTTAAGTTTACTTAAGTTAATGCATTATTTAATTATTTTGCATTATTTTATTATTTATTTTTGTGAGACACTTAGGAGTTTGTGTACTCTCATGAGTTGTCATGTTGACAACACAGAAGTACACAACTCTAATTATGTACATGGTGTCTACCATAGTTGGAAAACTCGCCAAGCCCCCCAAAAGTTTAATCAGGAAAAACTCGGCGATTTAAAAAAAAAACTCGGGAACCTAAAAAACCGTTGAAATTGAATTAAAAATACATTTATTTTGCAAAATTTAATGAGAAGATGCATTTAATAAGTTAATTAAAGACAGTACAAAAAAAAGGAACGAAGTTTAGATATATATAAATGTATAATGCGTACAAAATTGCATTCTCATGCAGAATGCTCATGGTAGGAAGCAAAATAGTAAATTACTAAATAGTTTCAATCTGTCAAACTAGAAGTAAATACTAAAAGTCTAAATACATCAATACAATTTGACAATGTCAATCACATTTTCCTCTTTCCACTTGCACTAGCAGGAAAGCGAGGGGGTCTAGTCCTAGAAGAAGTGCCCCGCACTGGGATAGGGCGTGAGCTGCGTGACTGTGAACTCTGTGACTGTGCCCCCTCGCTCGACGTCCCTACTGACTGGCTCGGCGTCCTAGAAGAGGATGCATCTCCTCCTAATGGTAATGCCTGATCCTCGCCTGAATCATCATCATCCTCATCCTCATCCTCAATGTCATCCATAGTGAACTGAAAATCAGCGTTAGCCTCCCCCTCCATGGCCTGCCTCTCCAAATCAGCTATCTCATCTAGCGTAAACAATGGACTTGGCTTCTATGCTGTCCAATCAGAATAAGGATCTATCTCATCTAGATCAAGCGGACCAGGTAGTTCTAAGAGCTGTGCCTTTTTTATGTGCAACTTAAGATTATAGTGCACATAAACAAGGTCATTAAGCCGTTTTTGAGTCAATCTGTTTCTTTTCTTTGTATGGATGGACTCAAATAAGCTCCAATTGCGCTCACAATGGGATGAGCTACAAGGTTGGGATAGGACTCTGAGAGCAAATTTCCTTAAATTGGGGGTATTGCCACCCCAACTTGCCCACCAAGCATTTGCAAAACAAAATTAAAAAAGTTATAAAGCAATAAAAAAAAAAATCAGAAGCACAACTTATCAATTAGCAAAAAATTTTAAGTTTGACGCTTTACCTAGTGCTTGAGTAGATCTTGCTCTCTTTGCTAGCATAGAAGAGAACAAAGGACCCCTTGATTCCACATAGATTTGTTGTTCGGTCACAATAAGGTCTCTCTCCTCTTCACTTGATATCATTCTCTCAATGCATTTAGAGAGACCTTCCATGACCTCTCCATTAGGATCTGAGTAGGAATCATCAGCCCTAAAACAAATAGAAAATGATATCAAATCTTACTACACAACCTTAAAAAGTAAAGTAAAATAAAGACTTATTAAAATCCCAACTTCAAAGACAATCAATTATCATAGTACTTGAATTTGGGATTGAGGAAGTAGCCTGCTGCATGAATAGGTTGGTGGAGCATATTGTTCCACCTCCTATCAATTATTTCCCAAATGGGGTCAAATTTGAGACTATCCCCGTGATAGTAACTTCTAACAACCTCTTTCGCCCTATCCATGGCCTCATAAAGACCTCCCATTGGGGATTGCTGCCAATCACATGTGCGCAAGACTAGAACCAAGGGCAGAGACATCTACATTTGAAATTTGAAAAATACAAATTAGTTAATAACATAGTAAGTTATGAATTGATAATGAAACTTGAATACACTAAAAATATAATGAAGTTACCTTCACAATCTCCTTAGCCTTTGCAAAATAGCTATCATCAAACACTATTCGTGCCACAGCCTCTCCTTCGGGCTTCTTTGCGTAAGGTGAAGCAACCCAATCAGCACACACAAACATTTGCTTCAAAGCCAATATGTGGTCAAGAATACTTTGCAACATCAAGAAGACCGTTGCAAACCTTGTCATAGCAGGTCTCATCAAATCTTTGCCTTTAGTGGCTTTTCTCATCAAACTGAGAACCCATGGGTGATTATAGATATATTTCGTGACTCGCCTAGCATCTTCCACAATTGGACTCACCCAATCAAGTTTTTCTATGTCCTCCAAAAGAAGGTCAAGGACGTGTGCTGCACAAGGTGACCAAAAAAGTGTGGGATGCCTCTCTTGGAGGATTCTACCTAAAAGATTAGCAAAAAATCAATAATCAATAACAAACTTTCCATATTTAATATTTACAAATTACATCAAATCTAAATTGAATAATACCATTATCCAGATTCCATAGCATTACATTCATAATTCATATTGATTCAAATATAAAAAATTAAATCTACCTGCTGCCACATATGCTGTTGCATTATCTGTAATTATTTGCACCACATTCTCTATTCCCACCTCCATGACAACATTCTCCAACATTAAAGCCAATGTGGCTGCATTTTTCACTTTGTTGGAGGCATCGACAAATTTCCAAAACACCACATCATCTTTGCAAGCAATCAAGAAGTTAATAATGGTTCTACTTCTTCCATCTGTCCACCCATCAGATAAAATGGTGCAGCCATACTTCTTCCACTCTTTCTTTTGGTCTTCTATCAACAATGTTGCCCTACCAACCGCTTTGTCAAGCAACCTACAAAATTGAGGTGTAATATTAAATAAAGTGTAAGTGTTAGTAAAAAATTAGGAAATAAGTTATAACAATTAAGATTTAAAATATAATAATGAACTAAAGTGAATCACAATTATTTACAATTACTAAATAGTAAAATACTAACCTTCCACTCATATCCTTGCGATTAGGCGGCTTGTACCCTTTGCCTGATATTGTCATTGCATTCACCATATTGACCCAATAGGGACTATCAGCGGCATTCATTGAGATATTGTTGAAAAACCAAAAATCAGCTGCTGCAATATCAGTTTGCTCATGCACCTCCTTAAACCATGCAATGCTCTCTAATGATGGATGTGCTCCAGGTGTGTTCCTGGGCACAAAATAACAACCTATCCCTGATGGGGATCCGAATGGTGATGATGAAGAAGTAGGAGATGTAGAAGAAGTGGAACCAGTAAATGAGAAATTTTGTTTGCGGATCCGTGGGCCACGAAGAGATCCTGGTATGTTCTCAAGTGCTTCTTCTTCCTCTTGCATATCAAAAGGAGCTCCTTCTGATTCAGCTATGGCTGCCCTCATAGCTAATTTTTCCCTCTCCCTATTCAATTTTTTCTCTTCAGCAGCTGCAAGTAGGGCATGGATGAATCATTTTTCTTCATCAGTTACCTTGAGACAAGGATTTGAGTCATGTTTCTTTATGCCTGCAAGGTGGTATTTGAGGCAGTTTATGCCTCCAGAAATAATTCTCTCATAGGGAATGCATATCACCTTCCCAATATCATTTGGATTTGGAGCTTCATAGGCATACCGCCATGCCTTATCTCTTGCATTTTTAGGCCGAGTGCCTATATATCCAGATGGGCATGGTGTTTGTGGCCACTCTTCTTGCGGGTTTGTCATTTTTTTAATGGTTGACCGCTGCCCTACACATAAATATATAGAAAAATGAATAAACAAAGTTAGAACTTAGAAGCTAGGGTTTCAAATGATTCAAAGTTTCAAACTTCAAACTTCAACCATATCCTTAGCAAACAACAAACTTCAACCATATCCTTAGAAGCTAGGGTTTCAAATCAAAATGATTCAAAATGATTTTAAATGATTTGAAAACATTTACAAACAAGTTAACAACAACAAAAACAAAAGAACATTTGTTATAAAACTATAAAAAGTTTTCAAACTATGATAAGATGAACATACCTAGAAAGAAATTTGTCTTCTAAAATCTGTTAGAATCCTCTACAATCCACTCAAATCCGCCTTGAATCACTTGCAATCAGCCAAGAATGCCTCCAAACCTTCTTCTCTTCACTCCTCAAGGCTCTAAACAATCCAAATACAAGAAAAAATGAGAAAAAAACACATTCACTGCTGCTTTAATCCGTCACATGCCGCGGGTGAAAAACTCACCAGAAAATCGCGAGTTTTTTGCGATTACTCGCCGAGTATTCGGCGAGTTTTTACCAGTCCGCCGAGTTTTTGAATCGGCGAGTTAACTGGTGAAAAACTCGCTGAGCTAGGAAACTCGGCGAGTTTTCCAACTATGGTGTCTACAACACTGGAGTTTGCATCATTCACTGAGTTATCATGTAGACAACACAATTATTCGCACTCATAATTTAGCACATGTTGTCTACACCACTAATTTGCGTGCTACACCATTGTAGGCTTATCCTCACATCATCGCACTTACTTCCGTGCTTAATGGAGGATAACCCATATCTGGTGGACATGTGCCTGGTTGTATGATTTATCATGATGCTAACTTCTATGCATTCTTGAAGCTCTCCTGAGGCCTTTATATATAAGCACTCCTAGTGTACTCTTGATATGGCAAATATGACATATTGAATGAATATATCATCATTCTAATCATACTCTCTCTTTGGTCTACTGTTGTGCTTGTGTTCGAGTTCCTTGGTCTTGGGTGAATTCTGGCCTAAGCCAAATTCTTAAACCTTGCACACGGCTGGATAAGTCTGCTACGATTTGGAGTTTTTCCAAATATCAAAACATCTCAGTGATGTAAGGTTTCAAAGTAGTAATCAATGAAATCGTTTTTCATTTCATAATATTTGATAATGCATGGTGATCAAATTTATAGCAGACATATATGTTCTTCCTCATAAAATATGCGTGCCAGTATACTGTAGGTGCTACAAATTGAGAATAAGTTTTCTTTACTTTTTATTTCTGTCTCTCATCAATTGTATTGCATGATAGTGAGTAAAAGTCAACCAAGACATCTGTTTAAATCAGTATGACCTTCTGAGATCAGTCGGCTATCATATCTTTAAGTCTAAAACCATATGCTTAAACTAAATCAACCTTAAAGATTTTGTCAACTCGAATTTCATTTTTGTTATGTGTTTTAATGATTGATAAATGATAATAGACCTTAAACAAGAGCACGAAGGAGTACACCAGGCTGAAAGCCAGAACATGGTGGAAAGGTGCAAAGTATATCAGCAGAGGTTAATTGAAAGGCACCAAGGAGTCACCGACCTGATGGCCTAATTATGGTGAGGTGTAAATGAACCTGTTAAAGAGAAAAACAAGAATAAAATCATAAACCAATACATTCACACCTAAATAAACTAATATAATAGCTCATGCAAGTTCCACTTTTGAAATAAGTTGTCAAGCGGAGAGGTGGAGATCAGGCTATAAACCCACATTTCGAAAATCCTTGGCCAGGGTGGAAAATTAGGCAGACTTGCCAGAATAATTGATCTTGTTGTTGTCCAGAAGCTTCAGTTAATCCGTCGGATAATTGTTGGGACCTCAACCCACTTGAATACTCTAATGGCTGGATCAATAAACATCCCAAGCCCGACCTTGGGGTAGGGAGGTTCGTTCTATTAAATTATAACTTGTGGGGATAAGTAAAAAGGTCTGCGGCTGGGAAGTTAAGCCAATGTTAATGCTTCTCCTCTCACCAAAGCCAAAGCTTAGACAATCTATTAAGGAAGCCTTACACAAATCTGAATGCTCTTATCAAATTTGCAAGTTAGTATTTCTTTTCAAGTTATTAGTCATTTTCTTTAAAGATAGATGTTAAGATTAGAAAGTAGTTAACTGCGTTGTTCCTTCATTTCAAATCAGTAATATCATAGAATTAGACAAGAATTTATTTTTCTTCTGAACAAGTAATTTATCAGTTAATGTTAATGATGTAATTCTTGATAGATTAGTAATGCAATTTGGATTTAATTATAGTTTAAACCGTTAATGGAAAAACCTTTGTCATGTGAATATGAAATAGAACTGGTTAGTTTAATAATGGAAATTAGTTAGTAAGAAACCGGCTGTTACAACATTTCTCAATGATAAAGTTATAAGTTGAAGCTCTCATTGAAGAATTAAATTTATATTACACGCATTTGTTGTGGTTGTCAAAAACCACATAGGTATGTTGATCATGTCAATATGAGGAAGCTTTGTATTAGACTATTTGTTTGGGATCAACTGCATAGTTTAATAGGGTTTTGGCGTATGGCTCTTGCTATCCCATCATTAGGGAATGGATTAAAGCCAAAGCTTTGGTCAGAAGTTCATGGTCTGCACCAACGTTGAGTAAAAGGTTTGATGGGTACTTACAAAAGTATACTAATTTTTAGTAGTAACTAAAGTTAGGTCAATGGGACTTATGTGTGCATAAGTAGAAAGTTCTAGAATGAGAACGTCCTAGGAAAGGAACATAAAAAAACTAAACCACAGGAAATAAAATGAAATGAGGCAATGCAACATTGGTTAAGAAAGTTCTAGGAATAAAGCACTGTAAGAAGATGGCACATACAGTAGCAAATTCTACAAATAAAGGAAGAGAGATAATAGGAAGTTTTACAATGAAAACATCCTAGGAAGAAAGGAACTAAAGCACTAGAAACAAAATGACGCAGCTCAACACCAGCACAAGTGTTTAAGAGTTCTGGGAAGAGAGCATCCTAGGAAAGAAGAATAAAGGAAATAAACTACTAAAAACAAAATGAAAGTAGATCAACACCAACACAAGTGGTTGAGAAAAATCTAGGAAGTGAGCATCCTAGGGAAGCTTTAAAAAAGTCTAGTGGTTGCTCATGTGTAATGTCCCCTTTCTAGCATTCATAGCATGATGTTGTCGTTAGCCTATTTCCCCACAGTCCCGTAGGCTAACTAGGACATTAAAGGGGCTTAGAGGCCATTTGGCCTAGACAGTTTCAGTTGCAGGTCTTTCTGAGGGGTTCTGAGGCAACTTTGGGCATACTTACTATTTATAGTAAGTCATCTTGGACATGGCCGGACATTCAGTCACAGTGGTATGTCGATGGTAATTGTTTAAAATCGACAGGAAGACTTATTTATCATTGATAAGATTTGTTATGCATTGATAAAGCCATTTTATAAAGTTAAATTTAAATATTTAACTTTATTAATGCATAGACTATAGTTTGTGAAAAATATTTAAATTAAAAGAGTTCCCTTTATTTTTATAACACATTGGAGACATAAGGTACATAAAGGGAGTTATGTTTTATCTCACATTGAGAAAACGAAGGATTGAGCTCTTGTGAGAACACTATAAAAGAAATGGAAGAGCTTTCTTTTTGTATGCTTGGATGAAGATTAATGTTATGTTGCTGGATATCTGATTATCGAGCTTGGAGGACGGAATCCCTCTTTGCTAGCATTCTCTTCGCTGTTGGAAGACACAGTCAGGAGGATCAAGGGTGTTTTCACTTCAGGAAACACACTGGGTTTCATTTGGGGCATTTGCATAAAGAAATTTACAAGGGTTTGAGGTGCAGATCTGAAGTTAGTTATTGCTATAGTGCCGCATGAACAGTATTTTGCTACAGTCGGCATGAACAGTATTTTGCTACAGTACGGCATGAACAGTGTTGGTATCAAGTTTACTTGTTTTTCCGCTTGATTAGAAGTTTGGAGGGCTGGCCGACTACACCTGCAAAATACTACGGCAACTAATTCCAGGTTTCTTCTGTCAAATTTTGATACTTTGCATAATAATTGTTGAATACAAGTCTGAATAGTTGTTGCAGCCTTTAAGGCAGCTGTAAGTGCACATCTACATTTTAAAATCACCCTTTATCAGCAGATTGAAAGAGTTTCCAGATTTTTCATATATTGTTGAATGTGTGCCAAGTGTTTGTGAAAATGTTATGATGTGTATTATGCATTTTAATGTCACTTTATAGTTGTTTGTAAATCTACTCATTGGAAAGCAATTTATTGAGGAAATCAGCTTTATGAGTTTGCATACAAAGTGTTTGACAATATTCCTTAAGTTAAATTTCTACAAGTCAAAGTTCAAATCAGGGGAGGATATTACATCATGCCTTGCCATATGTTTTGGCATTTATTTTATTTTCCAAAAGTATATCCTTGTTCCTCAAACCATGCACAACCTTCCCCCTCAGCCCTCTCTCTTTTCAGCTTGTTTTGATCTGCTAATAATATTATCTTCACCTTTAGCTCTGTGTTATTCTAATGGATCATGTAGTGTGATCCAAACCATTGATGTGAAACTCCAACATAATCAAATCTATTATAGTCTATAGAAACTTGATATCATTAATCAAAATAAAGGAACTAAAACACTATAAACAAATTGAAGCAGCCCATCACCAATAAAAGTGGTTAAAAAACTATGTTACCCCAAGTCTCCGAAACAAGGGGAAGGGGAAATGGGTTTCTGGGGCGGATTTCTCTTCCCAGAGAGGTAGACAGCAGTGGGAACAGCTATATAAAAAATAGGCAAAAATTTTAATATATAGAGAAATTTTAAATATTAATATGAAAACATGGATAAAGATGCTTATATACATTATGGAACCTTAACATATAATGCTTGTGTTAAATAGTTTAAATTGAGAGTTCACATGAGAATTGAAGTCAAACACATTATCAAAACTCAAGCATTAATTTTATGGCCAGCCAGGGGACAGGTTTCTAGAAGTTTCCAAGTTTCCGGGATGGCTCAAATTATGCTGGAAACACATTCTGGGGTAACAATGTTAAAAATCCAATCCAAATAGCCTTGTGGTGGGAAAGAAAATCTACAAAGAGCAAGGGCTGATGAAAACTGGAGGCTTGGGATATGAATTTCATCAGGTGTCTCTGTCAAGGCCTGGAAGGGAGTAGGCATTGGTGCCATCATTGGTCACTAGGAAAGCACTGATACATAATCTGGTAATGCTTATTGGGAAGTGCTGAAGAATGGGTTGGCAGGCAAGGTTTCTACCTCCAAACATACAAAATTTAGTATTTACAAAGAATAAAAGAAGGTGAAATGAACTGTGATTCTGTGTTACAGAAATATTAAAGAAGTCCAGGAGCCTCATTCTCAATAGAGAAATTGATCCATGCTTATTTTATATTTTGATTGCAAAACCATCCTTCAATATTTGTCACTTCTCAATATGATTTGAAAATGGATACTGCAAAAGAAAACTAGCAATCATATAATCGACTAATAATTCTTTTCAATATACATAAGGCATTCCCTTCCTCACCATTATTCACCATTACCAGACACCCCTTCTTTAGTTTCCCAGCAAATGACATACATGGAATCCAATCCAAGATGGCAGTAACTACAAACGTAACTATCCATTCTCCCACTCCAATATAACTTTCTGTTGAATCAGAAGCTGAAAGAGGAATATGTATAGTTTCCCCGTAATTACTTTGCACTACAGCACATAAAATGATCGTGTTCCACAAGTGTTCAACTGTTTGCAGTGATGCTTCAGGCATGGCATTTTCAATGATATTGATTTCGCCTCCTACATCATTAATCAGGTCACGAAATAAATTTTCTGTCAAAGTCAACGAGGCTTCCTTTGCTGCTCTGCCAGTAATACTTGTGAATTCTGACGGCAATCTCTGAATAAAATTTAAAAAAACAGATTTCAGTCCTTCAACAGACGTTCATAACAACACTAATGCACAAAAATTTGAGATTATGTGCATTAGATATTAGTTATAGTCAATATTTTGACAGAGAAATAACTAAACACGAGGTCCATAGCAGATAAATCCTCACTTCCATCAAAATGACAAACATAAATCTTGTAATAGACAAATTTTCATTACCTGCAACTTACACATGTAATTTGCTATTACGTCACGACCTAGAGATGAAAGATGTAGATATTTCAATCCTTTCAGCTCATCAATACCTTCTAAATTTTGCAGCCTCTCGCATCCATCAATAGTTATCCTCTCTAAGAAACTAAGATGTGCAAGACTTGGCAACTGGATCAGCTTTGGACATTTATGTATGTTCAATATTACAAGATTTTCCAGATCACATATCCCTGATACCTCCCTTAATTGTGTACAAGACTTTAACTCAAGATAACGCAGTGTTCTTACCACAGATAGATCAACTACAAATAAATTTTCCATGGATTGCATGCGAAGACATTCAAGGGTTGGACAATGATCTCCACTAATTGAAACCTTCCACATATGTTTTACTTCACTGATTTCTATATTTTCTAGGTTACTCATGGGAGACTTTACAGTTGACACCCCACTGCTATTCAAAGTCACTTCTCCCCATAATGGCAATTGGGTCAAAACCAAACTCCTAAGGCGAGTGAGATTTCTAAGGGATTTTAATAATGACCTCCCCTTTAGTCCGTCATTATCAAGTCTTCTTATGGTTAGCTTTTCTAAATTAGTTAACATTTCTAATGAGTTTGTACACTCAGCCGACGATGTACCATAAAGCACTAACTCCTTCAACTGATAGGGCACCTGAAATTTGGACCCAATACATTTCAAATGGTTATTTGTCAATCATGAACAATTGTGACAATAACAATTTCCCAAAACTCACATTGAGTACCATTTATGAAGACCTGACATTCCAAGAAGGATAATAAAAAATACCTCTGTGTCGTTCTGCCACAATCTTTTTAGACGCCCATCAACTATTCTTAAACACTCCAAATTCTGCAGAGGAACCCATGAGGGAATGCTTGTGTGTACGCTCCAAGACAGGTCAAGCTGAAGCCATATCAAAGCAATCGGCGCCTCAGCAGAATCATCCATATTCCCTAAAAAGCATGTAATTTGGGCACCGAAAGACCAGTCAAACATTGAGAGGAGACATCTGCCAGTTGTTTCAGTGAGGATGTTTTTGAACTGCTTCGATTCCTGTATACACAGGTGAAGGTCAAATCTTTCTGCAATTCGAAGAAGGATATCAAATAACTGAAAAATATTGCAAATGATTTCCGTAATTTCATGTCAGAAATCTCAAGGAGGAAGAAACAGACCAAAGGTTTCAGATGTTGAGGGCGCCACAGGCGATGTGGACTGAACTCACCCGCCAGTTCTCTCCCCAAATCACGAAGATGGTCGTGCATTCTGAAAGAAAGCTCCTTGTCATCAAATTCCTTGGAATAACACCACACCATTTCGACGAGGCATTTGTCCTTTAAGGTTTGAAGTGCGAGCTCAGCACTCCATCCATAGGATTCCCATATTCTGATTGCCATACTTATGGGTTTGCCAATAAAGAAACAAGCGATGTCCACAAAGATCTGCTTTTGCTCACTGTTCAATGCATCGAAGCTTATTTTGACCCTCCTTTTGATGTCCTCGGGCAGTGACTTACGAGCTTCATTCAATACTAACTGCCAATAATGGCGGTCAGAACTACCAAAAACATGGCCGCCTAAGACCTGTAAAGAGAGAGGTAAACCTCCACACACGTTCACAAACCTTTCGACCAAATCCTCGTAAGCACTAGCAGCATATGATTGGTGAAATGCATTCCAGCAGAAGAGCTCTCTGCTATGCTCTCGACTCATTTCTTTCATCCTGTAGCGAAAGTTAATTCCGGCACGTACTAACACCCTATCATCACGTGTTGTGACAATTACCAAACTTTCAGAATTGAGAACATTTCTAACCAATAGAGCATCCAACTGGTCCTTGTGATCAACATCATCTAGAACAATAAGAAAGCGTGAAGAATTAACCCTTCGAAGATGAGACTTGAGATAGCTCTTTCCTTCATCTGTGCTATGAAATTGTGGTGTATCCTGAAGGCAGGTGATATCTTTTAGAAGCCTACTTTGCAAAGCAGGCAATTCATTGTTGACAGAGGCTTCTCGCACATCAAACAGAAAACATGACCCATCATATTCGCATTGCTTGCGGTTAAATATTTCTTTGGCCAAAGTTGTCTTTCCAGCTCCCCCCATCCCAAAGATACCAATGATCTGAACTGATTTATCAGTCTTCTGCATGCAGCACCTTTCAAAGTCTTCTGCAAGCTCATCAAGCCCCACTGGATTTTCTACAACGTCTAGAGACTTTATCTTTTGGAGCTTTTTATGTACAGCTGACACCACATTTTTACACAGCTTAATCGGATCACTGAAAATTCAGAATAAATAGGGAAGAAAGACATTGATTAGAAAGATCTTCTGACTAAGGTAAACAAGGATTTTGAAGTAACAAATGGAGTTCGAAAAATTTTAATGGAAAAATCAACTTTGATTAGAAAGATGTTTTGATTAAAGGGAAAAAAAAAAAAAAAAAGACCCCATAAAAAGAAGTGGGGCAAATAGGAGAATCAACAGCACATTAAAGATTATGGAGGCAGTCTGTTTTGAAGGCACATTATTGATCAAAAGTATACTATCAATATAAGGTCTAATGGAAAGTGCATGAAAGAAGTCTTACTAATTATGTTTGCTGAATTCGTAGCCATACATGAATGAAACAGAGTAGAGAGCTTTCTCCCACACTTCAAGCAGGTTCAAGTACCTGCCTTTCTTTTCATGTTCAACAAATGCATCAGAGTAAACTCCCTTTTCTATGTAACGAAGGTCTGAAGGTGTCACATCATAAAATATAGGGATAATTTTAGCCTTAGTCTTTAACATGAGAACCAGCTCATCTAAACACCAAGAGGACTTTGCATACCCTTTGGAAAAGATGGCAATATGAATTGAAGCAGAGTAGATGGCATTCTCTATGGCAGAATCAAATGAATCTCCCCGTTCAATCTCATAACAGTCAAGAAATATATTGTGCCCCAACTCGCGGAGAGAATAGTACAGTTCAAGGGCCAGGGTTTCTTTTACGTCGGGGCCCCGGTGGTTAATGAATACATCAAACAGTTTTGCGGATGCAGATGATATTATTCTTTGGCACTGAGCTCCAATTTCACTGAGATTGTGGCATGATGAGCAAGATGCCATGATTGAAAGAGTACGTAGCACCTAGTACCAAATGATTGAGTAAATGCAAAAGAAAGGAAATTGTCAGAGTTTCGGGCATTTAAAGATGCCTTCAATGAAGTTTCAGAGGTGGCTGATTTTGGTGACATAACCAGGGAATTAGGGGATGTCGGAAACTGAGTTAAGTGAGTACATAGCCAAAAGGGAGCAACGGCAGGAACAGGTCTGCCATAATTTCTTCTCCTTTTATCTTTTTCTGTCTGTTTAAAGATTGTTAAAAAGAAGAAAGAGAGTAAAAGCTAATCGAACACAAAAAGAACACGTTTGTATGATGTGTCACAATAAGATGGGCTTCTGGAGATGAATAGAGATAAGAATGGATGAAATTGGACGTCTTAACGATGAATAACAGGTCGCGCAACATTGGACAGATTGCATGATTAGGTAGATTTTTGTTGACGGGAACTGCGCCGGGTTTTTTTAATTTAAATTGGTTTGAAATACAAGAGCGCTGGTCGAGATGCCTTATGAAGGGTGGGTAATAAAGAGACACAAGACTAGAAGACCATCATATTATTGATCATCTTAGTGTGGGTACCTATTTTTAGGAGAGTTTTATCTTTTTCTTTATTATCGTTAATAAATAATTGCACATCATTTATTTTTATTTTTAATGTAGTACATTATTTTAAGTATGTTATGAAGACAAATTTGATGTATTCTTTTTTTTAATTAATAGTTGTAACAAATACAAAAAATGATGTATTGAAATGATTCTACAATTTTGTCATTAAATTATATTTTTGTATCTCATTGGTAGAGTAGAGTTGGGAATGGTCATTGTATATTTGAGCCAACCTTCTTTGACCAAGAAAATGGCATAAACTCTTCATAGAAGAAATTTACAAATGATATTTGTATTCATTTTATGAATCTTGAATTTATACAATTCTAATAGAGTAGAGTTGGAAATCCAAATTGGCCCACATATATAGAAAATTCATGTAAATAAGTAGAATATATATCATAAAAATTTATATAGTACAAATACAACAAAAACATTATAGATATAATTTCATATTCTAATATAAATAAATAAACAATTAAAATAAGGAGTTAAAATTATCTTTCTTGTTTACATAATATATTTAAATAAATAAAGGCAAAATACAACATGATATGCTAGAGTAAAAAATATGTTAAAAAATGGGAACTCTTTTTAAAAAGAAAAAGAAAAGTACAAAAAGTTTCCCTGATCTAAATGAATAAATGGTAACTATGAAACAATAGTTTTTTTTGTTTTTTTAATCCATGAACAACCAAAGCCTGGATTATTTATTATTATTTGTTGGAATTAATTATTATTATATATTATGCGAGGGTAGATTCAAACCCAAGACCTCCCACATGAGAGGCTCACAAATTACCATTGTGCCGTAGGGTTTGCCTAACTATGAAACAATAGTTAGAGAGCAAAAAAATATGGAGTTTAATAGAGGTAGGAAGTAGAGATTAGGTATTGGAGAAATAGATCAATCATAAATAATTACACAATGCGTAAGTCTCTCAATAATTACTATTATGGTATTTAATTTTAAACGCTTTGCATGTGAATGCTTTAAAACAATGAACGCAAAGGCGAATGTGAAAAAGAGCAATGAATGCAAAGGCGAATGTGAAAAAGAGCAATGAATGCAAAGGTGAATGTGAAAAGAGCAATGAATGCAATTATTAATATGATGAGTGATATTGAAAACATATTGGGGTGATAGAAGCCTGCAATCAAATTTCACAAGCATGTGATTCATGTTTCTACCAACGGCTAAGTCTTTGTAGCCTACGTTGAAGGTCATCATGATGGGATCAATATTTAGAACCCTTATGATTGCAAGGAGAACCTATGACAATCATATTTTACCTTTATTAAAATAATTAAAATTGTAGAAATAATACATATAAATAACTCAAAATAAATTAAATACTATTAATGTCAATGAAGGTACCAAATATAAAAAAAATAAGTATAGAGATATTGAGCTTCTTCAATTATTATTATTTTACTTAAATAAAAAATTAAACTACTATTTTAAGGTTTGACCAAAACTCCACCACACAATAATAAAATAAATAGAAAAAATTGTCATTTTATTTTCCTAAGATGGCAATTGTAAAAAAAATTGAAACCTAGTATACAGTTATGTGTATTTGATTTCTAGCTTGCAACATTTTTTAAGAGATGAGGAAAATATCAATGTAGTAGGCATGCTTCCTAATAAACATTAAAGACATCATGTAAAGCATTTAATACATTCTTTCTTATCTTGGATTTCCAAAATTATGATTTTTGCCTAGGAAATTAGTCACAAACAAATAAAAAATAAAATTTTTGAATGTTGAAATTCAATTTAAAAACACTTTTTATGAAACCTTAGCTTTAAGCAATTTTTTTCTGCTAGAAAAATTAGAGACTAACAGGAACATTAGTTCCCTACCTTATACAAGTTGGGGACTAATAAATGAAAAACCATGATGGATTTAGCCTTAAATTTCGTAATTTCTATGAGACGTAAGGGGATAACACATGGCAAGCTATGAGAAACAAATATGGTTAGTTCCAAGACCGAGTCTATAAACTCTATGATTTATCCACAGACGATTAGGAATGTTATGTTGAAAGAGACTAATTATTTTCCATAATGCATTTTTTACCCCCCTTCTTGTGTTTCAAGGGGGTTTGGAGAGACAACAACAACTTGTTTTGAAAGATTGGTGTGTGGCCAATTGGGGACAAAGAAAACCAAGTAATGAATATGAGCTCAATAGTGTTTTTCAATGTTTTATAATGTTAAAATAGTGAATTAAGAGGATGAATGAAAATAGTTGTGAGAGAAGGGATTTTTAGTTGTCAAGCTCCATTTTGGAGGGTTTCAAATTTTGTAGTTTCTAAAGATCAAGTTTTTAGCTTTATATAGCATTTGAAGATCCAACATTTCTCTATGAATAATTTTTTAATAAAAAGGGTATTATTTTTTGGTGCCATGTTTGCCTATTTTCCATGTACCATATCATTTTTTTGCATCATAATAGATGGCTCCTTTTGAGAGTAGGGTTTTTATTTGCTGAGCTTTATTTCTAGGGTTTCAAACTCTAAAGTTTCTTAAAAGCAAGGCATCAATTTTATATAGGGACTAAAGATCCAACATTTCTCTATGAATGAATGTTTTATACATATTATTTTGTAGTGCCATGTTTATCTTTTATACATGTACCATGTCATTTTTTGCGTCAATATAGTCGACTCATTTGAATAGTAGGGGTTTTAAGTTGTTCAGGTCTATTTCTAGGATTTCAAACTCTAAAGTTTCTTAAAACTAAGCTACCAGTTTTATATAGGGTTTGAAGATCTAACATTTCTCTATGAACAAATTTTTCATAAAAGGTGTATTATTTTCTAGTATCGTGTTTGCCTCTTTTCCATCTACCATTTCATTTTTTGCATCAAAATAGATGGCTACTTTGAAGAGTGTTTGGGTTTTTAGTTGTTAAGCTCTATTTCTTGGGTTTCAAACTCTAAAGTCTCTTAAAGCCAGGTATCAATTTTCTATAGGGTTTGAAGCACCACTATTTCTCTTTGAATGAATGTTTCATAAACAACATATTATTCTTTGTAGGTTTTCCCCATGTACCATATCATTTTTTGCATTAGGATGGATATATTTTAGAGTAGGGGTTTTTAGTACTTGAGCTCTATTTATAGGGTTCCAGACTCTAAAGTTTCTAACAACAAACATATCTTTTTTTTCTAGGGCTTGAAGCTCTAACATTTTGATGTGAATTAATGTTTCATAAATAATTTACTATTGTTTGGTGTTGTGTTTTCCTTCATGCTTCTATTTTAGGCTTTCCCACTATCGAATGTCTTTTTTTCCTATGTGTTTTGTTACACCACATTTCCCCATCTTGCAAAAAAAAAAACACACACTACAGGTAATGAAACATTGCTTATATTAGTATGTCTCACATTGTGTTGGAGATTACAATCTCTATTTATCTATGGTTGTGTGATTGTATAGGAGTAATTATCAGATTTACTATATTGGTTGATTAGTTGGATCAATTGATTTGAAGCCCATAAACTACCATATCAAGATCCTAATTAGGAAAGGGGAACAACTTATAGAGTTTTCTCTATCTTAATATTATGCTATGGCTTGGTTTAAAAACACACATTCCCTAAATGTTCAAGATTGTATCATTCCAATCATTTGGGAAGACCTTCTTTATGTGAAGAGATTATGCATGTATCCATTGTAGCTTGTGCCTATCTTTCTATCACAGTACATGGAATTGTTGCAATACAGTTGTGACCTAAGATGAATTGCTGAGGCTTATGTTAATGTAATATCCCTTGCCCAAACTGATTAATTTTAGCTCAAGGAATATTGTCAAACACTTATATGTTGCCTCTCAATGCTAAGAAATTTAGAATGTTTGCAAATGATATTATAATGCCTTTACAATGAACTAATATGCAAGTGCAATTCTTTGGTATTTTCAATGCATATACATGGAAACTAGATATGAAATGCATACCTATAGCCAACTGTCATTTTGACAAATAATTGACATACAACTATTATGTTGATCATATATGCTATTAGATGGACATTTCATCAAACAAATGGTATGCAACATGTATCTCCTTTATTGAACTCATTCTCATGGGCTTACAATAATGACTACAGTAATGCCAAAATCTAATTGTAAATTATCACATCAAAATCATATGCTAAAAAATTACAATGCTAACCACTGATAGTTGCAAGAGGAACCTGATAATAGTGATGTCCAAGAATGGAAATGAATCAAACATAAATATTGTAGTGCAACATCATGCATGCATACTGTAGTAGCCAAAATGTATTATCCAATTTAAGCACAATTAGAACTCTAGAATGAAGCTCTCTCAAATGTCAAATTCAAATGGCTGCAACATTGAAGAGTTGACGTTCTCCAATGGCTGGCTGAAATCAAAAACCTTAGTTTCTTCTCCCAAGTTTATATCAAATACAATTCACAATAATCGGATCATAAACAATGAAGTTCTCACCTCTATTTATTCTTTTCCTTCACCCTTCTAGAAGCAAATAAAATATTATTTAATTGTATTCTCTAGAAGCTTCCATCTTTTGAATGCAATAATTAGTTGTATTTCTAGAAAATGCACTCTCTAGAAGCTTCTGCCTTGCAATACAATTATTAATTGTGCTTCTAGAAAATTAAATTAATTAAATATAAAGTTAGCATTTTATTTTAATTTATTTAATAAATTTATAAGAAATTAATTTAATCAATTTATCCTTATTTCTCCACTTAGCCTTTAGAGAATGTAAAGGCTAAGAACTCCACTAAGATGCTAAAACGATGGGGACATTACAGTTAAGGAATAATTCCTACTAGGAAATATTTTGGAGGAGGTTGTCAAGTTATATAATGTGTATAGTGGCAATGCATATGTGGCGGGAATTATCCCTTTGTTAATGATGGAGGAAAACAGAGGGATGAGAACCATATTGAAAGTATTTATGCATGATATAGTAGACAATGAGGAGGAGATAATGGATGCTATATTTGATATGCATGGGTCAAGAGTGTCACTGCACTTTCATGATGATTTAGAGAATATTTCAAGTGCAATTGCATTGTTGTTGTATAATTTGAGTCATTCACAGTCCTTAGGTGTAGAATGCACATCTGACATATAGACTATAGCACCGATTCTTAGTACTTTCTAAATTTTCATTGCTAACATTTCTCAATGCATCTCCAGTTATGCAGATATATCTTTTCATCACTTTAATGCTTGGAACTGATGTAAAATATAGCTTTCAAGTATACAGTTCCTACATACCTCTTTCTTTTAGTGAGATGTGGTGTGATCACTAGATCCATTAGATTGGGTGATCACAGTGTCTTCTACTTTATTGCTTCTAGTTCTTACTACCTCTATCCATGTCTTCTTTCTTTCTAGTTTGTCAATTTCATTTCTTTGTAGTGGTGCAGGTGTCTTGGTTTTGTAGTTCTTACTGATCTGTCCCACTTTAAGACAACTGAAATATACTATCTCACCATTTATCTATTCCTTGTAATTTCCTTTGAAATGTGTCTTGATGCACTTCACTGGAATGTGTCCATATTCACCACAATAGTGATGACTGTACCATGTGTTGTAATCCCAATCGTAGGAGTTGCCTTTCTTTTCTACATGAGTTTGTTTTTCAGGTGACCAATGTGATTTATTGTTAAGTCTACACTCATAAGCTTTATGTCCATACTTTTGATAATTGTAGCAATGACCTTGGAATCTAGATACCTTTCTAGTTGAATCTTTGTTTTATGTTCTACACTCGTGAGCTTGATGTCTTTCTTTCTTTCATTTACAACAATTACCACTTGGCTTAGGTTTAGGAGTTTTCTTACCAATTTTACTTCTGCAAATTTTTTTTATATGTCCAATCTTTCCACAGTAATGACATGTGGGTTTTCCTTTTTAGTTTTCATCCCTTTGTTCTCCACTTTTGGATGATTCTCCTTCTTTAGTAACTGAAGATTGCTTGTATCCAAGTCTGAAGGTGTCTTTTGTTCTTGGTGACTTCATCATGTCTCCAAAATGTTTGATTTCTTCAATTGGTTTGTTCATCCTTCTCATGAGTTCCTTTTCATGCCTTAACTCATTCTTCAATTGCTCATTTTGTAACCTTAGATTTGTGATCTCCAAATCTTTTTTGTTTGCTTCCTGATTTGCAATTACTAATCGGTTTATCATATCAAGCTATTGTATTTGTAAGCTTCTAAACTTCAAATGATGTTTCTTCGAGTCTTCTAGCTATCTACCTTAATTTGTCTTCTTCATCCATGATATTATCTTCCATTTATTTCTTCTTTTGTTCAATAACTTCACATAGTACAACAGACTGAATTTCTTGTTCTGTCTTGAGATCTTTTTCTTCTTTCACTATCCAGCACTATTCTTCTCTAGCAATTTTGTCATTGCTTCAACTTTGTTACTAGTCTTTCCATTTTTCAGTAGTCCTTTTATATCAACTTTTGTGTATTGAGTGTCATTAAGATGTATAACCATCTCTCTTCTCCTTTTGATGGAGTTTCTCAACTCTTCTTTTGTTGTCTCCAATTGTTGCGACCTGATCTGGATTTCAATTATCTGATTGTCAATGATCTTTCCCATCTTGTACACTTATATGTCCATGATCTTATCCTCTCAAATTGTTAAGATTCCTAATAAGAGAACTAGGCTCTGATACCAATTGCTCGAATATGTATGTGGGAAACAAGATACTGAGAGGGAGGTGAATCGAGATCTTAAACTTTTTGACTTTAAAATCAATTTCATTAAATCATACCTAATTCATTAATTAAATTGTAATGCTAAAACATAACTTAATTCCATCACATCCATAATAGTTCAACACATAAGACACTGATTTGTTTACCCAGAAACACTTCAAGATGAAAGTAAAATTGGGGTGGGGATGAAACCCACAAATCTTCACTATTGCAAAAATAAAGTTAACTTGTTAAGGAACTAAAATGTTTGATCATAAAATGTGATCTACCTGTTGAAAGATATGTCCTATTAAAGACTTAAAAGACTATTAGGTCTTACCTTCTTAGAGGATTTGACACTTACAATTAAGTAAGAACTCTATTAGGAGATTTGCATAGGCCTACTAGGACCACTTGGTTAAGAGATTCACCATGACTCAATTACAAAATAGCTGATTTAGTACTTGACCCTTGGTATGCTCTGCATGATTATATGGGGTCTCCTTCTACCTATATCTCTGATCTGATTCTCCTAATTTGATATTTCTATTTAGCCCTTCACTACTCTTATTGCTCCTCTATTGGTTATGTCTCTGTAAGTTCACTTTTACTCCTTCATAAATGCATACTCCTCATGCATATATTTCTACTTCCCTATGCTTCATCTCTTTTCTTCTATATTTGGTTCTAGGTTTAGAATACTCCTTAAATAGACTTCTTGTGAAATCTCTAGATCTTGATCAATGGTTTAAACTTGATCATCTTTTTCCATTTACATCCCTTTTTTTTTATTGGTTGAATTGTATACCTAGGGATCATTACCTTTTGTTAATGACGTGTAACCAGAATTTGATCTAGCTTTACAGATATTAAATATCATAGGAATGTCAACCAATATGATTTACATATGAGTTTGTGCTATTACAAACTCACATATCAAAACTAAATTACTTGACACTTGAGTGCTCAGATGCTCGATCATGTATGTTGTTACATGGCTTTGATAAGTCTGTTTTCTTGGCTCTTGAAAACTTCTCAATATGTTGGGTCTATATTATATTGCTCAGCTCATACTATATTCCTTGGCTTGCATGTATGCTCAATCTCTTCTAAATGCTCAGTAATCATTGTTCTGCTCAATATAAGTATTATCTTCTCAGCCTTTACTAGATAACTCAATCATAGTGATGACCTTATAATCTTGCCTAGTAAATAACTTGCAAATGAGTAAGTGTTTGGTCACTGATCGACAACATAGGCTTAGAGATGAACAAGTGGGTTCATCTCCCTTCTACAACTCCTAATAGAGATTCAAAGTCTCCTAACAAGGACTGATATACATATTGAATATTTTTATTGACTCCTAATAGAGTCCATCCTCGACAAGGAATATTTATTTTAGTACATCATCTAATGAGTACCGTCTCCACCAGGTTTATCCCCTCTAATCAAGAGTTTCCCTAGTTAACATATCTAGTGTTATTGTGCATGAGTACCTTGTTGTGGTTACTGATTATATTGCTCATGTGGTTAAGGATTAATAAGGTTGATAATTGTTATAATAGTTGGATAACTAATTCCCCACTCCCCTTAGAGTTATATTAGAGAAAGATTAACAGCTTTGGGAGATTAATGGTAAATCACATCAGAAAAGAAAGTCCTAAGTTTGATAGAGTCAATTATGACAGTTGGAAGTAAAAGATGAAGACTCATTTTCTATGTATGGGTTCAGTTATTGGCTTTTGATAAAGAGTGATAAAGCAATTGTAGAAGAAAGCAAGCTTGAAGAATGCAATGAAGCAGAAAGAGATCTATTTATGTGCAATATGAGAGCCAGAGAAGCCTTACTAATAACTCTTCTTGAAAATGAATACAGTTAGGTAAAATCAATAGAAAAATCTTGGGCGAGTGTACCAAGTTGTGGTGCCAAAAGGGGGGTATAAGTGGACATCTTTTTTCTGAAATCAGTAATTTCTAAACTTCAACAAGAATTTGAAGATAGTTACGCTCAAAATTTTAAGATATGACATTTACAAAAGTAGTAGTCCTTTGAATTTAGTTTCTAAACTACTAATTTTTTTCAAAATGGTTTAGTTTTAGGTCCTCAAAAAAGGGGGCCACAGAAAGTGGCACTATTTATTCCAAAAAATATAACATAGTAAAAAGTGTGGCCCTTCTAAAATTTTAACTTTTTTTTGAAATTATTTAATCTCTGGTCAAAAGTTACCTAACATTATGTAGTTTATCCCAGATTTTTTAGGTAATTTTATAATGTGTATTTATTTTTTATGAATTTTTTAATTAGAATCATCCTAAAAACATGAAATACATGTGTCACTAGTACATTTGAGACCATTTTTCGACCTTTATTGGTCGAAATTTCGACCCAATTTTCGACCAAACTTCGACCAACTTCGACCAACCCATTGGTCAAAATTTTTCTGGTCGAAATTTTGACCAACCTTCTGTTGGTCGAAATTTTGACCAATACGTTGGTCGAAAAACCTCAATTGCCATGTGTAAGTTCTAGCAGGAATTGGTCAAAATTTTGACCAATAAAGGTAGAAATTTCGACCAATGAAAGAAAAAAATTTGACCGAAAAAGGTAAAAATTTTGACCAATAAAGGTCAAAAATTTTGACCAAGCAAGGTAGAAATTTCGACCAACGAGGGTCAAAAATTTTCGTGGATTAAGGTAGAAATTTCGACCACTGAAGGTCAAAAATTTTGACCAATGAAGGTAGAAATTTTGACCAACGAAGGTCAAAAAATTTGACAAAATACGGTAGAAATTTTGACCAATGAAGGTCAAAAAATTTGACCAACAAAGGTAGAAATTTCTACCAACAGATAGGTGTAAATTTTTTTCAGGCATTCTATAAAACAGTCACATGTCTTACGTATGATATGACATTTTGCATGCATCCTGCACTCTCTCATCTGGCTGATGATGGATTACGGAGAGTGATCTGAAACCATGATGCTAAAAAACACACACAATCAAATCCAAAATGAACTTGCACTACAAATGGATTGTGAAAATCTGATATTGTTAATTTTGCATGCATGTCTACTAGGACAAATATATGTTTAAGTTGTGATTGTCCTAGTAGACATGCATGTAATTTTACCAATATCAAATTTCCACAATCCATTTGTAGTGCAAGTTCATTTTGGATTTGATTGTGTGTTTTTTAGCATCATGGTTTCAGATCACTCTACGTAATCCATCATTAGCCGGATGAGAGAGAGTGTAGGATACATGCAAAATGTCATATCATATGCAAGGCATGTGAACTATTTTATAGAATGCCTGAAAAAGACTGACAATAACTAATATAAAAAATATAAAATTAGTTATATGATTGAGACAAATCATGTACCAGTGAGTTGGTCAAAATTTTGACCAGATAAATTTTGACCAATGGGTTGGTCAAATTTGGTCGAAAATTGGGTCAAAAATTTGATCACTGAAGGTCGAAAAATGAACCCAAATGCACTAGTATGCTCGCCAAGTTGACTCTTTGAGTTCGGTCATTAAGTCACCCCACCAAAGTGCCTCAACAAGGTCAATCTTTAGGTCCGCTCATCGAGCTTGCTCACCAAGTTAGCTCGCCATGTCACGTCTCTAAGTGGCCTCGCTAAGTTGGCTCGCCAACTTACCCCACCAAGTTGCCACTTTAAGCCCACTCACCATGTTAGATCGTCAGGCTGGCTCCCGGCCAAGTCAGCTCACCAAGCTGACAATTGAAGTACGCTCACCAAGCTGACTCTCTAAGTTTGCTCACCAAGTTCGCCCCCTAGGCCAACTTTCCAGGTCAGCTCACCAAGTCACCCCCACCCAGTCACCTCAACGAGTTGACTCATTAAGTCAGCTCACAAAGTTGACTCACCCAATGGTTTTACCACCTTACCCCAACAAGTGGGCTCACTCAGTGTGCTTACAAAGTTGCCCCATACAGTTGCTTCTCTAAGCTCGCTCACCATGTAAACTCACTTGGTCGGCACGCCAAGTTGACACTTTAAGTTTTGTCATCAAGTCACCCCACTAAAGTGCCTCATCAAGGTTAGTCTTTAAGTACACTTAGTAGGTCAGCTCACCAAGTCGCTTCGCAAAGTCGCCTCACCAAGTGGCCTCGATAAGTCAGCTCACCAACTTGCACCACCAAGTTGCCACTTTAAGTTGACTCGCCATATCAGCTTGCCAAGCCAACTCCCATAGTCAGCTCGCCAAGCTGACAATTCAAGTACGCTCACCAAGTCAACTCTTTAAGTTCGCTTACCAAGTCTGCCCCCTAGGTCAACTCTCTAGGTCAACCCACCAAGTCACCCCCATCGAGTCACCTCAACGAGTTGACTCTTTAAGTCAGCTCACCAAGTCTACTGTTCAAGTACGCATGCCAAGTCGGCTCGCCAAGCCCACCAAGTCATGTCACCAAGTTGATTGTTTGAGTACACTCACAAAGTTGACTCTTTAAGGTCGGCTTGCCAAGCCAGCCTACCAATTCATGTCACCAAGTTGCCTCACCAAGCCGGCTCGCCCACATGTCCCACCAAGTCCCCAAGTTTGCTCGCCAAGCCGACAAGTCAAGTGCACTCACCAAGTTGACTCTTTAAGTTTTCTCACCAAGCCCATCCCCTAGGTCAACTCTCTAGGTCAGCTCGCCAAGTCACTCCCACCCAGTCACCTCAATGAGTTGACTCTTTCAGTCAGCTCACCAAGTCTACTGTTCAAGTACTTGAAGCACGCTCTGCCTCAACAATACTCGAATTTAGGACAGTACTCTTTGGTCGATTGCTATTCTTATTGTGCTTATATTAATGCTTTTAATATAAGGTGTACAACCCCTCCCCACTACAGATTTGAACTTTTGACCTCTTACAAGAGCACAAGTTCTCTACCATCCACAATTGGCAAAGTATCAATTCATTTTTCACTTTCTATATCATTCAAAGAATATGATATTAACATTATTTCATCATCCTAGGGCAAACAATTTGGATTATTGTCATCCTTCATCTTTGCTCCAGGCCTTTAAATCTATTCATCTCAAGGTTTGATGAATGGAGAAACTAACCTTGCCTAGTTTTTGTGTGTGCGTGTCATCATTTACAATTTGATGAAGCAGATTATGTCATGCCCTTACACATCAACAACAATGATTTTAAGTGATTGTCACTATTTTTGCACCAATAGACTCAACAAGACTTTGCATAAAAGCATGCAAATCAAAAGCCAACTAATGTTGTCAATCTTCAAATGTATAGCTATGGAAATAGCATGCAAATAAGCTCAAAATGTAAAATCATAAAGTTCACCCCACATGCAATATTCTGATGTGTGCAGTTCTCTACCACTGAGTGGAACTTCGCTTCTTTGTGTAATGTGGAATACTATTGGTTATTGTCGTGACAGGCACTCATTGTATTCTCTAATAGCCATGGTGAATTGTAACTCCTTGCATGTGTGCCATACAGTGCCCATTGCTTATTTTATTGCACTTGAACTCCAAATTTAACATTAATCTAAATTGCAAAAAGTATAAAAGATATAGTTACAATGAAAATTGACACCAATTGATTTAAACTTGAAAAGGATGCCATCCATGCAGTCCAATGTGGTCTTCAGCTGCCAAAGAACTACATATTTAACATTGATCTACATTACACATTATATAACACCACAAGGTTGAAATGCCAAAAATAATACAATGATTGATTTCAGCATAAAAGGTGCCACACATGCAGTAACATACAACCATTCAATTTATCACCAGCTCCTGATTATGGTTTTGTGAGTTATATGTTACAGCACATTGCATTTTTATGTTGTGAAATCCATTCTTTAATTTTTTGCAACATTAATGTAATTTTGTACTACCAACCTCATGTGTCAATCACCTTGTTTGACAATTTGATGACATAATTCTTTATGATACAAGTAAAGATCGAGCACATTTTCTGTATTACAGAAAAGTTAAATATGAGAAATGCCAAAATACATAATGTTCAGTAGAATCCAACTCCACTAAATAGATATTGGGTGCACATCACTCACAAATGATCCCAATTTTATAATAGGGAATCGAGAACTGCAGTTAAGGCACTTGACATGCACTGATAGGCCATACAATTCACCTTCTATGTAAAATTATTTTGCGAGGCCCATTTAGATATAGCCTAAAATTTGATAAAATCTGGCGAATTTGCATGGCACCTGATGTAGATTCAAGTTTCTCAAAATTGACCTCAAGAAGGCAACTTTTAGAGGTGTATTAAAATGATTAAATCATTAAGCAATTTTTTTCATATCTACTACAAAATTACATTGGCTTTACAACAAATAAAAGAATGCATAGATTGAGAGGACAAAATTAGAAAATTCTCTCTGCACTATGTCTCATGCCAAGCCAACTTCCTAAAAATACATTTGATATATTCCCGAATAAAATATTCTGGTCGGCCACAGTTAGGGGTCAGAACGATCTTGGTGCTTGAAACTTGAAATGTGGCAGATGACCTTAGACATAAAGAAAACATTGACAAATCAGGAGAATGTGTTGCTATAAAGGATTTCCCAAAACAAGCACCAAGTTCTCCTATACACTAACGTACATACCAGGCATATACCAAGTTCTCCTATGCTCAAATTATTGCTGTTATCCTGACTCTTAGTTATTCTAAATCAAAACTACCCAATAGAATTGATAATTTAAATAAAAACATCTTATTCCAGTCTCAAAATTATTATAAAAGCATTGATCAATACTTGCAGTTGCAGCTCATTACTCTATATTTAAAAGTTGCACCTATATTAGGCAGAAAACAAGAAATATAGAGGCAGATTAAAATTATGATTTTGCACAGAAGGGATGCCCCATTAGATGAATTCATAGCTTTTTCATTGGCTTATATTTGGATTTTAAGATTTAGCAATTGCAAGGGCGTTTGAAATCAAATATTTACATGTTTGAAATGTTAAGGAATCTAAGTAAGTCAGCTCTACTTATTTCTATTGAATATTTTTGAAGTAATTTATAAAAGGATCTGACAAGAGTGTCCATACAATTTCTCGTCCTATGTTTAATGAAATTTAAAACCCATCCTAGCTGAGCCTCCATACCTCATATTCTTCAAACTCGTGCCCTTCAATCATGACAATGCTAAGTATAGCTTTTGGAGCAGGATGAAGCAAATCCTGAGCTTCTTCCCATGCCAACTTCAATTCAAATGCATCACCATTCTCCATGCAAAGTCTCTTATTCTTGGAACAAAGATTGAGACTTTTTTTCTTTTCTGGTGTCAACAAGGATTGACTTGAACTATCTTTGGATTTGCCTCCAGCTTTGTCACTTTTATACCAACTAAAGCTTGTGCTTGGAGTATTGACTTGACCTGTCAGAGGCTCTGCAAATGATTCTTATTTTACATTGACTGAAGGAAGTGTATAGCCTGAAAAATTTTTTGTACTTGCAGAGTTAAGGGCGCTACTGAAAAATGGCCCAATTCCTGATGTTGATGGTTGAACTTCCTAAAATAAGAAAAGAGGACATCAATGCATCAAGAAAATTGTTATGTGCTCTACTTTTCTAATAGAAATATTGGAAAAACACCCAAATGCTATTGTAATAATCAATAAAGCACACAAAATAATAATATGAAAGATTAAATTGTATAATGAACATATAACCCAGTCAGACTTAAGACAAGAAATATGACATAACTTCACATTTCATTGCTTTGTAAGTTTAATAAGCAGGAAAGCCAACCTAGTTTAATATAGTATCAGAAGCCTTTTGATAACCCATGACAAGCTTTCCTTATAGATCAATCCGGCTAAATGTTACTAGTAGAAACAGAAAAAAAATGTCATTTATCTAGACCAAAGCATAAAATCAAAGAAAAAAAGAGCATTGGAATCCATATTGTCACATATATGAGCTCTAAGTAATGACATCTGAACTCTAGCATATTCCTACCTATTATTTTGAGAACAAGCTGCCTATTAGATCAACTAGTATCTATTGGAGGTTTATTGAGACAACTTGTGATGACAACTTAGCACTCTGCAATTGATAGATAGTCAGCAAATAAGACAATAAGTTATACTACAATCTATTGATAGATAGTCAACAAATAAGACAATAAGTTATACTAAAATATGTCATAATACCATCAACATATTAACAGCAGTATTTGAAATTTGAGCTTCTAATATATTCTGATCTATCGTTCACCAAGTGGTAAAAACAAGGTCACCGGGAGATGGGGAGACTTGGAGGTCTCTGGTACTGGTACTGGTACCGGTACGACAATTTTTCAAAAATGGGAGATGGGGGGTATTTGGAGACTGCAATTTGTTTTTTTGATAGTTTGCTGAGTCTAATACTAGATACAAAATAGTAATATTGTAAAACTAAAAGACTAAAGTAAATAATAATAGTAATGTCACATTAATATAGAGTCAAATATTTCAAAACTCAAATAATCACATTATTGTATCTCATAATCATACTTGTTTTCCGAATATTGCATATGATCATCATCATATGAGATTGATAATCGTTGACATTATCATTACATATTCAAATTTTAAATGCAACAAAGTACAGTTTGATGTTGAATTGCCAATATGAAAACGAAAATGAACAAATTCAGTATAGTAAACAAAAACCAGAAATCCATCTAGTACTAGGATGTTGATGGTACTATCATCTACTCCACAAGGTTGTGATCATCAATCTCAAGATCTTCAACTATCATTCTCTCCAAAAAATCATTTAAATTGTCATTGGTCTTTACTTTTGCATTTAAAAATATTAAAATGAGGGCTAAATACATAAAATAATTTAATATTATATTTTAAATTTATTTTTATTAGCAGACTTTGGAGATACCTCAATTTTTGGATTAGAATACTAGGAGACTTCAATCATCAATAAAACCTCCCCAATCCAAATTTGTATAACCAATGACTTGAGCATCTTGACTTCTACCATACAAAATGCCAAAATCAAGAATGCCCTTCACATCTCACAGAATATGCTTCACAAAAACCCAATGTTCATCCTTTGGGGATGTTATGAAGCAAGAAAGGTAACTAACAACACGTATGGTCTCAAGTCTAGTAGCGGTTGGATAGATAAGGTTGCCCACTAGTTGCCTAAATGTATACTCATTCTCTACTAGTGAATCTAATTTATGGTCAAGCCTAGTTTTCTTTTATAGTCATTCTAGAACGGTCCTCAAGCTATGTCACCATCTCGTTACAACTTTCTCCTTCAAAGGCCTTATGGATATACTTTACTCTGTCTATCCATCTTGATAATTCTTAGGAGAGAATTTATCTCTTCCCAATTCTTATGGGAGAGTCTGTGATCAGAATCTTAATCCCTATGGGAGGATTTCTTGGGGCTCTACTTGTCTCACAATTAACTTGGAGTAGCCTCCAACTATGATATTGTCTCCTCACAACTCCTCTCTCCTTAAGGCCTTAAGTATATCCAGCACTTCTTTAGAAGATTGTTCTACATCTCCTAGGCCTTGAGAGATGAGATATTTGCCTTGTAGTGGGGTGCCCTCGCAGTTCTCCTTTACTCACTATGTAGTAGGGTTCCTAAAAGCATTTCTCCCCTAACTACCACAACAATAGGGTGCCCTTGGTGGTTCTCCCTCATCTACCTCTGCAACAAAATCCCCTCGCAATTCTCCCTTAATCACAGAGTAGTAGAGTTCCCTCGTAGACTTTCTCCCTTAGCTACTAGTACTACAGTAGGGTGACCTAGCGATTCTACCTTTATTGTAGCCTTGGGAACATGCTAGTAAGAGTGTGTTGTTAATCATTCTCCCTAAATTACTGCAATAACGGGCTCTTACAATAGTGCTCCCTTATTGCTACTGCAAAAGGATGCCCTTTGCGATTCTCCCTTCATTGCAACCCTTTTTTCCCTCATTTATATTATCTCTTTGAATATTTATTAATTATAATCCATATCAAATTATAAATATATTAATTAGTATTTTTACATTGTTGGATCCTTAGATTGTTTTTGCAACTATGGTTGGACCTCTCCAAAGCTCCATATTCTTTCCACTCCATGAAAATATATGCATGTCTTCTCAATAAGGTCATCAATAAGGGTAAGAAAACTTAGAAATTTTATTCAATTCTTGGTTGTTTGTACAATTTCTATACTATTCTGTACATACCAATATAGACACTAGTCATATTAAAAGTAATTTACTTCGAGATTGAAGATTTTTGGTGATCAAATGTGTATGGGGGGATCAGTTATGAAGTGTTTATGCAATTATTTTGTTCTGGTGATATGGTTAGAGGTCCTGTTGAACAGGCCCTAGATTAGTGACCCCAAAACCAAGGGTTTGGTGGCAAATGTGTTGTGTGAAGGGTAGAACCTTAAAATCTTGAAAATATATTCTTTCTCAATCCCTAGAAGGACTGTTTCACCCTTTGGAATCATAGGGTTCAGTGGAGTTGTGGGTTGCTGTGTAAAATTGGAGAATTAGGCCTAATGGATAGGCTAGGGGTATCGATCTTGGGTATGGTCCAAAAGAGTTGATATTGAAACTTAGGGAGGATGTATAGATCCCAAAAGGGTATCTTAATCAGGTTTTAATTTCCATAGTTTTTTGGGAACTATTGGAGAGAAATCCAAATTAGTGACTGGTGAGGGCTACTAGCTTTAAGGCTAGATATGAATGTTGGGTAAGAGATTAGTTGTCCAAAATGAATGGATGGATGGAACATGGTGGAAAGACCATGAGGAGATGATTCACAAAGGAAGAATGAAGGTTGAAGCCTTGGAAGAAGTTATGGTGTTTGGGAAACTCTAAGTGCACTTGGGGTAGCCTGGAAGGTAAGTCCTTGAGGGGACATAGGAGTAAAGAGTTGTTGCTAAATGAATGGATTTGCTATCTCATATGAAGAAGATGGATACCACACACCACCTCTGCATCATAGATTAAGAGTGCATTGCGCTTGTTATGGCACTTGTGAATGTAGTTTCTTCATGTGATGCATTGGTCTTGGGGATCAATCTCGATTGGGTGTCAATGTTGGAATTTCTCAACAAGAAGTAACAGAATTGGTTGGGATTCACTGGAGTGACCTTGGAAGATATAAGGATGAAAGTTTCATACGTTTAGGTGTTATTCACCATTTGACTAGTCACTTTGTGTCCCTATTTCATCTAGAGATTGATTGGGACAAGATTCTCAATAGGGATTGGAGCATTGATCAAATTGGTACACTTGAGATCGTTGCTTGGCAATCCTTGGTGAAGGAAGGCTCATTCCTTTAATTGTGAACTTATTGGTTGGTTGCAGACCAACCACACCACTCTATAGTTTTCCGTAATAGTAGAGAGTTGGCAAGTTCTTCTTGGCCAAGGCGGGGAGAGTTCATAGTCTCAGATTCGTGCAGGCTTCTTCCAACCACTTATGAGGCAATCTGGACTGAGGCATTACTCAAAATTCATGCTAAGACTATAGGCCACTCCTATGCTTCGAATAGAGTGTTGAAATTGGTGATATCAAAATGTATTTCACAAATTCATGCTATGGGTAGCAGTAGTCGTGGATCATTTTAGACCTACCACATGCGAAGTGTCCATTTTATGTTAGTTTGAGCTTCACTTGGTTTCAAGAACACTATAATATTCTCTACTTAACAAGGCCAACCACGTGAAGGTGGAAGCTCATCTAGCCTCACCCCCTTCCCCCTAACATCAATCTAAAGTACCCATTATCATCTAATTACATACTTCATTGATTCATTCATCCATTTATGGACCATAACATTCAATCAATACAATCACATAACATTCATTAATATGATATAAAATTCATTAATACACAATACTAATCAAGACTTCATTAAGACATAACAAAATTCATTAACATAAGATAAAAATCAGTATTAATATGCATCATTCATACATAATTACTTAAAACAAAGTTCTTTCATTATCCAACAAGGTTTATCAAAGAAGATTTTTAAAACATCATTTCTTCTTTTTGTTTTTATGAGCTCTTTTAAGAAAAGCGCTCATAGGAGCATCCATATCTGCATCATTCTCCTCCTCTTCTAGCACGTGTAATGTCAAATTACGAAGGCTCCTTCTCTTTGCAGGAGCAGGAGGCTGCTGCACTAAAGGAGGCTCTGTTGCAAGAACAAGTGAATGGGATAAATTGGCATACTCTTTTTCTTTTTTTAACTGTTACCAGTCTATAATTAAGTACTAGTACAACATAACATGCATTTTTCTTACCTGACAATGCCACATCATGTACATTAACATTTTGATCCGCCCCCACGTCAACATGTTGAACACTTGGAACATGTTCCACTCCTACGACATGATGTTCAACATGCTCTGAAATATTCAAAAGAATATTATCATGAGCTGAGGAATACAATATTGTTAGCAAAGACATTTGCAATGGATAAGGATCAAATGGGATACTAGCTAGAAATGTCCACAAAAAAAAAAGTAACTATTATAATGTTGATGAAAACAAACAAAGTGCTACTGACACGAAGGTTGTGCGCAACGACCATCACCATGTTCACCATGTGATGTCACAAATGACACAAATGTCTATACAAGTACACATAAAATTAGAGATCAAGATCCATAAGATAGTATAAAATATTCATATCTATTGAACTTCTATTATTGCTTTAGTCGAATTACTGCTTACCTGCAAAGATTGGATTCTATGGCCCAATTCTGTTCTTAGTGCCTCTTTCTCCTCACTTTTGTCACCCTCGATGATAATGTTAACAAGTTCATCAGTGTATCTTTGCTTGATTTGCTGGGTGATGAACACAGGGTCAGTACTAAGGGCGATGTTATGTAGATATGAAGCCCGTATTTTAGATCGCATTTAATCAGTGGTCATTCTAGCTTTTTCCTATCATTTGTGACATTAAATATCAGTAAAATTTCATCAAAACAACTCCAAAGCCACAAAGAAAAGAACATAATAATACGACATCTGTTTCTATATTAACATTAAAATTTACAATATTTAATGTTTACCTCTACTGAAGGTGTCTGAGATGGTGCATCCATATCGCCCTGTGAAAAAAATTAGTAAGTCTTAGAAATCAGCAATGAAATTAAAGTAATAGACTTACCGAAAAAAAATATTAATAATAAAGTAGATTGTATATGTAAATCATTTGTCTTAAGTTAAAAATTTAGTGTAACTAATGTGTATATCTAAAAAAAATTTGACATGTTCTACTTAATGTTTATATGTGCACATATGGTTTAGAAAGAAAAGTTTGGTCGTACAAGACCCCATCATAGTTGACATTGATCCTAGCTGGACATTTCATTGATCATCATGATCTTCATCCATGTCATCATCATCATCATCATCACCATCATTGTACTTGTCACTTTGATCATCGTCGTCACCACCACCATCTTCTTCGCCATCATCACCATCTTCATTGCCATCATCATCATCTTCATCACCATCATCATCATGACCATCATCGCCATGATCATGATCATCATCAACATCATCATCATCATTATCACCATTATCGTCAGCATGACCAAAATCATCACCATCTTCTTCATCTTCACCACTGGGTAACTGTTTTTCCTGATAATTATTTACTTCCTCTTCTACTTCTTCAATTTCTTCTTCTTCGATCACATTATACTTTACCGGCCTTCCTCTTGGGTCATGTTTAACAACAAATGACCAACCTAGTTTCTATGTAACACCAAAATAAAACACTTGCTCGCACTGGCTTGGAAGAACATAGGGCTCATCTCCGACTAGCTCAAATGACCTTGTATTAATCATAGTAAATCCACTATCATGTTCAATAACAGTCCTATCAGGATCATTTCGATTCAGTCGTAACCTGAACCATTTGACGACAAATAGAACTATTTTGAATGAATTAAAGTCGCACTCAAGTATATCATCCAAAATGCCATAGTATCGATTTTCAGATTGTTGAGGATGTATGTCAGTTCTAGATGAAATATTGGTGACCACGAAGACAACACTTATCCCAGAATCACATGTTTTCTTCATTTCATTTGACTTTTTTGTGCGGAATTTATAGCCATGGTAGTACATAGCTTTGTGGTGTTTGACTTGCAATTATTCAAACATGTCAAGATTGTTTGCATCGATCTGTGAGTTGATATTAAACTTATGTGTGATGATTAGTAATCTTATGTGTACCTTTGTATCTCTTAAGCCATATATTAGTTCAAGTACCATTTGTGTAACATTGGGATCTCCATTACGATGAGCTTCTTTAACGAACGATACAACACCATCCCATGTTAATGAGTGACCATTTTCTTGAGACTGCTCAATCCATACCGTCATCCAATCAAGATTGTTTGCAATATACAAGGGTAGTGCATCCCACTCACGACCAACTATAAAGAGGAAAATTACACTAGTTAGAAACAACTTATATATATTGATGATGAATAATAATTATTAAACTACAAAAAAAAAAACTTATAATTACCTCTCACCCTCCTCAATCTACCTTTCCCTGTCAGGTACTCCCCTTCGAATTTGTCATTAGAGTTGGGATCCCAAATGCGATCTACATGGATATCCACTGCAAACTTTGGAAGATATTCAGTAATGTACACCATGGTCTGGTATATCATATATCCCTCTATCATAGAACCCTCAGGACGTGCTCTTTGTCAAACCAAGCCCTTCATAAATTTCAAGTGCCTCTCAACCATCCACATTGATCTAGCTTGTACAGGTCCACACAATTCAATCTCCTCAAGTTGATGTATGAGGTAGTGTTCTTGAGCATTGAAAAAGGTTGGAGGTAAACACTTTTGCATTTCACACATAAGCTGTGAAATTTTTCTCTTCCAATATTTTATATCTTTTTTGTCAATTTCTTTAGATGATAACCACCTAAAAGAGATTCAACACACAAAACCACATAAACGAGATTTCAAATAAAATTATACAATAGATTTAAGAGAAAGCTACAAATCTAAGAAAAAACACTTCTAACCTCGTGTATTTTCCAAGATCATATATAACTTGTTTAATACTGTTGTCAAACTGTTGTGGAAGGGATAGAGGTAGGACGAACTGCAATCATTAAAAATGATCATTTCAATATATTATTAAATAATGCAATAGGTAGTACATTCAATCTTACAAATATACTGTAAATAGAGAACATGACTTACCTTGACGAAGGTATGTCAATCATGTGTTTTCAACCCAGGCCCAAAATCACATTTCTTTGATAGAAGAGTGCTTATATTTGCAGCAAATCCTGTTGGAATTTTTTTTTTTTTTTATGACTTCTTTTAATGCATCACCCTATTGCTCCGTTAATAACCAAGGAAGGGCGCTTGTATTTATGCAGTCTCCATTGCTATTTGATTCAATGGAAGCTTTTAGTGCATGATTGGATTCATGAATGTCGGTACAAATTTTGATAATTTGCTCTCTATCACGCCTTCCATCCAAAATTTTCCATAGTGTCTCTATTATATTCTTTCCAATATGCATAGCATCAAACAAATGCGCAATTGGGAGATCGTTGTAGTACGGTAACCTACTAAATTGAGTAGGATAACTTTTGATTCCTCTAGGAAGTTGGTCATTGATGCCTTGACGACCTTCACAAGCATCAATTACAACGTTAGTAAATATAAGACAATATCAAAATACAAATTTTAAACTTCGGACGACAAATTGGATATTACCTCGACAATTTAGTCGATCATATTCCAACTTCCATAAATGAGGTGTCATTCTTCGTGGCCTTGATGATGTCTCTTCTTTCCCATTGAAAAGATGTTTTTCGACAATTCGATACCTATGATTATTATGGAGAAAGTGTCTAAACTCATCAAACACCTGCTTTCTTAAAGTTCTCGAATGAGAGATTTCATCTTTGGACCACAAACTGGACATGCGAATTTTCCCTTTGTCTGAAGACCTACAAGATCATGTAGAAGTGGATCATGTATAGTTATCATGCGCAACTTAAACATTTGATAGTAATGTGTAAGCACTATAACAGAACAAAAAAATATGTGATATTAACAATATAACATACCACAAAAATGAGTTAACCCAGGGGCATCATGTATTGTCCATACAAGCATTGCATGGAATTGAAATTGTCGATGTCCTATCGGTCTAGAGATGTCATACATAGTGATGCCATTCCATAACTTCAACAACTCGTCAATTAGGGGCTCAATATACACGTTCATATCTTTCACTTGGTATTTACCTAGCAATTGAATGAACATAAACATTACATTATTATTATGACCATTTTCATGCACTATTTATAAATTAATTTAGATAACTATAAAATGATAAAAATACCTGGCACAATCATTGACAACATTATGTGCTCCCTCTTTATGGACATCCAAGGAGGAATGTTGTTATTAATAACAAAAATAGGCCACACTGAGTAAACATATCTCATATCTCCATATGGATTGACACCATCCATTGCTAATGAAAGCTTCAAATTACGAGGTTCTTCTTTAAAGTGTGACCATGTTTCTTCTATCTCTTTAAATGCAAAACCATCGGTAGGCATTCACATAATGTCATCCTGACTTCTATTGCGTGCATGGTAATCCATAAATTGTGCCAAGGTAGCGCACCTGAATAACTGTTGAAGATGTGGAATAATGGGAATGTACCGAAGAACCTTGTGAGGCACTTTTTTTGTTATTTGATCTGACCGATATCTACTACTATGACAATCAGGGCATTCTGCTGCAAATTCATATTTTTTATGATATAGAATGTGATCATTGGGACATGCATGTATTGTTTGATACTTCATTCCAATCTGATCCATAATGTTAGATAATTCTCGGTACGAACGAGGCAAAATGTTTGATGGTGGTAACAAAAACTCACTAATCAACCTACAACAACAAATATGCATTGTTAATATAATGAATAGTAATTGTATGCTAACATTGAAGATGAAAAAAATGACATACCTTAGCATATGTGACATTGCTACATTGGATATACCATTCATAACCTTTAAGTTCACCAACAACACTATAGCCGAGAGTAGAGTTGTTTGGGAGCCTTCGTATAAGGGTTCGTGTGCCTTCTCAAGTAAAGGTATATCAAGACCATCTTCATCATCATTATCAGATTCACTAGTACCATCATTGTGAGCCTCTTCATCACTTTCCCCAATACCATCTTCTTCAATCATGTCCTCTGGCACATTATCATCTTCTTCCATGAGAGTGTTATCCTCAGCTTGGATATTCACACCTCCATGTTCCTCTAGTAGGAAATCCACATCCAGCAATGGACGAAAATCGTGGCCCCCTTCAACATGACCATGTTGCCTACAATGACTCTAGGCTGTTGTGATTAGAATTCTTCGAGTCTTTAAGCCTTTACACTTCTTGCAAGGACAATAACATTTATTAGGTTTTCTTCGGAACTGAGCCCACAATGTAGCCATTGTCTCATTTTCTTCAGCATTCATATTGTCAGGCGTGGTCTTTCTTCACAGGAAAATATATCTGCAAATAAATTGGACATGTTGTGATTAATGTTTATATCTGCACATATGGTTTTTCTTGATTAATGTTTTCAAATGTAATTAAAATGATCCTATAATTTCTAGAAGGTGTAGATGTTTGGTATGTATAATTTCCACATGTTTAGTTGATGGTATAAATAGCTATGTAGTTTGTACTTCTAGCCATCTTAAGCTAGGCATTACTTTCTTATGTCAATCATATTGCCTGAATTGGGCATAGCAAGTCAGCAAGAACAAGGAACATCAAAATCCTTTAAGAGCACTCAAAAGTCTTGGCACTAATTGGTGGATACTCACTGTAACAACTTGGTCATCCATTGCTATCTAGGATCTTAGTCATCCATTACTATATTAAGAAAGATATTAGCAAATATTGTAGTTTGATGTGCACCAATATGAGGAATTAGAAGATAAGGAATCACATTAAGAATTCAAATGATATGAAGGTATCATGTCGATACTAGTGATAAATTAATTCAATCAAATGAAACATATTCATATGGAATTATTGACTAAGACCACTCTTAAAGAGGAGAGATCCACTTTTAGAGTAGGCCTCTGGTGTTCATCATTTACCTTGACATCCTAGTAGGTGCTTCCAGGTCTACCAAGACACAAACAAATATGTTGCCATGCATCCTCTTTTGAATCTAGAAATTTTGTATGAACCTAAGATCCACGATTTTTATTATGAAAAAAATGATGGAACGATGTGGAAGCATTGAGAAAACATTTTAACATAGCTTCTTCCCCAAAAATCTCACATTGAACCTCAAATGAAGTTTGAAAAATGTCCTCTAAAACAAATATTTGTACAAAAATAAATAAAAGAATGAAAATTTTGTCATTTAAGTGAAATGATATCATTATAACATAAATGCCTCATAAAGTCCATTTACCAATTTGTTAGGGTATTGAGTGCAAAGATGGCGTCAAAGGAAGAACTTGATGATTCAAGGTTCATCCAAAATATTAAGAAGAAGAAAATCTACTTGGATAACATTTTGAGTTAAGAGAATGAGGGGAGTGGCGAAGGCTTAAGCAAGTATCCATACAACAAAGGTAAGGCAATGGCTGCACCAAATCAAGGTGACTTTGGATCAACTGAACCATATGCCAATTGGCTTACCCTTGAAGAAGGCTCATACATTGAAGATGGAACCAGTAAGCATACAGATTTCATAGATGAGGCCAATGCTATAGAAAATAGAGGGGAGGCTTCATCAAGCAGTGATGATGGATCAAACAAAAGAGTAGAAGGAAGGGAAGAATTTTTTTTTCCATGTCATATTCCAGAGGAAATCTTGACCTTGATATTTTGCAAACTTCCTCTCCACATTGTTCCAAATGAAAATAGTTTCTACTTCATAGCAACGTACTATTTTTGGATCTGCTTACTTTCACAATCTATGGGAGTAGGGCAATGTACAAAGGTGGCTGGTGATGGAACTTTATGACGAAACCATTGGATCTTCCAAAGATCTTGTTTTCTATGATGTTAATAGAAGACGAAGGTACAAGTAGATATTTAATGAAGACTGGAGATGTAATGACTTGCAGTGGTGTCTAAAAGCTGGAGATGGAGGCCTCTTGGCATATAGCTATAAGAGAAATGTGAACCTTCAAGTGGTCAATCCACTAACTATGCAGTCCCATTATATTGAAGATGTAAGACTGAACAAAGAAACCAAACTTTCATATTACATAAAAGATTATAATGATGATGTGTCTGTTCATCTCAACTGTGATCCCAAGACAAAAACCTATCAGGTAACCCTTATAATTGGAAATCTTTACCTTTTCAGAAGTAAGAAATTTGTTGTTCTGATTTATAAATCTGTGAATAAGAGAAGGGAAATAAGAGATGCTCCCTTCGAGAAAAGAAGGTCTTATGACTATATGCCAATTGGCTTTTTACAAGTATTTTCATGTAGAACCAGAAAATCTATTGGGTTTCTAAAGATGGGACATATGTCTTTGTCTATAATTTGAATAGAGATGGCAATATCAAGTATCTCTGGGTTCTACCGAGGACACAAGGTAAACTACATCAGATCTTGGGATTAAATGTACAATGGCAGAATTATAATGGTTTGTAGTGGTGAGACACGATATCCAAATACTCTTATTTTTAATGAGCTTGATGAGCTTGGGGAGATCTGGAGATTTAAATATGAACTAACTGTAGCTTCCAAAATTTTGTTTTCTGGAATAATTGTTGTAAATCTGTTAGCACTATCAACTTGATCTGTGGCTAATACTTCTTTAGAACTCTCATTCTACTCTAACATTAGTGAAGCAACATAAATCCCTCTAAGCTTGGCCTTTGGTGCTGCTTAAATAATAGAAGATGATGGTTCATATTATTATATGCAAAATTGGTCTTTGGTCAAGCTCCACACATTATTATTGCACCCTCATCATAGTCATCACATCAACAACACCTTTGATTTCTGAAAATACTTCTCAAATAGAGGAGTAACTGTATTGCAGATTTTGTACAGTATCACATAAAAGTTCTAAATGCACTTATGTAGGGCCAACTTTCATGCAACATAAAATGAAGTAATGTGTAATTCGTTGTCTTAGATTCTATCATCAAGATACAGAGTTAGAATAGAAGAATTTTTTTACATCAACATTTCAAATCCCATTTTGTCATTAGTATAATATAGAGTCAGAGATAAACATTTCTAGATTGACATTTTAAATCACATTCTATCATCAGTATAATAGAGAGTTAAGGGAGAAGAATTTTTTTGCATTGACATTTCAAATCAGATGCTTGTATTGCACTGGCATAAATTAAGAATCCATCATCAGAATTATAGAGAGCTTGAAAAGAAGATATGTTTTTTAATAACTATCTAAAGCCCTATTATATAACTAGGATATTACAAGGGTTGCGAATGAGAACTTTTTGCATCAATGTTTCAATTGTATTGCATTTTCTGTGTCAATACTTTGAATCATCCTCTGATTTTTCATCCAAATAATAAAATCCTAAATAAAATAATAAATCACTTTCTTCCTCTAGTCCATCATATCATCCTTCCAAAACTATCTCATAGAATATAATCCTCTTCAAATAATGTTCCAAATTTGTCACAATCATATTAATAGTCTAATGTCTTGTTATTAAGAGATAGGAAAATATATGCTTGAACATATTGTACATTCTATTAGATAAACATCACAGAATGTTTAAAATGTAATTAGTTTTATGTATAAAAAGTAAATTAAAAGGAAGCACATAAGTAGTTGCACTACTTACAAATATTAAAAAAATACATTGCTTTTATTTGTGTAGTCTTATAATCAAATTATAGGGGCCAAAGTATTTGATTTGTGTATTCATTTGCATTTCCTTATGGCTCAAAATATTTTTTGCTTCTGATTTCCTAAAACCATTAAGATGTTATCAAAGATTGTAAATTTCTGTTTTCCCCTATCCAACTTATTTCTAATGGTTTGCAATGCTTGGTGGTGTGATGATTTTCTGCTCTATAAAGTAACTCATAACTGATCTCAATGCTTTCTGGTAAAAAAAGTTACTGTGCTTATCATGTAATTTTTAATTTCTTTTTGCAAGATAAGTCTGCTCTATCTTTCTGTCTGTAATGAATGCTTGAATGCCAAACAAGAATATAACATTTTTGATACGGACCTGTGAATGATTAATAAGTGCACAGAAATCATGGGAAGTGTGCACTGTTGTATTGCCATGTTCCAACTAGGAAAAATATGGTTGGCACACTACATTTTACACTGATTAATGGACCAGCTAAATGAGAGTACTTTTTAAAATTTTCTTGTCTAGGCACCAGTCTAATAGGTATCTCATGGACAATTAAGTATTATTCTCAGTACTTGAGATTAATGGAGAGTTCAATCTGGTCTGTTTCTGAGAAGAGAAAAGATTTTTTTTTTCTTTAAGGCACACCTTGATTTCCATGTCCAATACAATGGTAGATAGAGCACCTGACACAGAGTACCTATTGAAAACATGCAAGGACTCTCCCTTTCTCTAATTATATAGTGTTGATCATTTTCTTGCAAAAGAAGTCTTGTCCATCTTCCACTCGATGTCGAATGCTTGGATTCCAAGTAAGTGTTAGTGCATTTTTTCTATTATTGTGGGTCTTCATAAAACTTACAAATAATCCTGATAATTACAAATGGGTGGGAGAAAATGGAGAGACCTTCACTTCGCCTCCATGTCAGTAGGAGAAAGACAACCAGTGTTAGGTCAAGGACACCCAAGTGACTCCTGAAGGTGAAAACCAGAAACAAGAAGAGAACTATCTCACCCTAGAGAAGCTTTAAGAAACTATAGGAGAGGCAAGAGATTATTGAACAAAGATTTGATGATGTGGCCAAGTTTGTGGTAGGGTTATGCACTCGATAACTGGGAATCTTCACCTGCTTCATGCTGAAAAATAAGGCCTCACTACTACAGTGGGGGTGGACATCACTAGTTCTATATATATGTTCTTAGTTGATGATTGGTTGTAGCTATTGTTAGACAAGCGGGAGGGAAAGGAGAAAAATAAGAAGAAATATCTCTTCTCTTTATTTGGGATTTTGTTATATGTTTTTTACTGCAGCACTTGGCACAAGTGGGCTATGTTTGTGGTACTATATATCTCAAATGAAAATCTACACATCAAACAATATAAAATATTGACTAAGATCTTTATGAACTTAAGAAATTTTAAAATTTTAAATGCATGATGTGTCACTTTAATGTTTTATGGTATTTTTGCCCCTGCAAATTTCATCATATCCCTAGCTAAAATAGTTTAGTAGATGACCACTATAAAACTCCCTCACCACTTTGTTAGGGTATTGAGCATAAAGATCACTTGAAGGAAGAACTCCATGATTCAAGGTTCAAGAAAATGAGAAATGTCTAGTACAAAAAAAGGCAAACATTGTATAGGGTGCATATAAATATAATCAAAACAAGGCAAGAAATGTCAATCTATAAAACAAAACTTCAACTCACCTTTGTAACGCTAGGAAGGAGACTCTTCAATGTTTCCAGTTGTTATTTGATCCTTTCACGCCGCCTTCTTTTTGAAATCTCTTTCAATGTGACGCTATTAAACCCTTTTTCCATGTACTTCTGGCCACAAATCGCAGTGGTAGAAAATGGTTCAGTGAAACACACAAGGAACATTTAATTGGAGATCCACAAGACATTCAAATCCATGCCATAATCTATGACATCAAACAATGATCACCCCGCTACATTGGAGTCATTTCACACATTTACATCTAAGAGCCAAGTTCCCTGGTCAACCATTGTATACATTGCTCTGAGTCAGGACTCATTGATACAATCTGAGCTAACTGTCACGTGAACACATTGGCATTGTAGTCTGAGTATTGTGATCTACTCTTAATCAAACATTGGATTGCCAATTTTTGGCATGCACTTTAAAGTTCAAAAAAATCGCTTTCAAGCTTAAGCAAATGGGTGACATAAATCTTGATACTTCTTTGAAAATATTTTACTCCTGCTAACTTTGTGAATCCAGTAAATTGCAGATCTCTCTCAAATCTACCAAGGTATTATTGGCAATGCGTTTACTTCTGGCATAAGCCTTGTCCTTCTATCAACCTTTGCATTTGCATCTAGAAAGTAATGTGCTTGAAAGATAGGTGGGCTGAAGTCCACTCTTATAGATCTAGGAAGAGAAGATTAAATTTCCTTAGTGGGAAAAGGAATAATCCCCCAACTAGGTTTCTTATGTGCAACGGAGGCAGGCGATCAAGGAAATGATCTAACTCCTTCGACCCACTCCAGAATGTAGAAATATTGGATAATAAATCTCAACTAAACCCATCTTCCCAGAATTGCAAAAAGAAGGAGTCCCCAATGCACGAGTCTTCTGGGTTGTGCGGTAACAATAAGATTAGGGCGGCAAACATAACATTTTTTCAATTTTTGCTTAGTGTGATCCCGTGTTGGTTGAAATTTTGACCAACACGGGCTCATCTTTAACTAAAGCCATCACAATTCAACCAAAATTACCCCAAACTATCAGATGGTTGAAAGTTTTGGTCAAAAATTTGAGTCAAATGTACTAGTGAGACAATGTATGTTAATTATTTCCATCTGAAAGAGTATGTTAATTAGAGAAGGATAACTTATCAACAAAATCAAAATGTTGAATACAAAATATCTACACAAAAAATATCCAACAATGTATCTACAAAAATTAGAATTGCTATAAGTTGACACATTTAAACCTAGAATATACTGACTACAATTGCATTCAAAATAGTGAAATATTTCAACGCATCCTTGGTCTTTTGGTGAAGTTGAAATTTGAAATCATCCATAACGTAAAAAAGAAAATAATAAGTGATTTCCTTCCTATGATAAGTTTGAAGTACTCACATTTATTTTAGTTATCTCTAAAATCATTTATTTTTTGGAGATCTCCCTATGTTCAAATGATTTCATATGGAATGTGGGGATGCCGGCTGGCGGCCCTAAAATTCTATGACGTTAGATATTACAGGGCTCATATGATCAGCATTAAACATTAAACGATTAAGCAATAAACAATTGAGCAAAACCATTGGATTAAACTAAAATGTTTGTGTTTGTAATGAAGAAAAGAAACATGCACCCACATGCTTTGACTAATTATATACCAACAAATGCTTTGGTAACTTAGCACTGCCACATGTAATACAAAGGTGACATTATTTGTGATCTACTTGGTTTGTTCAAGGGATTTCAAATAGAGATGAAATATATGCATACAATACCTAGGTTAGTTGTGGAGAAGTATACAGATATAAATTGCTTTATGGTTGAAACTAATTTGGCATGCATGGAGGTTATTGATCCTAGAGAGATATTTATTCACCATTCTTGGTTATGAGGTTAGCTAAGAATTTCTTGAAAAACATGCTGAGGTTATGTTGGTCTCACCTAGAGATAAGGAAACATAAAAATGGGGGACTTATAACGAGAAATTTAGACAAGGGAATAATTATACAAATGATCTAGAAAAATGAAGGTAGAGAAATTTGTGGAAAATATTAGGAAAAAGGAGGGCATTATCAAAGAATAATGGGAAGTGATGAAGAAGGGAAGAAAAGTTTCAATAAAGGTTCAATTGGGAAGCACAAGCATAAAACCAATCAAGGACAACATTACGAAGAGTGTAGAGGTGGTAGACACACCTGATATTTTGGCAATAAAAGTTGAGGTTACTCCTCAACCTCACAAGGTTACAAGCAGATTGGACTCCTCCTACTGCTAAGCTAGAAAAACTAGCTAAATAGGGACCTACAAGAGCTACAAGGAAGAAGGCAAAGGCATAATGATACAGGGGCATCCAGAGATTCCAATTATTTTCAAGAGCTAGGATTCTAATGCACTTTAAATGATTATTTTAATAATGTTGGGATGAGTCTTAGTTTTATATAGTTAATTTAATGATGTAATTGGGGGTTATAAGTTAAGAGTTTTGAATAAACTCCAAGATACTTTACTAATATCTTTAATATATTTAGAATTATAATGAGTCGGGTGTGGGAAGTTAAAAGTTAGTTTTAAGAATTAGTTATTGGGTTACCTTCTTTTGAATATCTTTAGATATATGTAATTAAAGAAACTCTAGAGGAATATATATAATTTTTTTGAATAGTCGTAGTATGAGAAGATTTGAGAATCAAGGAAAGTGGAGAAACAATGTAATCAGGAATGGAATAATGGTAGAATTTAATTCTGTTCAGATCTTTTGTTTCTTCATTGTTCTTATGCACATTTCTATGTTCTTAAATTTTTGAATCATCATAGATGGAGTAAACAAATTTTATGGAACTATATTGTATTCAAAACCTACGCTAATTTCTATTTGGTTTGAAGATATTAAAGCTATCTATAATTTCTCTGTTCTTACCTTGGTGGCTGGTCACGATGAGTATGAAATGGTTTAACAATAGTTTAAAAGAGAGTTGTGATTGAAGTCATCACCAATTATAATACAATTTCAAAGATCTCAATTTTGTTTTGCTCCAAGTCAATTCTTGGTATCAGTTATTGGTTTCAAGAAGTTAAATGTTTGAATATGAAATTGGGGTATGCTTTATGATACCGGTTTCTTTTTCAAGATTTGGTTTTAGTTCTACATCAGATTTAAATAGTCCCAATTTGGGAACAACAGCAATCCAGGTTGATTTGAGATCATAAGAGTGTTGTTATCTAATGAAAGAGGATTCTCTACACATATTAAAAGAGACAAAACCCATGACTACACTGGCAAGGGTCTGTAACTTTATCAGCATTAAGTGATCTTGCATGAATGCCACCAACATCAATGTGAAGAGGTTCAAACTTGTGAGCACATTGGATAAACAAGGGTACAATTGATGTAGATAAGTTTTATTTGTGAATAGAATTTGTATTGAATAAAATGGGGTACATAATTGTTGTATCAGTTTACACAAACTCTAGCATAGTTTTAATTGTGTGAATTATTTTGAACTGTCTCTTTTCTATAATTTTTCCATTCTTTCACCCATTGGCTAAATGGTTTCTTGAAGACTCTACAAGCTTAATTTTTATGAAAACAATTAAAAGTGAAACATAGGGAAAAGAGGCACTGAATAATTGAGGAGCTATAGTCAAAAGAGAAGCCAATATAGTGGGGCCACCAGTATCACAATTGCTTGAAGGCTTGTTCGAACTGGTAGATTCTCATTTTATGGATAAGTGTTGAATAGAAATTATTATGTAATTGTGAGAAGCAAAGAATCCATTATCAGCTATCTCAATAGCTTTTTGCATTATGATGTAGGTGATGGATGCTTAAACAGGGGAATAGAAATTGAACAAATGTTAGATGAACTGGCAGACTCTCTGAAAAACATTAAAGCTATGGTGATGGAAAACTGGTGCAAGCCAGTGGTTGATCGCCTTTGCAGGGGGTCAGCTGAATCAAAATTGGAAATGGCAAAAGCTCTTGCAAAATTTGATCTTGATGACAGTCGTAGAGAGTCATTAATTGATGCACATGTAATAGAGGCTTTAGTTGACATCCTGAAATTGAGGCAACTTGAATCAAAGCTTGCATCTCTTAAAGCTTTGGAAAACCTTTCATGCCAATCCAAAGCATCAAACCCACAGTTGGGGAATCCACCATGAAGCTAGCCAATGGCTAGAAGATCACAACTTAAAATAGAGGTGTCTAGCAGTGAAAAGAAAACTCCCAAACCAATAAACAGAACATCCATGCAAGGCATGTAAGGTGGGAGCTGCTGAGGAAAATTATATGTTACGAATTCTAATCACATTGAAGATGATGTGTTGAACAATGAAAAAGAGGAGATATAACAGAGATAGAACCTTACTATTCCAACAGAGGTTGCACTGAAGCTGCCAAACGTGGCACGTAATCTTCAAACCCTTCCTCTACATGTAATGGCGCCACAAAATGCAATATCCGACCAACATTAACCACACAGCCTTTCTTTCGGTCACACAAGACTGAAATTAGGGCGCGACAAAGACTTGTTTTTAATTTTGGGAAAGTGTAAGTTCGTGTTGGTCGAAATTTCGACCAACACGGGCTTCTAGTTAAAAAATTTATATACATTGGCATGGCAAAGACCTTATTTTTAATTTCGGGAAAGTGTAAGTTCGTGTTGGTTGAAATTTCGACCAACATGGGCTTTTAGTTAAAAAAATTATATACATTGCCTGCATAAAACGACCAATTTGACCCCTTTTTTTAGATGGTCAAAAATTTTGGTCTAAAAATGGGGTCAAATGTACTAGTGTGTGCTCCCCCTAGAAATGATTGAAAACTAATCTAAAATCAAAACTTTTTTCTTTCAAAGTGTGTAGAATGGAGTCTACTTTCTAAAAAACTAAGTTGTTGCAAAATTTGATGAACAAGCTAAAATCTATAGCCCAATTGGTACATGTTGGTTTTTGACAAAAAATGGACACACATTCAAAAAAAATTATAGTTGAAAGGCTTGAAATAGTTCAAATAAAAAATAAATTATATGGTTATATAGCTAACACAGAGACCTACAATGTCATGTAACTTGATTTTATTGATGCTCAACCATGAGAAAACTTGAAGGAGAGCACACAAGAAAAATCAATCATTTTTGTATGTTTGCAGTAAAACACATCTCATACCAGTTTACAAACTTCAAACCTTTGGGTTGGATCCCCAAGGCAAAACCAATCCTTTGGCTTGGTAGAATGCAAAGCTTTAAATAGCATGTGTGTGTGTTATAATGTGCATGCACTATTTAAAACTTTTTAAAATTTGATTCTTAATAATGCATGCATGCTTTAGTTCACACACTATTAAGACATAAATACTGCATAGAGAGGGCAGAGTGAGAGTGAGAGAGAGAGGAGAGGGGGGATGGGTGTGTGTGTGTGTGTGTGTGTGTGTGAGAGAGAGAGAGAGAGAGAGAGAGAGAGAGAGAGAGAGAGAGAGAGAGAGAGAGTATGGGAGAGGGGAGAGAGAGAGTACAGGATGGGAGAGAGAGATTGAGAGTAGGGGATGGGAGAGAGAGGTTGAGAATAGGGGATGGGAGAGAGTAGGGGTGGCAGAGAGAGTACAGGATGGGAGAGAGAGATTAAGAGTAGTGGATGGGAGAGAGAAAGTTAGAGAGAGAGTGCAAGGGTGGCAGAGAGAGAGTATAGGATGGGAGAGAGAGATTAAGAGTAGGGGATGGTAGAGAGAGAGAGTAGGTAGTGGAAGAGAGAGTGGGAGAGAGAGAGAGAGGGAGAGAGAGAGTGGGAGAGAGAGAGAGAGGAGGATAGGAGTGTGTGTGTGTGTGTGTGTGTGTGTGTGTGTGTGTGTGTGTGTGAGAGAGAGAGTAGGGCATGGGAGAGAGTGTGAGAGTGTGAGAGAGAGTAGGGGTGGTAGAGAGAGAAAGTATGGGATGGGAGAGGGGAGAGAGAGTAGGGGATGGGAGAGAGAGGAAGTGAGAGAGAGAGAGAGTAGGGGTGGCAAAGAGAGTATGATATGGGAGAGAGAGATTGAGAGTAGGGGATGGGGGAGAGAGAGAGAGAGTAGGTAGTGGGAGAGAGAGTGGGAGAGGGAGAGAGAGAGGAGGAGGATGGGAGTGTGTGTGAGAGAGAGAGTAGGGGATGTGAGAGGAGAGAGAGGGGGATGGGAGTGTGTGTATGAAAGAGAGAGAGAGAGTAGACTAAGAGAGAGAGAGTAGGCGGTAGGAGAGGGAGTGGGAGAGGGAAAGAGAGAGCGAGATGGGAGTGTGTGTAAGAGAGAGTAGGGAATGGAAGAGAGAGTGAGAGTAGCGGATGAGAGAAAGAGAGTAGAGAGGGAGAGAGAGAGAAAGAGTATAGGTGGTGGGAGAGCGAGTGGGAGAGGGAGAGAGAGGGGGGATGGGAGTGTGTGTGAGAGATCTAGAGAGTAGGGGATGGGAGAGGAGAGAGAGGGGGGATGGGATGTGTGTGTGTGTGTGTGTGTGTGAGAAAGAGAGAGAGTAGGGGATGGGAGAAGGGAGAGAGAGAGTAGGGGATGGGAGAGAGAGTGTGAGAGAGAGTAGGTGGTGGGAGAGGGAGAGAGAGGGGGATGGGAGTGTGTGTAAGAGAGAGATTAGGGGATGGGAGAGAGAGTAGGGGTGGTAGAGAGAGTACAAGATGGGAGAGAGAGAGTGAGAGTAGGGGATGGGAGAGAGAGAGTAGGAAATGGGAGAGGGAGTGGGAGAGAGAGAGAAAGAGAGAGAGTAGGATGAAAGTGTGCAAGTGAGAGAGAGAGAAAGGGATGGGAGAGGAGAGAGAGTAGGGGATGGGAGAGGAGAGAGAGGGGGAGATGGGAGTGTGTGTGAAAGAGAGAGTAGGGGATGGGAGAGAGAGTAGGTAGTGGGAGAGGGAGTGGGACAGAGAGAGAGGGGGGATGGGAATGTGTGTAAGAGAAAGATATTAGGGGATGGGAGAGAGTGCGAGAGTGTGAGAGAGAGTACAGGGTGCCAAAGAGAGTAGAGAGGGAGAGAGTGAGAGTGAGAGTTAGAGTAGGCGGTGGGAGAGAGTGTGAGTAGGGGATGGGAGAGAGAGAGTAAGAGTAAGGGATGGGAGAGAGAGAGAGAGTAGAGAGGGAGGGAGAGTGAGAGAGAGATAGTAGGTGGTGGGAGAGGGAGTGGAAGAGGGAGAGAGAGAGGGGGGATGGGTGTGTGTGTGAGAGATCTAGAGAGTAGGGGATGGGAGAGGAGAGAGAGGGGGGGATGTGTTAGATTATGGTGACTGATCAGGAAAGTATTGTACATACTTCATAATTAGTGGGGTTTCAAAAAAAATTTGAGCTGTGGCTGACATTGTAGCTAACATATGGCCGACATGTTGTAACCCTAAAATGGCATAAAATACTTGTATATAAGGGTTTAGGGTTAGGTATTTTTCATTATGTTGTGATGTGAAATTGCTTCTTGTGGCGGTATTGAGCTATAAGGGACTACAAATTGTAATCACTGGATTGTAATAAGATCGAACTTGTTGTTTGGTGGACATAGCCCAGGGATTGGGTGAACCACATTAAATCTTGGTGTCTTATGTTCATTTCTGTGTGATCTATTATTTTCTATTTTTGGTTATCTTTGCATGTAGTTTTTATTTATGTCTGTGGTTTAATCCTAACAAGCGATATCAAAGCGAGGTTGTCTTTCAGTTATCCTATGCAGGAAAGTCTCACAGTTAAGTGGGAGTCTCACGGTTGAGTGGGAGCGATGGAAGATGAGGGTAAGCTGAGGGTTGATAGGTTTAATGGGCAGAACTTCCAGTTATGGAAGATGCAAATGGAAGACTATCTTTATCAGAAGGATTTATGGAAGCCATTGGAAGGCAAAGCCAAGAATCAGGGATCTATGTTGGATGATGAATGGGATCTTTTGGACAGAAAGACACTTGGAAGCATTCGGTTATGCCTGGCACCATTAGTTGCATTTAATATTACAAAAGCAAAGACTATAGAAGAGTTGATGAAAAACCTAGTGACACTGTATGAAAAGCCCTCCGCTTCAAACAAGGTATTTCTCATGAAGCATTTATTTAATATGAAAATGGCAGAAGGTGGATCTATTGCAGATCATTTAAATGAGTTTAATACTATTACTAGTTAGTTATCTTCTGTGGGTATCAATTTTGATGAAGAAATTAGGGCTCTCTTTATTTTGTGTTCTTTTCCTAAAAGCTGGAATGGCTTGGTAATGGTGGTGAGTAATTCTGTTCCTGGATCTAGTACCTTAAAATATCATGATGTGATCAGTGTTGTTTTGAGTGAGGAAACTTGTAGGAAATCTTCAGGTGGATCTACATCAAGAAGTGCTTTGAATGCACAAAGTAGGGGTAGAACGACTAAGAGAGGAAGTAACTTTAGAAATAGTGGAAAATCAAGAGGAAAGTCAAAGGGGAAGAGGTCTCAATTGAGAGGACCAAATGATTGCTGATACTTTGGGAAACCAGGTCATAAAAAGAAAGATTGCTGGAATCAAAAGAAAAATGAAGGAGATAAATCAGATGGAGATAAGGAGGCAAATGTGGTAAGTAACAAATCCAAAGAGGATGATTTGCTTCTATCTTTAGAAAGTGTTGATGATTCATGGGTTTTAGATTCTGGTGCTTCATTTCATGCTACACCTCATAGAGGTTATTTCATTGATTATGTCCAAGGGGATTTTGGGCTTGTTTATTTGGGGGATAATGAACCCTGTCTGATTTTTGGAAAGGGAAAAATTAAGATTAAGTTGTAGAATGAGAATCATTGGCTACTACATGAGGTAAGACATGTTCCAAGGCTGAGTAGGAATTTAATTTCAGCAAGGCAACTCGGTGATGAGGGTTGTGTAGTTACTTTTAATGATAAAAATTAGAAGGTTTCAAAAGGTTCCCTTGTAGTAGCAAAAGGTGTGAAAGTAGGCACCTTATATCTTTTTACAGGTCATATTGGTCCTTCTACTTTGATTTTTTTAGAGAAAAATGAATGTTCAGGAACAATTGTTGCAGTTGAGCAGGGAGAACAAATAGTTGCTATTGATTCTGATACAACACTGTGGCACAATACACTTGGGCACATGAGTGAAAAAGGTATGAAAGTACTTCATTCAAAGAAAGTTTTACCAAGTCTGAAATGTGTTAATATGGGTTTCTATGAAAGTTGTGTGTATGGAAAATAAAAGAGAGTGAGTTTTGTAAAGATTGGGAAGGAAAACAAAAAGGAGAAATTAGAGCTTGTGCATACAGATGTATGGGGACCCACTTAGGTATCTTCCCTTGGTGGCTCTCATTATTATGTTACATTTATTGATGACACAACTAGAAAAGTATGGGTTTATATCCTTAGATAGAAATTTGATGTATTTCAAACTTTTAAGAAATGGAAATGCTTGGTTGAAAATGAGATTGGTATGAAATTAAAATGTCTCAAATTTGATAATGGTGGTGAGTATTGCAGTCATGAATTTGAAGATTATTGCTCCACTAATGGTATTCATAGACAAAAAACTATTCCAAGGACTCCACAGGAAAATGGAGTGGCTGAACTCATGAACAAGACTATAATGGAATACATAAGGAGCATGAGCTTGCATGCTGGGTTGCCCTTACACATGTGGGCAGAGGTTGTCAATACTATAGTATATTTGATTAATAGAGGTCCCTCTACTCCTTTGGGTTGTGGTATTCCAGAGAAGGCATGGACTGGTAAGAAGGTGAGTTATTCTTTTCTCAAGACCTTCGATTGTGAAGCTTTTGCTCATATAGACTTTGAAAATAGAACCAAGCTAGAAGCTAAATCAAAGAAATGTGTCTTTGTTGGATATGGCATTAATGAATTTGGTTATAGGCTTTGGGATTTTAAAAATCATAAAATTGTTAGAAGTCGGGATGTCATATTCAATGAGAAAGTGTTGTACAAAGATCTGTTGCAACAACATGAGAAGAAAGAAGATGATTATGTAGTGCTGGATGATACTCCAAAAGCTGATGTTCCAGTTGTAGACACCTAAATCTGATTACACTACTTCAGTAATCCTATTTAGCTATCTCTAAAGGCATCATTACTTAAATTCTTATTTAATTAGTCCTTTTCCATTCCCTAGCTGATTAATTTAATTAATCATCTATAGTCCTAATTGATAAATCAAATAACCCATTATTTATCAATTAATCCTATTCTCCTATCTAATTCCAAAAATTTCCATTTATTAAATAAATCTATTTAATAAATCTATCCCTCAAAACTAATAGCCCCTAACCTATCCTTAATCCTCCATTTAGCCTAATCCACCCCATCCACCCATACTAACCAAGCTTAGCCACTAACTTACCCACCTTCATTAATGCCATCCACTTACACATCTCTAACATCTCTAATCTAATCCTAAACCAAGTCTAATCCTACCCTAATCATTTGCACATTCCTAAGCAAGCTTAAGACTTTCCTAAACCAAGCCAAAGTCTCCTCTCAAAAATATTCCAACCACCAAGCCATAAATACTCCCACAAAGCCATAAATGACTCTTAAAAGCCAATTTATTGATCTTACAAGTCATTATAAGGGTCTTTATGAGCTTTGAGCCTCCTTTGTTGACCCTTCAACCCCTCTTGCTCTAACCAATGACCCTGTGACATGTGTCACTCTTTGATTGGCTGTAAGGAAGCACAATCCATGTGCTCTCCTCTCATTCAATCTAAGTCCTCCATAAGCTTTCTCCTTTCCTTCCATCCTAGCCATCGACCCCTTAAGCCCTTTGCCTATTTAAGGAATCCCCTCCCAAGCCATTTCAATCACAATCCATTACCATAAACTTATAATGCTGTTTTGAGAAGCCATTTTACCAATCTCACTCACTCACACCAAAAAGCCATCAAAAATCCATTGAAGCCTTTGGAAGCAATGAAGCATACATCCTATCAAATAGACACATCCCTAAATCAAGTGATCATCCTCATTGAGAGAGCCTATCCATGGCTCATGTTCTCATTTGAGGACCTCACTTTGTCTCTCTTGAAGTTTATATTGATTTTTTTAGTTAATGCTTTGGTTTTTAAATAGATTAGTATTGCTTGCTAACATATTAGTGTACACACCAGGCATTCCTCATGATGTGCAACAACCGCAACACCAAATACCAAAAACACCAGTGAATGTTAGATGGTCAACAAGGCAAATTAGACCTCCACAAAGATTTTCTCCCTCTTTATATTCTATTTTACTTACTGATGCTGGTGAACCTGAAAGTTATGATGAAGCTGTGTAGGTAGATACTAAGATTCAGTGGGAGTCTGCAATGAAAGATGAAATGGACTCTTTGCTAAAGAATAAGACATGGGATTTGTGCAAGTTTCCTACAGGTAAAAAGGCTTTATAGAATAAGTGGATTTACAGGTTGAAAGAAGAGGAAGGAGGTAAGACAAGATTTAAGGCCAGGTTAGTTGTAAAAGGATTTGCACAACAAAAGGGAATTGATTTTGATGAGATATTTTCTCCTGTTGTTAAAATGACTTCTATCCGTACTGTTTTAAGTCTTATGGGTACTGAAGATTTGCATTTAGAGTAGTTAGATGTTAAAATTGCCTTCCTTCATGGTGATTTGGATGAAGAAATATATATGGCTCAGCCACAAGGATTTGAGGTCAAAGGTAAGGAGAACTTAGTGTGCAAATTGAAGAAAAATTTATATGGCTTGAAGCAAGCACCTTGGCAATGGTATCTAAAATTTGACAGGTTTATGCATGAGCATGGCTATAACAGATGTCATTCAGATTATTATATTTATTTTAAGAGGTTGGATGATGATAGCTACATTATTTTATGTTTATATGTTGATGATATGCTTGTAGCTGGGTTGAACATGGATCATATTAAGGGGCTGAAATGCTCGTTAGCACATGCATTTTCTATGAAGGATTTGGGGGCAGCAAAACAAATCCTTGGTATGAAGATTTGAAGAGATAGGAAGAACAGAACATTGATGCTATCTCAGGCTGATTATGTTGACAATGTGTTGCAACGTTTCTCTATGGAGAATGCTAAAGCTGTCAGCACAATTTTACTTGGTCATTTGAAGTTGACTAAGGAGATGTGTCCCAAGACACAAGAAGAGGAGGATAAGATATCCAAGGTACCCTATGCTTCAGCTATATGAAGCTTGATGTATGCTATGGTATGCACTAGGCCAGATATTGCACATGTAGTGGGAGTCGTTAGCAGGTATATGAGTCATCCAGGATTTGAACATTGGAATGTTGTCAAGTGGATTCTCAGATATTTGAGAGGAACATCCAATAAGTGTTTACACTTTGGGGGTTCTACTACTGATTTATAGGGCTATGTTGACTCAAATTTGGTAGGGGATATTGATACCAGACAGAGTACTATAGGTTATGTCTTTACTATTGGCAGGGCAGCTGTGAGCTAGGTTTCTAAGTTACAAAAGATTAATTCTCTATCCACTATAGAGGCAGAGTATGTTGCTACTACAGAGACAACCAAGGAGATGATATGGCTTCAGTTCTTCTTGGAAGAATTGGGACATCCTCAGAAGGATAATTATTTGTTCACAGATAGTTAGAGTACCATTCATCTTGCAAAGAATTCAGCTCTACATTCTAAGACCAAACACATATAGTTGCGATAACATTTCATTCGGTCAGTTTTGGAGGATGGATAGCTAAAGTTGGTGAAGATACATACCAATGATACTCTAGCAAATATGTTGACAAAGGTTGTAACAAGGGGGAAGCTGAACTCCTCTTCAGCTTTGGTTGGTCTTTTAGACTAAACATGAATAAAAGAACAACAAAGTCTAGGGTGGTTTGATCTAGTGGGAGCCCCATGTGGTAGTGGTATTTCTACAGGATCAATCTCTAAATGGGAGATTATTGTTTAGTGTGGAGCCTGATCAGTTTCCAAGTGGGAGATTGTTAGATTATGGTGACTGATTAGGAAAGTATTGTACATACTTCATAATTAGTGGGGTTCGAGGTGTAGCCCCAAATATTTTTTTTTGGGCAGTGGCTGACATTGTAGCCAACATATGGCTGACATGTTGTAACCCTAAAATGACATAAAATACTTGTATATAAGGGTTTAGGGTTAGGTATTTTTCATTATATTGTGATGTGAAATTGCTTCTTGTAGTGGTATTGAGCTATAAGGGATTACGAATTTTAATAAGATTGTAATCACTGGATTGTAATAAGATCAAACTTGTTGTTTGGTTGATGTAGCCTAGGGATTGGGTGAACCATGTTAAATCTTGGTGTCTTGTGTTCATTTCTGTGTGATTTATTATTTTCTGTTATTGGTTATATTTGCATGTAGTTTTTATTTTTGTCTGTGGTTTAATCCTAACAGGATGGGAGTGTGTGTGTGTGAAAGAGAGAGAGTAGGGGATGGGAGAGGGGAGAGAGAGTAGCAGATGGGAGAGAGAGTGTGAGAGAGAGAGTAGGTGGTGGGAGAGGGAGAGAGAGAGAGTAGGTAGTGGGAGAGGGAGAAGGAGAGAGAGAGAGGAGGATGAGAGTGTGTGAGTGAGAGAGAAAGAGTAGGGGATGGGAGAGAGGGAGAGAGAGAGTAACCCAAGAGTGAGAGAGTAGGGGAGGGGAGAGAGAGAGTAGGCAGTGGGAGAGGGAGAGAGAGAGGGGGATGGGAGTGTGTGTGAGAGAGAGAGAGAGTAGGGGATGGGAGAGAGAGAGAGTAGACAGTGGGAGAGGGAGTAGGAGAGGGAGAGTGAGAGAGAGAGTAACGGATGGGAGAGGAGAGAGAGAATGAGAGAGTAGGGGATGGGAGATGAGAGAGCATGAGAGAGAGTAGAGGATGGGAGAGAGAGTGAGAGGGAGTAGGCAGTGGGAGAGAGAGAGAGAGAGTAGGCGGTGGGAGAGGGAGAGTGAGAGAGAGTAGGGGATGGGAGAGGAGAGAGGGTGACAGAGAGTAGGGGATGGGAGAGAGAGTAGGTGGTGGGAGAGGGAGAGAAAGAGAGAGAGTAGGGGATGGAAGAGGAGATAGAGTAGGGAATGGGAGAGGAAAGAGAGTGAGAGAGAGTAGGGGATGGGAGAGGAGAGAGAATGAGAGAGAGTAGGGGGTGGGAGAGGGAGTAGGAGAGGGAGAGCGAGAGAGAGAGAGTAGGGGATGGGAGAGGAGAGAGAGTGAGAGAGAGTAGGGGATGGGAGAGGAGAGAGCGAGAGAGTGAGAGAGAGTAGTAGATGGGAGAGGAGAGAGAGTAGGGGATGGGAGAGGAGAGAGAGAGTAGGGGATGGGGGATGGTGGGATAGGGAGAGATTATTTTTCACATAGCGCATATCCACTATAGCGTGTATGTGCTTTATAGTGCATATGCACTATATGAAAACACCAAAAAATAGTCATAAGGCAAGTTTGGGTCCCTGCTAATCCATATTCTGCTTTTTGTCTATTGCGTATTCTGTTGTTCCGATAGAAAACATGGGTTTCAAGCTATTGGAAGTTAGCAAACACTATTTGAAGGCTTTTTGAACATTCTTTCATTCTATTTGAAGCTAGCAAACACCAAATTCAATCATTGGATACACTATTTGAAGGCTTTTTGAATATTCTTTCTATAGAAAAGGTTAGTGAAGTCTTTTTTAAATATTCTTTGTTGTTATGTAGAAAATAATTTGATTATAATTTGACATGTTTAATATATACAGTGAATTCATTGAAATTTGTATGTTTGAATGAATTGTTATTTGGAAATGGTCAGAAATTTGGCAAGTTGTTTTTTTAAAATTGTGTATTCATTGAAATAATTATAATTTTATATGTATTTGATTGATTTCTAATTTACAAATTGTAAGTAATTTAGATGTTTGAATAATTTGACATAAAAAAATCATCATCATGCCAAGGAAGAAACCAAAAACTCAAACAAAGGAAGAAAGGGAGACAAATTTGACAATTAAAAGAGATAAAATGAAACTACTACATGAACAAAGAAAATTTAAAAGCAATAATAAAGAATTGACTTTCAAAGAGGAACAAGAACCACCGATACAAAGAAACAAAGAGGAAGAATTGGAAAGACAAAGAGAAAAAATGAGACTATTACGCTCAAGCAGACAATTGAATTGTGAAGCTACACCATCTTCCAATGTTGGAGTCATATCATCCTCTCATGTGGAAGAGACACTAATTTGTAGATCTGATGATGTACACACTCCATCATGTCATGTTGAAGGCACAACATCAAGTAGGTGATATTCCATCTTAACATATTAAGTAGGTGTTATTCCATCTTTTGCATCTTATTGCCAAGGCACATCATCTTTGGTTCAAGGTATGCAAAACACTCAACCTTATATTGATGTTCAAAATTTTGAGGGAATGGGAGAGATTATAACACCTTCTAGAATTCATTTTAGAAGACTAAAATATTTGATTGATATTGATACTAACATTTTGAAATCAATGCCTGACAAGATTAGCAAGCATACTTGTCAAAGAAAAGTTAATCGTATGTGGAGATAATTCTTTGAAGAATTAAATATTATAGGTCAATGCCAATTATTTGTTGAAATGATGAGAAATTTTAAATTTAGGCCTCTCACGAAGATTATTGGGCTAAGAATGGTGGATGATTCAAATGAAAAAAATATTGTAAAGAATCTAATGAGTGCTTATGACAAAGTGGGTCCTAAATCACACACCAAAGATAGTAATATCACAAGACAAGTACTTACATCAACAATAGTAATACCCAAATAAAAAAATCTTGACTCATGAGAAAGATAAGCAAAACATTGAATATTGGTAGAGGTAATCTAAGGAGAGCCATAGTAAGGCATGAGCTATTGGAAGATCCAACAAAAAAAGAGTTATGGACATTTAACGGTAGACTACCGTGAAAGGATAAAGAAATTAGTGAAGCTTTGAAATCATTGATCAAATATTTTTGGAAAAACAACACACGTGTTTCTCCTAATCAAAGTGATGTTGTAAGAAGGAGGATTGGTAACCAAAATTGTGACCCACATGCAAAACATTTTTTGGACTCAACTTAGACACAATTTTTTGCAAAATTTATTGGTATGTATCCTCAAATTCGAATAAGTCAAAGATTTTTTGAGATGGGTAAACCTTTTTATGTGAAGATAAATCACACAAGCACAACTTCTTGTTGTAGGATACATATTGAATTTTCTAACCATTTTGATGTTTTTGGACATATATGTGTGTTTTTGCATTCTAAGTTTGTTTTGCAAGATTGTGACATGAATGAGTCACCAAGATCTTCAAGGGAATTCATATCCAACATTTTATATGAAATAGGGGATGACCAAAATTTTTGCAAGACATCATGCTTGGATGGTACATGCTTATTTTTTGGTTCTTTGCAACTTTTATCAACTTGTGAACATATGGATAGTACACATGCAATTGGAAATGAAATAGTAGATTATAGAAAATATAAGACAATGACATGTGCTCTAAAAGATGGGAAACAGGGTAAAAGATGTGATTTACTCATTGAAAAGATTCCAGTGTATGAGTTCATGAAAAAATTTCGTGAAAAGATTATTTACGAATATGCAAGGCATACACATAGAGCTCGATGGCTAGATTTGCAATTCAAGTTGTGGAAGGATACATTTCCACTAGATACCATTGTTTTAGTTGTGGACTTCATAAAGAACTACACACTACAACTTAAAAATGAGGTGCAAGCAAAGTATTATACTTCTCAACAAGTTTTCATATTTGTTCACATAACATTCATGCATTCACCTACAAGTACAGAGGATGACAAGAAAATTTTGAGGGAGTACCATTTTTACATCAGTGATGATTGATCACATTCTACAGAGTTTGTACATGGTTATTTTCAACTACTTTATGGAGATTTGGCTAACAGGGGCATACCATATCATCAACACATTATTTGGTTAGATAATTGCGCATCTCAATTCAAGAATCCATGGATGTTCTATTGGCTGAGCACAATGCACAAGTTGTAGAATTTAATATATGTGGAATTTCACAAAGGCCGGTCATGGAAAGGGAGAGCACAATGGTGCAAGTGCATGCATCAAAAGAGCCTTAGTTCGTGAAGAACTAAAGTACAAAGATGGAGCAATATTGACAGATGCAAAATCCATCATCTAGTGGTGTAACGCTACAATGGGTCTAGATAAGGAAGGTGAGTCTATGATCCATAGATTTTTTTGGTTGATAAATATTACTAACATTGCACCATATGAAGATTATTGCACACTAATAGGATAAAGTGAGTTGCACTCTTTTAGAAGCTTTGATGTAAGTTCATGGAGTATCCACACATGAAAAATGGCATGCCATTTTCCATCATGTGCAGAGGAAAATTAGGATGACTGTGAATTGACTAAATGGGTGGACAAATGGGATATATGGGTTTTGGACCCAATTGACACCTATCATCCCCCACAAGCACTAGAAATGGTAGAGATGGATTCATCTATTGAATTTGACCGCTTATCTGATCTAGTGCAACTTGGTAATATAAATATTTATATATCTTTGTAATTTCAATATGTAACTTTATAACTTTTACGTAAGTATTTTTTGAATTAATGACCATATTTTGTACATTTATCACTGCGGGCCATATTTTTGTTGTTATTGCACTTGAAGACAATGAAGAAGGGACATATTATTATTTGTGTTGTTGTGTCCAAGCCAAACAAAAATTAGATCACTCAATTATAGATGGTGAAGGTTTAGAGTATCATATCAGTGCAGTGATTGTAACCAATACATAACTTATATGATATTCTATGAAGAACCCTAACTTGTGGTTATTCGAGGATTGGCAAATAGAGAGGAAGATTCTTCATTATGCAAACCTTGTTGTCACATCAAATGTCCACTTGATAAAATATGGTGGAAAACCACATAATAAGACTCTTTGGAAAGTTCGCGAGTCAGACCATGAGGCAATACTTGAGACATTAAAATGTAGAGTAGATCTAGTTGGTTCATTAGACTGAATACGAAGAGAGCAAAAGAGTGAAAGAGTGGTGCATGGTGACCTTGAATCATTAATGCAAGTGGTAGGATACTAATAATGAAGGTTGGGAGAGTACAACCCACAAGGACACCTAAACAAAGTTTGAAAGCCCAAACAAGGCCCAAAACCCCACACTTGCACCTTGACAACAAAAAAAGCTTAACATATGAAACCTACTCCAGACATGGAACCATGAACACAGACTTAAGGCATGTTGTTTTTCCATCAATAGGACCATATGGACTAAATTTGAAGGCCTCAAACTAAGAAAAAGTCATAGTTCTTTCATTAACCTCTTAGATTCCTAATAGCCCAAGAAGCAAGGTTGTGGCCTGCAACATAGTAAATGTTGAATGGAAGCAAAAACTAATGACCAAGACACCTCCTACTCCTGATATACTACTAGATTCCAAAGTGCTGACATTGCATACACAAAAATTCTGCATTAACCCATGGGGACAACAATTAAGGCTAAAGGGTTGATTATGCCATTATTGCAAAGGAAGTACTATTTAGACATGTTCTAGAACCACCAAAAAAATTAGACATGTTGAGGAATTTTCTAAATAACCTAAATCCCAAGTTTGAGGCTTTGGAAATGAGTTTTAAGGTCTCAAGTGTCGATTGTAGCAAAATAGCGAGTTGGTGCATATATACTACATGCACCTAGGGCATCATCTTTCTCCCTTGTACCTACATTTCTGCAACTAAAACCACAAAAATCTCAAACAACATTAAGAATACAAGTACTCCACCAAAAGCCATTAAATTCCTATGGTGGAATCTCAAGTTATAACATGATTTTCACCAAAACCCTTGAAACCCTTAAATTTCAGCTGGTGGCATTCTAAAGGTAACTCAAATATGTATCCAACCATACCAAGCTTTGACAACTATTGGTCTATACAGGTTCGTACCATGCAGAAAAACAACCTAGAATGTAGCAAAACAGGTTATATTTTATTGAATTCAAAGCAAAATCTTATATTTTACCTTCCACCCACCTGAAAGGGCTATATGAAGGTCTTCCCCAATTGATCCAACCAAACTTGAAAGGTTGTGACTATTGAGGGAATGATTACAAACAATTTTGCTTAGTTATGCAAAAGGTTGCAAAGTCTTTTGCAAATTTTATTGCATTTTTGTGCCTAAAAGGCATTTTAATTATCTAAATGAGTCCTAATTGACTCAATACAACTATTATACTATAGATGACAAGCATATGCATTCAAAATACAAAAATTGTGCCCTTGTGACCTCATTGAGCAATGGGCTTATAAAAAACCCAGCATTGCTAATAGACCACACAAAAGGGTTAATGGCAAATCTAGGAGTCTAAAATCATGACCTTATTGAGAACATGGAAAGAAAACTAGAAAGAGGTCATAAATGACCCAAAGAACTTGATTACATGATTTCATAAGAGGGGTTCTACTGCACCAATCATAGGGCTCTCACCTTTTCATTTTTTTTTTGCTCCAAGTGGGCCTTGTAAGTAGAATAAGCGTCATTGGACCTAGGTGTGGTAGTTAGGGTATTAGTTGCCATTTAATGCCCTTAGAAGAGTCACTATTTTGGCATAAAAATCAAGGCATACATTGCCATAGGGAAATGAGTAAACTAAGGGATGAGTCATTAGCTTAGGAAAGGGTCCCTAGCATGGAATTGCTAAGGGATAGCCTAAATAACAAGTTAGAAGTGTTAAGACTTGAGCAAGCAAGAAAAATCCAGAAGTTGCAATTTTGCAATTTTTGCAAAATGTTGATTTTGTAAGAAATTATGGATTTGGCTTTTAAAACTGGAAGGAGGCCGATGCAAACCATAAGGATAAAGGGGAAAGACCTAGGAGGAGGTACAAAGACTTTACAAACCCTAAAATGAGAGAATTTAATATCATTGTGTATAGTCAACATGCTATAACATGATATTTGAAGGCAAAATGATGTAGCAAGCTAGGGTGGTGGGCTTCAATATACAATAAGTTTTATAAATTTTAGTGGTTTAGGCATCTGGGCCTATCAACAATCTAAATGCTCCAAGGAAATGACATAAAACTTGTCTTAATCTGCATATACTTGGTTAGCACTTCATAATACAAGTTAGTTTGGTCATCCCATGAATATTGGGCCCTAAATTATTCGAAATAGTGATGTTGAGTGAATAACTTTATTTGATTCTTTGACATATCAAAATAAGTTGAGTTGAGATTCTCAAGAATGAACAAACTTGCAAACATGAAGAGTTTTATTGCTGCATTTCACCAATCTCATTGTGTGTGTCCATACACCCAATTCTCACATATATAAAAGCTTCAAAATAACTTCTCCAAACTATTTCAACCAACTCTCATTAGTTGGGTTGAAGGTTTAATGCTTTAAAACAATAACAACTCCAACTTCCCTCTAAATCCTAAACTAGCCATTGGATTTTGAAAATTCAAAATTCTAACATGCAATTTATTGAATTCTTTTAAACAAAAAGACCACTAACTTACTCATTTTGATCTTTTATGATCATTAAACTTTCCTAGACCCTAAACATTCTAGTTTTACCCAAGGACTCTATTGGTCCCCATTACAAAGAAAATTTGGTCCCTTTAGGACTTTAGCCAATTTCTAAGATTTTCAGAATCAAAAAGCCATTATAGGCTTTAGTATTTCTCAATTAATTTGCCTTATCCTCTGATTGTCTTGTTCACCCTAATTGTGTATTCCATCCTCTGGATTTCCCTTGAGGTTCATGAAGGTCCTCATGATCTTTATCTTTATCTTTATCTTTCCATTGAGGTTCAAACCAACCTTATAACTATTAGGGACAACCTATATTATACCTTACATTTGGCTAATAGGTATGATGTACTTATTTTGGCAAGAAACCAATAAAATATCCTTTTTTTCTTGCAAAATTATGTGTTTTAGAGTGTTGTATGGACTAGTACTAATGTTGGGACATGTGCTAGTGACCCCAAGAGTTAGAGGGGTGAGTTACCTTTCATTTGCACTTGGTTTCATCTTTTGATCCTTTGTAGTTTGTAAGTTATTCAAGTTTTTCTGAAGATGCCTAGAAATCAACATTAAACCAAGGGTTTCACCTAGGGCCTTGTTGTTTTGGCACTTTCCACCATGGGAATTTGATGTCTCTTAGTGGAATGCAAGCTCTATCAATGTACTTCATGATTTTGTAGGTTTTATAGATGGCCAAGCAAGGAATGAATTTTGCCACCATACCATAGGTGTGTGGCTCCATACATGCACCATTCAACATTTCACTGTGCAATCACTATAACTTTTGCTCCAAAGTGATCCAAGGTCTATAACTTTGGATTTGGACTTTTTTCACATGCCCCTAGATGTTACAATAATTGTTTTGCAGATCGGCACATGTGAAAGGGTACCTATAGTGTAACTGCAGCCTAATTAGGCCTATCAACACTTTCCAAATGTTGTTATAGCAGTGGCTTCTAGTCTCTTCTAGTGTGTGAGGTTTACATATGTTTTATATGTCCTAAAAGGGTGTTCAAATCTCACTTTAAACTATGTCTTCATGTGGGGTTTTTCCATATTATGTTCAATTTACAGTTTAAAGGGCCACTAGCCTTTTCAATGGCAAACTGCTATAACTATATATTAGTGTTGTTTGGACACAATAGAATCACTTTATTTTTTGTATACAAACCTTAATAGGTCTAAGGTGTGTTTGTATTCCATTCCATGGTCATTGTTCTCTTTTCATTCATGTTTGGGGGTATGTTCTTCGTGCAGAGCACCAAGGCACTTGGTTTATATTTTGATTTTCATGTTTTTTTACCTACTTAGGCTAGAATAAACAACCCTTGGATGAGAAGTCCATGGTTGTCAAAAAAAGACACCATTTTGTATGCTTAAGGCACTCTATGCAATTTTTAAGCAAAAGTTGCTCATTAGGTAAATTCAAATTTTTTTAATGTTTTTGGTCAAGAAATCCTAGGATTATTTGTTTTTAGTTGGTTTTAGGTATGTTGAAACCTTTTCCAAGTCTTAGAAGTGGAATCAAGTGAAAAATGTAAAAGTCGCACTTTTTGTGCAAAGTTACATTGTTGAAAGTTGTAAAAGTTGCTCAAATTTGCAACTTAGTGGGAAAAGTGTTATAACTATTAAAATATTGGTTATAACCATTAAAATATACATAGGAGATATATATACCTCATTTGTGAGGTCTAAAGGGGATTAATATATAGATTGGAAGAAGTTGTAAAGAAAGAAATTCAGTTTTGGAGTCATTTTTACTATTGTTTACATGTTGCATGGAATGTACAGACATTTAGACTAGATGTGATGGATTTTTGAGATAGAGCTTTAAATCATCTTTCTTTTGCTTCTGGTCTCATCATTCTACATGTTTTCTAACTCAAGTTATTGCATTTTTAGTGAAACTAGGTTTTTAGGACAACATTTTGGTGCACAAGGCAAAAATGGGACTCTAGTTGCAATTTCCTTGGTTGAAATTTCATGGTTGCTTGGGAAATGGTAGCTAGTAGGTTCCTTTTTAAGATTCCATGGTTCCAATATTGGAGGATGTGTTTTGTGATTTTTCTAATCAAGCCTTAGGTCAAGTACCATGAAGGATTTGACCTCTTGTAGCATGTTGATTTGTGAATGGCAGAAGTTTGGAAATTGGTGAAGGGATGAGCATTTGGAAATAAGTTATTTTAGTGTTGCCAAACTTTCTTAAGCATTGAGTTCATTTCTATGACCTCATTTTGTACTGGTTTCTTTATAAACTAGTCATCTACTTGACTGGGACATGTTTGGGAACTAACAACCTCCATTTAAAGGTGACAATGAGCTTTTTGTTGTTCTGTTAAAGTCATTAATATATTTTGATGAGAACTTTGAAGGATCATGCCCAGCTTGAGTATCCTGGCTTCCCAAGTCCTATAAATGCAAGGCCATTGATGAATATGCATTTCTAATTGAAACATCTATGGTGCTAGAATGAAGTGTGTGACCAAATTCTTTGCCTACTATTGAGCCAATTTGAGGCTTCACTTCACATTGCTTCGTGGACAATTCTATAACACTTGTTACTTCTCTATCTACAAATTTTGTGTCTATGTGCATGTGCACTCTTTCCTAATAATTTTTGGTCTTGTCTCTTCATCCTAAGTAATTGGCATACCCTGGATGGCACTAAGATAACCATTTTCTTCTGAAATGTCCTTTTCTCTTAGATTAATCTCTCTATTAAGCAGGTTTTCTATATCTTCCTTTGTATATTTAATAGATGTAGCTGTAATTCCTCTATATATTAAGCTTTCCTCCATACGAATGAGAAGGCATGGGGAGTGAGGCCAACTATTGGTCACTGTATTAAAAAGGTAGTTCTTGGCCATGCTACTGATGGGAATCATTTCAATCTTATTTTCAGAATCGGTACCTCATTTTTCTTGAAAGAATAATATATATTGTTTTCAATGTCTTTGAAATATCTGTAGCTAGTATCCAATTGCTTATTCATTGTATTTTAATATTCATGGGAAAAAAAGGTATTTGGTTACCTAATAGGTCCTAGGAATCTTAACTAAGGTCTTAGAATAGTCCTAGATGGACCCATTTGACCTAAATACATAAAGAGCAAAAATTGCTCAAAAGTTGCAATATTGCTCAAAAAATTGCTTGAGCAACTTTTGCAATTTTTGCAAAAAAGTTGCAAATGGAAGTTTGGGAAGTTGTAACTATCCATGCTTGGGTATATGAGCATGGGAAACATTTTTTCGAAGGTTAGAAGGTTTCCAGTCAGATTTGCATTTTTAAGCAACTTTTACAACTATTGCAATTTTGCACAAAAAGTGCAACTGATGCAAAGTTTAGTAGATTTCCCTTTTAGGATTTGGAAAAGGTTTCAAACTATTAAAAAACAACTAAAAACACTTAATCCTAAGCTATCTTGACCAAAAAATTGAAAAGACCCAATTTGGCATAATTTGCAACTTTTGCTCATATCTTGCACAAAGTGGCCTTGGCATACATATCTTGCTCATATCTCCCTCACTGTTCATTGTGGGATCAAACTATCTATTCTATTAGCTTTGGGTGGTCGGGTAAACCCTAGCCCCAAGCTTTTCCTATCCCATTGAGCGCTCATACATTCTCGAGCATGCCAAACCACAACGTCCCTAAGAGTTATTAAATGTCATAGGGCAATGATCTTTGATAGGACATATCTTGGAGCTCGTGCAAGGTATGGATGTGCTTCTAGGTGCTATAGGACCATGTTGCAGAGACCTACAAGAACTCTATCACTTTTTTGAGATCTTACTCCATTTTGATTTTGTGATGCCATCTTGCGTGATATTGAAACTCATAGTGTTGGCTAGTACAAACTTGCCAACTGCAAAATCTCCCTCACCATTCATCATGGGATCGAATTGTCTATTCCATTAGCTCCAGGTGGCTAGGTAAATCCTAGCCCCAAGCTCATCCCATGTCTTTGAGCTCTTGAACATTCTCAAGCATGCCAAATCAAAATGTCCCTAAGAGTCACTAAATGCCATAGGGCAGCAATCTTTGACAAGCCATATCTCGGAGCTCGTATGAGGTATGGATGTGATTCTAGGTGCTATAGGACTGTGTTGTAGAAGCCTACAATAACCTCTCTCACTTTTTAGAGATCTTACTCCATTTTGATTTTGCAATACCATCTTAGGTGATGCTGAAACTCGTAGTGTTGGCCAGTACAAAGTTGCCAATTGCCAAATCTCCCTCACCATTCATCGTGGGATTGAATTGTCTATTTTGTTAACTCTGGGTGGTTGAGTAAATCCTATCCCCAAGCTTGTCTCATCTCGTTGAGTGCTTGAACGTTCTCAGGCATGCCAAACCAAAACATCCCTAAGAGTCACTAAATGCCATAGGACAACAATCTTTGACGGGGCATATATCAAAGCTCGTGCAAGCTATAGATGTAATTTTGGGTTCTATAGGACCATGTTGTTGAGACCTACAATAAACTCTCTAAATTTTTGGAGATCTTACTCCATTTTGATTTTGCGATGCCATCTTGGTTGATGCTGAAACTTATAGTGTTGGCCAATACAAAATTGCCAACTGCCAAATCTCCCTCACCATTCATTGTGGGATCAATTTGTCTATTTTGTTAGCTTCAAGTGGCTAGGTAAAACCTAGATCCAAGCTCATCCCATCCCATTGAGCACTCAAAAATTCTCAAGTACATCGAACCGAAACGTCCCTAAGAGTCACTAAATGTCATAGGGTAGCGATCTTTGACAAGACATATCTTGGAGTTTGTGTGAGGTATGGATGTGATTCTAGGTGCTATAGGATTGTGTTGTAGAGACCTACAATAATCTCTCTCACTTTTTGAAGATCTTACTCTATTTTGATTTTGCAACGCCATCTCGAGTAATGTTGAAATTCATAGTGTTGGCCAGTACAAAGTTGCCAATTGCCAAACCTTCCTCACCATTTATTATGGGATCAAACTATCTATTCCACTACCTTTGGGTGGCCAGGTAAACCCTAGCTCCAAGTTTGTCTCGTCCTAGTGAGCGCTCAAATGTTCTCGGGCACACTGAACTAAAACATCCCTAAGAGTCACTAAATGCCATAGGGCAACGATCTTTGAGGGGCATATCTCAGAGCTCGTACAAGGAATGGATGTGATTCTAGGTGCTATAGGACCATGTTGTGGAGACCTACAATAACCTCTCTCACTTTTTGGAGATCTTAATCTATTTAGATTTTGTGATGCCATCTCCGGTGATGTTGATACTTGTAGTGTTGGCCAGTTCAAAGTTGTGAACTGCCAAATCTCCCTCACCATTCATCGTGGGATCAAACTATCTATTATGTTAGCTTCGAGTTGCTGAGTAAACACTAGTCCCAAGCTCCTCCCATCCCATTAAGCACTTGGGCACGCTGAACTGAATCGTCCCTAAGAGTCATTAAATGCTATAGGGAAACAATCTTTAATGTGGCATATCTTGAAGCTCATGCGAGGTATGGATGCAATTCCAGGTGCTATAGGACCATGTTGTAGAGATCTATAATAAAATCTCTCACTTTTTGATGATCTTAATCTATTTTAATTTTGTGATGCCATCTTGGGTGATGTTGAAACTTGTAATGTTGACCAATACAAAGTTGCCAACTACCAAATCTCTCTCACCTTTCATCGTGGGATCAAACTGTCTATTTCATTAGCTCTGGGTGGCTAGGTAAACACTAGCCCCAATATCATCACATCTTGTTGAGCACTTGAATTTTCTTAGGCATGCCAAACTGAATTGTCCACAAGAGTCATTAAATGTCATAAGATAGTGATCTTTGACTGTGGCAACTAGATATATCATCTCATCCAATGATAGAGAATCATGATAGAAGGTAAAGGGGTGATCATACACATCATTTTTAACATGTTATTTTTTTATGGTAATAAGGTAATCCTTGTTTTTAAGGTCAAGGAACTTGAGGTCACATATAAACCCAAATTGCCTTAGTCATAATGATTTTGCTTTTTTGTTTTGTTTTTGTTAATAAGTTGACTCAATAAGTGTTTTGAGAGTCATTATACCTTATATAACTACATGTTATCACTGAATGGAATTAGTGGAAGATGTTAATAATCTTCTTGGTTGTCTTAATAGTCATTTCATGGGTTTGAAACATAACCACTTCCCTTTGTGAAGAGTTGTCCAAAAATGAAAAAATTGCATGTTGTTGCAAAGAAAATACAATCATAAGATGTTGGAAGATTGTTTTCACTCATAGAATGTTGAAGAATCTCTTGGAAGGATGGAATAGATGATAGAATGAAGTTTGTGAGATAGTTATTAGGTGTTCCTGGAAGTGGCTAAGATGTTAGTTTGAAGCAAGAAGTTGATTATGATCCATTTCTCAAATTTGCTCATTTTTTCCTTATTGCTTCACATGTCTTGAATAGGAAAAGTGCTCAAGTAGTTTTGTGATGTTGGGTAAAAGTTCATTCAATATTGTAACCAAGTTGGAAAGAGTCTTTGAAGACACTTACAAAGGTGGGAAAGATAGTTTTCCTTAAAAGTGTTCTTGCTGGGAATCCACTAGCTTTTGGTGTGAGAAATCTGCATCATTTTGGATGCAATTTACATTAAAATGAAATACATGAAATGTAAAAAATAAAAACAAGATATATATAATGATAACCAATAATATCATACACGAATAAACATATAATATACAAGGCTGCATGGGGATGGGGGTACTTGGGGTACTTAGGGTACTGGTATAGGTACGGGTACAACTATTTTTTATAATAGGGGACGGGGGTACTTGGATATGTTAAACTTTACTTTTAATTATACTTTTATATTTATAGAAAACTTGAATTTATGAGTCATGACAATGATTTTTCAAATCAAGAACAATGATAAAGTTTGCAAATGTAATGTATTGTTTTCAATTTCAAATTTGTTATATGTTTGTAATAATAATTTATGATAAATGTTTAGATGCATAACATCGAAGATAGACTTTAAACATGAACAAGAAGATAATAAATCATATGACAATGACATATTGTAAATGATAAATCTCTGGCTTTAATAGTGATAAAGTTTATTGTTGATCAATATTGTATCAAAGTTTCAAACTGATTAGGTATTGAATTAAGCTTGGTAAAAGAATAATAGAGAAGGAAAACTTTAAACATGAACAAGATAATAAATCATATGATGATGACATATTGGAAATGATAAACATATGATTGAACAGTGATAAAGTTTAATGTTAATCAATATTCTATCAAAGTTTCGAATTAATTAGGTATTGAATTAAGCTTGACAAAAAAAGAATTGATACACAAACAAAAAACTGATTTTTTTTTAGAAATCTCAATCAAGGTCCTTAGCTATAATTCTCTCCATTGTGTACTTGGTACTTAAGATACATGTACCTGATACTTAGGTACATGGGTACAAGTCGCAGGGGTGTGGGTACAAGTACCCATGCAACCTTGATAATATATTATGATAACCAATAATGTCATACATGAATGAACATATAATATATTATGATAACCAATAATGCCACACATGAACAAAAATATAATATATTATGATAACCAATAATTTCATACATGAACGAACATATAATATATTATGATAACCAATAATGTCATACATGAAAAAGCATATAATATAAAATGATAACCAATAATGTCATACATCAACAAACACATAATATATTATGATAACCAATAATGTCATGCATAAACAAACATATCATATGTTAACCAATAATGTCATAAGTTTAATAATGTCATGCATCAAATATATGTCATACATCAAATATAAAATGTCATATATACATCAAATGTATATCGAATATGTCCACTGACATAAAATCCAACATATATGTCCACTAATTCCTATGCATGTATGTCTATTAACTATATCTTCTCCTTCCCATGAGGGGAATGAAATAAATCACTAGAGGTCTTTGGTCGTCATGTGGAGGGAGATGATGTGGATGATGGGGTCTTCCTCACACACTTGCTCGTCCTCTTGTTTAGGCTCTTCTCTAACTTGAGCTGATACAAACAAAGTAGATATGAATCAATAATTATTATACAATGAAATCAAATATATGAAGACACAAAATTAATTATTTTCTTACCACCATCAAATAGTCACTTTGTATGTCCACCTCAAAGGCTTGCAGATGATCGGGTGTAACAAAGCCCTACAACAATTCAATCAATATAATCACTTATAAATAACATTAGAAATTTTGATACTAAATAAATTATAAACAAAAACTAAAACCAAGAAAAAACTTTCATACCTCAGTCAATGGCTTTGAACTAGCCATCACTGTAGCAACACCATGATTGATGGACTGGTGAAGATGAGGAGGAGTCTCAGATGTCAAGAGCTGCATGTCATACAATACAAGTTACATGTAACATGAAACATGAAACAAATATAATCAAATGAATTATATTAACATGAAACAAATGTACCTCTACGAAGCTTGTATCACACCTACATTTGGAGTCCCTGGTGAATGTCAATGGTCCTATAGAGAACTGATGCACATGCATTATTTTTTTTGTCAATCCTTCATATGATTACTTAATAAATATATGTATTAATTTAAATGATTAAATTGATATATACCTCTGGACTCGTCGATGAGATCAAAAATGAGACCAGGGGATCTCTACTAGGGCTAGCAACACTCTTACTTTGAATTTTGAACATTGTCAATATATACTAATTAATTAGTCATTCACTATACATAAGAAATGTGATCAAATTAGTTTATTATAATTTTAATTTACTTGTGTGTCAATGCCAAATGTCTAACTTAGAAATTGATCAGTGACTAGCCCATCATCCATACGATCTCCAACATGACTGCCAAATGTGCATAAGGATCCACATGATATGCACATGTGATTTTGATGCACAGAATGCTCCTCCTCAACTAATGGACTTGTTTAATGAATAAGGATCTACGTCAAAGAATTAATAGTCCCTAGAGTGTTGGTCTCTACATGTTCCTTCACAACTGAAGGAATAATCACATGCTCACCCTGTGGCTTGACAACATGTGCCCTAACTATATTAGGGTCACGACATGCCCCCGACCTCTCAAATGATGACCCCCCATCTCTACTCTAAGATTCTAATATATCAAAATAATTGGGGATCTCCCCAAGGACAAATTCACAATACAATTTCTTTCAGAAATACATTGGAACCTCGTGATTGTTACAAGGAGGGGCATCAAAGACCATCCACCATCTATCCCAAAATTTATTTCTAATACCATCATGTATGCACCAATGGATGGGGAACCATTTAGTTGTCTCTCTAAAAATATTTTGTTCACCAGGCTTTCTAAACAATGCACAAATGCTACCTTTTGCTTTTTTTTTTAACATCTTGATGTGATATTTTTTTTGCATAATATCTTCTTTGTTCATCCCTCTTCACATGCCAAATATCCAACTAACCACTAACAGAAGCTACATGGGTCATAATGGACTCAAGGGAGGATGTGAATTGTGCTCTCATTGGATTGGTTTGTCCACAAGATTACAACCTACCAATGAGTGCTTCTAATTCATTTTTCCCTCTTTCTATTTCATTTATTATGTTTTCTTGTGTGCCAGGAGGAGGTCTTCCAATCGGTGCAGGTTGCAAAATTTCTTGATCTTGTTGTGGAGGGTTTTGGTTTTGATCTTGTTGATCTAGTTGGGGATTTGGCAGTTCATTATTCACATTTCCTGATAAGAAACCAATTGCAATCTAAATAAATAAACAAATTTAAAGAAAAATTAAAAAATACCTACAAAACAATGCAAAAACATATAAAATGATGAAAAAACAAGAGTAGAAAACATACAACGTGATCTCAATCTTGAACTTCAGTAATGAGGAGGCATTTTGAGGAGGCGAGTGGCAAAATTCTTTGACTTCTTCAATCTGTGTATGCGCTATTTGTGAGAAATAGAAAAACCAAAAGAAATGGTAAAATGGGTCGCAGGTTTGCACCCCATTTACAAAAAGATAGCTTTTTCAAAGTGATTACGCACTATAGCGCATTTGCGCTTTTCAAATTTTTTAAAAAAAACATGTTTTTGGCACCACAACTTGGTGCACATACCCTCTTATAAGATTCGGAAAGCTTTAAAATCTAGTTTTGAAGGAGATAAGCATACAAAAAGAATGAGATTATAGAATTGAATATGTTTGTTTCAAGATGCTAAAATGTTGGAAGATGAATTTGTGAGAAGCTATATTAGTAGGATATCTAAGATTATCTAAGATTGTTGTAGGAATCAAATCCTATAATGGATCCAAAGAGGAATATGATATTGTGTGGAATATTTTGAAAAATTTGACACCACCATTCAAGAAAGTAGCACAGATGATTGAGCTATTAATACCCAACATTGAGAAGTTCACCAGGGAGAATTTTCTTGAAAATTGGAAGCAACTGAACCAAGTTTGAGACAATCTAGAGAATTGACTAGAGTGGAGACAATTTTTAGTGCAATAAGTGTTCATCCTTGTTTATCCAAAAGTGCAAGTACCCATGGAGATTATGCTAGCAGTAATAGATCCAGATCTGAAGAAGACAAAAAGATTGAAGAATGTACAACCTTTCTTTTGAGAAGACAATGAGTTGGTAAGAAAATCTTTAAATGGTAGACTTGTAATGAATTTGGTCATTTTGATTCTTAGTGTCCTAAAAGAGAGAAAAGGTATAAGAGCAATTTCAAGCCTAAAAGACCTAGAGAATATTTTTATGCAAATGAAGATGATGAATTTGAGGAAAGAGTTCAGAGTGAAAGTGATGATGAGTTAGGATTTGTGGTGATAAAAGAAGAGAGTTCTAAAATTGAAATTAGAGAAGAAAAAGCCATAGTTTCTCAAGTTGAAAAGAAATTTGATTGGATTATAGATAGTAGTTGTTCACATTATATGACAGGTGATATGAACAAGTTTGTTAAGTTCAAAAATGATGATGGAGGTATTGTTAGAGTTGGTAACAATGCGACTTGTCACATCACAGGGATATGATCTATTACTCTTGATGGAAAGACTAACGCTAATGATGTTTACTTTGTTGATGGTTTAAAGTATAATTTGTTGAGTGTTGGATAGTTGGCGGATAAAGATTAATAGATGCAATTTCTAGAGAATACTTGTATTATCATAGATAAGGATAGTAAACTGATTGGAATAGGTACAAGATCCAAAGGTAATGTATTTCAATTGAATCTTACTGAGATGCCATGTTTTCTTGCAAAAGTAGATAACATTTAGTTATCTTATAGAAGGTTTTATCATATAAAATTTGATAATATTGTAAAGGTGAGTAGTACATTTGTAGTAAGAGATTTTCCTAGAACCAGGAAGCCTACTAATGTTGTTTTCAAAGAATGTATTATGGCTAAACAGAGGAAGGTATCATTTCCCAGCAATAATTTCACTACTAAAGAAAAACTATAGATTGTTAATATGGATTTGAGTGGCCCTACTAGGACAAGAAGATTTTATGGAGAAAGGTACTTTATGATTTTTGTTGATGATTTCACTAGAATGGTGTAGGTAGCATTTCTTAAAGAAAAATGTGAAGCATTTGAGAAATCCAAGATATTTAAGAATAGAGTTGAAAATGAATCTAGTGTGAAGATTAAATGTTTGAGATTAGATTTAGGTGGAAAATTTACTTCTAGAGAGTTTAACATATTCCATGAAGAAAATGGGATTAAGAGAAAATTGTCATTGCCAA